>BSDF01000001.1:100614554-101864554 GCA_027925045.1 Hypotaenidia okinawae
CCGTGGCAAAACTGGGAGAATTGTCAGAGGTAAGATGTTGTGTCACATCATATTAATGATAAAAGAGGTTAGCCCAAATTCAAAATTTCTGTCCCTATTCTCCTTCCTCCCTTTTTATTGTTATTTTTGTTACTGTAAACAAAAGTAATTAGGCTGTCTAAGGCCGTAGTGTGGGGTTTGTTTGGTTTTTTTTTTTTAAAAAAAAAGGTCTTCCAGTTAAAATAACCTTAAAAATGTGATTCTTTGTTCAGCACTCAGATGGAAGTGACTCAGTTGTAAAACAGTGCCTGTGAGCAGAAAATATAATAGGAAAATATGCAGAATAGTAAGTCTGCCTAATAGCAAAACAAGGCTTGTCCATGTTAAGGACACTTCAGCCTGAATATTGTGGAGTTGCTTTTTGCATGAAAATTGTTCTTTCATTTCTTCAATTTTGGAGATTAGTGAAGCTGTATTGTCCAAAAAAATGGAAAATTCAGCTTACTGGGATATTGGATTGTCTCATCATGGAGTCTCCTACAAGTTGTAGCTCAGTTATCAAGTAAGTAATACAGCTGCTTCTGTAAATCAGCATTTCTTTCTCAGTTTACATAAAACTATGGCAGATGAGTGTATGGGAGCAGTTCTTCCAACACTTAGAAACTGAAAAGGTCACATAGACCATGTGCATAGCTGAGGAAGGAAGTCTTCATGATGTTGGGAATATCTCAGGCTGTGTCAGACTTCTGGTTTGGTTTTGCCACTGTTAAGACATGCAGTTTAGTGTTTGCTGGGCAAGAGCAATACGTTTAGAGAAGTTACAACTTCATAATAGTTTTCCCTTCCTAGCATTCACTACTGATTGATTTTGTTGAACTATTCATGCCAACTCTGAATGACAGTGAAACACATCTCGGTTGGTTCTGCTAGCGACAGTTGTATGTTTGTAGGAATAGAGAGCTCAGAATAACCTTATCTGTGCATTGTGCTGCTGTTGTAGATGTTAATAGTTGTTTTCCATGTCCTTTTAATTTCAGAACCTCATTGACAGGGCAAGTCTCAGATACAATCCAAGACCAGGAAAGGTAAGTGGAATGTGTGTGTGACAGATCAGTATGATACATGGAATAATTTGTATACCAAAATTTTTGAATGAAAAGCATCTGAAATCATTAGCCTGGCTTTCTGTATTTTAATGGTGCATACGCTTGTGCATGCTAATAATGAGGTTATATTATTTAAAATCCTGCCACTAGTAATTTTGCTGCATTTCAGTCAGCAGCTGCTGCTTTAGTTCAGTAGAGTGTTCCATAAAAGCAGAAAACGTGTAGCAAATCAGTTGAGTGGGCGTGTAGTGAAATAGGTTTTATTCCAAGCTAAAAATAACTGTCTGCACTGTATGTTGGAATGGGCCCTCATTCATATGCATTGTACGCTGTTTCAGATTATTATTTATGATATCTATGGCGACAAAACTAAACAAGAGGTTCATTCTGATGTGCTTGATGCCACGTCCTGGATCTTTCCCATTGGAGCATTACTGAAGATAATTAGAGGATGGTAAGGAATCCAGGTCATATTTAAACAGTCTTTCCAAAAGATTGTATGTGTGTTTCTCTTGTACTTTCATTTCTTTTATTTATGACACGCATCTGATCTGCAAGCACGTCTTTTTCTTTCTTCATAATCAGAATGATAACAATGAAAAAAGCATGAAACAAGGTTTTAAATGCTGCAGTACAAAAATAAAAATACTGTTTCTCCTGGGAACTAGCTTCAAACAGAAAGTTTCTAATAGAACCACAAGTTTAGGCTTCTTGCCTGAAGTGCTTAGACTAGAAGCACGTGTATGCCAAAGAAAATGGGTTTTTTATGGTTCAGCTGATGTATAATACACCTGTTGCAAGAGGACCATAATGTACAATCTCAGCTGCTGTTTGTAATGTAGTGTTTAGAGTAACATGGATGCAGAGGGATATACAGATACCTTTAAGGTTGACTTTTGCAAGTGTTTCTCAGATTGCTTTGGTAAACTGGGGCTGGGAGTGCACCAGCTGTTGCATTGCAGTTGAATTGGAGGTGCTTACAGTGAATGTTTCTGTCCTCCATTGTAACAATCCATGTCACATTTATGCAGTTTTGGGGTAGCCTTGTTCGGTTTTGCACACATGTTTTTCACATCCAAAGAAATACTGAATGCCATTATTAGTACGTGTATGTTTTATTTCTTGCATATTATCTGCCCGAACAGGGCATGTTTTCCTGCATGAATGTATTTGTTTCTGCTAAAATAAGACTTTTATTTGCATTGTGGTTTAGCTGTCTTTCTATGCAGTTAATATTTTAAGTTATGTTAGGCTACATCCTGGAGGAGGAGAAATGTGTATTTTACAAAGTGAATGTGACTACTGAGGGACAGCGTAAGAAAGGGCTGATAGTTGGCTAGATAAGATCTTATTTCCCAGCTTTCCAGCAAATGTGCTGTATAAGGGCAGCCCTATCTAACAGCAGCAACTTACTTCATGATATCATTGTTACAGTTGGATTTTTTATGAAAAACCAAAGTTCCAGGGTCGGAAATACGTACTAGAGGAAGGAGAGACTGTGCTGGATCACCTTTGGGATCTTCCAGGCGTGAAACATCGTCGAAGAAACCTCACAGTTGGTTCAATCAGACATGTAACAAAGGTACAGAATTGTTAATAGTATACTTGCATACATAATTATTTACTGATGGATATAGTGGTACGTTACAAGCAATGCACAGTGCATATATGCTGGTTTTTTGACTTTATTCCGATTTTCTATGAATCACATTTTTTACCTTCAAGTGCAGGTCCAAGATAAAGTCCAGGGTTTTTGCTGTGCTAAATTTCCCTTTCTTCTTGAAAGTAATAAGCAGACAGATTATCTTTCTTTGCCACATCACCTTTATCTGACAGAGTGTCTCCTTTTAAATGTTTACCTGTCCAGTTAATTGAAATTAAATGGAATAAATTCATATTTTTCAAAGAACCTTTTATCTTATGCCTTAACTATCTACTGTGTCTGTGTGGCTTCTGTTGTGGAAGTTAATAGGTGAGTTTCCAGTCCCGTTTGTACAGCTTAGCCTCCAAAAATTACTGTCATTCCCTCTACAGCGTTGTGTCATCTGTAGGGTTTCTACATGGACAAGTGGAAATACCTACAGCATATAGCTCTGCATACAGCCAGTAGTTCAAAAGGCGTTCTGTTGAAAAGATAGGAATCAAATGCCTAAAACTAAATATAATGGGTCCATTGTTATTCAGTGAATGGAGAATATATTTACCAGATCTTGTGATTTAAGACAACTTAGTGCTTTTGTTTTTCAGAATAAAGTTCAAATTATTCACAGGGCAGTGGCCCTTTACAGTGAGTGAATTATCATTTGTATTGCAACGTGAAATTTTTCAGGAAAAGTGTTTCTTTGTTCTCTGCTGGTATAGAGGTCATCTGAAAATTGATAACCTTTGTGTCATCGGTACAGGGGCATGGTGTCATAGCAGTCAGAAATACTTTTCCATTCTCTTAAAGAATTCAGAAGAAGTTGGCTGAGGGCATGTATAATGAAGTTAACACTTGCTTGAGCTAAACAAATGAGAAGCATTCTACAAATACGGAGTATGGCTATTGATCAGTAATGTGGAAGGCAGCTAAATAATTAAAGAAATACCACAATAGCCTGTATAACTATGGTTTGAAGCTGAGGGAAGCTGGGTGTGTCTTGGTATCAAAGAAAAACCTTGGATAGGAAAGACACTGGTTAGCTTCAGCATACTCGATAAAAATCTTTGCAAAACAGCTGAGTACATTGAGTGCTGTTCTTCATCCAACATGTGGTTCATTTGTACAGAACACAGATGGAAAGCTTTGTTGCAGCATACTAGTTCAGTAATCAACACTGTTTCTCATGGGACTTAAACCTCTAGCAGGTTGGGAGGACTTCTGCTGTTAGTCCATGGGGCTATTCGGAGCTTCTGTGGGTATGGAACTCACTAAGCCAGATTTTGTCCTCTCAACCTTGATTCATGAAAGTGTCCCTTTTTTTTTATGTTGTACTTCAGCTGTTGTAAAACTACTTTGAGAATGGAGTTTGCCAAAGTGCTACCTTTTTTGTGTGTGTGTGAAAAATATAGGTATTGCTTTTAATTGACAACTAGCTGGGTTTTTTTCAGGCAGCTCGTGTATGTGATCTGCAGGATCATATGTTTTACTGTTGGTCTCTTTATCATAGGCTGGGTAGCTTGGTGGCTTTTCTCCTGCCTAGTTTGGTCATTCTGTGTGTCCAGGCTGTTTGGCTTGTCTTACTCTTCAAGAGGCTTTTAATGGTGCTTGTTTAATGGCTGCTCAGATGCCTTGAGTTAGCAGGTTGGAAAATTGGCTCAATATTTGAGAAGAGAATGGCTTGCCAAGAAGAGAAAAACAGATGTTTACGAAAGAAACTGTAGGAGGTACATTTAATATTATTTTTTACTGGCAGATGTTAGTTTACTGAGAAACAGTCTGCCAGTAGCTTCATGCTCTGACTTGGCTTCAAGCCTTCACAAAAAGCAAAGGTTCTTTTAGCTTTGTGGTTAGCCTGTGGCTTGACTTATTGTGGATACGCATTAGATGTACCCATGTGTGTTTAATTTGAAGGAAGTAAGGGGGTGGGAAAGATCCTAAAGGAGCAGATCCTGCAAGCAGTAAAATGAAGACCTATTTGAAGTAAGGGGGAGGCTGAATTCTGCTAAGGCAAGTCAACATGAGCCTAGATTAGCAAAATCTGCCTGCATATGCAAGTTCCATGGAGCTTCTGCAGCACAGTCTGTTCTCTGGACTACTGCACGTGCATGGATCGATCACGTGGAATTGGGGGGCTCTTTTCTATTTGTTTCTGGAAGCCCGAAGAGTGGGGTAAATGTTAGTTTCCCCAAAACAAGACCTAAGAAGAGTTGCTCATGTTTCCATTCTGGAATGATCTTGTCACCTGGCAAAACAGAGGTTTACTAGAGATCTGAAACAGCAGCTTGTGATATGTCTGCAAGATGGTTTGGCAGGGAGTAACAGGACTCCTTGTGGACTCTCCGTTAGCAAAGCTCTGTGGGAATATTCACAGTATTACATGAAGGGTGTGTTTCTTTTTTTTGTGTGGCTTCCTAGGTGAAAAGAAATTATTAATTCTAGCAGCAACTGCTTTGTCAGATGCCATGGGAAGACACCCAGCAGCTTCAGATTGTCTCATTTGCTACTTGGTATTTGCAGGAATCATTAATTTCTTCAATATTATTTCATTTTATTGCCAGCCCCATTTTGTTCTCTAGTTGGTTTTGGTGGTGATGAGTGGTAGCAAGAGTGGTTCAGAGCAAGAGAACTGGGAGAAAGAATTGAGTGGGTAAAAAAAGTCTGGAGCAAGGTTTAAAATAAAAAATGCTGCAGAAACTGATACGTCCTAAGGACAAACTATATCAAAAGTAAGATGCGTGTCTAGACTGTATTAAAAAACAATCATGTGAATACCATACTAATTAGGCCTGGTTTTCAATAGACTCTTCTCCCATAGTTGTCTTGGTATGTAGCTTAAGAAGCCATGCTTTAGTTATTCTATGTCCTGTTGTTGACATAAGAGGTTACCTCATTTAAATAGGTCATTTTGATCAGTCACCAAAGCTTACAGCTCCAAGGACAAGACTTAACAGTGCTGAAATTACATAACCCTACCAATGCTGTTAGGGTTGTAACCCTGGATCTGGAAGAAGGGTAAACAGCCAAGACCACCTTGAAGGGGTTGAAGACTTTGGATCTCATACGTAAAGTCGAGTTCTTGGCCAGATTAGAAAAATGTCAGAGATGCCACCAAATAGTAATATTTAACGCTGAAGTCTTGAGGGTCATCTTAACCCTCTCCAGAAGAAGCCTTACCCTTTCTGTGGGGGTGTGTTGCTCTTTTGGAAGTGTCTGTTCTTTGTGAGCTAGCAAGAGTGCTTTTGTAAACATCTCTGCTCCCAAAAGACCATGAGGGAAGCACAGACGCTCCAGGATGACTGTGTGGAGGTAGAAGGAGAGTACAGCGGAGTAAAGGAGGGCAGAATGGGGTGTCTGGAGGCTGTGACCTACCTAAGCATTTGCTGCTTGTGTATTATCATTGGAAACAAACACAGTTACCTCCTCTGTTTGCTGTGCTTTTTATTCTGCTTTTGCCTCAGTAGGATAATGAATTTATTCTGCTTTTGTGTCAGTAGGATAATGAATGTGGCATGAGTTTTGACTGCTTGTGTTGGGGGTGGCAGGGCCAGGGGCGTATAGGGAGGAAACTTTCCAGTTTGGGATCTGACCTGAAACACTGCAGTAATAGTTTTGCATGTGGGTATCTTGTTTGAACATCTTGACGCCTTGTAAATGAAAGGGCTTTAGACTGAAAGATCTAGTTCTCAGCCTGAATGCTATCATATTTGTGTGGTTTTCATTTTGTTTCTAAAGATGGTGGCTTTATTAGGAATGTTAAAGAAGCCTCTGAAAGTCATGATGCCTATTACGTATGCTTAGGCAAATAAGAACATGCTAGGGCAAATATTTACCAAGCTAAAGTTGCAAGCTTAAATTGTATAAGTTAATGGCACAGTACTTGTGTACACATCTTCAAAAACACAGGTTTCACTTCGTAGAGTGATACTGAATTTTACTATTTTCTGCAGTCTGTGAATCAGTACACGTAAATTGAACTCAGTATTTAAGTCAAAATGTATAGTTGTGATTTTTAAAAAATGTGCTTAGAAAATCTAAAGTACATTTTCCTCAAACATGTTGTTATATTTAAAAACAGGTATTTGAAATACTTTTGAAAAAGACCTCAGTTTATTATGTAACAGGTGCACTTGATCTGGTACACAAAAATACCATTGCAGTGAGTAGAGTCTTTTCTATGACTGACTGGAAAGAGGTGATGATAAATAGGGAAGATTTTATTTTGAGGGCATGTGCTTTCCCTGCCCTTTGGAGAACTGCTACCTTCTTCATCATGAGCCTCAGAGTCAGGAAGGCAAACTTAAAAAGAGAATACAGACTGGCTTCTTCCAATCTTCAAATGAAAAAAAACCAACCAACAAACTAACAACCAAACCTCCTACTAAATTAAAATTCAACTTACTCCAACTGTTACTCTGTCTGAGCCCTCAGGCCAAGACACTTTATTTTGCCACTTGTCTAGTTTTGTAGCTTGTTTCAGAACTTACCCAAAACCATTAAGAGTCTAGCATCATTATTTGTGGAACTCTTAAAGGTGCAACTTCTGATTTCTCTGTATCGAGCCTTATTGTTGGGTTCCAAGATCCTTCTCATGTATCCTGTGATATTGGAAAAAAGACCCCAAACTGTAAATACTCCTTGCTTGTCAGTTAATAAGATACATATACACATGAAAACTATAAGGAGGCCGTGGGGCTTGGTTTTTAAACTTACCTAGCAAGACAGTTAAGAATTGAGGAAGGGTACCACAAAGTAGCGTTGTACTAGAAGTCTTTTTTCCTAGTTCTTCAGTGTTTGCTCATCTGAAAATGAAAACTCTGGTATTGCAGTTTTTGTTCTGAAAACATCTAGGGAGCATTGTTTGCCAGGTACAGTACGGGGGAAACACAACTGTGCATGAGGGAGGGTTGCCTAAAGGGTACACTCTATTGCTTCAGGTCTCACGTGGAAAGCAAAATAATATCATAGAATCATAGAATTGTAGGGGTTGGAAGGGACCTCGAGAGATCATCGGGTCCAACCCCCAATATCCTGAAGTCCATCTATTATAATTGCTACATTTATTGCTGATAGTTAAATAACTACTGAAAAAAGCGTGCTAATCCAGATTTGTTTCATTTCACACAAATATTATGAAATAAATGGGTTTCAATAAAATCCCTGCTAATTCTAGAGGAGATCATGTGTTCAACAAGTTGTTCTGCAGCATGGTATCTGTCAGTAGAAAACCTCAGTAAGGTAATAGAGGCTGCTGCTCCAAACTAACAGAAAAATTGCTAAGATGTCTACTTAACAACAAAAAGGTTTCCCAGTATTATTCTTTTTTTTTTCTTTGTCTAAAATGCTGTAGACTTAGTTAACATGGCAGAAAATTGAACTCATATGGCTTGAAACTGTAGTCAGATACATGGCAGAACCTAATTGTCACTGAGTGGGGGAAGCAGGAATGACGTGCTAGACAATTCTAGAAAGTTTTATTATGCATGCATCATATGTATCTTTATGTGCATTATGGAATCACTGTCTTTTAAAAAAAAAAAGTCTGCAGTATTACATGTATGGTGCGTCTATCAGTAAATACAGTAAGATCCTTTCTTGAAGAGTGTTTAAGCAGCTTTTTGAAGGTAGCCCAACAGACATAAATGCATGTATCTTTTTCTTTGAAAGTTAGTGGCAGCTGGAAATACGCTTCCCTTAGCTTCTCTAAAAATCCCACTGTTCATTAAAAACCTTCCATCACATGAAGCATGGGATCGGGTTAGAAGGGTGAGAAGAGAAGGAAACACGTTACCAGCCCTTCCCCTGCCAGGACGAGGGGCAGACTCTGCAAGTGTGGGTGAGGCTTACGCTTTGATTTGTTCCCACAGGACTGTGGCGTTCCAGAGGTAGAGTTCTGCCTGGGAACCAGCACAGGGGGACTTCCGATCTGCATACAGAGTGCAGTTGCCAATTTAGAAGAACTGGATGTTGAGAAAAACCCTTATATAAGGGTCAAATCAGGAGTGTGAGTAATGAAGTTTTTTTTCATAGCATTTTGCCAGTCTGTAGGGAGTAACATCATGGGGTGAAAGTCAGTCAGCAGTAGGAACAGTGTGTCGGTGGCTTGCTACAAATCGGTTAACGTGCACTAGGTTTTCCCAGCTCTACACTTCAGCATTATGCCATACGGGCTTCTAGCAGTGGAACCAAATTTTTGAAGGCATTTTTCCTCTAGTTGCTGGCAGAAGTCTTCTATAATTCCATCTTTGCGTAGCTTTATAAATAGAAGCAGCAGCTCAGCTATAATTAGCTTGTAGTTCATTGGAGAATAGATCCTGTCTCCCTAGTCACCCACCCTGTTATAACACTGGCTGAATACCAGAAAATGAATATTACATCATCCAAGCATTCCTCAAGCTACAGCCATATCCTGGATTTCTGGAGAGAGGTGACAAAATATGACACAAGCCTCTCTGTAGCCCAGGATTTCCTGTATTGAGCAGAATAATCTGTTTCCTGGGTAAATGGCCAACATTTCACAGTTCCTAAAGTTAAGGAATCCTGTCTCTTCTCATAAATCACTGCAGAATGGCACTAGCCGCTCTGTTAAAGAGAGTCTTCAGTTTGCCTTACCATGTAAGCCAAGCCTGCCTTCCTATGATCTCACAATGTGCACATGAATCGTGAGGTAGGGAATTAAAAAAAAAAAAACCAAAACAAAAAGAAGTGTTTGTCTTAGTTTTCTTAGAACTTAGTCTATTAACTCCTCATAGTCTGTGTGTAGTTTTAAGAAAGTAATTTGGGCTCAAATTGCCTAAGAAAGTAAAAAAAGGCTCAATGCCTTTTCCTCCATTCCTTATTTGGTCTAACTTCTACATTCAGCCTCCAGATTTAAAACAGGGTAAAGGGGTCTCAGCATTTTTAATCTTCATGTTATAATTACAATAGCCTGCTTTTGAAAGGAGTGTTGTAAATTATTATTTTAATAATTTTCATTAAAAAAACTTGAATGAGATTGATGTTAGAACTAAGCCTTTTAATTCCTAAGGTGTCAATCCTTGGTAAAATTTGATGCAAGTGTATCATCCTTAATACTGGCATTGGCTTCGTGTACTCATAGTGTAATAAGTGGCTTCTTAAAGTAACAAACAAATTTGGTAATTTTCTGCTCTTTCCTTCATGTTTAGCTTGGATTGAGAAAAAGTATGAGATATCTGTTTTGATGCTGCTGACATATTTAAATTGAGCATGGATTTGATACATTGGCATTATCTGAAACACACTGTCTAGGTCTGAGTATGAAAAGAAAAAGAATTTAGTATGATCATTGTATTTGTAATGTATCTGATGAGAGATTAAGAAGCCCTTTATCCTTATTGTTTACAGATGGCTTGCTTATTCAGATTGTAATTACAAGGGAGAGATGAAGATTTTGGAAGACTGTGATCTAACATCTGAAATTCCTTCAGCAGACGTGAAATCTCTGCGTCCTTTAAAAATGGTGAGGACTTTGCTGTTCCCTAATAGGTTTTCTGCCTGCCTTTTCCTACTGTTTCTCCCTCAGAGGTTTTGATGTAAATCTAACTTAGGTTCTGACATCCTTTCAGGGTTAACCCTTATACATAAACCACTCCCCTCATGCCACAGTGTGCTTGCAGTGTTGTAGTGGCACAGCATTGGCTCATTCCAGGGTTTGGGGACTCCTGCATCTTACTTATCCAAGTAAGAACACATAGTAAGAGGGAGCGCCTGATTTACTAGGACATCTTCCTAGGGACCTGCTGTTGTCAAGGAGAGATCAAGTAAGACAGAACTGAAGGCTTAATTGTATTGCAACACCCACCAATTCATTAACTAAAACAGCTCTTCAGAGCTGTTGATTTTCTTTTCAGTGGTGCAGCTGGAGTCTGCTGGGGATGGGGGGCCAGGTGAGGAGTTTACTATTGAAAAATACCCGGTAGTATTCCTATGACCACACATCACACACAAGTCTTGGGAGGTGCAGCTAATTTTTGTTATGAGAACATGCAGATCTAAATATGAGAGACGTGTGGAAGGGTATAAAACATAGTTCAACCATATGCATAGCAAATCTACAGGAAAAAGGTTTTAAAAGCCACAAAGGAATAAGACCTCACAGAGATCTTTGTAGTTACTCATGGGAGGTAGGTGTCTTACTCTTCCACAGAACATCATTTGCTAATATATCCAGAGAAAATGTATTTGCTCTTTGACCATAGATAAGAATATGTCAGCCTATATTTTCTGACTCATACATAGTTTCTTAGTGTTTCATCATTTGTACATAAGAAACATAAAACATATACAACACAGCTTTCAAAGTTACTTTCTTTTTTAATTGATCAATGTAAATCTGTTAAAAAACACACAGTAAATATTTGCTTTAGAGTGCTGATAGACAATAAAGGAGTGTGTTATATTTGGTTGCAGCCCTACAGGTTTGCAACGCACTGATTTTGTTTTTGTAGGTGAAGTTTCTATAGTGTCCCTGGCCTTTATGAATTATCAGAGTATTTAAACTAGCCAACACTGAAAATGGTGACTATGGTTACAAAAACTTCATGCTCTGATAGAACTGTAAAATATATGCCAAAACATAACTTCAAGTTTTATATAAACCATATTTTTTCCTCCGTCTTTTTTTCAGGGTGGACTAAAGGTACAAATGCCAATGAATGTCAAGGTAAGCACTGAGGGTACTGAGAATAAAATATGACCACACTGGAAATATAAAATCTTTAGGCTGTTTTCTTTTTGTTGTGATGTTTGATTAAGTTATTTCATGTTTGCTGCTGCCCACTTTCTCACTAGTGTTTCACAAGATGTAAAAGTACTGGTTTGTTTTTATATGTTAGTAGAATCTGAATTTGTTATAGAAGAATTGCAATGCTTTTGCAACGTAAAATAAGTTTTCCTGACTGACACATCAGTCACTGTAAGGGAAAAGGATCAGGAGAGATTTGGGCATTTAACATACCAAGTTCAAAAAAAACCCCATAACTTCGAATTGCTATTCCAGGCATACTCAAGGCATTGTTCAACATGTTTTCTAGCTAATAATATATGAGAAAACCCACTTTGGAGGATGGTCAAAAGAGTTCTCGGAAAACATCAGCTCTGTCCCAGCTCTCTTTGGTAATGAAGAGGAGTTTCAAGAAATTGGATCAATACGTGTCATTGGTGGAGTGTAAGTGTGTCTCACTTTTGTGCTTATTTGCTTTAAAATAGGAAATCATAACTGAATGCTAAGACCCTTCTTAGGGCTAGGTAAAGGGAGTTTAGAATCCCACACTGGCAAAACATTTTTAAAATAAAGGAATATGTATTTCTCTTGTCGGTTTTCAGCCTTGCATAAAACAACCTCTCTGTGTGGTCTATCAAACAGAATATAGGAAAGTAAAACTTAAGTGTGAGAGAGAGGTGTGAAGCCAGAATTTATAATTCAGATGCTGATTAAACCAGGCCACTTTCTTCCTTAATGACAGCATTTACACTGAGCTTTAATTGATATTGGCTTATACTTCTGATCATCTCTACTCAGTTTACTGAAAGTACCGTAGGTAGGTGTGCTCAGTCTTCAATTTGACATTTTCATGCCCCTGAAATCTATAAACTGTTCTATTGTCCTAATAGTTTTCCTTTGCCACCTGTTGTGTGTTACCTGAAATTAAGAATCCACCCCTGTTTTCCTTCACTGAGGCCTCAGATTGATTCTGTGTTTCCCTGCATCTATCTCACTTTGATACACACATAGGCACAAAAAAGGACCATGTAACACAGTCCTTAAGTGAACTGCTCATGAAGCAAGCTCAGCTCCAGCTATTTTAGAGAGCTGCCAACCCCACACATCACTCTACCAACCTCTCCCAAGGACAGGACTTTCTGAAAGTGTGTGGGATGGATGGTTGCTTCTGCCAAAGAGCCTAGCAATAAAATAGTTTTCAAGAAATTTCACTTTTTTCTTAGGGGTTTTCTATGTTAGTACTTCACTCTAAGGATTCAGTAATGTACATACTTTGAGAGTGTTGTCAGAATCGTAGAAGCACTACTTTAAAAAAAAAAATGTGAATACTCAAACAATCTGTTCATAGATTGTGTCTTTTCTATCTGGGAAGCCTCAAAATATTAAGTCATCCTTCTGTCTGTTGTGGCAGCTTTTATTTTTCATACTGCAGTAACTTAAACAGCTGAATTAATGTAAACCAAATAGTACTGAAAGTAAAGCTATCCCTCCCTGCCTGCTAAATTTCAGTCCCAATGGAATTTGTACAGCAATTCTAGTGCTTACAAGGGACCTGTAATGAAAGAGAAGCTTACAAGACAGTAAGAAGGGGGAAGCACATTTTCAAATTAAGAACCATTAGATACCTTTTTTTCATCAAGCCTTGTGTATTTGTTCAATTTAATTTTAAAAGTTTTCTTCCTTTAGTGCTAAAATATATTCCATATATAACATATTGCATATATTCTTTTCGCTTGTCTATTCATATATATGTTTTTAGATAAGAGCAAGAAGCAACATAAATGTATGAACCTGGTCCTGTGCTCTGACTTGGCTGGCCCTGTGTGCAGCCAGGAGCTGGACTTGATGACCCTTATGGGTCCCTTCCAACTCGGGATATTCTGTGATTCTATGACATTTTGTTCTGCTGAAATCCATTCGTTGTATCACCAACTCCCGCAAGAGTCAAACCTCATTATTTGTTAATGCACGGAAGAGATCTACTGGGGTTTTTTCCTCATTGACAGTTGGGGTGGCTGACAGTGTTTGGCCACTGGATAACACGCTGGCCTCTGTGGTACCGAATACTGGCGTGGGAATATGTCTGGCTGCAAGAAGGCACGTGGCAAAGTATTAAACAAATAAGCTGTTGTTGGAGAAAGAATCACATGTTGGGATTTTGATCCACAAAGAACACTTCATGGGTGCCTGGTGTGATTTCAAACAAGCACTGCTTTGTTAGCTCAGAGTGGGATGCTCATCCTAGTGTTCTTAGGATGTTCTCTTCCTCCTTTGTTTGTTATGGAAAATCACATGTGCAGTTGTTCTGCTTGTAGTTATTTCTCTTTTTGTTGTGGTTGCTGCAGATGGGTTGCCTATGGTAAGGAGCGCTACAAGGGCCAGCAGTACTTGCTGGAGGAAGGAGATTATGAAGACAGGCGCTCGTGGGGGGCACTGACAGTGTCCTCCTGTCTTTCCGCTTCCTTCAGGCTGTAAGTACTTCTATGAATTTCACACAAATCATGCACAGCTCTATACATAAAGAGGAAGGTTATTCTGTATAATAAGTACAGCTGTCTTGGGTTTAGTTACTCCATGTTTTCCTGAGTCCGCTCTGCTTTTTTCCTACTTGCTGCAATTTAGACTGCACAGTACACATTATAAAGCCAGAAGCAGGTTCTGAATAGCCTTTGTAAAGTTCATACGAAGAATGTATCCTTCAGAATTCCTTGTCTACCTGCCAGATACTCCAAGTATCTTGCTGCTGCATTTCAAGCTGTTTGAACCTCTGCAACCGAATTTTCTCAGAAGTTTAACATGCGTAAGTGTACAGTGTAGTTCTGTATTCAAATAAAAATAGCTTTTCAACACAGCAGCTGTTGCAAGCCTTAAAACAGCATTACCCTCTGTCTCTGATTTTTGTGCCAGAAAATTTTGGCAGCAAACATAATCATGGTCAAAAAAAAAATCCCTGCTACTAAAATGTGTTTAGTGGGGGCAAAGATGAAATAATAATAAAAGCTATGTCAAAGTCCAGTACTGAAAGTGGGATTAGAACTCCTTCATAATTTCCTTTGTTTTGGATTTTTGAATTTTTTAGTTTCAGGGTTTGAGGTGGTGGTGCTTTTTCATTATAATAGGAATTCTTTGAGCTTTAAATACAGCTGCAAAGAAAGGCTCCCTTTGAGAATTGGGTTGTTCAGTCTGAGATTAGTCAGATTACTCATCTCATCTGAGGAGATGTGATATGGATGAGCTAGGAATTTTGTGAAGCTTAAAGATAGACACTTAGAGCAAATTTTTGTCTCAACAGTCATTATTTTTAAAAAATAAAATAATTAACCTGAACCCAAAAAGGCCATGCACAAATTCAGTTTCAGCTTTGTTTTTTATGAAAGGCACCTAGGAAAAGCTATATTTATAATCAGAATCTATCAAATAACTTAGATAGGAGAATAAACTGAAGAAAAATGTTCTTCCCTAAACAATTTATTCTGAACTTTCTGAGCAAAACAGGCAAGAGTTTTCTTTTAACTCCTTGTTCTCAATGTGCTGAACCCTATTCAGTTACTGACTAATCCAAGTTTTTCTTCTCGGGCCATACCTAGGATACTTGAGTAACTTAAATTCATCTCTTTAGATCTTCCTCCTGGCAAAGGACATAATTACAAGCCTAAAATAGTGCACGTGTCTAGCAGGGATCACCTCCCCCTATACGCAGTGTATTTATTTTGACTCACTCTTAGAACAGCCAAGGATGCTCAAACCATTAACATTTTAAAAACATGTATCATTTGTGCCCATGTATCAACGTCTATTATTCCAATATAAATATATATCAATATGCACATATTGATAATAGAAGTGTAAATATTACCTTTCCTCAAACTGGAGCATAATTAAAGGCAGTGAGATAGTTGCCAGTAAAACAACAAATGGTGCTGGCAATTTGCTGTTCAGCTCGACCAACAGATTGGCAGGCTCTCTCTGATGGGCAGTGCATAGGCCAGTGTTCAGGCTCGCCATATGCTCCCTTCCTGACTTTGTATATGATACTTCTGACTTTGTATATGATACTTAAGGTCAGGATTTAAAAACATTTTAGTACCAAACTCTTTTTCAGGGGAACCTGGGCAAAAAGCCAAAGCTAGTTCTGCATGCTTAAGTCCCTTGCCGTGCCCCAGATTTCCTAGCTCTTCTCTAGAATGTCAGAAATTCTGTCGGAAGTGCGGCAAAGGTTGCGATGGTCTCAAAACTCCACAGGGGTGTTCCTGGATATCAGATCTTTATTGCTCTTCCTGAGAAGTTCTGTTCTAGTCAGATGAATCCAGGAGTCTCGGTGGAAGATGATGGATTTTGTGAAATGTAGCTGACTTGCATTATTCGTGGTCAGCTTGGGCAGGGAGTGGGGCTGGGCATTCACCCTGCTCTTTATAGGCTGATGAGGTCTCACATAGTGGACAATCCAACTAGACTTTTTTTCTTCTTTTTTCTTTCTTTTTTTCTTTTTTTTTTATTTCTCTTGCATGTCACCAAGCGACCTTGACTGTGTTGGCTTTAAGGCCAGCCCAGACCTGAAAACAATTTAGCCTGGCTCACACCGCATGGAGCTGAAGCTAATGAGCTCTGTATACCTGAGTCAGCTCCAGGCAGAGTTGCATCAAATGTTTCTGTGCTGTGCTCCCAAAGCAGGGGAGCGTGGAGCAGAGGCACGTAAATGGCTCTGCAGTGAGCAGGGCTGGGTACAGCCTGCCTCCTTAGCCTGTCAGTACCAGCACTGTCAACGTGGCTTAGTGCTATGCAAAGCTATTCAGATGTTTCTGCACCACGACGCTCAACATGACAGGTTCCACCAGAGCTTATTAGCGCTAGGAAAATCCACCCCGTGTTTCTGTACACATACCAGTGACTGCAGTTGAGCTGAGGCATGAGTTTAATTTCTTGATAAATCAGAAAGGTTAGACATCACACACAAAAGAGGGATTGTTGCATGTCACGCCTCCCCACCCACTGGTGAAGGGGTACACGCATGTAGGCATACTGCAGGAGCTTTCAGGTTTTCTCTGCCTTGAAATATTCCTGCTGTGAACAGTCACAGGCTCTAATGTAGGGATTCAGGGAGCATTTTGAAAGAAGAGATAAAAAGCTCTTGCAGAATTCTTTTTCCCCGTGTCCTGCCAGCTCTGTTATCAGTCCAGACAAGCTGGACTCAAACACAGAGCTCGTTCCTGAGGGCAAGCAGCAGACTGTACTGTGCGCTGGTTTGGGGTTCAGTGGTGTTTGCTTCTGTTCTGCAGGGTCAGGTGAGAGAATCTGTGTACCTGGGGTTTGCCCATGGCATGTCCTGATGAGAGAAAGAGCAAAGTTTCTTTCAGTGGAGCAAAGTATGTTGCCTTTGGAGCCTTCCCGGTAATGTTTTCCAAGTCTGAAGTTAATCACCGTGGCCTGAAAGTCCGTTTTTATTTCTCCTATAGCTTATTGTAACAGAAGCTGTAGTGAAAATTTAGGGAGGAAAAAATGACGGCTGAAATTGAAACGTTTTAAATGTAATTGCAATTGTGCATATATTTCACTATTTTAAATTTTTTCAAAGAAATTGTGTGCTGATTTGATCTAAATGGTTTGCCAGGAACTCTTATGAACTCCTTGCCTTTTAGGGCTGTTAAGAGTAGCTGGTTTTCATTTGGCTTAAAGCTGTACTAGTTTGTTTTCTAAAAGACTAGTCTGAAGCTGCTGCTGTTCATGAAGAGTTTAACACATGTGACGCTTTAATTTCTAGGATATACCTGAATTAGTTGCAACTTTTTAAGTAAAAGGAGGAGGTGGTCAGCCTCATAGGAAAATGAGTATTACCACAGAATTTATTCTGTCCTTTTTAGTGTCTTGTAAACGACGCAGAGAGGTTGAGCCACATCAATTGCTCATGCTAAAGTTGGTTTCATTATTCATTATGAATCAATCCTATACAAAGGCATGGTGTCCTCCAAAGAGCCTGTTTGGTCAGGTTCACCTGACCAGATGAATCTGGCTGTATGCTTGGCATGGTCTTGATTTCTAAGTGTTTCTTGATTGTTGTAAGGCTTTGTTTTCTCAGTGTAGCCTTCAGCATGCTGATCAGCGGTCGGTAGCTTGTGGTGCTACAGCAGCAAGTATTTAGTGCAGTAATTCCTGTGATGGTGTCGTCATATGTGTGTGAAGCTGTGTTGGCTCCTGTGTTTGCTTCATAGCCTTTTCTTGTTTGCAAGGCTTACTTGCTTTCAACTTCATATAACATTGCTGAATGTTTCAGAAAAGCTGAAATTGAATTGAGTTGGTGCTTTTTGTTAAAAGTTAAAGGAAGAAAGCAAACGGATTGTTGTTTTCCATTTCCTAAGCTGTGACTGAACTGTGTGTTTAAATTGCTAAGTGGTTAAACAGTTGGGAGACTTGAAACCCAAATTCAAATAATTCGAAGCTGTGCAAGTAATCTTGTCAAGTAACTATGCTAGCTGAAAGCACAGTGCAGTGTCACACAGCTGTATGAGAAAGAACACACCAGTGCCATGTGGGATTTATTTTACAGCTAAAGTGATTAGTCATAGAATGGATATATCCAAAAACTACAAACCCCTTGTGCTGGAAAGGTGTTCTTGCCCATCTTTTCCTCTCGGTGATTATTGTCTTGCTGCTGCGAAGGGATGAAGGAGAACTTAATGTAAAAGACTATAGTCATGACAATGCTTGGAGTAGGCATTTGTGAAACTGTCAGAAGATCAGTGCTGAATGCCCAAGCCTTCTCTCTCCCACACAAGCATCTCTGCACTCCTAGTCGTTCTCGTAGGGGAAAGGATGGTGCTCAGGGGCAGCAGGTTCTTCCTCTCTTCAGTGGAAACCACTGAAGGCCATATCAGATTGCCAAGCTTCCAGCTAGACACTTCAATAACAAAATATCCCATAAAGGTCCACACAAGGGACCTTACGCCCCTTTGCCGCTTCACAGAACGCTGTCTTTCAGGCTGCAACTCTTTTCCAAAATGTCTTATGTTGTGAAGAGTCACTGAGCTGTAGCGGCCTGCCTTCTAACTCCCATGCTTCCTCTTAGGATTTCATAGAATCATCAGTGGCACTCTATCAGTCTGATGATGAAGATGGGAAAGCATTAGACATCATCAATGAAGAAATCCCTGATGTGGAGCTGGCTGGGTTTGGCCCAGAGACGAGATCGATTCTTGTGAGAAGTGGAGTGTAAGTCTACTGAAATATATGGAAGAAGCATTAAGTATTTTTGTGCACAGTTGGGTTTGGGTATGTCTTTTGACAGAATATATTTCACGTTGTATGGGTGGTATACATTTGGGAGACAACAATGTTTCTTTCAGTTTCCTTGGTATATGGAAGGGGGAAAAAAATCTTAGCTTTCTCTAAATCTCATGCCTACACCTTGACTTGGATCTGGGCATTCTTGTTACTAGAGACAGCTTGGGATGACCCTTCAGAGTAATTTCAGAGCACAGACTGTAATTTCATGATACAGGCACTTTGGCAGTAATGTAGAAGAGGGATTTTAGGTATGTTAAGAACTGGTATACTTTTGGGGACAGATGGAGCCTGTGCCTTACTCTTAGTAAAGTCAGGCTGCTGGCACTGAAAATTAAAATATTCTTTAGAGAATGGTTTCAACAAAAAGCAAGGGGTTAAACAAGCAGGTGTGGAAGAGTACCTGGTTGAAACTGATACAGCCTTACAGGGTGAATTTGGCTAACTTTAGATGTGCACATGTGAAGTCCAGGAAGAAAACAAACAGCACAGTTGCAATAAATAAGGAATGTAAACTAGACTGCTTGCTGTGTCTGTTGACAAAGATATGTAGTATTAAAGGATGGTGCAATGACAAAACTTACAAGTGCTGGAAGCCTAAAAATTAGTATGGGGGAACTAGAATGCTTGGCATGAAATGACAGCTGTGATATAGCAGATACCGCAGAGATTTGTAGGAAGGATGAGAAGAAGAGCTACCGACTCTTTAGGAATGGTAGAGGAGGCTATTAACAGCATGGGAGTGGTACTGTACATGAAGAATGCTATCAGGTGCTGAAATATAAAATACATTATGGGAGAAGAGCACTATGGAATCATGTGGGTGGAAATTCCAGACTTTAATAGTAATCTTAGAAGTGCAATATTAACATTATCATGCCTACCCTAATGATGATGATAGGTTTCAGCAACTGTTAAGTGAGACTATAAAAAAGCTTCAAACTTTGCTCAGGTAGCAATAGTGGGGAATTTGAACTGCTCACATAGAGCCTGGGTATCAGTGTAGTATGATGATGAGATATAGGGATGAAAGGCTGGGACTCTGTTTGGAGAAGAGATGGCAGAGGAGGGATACAAATGAAGTCTACAAAATCCTGAAGGTGGTAGACAAGCTTAATGCAGCAGCATTCACAGAATCCTGGATGAGAGCAGTTGGGGCATGCTTTAGAGAAGGAGCTAAAGATTGCATTAAAACAGGTGTAGAGGTGGTGAGGGGAAAAAAAAAACCTTTCTTACACTGGAGGCAGTGAGTTTCTGGAACTTGCTGCTAAAGTCAGCTGTGCTAGCAGATAGCACCACGAGGTTTAAAAAGGCCTTAAACAAACTCATTGCAAACGGATCCATAAATGGGTGCTAGAAGGACTGAGCAAGGAGAGGTACACTCTGATATCCCTAATATAACAGTCCCAGGTGCTGAGTGACTGAGAGAGGAATGCACCACCAAAAGAGGCCAGGTGTCTCTAACTCTCCTCCATCTACTTCTGCCACTGCCAAAGAGCCTGTGTGCAGGGCTAGAGGCACCGTCGGTCTCACGTAGCTGGAGGTTTCTTTCATTTTAAATCACAACTGGGAAAGCAGGGTGGGAGAAGGCTGAAGTGCCAACCGTTGCAAGCTTCTGCTTTATTTCATCCCATCATGACGTCCTCACTTACCTCTATTTCTTCTTGCACCATTTTTTGTAAATCCTGCTGGAAAAGTTGGAAGAAAGCATGTCTAGGGGGATCTGAACAGGTAACAGCTCATCTGAGAGGTTCAGAAACTTGTCTGTTAGGTGTCTTTCCTCTGGACTTCTAAGCAAGGCATCATCTCACGATGGTTATATATTTGCTGAAAAAGCAAAGACCCAAAGTTGTAGTCTCTGTGGTGTAAAAGCAGGAAATGGAGTGCACCTCTCATTGGGTTTGGTGTTACAGTTGGTCAGATGGACTTAACAAGAGAGCGCCAGAGAAGATTGTTCTGTTTAACTTGTTCGTGTATTCATCAAACCACACAGAAAAAAAGCCAGTGTTTTCAGCTCAATTTTTGTGTCATTCTCCAGGTGGGTCGCATATCAGCAGAAATATTTCTGTGGAGAACAATACGTATTGGAGAAAGGAAAATACAAATGTTTCTTTGACTGGGGAGGATCTAGTAAAATCATCATGTCAATTCGACCCATTAAGTTGGTGAGTTATGGGAACGGAAGTGGAAAACATGAAAGAAATGAGACCTTTGGAGACCAGAGCATATACTGATGTTATCATCTGAGCTATCAGTTTGTCTGTTTATTCAGAAACAAATTAAAGACCCTTGTGGGTGGGTCTGTGGGTCTGTTGAGGATGGAGACAGAAATGGACACTCTGGATCTTTCTGTCTGCTGAGAAAATTGTCAGGGGAGCTTCCTAAGGAGACCTTCCCTTCAGCAGACTGCATTCATGAAAAGAATAACCTAGCCTGAAAAGATAGTCATTTATGTCCAAATGATAATGATATAAAAATGCTTGAGAATTTATCAGGCCCATATCGTTGTATAATAGAGGTCTTATTTTTTTCCCCTATTATGCCAACATATTTGTAATACATATACTGAGTAAGGGTGGGAAATATTTTAACCCATTATGAAATCCAAGCTAGTGCAACTTGCCCAAACAGATTAGTGCCAGAACTGTCAAAACTCTAATGCAAAACAAATCCTCAGTAATGAGTATATCATAAATGACATTGCTGCACTGAAAACAGGAAAGGAATATTTACCCTCTGTTTTGAAGAGCACGCGTTGAAAAAAGTGTCACAGTCTTCTGTTGGTTTTAATTCTTTTTTTCTCAGAAAAATAGACTCAAAAGTAAATGCAGAGACATTTACATGGGCTCTAACCCACGTTATATGATGCAAGGTCTGCACTGAAAATCAGGCAGGTAGTCATGCCTTTACAGGGAGGTGACGGCAGAAGCTGGGGAAGAGAAGTATGCCAAGAGCATGGGAAGTGTGTTCAATCCTGCTTTTGAGTTCATAATGAAAAAATTTTAGGAGCTTGACATGTCTTCTAGGAAATTAAATGTAATTACATTTCTTTATATGCATGTATATCTATTTACTCTTGCAGGAACCACTTGGAACGAATGAGCCTCCACATTTGGTATGTTGACATTATATAACAAGCTCTAGTGCTAAACTACTTTTAATAATTAAAGGCAGGTAACCTTGAATGTCTTGCTTTGTTACTTCAGATAGTATCTCAGTATTATCATCTCCATAGCATTGATGGAGGAAGCCAGTAAAAACTGAATTTGATAATGTTCTGCTCTTTGCTTTGCTCCAGCTCATACCTTTTAGTATTCTGTCCTCAAAAATGCAGCCAGTTCAGTAGGTTTTGAGTGGTTTTGTGTCTCTGTAGCTATTCATTTTCCTCCTCTTTCTTTCCTGTTTCTGAAAGCTTGCTATCACATGCATCCATCCTTCTTTGTGGCCTAAATTCTTCCCATTATTTCGTATTATATCTAGTTTGTCACTCTCTTGTTTACATACAAGTTGAAGAAGAAAGTATAAACTGCAGGAAGTTGAACTGCACTCTTCAAACCTGCAGATACATCAAGAGGGGAGGAGGTCACGTTTTTTAGTCTTGGGTGCCAGTAGCTCTGCTTTTCGTAGCCTCCCAGTCATGTGTAGCCGCTCCTCTAGTAGCAGCACTTCCCTTCTGTGCACAGTAACGCACGACCTTCACTGAGCCCATCCTGGCTATAACAAATCTGGGAGAAGTATCTTCAATGATACATTCAAACTGTTTCCCTGGAAGTCATGTCTGACTTGGTGACAGTCTGTGAAATTCACTGTTAGTCTCCAGAACAAGTTAGTTTAGGGTTTTGCGCTTTCAATTGTTGTCTTAGGAGGTTATGTTCCATACCTTTGTGATACCTTTCAAAACCAAAACCCCTCTAAGTGTTTGTGCTGGTCACGAAGGATGGTCCGTGTCTTCTGCAGTGTTCTGTCCCAACGGGGCTGTCCACCCTTCCTGCTTTAGTTGATTGCTCTTTTGCTGTCCTGGAGCATGCTGCTAGCATAGGTGATGATCTAAGGGGTTATACCCTGCTCTCTGACATGCTCTTAATTAAGCAGATTTGGAAAACTTCATTTTGAGAAATGTGACATTTTATTCAGACAAAAGAAACTTCAGAGCTCCATGATTCTGTTTTAGAAAAATTAAGTGTTTTGCCACCTGGACACAAATTTTCTTTTTCTTTCTTGGATGGGTAAAATAGCCACAAGTGCGTGGGAAATCCATGCTTTGTGTTGTAGGTCAACACAGCAGGTTGACCACGCCCTTCTTTTTCTCCAAGTATTCTAGTTCTGCAGTTTTATGATTAACCCAGGACTGCAGGAAATGTTTCCTGTCTGAAGACATAATTGGTGTATTATTTTAGTCTTAAACACTGATTTCCTGCCAGACCTATTCACATAGTAGTTTGCAGCCAAATTCAAAGGCTTGCAAGTACGTTCATGGTAAGGCCTTGGTAAATGATACCAGATAAAAGAACCAACTCAGAGGAAACCAGTGGGACCCAAACAGTTGAAGATAATTTTCTATCTGTCTTATACTCTTCTACTTTTTCAGGATATCCCAAAAAACTATTTTTTTTAGTGATTTAATCCTGTTTTGCCGACCTATAGGATCAGTTTGAACCTTTGAAGTTTCAATAAATTGTGCTTTACAGTCTCTTTATTTCCAGTGATACGTGAAAAAATCTGCATGCCTATATTCACAGTCATCTTTAAATATTGACCTGTACTACACTGTTTTTTGTCTTCGGTGTTCTCTTAATAGCAGTCTTAACATTGTTTTTAAAAATTGCTATCCTGACTTTTCACAATCCTGGTGTTAATAGGATTCTCTCCTAAAGCTAGGGAAGGAAGAATGTCATTCTTCTGGCTACAGTTCTTTCAGGAAGGGAAATACTTTTAAGTTTTGATGGGAAAGCATTTAATCACTGAGGCTAAGTAAAAAACCATCTTTTGGATAAATATAATAATGTTCTCATTCAAGCTAAAATAAAAGTTTCCATGCATGCAACATTCCCTTTGTCTGGAACTTAAAAGCATGGTGCATATGAGCTGGCAGATCCTTAAGCCATCCTAGTGTTTGACCTTTGTATAAGCCATATACTGTTTATTTTCAGTGATTATACATTCTCCCACCTTTAATAAACATGCCTGAATTGAGGGAGCTGTTTTCACTGTCTACAAGAGTGGGTCTTTTTTTCACTTCTATTTTCAGTTGCTCACCAGAAGTTGAAAAGCAGCTAAATTCTCTTAAATCTCTCAGTAACTTCCCTGACTGGGTCCCGCCAGGGTCCCTAATAAACAAAGTACATACATTGTTAATCACCAACTCTAAAAAGTCAGTCATTTTATTTATTAAAAATAAAACCTGGTTTTGCCACACAAGAACAAAGCCTCTTTCAGTAGCAGCTGACTTGTACAGATGATTTTAGGAAGTGGAGATAAATTGCTGTGATAACTTGTGTTTGTATTTTGACACGCTGTCCGTTGACTTGTTAGGAAGCGAAACCACGGCTAGTAATGTCAGACCCTGACAGAGTAGTGTGGTGCAATTTGAGACTAATTGCAGATATGCTCTCATATCCTCAGATATTCTCTGAGGATCAGTACTTCACCCCAAGTTTTGTCAAATTAAGACTGTCATTCATTATTAGATATATTCTGTATAAAAATGAGTTAAAGATTTTATTTTTTAAAGCCTTTCATAGCATCTGGCCTATGAAAGAAAGGCAGTATGTGTTTGTATACATTCCTTTATAAAAAGCTTTGAGATGAGTGGGTAGAAAATAGTATGTAATTACAGTTTAAATAGACGCTTTGTGACATAGCAGTGCAGTTATATTTCTAGAAAAATCAGTTAGCTTTATTCATTATATTGCAGACAATTTGTGTTCTCCGATTTGCAGTTACAGCGTGCAAGGCCAGGTTAAGCCTTTCTTGTTCTTTCTAACAGGAAGGATATTAATTTCTTTTAAAAACATAGACTGAGCTTTTCCATAAAATCATTTGCTGATACTTGTGTTTGGCCTTCTCGCTCTGTGCTGGCAAAAGCATTTCTTTTCTTTTCTTTTCTTTGGCAGTAAGCTAGGCCAATTTGGGGCATGAAGGGGGAAGTAGCTCTTGCAGCAGCCATCAAGGTTTTCTTTCACAGAATACGGGCTGTTCTCTTGATGCAGTTACATGTTTCGTTCTTTTCCAGCCTCTCTTTCAGACTCTGAAGTGAAATTCACCTCAGTTATTCAATGGTGGCCCAAGGGTACAGAAGTCCAGGCAACTGACAGAGATCATAGGCTATATCATACTAGGGTTTTTTCCTCTTTTTTTCTTTTTCTTTCTTCTAGTGCAACACTTCCAACCCTATTGTTTTTTCAGGATGAATTGATTACAGTTTAGTGGTGTGGTAAGGTTCGATGTGGCTTGAAGTTCTTCACCATGACATGTAAAAACAGCTTAGATGAACTTCAGAAGCTCACGGTGTGTCTGCCAGGCTGTACCCAGTTGCCTCAGTAATTCATCTGCTAGTTCTTAAATGAGAAATTACCAGTGATCACTGTGGTCACAGAAGATTTCAAGGCAGTTTGTCAGCAGTAGCCCTGTATCTTTTGACCAGTGTTTCCCCATCCTCTCTTGAACACTGGATTCCTGAGCTGTAGCAAGTTTCCTGCAGTTCAGTTCTCTGATTGGAAGGTAACACTTCAATCTGAGCCTTCTTTTTTTTTTCTCTCTGTGCCCTCTCCTGGTACAGCTGAACTTGTGCTTGATGCCACTGCTTTAGCATCAATGAGGAAGCATCCTGCACTGGGCCCAGTGAAATAAAACACTCAGTCTTTCAAAAAATAAAGCAGTTGTGCAAATGTAAGATTCCTTAAATTACAAATTGTCCTATTTGGTTCTTTGTGAATTGAATGGTACCTCTCTAAGACTGAAGCTATCTCTGTTTACATTTATGATAATGAGTTAATTTTCCTTCTAGTCATTGGTTTTGTTTTGTTTTGTTCTTGTAGCTCAAAGCTTTCAGTAATACACATTTCCAAGGAGCATGTATAGATTTCACAGCAGAAGTTTCTGATTTTACATCATTCATACCATGTTCTTTTAAGGTTCTTCGGGGATGGTAAGTCTGTTGTTTTACACGCTACCATTTTAAGTAATATGATTTGATTTGCTTTAAACGCTACTAAATTTCAGACAGCTGGAAGTGCAGAACACATGCCCATCATGTTCCACCACGTCTTAGACCCTTTGTCTTGCAGTGCAGCTCAGTAACTGTCCTCCTGTTTGGGTAGTATGTATTTTGCTTTCCCTGTGGGAAGTTTGCACAGTTACTGTGATGATACCTTATTTTCTTTTAACTCCTGTTACAATTTATTGCAGATTTTGAGCGCTTGGTACAGTAGAAGTGTCTGCATTCCACTTGCGTCGTTTGACTCTGGAGCTGAGCTTTCTGTACCACATGATTGGATCTCACTGCTTCAGTTGTTTTGCTGTATAGCCTTTCAAGTTGCCATGCTTTTAAGCTTAACAAGAACAAACAAATTTTTATTCCTTATTTCCTTAGCAAATATTAAATCTCAAAAAACCCACTTCCTGTTAATAAGCAGCTAGAGGAGTAATCTTTTTTTGTTACATTATTCTTGCAGTTGGCTCCTGTATTACCAAGGGGAAATCACTGACAATCACTGTGTGCTGGAAGAAGGCCTCTACGTTGACCTCAGTTCCTGTGGCTGCCCGACTGCTACAATCAAATCCCTCAAGCCTATTCAATACGTAAGGACTTCTATTGAAGAAAAATAACGCTTCGGAGCTCTTTTCCAAGTCAGATGTCTGAAGCAAGTGCTTGTGTTAGGCAGACTCCCACTCAGGGAAAACAGTGAAGTTTGTTTTCTTGGCTTATGGGGTTTTTGGGTTAAGAGCAAGCCAGGCTGCCTGCATGCAGTCACTTGTAGGCATGCGGTCACTTGTAGGCACACACTCTTGGGTGTTCTGGGCTCAAAGCTGCTCTTTTTTGTCTGGGTTGCACTGGCTGGTGTTTTTCTGACTGGTCTTTACAATGCAGCTCAGCAAGCTTAGTACACAGCAAGACATTGGTTTTGTCATGCTGTCTGAGCACACAGGGCCTCTTTTGTTAGACCTACAGCCAAGGTTCAATATTAGAGCAAGGTGGGCAGGGCTGCTCTCAATCCATTCTCTGACCAGTGTGTAGTTGTGTTTGGGATTACCCCATTCCATGTTCAGGACCTTGTACCTAGCTGTGTTGAACTTCACACAGTTTGCACAGTCCCACCTCTCCAGCCTGTCAATGTCCCTCTGGATGGCACCCCTTCCCTCCAGCCTGTCAACCTCGCCCTGGTGTTGGCAGGCTTGCGGACCCTGCACTCGCTCCCACTGTCTCTGTCACTGACAAAGATGTTAAACAGCGCCAGTCCCCATATTGACCCCTGAGGACTCTGAGTGCAACTATTGAGCTGATTCCTCATCTGTACTATATCTCAGTGTTCTCCTATGCAAGACCATCAAAGATAAACTGACTATAATGCTGTCTGAAAAGGAGAAGCCAGTGGCTGCTCTGCCCACTTGTCTCTAGCACTCATGAACTTCTCCAAAAGTCTTCCTCCCTGGTCACGAAACACAAACCCAATCTGTGTGACCCTTCAGTGTAACTCTTACAAAGCTAGACTTTAAAGATCACTTAACCCAGCTTTCAAATATTACAAGTCCTTTTTTTCCTATTAAGAAACTTGAAAGCCAGGGCCATGATTGGAAGGACATACAACTCAAGGTCGAGAGCTGCGCTTTTCACTAGGCTACATATGTACAGTGACTTTGGAGGACCTGTAGCTTCCTACCTGCTGAGAGCCTGGCTTTCAGATTAAATATCTCCCTTTCACATTAGGCTTTTAGACTGTGCTCTGCTAAATCAGAATGAAGTTTTGTTGTGAAATGGTAGGTCTCATCCAAATCCCCCAGCCCATAATCTCACAGGGAGCTAACTCTGTAATTTGGCATAGCAGGAAGCTACTGGCAGCCCTTGATTGCCAAGGGTCAAGCCCTGCGAGAAGTGTTTGGCAGGCTGCGTGTGGGAAGCTTGCACAGGTCTTCCTCTACTTTGTGAGTGGCTCACACCTCTTCAGTTGAGTTCCTCTCTTGCAAATAGGAGCCCTTGTATTTCACAAAAGTGAGGAGTTTGTTTCACAAAACAGCAGAAAACGCTGTTGAACCACACCTGGTTTACAAATAGAAATGCCCTCATCGGCCTGACACATTGTGTCTGCGAGTGGCACCGGACGGAGCTCGGGGCATTGTGTAGCACAGACGTGATGTTAAGCACGCAGCAGCAGGTTTGGTCAGTGGTCAGAAACAGCCACAGTTCATTCTGTGTGTTGGGGACAATGCACTGTTCTTGGAACAGAGCCCTTTTTATCACAAGATATTTCTGTTCGCTCATTCGAGAGAGCAGCAAGCATATTCCCAAGAGGAATTGTTGTATAGCTCGATTGAATTCATTTTTGACATTGGGAACCCCTTCCATTGTTCAGCTTTAAATACTAGCCCAATTTCAGACCTAAGGTGTGTGTCTCGATAGCTCATGTGCAAGAGGAAGAACGTTTAGCCCTGACACCAGGCCCTGAATGTGATTGTCTCCTGCCCTCCTTAAGTGAGATGTCTTTGCTGCAAGTGTGACTGCTGGAAGGACTCTCACGCAGTGGGGGAGCCATGTATTGCTTCAGTGTGTGAGGCTTTTGCCTCCCAGATGTTGACTAGAAGTAGAGGCCCTTGCTTGGCACTGAGAGGAGGGCCAAAAGATGCCTTTAGCAATACAAAGGACCCACCAGGCTAGCTTATACCAGCCTTTGAAGATGATCCATTGACTGGTGTAGGTGGGTCCCCTGTATATTTTAGAAGGAGCTTGATACAACTGGTCCTTTAGGGAAGGAGAACACATCTGCTGGAGGAAATGGGGACACGAGATCTGAGTATTCCCTTTCTAATTTGCAGGATGGTAATACTAATAACCTGTAAGTTTGATTGATACCGTGCAGCAGTCCCAACTCTCGGCCTTAATTGGCAAGATACATGTGAAAGCACAGATTCTTTGCATGGGGCTGACTCCCCAAGAGCAGTGAAAGAGCAATTGGCAGAGACCACTGACACCTGTGGGATGTGCAGCTTGGCTGGGCATCCATACAGGTTTCTGTATCCAGCCCTGGATTGGGATCCCCTGGCTGTTCCTGTCTGACTGGCACCTAAAAGGATCATGTAGCAATGGTTTTGCTACTGCATGTAGCAGTACCTTCAGTCTAACTGAGTCCCCACCTAAAATCAGTAATGGCTTTGAGGTGCTTTTAGAATACTGTCAGTTACCACAAGATTCCTGGGATCTCCATTTTGGAAGGAGATTTTGAGGACTGAAGCTATGGATCTGTAGTAGTCCTTCATGGCCTGGGTGCCCTTTTGTAACCTGACGAAACAGCGCTCTGAGGTGGCTGTGGGGTTTTTGTGACTGAGTAAGATAACAGTAATGCCTTAATCTGTGTGAAACAGCAAAGAACTTCTGCAGAGCCTTGACTGAATTTCTTCTGGTTCTCTCTGTCTTCTGTCTCTGGTTCTCTCTGTCTTCTGTCTCTGGTTCTCTCTGTCTTCTGTCTCTGGTTCTCTCTGTCTTCTGTCTCTGGTTCTCTCTGTCTTCTGTTTCTGGTTCTCTCTGTCTTCTGGTTCCTTCTCTTTCTCTCTGTCTTCTGGTTCCTTCTCTTTCTCTCTGTCTTCTGGTTCCTTCTCTTTCTCTCTGTCTTCTGGTTCCTTCTCTTTCTCTCTGTCTTCTGGTTCCTTCTCTTTCTCTCTGTCTTCTGGTTCCTTCTCTTTCTCTCTGTCTTCTGGTTCCTTCTCTTTCTCTCTGTCTTCTGGTTCTCTCTTAAAATACAACCAATTGAAGATAAGGAAAGGATTTGAGGGAATAGTTTTTTCTCTGGAAAATACAGCTTTGATGCAAACAGAATATTTGCAAACAAAATAGAGCAAATGTTCTAAATTTAAAAAGACAGGGATTTTTTTGTTTGGTTTTGTTAATGGAGGGGGTTTAGGGAAATAAGCTTTTGTGATTTTAGTTTGAAAATTGCCAGAGATGTAGTTTGCTTAAGAGCTTCATTACGTAAAAAAGTCAAAACCTTCATCCTGAATCACTGAGTTGGCCCAATTAAAATAGGAAAAAAAGAAAAACCCCAAACTTTCAGAGCAGCACAGCATATGTTTGGGTAAGAAAACAAGATCAGACTAACGATAGTCTGATTTCATCACTGTGGTGATAGTAATTGAGGTTGGCTAACTTTTGGTCTAACTTCTAGCTCTTGGAGGGATGCCTTACAGGTTCCTTGCTGAAAAGTGAAGTGTTCACCACTGAAGTATGGTGTGGTGCCCCCACCCCCTCTGCACACACACGCATCCATTTCTGAAGAAATTCAAATTGGCAGGGTTTCCCCATTCATCGTGTGCTGGTGACAGAGAGGAATTAAGCACATCTTTGCAAACAGTTTCCTCCTCTGTTCAGGAAGTAGCAAAAGTTAGGTTTGTAAGGAGAGCAGGGAAGGTGTTGCCTTATTCCCAGGAACCTCTTTCACATCTCATCTACTCTCTGAGGCATATAATATGCAAACTAAATCTTTGGGAGACCCTACCTGTATCTTTTCTCTGCTGTTTCATTTTACTCCAGTTCAGACCACAGTGTATTGTCCTTTCTGGGAGTGTTTAGGAGAAGCTATGGGTTAATGAGAGGGCACAGAGAAGGAACAAAGCATGTCTGTGCCTTGATAATGAGGAAATAATGTCCTTTGGGTTGGATATTCTGAGAAGAAAAACAGTGTTGCAACACCTGGGTATTCATCTAGATTGAAAGCTGACCAACGATGTGTTGCATGGCCTCTCTGCTTCTGAAAAGGGGAATGCTTCTGAAAGGCCAGAGGGAAACAGCAAACAGGTGGTTACACACACGGAAGGTTAGAAGGGTACACATGTATTTAGTGGGGGTAGGAACATGTGAACTAATGCCTCTCATCATCTCTTTCCATCCAAAAAGCCCAAAGTCCTCTTTAAGAAAAGCTCGTTGGTGAAGCTTGCTGGTAGTGCTAACAGCCACTCTGCAGGCAAGTGAAAGCAGAGCACAGGTTGTGGGTTGCTGCATCTGCTGCAGCAGCACAGGCATCCATGCCTGTTTAGGCAAGGACTTGCCTCTTGCATCACTGTGAATTCATGCAAAGGAAAGCATGGGCCGTTCTGGTAACAAGAGGAGGTAAAGTCAGCTGGGCCATTTGAAGGGCCATGCTTGGTTACTGGAAGGAAGCAAGGAAGAAAGAGAAAAAAGATTAAAAGCTTCATCTTTTGTTATTGATATGTTCCTACAAAGGGGAGTTTAGCTCTAAGGCTGCTTTTCCTCAGGCATGTTGGGTTTTTTAGACTTCCTGTGATATTTGGTGTGACAAAAGTATCCAGGATTGTTGCCATGAGCAATTAGTTTTCCTTCTGAAATGCTAATAACTTCAGCCCAAAAATTAAACCTGTCTCATAGTTTCTCAAACCAAAACTGAGATGTGTGTTGTAGCTTGTGTGATGCCTTTTCTTTTTTCTCCTTCCTTACTTTTGAGGCATTCCTTATTCCTGCTCTGATCAGTTGTGATAGTTGTTGTACTTCTATATTGATTAACTTCTTCTAAGATAAACAGAGGTGTTAACAAATCTCCTCAGCATTCCTGTGAGGCAAACAGTGAAATCAGATGCAGAAATTTATCAGTGTTTCCCAGGGCCAGGCAATGAGTCATTTTGTGTAGCTGGGACTGGGCTGTGGGGCGTTCCTGTCGTTCAACACTGTGTTCCTCTCCCTGAGCCAGGCATCCTTCCCACACTGAAGGGAGTAGCCAGGCGAGTGCAGCTTCAGTAAGACAGTTGTAAATGATGAGTTAGCCAAGATTGAAGAGTAAAGACTTTTCCCAAGGATGTTGTAACACAGCTGTGGAGGCCTCTCCAGTTTTAAGGCTCTGGCAAACGCTGTTGGTATAGCAACAGGTCAGCAGGGATGTGGAGCAGGGAAATATACCAATCCTTGCCATGCCTGGGTTAGTCATGCTTTGATCCAGCCCCCTGGATTTCTTTCTTTAGGTTTATTACACTTGCCCATCCAAATTTGTAAAATCTAAGTTTGCAAAAAAGGGTATGAGGAAAAATATGGTTTGGGGTGACACCTTCTCAAAAGGCCTTTTTATTAATAATAACTTCCCAAAAATTCATCATGAAAAATTCTCTGTGTGCTATCCATAGACAAAAATAAACTTAGAATCACAGAACATCCTGAGTTGGAAGGGACCCACAAGGACCATCGAGTCCAACCCCTGGCTCCACACAGAACCAGACAAGTCAGAGCATGGGACTGAGTGCATCATCCAGGTGCTTCTTGAACTCAGCCAAGCTGGGTGCTGTGACCCCTTCCCTGGGGAGCCTGTTCCAGTGCCTGGCCACCCTCTCAGTAAAGAACCTCTTCCTAATATCCAGCCTAAACCTCCCCTGTCACAGCTTCATACCGTCCCCTTGAGTTCTGTCACTGGTCACCAAAGAGATCAACACCTGCCCCTTTGCTCTCCTTTGTTAGGAAGCCATAGAGCACAACAAGGTCTCCCCTCAGCCTCCTTTTCTCCAGGCTGAACAAACCAAGGGACTTCAGCCTCTCCTCATAAGACTTCCTCTCCAGACCCTTCAGCATCCTCATTGCCCTCCTCTGGGCACTCTTCAATACTTTTGTGTCCCTTTTATACTGTGGCACCCAAAACTGCACCCAGTACTTGAGGTGGGGCTGCCCCAGCACAGTGTAGAGCAGGACAGTCCCCTCCCTGGACTGGCTGGCAATGCCAGGTTTGATGCACGATGCTTGAAACTCGATGCTGTTATAAGTGTTTGTGTAAATTCCCCTGTGCATTTGGGTTTCAGTTGTAGCTCCTTTTCGTTAGCTTCTCTGTGTCTGGGCACTAGGGCTTTCCAGTGGGGCAAGCACCAAGCCAAAAGGTGTTTGAAAGGAACCTCATTGTGCACTGGTGTTCACTTAATACCCAACACCTCAGGCTTGCATTGTGCTGCTTTTCCTGAACTGGTAAAGTACGAAATTCTGATCTGAACTGGGAAAAAATTGTGGAGTGCAGCTGCTCTCCATTCAAAAAAGGTAGAAGTCATTGAGAAGAAAGTTCAAGCCAAGTTATCTGTGCAAGAGATTTTTAGTGTGTTGCTTTCCATGGCTTATCTTTTGGCCCCTGAAATCGCTCTGTATGGAGAAAAGAAAGCTGTGTCCTTTTCATGGCATCACATGGTGTATTAGCCATAGGCTTACCACACCTGTTAAGTAAAGAGTATTACTGTATTTAACCATTCATGAGGCTGACTGTATCTTGAAATGCTCTGTAAATATGGCCTTCCTAAGCCATTGGCCTCCTCAGTACAATAAATCCCTTCAAGTTTCTCTCTGGCATCCAAAAACAGGGCAAGCAAAAGAAAAAAGAAAAAAAAAAAAAACAAACCCAAAACCAACCTCTTGGAACTTTATTGGTTTGGGTTTAAGCAAGGCAGTTACTTCCTTAGGGCATGAAGATTGAGTTAAGTAATTCTGTGGTGCTTTGTCATTTGTGCAGTTGGCAAGCTTTCCCCAAGGGATGGAATTCCAGGTATTTTCCTTGAAACACCTGTGAAAGGAAGCTCAGGTAGTCCTGGCCCAGACAGGGCAGAGACTTGCCAGTCATGGGTAAGTGTAGGTGCAACTCCATGATCTGAGGTTGTCACCTCTTACATTCTCTGAAGGTTGCCCTTCCGCTGGCTCTTAGGGAGCCCCATTCCTCCCTGGCCTGTCGGGATTGGGCCTTGAGGAAGAAAGCTGAACGTGTCAGTCTCATGCATAAATCCTGGTGATGACACTTCAGCCTCAAAATGGGTGAAAGTGCACCTGAGCATTCCACAAGGAAGGGTGGGAGCAAGATGCCTCTGTCCTAAGTGTAACAGCATAGCCTCAAAACCTTGTTTTTTACTGTTGGTAGTTTCCATGGAGCTATGAAAACAAAATCAGAGACAAAAGCCAGGCCAAGTCACTGCTGCCAGCTGTTGGTGTAAAACTGTACATATAAAGTGAGTAATCAGCTCGTTGCTCTATATATGGTCACGGGAACGTGAGAGCTTCAGCGCTTGAGATAGCAGCATGATTTCTTTTTCTGTGCTTCACGTCTGTGCAGAGATCAGTGGAGTCCTGAGGCCTCTCTGGAAAGGTGGCACCTGTCTTTGTGATCAGTTGTGTCTGTGTGTGTCATAGATCAATGTCTGCTGCGTACCGACAGGCTGGGACTGAGCAACTGGACAGGCCCGTTGGGTTCAACCGCTCTCATGAGAGCTGAAGTTATTTTAATTGGCTCAAGCGATTTGCGGGTCTGATTCTGGGTGTACAGATGGACATGCTGGACCAGATGACTTGTCCATCTAGTACGGCATCCCTGCCTCTTACTGTATTGAGTATTGCAACAGCAGGATAAATGTTAGGCTTCAATAACCAGGATGCCAAAGGGTGTTTCCCGTGCTCACCAATGAACTTAGGAAATTTTTTTCCTCTTGGACCTGTTCTGGGCATGGCTTCGGGTCTCCACTCAGGTGAAAGCCAGCGTCAAGGGAGTAAGCTCTTGCAAACCCGAGTGTGATGATACTGCCTTGCAGAGCAAAGCAACCTGAGAAGCAGCTGCCAGCACTAGGCCTGCTGGTCTAGATTGCAGAGCAAAGGCTTAAACTCGCGCTGTTAGTCTGACACACCTGGCCCAGCTGAAGGCAGGTGGGAAGAACTGGCATTCCAAAACAAAAACCTGGGCTTTAATCTCTTTCTGTTTTGTAACTTTAGTTTTTTAGGAGTGCAGTGGGCTTCAAAAATCTCTCTGGGTGGATGATCCAGGCTGCTCTTTAAAATGCCTCAGCAGACTCCCTGCATGTGGAGTGCTGCCTGCCTTGCACTGGTCAGCAAAGGAGAGCCAGATTTGAACAACCAGCTACGTGCCAAGCACACTGAGTCAGTGCTGGTAAATTTGCAAGTCCTGAATCACCACTGAGCTCTTCAAAGACAATTCAGGATCCATGTGCCTCTTCAAACACGGAAGTTATGTTCTCTTCATTACTTAGGGCCTGCATCAACTTCAACACCAGGCTTTGTTTTGTGCCTTCCACAGAATCACAGAATCATAGGGGTTGGAAGGGACCTCCAGAGATCATTGGGTCCAACCCCCCTGCCAAAGCAGGCTCCCTAGGACAGGTCACACAGGTTGGAGTCCAGACTGGTCTTGTCTTTGCTGTGAAGAAAATCCTACCTTTTGCCTGAGCCGCCGCTCTCAGGGTAAGGTCTGAGAACAAGGTGGCTTCCCCACAGAGGCTGCTAATCACAGCAGTGGTTCAGACCTATTCTCTCTTCCCTTGCCAGTTGCACAAGATACAAAATACAAGGGCTTACAATTTTGGTTACAGTAACTCCCTTGTGGTTTTAGGTTAAAAAAACACTGAGAAATAGTACAAGTGTCCCTTGTACTGCGGCACAGGCTTCATGCATTTAAATCTGTTCCCTCTCTGCTTTTCTGCTGATCTTACAGCTGTACCACATCTTAGTGCAAGCTGATCTTTTTATTTGCTTTCCTAGGCAGTCTCTCCACTGTAGGAGAGGACATGAAGTGGAAAATGTTTCAGTGCTACAGGAGATCAAATGGGTTAGGAGTTAACGCTGTTTCCCCAAGGTTGTCAGAAGGAAAATCAGAATACCTGTTAAGGACATTGAGAACTTCTTAATTCTGACATTTTTAACCTTTTCCAATGTGCAGATCCCTAAGATATTTGCAGTGACCCACTGGGAATTTAAGTCTATGGGCAGCAGACCTGTGATTGCCTTGCTACTTTAGATGCAGTCTGCACGTCACCCTGAAAACTACTGCTGTAACCCATTCCATCAATAAACACATACAGTGGAGCTCTGGAAAGGAATCAAGGCCCCGATGGTACATGTGGGACCAGAAGGAGATTTTTCAGAGGTGGACAGGGGCCTGTCCATGTCTGGAAGTGACTCACGGCTGCTGGCCTGTGCCAGTGGGCGCTAGGCTCTGATGACAGAGCCCCTGACAAACCCAGCCAGTGTGTTTTGGCTCCATGTGCTTTAGTTGTGGATGTACTTTTTTATTTTTCCTCCCCCCTTGCTGCTAGATTTGCTGAGGGAGCATGACCTAACCCAAAAGCATGTGGACATGAAACCAAAGTGGGTGAATGTGTGGATGGTGCCTAACAACTGAAGCTAAGACTGATGCTTTTTTTTGGTCTCCTTCTCTCCCATCCTCCTCCCTCCCCCTCCCCCTAGGTTTTTGCTGAGCCCTCCATCAGCCTGTTTGCTCTGGAATGCTGCAAGGGCAGAGAGCTGCACTTCAGTGAACCCATCAATTCTGTTCTGAACGAGGACCTTCATTTTCACACTCAGTCTGTATGGGTGAGGAGTGGATTGTAAGTATGGCAGAAATATTCCTGTCAGGCTTGCATTATGGGCACTAATACTGAGCATGCATTTTCTTCCAGTTACTGCCTCCTTCCTAGGATGTGGGTTTTGCATTCTGACTTCTTTTTAGAAACAATATAAAATCCTACAATGTGGGTGAATGCTGGACCCACTTTTTTGTGTTGGGACCCAAACTGGACAAAACCTCTGGGTAGAAGCTGTGTTTCCCCCTGTAAGACTCGTCCTTTTATCCCCACGCGGCAATGAACAATAGAGCCCATTGTTCAAGCCAGGAAACAGAAGTAAATAAGTTTTGATTATTGACTCACAAAGGCAGGTAGAGTAAACATGGATTGCCTTTATTACCTGGCTGTAAAATACCAGCTGTAAGGTGCAGTGGCTGAACTCAAACCAGGGCAGTGATTCAGCGAAGGGAGGTGTGATTATCAGCTGCCAAAGAGGCAGCAACTTTGGAGAGAAGCTTGGGTGGGTCTGACCACTGGAACAGTAACTTGCTTCTGTTATTAGTTTAACCCCAGTCCATGAGTGTGAATATACACGCAGGGTCTTCTGTGAAAACCCTTTTACATATGCAGAAGTGACCTTCTCACCTCTTGCACATCTACCCCCTTTGACTTTTGGAGGACTTCCCAAGTATCCTGTTTCAGCCAGGTTTTCAGCCTCTGCAGCCACAGCAGCAATTAATACCTTGCAGAGTGTGATTCTGCCACAGAAGCTGGCTGGAAGCTGCTCTTCTCAGGTGACACGTTTCCTGTTTTTATTTTTAACCTCTTCTCACCTTCTCCATGTAGACAAGGCAGTAGTTTTCTTGAGAAGTCTTGTGGGATGACACAAAACCACACAAAATTTGAACCAGGCAGGCAAGGAATTTGCTTAGAGTGTTTGTGGCTCAGGATGTGATTCTGACCACCTTAGTCAGAAATGGCCTGAGCCTGGACTGGGGCTTGGCGAATGGGGCTGAGGGTACTGCAGGGTGTGGGAATGCTGGCACAGTGAAGGCTGTGCAAGGGATGAGATGAGATGAGCTTCGTCTCCCTTGCTGAATGCCAGAAGCCCAACCAGGCATCAGGTGGTTATTACTGTAACAGCCCTTCCCCTCCCTCTTTCCTGTAAACTTCTGCTTTGGCAACGGAAGCAGCGTTCCCCACGAGACTGATGCTCCAAGAACAACATTAACAGTGAATTCTCAGCAACTCCACAGGAAGCATCAGAAAGAAAAAAGTCAGGGAGGTGTTAGAAATAAGGGATGCACAGTGGTGGTCAGCTGTGCTGAATAGTTGTTGGTCAGGAGGGATGGGGCTTAATTTGAAGAACCAGTGACATACAGCCTTGTTACACAGAGGTCCCAGTTGGCATTTTTAGCCTCCAGGGAGTCCTGAGCAAGGCTGGCCTCAGTTTGTCCACACAATGCACAGTGGGGAGCAGCGGGTTACAGGTGCCATGAGCACTGTATTGGGGGTGTTTTCTCACTGGCCTGGAGTGTAGCCACCCCTCGTGTTCTTGGCACCGACCTGTGAAACAGGCAGTGTGGGGAAACCAGTATTTGCTTTCTCTGCAGATGAGTTAGTGTCAAACCTTAGGATCTGCTGCCTGCACGGCGTCCTGCTGGTGTAAACAAAAGTGATCTGTGATTCAGAGGCTGTTTGTGTAAGCAGCAACATGTTAGCTGCTGCCCAGGTGCCCCACTAGCAAGGGATCTCTGTGTGCCCATGCTTTAACCCTGCGTTAATGGAGTATTTGGCCGTGCCTGTGGTTCAGACCTGTCCACTAGTGCCAAGTCTGTTACTGCAGCATATCGGGTTTGGAACAAATATTTTGCATCTCTTTTAGCCAGGCAGAAGAGACACAGAAAGTTTTAACTCTAACAGGAGAAAACGTCACCCACTCATAATTAAGGTGTACGGCCAGGCAAAGCTGCAAGTACTGCAGTCTGGTGTGCAGCTTCCTCCTGTCCTAATTCCCACCCACTGAAACCTGCAGTGCTGCATCAGGCTTCATGCTGAGGTTCTCACTTTTGGGGGGTGGGAATGGTTTGAGGGGGGGTGTTGGGTGGTGTGTGTCACAAGTTTCATGTAGACAATCAGAAAACAGGACTTCCTTCACACAAAGCACAGTTAAGCCACTGGAAAGGGGGCATTTTGCTGCATGGTCATGCAGGCTTGCTAGGAGCAGTACTGCAGACAGGACATGGGGCTTTCAGGAGCGGAGTCTTGAAGACAAGCCTGTAGCTTAGTTCTGCAGCTGGCTAACGTGTAGCCTTTGCTCTGTTTGCTGTACCCAGGTGGATTGCATACGAGGGATCTAACTTCTTAGGACAGCAGATTCTGCTGGAGCCCAGTGAGATTTCTAACTGGAACACACACAGTGGCTGGAAAGTAATTGGCTCCCTTCGTCCTGTGAAGCAGGTAATGTCTTGACAGTGTGTGAGGACAGCTGGATTTTTGGAGAGGGATTAGTGCCCAGCTCTAGCGCCAAGTATAATGGTGTGCATTGTACTCTTTCAGTCAGGCCAAATGATGACAGCCAGAAGGACCTACTGGAAGGTTACTGAAGCAGAAAATTCCTCTGGTGGCAGTTGCTGAGATCTATAGTTAGGCTCCTAAAGGGACATAATTCCTAGCTTCTTGGAGCCAAGTTTTGTTTTTCTGAATGGCTCATTAGTGTGTTCTGTAGATGCTCTATTTTTACATTTTTGCCATACAACAATAATGAGAAAACCAATTCTTCATTGGCTGGTTTCATAATTAACATAAATGGAAGGAAGAACAGATTTTATTGTGCTGTAGCCTAGATTTCCCAAAGAAGGGAGTTTATGCAGTCCCAGCAGTTTCCCTTCTCTGCCTCACCCCAAGTAATGCCAATTTCAATCTTGGTCAAAGATTTGGGTCCCCAAACCCACAAAGTTCTTTGGGGCTTTGTGAAAGGTAGCTAAAGAAGCAAGACTGAGACAAACACCCCCTGTTTGAGGAAAAGCAGATGTGATTCTGCTTCTCTGCCTTTCCAAGACATGTGTCAGGTAACTGGTGACACACATAAACCAGTCAAAGCACATGTTGCTGTGTGCCCAGCCACAGAGTTGTGGGAGGGCAGTGTGGGAGAGGGCAGGGGAGAGCCGCTGGCAATGTGAGCAGTCACACTGATGGAGAAGACTTTTCCTTAGCTCTGCTGCTCCTGGAACAACTTGTTTCCACTTGGTGACAAATGCTGCGTTCAGCTGGGGAAATGTTGTGGGGAATAACAGTGTAATCATCTTGAAGGTTAGTTAGGCCCAGCTTAGTTACCCACTCCCTGCCCCTGGAGAAGTAAGGGGTTTTTTTTTCTTTTTCTTTGCCAGCGGTTTGTTCATATGGGAAGGTGACAGCCCTCAGGGATTCTTGGAAGTGGTAACTAAGAAAGGACCCCATATTGGCTTTGTTTTTGCAAATAATCATCTTATGCAGATCTTAAAGAGGCTTCTCTTTTCAGCCAGCATTCTGAAGAGCGTTGGATTTGGTAGGATCCTCTTCTACACTCCAGCAGTGAGCAGTGTTGTTAAGGCCTGCTTCACCTACTTACAGCACATGGAGTTTGGGTGGTTAAGTTTTTAGTTTTGTTTTAAATTCTGCAGACTGAGGGCTTCCTTGAGTTTGTGCAGTCAGCTACCTCTGGTTGATGCTTCTGTGGCCCCATAATCTGTTTTTCTTAGACTGGGGTAACACTGCAGCCCTTCACAGCTTTATACTTCTTCCTTCTGTCTCCTTTATAAATTACAAAAACAGCCAAGTCTGCCAGCGTGGCACAAGAAAAAGCAAAACATCTGAAACTCCTGCAAGATAAGAGACACTTTTGCTCAGTGACTTCGTAGTAAAATCCCTTCATTGTGAAGAACTATGTGCTATGCTCCCTAACACCAGTCTGGTTATGGATACTCGGGGAGAATGGCCTGCCTTGCCTCTCCCTTGGCGTTTGTTTTAACCTTAGGATTTGTCATAACATGAAGACCAGGAGCTTCAGAGCTCCCAGAAGATGACACTGGTTGACTTAAGGTTCCAGCAGAGCTGCCCTTTATAGTGGTCTTTCTTTGTGCCAAAATCAGGGAATAACAGCAGAGCTCGAACTCTCTAGTAGCCCTACAACATCTCCTTATTTCTTGAGTCAAGCGAGCGAACGGGGATGCCAGATCAGTTTACATTTTCCACCTCACTTCTTTTATTTCAGCTGATGGGGCTGAAATTGCTGGATCGTGACTTGCTAGGTCTCATGTCGTGAGAGTGAAAAGCTTGTGGAGTTGCAGCCCATTTACTGGCGTTGGAATGAGTGAAATGCGCTGAGCTAGCGGGGGTTTGCACGTCACAGGAACTAGTTCTATAGACACAAATGCATTTAAAGACAAACCTCTCTGCCATCGCTGTGTACAGTGGTCTGCCTCCCACACACACTGGTTTCCAACAGCAACAAGACATTGTCTAACATCCTCACATGAACCTGGACCAGGAACACACGCTTTGGGAAACCGATGTACGGTGGAGGGGAGGGGTTCTCACATTGACTTCCGTAATCTCTGTGCTAGAGCTATCTTCCTTTGCACCGTTTCAGCCAGCAGTGTACCTCAGAGTGAAGAACCGAGCCCAAGGTAAATACCTGACAGTTGCAGGAAGCCTAGCAGATATAAGGGCAACATCGGTGTGTGCGTCCCCGTACAATGGCAAGAATACCCAGATCTGGCACTACTGTCATGGACTCTTCAAATCCAAGGTGAGGTTCTGGATGCTGGAAGTGGGTGGGCTGTATCACACACAAACAAACCCCCCAAGTACTTTTGCTGTCAGCTAGCATTAACACTGGGATAGCTTCTGGTGCCTCCCACACATCTTAAACCAAACCTCTTGAAACCTACATCCTCCTGTTAGTACAGACAGATTTGGCAAGCTGGACTGCTGCTCACATCTGTCTGATGGGACTGATGCTCCTGGAAGCAGGAACTTGATTTGGTCTAAAGTTGCAATTCTAAGTTCATTACCTCTATAAAGAGTGGAGAACTTCTCTGGAAAACAGCATGCGACAAAAGGCTGGGGTTTTGTATTAGTGTAGCCCTTGGCAGCCTGTTAACGAATGTAAAAAGGTGAGGGTTTACTTAAGCACTAAAGCCCACTGCCTGTCATCGAGCTACTGGTCAGCTGCTGAATAACCTGTGCCTAGCTTGCTTGCCAGGCTTGTTACCAACCGCAGCACAATGGCTGCGGTGTGCTCGGTGCCTGCAACAGAACAAGTCGGGGCACAAAACTGAGGCTTTGCAGCCTGGGTCTCACCTCCCTCCTTGTTCCATAGGCTAATAATGCCTGCCTGGATGTCATCGGTGGCAGAGATGTGCCCGGGGCCAAGGTCGCGCTCTGGGCAGAACACAGGAAGGACAGGCAAAAGTGGAGGCTCAACGAGGATGGAACCATCAGTTCATACCTCAGCGAAAACCTGGTGCTTGACATTAAAGGTATTTAAAAGAAAAACACAAACAACAGAAACCCCAACAAACAACTCAACCTCAACGTGTTCTAAGTGCACCATGTGATTGAGGTTAATTGCTGTACTCCAGCTCTGTATTTACTTAAGGTTAAATAGTGAGGCCCATCCTTCCTGTTGGTTTGATGTCTGGCCACTTGACAGCAGGAAAAGAAACAACAGGGTGTGGGAAACCGTCTCTCTTCAGGTTTATTTCTATCCAAGGGAGGTCAGTAACACTGATGGTGAGAAATGCAAGTTAGAGAAGACAGAATGGTGAAGGTAAATAGATGTGGCTCAAAGAGAAAAGTTCTCACTCCTGATATTTTGGGGCTGGTTAAACTCATGTCTGCTCAAGTCTCAGTCCTTCTAATTACCCATCATGGTAGAGCACCTCAGTGGAGAGTGCCTGTTCTGCACACCCAGAGGTAGTGGGGCAGTGACTGCAGGGGCCGGCCATGACACTGGGGGCTCTACGGTGCTCTCTCCTCAGGCAAAAGGTTGACATACATGAGTGGATAGCCCAGCACCCCCGCAGGGCCTACCGACCAGGGTAAGGGCACTTCCCATGGGTAAAGTCATCAACCTTTTCAGTGAATGTCATACTGGCCGCTACACAACTGAGCTCAGCAGCTCAAACTTACTGATAACAAATTATCAGCCCTGTGATGTTGAGCTAATAGAGTGTTCCTGGCTTCCAAAGTGAAGGAGTAACCACCACTTCTAATTCATAGGTAGTTACTACAAAGCCATTAGATGCAACTGGCAGTACTGACAGCAAGGTACCCGAGCTGTGCTGCCTAGGTTATCACAGCGCAGAACACTGAAGGCTGGGGTGGCAAGTTGCCACTTGGTAGCTCTTTAGAACCCACCTTTCTTTTAGTGGTTTATTGTTTATGGTGTCACGATCAAAAAGCACTGTCCCTTCTATGCTATGGTGTGTTCAGAGGTGAGAAGTGTTGTTTTTAAGGACTTGTAAAGTTGGTGGTTGAAGCGAAGACGCTGAACCACACGATCTCGCATGTTTCTGTGTATCGCAGGAGCTCAGGATCTGCCCAAAGTGCAGCCCCCTTCCAGGTGCTGTTCCTGTGCACACAGGCACATTTGAGCACTCTGGTTTCTGGTACGTTCTGGTTCCAAACTGCTGGAGCTCCTCAGGGCCTGATCTGACAAGTGACCGCTTGAAGGAGACAGATGTACAGAGGCCGAGCAAGGGGCAGACCCCAGCTCTCCATCTCACGGGGTTTCTCAGCTAATTTGCCTGCTTAGTCACATCTTTAAAAGATGACACACAGACCTTTCCAAGCATTTCATACTAAAAGTGTCTCTCATGGTTTGGCTTTTTTTTCAAGGAGGAAACTATTATGACAAGAACCACATCATTATGAATGAGCCAGCAGATGACAAACCTTCACAAAAATGGGATATCGAAATAGTGTGAGTAAAACCCACGACAGAGCCGGACCTCGTGTGTGTTATGAACATCTGGAGGCGAGGGGGAACCCCAAACTACTGAAGTCGCACACCACTGGAACCTTAGGCAGCAACTCCTCTCGACATTCCTTCATGCCAAGCACCAGCTTCTCAAACGAGTGAATTTGCACAAATCGGGAAGATGGGAGGTTGCCAATCGCCTTTCTGCAGGGAAGCTGACTCTGCCGAGGCCGCTCCCATGGCAGTCACTATGACTCTTCGTCTGAAGTATCAGGAGTAAAGGCAGGAGACCAAACAGAGGTTTTGCAGGATATAAACCACAAGAGAGAAGGTGGGGAAGGCTCTTAGGCAGTGTCTTTGCCTTCCCCTCAAACTGAGGGAAGCTCAGCACAGAATGGATGTGCTGCTGTGCTTGAAAGAGGCAGAGTCAGACTTGTGTGTCCCAATTGGCGCTGTGTGAGCTCCAAGGGATCCTGAGGCTCACACTATCTCTTCTCAGGCACAATGTATTTTTGTTTATAAAGACAGCTCTGAGTTGGAGTTACCTAGCGGCGCAGCATGCGGAGTGAGAAGAAGGGAAAGCCTGGCTTTCACCCCCTGGTGTGTGACTGGTGGCCTCCCAACTTCCCAGATTCAGGAACCGCTTTTGCTGACCCATGGCCTGTTTCTGACCCCTGAAACTGAGATTGACGCCCAAGGTCACTTCTGACATGGAGCTATGTGCACCTGTATCAGAAGGGAATAAACGGTCCAGGGTCAGGCTCGATTTCAACAAGGGCTAGCTGCAGCTAGAGCAGCAGCAATGTTAACTCTAGCTGTATTCTGTTTTCCTGCAGACTAATGTAATACAATGCAATTTGGTCTTGCAGCCATGTCTTCCTTCACAAAATAACTGGGTCTGGACTGTCAGAGGTGCTAGCAGCCTGCATTTCGGTTCTGCTTCAACGGTGAAACAGCAGCGTTAACTGCACGTTAACGTTACTGTGGCTCAACAAGGACAAGTACATCTCACCCCAGAGGAGGAGGACTCGGACTAAGGGTCCAGACCTTGGCACGCCGGTGCTTTCCTCAGTTCCCACACTGTGTAGCCAGCCAGCTAGTGGCTGTACCCTGAGGCAGGTAGGGCCAAATACCGTACTGGGCTTGTAGCTGCTGCAGGCTTCAAATGTAAGTTCCTCTCTCTCCCAACAACTGCAGAAGGAACTGCAGACAGTCATAGGGCTGTGACACCTCATGTGTAGGAGAAGCCCCCCAGATCACCTATACCTTCCATTTGATTTCAGCATCGCTAAATTAATCTACTTCATGGAAAACGTAAGTTTTTTCTCCTTATTTGTATATTGAGGGTATGTATTTCTGACTATTTAAAGACTTCAGGTTAGCTAAAGACAGATTTTAGTTTCCAAAAGCTGTAGCTATTCCAGTTGTGCACTCAGCCAGGATTCATCCCCAAACAAATAAAAACCACATAACCCTAATTTTGCCACAGAAATGAAATCTATGGATGTCTATTTTTGTATGAAATGGAATTCTATATAGTCCTATTTAAAAAAAAAAACCCCACAACTAGCTCCTTGCACTTAGTATTTTACATTCTAAAATTCTCATAAACCTGCTGTTTAAGTAACAGCTGTTCAAATGTTCATATGTGTTTTTCCAACAAAAGCACTTGTTGAGCTTTTTTATGCAAGCTGGTTTATCAAGTGTTTTACATGTGACTGACTTTCCACACAAAGCCTCTGTAAAATGTTCCAGTCTTCTAAACCAGGAGTGACCAAACCGTATTCGGTGGGTCAGTGTTACATAGCGGAGCAAAGCTGCTTTTGTACTTCAGAGATCTCGAATGTAAAATGCTCAGCATGTATATTTTAATTGTATAAAACTTTCTTTTTTTAGGAGAAACATTTTGCTTGTTGGTTTCTTTTTAAACAAACTAAATGCAATGATACTTTTAGCAGATACCATGTTCCTATAAAGTATTTCCTGTCAAACGGACAAAAAAGGGGTAAGTATATTGAATAGGTGAGTGGGCATGTTAAACATGGATGTTCAAGTATAAAACTGCTCCCATCAAAGCCCATCCAAGTGAGCACTGAAAGTACAGGTTCCAGTTAGAGGTTTGGGTTACTTTGATGTTAAGGTGGTGCTAGAGGAGGTGGAAGTTAAATACTATTGTTTGTTTATTCCAGAGGTGGCAACAGCTGATAGGAAGGGGGTTTTCTCAGGCAAAGTCTTACCCCTTTGGGAAACAATGTACCAGCCTTTACCTTTTGGTCTCCCAGGCAAACAGCACAAAGGGTGTTCTGGACTGGTGAACTTCACCAGAGAAAAAGTAAGTTCCTGGGTTTTGCCAAAGGCCCTGGGGCTTGCTTGCTGCATATCTGCAGACATCCTCCACACCAAGGGACAGAACTGGAGCAAAGGGGAGGCCACCACAGCACTGCTGTTATGCTGTGTGACTTCAGCCAGCCACAGAGCTGTGGCTTGCTGGAAAAGGAACAGCTTTACTGTTTTTTTCAACCTGTGTTTTCCCAAAGCTAAGGAAAGAAAAGTAGCACTTGGCATCAGAAGTAGCAAAGTCTGTAATACACCCACTGCTTTGTCAGACAGCAGTACAAACTAGAGCCTGGATGGATAAAAAAGCAATTTAATAAGTCTTTCTCTCAAGAGATTCTTAATGGCCAGAAGTACTACTTACAGAACAGCTCATTGCAAAAGCATCAAATAACTTCAATTAGACATTCAGTCCATAGTGACAAGGCCAGCTTTTCTTTCTCTTCATCTGAAAGAAGGTTGAGTTCTTTAACATTAACTGTGTTGCTGCTCCAAATCTGCTTCAGTGCATCCAAGTACGACAAAGGAAACCGCAGTCCATGAGTCTGCTGGGGGAGGGGGATAATAAAAAATAAAACAAGCCTTCAGCTAAGTGCAGTGCCCCTTGTTACACTACAACAGGGTGTTAGGCTGTAGGTAGTGAGCACTCCTTTCCCAGCCCGTGCTGGGAGGCAAAGATGCAGCATTATCCTGCCAATTTTCTTAATAGGCAAATAGCAGACATCTCTTGCATGTGCTAGCACATCTTAGGTAGGGATGCCCAAGGTACCTGCCTTCCTCATGTGGCTTCCACACTGAGGAATGAAATAACTTTGAATTTACATTCTTTCATAACCCTACCCATTATTTTTAGAAGGTGAGAACAAACCTGTGCTGTGCCTTCCTCATTTTCTGTCCCCATCATGTGAGTTTCTCTCCTGTTCTTTAAAGAATGGTACACATAAACCATCATCTCTCTACGACTTTCATCCTAAAAGACAACAGGAAGGAAATGATTATGGAAGACCTACACCCCCCCCCAAGTCATCTCACAAGTGACAATGTTAGCTCCTTTATTCTGGAGTCCCCTGTTAACATCTGTGACAGCAATTCACCTTCGTAACTTGAATGATCCAACAGCCATCTACTGTGGCAATGAAGGACTGGCCAAACATGTCTGAAAATTTATTTACATCCCATAATACTGCCCCTACTAGGCTCACAGGACTAAAGCTGCATAGAAAACATGCCAGTTACAGTGCACCTCTTAGAAGGTCTTAGCATGTGTCAGTAAATTTCCATGCTGACCCTGATCTGCCACTTAAAAGTCACATGCCTGTAAGAACTACTTGGTCAAAGAGGTGGGAACCAATTCAGAGCGCTGTGGGCAGGTTTTACACCAAGCTTGTGGAGAAAAGTCTTGGACATGTGCTGCCATTCAGGGTTTGGCTGTATGGCACCAGAAGGCAGGTGCCAAAATATTGCAGAAGTTTCCAAATCTTATAGGCCCACACCAGTATAGAAACAAATACACTGAAGAGCAGAATCAAGAATTACAGTATGGTTTTCTTGGAGGGAAATGTTTTGCTCAAGCTAAAAAAAAAAAAGGTACAAGACAGTCCAGACACTGAACTTTTTAAATTAAGACATTGAAAAAAAGGACTTCTAGACTCTCATAGTAAAAACACTTCATAGATAAGGACTGGTCCAAACATGACACGGTCCAAGAGGCCAGCATCTATTTTGTGGAAAACTTACTAGTGCTGCTGCCACCTGCACAGGGTCAGAGAGAACTTGGAAATGGAGACTAAATGCAACCACAGGCAGCAGCAGCTGACTTCTCTTGAGGGAACCTATCTTTATTAAACTTATTCGTGGTCTTACATACAAAGAAAAAAACCAAAACAACCCCACAAAACCACAATTATCAAGAGTGAGAGCGGCCATTTAACAGCCATAAGGGTCTATTCCACCTCAGATAAAAGCCATCCACCTACCCTGCAGATTGAGACTACATCTTGCTCCGTAGCTCTTCTCCAGAAGGCAAGAACGTGCTGTATTATGGCACAATGACACCATGATCTCCTACCAAACCCTAATGGGATGCAGGACCTGACCAAGTGTAACTGCATGACCCTTTCAGACCAGTGGAACAAAGCAACACCACATGCACAGCTCGCACACTCCCCCTACCCCACGCTCCCACCACAAGCATACAAGGGTGGCTTCATTATACTCACAGAATTCTGTTGCTCTGGCTCCACAGTAATGACAGTATGGTCTCTGAACTGCAGTCTGATTCTGCTATCTATTTTTGGAAACTTCCCACCTATGAAAAATACGTTCCCCATCAGACAGGAAGGAAACCAGACAAGCAGTGCCAACTGACCCCTCTGCGCACTACCCCCGCTCCCGTGGCTACAGTTGTTGTTAACCGCTGTGTCAACACCCACATGTTCTCAGCCTCCGGCTGCAGTGAGGGTGACAGAGGTGTTTCATTCACTCACCGCGACACAGAGCTGTAGTAGCAAACCAGAGCTAAGGGCAAATGCTACCGGTTAAGCGTTACTCTCAGTACACACCAGTTCATTAAGGCTGCCAATCTCCGCCTAGGCTAACCTTTGTTTCCATTTGAGAGACGTGTCATCTCTCCCACCAGACACAGAGCATTAACCAGCGGAGGTGCACACGCAGAGCCTGGCCACGCAGGAAGCTGATGCTGGCCTACAGCCTTTGCCTACCGTGACATGCTGTAGCCGCAAGAGGCAGAGCTGGCAGCAGCTCTGACAGCCAGTTTCAGCAATGGCGAAACCTACCTGGGGTCAGAGCCTCAGAGTCGCATCCCAAGCAAGGTGGCAACCGGTTCATAATGAAATCCTTCTTCATGTCAGCTGATCTCAGGTCTCTGGTGTTTTCCAGACGGTCTGCAAGCCTCCTCAAAAGGCTGCTCAGTTTCTTTGTCGAGTCAGCTACATCCACCTGCTAAATATTCACACAGCGTTGCTCTCACAGGCATTCAAGCTAACCAACCTAGCCTAAACAGAAAGCGGTGCAATAACGCAGTGAACATCTGGATGCTCCTCTCTAATCTTCGCTAAGGGTAACGTTTACTCTCAAAACAACAAACTTTATGTTACTTTTACATGTTCCCCAGGAGCTGTTCCTACAGTAAAGCTGATGCTCTTTTCCCCTCACTCTGAGACTACCTGCAGTGCTAAAGGACTCGCAGCTGCAGTTGAAAGAGAGGCTTGTTCCTGCTGTGTGCTGATAAGCTGATCAGCAGCACAACTAGACTACCATAAAAAGGTCACAGAACAAATTACATCCTTGCTGACTTTAAAGGATACAAAAGCTTGGCCTGACAGGAACGATGTCTGTCTGACAACTCTAAAGCAAACACCATTATTTTTAGAAGGAAACGAGCCATATGAGGACACCACGATATGAAAGGCAGCGCAATGAACCTGAAGTCTTCAAAAGAAGCACTTGTGCTGCTAGACAAGACAAAGCCATTGAATTGAGCTTTCAGAGACGATCAGCAAGGTACATACTTGTCTCAGTGCTGAAGTTTCAGCTGGATGCAGTGTTATTCCCTTAGTCCCACATACTTACCATAAGCAGCTGCCTTGGTATGCTTGTCCGCAGCGCCACATCTTCTTTAGCTGTATCAAACACAAGGCCAGGAATTGCATCCAGTAAGAAATCTCCCCAAGAGCTGAAGGACAGAAAGAAAAACAAAACATTACTCAAATAGTCGCACTGAAATAAACCAGACACCTTAACAGATACCAAGAGCTGGAAACATAGTGTTCCCACTCCAAATCTGCTTGCTTTCGTTACCACTCTATTGTCTCATGCAACAGCTCGCTCACTAGCTCCAGGTCCAGTCCACCTCCAGTGGCACACCCACGGAGGGAAGGAACTGCCTTGAGAAGGGCCCGGTCTGTGCTTGCCATTTACCAGTGGATTCGGCTTAAAGCTCCCTCAGTGAATGAAGAAATGCCCACTGGGGCCATTACTATCCAACCACAGGCACATACAGCCTCACTGCACACCATGTACTGTGTGGGGCTGTGTCAGTTGACATGCTTTTGACACACTTCTATCCACTGAGGAAATTTACCCAGGATTATTAAATCCAACCTGGCACCAGTTTCTAGCTTTGCTACAAACTTCATTAAGACCCCAGTAACAAGACTGCTACATATCTCAACAGGGGCTCTAACGATACCTTGTGTCTTGCTTGTGTTAAATAAATACCTATTCTCAGCTTTCATACTTTTAAAAAATATTTGAGTTTTGATCTCTGTGCTTCTGTTACCCAGTTGTAAGAACAGAGAAGGGGAGGGAGGACCTGCACCTTCGTAGCCTACTTTGAGTCAACCTCACCAGGAGCAGGCATGCCACTCAAGCAGCACTGTCCTGTCCACACATGACCTCTCTCCCTACCGTATCCCCAGAGGCTGGTTTAATGGGCAAACCACCAGGGCAAGCACCCAGCACCCAAGGCTGCCAGCAGTCTCCCACCCAACCAGGGCAGGCAGCAGAGCAGTCCTCCGACGTACACTTCACCCTCTGCTCCTGCTCCTCGTCAACCCTCCCAGCTCTCAGCACTGACCTCCAGACACTACTTTAGTTTTAGAAATAATAATTAAAAAAAGACTCGTTAGTCCCATTTTTTTATTGTCTCCACTCAAGTGTTCCACTGTCTGCTACACACCAGGAGGGAAGGACTCTGGCTGATACACAGCTCTTCCAAACTGTCCTGATACAATGAACTCCCATACACACACTTCTCTGCCTGCTGCGACCTGTCCCAGAGGAACCATCCTCCAGTGCACAGGGGAGGTTCCACCCTTTTGTCTTGGTGCCTAAAAGTCCTTAAAAGTGCCAATTCCACCAACACTTCCTCACAGCTCCTTCTGTACATAGCACTTCCAAAGCAGTGACAAGGAGTCCAACAGCCCCCCACAATAAGGGCTAGCTACATTCAAGGACCACTTTTCAGATTTCCAGGGAAATGATTCCAGATCACACTTCTGTCTACGAGCCAAATGAAAGTACCAACCTGCACCAGGACTGCTGCTCGTTTTACCTAAGCCTGCTGAAATCAGGTGCAGAGGCAGGCTCTGGCACTTCATTACCAATAACTTTAATGGATGATGATTCCACTTTTTATACTTAGAACAGCACTCTTCAAGCTCTTCCTTTCTCCTCTCCTCCTTGTGACACAAGTGTCCAGGGAACAAGCTCCCAGACAGCACCGATTCTCCAGTAACTCGCTGGACTGGCATTTGGCTTGTGTGGTCAGAGACACTGTCAGGAGCCCGTCAGGTCTCCAGCAGCCCTCTTAGAGCCAAATTCCTGTCTGCCCAGCTCTACTGCACCAGTGACTGTGTGTGGATCAAGCTGGACAGACCCTGTCCTGCACACTCTGGATTCCCACACACTGACCTGCAAAACTTCAGGCCCAGCTCCACCAACCAAACACCCACTTTATTCTAGTGTCACTCTTCTGCCTGTCCAGTTCAGTAAAACGGGTGAGAAGCACCAGGTCAACACAGGGAAGCAAGTGGTGGGGCAAAAACGGCAGGGGACGGACAGAGGAGCAGGACATCATTAACCTTCCCTCCTGCATAACAAATGAAGTCGAATACTCTTTGCAACAGTGGTGAATGCTTACAGAAAAAGGCTTGCTTTTTTTTTCTCCCTACTGAATAAAATAATAGAACATGAGTGTAAATTAAAATCAGAAGAACCCAAACTCACATCTTTGGGCAGCTTCATCTTAACCCTCTCCCCAACTTGGGAGGACTGGCCACACTAAGAGCTACCAGCAGTCCTGACAACCTGGGCTTCCAGAACAGTCTGGCCGGTGGTCAGAGATTCATCTTCCAATCATCTAGAATATGCCCAAGCTTGTTCTGCCCTGTTTTGTGGCTAACAGAAATCCTTCCCAGTTTCCTCCTCGGGCCAGTGACCCAAACGCAGCACGTAAGAGGCTGATGAGTGGGCAGCACCACTGCCCGGTGTGATGACAATGTTTCAGGAGGCACAAAGGTCAGATGTGTGTCAAAGGAAATCTCAGTTGCCTGCACAGAGTAGGACATGAAGAACACAGATAAGCAGAAAGTATCTGTGAAGGAAGAACTTGCAGGTGTGGGTGACTATCAAATGCAGGAGAAAACATGATGAAAAGAGTAGTAACTCCTGATTCTACCCACGTTATGAATTTAACAGTAACTTTAGCCACTGGTGAGAGGGGTTTTTTTAAACACAACAGTGAGTTTGCAGTTATAGCATTATCTTCCACATTAAAGTTTAAATAATAAACAATTAAAAAACAATCAAGCTTGATCCATGAACATCTGGTAAACAGGCTGCTTCAACCAACAAAGGTCTTGCTCTCCTCCTTCTCCCAAACCCCAGAACTTCAGTTACTGCCACCTGAACACCACTCTGTGAGGGAAGGTGATATGCCCTATCCCTGTATTAGTCACAGAAAAACGAATCACACAAGGGCTAAAAAGAATTAATACAGGAAAGAGCTAAGCAGAGCTCACACAAGGTGTCTTTGGTCCTTCTCAGAAACAGGACATGACTTCTTTGAAACACCAGTTTCAAGTGTGTACTATTCACAAGCATCATTTGGCAGAGGAAAGCCACTGTCAGAAAAGCCATACTTTAAAAAAAAAAAAAAAAAAAAAGAGAATTACTTGTTTTGGTAGGTACTGATGGTCACGTGTGTAGAACAGGAGATCCCAAGAGGAGTGTCAGCTTGGTGGATAGTCCCTCTTGGAAAGTACAGTAAGTCACCTGGCTGCAAGAAAATCAAAGAGAACTGACATATTTAGGGCACCTGCTCAAGCCTTGTTGTAGTCAAACCAGAGCAAATACAACATCTTGGTTTTTATATTCATAAACTAGATACTGCTCTGGACACTCTACTAACTTAAACCAGCCTGAGCCAGAAGTCAGACACTTTAACCTTCCCAGCTTAGAGACAATATTTATTTACACACCAGTCCAAACACAAAGCAGCATTTAACGTTGCAGAACATGCCTGCTCCAACACAGCTCAAGCAGCAGCTGTGATGAAGCTGCTGACTGCACGGCAGGCTGGCAGAGGAGCAGGGCAGTGGGAATTTGGTCACATCACATCAAAAGAAAAGGCAAGTATTCCTGAAGAAAAGACAAATATCCTATAAAGATGCTAATCTGTTACAAAACTGTTGTCTGAAGTTTTCAGCTAAACCACTTAAAGAAACAAGTACAACCTTCCTCCTCCCTATCCATCTTCTCACTCATCTAAATTAAATCTCCACACTGATAGAAATTTAGATTAGGGAAGTCAAGATAAGAGAGTAGTGCAAAGCACACAAAACTGCCTCTAAGAAGGAAAAATCAGTTTACTTATGACTTCTCCTCTAAACATACATGTAGTTGGATAGCACAAAGAGAAAATTCATAAATCAACTATGATAAAACATGATTTCAACATTCCTTAAATTTGGTCACATCGCTTTTCTAAGAGCCTACCAAACTGTCTCACACAGATGTATTTCAAGTGAATATTGGTTGATTTTTCACAGAATCAACAGGTCTCCTTAGAATATGAGGCTTCACAGGACTTGGCAAGATCAAGTCTCTTCATTCATTTACAACAAGCTCCATCATACATCAGCCACATACTATTTACCTGTTCTGAAGCCTCTCCCTGTCGCTAACAAACCACCTGCCTTACCACGTAGGGACTACACTAACCTACTAGGAGCATTCTGACTTCTGTCATTTGCTGTGCTTCGCATCCCCAGCAACGAAACACGCTGGAGGGTGGGTGGCACAGGGGAAGGACAAGAGCTCTGAATATCCACCTGGGCGATGACAAACTAGACTTCAAAAGAAGTTATTTTATGCTGTAGCACCCCGTGCCTCCCACTAAGAAGCTGGAATAATTAGTCTTCAAAGGAGTCTTCGCTGCAAAGTCCAACTCTTATTCATCTTACCTGCTCACATGAGCCAGCAAGCACAACACTCTTCAATTAAAGTAACCAGAACCTTCACAGACTCCAGGTGGCAACACCCAGACTGGGGCAGAACAGAGCATTTGATCTGATCGCTTTGCTGCCACCTTGCTTCTGAATTGGAGGAAGGAGGGGCAGACAAGGGAGAGGTACCAGCAAATTCAATGGAAAATCATATGTGAAGGTGGCTAGATAGCCAGCTGCCACACAAGCTCCGTGCTTCACATCAGTAACAAACCAGCCATGGCCACAGCCTGTTGCAGCGTCACCAAGACACACAAACCACCGTGCCCACGCTCTCAGTCAGCTACCAGTTTTTGGTGGGAAGGGAGAACACCACCAATATAGTCTCTCACTGGTCCATTTGTTCCACATTGCCCAAGGATGGCAGGCAGCAGGCAGAAAGGCAAAAAAGGAGAAAGGAAATGATTGAGGAAGATGTTTAGGGAGGAAGTAAGAGTCATCCCTGTCAGACTGCTCCAGACAGACAACCAAGATCTGACAGCAGCCACACAGAAGAAATGGGTCACAGGGAGTGAAGAACATCAAACAGAAGAAAAATAAATAAAAATCTCATTCAATAATTATACCCTAAAAATCAAAGGCACTGAAGTCTGGCCCAAAACGTTCCAGAAATTAAAAAAGGGAACTAGTAATTTACTAGTCTTTGCATCACCCAACACATCATGACAGTTGAATACTACCATCTGTCAAAATACACAGCTAGTGATGTCAGGATCACATCCACACTATTCCTAAACTACGTACACCCAAAGGCAGGTCTGAACACTAGGAAGAGCAGACACCTTGCAGGGAGAGGCCGTGTGACAAGCCACAAGGGCGGAGAACCCAATGAGGCTCCCAACACTGAGCAGCTCTGTCTGCTGGATAAACAGCTCATTCTGAAAGCACCGGCATGTGAAGCAGAAGAGGACAAGTACCAGATGCCCTGCTGTCAAAGGGGCTGCATTCATCCACCTTCATGAGATGCTCTTTTTATTCCAAATAACAAAAAACAACCAAACACTTGACTTTCAGGTTTGGGGAAAAAAAAAAAACCCACAAGAAAACACCAACCCAACAATTAACACAGCAAGTTAAAATAGGGGTTAGTTCATGTTGGCTTGTTTTTTTTTTAATCAACCAAGGATAAATATTTCAATCTAAATCACAGAACGGTGATATCCTTCAGTAGAAGAATTAGCCTGATTGATTATAGACAGCATGTAAAAGAATAACAATGTTTCACAACCACATATAAACCACATAGGTTTTCTGCACACAACTCCCCAACCATGATCCAGGAGTCAGGGCACCCAACTCGAAGAATATTGGAGAACTTCCAGAAATTGGAATGTTTTCTTGGTCCAAGCAAAGGATACCTTTGAAAAACGATAGGTTAGACAGCTGTCACCTAAACTTCTTGTGCTCGTATAGTTCAGCACACACAACCCTCCCCTCAATTTCACAACCATTTAAACAAGACTACTTTTTGTGGCCACCGTAGCCCAGACCAAGCAGAGCAGTTCAATTCTAATACCTTTAATATGAATTCATGGGTGGGGCTCCCAATCCTGTCTTCTGGTTCCACATTATATTCCCGAGCTAAATGCACCGTGGGTTTGTAGAGGCGCCAATGTTTCTCGCCTTCTAGCTGAAGGATAAAAACCTGCAACAGACCACAAATCCAAACACATAAGGAAGCCTTGCTGCCCCTCACAGCTAAAACTGATGGGAAATTTTGTCTTCTCTACTTGGAAAGTCTGTGGAACCATGCCAGAAATGGGGGATGGAACACAAACAGAAACGACCCAAGTCGCTTTTCTGACAAGAAACAGATTTCACCTTCCCTGCTCTCAGTACTCCACAGCATGGCAAACAGGACTCCTCTCACAGGAATTTTTACATGTCTACAATGCAGAACTTTACATGTGAACTATTTCTTTAGGCTTTACTTAGAGACAACAGAGAGGAGAATTGTGAGGTGTGATCTGTTTTATCCTAAGGCAGGCGTTTGGAAATTCCTATTTCTCTCCAGTCACTTACACAGGTGCTAGACACCTCACTCAAAAGTAAGGTCTGCCACAAAGATATGCAAAGTATCAGGTGAGAGAGGTCTTATCACCATTCACTGACAAAAGACAGCCTTAGAAACATCTAGGGGAAGCTGTAGGCTGCAACTTCATGACATAGGCCAGAACATACAGGCTCCTGCACAACAAGCATAAGGAAAATGAAACTCCCAGTGTAGTTAATGGGAATGAAAAACACAAAAAGCAAAAAATACATATAAGGTGGGGAGGGGGTGTTTCTTTGGTTTAATAGCCCCTTTTTATTTAAAAAATGCAGTGTCTATTTGAATGTTTCTTTTAGAAGTTTATTTAAAATGCTTCATACCAGTAACTTCACAAAAACAGTAGGAACCAGCACAACCAGTCTGTTTCCACTGTCCAGCTGAAGAAAAAGCAGATATTTAAAGGAAAAAGGAATTCTAGGTTCTTGGGGGTCTGAATGAAATAGAAATTAAAGGAATAAAAAAAAAAAGGTCCTAGAAAGCTTCTGCAGCTGGGAAAACAAATTCTCTTTTCATCTACTGAAAATACCATGTCTGGAACACAGAGTTTACATGGTATTCCCATTAGATATTACTACTAGCACCTTTTCAGTAAAATTATACAGGAAAAATTACTATAAAGAAACACTTGCAAGCAAATAGCATGAACTTGCAGAGGAAAAAACATTCTTCTGTAAGCTATTTTAGGGGAGGAGGAAGTACAGATACGGGCATCCACTGTCACTAGCGAAAGCCCACACACAGCTTCACAGGCAAGGCCACGCTGTCCTACCTCAACGTCATCGTAGTGGGGGGAAGGCCCTGCGATCCCTGCGGGGTAATGTAAACATTCGACCCAACCAGAGACCCGAAGTAGCACTCCAGCTTCTCCTGAATCTTCCACAGCTCCTCCTTTAAAAAGAAACGATGGTGTTACTACAGAAAAGCTCAGCCAAGCCAGGCTGCCCCCCAGCCCACAGCCTCCCCAACGCTTGCAGGGGTTCTGGAGAACGATCACATCCCACGGGGAGACAGAGGCTGTGAAGGCAGATGCTCTGTATGAGCATCTCTGCTGAAAGCCAGCAGTGTGGACATAAAGGAAATCTGCCACAAAGGTCATCAGTAAGCCAAGATGTCTGGTGTCCCAACACACCACTGATGTCTGTTCTCTTCCCTGTACCATTTTAAAGTAGCAAAATAAGACAAGGCTAGGCAGAGGAAAACAAACCACCCATCATCCCACGGACAACAAACCACCTTCAGACAATAAACACATGCAAGGTTTGCATCATATAGGCTAGCATCAACGAGAGCGTACCAAGGTCAGAGGCCTTCTTCCAGCGACTCCAGTTGTTTGGGCAGATTCAAGAACAAACTTTACCCAGCCACATGTAACAGCCCATGCACCGAAGGGATGCACCAAAGGGATAACTCTCGTACCAGAAGATGCCACCTATCAGACCTGTGCAAGTGCAACTTTGACCAGGATTCACACAGGTGCAGCTCAACCTCTAGATTTCAGTATAAGCCATGCACCATTTCAAGTCACCTGCAGGTGCCCCTGCCACTGGCCTTTACAGCTACACTCAAACCGAGATCTGCCAGCAACACCGTGCTTGGGCTCTGCTGTGTATTTGGACCAATTAAATTGTATTGACACCGTGGGACAAAAGGAGGACTACCTAAATCCCAGTACCTACAGGTATCGGAGTCTTTTACACAACTGTGCAGGCGTCACTGCCTGGCTCTCATCCATGGAGGTTGCAAAGGCACCAAAAAAGAACAAGAGAGGGGACACTCAGCTGAAATGAGATGGTGCATTTCCATGGTGCAATTCAAAGGCAACCCATCAGCAAGAACAGGACCGTTTTACACGGTTTCACGCCTTGCCCTCCACTGAAGGAAAGTGACACAAAACCCCTTATTTGCACAAGGAAGCAATGGGGCGTAAGGGATAATTTGAGCAGACACAGACACATAAAGATCAGTATCAGGCTTTTTTTTTTTCTAAACTTTTATGTGACAAGGCAATTTTTTTAGAAATACCACATAGTATTTTATGATGAATCAGGTTTCGTTCTTAGCACAAAGCACTGAAACACGAATGGGCAGTGCTAGAGTATACACTGTGCTTTAATGAATACAGTTTATGCATAGATTGCAGCAGGCCATTGATGTCAGCTACTTCCCCTGGACTTACTGGGGACAGAGATAAAGCTAGCTATGCCTAGTATGACTCAAGCAAAGTATACCACATTATAAATCATGCGTTAATTATAAACAATTAAATGATCCAACCTTAAATCTCTGAGGCTGATGAAACTGTATTGTTGCCTTTTTCTGGTCAAAATCCTTCCTCAGCTGCATGTAATTCACTTTGCCTTCTTTATTTAAAACTTTCTTTTTTCCATTCACACATCTACAGATATTTATATCTCGCCCATAGTACAGCCCCCGGCTGCACAGCTCCTTCAGATCCGACAGCTGGAACAGGGACTGGTAGTAAGCAGCCTGCAAGGGATCGTTTCGCTGAATAAGCAGGGGCTTTTGTTCCCAATACTCCCTGAAAAACAGCTCTGGTTTCATGGGAGAGATCAAGCTGCTGAAGAGGCTGTCTGGGCTCTCAAAACTCATGACTGACGGAGAGCAAGCTGCTTCTTCCACCTTTGCTCGCTTACATTGCGTCTGCATTTCTTTCCCCACGTCAGCATGCTTCCCTCCTTTCTTGGGCATGTTCCTGTTCAAGAGGTGAGACAACCAAAACAGTCAATCACTAACACATCTCCAAGTCAATCAGTAGCACAACCCCAATGGGCCCAGAGTTTTGCCTTCTCCAGTGGGATACCAGAGTACACTGGGAGCGGCTCTCCTTCCAGGTGCTCAACATTGGCTCCAAGCAGCAGAAAGAGGAAAGCCCACGGCAGGCCCCCAAGCCCCTCTCAAACCTCAGCAAACTCTTCAGGGCTCTACTGGGAGCTGTTGCTCACAGCAGCTCAAATCCCACAGCTGAGTTTATAGCAAATCACACACAACAAAATGCAGTGGCCACACAAAAGATCTTTACAAATGCAAGAGCCACCCCCCAGCAAAGAACCTGTGGTAGCCTGGTCTTCTCTAGCAAGAGCTGCGGCCTATTGAAAAAATAATTCACCTGTAAGAGATTTAAGGGCAACACACAAAGAGGACAGGGAGAGAGGGGACAAGATCAGAAACTTGCACCCTATTACGCTTCCTTGAAATGCATTAACCGCAGGGAAGAAATCACAGTGAGGACTTCCCAATAACATTCTAGCCAGAGCACGATGGGGGCAGATGTATGGGATTCAAGTGCAAAACCAAACCAGCTAATGTGGGGTGTAGGGTGTTAAGAAAAGTCTTCCTTTCATGCTGGCTTCCAAATCATAAATCCAGTGTCTACATCACTGGCCTAGAGCCTTAGCAGGACCTAGAGAAGGCAGCTGTGGCAGTGAGGGGACACTGCCTTAACTGCACCCACAAAGGGCTACGCAAGAATACACTGAATAGAACACACAAGGAAATGAGGTATGGAAAGAAGGGGGACAAGTGGAAGAATGTATCCCTGTGAGGGAAACAGGAACACGTAACCAGGTTCAGGGGGTGAGGAATATTCAACTGGCAGGAGGGTTACAGCAGCTTCCAAAGAAATGGAAAAACCCAGAGCAGACTCCTTGCCTTTCTGTTGATGCTAAGCAGTCACACCAAAACCTAAAATTGAGAGATCCTGCTTTCATTTCCACAAAGTTGACAAACTTTGTGGTTTATGTAGAATAAAAAGTACAGGTGTTTAGAGTCGGAAGTCATTTACTTTGTTTCTCCAGATAGATAATATACTTGCATATCACTACATAAGAATTTTAAAAGTTAATTCAGAAAAGGTTTATTTAGCTGCTGAGTTCTCAGGACAGTTAAGGCAAAAATGAAGTAACAGTAGGTCTAACACCACAGTATGTGCAGACACACATTAACTTTAAGCCCCCACCAGCATTTCATCTCCTGTACTAGCCCAGAGCTCCAGGCAGCAGTAAGAGCCTGCCTGAGAAGCAGTTAAGCTGCTTGACGAAGAGCCAGCACCAAGCCCTCTAACACCACAGCTTGCCCGATAGGTCTGGACTGGCCAACTCAAACTGACTCTGGGCACAAATGACCAAGCCAACACGAGGAGCATGCTGATGATTTTATTTGTAAGTAAAAAAGACAGGTTTACACTCAAGAGTAAATGCTCTCATTTACTGAGATGCTTTTACTTACACAGATCCCTTATCGTGACTCCCGTTCTGGTATCTACACACAGTGCTGAGCTCTCCTGCACAGCAGTATGCAGGAGACCCTCACTGACCTGAACTCCTGGGCAGTGTTTCAGCAGCAGTTCCTGTAACAGCCTGTTACCTCAACAGTAACCTAGTCACCTTAGGCCTGCAGGAAGGAATCCACATCACCACTTTCCTAAGAGGATGGACATTCCCAGCTTCAGCAAGCTATGCTTCTCCATGAGGCAAGGGAATGCTTAAAATTAGACTGAAAACTTGGCCCCAGTGTCTAGCAACATCTGAAGAACTGCAGTTCAGCACTGAGACCTACAACTGAAATCCCTCAATGCCAGGGATACAAATGTAACTGAGTCTGGATTGACAGTTCTTAATTCCACACATAAATCCATCATATCAATCCCTCAGCTCACTAGTGCTGTATTTAACAAAGTTAAATTTTGATAGGTGCTATTCACAGAATGCAGATTAATTTAATCAATGTGCTGTTCTAGTGTTCTGTTTGTTATTACAACTACAGAACCACAGAATAGTTTGTCCTGAAAAAGAATACAGTCCAAACCCTCTGCACCAGGCAGGGTCATCTTGCACTAGATCAAGTTGCTGTAAGACCCAGCCAACCTGAGCTTGAACAGTACCAACAATGGGGCATCCATGACTTCTCAGGACAACCTCTTCCACTCTCTCATTTCCACAAAGAAAATCAGAAAAAATGTCTTCCTTATATCTAATCTAAACCCGTCTTTCAGTTTAAAACCACTGCCCCTTGTCCTGTCACTAAAGACTCTGGTAGAGCCTCTCTCCATCCTTCTTATAGTATTTAACTATTGAAGGGCTGCAATAAGGTCTCCCCAGAGCTTTCCCCAGGCTGAATAAGCCCAACTCCCGCAGCCTGTCTTCACAGGAGACATGCTCCAGCCCTCAGATCATCTTTGCGTCTCTCCTCTGGACTCGCTGCCAACGGCTCCATGTCTTTCTTGCACAGAGGACCCCAGAGCTGGATGCAGCACTCCAGGTGGGGTCTCACCAGAGCAGAGGGACAGAATCAGCTCGCTCGACCTGCTGGCCACGCGGGTTTCGATGCAGCCCGGGACACGCCTGCTTCCTGAGCACCAAGCGCACACTGACGGCTTCGCGTCCAATTCATCATCTACCAATACCCCTAACCCCTTCTCCGCAGGGCACAGAAGGGACCTGTTCCAGCTTCAAGCAGAAGGAGTTACAGTACGCCAGTATTTTTCTACTTGCACACCACATGTTCCCATTCGGGGGTTCAGGCCTCCGGAGCGGCCCAGCAACTGCAGGGGGGCTCAGCTCCCCCCAGGCAACAGCGAGGGAAGCGGCCACAGCCACCTTGAGGCCGCGCAGCCCCCACGTCCCCCTCAGCGCACAGGCACGCCGGGACACCACCACGCTTCTTCCAGAGGAGAAAAACACTAAACTGCGCTCCTGTGCCCGCAGCTGGTAGCAGCCTGCGCTCCGTGCCCCAGCCAGCCTCACAAGAGAGAGCGCCCAGCGACTGACGCTAGGCCCTGCCGGGCCCCCAGTATCGGCCCCGGGGCAGGGGCACAGTGCCTAGGCCGGAGCCCCGGCGGGTCAGCCACGAGACGGCGGGCTCGCCGCTGCCACGATGCATCCCACACGCGGGGACGCCTTTCCCTGCATCCCAGAAGGGCGCCGAGCCCGTTCCTCCCACCGCCACTAATGCCCGCCGCCCACCTTCTCCCCCGCTGCCCTCACAGAGCCCCGCAGCGCGCACTCACCCAAGCACGCGGCCGCGGCGGGGCGGGGCCAGGGGAGGAGATCGGCTGCCGGGAGAAAATGGCGGCGGAGTTGGGCGGAGAGCGGCGTGGGCGCCCTCGGGGGGCCGGGCCGGGTCGGGTCAGGTCAGGTCAGAACAGACGGGTAGCCGGCCGGTGGGCTGGCACAAGCAGGCCGCCGGTGGCGCGCTGGGTTTCACGGGAAGCAGATGATGTTTCCGGGAGCTGTCCTGTCCCTCTGCCCGCCTCGCTGGCAGTGGAGGGGCTGAGGCTCGTCCCGAGAGAGCCGGGATTGAGGGTCTTCTCGAACGGCTCGAGCTTGTCCCCAGACGCCCTCGGCCTTCCCCGGCCCGATCCGTGCGGACGCTTCCAACGTGAGAGCGGGTCCCGGGTCCCAGCGTTCTGCTGGGTTGGCTGGGCCTGGAGAAAGGGCCTCGCCTCAGGCCGTGCTGAGCGGGAGTAGTGTTTTCCAGCGTCAGGCGGTGAGGGCGGCAGGTGTTTGTTGACACCGTTTAACCTCCGGTAGTGGAGAGAATGTAATGTGGGCCTTTCCATCTAGAGAGATAATGGCCTCAAGTTGGAGCACAGGAAGTTCCATACCGATATGCAGAAGAATTTTTACACAGTGAGGGTGACAGAGCCCTGGGACAGGCTGCCCAGGGGGTGTGGAGTCTCCTTCTCTGGTGATACTCAAGACCTGTCTGGACACCTACCTGTGTGACCTGTCCTAGGGAGCTGCTTTGGCAGGGGGGTTCGACCCGATGATCTCTGGAGGTCCCTTCCAGCCCCTACAGTTCTGTGATTCGTTTACTCTTTCGCTCCCAGACTGCGAAGTATCAAAGCAGTTGCCACTGGAACATGTGATCTGTGCAAGAAACAGTTCTTCACCTACCCAAGGTATGTAGCATGGGTGAGCTACCAGAGAAAAACTCTCCTTTTTTTTTTGAAAACCTGTAGAAAGTTGCACAACAGTATCACCACTACAGCTATTACATGCATTAAATTAGGAGATACAACATAAAACCTTAGAGTTGTTTGCATTCAAGTTTATTTCCTGGGCACAAAAGTGCCTGGTTTTTAGCCACGTTGGTTTTTTCCTGGACCAAAATCTTGTTAGAGAATCCCTCTGAGATTCCCTCAAAGAAATCTTTAGAATCCTCACTGAGCACATAAACGTTAAATAAAGTTTTCATTACAAATGTCTCTTAATGGTTTAATTTGCATTGTCTGAAGGACATCAGCAAAATTGTTAGGTGGGTTTTGCTGAAGTTCTGTTCTTGTATGCTTAAAGCATACAAAGCAGAACTACCAAAAAAAAAAAGTGGTGGGAAATAACAGCCTTTCATGTTAAAAAAAAACTACCCCAGTCTGTATCCCTCCCTTTCTAGAGAATGGTTTTATAGTCCTGTTCCTCCTTGCAGTGTGGTTCCTCCTCATGCAGCAGTAACTAACTCCTGCTTCCCTGGCACTACCTGAGTCTTCTGGAACAACTGTAGCATGATTCCAGCTAACTCCTACGGGCTGAATGGAGGGACTGGCAAAGTCTAATACAGGGGAAAAGGGGGTGGGGGAGAGAAGGTGGCAAATGCTGCCAGTCCTCTTCTGTCCTCGTTCCTTTAAAGCCTGGACCACTTTGGTCACCAGCTGACCAAAACATTTTGGCCACATGATCATGAAAGGCAGATGAATCAGCATGTGGATGGGTTACCAGGAGACAGCTTTTGCCAGGGGTGAAGCTAAGGCTGTCCTAATGGTACAAATACATACAATGTAAGTTTCCCTATAAAGCATTTTTCTTTCCTTGGCCTGTGACTTTTGAAGAAAAGAAGGCATTCTCTGCTTCCTAATTTTGGCTCAATTCATCATGACATCGCTCAACATTCAGGACACTTTGCAAAATTTATTAGATTGTGTGTAAAAGCTTGTCGATAATTGGGATATTCAAAGGCGTACATCTTCGTAGCTCTGAAAAATAGGTCACTGGCATGAAATTCTGCTTGCTTCTTCCATGGGAATTGTACAGCCTTGAAGAATGAAGTAGTTCTCCACACTTAAGACTTTGAATCACCTACATTAACACTTACAGGATGTTTTCTTAATACAGATGGGTGTAGCAGCAGATGCTAAAAATAGGAAGGCCACATCCTGCACCTCGGCTGGTCACAGAAACCATCACAAGGTGTTATTTCTGTTCCCAAAACCCCCAACTGCTGGAATACCACTAGGATGAATACTCAAACAAATATGTATTTACATAATGGCTGCAACATCTTAACTTTTAGTAAAGGCTGTGGGAGGTAAAACCCCTACATTTGGCTGGCTTTGCAGCCAGCCACAAATACCAGGAATGGGAAATACTTGTGAGTACTTTTTGAAAGACTTCCACGCTGGTTTGTCTAGACAAATTGACTAGAAGTATTTAATACCACCCCTTTCTGGAAGATAACTCCAGCTTCAGAAGAGGGACATATGACTTTTAGTCAGCCCTGTAAACCAGAAAAAATGCATTTAAATAGTGTTTGTTATTTTTTTTTACTGTTTATACAAGCACCAGCTTTATGAAGTATAGTCAGTCCTGATACCATCCCCATCACTGCACTAAGACAAAAATCACCAGTGTGGCTGTGAAAGCATGCAGGTAAGTTTCGTCACCATAACACACGGTCTTCTTCCTTACACTAATCAAACCTGCTGCACTGTGCTCTCTGTGTGGAGAACCCTTTCTCAACAGTTCCATTCACAGTTGTGAACTAGCAGTTTCCTCCATCAAAGCAAGCTGTGCAGCTTCCAGGCACCTGCTTAGGATGTGCCCAGGAGGGAGGTAAATGCAAGCAGGAATCTCTTTTCCTCCACACGGTTCCATGTGTGGGGCCCAGGAATGCTGCGCTGTGGGGCTTTTGCTGTAAGAAATCCTGTGAGGAATCGAGAAGGAGCTGGTTTGGGTCAGGAAGCAACGGGTGTGTTTTCTCTTGGAGGCTGAGGGTTCATTGTTGGCTACAGAACAAATGCCTCTTCCTGTAAAGGCAGATAAAAATTATGTGGAAGCAATGGCATTTGCTGAGTTCATGTGAAAGGTTTGGGACGTGCACATCTGGAGCAGTTAGGTGGGATCTTCTCAGGCAGTCTGGAAGGTCCATGCAGGATGCCTCCAGAGTGGTAGGGCAGTAATAAGGATGGCAAGGCAACTTTTTAAGATATTATACATGGTCTCTGCTTGAAGTCTAGTGCGCAGTTGCTGTTGCCAAACCGTGCATGTCCTTTGTCTTTGCATTCCCAGCACTGTCATTCCTGGTACAGTTCTGCTTTCCATGACAGGATTTCCTGGAAGGTTATCGAAGCTGCCTGATCCCTGATCATTTCTTTGTCAAAGAACGGGCCGCCAAAGTACCCTCTCACTCCATCAGACTTCAGTCACCCATCATGCAGTGTGCCACCAGCTTCCTCAGCTCTGTAACTGGGAGCTTCTCACATGCTGCCTTTCGAAACAGACACCACAGTGCTATGGGCAAAACAATATTGAAGGAGGAAAACCAAATGGACCAGAGGGTAGTTCAGGCTTCCAAATTTATTCCCATTTCCTAATCTTGACCAAGCACTTGCTTTGTTACATTTTTTTGTTCAAAACAAATTACTGTTTTGAACTGAGTTTGCAAACTGAAACATCCTCCATTAGAAGACAGACCCCAAAAAATTATATGGGAAATGCTCCTTATTTGGGAAAGTTGCAAAAGTAATCTTGATTCTTTCCTGGAGCTGCGAACACTTTGTGTGTGTGTGTCCCTGAACATCCTTAATTCAGCCTTCTTGCCCTGAACCTAAGGGTGTTTCCATGCAGGATTCATCTGGGATGGGCAGGATTCCTGCATATGGCTCTGTTTTGGCACAGCTGCCTTCTTTTATTGTCTGCCTGTCTCCATGTGGTACCTTGAACTGTGCTGGGGGCAAGTCCTATCTCCTCACTGGCACATTCAATCTCAGAAGCAAAGGAGGGGGAGGCGTGTGGCAGAACCCCAAGCTCATCTATGCAGCATAAAGCAGAGGAGCCAGATTTTGCTGAAGACACAGTTGGGTTTCTTGACAAACTTTCTGAAATCTCTGCTCCAGAGCCTGTGTGTCTGAAACGGACAGTTACGCAGGAAGCAGGTGATGACAGCAGGTCTGCGGGAGGCACAGGGGGGTGGCTCCAAGACACTGAGCACCTGGGGCCTGGGACGATGTTCCTGTGCCGCCTCAGGGACTGGTGGGCAAGATTTCTGCAAAATAGGGGCAAACCCTATGGTTTGCTGCTTTTTCTCCAAAATAGAGGCAAACCCGCAACCCTGTGGAGAGTCAGGGACAGCTGACAGGCTGGGGGTTTTCGCGAGGTGGTGATGATGCACAGTGTGCAAAGCCCCGTTGGTTTTGCTTCCTGCTCCTTGCAGGTCCCTCCTCTGCTGTTAAGTCCTAATCATCTTCCCCCTGCTCACCACCGGAGGACAAAGGCTCCTGAGGTGCGTGCAGGTTTGTCTAGCAAACCCGAAATGCCGCAAGTCAAATCGGGAGAGGAACTACGTGGAGGCAATTGGTGCCGATTGCCTACTAAAATGGACCACAAGTGGTGGACAAGCAGAAAAGCTGATTGAAGAGGAACATTCTGGGTGTCGATAGGGTCTGGGCTGTACTTTAGGTGGGAGCTGTGTGTGTGAGAAGACCGCTTGCATGCCACCGCAGTAGTAGCACGTGCAGTAGCTTGCCCCAGTGGAGCATTGTGCAGCCCAATTGAAAAAGCAAGCAGACTGGTGAGAGTGTTTTTATTGACAGTCTTGCTGCCAACCAAAGGGCCTTGGTTTGATGCAGAGGTCAGTTTCATTCGGAAACTTTTAACCCTTCCTTCCTCTACGGCTGCTGCATTATCTTTAAAGCACAACGCTACTCTCGGATGCAAAACCACGCCTAGCTTTTTGTTCATATGTACAAACCCCAGTAAAAAAAGTTGAACACAATGTACACACTGGGAAATATAATCCGGGAATATGTGTCAATAACATGATTGTTCTGTAAAATAATCCTGCCCACGTTTCCCTTCAGAGACCTCTTCCTCTTCACGCGGGCTGCGTCCGCATTGGCGACGCTGGCTGCACATGCCCGGGTCTCATTCTCTTCACAGCGGTCTGAGAAAGCAGCCAGCTCCATGTCCACATCCGTGTCGTGGAAGCAGCCGTCGAAAGCCATCGCTTGCACTGCATCCATGGTATACATTCCTGAAGCCTGGCAACAAAGAACAGTTATTCTCCATCTAACAGGACCCGTTTCAGTAAACTATAAGTAAATAAAATGGAAAAGAAAGGAAAATTTCTCTTCAGCGTTGTTCCCTGTGTGGAGGGCATAGGGAGAAGAGGGCCACCTCTGGGTACCTCTCTCTGCAGGGCTTGTCCCCTCAGGCAGGACATGACCGAGGAAACATGCAATAAAACTCACTTGTCTGACGGGCTATCGCCAGCTTCTGGCTGGCAACATGTGCTCAGCTTCTGAAACAGAAAATCAAACTCTGCCTCTCCTGCAGGTCTGCACTGCTGGAGTCTTAGGAAGTTACCTCACGTGTTTCCACAAGTAGCTTATTGATGGGATTATCAAGTCATGTGAGCAGCACATACACCCTGTTTGTGTTTGTCCCCTTGTAGTACTCCAACAAATGAGTTTAACTGGGGGAGGGAATATTCTTGAACCAAAGGTTTTAAGTGAGTGTTTTGCTTGTGTTTCTGCTTCAGGCACGGTTTTCTAAAAATGACCTTGTCATTCATCTGCTATTGGGACAAAAAGGCACCACTAAAACCATCTTCTTAACCGAAAATAGCAAAGCAGGAGGAGGAGAAATAGACTCTGCTTCACAGGGAACCAGAGGGAATACTACATGAGTGTGTTCTGGGGTGTATTTCAGAGAGAGGAAAAATACTTGGATCAATGAGTATTTGAGAACAGAATGAAGGTTACCTTCCTTGTGGGGGAGGAAAGATGGGGGAAAAAATCAGGTGTATTCCCTAACCTCTGCCACGAGAAAAGGAAGGTAGAGAAACCTCCTCAAGATCCAGGGAGGATGATACACTTCCTCCCTTCAGCCAAGTGAAGTGAGATACAGTGGTGGTTACTGTACTGGTCTCACAGTGGTGTATCAGGATTGCTCTATGGCTTCAGTGATGCTTTCTGAAGGCAACAAAACACAGAGGGTTGTACCTTGCCCCGTTTTTTGAGCTGCTTTCTCTCTTCAATTGTGGTGAGATAGTTCACTGCTGCATATTCGATGACAGACAGGAAGACAAAAAGGAAGCTGATCCATAAATATACATCCACAGCCTTTATGTAAGACACTTGAGGCATTGAGGCACTTACTCCTGTCATGATGGTTGACATTGTCAGCACTGTAGTTATACCTGCCAAAGAAAAAGGGGAGGTTACCGTAATGTTGGCCAGCTGGTTCTGTTTAGCTCATCACCATTGCTTGAACAGCAGGGCTTTGTGAGGGCCTATGATTGACACTGCCTTTACCCTCATCACACAGGCTCTAAAAAGTGGAGTGAACCAGGAAGGACCTGTCACGTGCAGTACTGACAGCAGAAAATCATCTCTCTGCTCAGCACGTGCAGTTAGAGCTGCGTCACACGGGGCTCAGGCAAGGGAGGACACAACACTGGTGACTGGGATGCACAGGGAACGCATTTCTGTGACAGCTTTAGGCACTGCTACAGGGAAGTGAAAGCAGGTTTGTGGTCTTGCCTCACTTCCCAGAGCCATGGTCTCTGCTACACACTTTCTTGTCCCAGAGAATCACCAAAGAGTCACCAATTTCCCTCCCAACCCTTTCTCAAGTTGTACTTCTTGAGAACATCTCTCAGCTTGTATGTCTCTGCCATAACTCCTTGGCTCTCTAAAAGCACTCTAGCATAAAATTGCAGTATCCATTGAAACTAAAAAAAATTTTGCTTTACTTCAGTGTGTCCAGAATTTCATGCTGACCTTTTCAATCTCTCCTCTTGCATGCAGCTATTAATCTCATTTTGTTTTGTTCTGTCACAGGAAAAAAACAAACCAACCCACAACAACCAAAACCCAACCAGGCCCTGCTCTGAAAGAAATAAAGGTAACACTAGAAATGAAGCCATCTCAGTAACACCTGTGAGAGGGCGTCAGCTGAGAGCATGGCCTTTTAGTTGGGTCTTGGTGTAGCCTTTCCCTGTTCTATGCTAATTCAAGTCCACTGGAGCAGACTTGGAGAGTTCTCCCTCTCCTTCTCCTTAGGCTGAAGGACGGAGTTTCAAATATACCATATAACAGGAAATCTATTTATTTAAAATATGTATACTCTAGGCTAGGGAGTTGAGCTTTTAAAACTTTGTTGTTAAGATTCGCTACAAATTATGTATGCTTATGCTAATGCAATGTGCCTTATTCATAGAACTGCTGATGCTCAACCTTCTGCAGGAATCCACATACAAATTAAAGAACATGATCAGCAAAAAACATCTTGACAGCATTACAAATTACTTACTGAGAATTCAAACTTTCTTTTTAAAGATGGAGTTAAATTTCTTATAAATAAAATGAATTTACAGATGCACTAATAAAAGTAGGTAAGAGGAACTAGGATTTGTTTGTCTACTGAAATACGGCAACATAGAGTTGGCTTCTGGGGCTAGCACCAGTGAAAAGAGAGAGCAGAAGCTTCTTTACTAGTTCTTAAACTGGCAGTTGCAGGACTCAGATACACTATGATTATGTTAGATATCTTAATAAATCTCCATCAGATCTTCACAGAGATGCTAATCTTTGATTTTAAAAAAGTACTCATTCCAAGGTCATTGCATTCAATTCCCAATAAAAGGCAGTCCTGAAGTGGTACCCACTGATTCATCACTGAGAAAATCATTAACATTATTTTTAAAAAAACACTTTAATTAGCCTTTTTCTCCTGTGCTGTGGTATTCAGAGCTAAAACCGTGAGAGCATAAGGATGCCCAACTTACTCCTTGGTTTCCACAGAAGCCTGTGTGCCTTGCACCATTAAGGCACCAAAACAAACACTTTCAAGGTGCCTAACCAAGAAAGGTGTGCTACATAGGGCAAGCAGGAAGCTGTTTCCAAGCTGGTAGGAAGATATCTAATGTTTTCTAGGGAGAAAGCAGATCTGCAAAGCTTTTAGGTAGATTCTGCTATGCCTTTTAAGTATCTCTCATGAACCATGGATTTGGAGAGGGATCTGACTACCTGTCACTACCTGTTACTTTTCTGGAAAGAGGGGAGGGAAAAAACCTAAACAAGCTCAGTCTCTGGGGGAAAAAAAAAAGGAATTAAGTAAAATTCTGCATAGGGAAGTCTGCAGAATCACCCCTTTTTCCTTCTGTGGTGTGAGAGCTGTTTTCTAATATAGCAAATCCAGTTAGAACAAACATTTCCTAAAGTAGAGGCTGACTAAAGGAGTTTGTGGTAGTGGCAATAATAGTGTTGTTCAGGCAGTTATCTGCTACACTTGCTCATGTCCTGTGTAAATAAGAAGCTAAGGTAGCTCCAAATCCTCTCCCCTATCCATTCTATTCCTCCCAAAAGAATATACAGAAAAGGTTTACCTAGTGACACCCTGGCAGGAACGGCTCTTCTGTCAATCCAAAATGAAACCCAAGACAGCATCACCATCAGCATGGCTGGGAAATAGGATTGTAGCACAAAAAAGAAAATATGTCTCCGGAGTGCAAAGTTTATAAAAAGTCGGTTGTACCAACCTATTGAAAAGGAGAGAGAGGAACAGGTTGGGGGAGAAGAGGTCTGTGTTATTTGCGAGCACTTTGTTCACTGGTCATCTCCTTCCAGCAGAAATGGTGCATCCACATCAGTAGCAGTAAATGCCTAAAAAATACTGCCACCACCTTGGTTCTAGATAGTGCTTTAGATGCCATCCATCATACCTCGTTAAAATACGGCTGCCTCGGGAGTAAAGTATCGCCACTGCATGAAGAAAGTAGTATACTGTAATTGAGGCTGGGAGATCGGAAAGAAAAGAACGTAGACTTCAGGTGAAGCTGCCGGGAGAGTACAGACAGCTTCATCTGCCCAGCCCAGCTGGGGCAGCGAGGCCAGCAGCCTGACTGCCCCAACACGTAGTTTGCCTTGTCTCACGCCAGCAGCTCGTCTCCCTGCCCGGCGCTGACTTCAGAGGGGAGGCTGCCACCTAGTGAATTCGGCGGCGGGCTCCGTCCGTGCAGAGACCCTGCCTGGGGAGGGCGGGTAGCGTAGGGGCAGGCGAAGAGAAGACCAGAGGGGCTGGCTGCGAAGCATCTGCCTCACCGGTACAGAGACATCACAAAGAACCGCTCGATGAAAAAGAGTGTCTCAGCAATAACCCCATCTAATACGAAGCTTGTCCTAGGTGTTTCCTAGGACAATAAAAAGGGTTTTTTTAGATACGTGAATAGCAAAAGGATGACCAGGGATAATGTAGGTCCCTTGCTGAATGAGGAGGGTGTCCTGGTAACGGGGGATACTGAGAAGGTGGAGATACTGAATGCCTTCTTTGCTTCGGTCTTCACCTCAAAGGCCCCCGGGACCCACAGGCACTGGATGTAAATAGGAGTGTTTGGGATATGAAGAATTTCCATCTGGTTGAGGTAGGGGAGGTCCAGGAGCGGCTCAAAGGGATAAATGCACACAAATCCATGGGACCGGATGGGATACATCCACGTGTGCTGAGGGAGCTGGCGGAGGTGATTGCTGAGCCGCTCTCTATCATCTTCAACAGGTCCTGGAGAACAGGAGAAGTGCCTGAGGACTGGAGGATAGCCAATGTCACTCCAGTCTTTAAAAAGGGCAAGAAGGAGGATCCCAGCAACTATAGGCCAGTCAGCCTCACCTCTGTCCCTGGAAAGGTAATGGAACAGCTTGTTCTGGATGCCATCTCCAAGCAATTGGAAGAGAAGAAGGTCATGAGGAGTAGTCAGCATGGATTCACCAGGGGGAAATCGTGCTCGACCAATCTCATAGCCTTCTACGATCTCATCACCGGCTGGGTGGATGGAGGGAGAACAGTGGATGTCATCTACCTTGACTTCAGCAAGGCTTTTGATACTGTCTCCCATGACATCCTGATAGCAAAGCTGAGAAAGCATGGGATCGATGAGTGAACAGTGAGGTGGGTTGAGAATTGGCTGTCGGACCGAGCCCAGAGGGTCGTGATTCGTGGAGTGGAATCTGACTGGAGGCCTGTGACTAGCAGTGTTCCCCAGGGCTCGGTGTTGGGTCCAGTCCTGTTTAACATCTTCACTGACGACCTTGATGAGGGAACAGCATCCACCCTCAGCAAGTACGCCGATGACACAAAGCTGGGAGGAGTGACTGACACGCAGGAACACTGCGCTGCCATCCAGCGAGACCTGGACAGGCTGGAGAGCTGGGCAGGGAGAAACCAGATGAGGTTTAACAAAAGCAAGTGTAAAGTCTTGCACCCGGGAAGGAACAACCGTTTCTATCAGTACAGGCTGGGGGATGACCTGCTGGAGAAGAGCTCAGTGGAGAAGGACCTGGGGGTCCTGGTGGATGACAGGTTGGCCATGAGCCAGCAGTGTGCCTCGGTGGCTAAGAGAGCCAATGGGATCCTGGGGTGCATCAGGAGGAGTGTGGCCAGCAGGTCAAGGGAGGTGATCCTCCCCCTCTACTCTGCCCTGGTCAGGCCCCACCTGGAGTATTGTGTCCAGTTCTGGGCTCCCTGGTACAAAAAGGACAGGGATCTCCTGGAGAGAGTCCAAAGAAGGGCTACAAAGATGATAAAGGGCCTGGAGCATCTTCCCTATGAGCAAAGGCTGAGAAGATTGGGACTGTTCAGCCTTGAGAAGAGAAGACTAAGGGGGGACCTAATTAATGTTTACAATTATCTTAAGCAGGGGATGCAGGGGAATCAGCCAGCCCCTTTTCAGTGGTCTGTGGAGACAGGACAAGGGGCAATGGCTGCAAGTTGGAGCACAGGAAGTTCCGCACCAACATGCGGAGAAACTTTTTCCCAGTGAGGGTGACAGAGCCCTGGGACAGGCTGCCCAGGGGGTGGTGGAGTCTCCTTCTCTGGAGATATTCAAGACCCGTCTGGATGCCTATCTCAGTGAAATGTCCTAGGGAGCTGCTTTGGCAGGGGGTTGGACCCGATGATCTCTCGAGGTCCCTTCCAACCCCTACAATTCTATGATTCTATGATTCCAGTTGAGGAGCGTTTTTTGTTTTAAAAGATATTGTCGTTTAAGGGGCAATGGCCTCAAGTTGGAGCACAGGAAGTTCCGCACCAACATGCAGAAGAACTTTTTCACAGTGAGGGTGACAGAGCCCTGGGACAGGCTGCCCAGGGGGTGTGGAGTCTCCTTCTCTGGAGATATTCCAGACCCATCTGGACACCTACCTGTGTGACCTGTCCTAGGGAGCTGCTTTGGCAGGGGGGTTGGACCTGATGATCTCTGGGGGTCCCTTCCAACCCCTATGATTCTGTGATTCTGGGATATTGTCCCCAGAATGGAATAAAATTGTTGCTCCTTTGGAGGCCAGGAGATTCCAAAAGCCTGGATGCTTTGCATGAGTAGTCCACTGAGATTCACAGGGTGAGGGACGCAGAACCTAAAATGCAGAGCGCTGCTTTGTGTGCAGCATTTTTGTCCAGTTTTTGCCCAAGACTCTTCAGGGGTAGATGGCTGCCATTACAGCTGTGCTGATTGCTCCCCACTATTACATACTTTGTGGGTCAGGCATTTTCTTCCAACAAGGAGCAAAATACAAGAACAAGTGAAAATGGAACCTAAACAAATATTCAAAGCTAATGAAAACGCCTGTCTACAATGAGCTCTGTTCTAATTAATGGGTATGGTACATGCACATATTCAAGTACTTCCCAGTGGTCCCCACAATTTAAAGAAATCTCTCTTATCACCTTTACCCTTCTGAGTAGGCTCACCCATTTAAGTGTTAAGCAGTTACACTTGGTAAAGTCAAAGGTGCTGTGAAGGTGCTGCAAAGGCCTGGGTGCAGGGGTGGCATGAGGCTGCACTGCTCTGCACAAGGCTGTATTTGCTTGCCTAAGTGCTTTTTGATGAGAATAGCAAGGCAGAAAGAAGCCGTCTGAGTTCCCTGAACCCAGTTTCAGCACACAGTGACAGCAGTTTGATGGAAAATATCTGAGTCTCCTTCTTGCAACAAGGACGAATGTGATGTATCTCTCAGCAAGGCTCAGTTAGGACAGTAAGGTATCACTCGCCCTCTTCTCACATGACAGTGGCTCTTGAAGGCTGGAGCTCTGTTCCCAGCTCATACACAAGCAAGAGATAAGGACAACGAACCCGATCAAGCTGTGAATTCCTCACTGCTTAGGCTGCATCATAATTTAAACTGGAATTTCTGCATTCAATATCAGCCACCACAAACTCAAATGGCACTTTTTTAAATACAAAAAGAAGCTATCCTGTAAATAAAGCACTGTAAATAAATATTTTTATAGCTTTACTGCATGTCTTAAAAGCTTTTCCCTGAGAATGTTATGCATTTCATCATATTAGGTGGCATAATTTCTAGTTTATTAATCTGCCTTGATATAAAGAGCAATATCCACACTGAAATGAATCAACTCAGACTGGACAGTACAGTAGCAGACATGCCATTTTATCTGGTTAAAAATTAGTGGTTGGATTACTTACAGAGAGAAGTATTCAAAATTTATAATTGCATGTAGAAATAGAAAGAAAATAAAACCCCACCTTGCATGAAATCAAAACTGTAGCAAACTCCTAAAGCCTTGAGCAGTTTGCCAGAAAGTATAGTTCAAGATCTAGAGGGACAAATAAAAACCCCTCTGGGGCAGATACTTTTATTTAAACAATGTAGCACTGACATTAAGGGATTTTATTTTACTGCAACTTTATGTATAAACACAGAATGTTAAACAAACCCTGAATTAGACCTTGACAGGTTATAAATGCTACCGTGTGGAAACCTTACAGACTTTTAATGACATTGTACAGCTCCAAAACTGAGGAGATTTTAGACAATAAAGCACAATGGGGCTCCTCTTGTTTGCTTTCAAGCTCCCGACCCTCTAGGGTTTGTGTTTTCAAGCTTTTCTATATAACAAGGACCCAAAGATTGCTGCAAACCAAATACTCCAGTGGCTTTCACAGAAGTACCACAATTTTACATGAGCTCACAACAGGGTATACTTGGTGGTTGTGGGGTTTTTTTTTTCAGGTTCTTATTGCCAGATGTTAAGTTACAAGTATTTTTATGGCCTCTTCTTCTGATACCTAAAAAGCAAGGACCTAGGCCAACAGATCGGTGTGATTGACAGACCTCATTTTAAGGGAGATGTCTCAGCAGTAACAGTTATTAGCAACAAATCTGAATGTAAAAGACATTCTGCATGATCATGTCCTGTGCTTCTCACTTCTAATGAAGAGAGAGGCTTACTAATGGCTTACTATACCAGTACTGCTGTAAAAAGCTAGTCCACTGGAAGCACTGAATTCCTCGATGAAAAACTGGGAGAGGGAGATGTGCTCGTCTGTGCTCAGGGACTTGTTTCCGTGTTTCCAGTACAGCATCAGATCATCTTCATTGTATGCATCTGTGAGAAAGTAAAAACTAAATCACCTCTTCTGCTGGAATAATGCTTCTCCTTCTTTCAAACAATTTAGGGAGACTCCCAAGAAACATTCTTTTCACATCAATTTGCCAGTTAGTTGACATGGAAAAACTTGGCGAGCCCACATTCCACCTGGTTCCAAGCGGAGCCCTGCCCTGCGCCCTGCCAGCAGCTTGCCTGACCGATGGGGGACTTGGGCACACGCAGGGGTGCAGAGCACTTGGGGTTGGAGCTCTGGAGCTGCCACACTGAGCAGACTGCCTGAATGCTGGGCTTCTGTTCTCTTTACCAAGACTGAACTGGTAATTTTATCTGCACGATGATTTACTCATCATCCAGATACAACAAAGTCTGAGACACCAAAAGGCTCTGTGAGACAGAGTGACCTGCTGGTGTCCAGCTCTACAGCTTACTACAGACAGCTGAGCCAGGGGTGAGAAAGCACACATTTCACAGTAACACAAGCGCTCATTTTCATTTTTCCATGAGGTCAAACAACTTCTTTTACTTTTTACTGGCACCTTTTTCTCAGAAAAAACCCGTTACTTTTGACAGGAGAAAAGTTTTCAGATTTAGGCCTTGGAACATCGACCTAGTCTAAATAAAGCAGGGAGCATCACGGGTTTTCTATCTTCCCAAAGCACACTGAGTTCTGGGAAGATTCCAAGCTGGCCACAGTTTAATATGCACAGGTTGAAGGGTTCAGGTTACACACTAAAATAAGCAAAAATGTAAACAAGATGGAGTGGTGGTAAGCATGCACATGTGAGGAACAGGTATGAATTAAGCTTACAGCTCTCCAGTTCTAAAGAACAGTTCTGAGTGTCCAGAGGAAACCTACTGAAATCCATGAAACACATAGCAGAAACTGTTATTCTGCAGAAAGGAACAGAAAAACAGAAATTAAATGAAAAAACATCACACTTTATTAGAGCTGTACAGATATCTTGGAGAGATCTCCAGCCAACCTGCTGTTTAGAATTCAAATGACTGAGTTTTTCTACTCTTTTTTTTTAGTTGCTTCTAAAACTGCTTCTACGTAGTGAGATAAGATTAAATGAGATAACATATTTTTTAAACATGAATAGCCTTTCTTATTAAGTACATTACCCTGGATTTTTAAACCCCTTCCTGGCCTGATCCTTCATTAGCCTTTCACACATCTTGCTTTGAAGGGTTACCCTTCTAAAGATTAACAAGGGGACTTCACATTTCTTGACTGGATTTCTCATTGATTGAAGTAGATAATATTACAGATTAGAGCAAATATTACTCCAAGTGCTATTTTCCCAGCTAGGATTGTTATGATATTTAATTGCATAAAAAGATAAGCTGCTATTTCTGGAAGTCTACTCTCCTCTTCAAGGAAATGCCTTGTACTCTAAAAAGCTTGAGGAAATCTAGGTAAAGACATTATTTTGCGTCCCGCCTTCTTTTTCACAAATCTTTAGAAGATAAATGTCCTTTGATTTTTAACCAATAAACAACAACAACAAAAAAGGCTAGAGGCAGCAATTTAAATAAGGTAAATATTGCCAAATTACCCTTTCTCATCACAGATTGCATGTCATTTGATGCCTTAGTTTGATTTTTCAATTTCCGCCAAACTGAATCCTACAACAGCTTAAGTGATAAGGGACATGCTGGGCATGTAAGCCATCTTTGAAAACTTGTGATTGGTAATCACACTGTAGCTGAGTTTTTATAAGTGTAAGATTCTACTGGCTTGAAATGAGATTGTCAGAGTGGTGCATCTTTAAAATCAAGCATAAGTCTTCCATCTACGGGTGTGGTTTCCATCTTTTAGCTATTGATTAAAGGCTCAGGGGAACGACAAGCAAATGTTGATTGAAAACCAAGACTATTTTAGCAACAAAGCTGGATTTTTGTTCTGCTTTGCTTCAAGACAATCCTGGATGCTAGGCACTGAAGAAAAACTGTTGGATATTAAGTATTTGGAATATAATCTACCCACTGCCTGTACCACTCGCAATACAAAATGGCTGTTCTAATGAGCACCTCATTCTTTAGGAACGTAGGCATTAACCACACTCAGGTTAGAAACACCTTGTTTCACTGTAATCATTTTAAAACTTTGGTTCACAGGCCTTTGCCTGCCTCTCAGTGTGATAGAAACCGATAGAGAAGGAAAGGAAGAGGACAGGGCACCTGCCCTTCATGCTTATGTTCAGGAAGAAATCCCAGGTTTGGCTGGAAGTTTGGGACTTTGCTGTTCGCTGGCCACAGGAATGTGAAGCTGAAGGTCTGTCAGAGAGAGGAGGAGTTACCCAGTACACACCATCTGGTAATGCAGAGTTAGGGAAAGAGAACTGTGGGAGCAGAGAAGATGAAGGCAAGGAAGAAAAGTAGAGCACCGGCTTGCAAGTGTGATGCAGGAGACAGGGCAAAGGGTCGCGTCATGGAGGGGATTCCAAGTGAGGAGCAAATGTAGTAAATCGAGTCGCACCGTGTCTGTCCCCCACCTCTACTTCCTCCTTTTCCTTCCATCCCATCTCTTTTTCCTTTCTCTCCATTTCTGTCCTTCCCATCGCACGATGCCTTTGGTCTGTAACTGTCTGTGCACAATTTATTACAGGTAATCCCTCCAGCAAGCTGGCACAACGTGTTTGCCCATCTTTTAGGCAGTCTCTTTGCCACTTTTCCTTCCCCCGGCTGAATCTGTGTCCTACCCCTCACATGGATGACCACCACTGTAAGCTTTAGTATAGCAGGGTAGTTCCTCTGACTCCTCTCTCTCCCCCTCTCTCTCTCATGCAGCATGGGACTGAATATTGCCATAAAATGCATGCTTCACCTCATCATTTCTTACTGGTCAGTGTGATTCTTGAACATATATTTTCTTAAAGCAGTGTACAGCAGCTGTTGAGAGGGTTTCTGCATATCTTCATGAGAGGGTAGAGACATTCATTACTTTTTGGAACAACTATTACCTAGCCAAAATCTCCAGTGCTTGCATACATCTTCAAACTACCCAGATTAGATGACATATCCCCTCCATGCACAGGCCTAATTAGTATCAAACAGGAGAATTGTGATTTCTGCTATGCACAGCCCTCAGGGTCTTTACCCTAGGGGGAAAACTCCTCCACTGTAACTATTTCTTCCACATCATCCAAATCTGCTTCATAAAGAAAAGCAGTAAGAAGTAGATAGGCGACACATTTAACAAGCTTGCTGTTCCAGTCCTGGAATTGTTGTTTCAGTTTCCAGTTCCTTGTAGTCACACAACACGCTTATCAAGCATTGCTGGTATCAGCACCAACAATCTGCTCTCCATGCCTGGAGCCCTGATATTAATCTGGAGCCCCGATTAATATTGATGGCAAGTTTACAGGTATCCTGGGGTGAAAATAGCTGAGACAGGTGTAAAACACTCAGGGTGAGAAAAGCCACATTTGTTCTTTGCTAATAATTTTGGGCTTTGCAGTACTCAACAGTAAAGCAACTGCAATATTGCTAAACCCACTCACAATGAATTAACACTTGATAAACTTCAGAGCTATTTACAACAGATGGAAAAACCCACCCTTATCCTGCAAAAGAAAACAATATGGGAATGATAGAAAAATATGTTATCTCTATGTTATCAATCCTAAATGTATTTTCCCACTGGCACATGAGTCACCAATGTATCTATCTGGTGCATCACCAGTATCTGATGCCAGAGCTTTAATGCCAATCCAGTATCAGAATTGTAACTGCAAGTATTTCCAGTAATTTCTCACTGTACAGACTGCTGATCCACAATTGCAGGCATGCATTTTTCTCACCAGAGAGTATTGTTCTTACCGTAGACTGAAGAGTACGTTGCCATCCGGGTAGACTCGGAGCATGACATTTTCCACTGTTGTATCATGGATGAAAGATCTTTTGGAATGTACAAAAAACACATCAGGTACCCAGATCTTTTTTATCAGTCTTCCATCAAAAGTCATACTTTTGTTTTTGTTACTGCGAAATGAAAGTCTTTCATCCTTCCAGTAATGTCTGAGATATAATGTCATGGTGAAGTCCTTCATTTTTATAAAAAATAAAAGAGAGACAATGCTTGTTTTATTCACATGCAATAGAAAACTGTATAAAGTAATCAACTGTATAAAGTGATCAACACGTGCAAAGGATCAATTTCTTCTCTGGTCATTATCTGGAGGATGCTCAGTGAGGGGAATCAAATGCCACTCAATGAGTTTAAATATAGATTGGGACTACTTTTGAGATACTGTCTGTTGGCCTTATCACTGGCTTCTGACTGACGTTCATACTTCATTTATATTTAGATACAACTTTTACAGATTTGAGTGTTCTGATGGATTGGGCCATCAGTAAAGTCAAAAAGAAACTTTAAAACCAACCAAAGGGAAAATGAAAGGGATTTCCTTTGGAAATCTTCACTGGCTTTTCACAGAATGGGCTGTGTTTCCTTTACAAAGGGATTAGTTTTGAGTTCTTCATGAGGTCAATTTGTAAAATCCATTAATCTGTACATTTTGTACAAATATTGGGGGGGGGGGTTAGATTAGTATGTTTATGAATGAAATGCATCATAAAAACCCAATATGACTAAATCCATATGAGTAAATAGTTGGGTTTTTTTTTTAATATGGAAGATTGTCACAAATTACTCTATTTAGAGAAATAACACAACTGCAAATATACATGTGGAAAGAGATGGAAAAGATGCTGCAAATCAAATCCTGAGCTTCTGCACAGTCTGACTGCTCTGTGCTTACCTACACAACTTTTGCATTATTAGGCAGACATCATTTGTCTTAGTAGAACAATTAATTCTGATATTAATACTGGGAAGATACTTGGGTCTTACCCTGTAATATTATTTTTATGCCCCTGTAAGATGATTTCATGATTTGGGTAGGTTTGCAAAGGAATGCAGGGGTTCATACTGACAGATCCCACTGCAAACCCAACACCTACAACTAGAGCTACACTCACCATGAAAATACATTGCAAATGCAATCCCTTTGCAAAGTTAATGTGTCCTGCTATTGTAGGATGGAGCAACACAGCAGTAATATCAGGCTGGCATTAGTAGTGCCAATTTCAGCTGAGGAGCAAATAGGCTGCATTCCAGTGCTCCAGGTCCTTGATTGCATTTGCTAGGTGACTCCTTCCTAGGATCATTCCTGTAACTGATTTTTCTGTTTCCACTGGTTATGACCACAGTTCCACCCATGCCAGGATTTATCTGAGTATTCAGATCTGCAGAAGCCTTGTCACTCAGTATGCAGAACACTAATAGCTCACGTGGAAGCCTGTGGAGCTTACTGAATGGCTGGCATTTTGAAATCAGCACTATCCACTCTGATCCATCCCTCTTGCCAAGGGAGAAATTCAACATGTGCTTTTATATAACACTCCCCAGTTTAAATGAGAATGACTTGCATGCTTCAAGGCAAGGGTATGCTCTTTAAGGGTTTGCTTTCTTTAACTGCATTATTTTGTATCATCCAGCTGGATGTTTCTGAGACCCTGAATTTTGGCTGAAATTCTTTATACTGGTTCTACTAACCAACTTACCATGTCAACTTCAGATATGCTGTCAATGCTTTCTACCTGCACATCAATGCCCACGGGTATTGGTGACCCTTCAATGTAACAGAATGAGAGAGTGATGAGGAGCGTAAATCCGTATTTTTAGAGGGAAGACTGTGCATTAGCAACATACAGAGAACACCCCACCCCAGCATTCACTACGGTCTGGCCACCTTAGTAACCTGATTGTGGAAGTCCATGGCAACAAAGTAAAACCCGACAGTGAACAGTTGTAACAATCAATACAAAACCTTCAGTGATCTCTTTGCAGCCAGACTAGTTGTTCTTGGCACTGCAGCTGGGACAGCAGTGACAGCTTCCTAGTGATGACAGAGCTAATGAATTGCTCGGAGTGCTATTTAGATCTGTCATAGGGAGGAGCTGTATACATATATCAAATACATCAAAGACTGCAAAGCTATCCCAGTTCCAATGCTAATTCCCACACTTATAAACAAAATATCTGTTATGCCTCCTAATTGCCTTTAGTTACTTAACTATTTAAAGTTTGGTAAAGATATTTGTGAAAAAGCATTGCTTGCTTGCTACCTCATAAGGGAAAAATTGTATACATACTAAGTATGATCTGTGATGGACTGTTGTGTATCACTGAGTACACAATTTATTATCAAGTACAATACATAGCAAACTGCATTAATGACTTTATTTTATATACTGCCCCACTGTTTCCTGCCACTGAAAAAGGCTATGAGTTTATAACACAATAGGATCTGAGTGAACAAATTATAAAACAGTATTTGGTTTTTTGCACTAAAGTGACTAAAGATCAATGAAAAGTTACAGCAATATATAAAATTGTTTCTGGGGTCTTCAATGTACAGTATCTAGAATGAAGGATCTAGTTCTATCAGGGTTACTTACCTGAGTCATTTTCAGCAAGCAAGTCATTCCACGAGGGCAACTGTCTAATCACTTCCTTACAGAGGAAGGAGAGGAGAGAGATGTGTGTATATATGTGTGTATACACACACCTCCCAAAGAATATTCTCCATTTGCAATGAAAATCAATATTAATCATTGTACACGGGATTCCAATTGCATTTGTTAAAAATAATCAGTTAAAATATTTTTACAGTACATATTTAAAATAACCTAGTACAAAACATGAGTACAAGGAAGTCTGAACAGCAGGAGATGGCAGCTGGTTTTTTTAACTTGTTTTTCTCTTTTTCCTGCCATTTCCTTTTCAGTGTCAAGCCAAAATGGTCCAGAAATAATCACGCTCCTGATAACCAGCCACAATACTGTGTCTCTTTTTGGAATTATCCTTAAAATAGCAGCCCTCGAGGATTACACAGCTGCCTCCAGTTCTTACCAGTAGAGATCTTGAACTGTTTTTGAGGTTTTTTAAAATCTGGCTCTGTAGTCTCTTGATTTGATTTGTATGTCTAAATGGAGGGTTTGACCCCACACAGAGCAGATGAAGATGTGTGTGGGAAAGCCAGGTAAGGCATGTTAGCAGGGCACCCAGGAGTGTTTCTGCACTGACCGTGAGCTGTGCTGTCTGGTTCGGAAATTGTGTCTCCCTCTGAGAGGAATGCTTCTCTCAGTCTGTTGGCCAAAGCTCAAATCAAAATTCAGGCCTCCAGACAGCAAAGTTCAGACAATTAGTTTATTAGTAAAACACTGGGCAGCACTTGGGAAAACGTTGCTTCTTTTGGAGAACAGAGGCAGCAGGAGGTGGATACAGAGAGGTTGATGCACGAGGGTATCAGTGTACATATCCAGCCAGGCTTCTTCACACAAAGCAATACAAAATTCTAGACCTCTCATAAACGAGTTAACAGACACCTCTTGTCTTTGTTTTGACCACAGCACACAAATAGTTTACTTGTGCTAAACACCAACTTGTACCGAGTACTGGTACAAAAATGCCCGCTTCCAAACGGAGTGGAGGAACTGTTACAATGGAATCAATTCCTGAGTAAGGAGAAATGCTACAAGTGTGAAACAGGCTTATTTAAAAAAGATTCCTGTTCTCTGTTTGGGGAAAGGCCAAAGACTCACGCTGCTTTGAGAAAATACTGTTCAGTTTAGCGTTCACCACAGACAATTATTAAACCACATCCCCTAACCCCCAGCCCTGACCTATTATTGATAGGTCACAGCAGCTGCGAAGATTGTCTCCCTATTCTGACTCTACTGTGGCAACAAATGTAAGTATATTACAAAGACACTAATCACTGCACCTATATGTAGCCCCAGTCTCTTCAGTGGGCCGTTCACTTTTCTACTCTGAAGCACTTTCGTACTGTTCTCACTCACACCAACCACCCCCATCAGAGAGGGTTTGGCCTTACGCCGGTCGAGGCCTTTTGAGCTTTGTTGTTTTCTGGGACCATTTATTTCTGTGATGAAAAACTAGCTGCACTAGAACAGCAATAACTAACTATGGGGAACACACTGCTGAGAATTGCAATTTCTTCATCACTGGGATTTGTTTTACCACGATTAGATGATTCTAAAAATGAGCATTTCATTAAGCATTGGAAAGTATCCTAAACCAGTCGGAATGGTGATTCGTCCACCTCTATGTCTGCACCACAGCTTCCTCCCTAGTTTGTTGAGAATTTCAATCTCTGACTGACCATCAGGCAACATCATCAAATTCACTTTGAAAAAAATGTAACCAGAGCAAAGCTGTGTTTTTTATTTCCTAGTTTGACAAAACTGGGGATGGCAGAGAGGATTTTGTTATTAAATTGAGCAGCTTCAGTTGCTTCTGGAGCGTTGCTACAAATCATTATTTTAGAGGGATTAGTGATTTTCACAATGGAGGCTCCACAGATTTTCAAGATAATTACTCTTCAGAGGGGAAAAAAAATAGAATTGTTTTCAGATGGGTTTATCTTCACACAAGCCATTTCCAGTCTCTTATTTTAAAGGTTTAAACATAGTGAAAGAATTCCTTCATGAGCACAGAATTTTTTTAATAGCTAGTGCAGCAGGCAAATTCTATAATACCCTTTTTAGAAGGGATATTACATAAAAAGGATAGTGTTTGAATGTTTGAGGATCAATTTCTACAGTAATAATGACTGAATTCTACAGGATTTTTGTAATAGTCAGACATTTGAACATGCAACAGATTGCACCTGAAATTCCATAAGGGAAATGTTGAATTTAGAAAAAACAGCCACTATACCCCAGTTGGCTTTGTAACAGTGTATGCTGGGGGAAAAAAACCCTAGGTCTACAGAAAGCTCTCAGTAGGAGACAGAGACCAGGGAAGGGTTAAGGTCTATAGCAGTGCTTTCTTCTAAAAAGGGCTTGTGGGCCTGTGAAGGAAGCAAGCCAGATAGAAATGCAAACAAGCCCCAGGGAAGTGAAGCTATGGGGATGTATTTACTCTCCTCTGGCAATGAGTGAAACAGAATTACTGACAATGGTACTTTCTTCTTGCTACTCTTTTGTTTCTTCCTTACTTAATTGAGAAAGGAAAGTGGATGGGTATGAGCAGTGGTCAGCTCTTGGAATGGAGGACTTAGCAACATCAGAGAAAAAAAAAAACAGGAGAAAGAGACTCTTAGATGTCTTGGAAAATACCATAATATTTCCCTTCTGTTCTAGACTCCAGCTATTCCTTCCAGTAACCCATGAGGAAAAGCCATCCGACTTCCATCAGTGAGTCTTCTCTGGCACAGTGGGAAGACATTTCTGACCTTTCAGAGGGGGCTGTGGTGCAGACAAGAAAACAACTCGGTGGCAAAGAGCTATTAGCATTGCAACATTCTTTGAACATTAATTGGGCCCTATTTTCTTTCCTTTTTTTTCCCCTTTTACCTTCAGATTAATTTAAATGTTACTAATTTAGCTTGAGGAGGAAGGAAGCATAAAGGGGAGTGAGCAAATGGGATCTCTGATCCTCTGGAAATTTGGAATTAAGAATATGCTTAATTGCAGCTTGAAGTGCAAACTGTCTGGAAAGGCTGTTACCTCTTGACCAGCTAAATGATACTAAATTCTCTTCCATCATTTCTATTGCTTGGTAATGTTATCATCCTCTATATGGGTAAAGGAAGCAGAGAGAAACAATTTTAAAATGTCTTTAACTAATGCACTGCTAGCATAGGAAATGACAAGTCTTTAAGACACAGTGTAAAAGAAAAATAAAGTTGTCATATTTCAATGATAGATAGACACTACACAATGAGAACTTGCATGTACACAGTGGCAATGATCATGTGGCTCCATGATCTTTAGATTGCAAAAAAGTTCAGAGAGTATGTGGGAGGGTGTTGCTCGCACCAACGACTTCTGACGGTACTTTGAAACCAGGTAGCTCAGAAAATAATAGGCTATAGATAAATAGATGTGTAGTAGAAAAGAAAGTAACTTTAAAGCATGCCTAAGGATTCACTTTAATACCTCTCTCAGCACACAGTTTTGGCTGCTAAGGAAGCCTGCATCATGGCACTTGGATCTGAGTTGCTAGAAGTCTGTTAATTGTCTGATATTGGCCCGTCCTCACCCTTTCTCACTCAGTTTAAAACATGGGGATGACCATTCCAAAACGGGCTGGCAGCATAATTTCTTATTTTTTCTCCAGTTCAAACTTAAACTATATTCTCACAGAATAACAGTTTATAGGGCTACTGAAAAATCAGTGGAAGTACTTCAGCCCATAGCAGTACAAAGACATGTAAGTAATGAAAATCTGACTCTAAGTGTATTGACCATCTTTTGTTTCCTTTGGTAGGACCTATGCAGACAGACAGCCTCACCAGAGCTGGTAAGCAATATTATACCATTGCAGGACTGCTGACATGGCCATCTGCTGGCCTTTATCGGTGCTTCTGGAAGCAGCAAGGGCTACACATAATTCCTGCAGTGTGCACTGGTGCGGTTGGTAAAGCTGTTCAAACAAAGGAAACATCCATGCTCCTCCTAGTCCAACGTCTAGTGGAATTATTCAAATCACTATGCTGCTCCACATCTGTTTGCATCAGCAAGGATCCATCTATTGGACACTTGCAAACAAAAGAGGACCATGACATCACAGAGGAGAAAAAACAAAACAAAACAAGAAAAATCCAGGAAAGGAAAAAAAAAGTACCAGTGTCTGCCCCCACAGACAACCAAAGAGTCTGGTTTGGGAATAAGTGCAATGCAACAACATTAAGTTTAGTATTTTAAAGAACATTTGGGTGTTCTGAATTATTGGTTTGCTTCACTCAACCTCACCATATAATGAATCACAGACAAAGTAATATTTCTATAGCAAAACTGTAGAAACAGCTTGCTAGCAGCTTGCTGGTTTAGCTTCACCTTGACACAGTATGCTTCCCAGACTTTGATCTCTAATCTGTTAATAAATGGATAATGTCAGGACTAAATTTGAAAATCTACAGAGTCAAATTTTGATTGTGCAGCTGGAATGGCATTTCAATCAGCAGAAGAATGCCAAAATACACTTACATAAATGACAGCAGAGTTGTGATTACTGGGTAAAAAACACAGGATCTCTTACCTCCACTTTCATGAGAAAGCAAACAGTCGTGGGGAGCAAAGACACAATTATTTCTAGTAACACTGTAGCTGGTAGCATCTGTATACAACAGTTCTACATTCATTTCCCTCAGATTTTTTTCCTGTGTGCATTTGCTCAGTTTACAAATCAAATTTGGCATGTGCTCACTCTGGTTTTCCTTTGTTACTTAATTATAAATATGAAATACTCTGGGTCCTGTAGTCTGCTTCATTTACTTTGGAGGTATGGGGCTAAATGAAATCAAAGGAACCAGATTTAGATTTAAGGGTTCCCTGAACTGAGAGCTGTCCAGCAGGTTCAAAACAGCATGAATTTTCCAGCTGCTTTTTCTCCCAAACTAGTGCAAAGAACGATTGACCTTCTCAGGCAAAGGGGCACAGTGGATCTAGATTAACAAAATCTGTCATTCCAACTCCCTGACATACCCAGAAAATCACAACAGGGTATAAGAGGGGGCAAAAAAAATGTCTCTTCTAAAGATGAAGAATAATTTTTAAACGCTTGTTTTTCACCCAGCTGTTTTGCTCTGGCTCTTTTTTCAGTATTGTGAATTGCTGCATTGTGCTGAGCTGAATAAATTGTGCACTGTGGCATGGGAGGGTATAAGCCTTTCATGAATCACAGTGCTGAAAATGCTTCATTAGATTTCATACAAACAACCCCAAAATTTCACCTGCTTTAAAAACATAAAGCCACAGTGTTGTAAGTCTTCATGCAGCTCAGGGCTGTGTTATGACTGTCGTGGCAATGACTGTAGTAACAGTATCTATAATTTCATCTTCTCCTCTAGTTAAGTTTCCTTCTGCTGCACACTTGATCATCAACATTCCTCAGAGAAACACGGATGGCCTCTCTGCTGTCATACAAAAAATCTGGGTATATTATTCATATCTATGATTCAGTTGATGAGTTTTGTTCTCTGATGAGATCATGTTTGTGTACTAACACTCTGTTGCTGCCTTATTATCCTACTTCTTGTGAGAAACAAAGCATTGTTACCACTGCAACATCATTGTAATCGGTGGTAATATAGGAATGATGAGGTACAAATTTGGGATGAACATTCATTTCACTAAGAATTTTTTCACTGTGTGCTGTAAAAATGTTCCTGGATCTGTGTTTTAGTGTCATGCATAAGTATTCCACATTTTAAGCGAGTTCTGGAAGTGTGTGAGCTATTGGATGTGATTGAAAAAAGTGCCACTCTGGCACGTGGGTGATAGAAGAGAAGCAGAGCTGAAGCACTCTTCTGCTGAAAGCTATTTATGAAAGACATAAGTACAGCTGAAATCATACCCATGGCAATGTCATTACTGAGAGGCCTGTGCAATGAAGTCAGTGGAAAAACTACAGCTGGCTTCAATAGGAATTGAATGGGCTCTATGACTAGTCATCTGAAAATAAAAAGACAAGGGGAAAAATCCTGGTACAGATTTGCTGGGTGTAAAAGAATTCCTCACTGCTGTGGAAAATTACAACTGCCAGATCGTAGGGTATATTCTGAAAACTGCTTTTATGTACATCAGAAGTACTGCTTTCTGGGATGATCCAGCAACAAAGTGCACACCAAACTTGTTTGCTTTCATGGAAATATTACTTTCTTTCTTAGATGACACTTCCCAAAATTTAAATTCCTTGTGTGACAAAGCAGGTAGTAATAAGATGATGTCCAGACTAATACATGTTAGACCAGACAAGTATTAGGCAAGAGGTAATCCTAACTTTTGCTGTCAAGAAACAGATGTATCTCAACTACGGTTTAAAATCAGGGAAGATTTTTGCTCTCTGGCAAGACAGAGTTTTTAGGGCCACAAGAAACCCTTTCACATTCTCCTAGTGCACCCAGAAAGGCTCTTCTTACTCAGGTCTCCCTCCTGGCATGCTTGACAGGCTCCAGCAGCTGGCGCCAACAAGAATAGCTCCACAGGCTTCAGGTAGCTTCCCAAATGTACAGTTCTTCACATGGCTGATTATCAGTCCTCAGATATTTTATTCTGGCTCCACAATCCGGAGCAGTTCAGTCTATTTTCATGAATCATTAACACGGAACTGGTGACGCAAAGGGTCAGACAAAGCTTATCAGTGGGAAAGCTTTCTCGTTTTACCTTTCATGAAGGAGAGTCAAAATTGAAGCCAAACAGTGAACATCCCATTGAAAAGTCCCTTTATCCACAATTAGGGGATAACCACAATTCAGTCAAATGAAGAAATAATCATCATAGTACCCAACTACACAGAAACAACATGGTAATAAACTGAAGGCCTGTGGGTAGTTTTTTTTTAATTTTGTACAGTGCAGACAGATTTAGGAATTGCTGGTTCGTTTCAATCTCTCAAAACAAATTTGATTACTAAGTAATTTGCTAATTGCTACTAGACTATGCAGTTTACAGGTATATCTTAACCACTGTTCTCCAAGTATCCTATTCTCTTTTTTTTTTTTTAATTAGTTCTGAAAAGGTGACAATTTGAACAGTTTTTTCTATTGATATGCTAAACACAAAGACGTCCCTTGCATTCCAGTGTTTCTGGATTTCTTCTTTATGTCCTGGAGTACAATGAAAGAGGTGAGCTGCAATTAAGTCTGTCATTCAATTTTAAGTGACACTGCTGAAGAGAGTTTAAGTAAACTTCTAGAGAGGGGATAAGCTATTAACCAGCAGAGTGCAAGCATGTGCCACTTACCTCCAAATCCAGGTCTCAGGGCAAAGTCATGGTCCTCTATGCGAAGAAGCTGCTCAGATTTAAGTGGCCGTACTTTGGTGCTGTCAAGTTTCCTCATTTTAATTTCTCGTTTGCTATGTTTAAAAAAACAAATGTAAGCAACTTCATATTTGTTTTTTCTGGTTGACATTCAGAGTGCTAGTTAGAGGAAGTAGGGACCCAAGAATATTGGACTGTTGAATCTGGTATGATAAAGGCAACAACAATGTTAATAAAGTTGGAGAAAGTTATATTGGGAAATGTGGGGACATCAGGTGTGAGGGTGCCCAGGTACATGAGGAACACCAATTATATATAGAGAGTCCCAGGGGGATCATCTAGCTCTTCTTCTGTTCCCTCTCAGAGATTGTATCTATCATTATGTAAGAGATTATAGCTGTTAGAAAAAAGTTATTATTCACATACACACTTGCAAATCAGACTTTGAAATAAAACCATGTATTCATAGTTTTAAACCACTTCATACATTATCCACAGTACAGAAACAACTACTTTATTTTTCTTTTCCTTTTTCTTCCCCTAGAAGCTCAAATGAGTCAATACTTTTTCAGAAGGACCAAGGAACTGGTGGTCTTGGATCCAAGGACTTGTTCTTTGAGATCCTCTTAAACATCTTTTATATTTAGCAAAGTTAGCCCTTAACTCATCCCCTTATTTGAAGCTCAGACATGCAGCATTCCTCTGGATCAAGAGTCCCGTCTCTGCATTTTTCCCTACTCCACACATATCATAGAATCATTAAGGTTGGAAAAGACCTCCAAGATCATCTAGTCCAACTGTCCCCTTACCTCCTATATTACTTACTGAGTAAGTAACTGGATTCTATTTTAAATCTCCTTCATTTCTATTACTTCATATCTGAGCCTCTGCATAGCACCAAGGCAACGCAGATGAACCTGGGCTCTAAACAGCGTGCCATGATTCTGTAAGTGGCTGGCCCCAGGTAGCGACAGAAGTAGCCATGCCTGAGCTGCAGAGTTATGCTCAGCTTTGGGTTCCCATTTCAGGAAAAGCACAGGAACATTGTAAGGCCCTCTGTGGATTAATTTAGAGGAAGATGACTGAGGGGAATACATCACAGACTTCAGAACACATCACGAGATTTTAGAGGGTCATGTCTGCTTCATGCCCGCTCCCTGGTAGGATAAGCTGTGGCAACAAGGGGGATCTGTGGTATGTGTTAGGAAAAGCTTTCTCACAGTGAGAAGAGTGAAACATGGGAACATATCGCTTGGGCAGGTTGTGAGACTCTTCACTCAAGCTATTTAAGAATAGGTTAGATGTATACATCCATAGGAATGACTTAAATACAGCTGCTTTGCCACAGGCAAGGGACTCTCCCTAGACATCACTGGCTTCATACCTTTTGTGATTCTCTGCGACATTGCTGCCAGCAACTCTATTACTTTAGAGTGAATGGTAGACATCTGTTCTGAAGATGTGCCCTGTAGTCAAACACTGCTTGAGAAAAAGGCATGAAATACCTTAGAATAAGCTATGAGCCTGTATTTACTTTTCTTTCCTCTCCTTCCCCCATGCCCCTTTTTCTTCAGAATGAAGACCAAGAAATTACATTTTAAGATGCTACAGTAGAGGCTGCTGGGCTGTTCAGAACCATTGGGCTTGACCAAATTAATTTTCCCGAGTGTTCTTGGATGTGTCTGGCAGTGCTGTCTGAACCAAATTATCAGGGCAATCACAGCATCCATCAAGCATTTCAAATAACTATTTTAGTTTTCTGAGTTCAAAAATTCTGTGGGTGCTAAAGTAAAACCCCATGCTTCAGAGGGCTGAAACCCCCAGACAGCAAGCCTGTATTAGAGTAGGATGGGTGGTAGGACTGAACACCTGCAATGCTCTGCCATAGGTACATGAGGAAATTCTGCTGCTTGGGAACCAAAGTAAGAGAAAATACTGAATTATCTTCATCGTGCTATGGCACAGCAAAAAGTTCAGAAGCATTAGGTTATTTGTCATCAGACATGCCAAAGAAAATACCTGCTTGATGCTCCAATGATTTCACTGGAAGAAGCAGGCTAAAGCTATGATACATCTATTACAATTTCTTCCTAGAAGCAAGTATGTGACTGAGGAAGACTTTCCCAAGCCATGAGAGGTAAGATATAAGCTACCAGGGCAGGATTTTTATTTTTTTTTAAATGAAACACTGAGAGCAGATGCTAGGGGATTTTGGTATACCTTCTGTGTTCCTGGATGAGGACAAAAAAAACCCAGAAATGCTGCCTAAATAAAAAGCATATTTTCTGCCCACTTACCTGAACAGCTTCTTCAACCAATGTAATATATACAGCTGGTAGAGTAATTACAATTATTTCTAGCTGCTACCAAAAGGAGTTGTTCAAGCTAGGTGAGACCTTGCAGGAGTCAGAATAGCACTGCCATTGCAAACATGCCACATCTTTTCTTCAATACCTTCCCTTGGCAGAACACTTTTTTTTCCTTATAAAAGAAAAGGCTTTCCAGGCTTACATGCAGAGATTCCTCAGGGGTCGGTATTGGGAAGGGGGCCATTTAACATCTTTGTCAGTGACATGGACAGTGAGACTGAGTGCACCCTCAGCAAGCTGTGTGGTGCAGTCAATACACTGGAGAGAAGGGATGCCATCCAGCAGGATGTTGACAGGCTTGAGAAGTGAACCCATGTGGACAACATAAAGTTCAACAAGGCCAAGTGCAAGTTCCTGCACATGGGTTGGGGCAATCTCAAGAACAGGTACAGGTTAGGTGAAAAATGTATTGAGAACAGCGCTGAGGAGGAGGACCTGGGGGTGTTGCCAACCATATCCTGTGCTGCATCAAAGGAAATCTGAGCAGCAGGTCAAGGGAGGTGATTCTGCCCCTCTACTCTGGTGTTGTACTCCCACCTGGAGTACTGCACCCAGCTCTCGGGTCTCCAATACAAGAAAGTCATGGACCTGTTGGAATGAGTCCAGAGGAGAGCCACGAAGATGACTGGAGGGCCAGAGCACCTCTCCTGTGAAGACAGGCTGCGGTAGTTGGGGTTGTTCAGCCTGGAGAAGAGAAGGTTCTGGGTAGTCCCTAGCAGCCTTCCAGTACCTAAAGGGGGCCTACAAGGAAGCTGAAGAGGGACTGCTTACAAGGGCACTTAGTGACAGGACAAAGGGGAATGGCCCTAAGCTGAAGGAGGGTAGGTTTAGATTAGAAGTTAGGAAGAAGTTGTTTACTGTGAGGGTGGTGGGGCACTGGAACAGGTTTCCAAGAGAGGCTGTGACTGCCCCCTCCCTGGCAGTGTTCAAAGCTAGGTTGGATAGGGCTTCGGGCACCCTGGTCTAGTGGAGGGTGGATACTAGAGCGGAGAGGATGTAGAACTGAAGGAATTTTTATGATTTGGCACTCCATGGCAGGGTGGTTGGGACTAGGTGATCTTTGAGGTCCCTTCCAACTCAAATCATTCTGTGATTCTATGATTCTGTATACTCAAGGTACCTGGAAGTAATCTCATTGGTAACATTGGTATGTCTAAAGGTACCAAAACTTAGAAAAATTCCACAAAAATTTCTCAAACAATTACAGAAATACACTTGTGCTTCACAGTTTTTCTCCTCCTTGCTTGCTTACTTCACTCAATGCTAGGAAGTGCCCTCCAGCAGATATTCCTTTAACGTCAGCATCTGGACTCCAGATGTTGCTTCTTTGTCTACAAGTTACAGTATTAAATTGTCCTCACTGCAGCATTGAAGTTATTTAACTGATGACTCAAAAGGAATTGCATGCATGTATTTATTTACTCCCAAGAAATCCTAGACCTGTATCTAACTATTGATCAGCACCACAGCATTGTGAAATCATCAGCGTATGTTTTCTTGAGTACTTCTTCCCATGGTGCCACTTCCACTGAAGCACAGAAGAGACAGATCTAACTAGCCTAGGTCTCAGAAAAGCTTCCTGAGGTCAGTCAAGATCTACTTTTCATTCCCACAGAAGCACAGCAAAGACACAGATGGTATTTCAGTGGCCTGGCACACTGCTCTCTTCATCACACAGCTTTGGCCAGTGTACCACAACCTAGGAGACTAAATGCAGTCATTGATTCTGCACATGCATTCTATGGCGTACATCAGGCTGTGGAGATGGCATGTAAGGAAAGGAAATCTCTCTTTACCCACCTGGGTAGTGGTAATAAAGATACCTCTGACAGACTGCTTGGTATTAGCATAGGTCTGGTAAATACGAGTTGGTCAGTCTCAGGGAAGTACGTGCTCAAGAAACTACTGCTTGTTGTTTTACTGGCTCTGCTTTCCACAGCTGTATTCCAGGCAACATTTTACATTATGCAAATGAAATGGTAATCTATAATTGAATTCCAACAGAGGTCATAAAAAGCACTTGAAATGTTTCAGATCACACAGAGAAAACACCCCCGCTGGTACTTATATAGGAAATTAATGGAAGCACTAGGGTCTTTGGATGAAAAAAGTGAGAGACACTCTTTGGACACTTCAGTGGCCAATATTGTCTTATGGACTCATTGCTTGATGCCTTGGCACCTGACAGAGCTCTCAAAGAGCAGTTAGTCACTGCCTAGAAAAACAAAGCAACTAATTCAGAATTCTTTAACAGTGCACAAGTATGTGCTAAGATTTTACAGACAAATTTAGCTGCTCCAACCTAACCTTGAATACCTAATACCGACTGCAAGGTCAAAGGGCTGCTCAAGGGCAGTTGGATCATTTTCATTAAAGCATTTAGCCCCATAATGCCATCAGTGTCATTCCATAACCAGGGACATCCATGGGAGTGATGCAGTGATCCCATCTGGTCGCCAGTCACTTACCAGGTTGTCAAAAGTTTACATTGGTTCAAGCAGAAATAGGACAAGTTTATGGAAAAAAAATCCAGCAATGATCAGTAAGTTGCAGAAAATGCATCCAACACAGGAACTCTCTGAGGGAAATCTGGTGACTGGGTTTTGAGGGGACTACTCAGGAGACATATGTTTGCCCTGTCTTTATTCTTCCAAACTTATGCTTACAGCCTTTATTGGAAAGAAGTCACTATTAGCACACAGACCTCTGCTAAAATCCTGCATGATTTATTTTTTCTGTTTTAATGCCTTGCACAACTAATGGCGAGTCCTTGTCACTCCAGGAGACTGGAGAAAGAATAGAGCACCTCTGGCTATTCAGGAAGACATAAACACTTTTCCAGCACCATCGTCATCATGATAGAATTTGAAAAATCTGAAACTCTTGTCTCAGGAAGGACAGTTAGGAGAGGTTTTGTTTTTAGTTACACTACTCTAGCATCCAAGATACAGCACTTCCCTTATTGCTGCAATATGGTGGTAGTGAGGAAAAAACCATCTATTCACATTCAAAATGAAACTTGGTAATTTTATGGAAAGAATACTGTGAAGGACTCTTTTATAAAAAGAATACTAGGAAGAACCCTAGGTTTAAATGTCTTACCAGCGCTATGTCCCTGAGGTTCTCTAGCTATTACCAAATAAAAGGCACTCAAAAAGTAGAAGTTACTGAAATCTTATTCCCAGAAGTCTTCAGAGTTTTACAACAGTGTAATCTCTGAAACATTTGCATCAAATTCTGAAACCCAGATAAAATGTTAGCATCGAAATCACACAGTTCTCTCTCACAAAAGCACGTTTCCAAGTGTTCAGTAACATCAGCAACGTGTACTGTCAAAAAGCCTAATATTTTGACAGTCAAATGTTTTGTTCTTTGCTGTAGGAAATGGACCATGAGAATAATCTCTTTCTCATGTACTTTTGGTTAATGCTTTAAAATCTTCTTTACAAGAGAATGCAGACAAATAGCTTTGGAGGGAGAATTGGGTTACTCTATTAAAACAGTGGAACTTGTAGGTTAAGTAACATTTTCACATGGGATTCTTTTTAAAAGGCCACCCATTTAACCAAGGCCATCTGTCAGCTGTGTCCCTAATAACCCTAGTGCAGGCTGAAAGGTTTTTCCCCAGAAAGAAAAAGAGGCTGGTGGAAAGTCAGACCCTGCTGCAATGTACTGGAGGATAACGCTGCCTTTAGAACAAAACCAGAGAATCGAACAAAGAGAAATTAAACACATTTGGATCCTTTCCACAGAAAAGCTGATTTGCAGCTGTTAAGCTTTGGGATCTTTTCTGGCTCAGATTCATCAGTCTTCTTCCCAGTTCCAAATCACTAGTGCCTAGGAAATCAAGACATGGAAGGGCAAAGCATTGCCTCGTGTAAAGAAAACTGCTACAGCAGTCAGCATCAGCTGAGAGCGCAGTCTTGGTATTCCTCCTTATGCCTAACCTTCCTTTCCATTAACACGCTTCTGCCTGTCTCACAGGATTGTCTATGGATCCGTTTGTATGTAGAAGCAAAGATCTGCGAAGGTGGAGAGGACACCATGCTAACGTCGTTACTGCTGTCCCCCAGCAAAAGGCCAGCAATGGATTTCCAGCACAAAATACACTGACTCCTGCTTTGTGATTTCTTTATGCCAGTGATGGAGCAGCTCCTCTCAGCTATTGCAGAACAGAATAAATGCAAATAACGGTGGCATATGTTTCCCTTTTTTCCTCTGTCAAAAATGTATTGGCTGGTCTTAAAATAGACCTTCCTTCCCACCACAGCAGTAAGAAGATAATTAATTTGGTTTCCATTTGATTGTTAACTGCTTCATGAGACTAGCAAAGCAGCGCTTTAGACCTTATATTGATATTCGTGCTAGTTTTGTTTATTTCATTTTGCTATTGCAAATAATTGGGCTCTAAGACTCGCTCCAAAACTGTCAGATTTGAAACACTCTGCTGAGTAGACATTCTTTTCATGAGCTTTTGGCTTAGACTGAACTTGAACCTATGACCTTGAACTGAAATCCAGAAGTACTGAGTGACATAGCATCTCTGGGCACCTCCAATGTGTAACTGGGGCACGCTCTGTTGCCTTGCATTGTTTAAACATGATTTTTTTCAAGACAAGTTGGGATTCAGAGGTATGTCACTGCTGTATTATCACATAGGTGATACAGAAGGAACAGCTGTATACCTCTTACAAAGCAGGTAAACTCTAAGAACAGCCCAAACACATCAGAGGAGTCAATTATGTTATTTTTCTTCAGTATGTGATATCATATAAACTACTAGCTCCCCAGCCCATTTCAATAGGAGGTCAAGTACACGGAAAGATGTAGCAACTGTATTCCTTAAATAGAGCTACTTATTAGAATTTGTCCTACCTTCCACCTCCCAAGGAAAAGAGATTTTGCTTGGATTATCACTGGCGGTCATTGGGCTGTTTACATACTATTAGATTAATCTGGAAACACGTTCACCCGCCTCACATGGCAGATGTGAAATTGCATCTGTGGGAAAAAGCACTAACACTTTGCACAGAAACTTACACGTAAAAGCCTTTGTACCATTACTCATTTTAAACCAGCTACTTGACTGGAGAGACTAAGAACAGTGACAATCTCCACAAGCATATTCCAGAAAGGGAACCCGCTGTGCCATCACAAGCAGCAAGGTACAATTCACCTCCTTTAATCACATTAAAATGTCTCCTGTATCTGGATAACATAGCCACGCTGCTGTTTAGGTAGTGGAAGTCACCTTATAACATGGGCATAGAACTTTAGAAGGCATTCCTCCTTCCTGTCATGGGAGTGAGAGGGCAGGAATACTTGGTGCATCACAATAGTAGCCCAGTATCATACAAGTTAGAAGATCTGGGGGGTGTGGGGTGTGTGTGTACATACTTGCATGCACATGAAGCATTCATGAAATGACAATTTGAAATGCCTGGTTATGAAAATAATAGTTCACATTCTGTTTTGGGAACACCTTATCAATGTGCTACATGTACTATAAATTCAAAAACTGGCAAAACAGGACAGTGAACAAAAAGGGCACACTGATAGGCTGCTGACAGCATAAAGTTTATCAGATGAACACAGAGAGAGAGAGAGAGACTATATTGCTTACCTGTTATGCTTTCTCAAGAATGAGAATTGTTGCCGATGGTGAAGATGGTGATGCTGACTTTGAGAAGTATGTAGCACTGCTGTCGGCCACAGGCAGGTGAGGAACAAAAGTTTAATGACCAGGACCATCTCTTCCAAAAGAGAAATGCACCTGATCAGCCAATCCACCTTGCTGACTTCCTATTTTTAGTGGTTTTGCTGTTTAGAAACAGCATAGCATACAAAGGATGCCCATGAAGTAAGGCATCACTGAAGAGAGAAGACAGGGGCATCCCGGTTCTGATGTCCTCTCCGAGTTCCCCTCATATTTTGGCAAATCATAAAAATTCCTTCAGCTCTACATCCCTGCAGCAATCTGCTGTCAAACCAGAAGCACCCTGCTTTTAGAAATGTAGTAGATAGAGCAATTTGTCTGGGCAGGCTGCAGCCTGATCCATTGCTTCCACTCTTTCAGCATAGGCGCATATTTGAATTCTCCATCACCCGCTCAGTAACCTCTTCAACATAGCCTGTGCAGGCAAAGTGATGTCAAACATTTAATCCCCCTTAAATCCCACACAAAACCATACAAAAATCTGCTTTAATGACAAAGGTCTCTAAATTAATCTTGCTTTCTATATATGTGTGTATCTGCTCAGAATAATTTTCTGTACAGATCAAGCTCTTTCATTAACTGGCTACATTGTACTGTCTTCCCAACCATTAATATAATTTCTGTTTCTGTGATCTGCAGGAACAAGTCTTTGCCTATAGATAGTTAGAACTGCTTTGGACAGCACAGTATCACAGAACGAGTCCAAACTAAAAATGAAGTCTTTTTTCAAAATTCCTCAATAACATTTGGAACATTTTCTTCTCTTTTCTTTTCTTTTCTTTTCTTTTCTTTTCTTTTCTTTTCTTTTTTCTTTTCTTTTCTTTTCTTTTCTTTTCTTTTCTTTTCTTTTCTTTTCTTTTCTTTTCTTTTCTTTTCTTTTCTTTTCCTTTTCTTTTCTTTTCTTTCTTTTCTTTTCTCTTCTCCTCTCCTCTCCTCTCCACTCCTCTCCTCCCTCTTCTCTCTTTTCTCCTTACCTCCCCTTCTCTTCCCTTTCACTAAGATCTGCAGCTATCTATTTAATTCACCCTAAGTTTACAAGGTATGTGCATGTTTAAGATCTAATACCCTTTCACCACCCTTAACTTTATCTTAATTTCATTTAGCCTGCCTGTTCAAAAACAGATTGCATCACAAAGCTTGTTGTTAACAAAATGTTGCTTAAGCAATACCTTGAGCATGCCTGCTTCTCCTCTGAAAGGTGGTAAGATTTCTTGTAGGCTTAAAACTGGACAATATTGGACACACCTTCTTAGCTGACACAGTCAAATTTCTCCTTTTCAAGCCATTAGCAAGTTCAATAATTATCAAAATTGACAGGGCTTTTTTTTTATCTAGAAAATTAGAGATATAATCTTGAAAGTTAGGGAAATGGAAACATCCAACTCCTATCTAACAGATGTAGAAGTAATTTGAGGCTCCCAACAGTAGGTTTCTTCCTAAGACAAACAGAACAATGAAAACAAACCCAGCACTGTGTCTGCTGAGACAGTCAACACCCAAGCTCATTGGGAGAGCAATTCCCTGATGTGGACATCTGCCTCCTCAGAAGTTCCCTGAGATTCCCAACTAACTTCATGTGGTCTAAGAAATAATTCTCATATGCAAATGATTTCCAGGAGGAGGTTACCAAAGAACAGCCAATTCCCACTGTTTTGTTTCCATTTGGAGCTGAACAGCTATCTGCCTGTGACTTAAAATTTAAATAAATAAAAACGCCCTTCCCAACCACGCCTAAAACTTTAACATTGTTGGATTGAATTTAGCATCCTAGATCAAAGGCTTTCAACCCTGTTACACATCGCATTCAGCGTTGTTCATAGCTTAAACCTTTCCCGTTCAGGAAACTCATGGAAGATTTGTAGCCTGACCCAGGCATAGTCAGATAGTGTTTCCAGGTCTGGTGTATCCCCAGAGTAGAGTTTCTGAAGAAGGTAAACACAAGGTGTGGTTGATAAGACCTTTAATAGCTTGCATTAATTTGCACTATCATTCAGGTGGAAAAAGGAAAATGAATAATAACTCTAATGACAATTTATTCCAGGTAGAGATAACTACTTGTTCCTGAGTCAGTATGGTTGTCTAGTTTCATCCAGCCTACATATATCAAAGTATCATCACACTGATTAAATTGCATATAAGAAAAGATTCAAGAGCCTTTGGATCCTCCTCTTTCCCCACCCAAGCACAGGCCCAGCAGTAGCAGCAACAATAGCAAATCAGGTAAAACAGCTAATGACACTGCAGGCTGTGTGGTAAATGAGTTACCATACTTCCACATGTTCGGCTATCTGCACATTCACCAGTGTTACCTCATTTCCAACCATTTTCCTCAGCTACAAAGGAACAACATGCATATACTGTCTTCTCTGCTAATAGTAACCATCTTTAAGATGCTAACATCAGCTAACAGCTATTGTTCTCACTAAGCAGGAGATATGGAATGGAGAAGGAGAGGACCTTCCAGCTGTTGAGGTTATTCACCATGAGCTCTGAAGGGGACCTGAGGTTAGATCATGTCATGCTAATGCATAAATGTGTTGACTTGGTGTCCCAAACTCAAGGAAGTCAAAAGAGTCCATTTAAAAAAATAAGTAAAAATAGTTTTGTGTAATTGATTCCCAGCTGCAAAGGGGAGTGCTTATAACCCCTGCTCCAGGGATATGGCAGGCAAACAAGCGGGCTTTGCAGAACCACTGGCATGCCCCTGCCCAAGCTGCATACAGATGTCCCTCCCTCCATGCAGCCTACCAACCAAGGGGAGTTTTTAGCATAGCAAGAGGTAATTAGATGTTGTTGTTATTCAGCTATCAACACCCCACTGTTTTATTTTTCCTGGCTGTAGCAAGAACTTTACCACTAAGCTTTGGTGCTGAAAAGACTGCTCCATGGAGGATTTCCAAAACATGCTTCATGTTCCTTTGTCTGCCCCTGCTAAAATCAGGTTTAATCAAAAGTAAGGGCTGGATGCACTGAGATATTCCACCACCTTCACACTGTTGACGTCGTAACACTCAATATTACCTTGTGGGGTCTTGCTCAGGTACATTGAAAATCTAAGCACTACCTCTCTGCCCTTGGCTATTGCATATTTCCAGAAATCAATTGTCTAGCCCACACATGCAGCCTTCAGGAGGAGCTCCTGCGGAGTGAAATGGTGAACACGTCCATTAACAGCTCTGTAATATCAGTGAGGGCAACCCACAGCAAGAGGGTTTCTTCATAGCAGAGTTGCTTTCATTTCCTCTGGGCAAAAGAGAAATCCACAGAGCAGATTATAATATCACTATAAATTACCATTAAGAAAACAGGTTAATCTCCTATGCATTTGTCAGTAATAAACTCTAAAATGATCCTTCTTTGCAGAAGAATAAAGACAAGATAATACACTTTGCTTGTATTGGGCAAGCCGCTGATAGGTCCTGGCATTTAAACACAGAACACTGTCTCTTTGCTACCATTAAAATATTTCTTTTAAAAGTATCTCTCCTCCCTTTTGTAAGGCTTATCTTTCACAGACAAAACCCAGTGCATGCTAACAGTGCAACAGTTTACCAAAAAAAAAAAAGCTACAAAAAACCCCACAACCAATCAAGCAAGCAAAAGAAACAAAGGTAAATACAACACCTGGTATCAAAAATATGCAATGCCTTCTTCTAGTAGCAAAATAATATGTAGTTTCATGTAATCGCAATCTGGAACTACAGACTTCTCTCTGCCACAGATCACAAAGCAAAGCAAATTGACCACAGGTATTATCAAAACAAGAACAGAAGAATGCCAGGGATGAAGGGATGCTTCAGAGGCTGGAATTTTGCAGAAAATCTGAGCACATCTACAGACCATTTTAAACATAATGAGCTGAGACATCACAGCACACTGGCACTTAGCAACCTGTAAATTAGCTGCACAAGACTGAAAAAAAGATGCAATGGGGAGCATAGGTTTATGTGGATCCTAATTTTGATTCTCCTATCAGAGAATGAAACACAAGGAAAAAAAAAATCATTCCTAAGAGTCTCCTATGAGGCACTCATTTCTGATAAATAACCAGCAAATCATAGAAAGCAGTTTAACCAGATCAGTGACGGTAAGAGTGCGAATGCAGTACTGCAGCACAATAGGCAGCACGGAGCTTTTCTGTGGTGAGAGACTCGGTACACAGCTCTTAGCCGTATATCGTGGTGAGTTGCAAAAATACTAGTTACAGTTAAGGACACTTTGTCCAGCTTCTATTAAGACAAAGGACAAACCAAGTTTCCGGAGTAAGGTATCCATTCCCATTTCCTAACCAGATGAAGTGAGAGGAAAGCAGAGCCTGAGCATGATGATTTCAGCTGGCAGATCTCTGGACAGATAAAGTGTTTTACCTAACACTTGCAGTGGGACACGGCTCTTAAGGTCCTGCTCTTTACCAGTTCTCTTAGTGGGGGTGGCAAGGGAATCCTCATCCTGTCCCAGGCAGTCTGAGGTAAGATACTGGGCATGTAAGGACTGCAAAGTACTAAAAGAGAAAAGTATTCATAAGTCAGCAAAAGACACAGTTCAGATCAAAATCCGTGCAAGATTTTGTGTGGTGCTTCTTGAGACGGACTCTTTTCCCTGGGATTTTAGAACAGAACTACTGGACTACTGCTGAAGAACTGTCCCTCATCCCTGCAGTGCACTACTACGTGCTATACTTGCTTCACCATCAGCAACAGCTCAGCCAGTTGTTAAAGGAATGGGCAGCAGTGTGGGATCTGGCCCTTCTCTGTGGTGAGAGGGGTTAAGCTGGCCTTGAAACTGTACCCCTAATTTCTGCTAGGTAATATGAAAAATAGCAATAATACTGAAGTAAGCACATAATATTTTTCCACTGAGTGTTTAGTTTTACTGTAAAAAGCAAATCTTAATTGTTTTCCTTTTCCCTTTGATGGGACATAAATTTTTTGTGGCCCAAGTACAAATTTCCTGTGAAAGAATCATTCTGGACTTCGTGTTTCTTACAATCTCTGAATACCTCACTAACTGTGGAATTCTTATATCATCAAAGAGAGCACTCCTGACACCAGGCAAAGCGTACTGTGAAGGAAAAGAAACTACTGATGCACAGTCACCAGGTACAGTCCATACATAGCGCCTGATCCAGACTAAGCCCAGGACTTCGCTCTTCGTTCTGATGCCCTATGAAGCCTGGCTCACCTCACATCTGCATTAGCATGTTGAACAAGTTTTCTTGAGCATGTTTTCCAAAAAACTCCTCTGTTCTGACAAGCTCCTCCAACCATGGACCTGTAGCTTTTTCACTATTCCAACCTCTCAAACATTCCCATGAGTAGTAAAGCTAAATCTCAAACTTGTAATCTAAACCCTAGGGCACAACTTGCAAATAACATGAACTCACAAGCCACTGTGAGAAATACAGAATGTTTGGCTTCTAGTTGGCTTCACCAGCAACTGAGTGGTCATCACATCTTAAAATCAGTACTCCGAAAACCATATCCAGACATGCTGATGAGAGATCAAAATCCTAGAAATGAAATGTAACTTTAGTGGTCTGTCCTTTCTTCTCATCAGAGAACAATCATTTGCTGTTTCATTAAGACAGCATGCAGTTCATTAAAAAGGACAGCTCAACAATTGCCTGAAGATAGTTGTCATGTTATATGAGGTCTCCTCAGGTGTCTGAGACATCCATTCACAAACATGGAATGGAACCTGTAGAAGGCTTTCAGCTTTCAAGAAGAGCAGCTGGTGACCTGGACAGTTGGCATGGAAATGGCATAAGACTAGAGACTAAATCCCACTCCTGAAGCTTGTCCAGTTTCTAACTGTCTTCACTCACTGCCTATTCATCCAAAGGAATATTTTAGGACTGACAAGAACATAAATCACCTAAGGAAGGGATATTTTCCCATATAAAACAGCCTCTTAATATCAAACTCAAACAGATGACTCTGTTTGGCACAGGGGTCTTTCCTGCTTTTCCTTCAATTTAAAAAACTCAAGTCTTCTGTTTGCTCTGGAACTGTGGTAGCTGTACACTTTCATACCATCAGATACTTGCTTTGAGAAAGTGACATGAACAACAAAGAAAAAAACGCAGACTCCCCTGATTCTTTGCATCCCCTATTTCCAGAGCCTCTAAATCAGGGATTCTTTCAATCATTCTGCTCTGGACAGAACAATCACCGAATTAATTTCATATCTAAATCCCTTCACTTAGCTTCTACACCAGCAATTCTGAAGGTAAAATAATCAGTTTTACTGCCTCTAGTTAAGGAACAATCTGCATCTTGAGGGTGATATTTGGGGAAAAGCAAGCAACCACATTCTTCCGAGATTTACGCTTCTCATAAACTCAGTGACAGAAAACTTTGCCTTTCCACCAACATCACATTGACCACAAGCACAGGATACGGCTACCCTACAGCTGCATTTATGTCCATCTCCTAAGTTGGCTTCATATCTGTAGCATGTATTTCTTTAAAAATCCTTTAGCATCTTTCACAAGCAAGAGAAGATCAAGGACGTGACCCATAAGCCTAAGCAGTTCACGGAAAGCAAGGGTTTGAAACATCATGGTGTATCCCCAAGAAGTAAGCTAGTTTGCCATCTGTATGGCCTGAACCCTGTGCTTCAATCTGAAAAGCAACATGAAGAGGGTTTGTTTTTTTCCTTTCTTCCTTGGCAGTCTGGCAAATCCCATTGTCTCTCAGCAGCGCGTACCAGTCAGATCCTAACTGCTATCTGAAGTTCTTTTGGCTCATTTCCCTCCACAGACCAAAACAAAACAATTCAGCAACTGTGTTTACTCTTTTCTTTCTGCCACACTTATGTTTATTAGGCATTTTCTGCAAAGTGGGTATCAGAACATGCCAAATTTGTTGTTTGGGAGACAACAGTATTTCCCATGGGAAATAATTTATGAAATTGATGGGAAATTCAATCTCTACAAAACTCCTTTTTCATCACCAGTGAACATGAGGAGAGGGGAAAAAAAGTTTAATAGTGGAAAAAAATATGTATTTCAGCTTTGTCACTACAAACTTTTTTCATTTTACAGTCAAAAGAGACATATTTATTGACTAAAGTCTGATCTCTATTGGTCATGAAACAGTTTCAGAAGCCATCAGGAACAATTCAGTATGGCTGTTTTCCAGGCTTTTTTCCCCATTGATAACTTTCAGAGAAACATATGTTAACAGCACAGAGCAGGTGCTCATTTCAAAATGGGAAGCCAATTTTAATTACCCAAACTGTATTCCTAAGTAAATATATATTTAAGTTTTATATAGTTAAGACTTAGTAGGGGCATACCCATATTTTGATCTTCTAAAGGTTTTACACAACCTCCGTTTTCCTAGAAGATGACAGAAGAATTAATTTCTAAATCCATTTGCATGTGAAAAATCCATGTTTCCTGTGAATGAATGAAAAATATTAATTCTTTTCTACATATTTTGACACCCTGCAAGGCAGAATGGGTAAAGAAATGAGACAGACACATAAAGGAACAGAGGGGATAAGTAACATTTGAAATGATGCAACTGTTGAGAAGGAATAAATTAATCTTGGTGTGTTGCAAAAACAATAGTTCCAAGAGGAAGCACCTAATTTCGCAAAAATAATATTTCCCTGGAGAATTAACAAGTAATGCTACTGTTGAGTTTCTTCAATTCCTCTTTCGCACACTCTTTTTGACGTTTGGGTAGTAAAAAAATCTTGAAGGAAATAGAAACTAAGAGATAGACAGCAGCAGCGAATGTTGGTTAGAAATTTGCTCAATGTGTGAAAATGTCTCTTCCTGGTAAGAGCTGTTTCTTCCCATAATTTCAAGTTTAAAAAAAAAAATCTTAAATCAAGGCAGAAATAACCTCCAGAATGGAGGTGGGAGGGAAAAAGCTTTATTCTGTCTGCTGAAAACTTCCATGTGCTGTTCAAAATCAGTCCCCCCAGTCAGCAGACCCTCAAGCCAAGGCTGTCCCACAAAATGACAAAAATTGTGGTACAGCTGACCTCACTTTTAAGTGGGGAAAAGGACACCCTGCCCAAGTGTCTATTGAAAAGGTGATGCAAGCACTCAGCAGGTCTGCTACCTTTCTGTGACTGACAGGTGAAGCCAATAGGAATGTGCACCAAAAAAAATTCTGAGGCCTTGCCTGAGCACTAGCTCTCACGTAAATTATTTCACTGTTAACATAAAGATAATTCCATACAAATATTTGGTCTGTGAGCTACAATAGAGGTATCCTGCTTGTGCCATGTTCCATCTATAAAAGATATGTTAAATGTAGCTAAGACAGCAAATAAAATGGAGCACCTTCACTGCAGGATCAACCCTGCTGTGACGCCTTCAATGCAGAAACGTTAACCCAGTAATTGCCTTTAAGAGCAGGGAAAGGGATGGGGGATACCAGGCTGCATGTACATGGTTTCCAGCATCAAATGCCTGCCTTGTCAGAAGAGGAAAGATGGATAGATGCTCACAGAAAAAGCAAGCGGGGCATCATCTTTTCAAAGCCTGGACAGACACAAAGGTGCATCACTTCACAGCTGTATGAGGATTCCCCCAAATCAATGGAAGTTTCTACAGGCTATCAGCATACAGATGATTATCGATGCGTAGCTTTATGACAGAGACGTGCAAGAATGGGATAAACAGTAGTACAGCCACTCACAGGCATGTACATGCAAAATGTGGGAAAGGTATCAAGACAGGCAGAGAGAGAGGAAATGACAGAGGCAGACAAAAAAAAGCTTGCAGAGAAAGCAGCGACAGGTAGTTGTCTTCCAGCTCTGCTTCTCCACACAGCCTGGCCTGGCCCATGGACACTGATGAGGGACCCAAGATAGATGAACTTTCCCTTTCTCCCTCTTTTTCTTCTTTTTTGACTGGAAAAACCCAAAGATGGGCAATATTGCATTTTTTTTTCCCTCAGTCGGGAAACATCTTGGTAAAAGCTCGGGTATCCTTTATTTTTTTGTTTCCCCAGAAGCGACTATCGGGCAGTGCTTTCTCTTTCGAAGCCACAAGGTGGATAGCCGGCAAACACCGCATCCCGCCACAGCTGCCACACGAGAGGAGCGCGGTGACCGTTTGAATGGAGACGGTTAACTAACGCCAGTACAGAGATGGCGGCTACCAAGTTAACGGTCGCTCCCTCAGAACTGCCGCAAGATGGCAGCGCCAGCCGCGCTAGCGGCACGTGCCCCTCCTCCAACTCCCCCGTCCCTCCCCGTAACGGCCACCGCGGCCCCGCCCTCACACAGATGCGGGGCTCCGGCGTGCGGGGAGATCGGTAGTCCGGCCGGCAGCGGCGGTCGGCCGCACAGGGTTTCTGGGCTTGCGGTCCGGTGGCTGTGCGGTTTCCAGTCCCGCGGCTCCGGTGGGGAAGGTTGTGGAAGACGAGAAGGGCTGAGGAGGGAAGGGGAGAAAATGGCCTCCGCTGGCGGCAGAGGGGTAGAGGCAAAGCCTGCTGGAGGGGAGGGCGGCTCTTCAGCAAACACAGAGACTGATTTCCAACCCCTTAACACAAGAATAAGATAGGCTCTGGTGACTATAATTTTATCTTAATTCCTTCTTAATTTAATCTTAATTCCTGGAGAAATGAAGGTATATGATGCAGGAGGCCATTAAAAGTAATTTAAAATGGAAAAAAAGGTAGCAGCTTCATGAAGTATGACAAAAAGCTGACAGGTTTTAGTCAGACTGATCGGAAATAAGAACACTAAACAAAGGTAAAGATCTTCATTAGTTAAAATGAGCATACCTCTTCACACATAATTTGGTATCAGAAATAGCCTAATTACCTTACTTAGATTAAGAATATTTTAATTCGTACACAAGAGTAGTCTGCTCAGGAACAGTGATCCTGGCTACAGAGACCCTGTCTAAAACATCAGTGCCCATAACAGCCTGCAGCCCAGAGCTCCACAGAGTCATTACCCAGCCCGGGGATAAATACCTCCTTGTACAAGTCTTGAACGTGCCGTTGCCACCACCTTTTACTGTCTTTCTTTGTGCATCATTTTATTCTTTATTTACTTGCAATTGCTTGCGAGGGAAATCTTAAGTGAAACATTTTCATCTATTAACTGCAAGAGGTCCAAATTTCTCCGAAACCTTGTGGTTCCCGTTGCATGTAGGAGGCCCCGGTCCAGGTGCTGGTTTGTGCCATCATACTCAAAACACATGCTCTGTTGTATAACCTGACCCAGACGGAGTGTCCTACTATTGTGTGACCCCTACCAGATTACATAAGGTGACACACCATCTGCACTGACATCTGTGACCTGATGCAGGTGGCATCGCTCTGTAGCACATGTTAAGAAGGGGAAGAGGTTCTTTACAGCTCATGTCCTTTTTTTCACTTCTAATCCAATGACCTTAGCACAAGGCATTCCTAGAGTCTCGGGAGCAGCCTTCATCTGTCGCCAATATTGGCAGGAGAGGCAAGATAGATATGGTGGGAAAAAACACCACAGATTTGCTAATGTGGAAATAATTCGGAGCACGGCATTTTGCCCCTAAACTTCAAAAGTTTTGAAGAGCAAAAATTCAGGAAGATAAGTGATTTTAAATAGCAGATATGAGATACTGCTTTTCCTGCCTTCTGTTTTGTTAGTCTTGAGTGATCATATTTAAAGGCTTTTTCCAATAACAAGGGTAAACAAAGTTTTGGTTTACAGGGAGCGTGGGTCGGCCAAGTACTATGTCACAACCTGTTCTAGATCCAGAGCATTTAGGAAAGCGCTGTGCAAAGGAAGGTGTTAAACTTGCTAGGTATAGCAGTGTGGGGTCTGTCAAATATGAAGAGAAAGAAAAAAGATGTTATGCTTGGGAAATGCAGAGATACTCCAGCACCCCGAGATGGCAGGAGTATAATTAATGCCATGTGGATGGGGGGACATGTACGTGCAAACTCTGGCTGAGACATTTGCAGAAATACGAGCTAACTGATCCTTGACCTTGAGTCCTAGTCAAAAATCAGGTTCATTTTTAGGGGCTCTGGATTTATGCCTCAGAATAAACACTGTGTTGGTTAAAACCTGTAGCAAAGCATTGGGTTTCACAGGCTCAGGGACTTGGTGTCTCTGACTCACTGCAGAATCCTCTCCAATATTTCTGAAGTGCATTTTTCTTCCTTTCTGTAACAAAGGAGCTTCGCTTAGTACATGGAGGGCAACGTGCAGCTGTTATCAATGCACAGCATTGTGTAACTCACTTGGGCTTGATCAATCCCAAAGAACGTGACCCTACCGCTGCAGGAGGTATCGTTCAGCCCCAGTGTGGGCAGACTCTGAAACACACCCAGGCTTCCAGGGCTACAGTCGGCAGCCTCAATCAACACCCTGCAATGCCCAGTCCTGTCAGCTGCCCTCAAGCACACTGCATCTATGTTCTCTGGTAGATGTGGGTGCCTCACACTGATGGCGATACTGAGGGATGTTATTAATAACTCTTTTTTTTAAAAAAAATCCTGTTTGCATCATGAGAGTCTCCTGCCATTACATCAAGAGACAACTGAATGAGAGGCAAGAAACTTGGGGCTCTAAAATCACAATTTGTGAAATGTCAAGGGAAAAAATAAACTGATTGCAGTTCCTTCACTGAAAAACTCTTTCTCTCTTCCCTTTTGTTTTCACAAAGCTTCTTTTACCTCTTTGCTTTTCAGGCTGCAGATCAAGGTGTTGAGTAACAGAGAAAAGGATGGTGTAAAGGATACTGAGTCCAGCGTATCACAATTCAGTGCAACAGAGAGACAATTAAGCCATCTGCTTTATTCAGCCTGCAGGGTTTTCAGCATTCCATAAGGAAAACTGTTTGAAAAGCAACTTTCTGTCCTGCAGCATTAAACGAACATACTTACTTTTGTATTTTTTATCATATGCGTAATGGAAAGCATTAGGCAAACCTCCCCTGCTCAGTTTCTATCCTTTCTGTATCAGTTCCCTGATCCTGCAGGATTTTAATTCCAACCTGTTATAAAACGGGTACAAAAATATATGTCTTATACAAATGTTACTACTCCAGCAAGAGTGAGGTAGGAAGCTGTATCACTACTGCTAAATATATTTTCCTTATTAAACACTAGAACAGCAGTGCTCTTACATGAAGTGTTATCTACAGGAGGAAAAATGTAGGCTTTATAAAGATTGTACCTAGTCACCTAGAATCAACCTGAAAGAGCAGCTACGCAAATGGAAGTAAAAAGCAGTCTTGAAGCTTAACACCCGTTGGCAACGATTCACACTTTTGTTTACACTTTAAAAATCCTCCTGGTCTTAAATTTTCCCTCGGGTACATGTGTTTTCATGTGTTCTTGTAAGACAATTTCTCACTTTCATCGTCTCCTGGCCAGAACACAGCTAGCCAAGTAAAGGCTGTAACGCTCAGCAAAACCTCCCAAGTATATAAAAGGATTATGTAAGGGTGTTATTATTGGCTTTTTCACCACTGAAAATGATGCATTTTCATTACCCTGGAATATCCTTCTTTTTCTAAGATCTTACCCAAGATAAAGGCGTGATTTCTACTGTGATGCAGCTAGGAGAATTCAAATGCAAATGGAAAGTAAAGGTCAGGATGCAACAATAGTCACACTGAAGTAAAAAGCTCATGAATCATCTCCAGTGTGGCTTACTCAGTGTCAAAACATTTTTTTTTTCTTTTTTTTTTTTTTAATGTGAAGAGAGCGTAGTTGGTTAGTCATGTAAAAAATCTAGAGAAAAACAAGGGATCACCAAAAATCCATTTTACCCTTTCTGGTGGTAGGGGAGACTTCAAAAGGCTCTAAAAGGGCCATCCAGTGTTTTGGCCACTGGCTTTCATTTCACAGGAGATGTAAGAATCCGCTTTCTCCATTTTACATGATCCAGTGGATTGACTAGCAGATAGTAAGGAGAAAGAGAACAAATGCAAACATACCTCATCTAAATAGCTATGCACTTGTGCCCTGAACAATCAAATATGACAGGCCCGACACAACTCCTGTTTCTTTTCTTCAGTAGTGAATTTTAGAGATAAAACACAATGGCTCCCAATATTTTGGATTAGAAAAAGGCAACTGCTTTTCTTCAGGTCCTCAAAGCCCCTTGGAAAAAAAAATATATAAAGCTAATAAAAATTAGTATTTTTGATCTAGGAAACTTTCTAAAGACTTTAATCAAGGATCATCAGCAGATCAAGATCCTAAGGATGGACACAAAAAAATTACAATCTCCATTCCAAAAAACCCACATAGTATAAAGCAGAGTCTTTAAATGAAAGCACAGCCCTTCACTATCATTTGCAGCCACAGGAAATTAAAGAGCTAAAATTGAAGCTGACAAGCAGAGCTAAGCATAGTGCTGCCTGCAGCACGTTATTTCCTCCGTGTCATTGCCTATGGACCCCTGAAGCCTGCGGTCCATTCATCTATAGATCTGTTGCCAGCTTACAGGCTGACAACCTGAAGCTACTTCCATGCTGCAGACCCCAGAATGCAGAGCTTTGCGAGGAGACTGCCAGTGAGGCTGGTTACCAGGAGCAGCCTGGCAGCTCAGGCAGAGAGTGGAGCAGTGGAAATTAGCTGCCATTGAGCTCCTTGCTGCTGCAGCTGGGTTGTCACTGCGTCCTCACTGCTGCAACTTCTGGGCCAGCTTTAGTGTCTCACTGAAGTGAGACCATGCAGAAAGTGTTGGCCATTCATTAGAATAATCTGGAAAGGGAAAACTGATTTTCCCACTCCCTGTGACATACCCTCTCTGTCATTGTCACAGAAAAGGCTTTGCCAGAGTCAGACTCATGCAGTTGCTTCCTAATCCACGCTCAAGAGCAGCCTGGCAGCAGAGGATGGGCAGGGAGGAGATCGCAGCTATCTCACCTTAACACCCGGTGTGGAGGTAAACCATGCTGCTGTCACTGCCAGGCAGGGCTTACATGCATCTTAGAGGACAGTGGTGAACCCAAGAGCAGTAAGGGGAAGGGGAAAGAGGGGGTCATCATCACACACTTCACATGTTAGACTTAGCTCACAGCTGAAGTCAATGCACTCACACCATGATTACCTAAACCTAGCATCAAGAGTAAAATAAATTACATTTCTGCTTATATCTTCTTTTATACCTCCAGCAAGAGTAAAAAGAGTTACAGAAAGGCATTTTTACATTTATTCCAAAATAGAAATCACAGTTGTCGTCAAAAAGGAGAAGCCTTTTCTGGAGACTGAATTGGAATGATGGAAAAGACTAGTCTCAGAAGTATAAGATATTAAGGGTTTTCCACCATCAAATGGGTTGTTAAATAAATACCCATCAAAATAACAACATTTTTCCAAAGTTACTTAGCTCTAGGGTTTTAAAAAAATAGAAGATAATCTGGTGGTGTTCTAACAGGGTTGACTGTTCAGCTGTGAAGGATGATCAAGAAAGCCTGAAAGCCAAACTTCTCTTGATGATTATCCTGAAAAATGGGGGAGTCTCATTCAGGTTTTCTCCTAAATTTGTTCTGGCCTGAAACCAAGACACAGTTTCTCCACTGACTCTGTGACACTTCCTGCACCACATAACTAATGAGCATTGAGAAGTCAGGGACACAGGCCTCTGGAATCCTTCAGACCCCAGGGTCATGCAAACACCACAAAACAGCCCTTGAACATCCACTGCAAGTCCTCAGGTCCAGTGGATTTTAAGCAGGTGGAAATGTGGGTGAAAACTTAGGGATGTTTATATTTTCTCTGTGGGAATCACACTGATTACAAGTTAGTTAAAAGACCCATTCTATTTTTTAATTGCATGCCATAGTTATTTAAGTTTGGTTAAGTGGCAATTTTGTGTTATTGTCACTTTTACTTAGTTGTACAGATGGCCATATTACATTTCATTGTAAGCCTAATCCACCTTACCTGATCTTGCAGGTATGGATTCCTCTTCTTTTGTCAGTGTTGAAACTTATGCCTTCACACACTATTTGAAACTGAGAACATACAGGTTTTCTGCATTTCCAGGGAGGACCACTGCACAGTACAGCAGCTCCACCCTTCTGTGCTCACTTTCCAGAAATCAAAATTTAGGATTTGCATCAAAAACCTATATTTGTGAGGAAAGATTGTTGCTGTCTTCACAGGTTGAAGGGGAGGAGAATGGGGTCTTGGCTTCTACTGGGGAACCAGAAAGAAATTTATCATCCTAAGGTTGAAAACATGAGATGCAAAAGGCAGGCAGATATCTTCCTTATGAAGAGTCAGTACAGACTATACACCAAGAACAGGCTGTAGAAAACAAATCCAGAACATTGACCAGGAATTTGAAATCTTAACTAAGTTCCCTCAGGAGTTCAACATCTGAATCAAGATGATTAAACAAAACAGTCAAAAAAGCTGTATTGTGTTCTTCCTTTGTTTTCATCTGCATTGTTGTCTATTGTTTTCTTTCTCTGTGTTGATTTGGTGGTTGCTCAGACCTCAAGCTTATACCAGGTATGCAGGAGACTCCACTGGTCAGGGAAAGAGTGTCTTCTGAAGGCAATCACTTAGGCATGGCTGACTCAGGAGTTCAGCTTGTGCAAAACCCCTGAAATACCAGATTGTTTTAAAAACATCACTCGCAGCAGGAGGGAGAAGATGCTACATCCTCAATAACCAGTCATAAAGGTTTTATGTGATTCTCCCTGATACCCTCACAATTCACGTGCTGTAGCATCTGACCTTAATTTACCATCTAACTCTGTACAGGCAGGGCACTGGCAGAGAGGTACTGCTCTGGGGAACGGATTTGAACACCTAGTTTCAGAACATCCCTCCCCCAGGTTATAAATACAGATTGCAAAAGGCAACGGTGCAAAACACATTCCCTGCACTGCTCGGAGGACTGCTTCAGGTCACTGACCCAAAATGATGCCCTTTCTATCCCTGAGGCTCCAGGACTTTTCCCATGACTCCCAGCTGACATTTTCTCCTTATCCTGTAGATCTCAGTTTAGGTGGCCCCGAATGCTTTCAACATTTTTTTGAAAACTAACCTAAAAATACACTAGGCTGTTAGCACCCGAGATAAAACTAAGAGAAGGAGAGGAGCCATGTGGAGTGGAATTTTGGTGCTGGATACTGCCTGGATCCTCATGTCATTCCCTGTGGGCTGGGGCTGCCCAGGGCCACTTGCTTGGGCAGCATCTTCTCCTCAGAATGTTGGAGGAGCCTCTGGGACAATCCTGTGATAAGACTTAGGAGAAAAAGTTGCCATTCACCTCTTGCTTGAATCTCAGCAGTCTTCTCTCCTAGCCCTACTGAAGACCATTACTATTTATATAAAAAGCCACAACTGACCCAACAAGGCTCATAAAATTTTGGATATTTGTGCAAAATTCACAGGCAGAGGATGACAGATATACCCTGTGTGTGGACAGCGAGCAATCAGAAGTCAGAATAGCGTGGCAAGGATCACCAGCTCAAAGGCAAGGTACCACACAATGGAGAAGTTGCCTACGTGACTGCTTGGTTCCTGCAGTAGTTAGACTGCGGGGAGCTAGGAGAGACCTAATTTGAGAGAGAGAGAGACTGTACTCAAACAGTTGGAATTGGCAGCTATTTGCACTGATCGCTTCTGAGAACATTTTAATTCCCTAGGTTTAAAGAAATGCATTTCCCCTTCTTTCTTCCGTGCATTACACCAAGCAGCCCTGCCAGCTCCCGTGTGAGCGAGCGTAGGGGGCTATTGCTCATTCCTAGCCATATGTTTCTGTCAGATGTTTATTTGCACAAGTGACAAATTGTTCTGAGCTTTTGAAAAGCTACGGGAGGCACCGCCGGTCTCCTGCCTCGTTTCTGCAGTCGCTGCCTGTGCTGCAGGCAAGGAGCAAGCAGCTCCCAGGCAGCCGGAGAGAAGGAAGAAGGCCCACAGGCCAGGCAGACGTCAGCTGCAGAGCAGCACCCTTAAACCACAAAGGGAAATGCTCTGGAAGTAAAGTGACCCCTCGGCAGTTACAGTAGCACCAGTCACTCTGGAGAAGATGATGTTCCTTTCTGAGGAGGAAATGCTAGTGAGGAAAGGGAGAGCGTCGAAACTGGAAGTCTGGCATCTCTGCTACTGCCTCTCTGCTGGACTGTCAAAGGATTTTTAAACCTCTGCAATTAAGACCTTGTATTGTTGTAGTATCTTTATTTGTGGCCACAGTGGAATGAATGAAGCTTAAAGATGGTGCTTCAGTTTTATGGGTTTTTTTTTAAAAGAGTAAAGGCCATAATGAATGTACTTTTGATGTCCGTGCTATTGGCAAGTTTGAGTGCTCAGAAGATCTTAAAACAAATAAATCCTGTGCTACAAGCAGCAAGGGAAAAGAACCAGTCCTTAGAGAGAAGCTGATGAAAGGGACAGCTGTAACATAAAGATTTGGAGGATATCACAGGATGAGATGTTCCCTTTGGGATGTATCCTTGCTCTGAGCTCTGAAGGAGACAGCAGTTCTTTTTTTAAGGTGTGCTTAACTCCTAAAACTACTGTTGGTAGCTCTTAATTAGTCAGAGATTAGTCCAACCCATCAGCATCACTGTGAAAAAGAGGCAGAGAAAGTTTGCTTTTCAGTGCAGGCTTTCTACTCCCAAGGAAAAGCATAGGTTTTTGTTTTCTTTGTTGTGAAGAGCAGACGGAAGTTCCAGTATCTTAAGGAAATTATGGGGTGGTGGGCAATGGAATTGATCTCTGACAGCCTGACCATCCCAGCATCCATACATTAGGGTATATTGTTAATTATTCTCGAAACCCAGCAAAAAAGCTATTTTCTAGGAATTTGTGATTTGCTTTCAGAAGATTCAATTTTCTGCAAAGATGTAAGTTGTGCTAAGAGCTTGATCTTTGCAACACCTCAGGGGAAGGTAATTCATTTAGCACTCTTCCAAACTGTCCCTTCATTTCATTTCCTTCTCATGCCCTACTGTCCTCCACATTATTTTCAACTGCTTTATCTTCTTTGCTTACAAGCTCTGTACTTCCGTAATCTTGGAAAAATCACCCTTCCTCCCAACTCTACCTTTCTGACTTTCCGTAAATTAGCTGGTTCCTCTATGACAACAAAATTGATCACATCTCCTCAAGCTGTCTCCATGGGTCTCAGGCAAGCTGTCTGTTCATGAGACCTTGTCTTCTCTGACAGCTTGCTTCCTGGTTCTCCTCCAGTGCCCTTCAACAGCAACTGCTCAGTTAAAGGAGACATTTCTGATGTTGTTTCACCTGATTGTTCTGCCACTTCAGGAATGTTTCCTTCCCTGGCTGTCAATGATTGCTCTCTTTTTATCCTGCCCGCTTCACAGACTGCCCCAGCTTGGTGGATCTCAAGTGTTATAACTTCCTGTTGGTTTTTCAGCCAGCATCCGAGTTTCCCCTTTCTTTTACTTGTTATGTTTTCTCACTGGAGCCCTCGCACCTTCTGACTCCGCCTAGCAGCTCTGTGCTTCTAACTGCCAAATTCGTCATTCTTTACCCTGTTTCCACAGCCCTGGAGAGCTTTGTGCCCCCAGCCATTTGCTTAATGTATTCTCATCTGGTTTTCCCACAAAACTGGATTAACAGATCCTTACTTTTTACATCCAGGTGTGATAACTAAAATGTAAGAGGTAATTCAGCTTTTACTCTCCTTCCCCTCAGATTAAGCAGCTCAACCAAGTCAGGCAACAGATTTCATAACCAAATGTTGTAGACTTAGTGCTTATTTCTCTAATTAAGCCCGTTGAGAAAGATTGCTTCTCCTATTTTCCCAACGTAATTTAAAGCCGTTAGCTGTTCTGCACAGGAGGTGGGAATCTGGCTGCAAACCTGTAGTAAGGGTAGAAAAGCAGCTGTTCTTAATATTACCAACTTTTCAGACCAGCACTTTGAGAAGGCTTTAAAAAGTATCATCATCATCATCTGGATACTCTTACCTGGCAGGATGTAGAAAAAATGAAGGTGAGCAGACTACCAAAATACCTGCTAATTAGCCCTAGGTTCCTCAAGTACCAACCTACAAGTGGAATATAGTGTGGTATCATTTGGCTTGGGAGGCCTGCAAAACATCATTAACTGTTTCATCAACTGCCTTGTCCTAGCAGAGCACTTATTGAATCACAGGCCTTCGGAAAGACGTGCTCTGTAGCGGCACTTCTGCAGACAGCAGGAATCCAAACACAGAATCACAGAATGTTAGGAGTTGGAAGTGACCTCAAAAGATCATCTAGTCCAACCCCCTGCCAGAGCAGGATCACCTAGATTAGGTCACAGAGGAATGCGTCCAGGTGAGTTTTGAATCTCTCCAGAGAAGGAGACTTCACAACCTCTCTGGACAGCCTGTGCCAGTGCTCTGTCACCCTCAAAGTGAATAAGTTCCTCCTTATATTCACATGGAACTTCCTGTGCTCCAGCTTGCACCCATTCCCCCTTGTTCTATCGCTGGCCATCACTGAGAAGAGCCTGGTTTCATCCTCCTGACTCTCGCCCTTTACATACTTATAGATATTAATGAGGTCACCCCTCAGTCTCCTCCAAGCTAACCAGGCCCAGCTCCCTCAGCCTGTCCTCATAAGAAAGGTGTTCACCTCCCTTAATCATCATGGTGGCCATGCACTGGACTCTTTCAAGGAGTTCTAGGTCCTTCTTGAACTGAGGGGCCCAGAACTGGACACAATATTCCAGATGTAGTTTCACCAGGGCAGAGTAGAGGGGGAGAAGGACCTATCTTAACCTACTAACCACACCCCTTCTAATACACCCCAGGATGCCATTGGCCACCTTAGTCACAAGGGCACATTGCTACTGTCCTCCAGTACCCCCAGGTCCCTCTCACCTACACTGCTCTCCAACAGGCCAGTCCCCAACCTATACTGGTACCCGGGGTTGTTCTTCCATAGGTGCAAGACTTTACATTTGCTCTTGTTAAAACTACAGTTAAACACTAACTCGATCTAAAATGAGGGACACTTGGGTGGTGCACAAGGAGAACAAAGTCTGCACTGTCCAAATGCAGACTAGAGATTTATCAGCCCAGAGGAAATAAGATGATCATCTGTAAATTAGGGTTGGAAAAAGAGCTGTGGCCAGCAAAGCTCTGTCTCCCCACCTGCTATGGAGCAACGCATTCTCTAATCTCACAGAAGTGAGAAGAAAAAAAAAAAGGCCAACCAGAAAACCAAGACATACCAACAAACCCCCCAACAATTTACTGGTGATTTCTATGGGCAGCAGGCCGGTCTTTTTACCTTTGCTCAGGGAACACTGTGGATCATGACAGCTGCATCAGGACTAGACAACTGTCAATCCCCTTTCCAGAGTGTGAGAGTTGTAGTCTCATTTATTCTTAACTTCTGGAGAGCATAGTTCTGTTCTAAATGTCTTTCAAAAACACTGAGGAGCACCTGTTGAATAAGAGGGGAAAAAAACCTGTGCAGACAGGCTAACTCCAGGAAACCAGAGACACCCTCTTGCTGAGTGGAGATGCCACCATCAGCAGGTCCATGCTGAAGCCCTAGCCTGGTTCACTGCCTTTCGCCTCAGGCACCGGCGTGGCCTTCCTTCTGAATGGATTGCCACTCACTCAGAACTGCTGTTTGTAACCAGCTTAGCAATACTCTGCCCACCCCACACACACGGTAATTTTCATCCACAGCCACACTGCGAATTCCTTGCCACTAGCTGTGCAGCTATCAGCTTCTCCGTGCTCTAAATAGCTCCCGTGCGTCACATCTGAGCGGCTCCCCTGCTTCCAGCTGACATTCCCAGCCCACAGAAATCTGAATATTCCTGCAAAGCTCCTCAGGTCAGGAAATCTAGAAATAACATGCCAGTTTACTGTTTATTTCTTTGCAAGTTTTGGCTTGTGGATCTCCTGGAGATAGTAAACCAGGAGAAAACCCCTGCATGTACAACACTTGAATTCAACAATGTGTAACTGTGCTTTCTAACTGGTTCACATTTGTTGCTGTGAGGCTGAGTCGTCAGGATAGTTGTTGCCTTGCGTAAGAGGAGCCTAGATAATTTGGCCGTAGACTTAGAAAGGTGGCTCTAATTTCGACTAAAAATACATTTGCATTCCTTCTGCCTTATTCTTAAACACACAGCTTCCCTCTCACAGAGCGGCAACATTTGCATGGTCCTTTCCCCCTTCCCAGACTCTTTACTCACTGCTTCTCCTAAACAGAATGGAACCCTGTGTCCCTCTTTCCCAGCTTCCACTTTCAGGCTCCATCTTTCTCCCAGGTGAGAGTGGTACAGATTTAACCCCCCCAAATTTGCCTACAAACAAAAGACCTACAATCCCCACCTCAGCCATCACATTCCAATGGTTGGTGCAAAGTTAAACATCAAATGTGCCATGCAATTCCATTGATGTGGGTTAAAACAGAATTGGGTTTGAAAGTCACTAATGTTTGATTGACTGATCACCCTTCTCACAGCAGGGAAGATGAGGTGCCCAAGCTGAAGGTACTCAGCAGTACCAGTACTGCTGGTTTCACTGGCTTCCTTACCCGTTTGGATGCTGAAAGAGACATAGCTTTAGGACTGGGTTTGCCACCCTAAAATCCCTGGGCATGGCTGCCTGATGGCTGCAGATGACCTGGAAGGGTAGTTCAGATGTATACCCACCTCTGTCCCGTATGGATGTCCCATCCTCCTAAGGCTGTCCAGCAACAGAACTGCAAAGTAAGTGCTTTGTAGGGGAAATTGAGAAGTGCTGTCTCCTCCAGTTACCGTGCACTGCAAATGAGAATGTAAACAAGCTGGAAATTAAGAGCAGAATGGAAGTTAACATCAGTCCAATTTTTCCATCCTCACACAATCTCACATCTTTCTCAATCTGTGTCCCAGTAACTATGAAAGTCATAGTTCTGTGAACTGTCACAGCAACTAAAAGATGAGACAGTCGTGACCTTCATGAAATTTCTTCACATTTCCCATCTCCTAGGCAGAGACACTGGGGATCAATTCTTTCCTTGAAACTAAAAACCAAAACAACCACCTCACTTTTCCCAGTGTTTGGGTTGGAAGAGCTAACATAATTTGAACAACCTGGCTTAACGCATTTGTTTAAAAAAATACAAAATTTCCCAATACTGCTTTTTCCCTCTCAGTAATTAGTAGATAGATCCAAGTAATATTAACTGGCTATGATTTTTTTGCCTTGGATTTCTTTTCTTCTATTGCACGGCCAACTCATAGTTTGCCGTTGATTCATTAAAAACTCTTCAGTATCTCTGCAAGCTTCTAATGAGAACGTGTGTTTTCTCCACTAATAATTCTTGAATAAGGTAGTTTGGATTATTAAATGTTCTCCAAGCCCGCTTTCCTATGGCTTATGAGCTCTTGCTAGCTTCAGTCAGATGGAGAAAAATGACCGAGGCACATAAGACTCCAGTAAACCGTACGTACTAGTAGCTACAAGAAGTGATATGGAGCGTGCAGCATTTTGAGACCAGCAATTATACAGGTTTTACGCTAACATGTTTCTGTAAATGATAAATAAAGCCCGACGGGATTTTTCAAGAATGAGAATGTTTTTCCTGGAGAAAACATTAGCAGCACTGAAAGAGCTGTGTGTTGACTCTGGGGACCTGTTTTGCGGAAAGCAGAGGTGGGGAGGGGACCAGCTGGCTCGGAGATGTTGAAAAGGCGTAGGAAATCCTATTCTTTTGTTGCTGATTTTGGCATTAGCTTCCTGGCTTGAAAAGCCGTGGTGTGATCTGGAACCTTTTCTGGCTGGCCAGCGGTGACCGCAGGCACTTTCCATTTCACAGCTCCTTGGCAGCGTCTGTAAAGCGGTGAATTGTCTGCCGGTAGGGCTGCTGATACCTTCAGCGCTGCAGACGCACGGAGGAGTCTCAGGAGAGAGGCTCTTTGCATGTGTAATATGCAAAGGCATTATGCATACATATCTATAAACCCAACACCCGTGCTGCATCTTGGCTCCCTCCTGCTGTAAAGTTGGTGTCTGTCTGCACCATTCACTACACGATTATTGTATTTGATGTGCCTTTCTTTAGCTATCGTTGCGTCCCAGCTTTTCGCTCGCACACTGCAGTTCAGACTGGTTGCCCTCTGTGTTCCATACATCATTTTAGGAATTACAGTTATTTTCTGCTGGCGTCTCCACCACTTTGAGTCATATAATCAAATTTACCCTGAAAACCATTACAACAGGAGATAATTTATGAACCACTAAACAAGAAGCCCTCCCATCCCCCCAAGAATTGACTAAGGCAAGAACAAAAGGAGTAATCATGGGTGATAATTGCATTGTCTCATTCCATTTTCTTCTGAAATCTTATTACAGCTGTCCCAAGAAAACAGGCATTATACAACCAAAGTAATGAAAGAGTAATTCTAAAAGCTAATTGTCTATAAAAATCTAGAGTTGATCCTTTACTCCTTGGAAATAGGGATGTAATTGCATTGGTGTACCAATTCATGGAGATCATCACTGGAATATTAAATCCAGGTTTAGAGTACCAACTTCTCTACCTCATAAGGTGTTGGAAGAATAAAATCATTACAATATTGCAGTGAGAGTATTCCAACTCAGAGATTACTTTTCATTCTTTATGGGTCTATATATGAGGGGAAAAAAGTGCATGCAAGATCCAATGGCTAAAAAGTGATGAAAAATCCCATGGTCCAGGGCAGGACAAGCTGATCAGCCTGGCACCTTCAAGTCTTAAAATCTATTAGCTGATACACCAGTTAGAAAAACATTAAAATACCTTCAAGAATTCCTTCTAAGACATGGGAAACCAGAATGAGAAATGGAAGCGTATCCCAAGCGGTTATGTACACGGAATTTTTTGTTGCTCCATTGATACCTTTCATGCTACAGTAGTTACCTAGAAATGCAGTAGTGAGGTGGCTCCAGAGAGTCTGACCTTCGACCAGACCTGGAAATAGGCTCTTCACCCAGCAAGCCTTGTCCTCCAGCTACTGCAAAGACAGCAAAAGCACACGAGAAGAAACACTTGTTCACCCAGGAAATGGGAATGCCAAAGGTTTGGTCTGAAATGCTTTCACACTGAAATTTAACCTCGTGGAAGGAAATGTATCAACTTTGCTTGGGAGTGGTTGAAGAAAGTGTTAAGAAAGGACCATGAAACACTATCTTAAATTGTCTGGTTTTGGTTTGTTTTTTTTTTTCCTGGAGAAAATCATTAGGATACTACATTTGGAGTCCAGCCCTACACTTATCACTGCCTCTGCTACCCCTGTGGCCTCAAGTTGATGGTAACAACATAAAGAGCCTGCGAGCTGGAATGCAATGGGAATTCAGCTGCCATCAGCGTATCTCTGCTGAGAGGCGTCACACGAATGTCCTCATGCAGATCAGCACTAGAGACATTTAACATTGACATTTCTATGCAGACTATGTCTAACAGACCAGAAAGAATACACTGGCATAAAGTAGCACACACGTGCATTTTATAGCAGTAAGAACCAACCACACTCACCTCATGGACAAGAGGCAAAGCCACCCTGAGTTCAGTTGCTACGCGTATCTTAGTAGGCAAGCGCCATCATTATTCATCTTTATGAATAAAACTATGGACTGATAAGTATAATCACTTTAGACTGAAATTCCACTCTGCTTGGTGCAAAGGTAGAAGAAGAGGTCCCACAGAAGTCCTTGGAGGTGAGAAGGCGCTGTCTAGGGATGTGGTTTACTCAAAGACAGATTACTGCCCATATGCGAATCGTTGTACATAAGCATTGTCCATAACCCAGCCCGCGGATGCAGCGTGTAATTCCTCTGCGCCTTGGTGAAACGCTGCTGCCCAAGTCAGATCACATGACCGTAATGGCATCTCAAGCGCAGTCACGGTGTGAAAAGTTAGAGAGATAACTGAAGACTGTGGAAGGGTTGTTGAACTGATAAGGTGTTATGTATGGTTTAAATATATATATATTTATGTATATATATTATCTATATATAAAATCCCCTGCCTGATTGTCTTTTACTTACACTGGAATACCCTGAGGATAAGGGTAAACGATCTTTTTATGCAAGAGAAGAGCATGTCTTCTCGTAGCCTGATAAGTTGAATAACAGTTTTCCCATCCTTGTTTAACCCCAGCTGGCAGCTCAGCCCCACACAGCCGCTCGCTCACTCCCTGCTCCAGTGCAAAGGCCTCGGCTCTGTGTGAGCGCTGCTCAGCAGTAACGACAACACCCCTGTGTTATCAGCTCTGTTGGCAGCACAAATCCAAACCACAGCTACTCTGAAGGAAATGAACTCTATCCCAGCCCAAACCAACACATGATCACAAAAATGGTAAAAAGAGGTGATCCCAGGTTTTGTTCCAAATGTAGTTTGAGTAGGCACAGCATCTCAATTCTATGCCTTTAAAAGCTGGCAGTTCAGCAAAAATGTCAACCTGCATAATTTCCTGCTGGCTAGAAGAATGCTGCTGGTGATCTCGCCAGTGAAACTGAGCAGCAATTCTTATCTCACACAAACAGGAAGGGTTTTTTTTCCCCCTCTGTTATGTAATAAGAATTCAGGTGCATTCTGTGCTTTTCACTGTATGCCAAACTGCAATATGACATTGGAAAATACTGATTCCTTATTTTGATTGCTGATTTTTAAGAGCTCTCCCTAATATATATCTTGGTTATAGGATTGAACATTAATCTATTAAAAAAAGACCTAGATTTCAATTACTACATGCTCAGTACAGATAAATTACTCTTCAAATTCAGCTACACAAAATCTGTGAACTCATCCCTTAAGTATTCACAGAATCACAAGGCTGGAAAAGACCTTTAAGATCATCGAGTCCAACCGTTCCCGTCCTATGCTAAACCATATCTCTAAGCACCTCATCTACCCTTTTTTTAAACAAATCCAGGCTCTTGGTAAATGAATAAAACTGACACATTAATCCTGGGCTTTTGAGGTTGTACCACACAAACAGATGAAATGGAACTCAGAAGGAATGGATGTGTCCTACAACTGCCATCCTATACAGCGCAAAGCCACAGTCTTTAAAAGCAGTGCAGCCATCAGCTGGTTACTGCTTCCAACAAGAAGCATAGAGGGACACGTGTTGGATTTGAAGGGTACAGAATTTGGCAGGGAGGTGGCTTTCTTACAAACTCAATTCCCAGATGAGAAATTTCAGGCACAACTTGGTAAATCCAGAGGCTGCTGGTGGAACCTGCTGATACAATACAAATGTTCACGTATATGGAATATAAGGAAGAGGAGTCAGCTGAAAGGTGGTTTATAAAAAGCATACAAAAAATCATATCCCATCCATGTTTCCAGTTGGGGAGTTAGGGCTTGCTTTTTCCACCTGGAAAACTCAACTAGATCACCTGGTTGATGTTTAATGAGGACAGGAGCAAGTTATTGCAAAAAATAAGTTTGGGATCTCTGCAGCATCCACCACAATTTTAACATCCAGTCTATCATTTTTTACATGGCATATCTAACCAAGTTTGATGCATTATCCTGATGTTTTGTGGTCCTAGGGATACCTTGGTCTAATTTCTTGAGCTACACTTGTCTTTATCAGCTTGAGGAGACCTAGCTCACCTGAAATCAGGAAAAGAAAAAACAAAACAGATTTTTATTGGTACAGTCTGTCTCTGGGAAACCATTAAAATCATTGGACCAGAAATGCATTTCCAGTGGCCTCAGGGCTTGTGTTGGCCCCCAGAGCCTAGGATGACTCTGATGATTAGGACTAAAAGTCAAGAAACACAGGAGATACAAGTGAATTCAACCAAAAGGACAAAATGCCACACAGGGTTTCAGGTGGGTTCACTGACCTCTAAGTACAATTAGAAAATTGGGAAAAAGAAGTTGACTCTACTGATTTTCTGAGTAAACAAAAAGATACTTTGTTTTTCCTGAAGAGCAAATCCACTTCTTCACGGTCTGCATTTTTCAGCAAATGAAGCTGATTTTATATATATATATATTTATTTTTATTTTCTTATATATATTTTTTTTTTCTTGTAAAGCCAGGCAAGTGCATTTGAAATTGCTACCATTTATCATGTTCCTTGGCAGAATAGTTAGATGCTTTAGTTCAAAAACTGCAAACAAACCAACAACCAAAACCCCAGACTGATAGTTTCTCTTAAATGAACACTTTTCAATAAATAACTGGGGCTGTTGAACAAATTAAAAATGAAAACGGACGAAAAGATAAACCAAATATTATCAGTTCTGCAAGAAAACGATGTCCAGATTTAGCTCATGCAATTTTTTTGTTGGAAGACACAGGCTAAAATTATCTCCAGCGAAACCCAGGCTCCTGTATCCTCATCATTTAGGAAGCCTTTCAGTGACATGCAGGCAAAGACCAGAACTGACAATTATTTGCAACAGAAAAAAGGACAACAAAGGGGAGGTTATAGGAAGAGTTATTTATCGTGCTCATCTGACAGCCCAAATGCAATGAGATTAGGCAGAAGTGCCCAGGCACTATTTACAGGAAGAATCATCTCTTGAAATAGGCTTTCCTTTCCTTGTGCTCTGTCATAATTAGGAATTTCAAATTAATTCAGAAAAAACAAAGGCATGGAAGAAGAGGTGGTTTCACTTCCTCCTCTTCCTCAGAAAAATTAAAATATGAAGAATAACTGGAAAAACCTGCCTGCAGTAAATATTTGCTCGCTCAACCTAAAACTTATTTACGTTTTTGAGAGTGTAAAATGGGCTGTTCATAATCTAGTTAGTTTACAGGGGTTATGCTTGGGTCTGTTGAACAAATATAAATTCCTTGCCTTTGAATGATGATGAATCTGTTATCAGAAGCGGTGCCCCGATGCACCCCGAAGAGCCTAACCTGAGGTACTGGCAAAACAGGAAAACAATTAAGAAATGCTGCAAGCAGAAAGCAACGGCCCAGCTGAGCAGCGCAGGGAGAAGGCGGCGTGCTGCTGCTGCTGCTGCTGCCCACAGATCGTGGATGCTGAGGAATATCATGTTTCTGGAAGTGATCTGGGAAAATAAGTTTCCTGTAACAACACAGTTGTTACAATGGACATAACACTGCTCGCTGTAGAAAGGAATCACAATAAATGCCTTTCTCACACACACAAAAAACCCCAAACCAACCTAAAGCAGTAATTGTCTGGAAATAGCTTGACTTTTTTATACACCTATGATGTTGTGATATTTTTTGCTGTTTATGTTTTTGGGTTTGTGTTCCTGATTCCTGCCCTTGGGTACAGGAGCTTTGCTCGTGCTCGGGTTCTGCGCACTCCTGCAGCCGGCTGATGCAGCACACGCTCTGGCTTATGAGAAACAGTCTTGTTGAAACACAGTCCTGGACCATGTTGGAACAAGATGTCTCTTCTTGTTTTGGTTTTGTGAACAGAAAATTCTAAGGATATTTCATTTTGGAAATACTCCTGTAATGAAATATTCCTGCCTGTGTCCTGAGAGGGGTTTGGTGACTGGCAACATCGACTCTGGCTCGCAGCTGACTGGGATCCCAGGTCCACCACTCTGGGTTCATCTGAGGCTGCCAAAGAGTTTAACTTCCCAGCAAAATGGGAAGCCCTCCCCATCCCAGCTGGCTGCTCCCCAGAAAGGGCCGTGGTAGCACCAAGCCCTGGGCTCGGGCAATCCACCAGGCTTTCAGGCAGGCCTGGGTTACACGGGTGTTGTTCAAACCCTGCGTGTTTTGGATGAAATGTACCAGGATCAGTGAATAAAATTTGGGAACAAATCAGTGCTTTACATTTTGTTTCTGACTGGATCTCCTCCCTGCTCCCAGGCACGGAACCTCCCACATGCCAGCTTGGCCTCCTGGGGAGATCTCCGAATGTTGCACATCCTCATGTCTCCAGTGCAGCTTGTAGGCTGTGGGGTGCCACCCCCCGAGGCAGCCGAATACCATCCATCTGCCACACTCCAGTCCAGCATTTAGCCCAGAAATTGCATTTTTCTTAAGTGCCCCCTATCCTAGGCAGTTACCATGGCAACGCAGGGCCGATGAACTGTCAGATGCTGATCCTGCTGCAGCTCTGCTTGTGTCAGGATGGAGCTAAATCACCAACAGACTCAGTCGTATCAACTGGAAAAATATATTTTATGCTCTTCACTGTAAGATCTAAGGTGAATGGAGAGCTGCACCTGCACAAACCACGCGCATCCAGAGCTGCTATTCCCGCATCAGTCACGAGTAAGTGCATTTTGGTACCAGCCTCTTCACAGTGACTTTATACAGCAAGAGCCCTGGGAGCACCCGGGTTGCGTTACCACGCAGATCACCGGGCAGCACATCTGCGCAGCAAGCGCTGTCACTTGTGTTTCCCCAAGAAATGCTCTCACCCCCTTGCCTCGAGAGAGGATCCAAAGTTGCCAGAGTGAAGGAGCATCGCTAAAGAGTTTTGAGTCGCCTCCCATTTTTGAAAGGTGTAATACGGGCTGCTGGAAGGGGACTCACCTCAAAAGTGTGAAAGGTTCTGAATCCTGGCTTAATTCCTAGGCTGGTAGGGGCTGATAAACCATTTCTTCCCTCCCTCACGCCTAATTTCTCTGTCTGCTAAAGGGGAGTTCTGAGGCTGGTGTTTCTCTTTAGAAACTAGACCTAACGGCATTTTAAAGCAAAGTTGGATAAAAGCTAAATACTAACACCATCACCACTTATATCATCACTACAGGCGACGCAGAGCACTGTCGGAAAGATGATGGCAGCATTTAACTTGGAGTGCTATGTGCAGCCTGAGTATCCCCTGCTTGCTTTCTGGTTGCCAGCAAACTTGGCTTCAAATCCCTGGTGGGCACAAATCCAGGGCTCTGGAGCCAGACAGAAGACATTCCCAGCCTCACTTGCCCGCCTGCTCTTTCTTCAGTAGTGCATCACAGTGGCTTTCCCATGATTTCCAGCCTGCAGCTTCCCTGAGATGCCAGTTACCTTCTCATGGAAAGGAGAAAAGCCCTTTTCTCTTCTAGATGTGTAGCACAGTGCGGTTTGTTTTCCTGCTCAGCTCTGCGACTTGAAAACACTTCCGTATGGGCGTTACGCAGCCACACAGGAGGCCACGTTAACTTGACAGGCAGCTGTTGATGCGGGATAACCCCGCCATGCTGTGTACAGGTGGCATTGGAGTGTTGTCCTGCAGCTCAGCTACGCTCAGCAGCTTTCTATAGCATCCCTCTGTTCTCAGACTATCTTTCAGTGACCCAAAAGCCACCACCACTGCATTGAACATTTTCTCCTTCCTTGGGTCTAATTCAGCTTTTCATTTATCCTCACCTTGCTCTCTTACTTCTGCTCTGTCTGCTTTCCAGGGCACAAACTGCATGCTGAGGCAGCGGAAGCCTTTCTTCTCCTCCACCTCAGGCCAGCACAGCCACTGACAGTCCACAGGGCCAGGGGTCCAGCTAGCCTAGAGAGAGAAGACTCACGGGGGATCTTGTCAATGCTTTTAAATACTTGAGGGGCGGGTGTCAGGAGGATGGGGTCAGTCTTGCCCGGTGACAGGACAAGAGGCAACAGGCACAAACTTGAATATAGGAAGTTCCAACCTAAGCATGAGGGGGAACTTTACTGTGAGGGTGACAGAGCACTGGCACAGGCTGCCCAGAGAGGCTGTGGTCTCTCCACCTCTGGAGACATTCAAAACCTGCCTGGACGCTGTCCTGAGCAGCCTGCCTGCTCTAGGTGATCCTGCTCTGGCAGAGGGTTGGACTGGATGATCTCCGGAGGTCCCTTCCAACACCTACTCTGCTGTGGCCCTGTCATTTTGGGCCTGTTGCCTTACACCTCCTTAGTCCCTACACCAAACTGCTTGACAGTCAGCAAACCAAGGCAAAAGAGATTGTGAGATGAGGGATGAGAGCAATGGTTTCTCAAATTAAAGGATGCTCATTCAGTTTTTCATTTCTGTATCTTTTGCCAGCTCTCCTCTATTAAGAGCATGTAACGGACCAAATTTAGAGCCTCCAGATTGCAATCAAGTCTATTCACCACAGCGATGTGACATTCATGTGGCGTGAAGGAAGCTGAATTTCTGAGTAATCTCATGGATTTTCAGCATGGTGTGGGAAATTGGGCAACTGCTGCCACTGGTGACACCCACATACCCACTCACCCAGAGCAGGCACGGGTGAGTGGCCCTGAGGGGCTGGAAGTTGTTCCTGCTGTGGTGACGGAGTGTTGATGGAGGCAACAAGTGTGTCTCTGGCTGTGTTTGAGAGTCTTCCTGCACCAGGACAGCCATAGCCGCAGGGAGGGCTGTACTCTTAACACACTCGTTGCACAGCCTTTGTGTGCCATGAGAGTGGATGCACACTGCAATCCCTTTTTTAAAGAAAAAAACTGACTTGAGAAAAAACTGGAATTTGGGAGTGTTTTGTGTTTTACATGCTTGAGCCTGCAAGGCTTCAGTAGTACAGGTAACACACAAGCCTAATGGCTTTCTCGCAGAGCCTAACCTTTTTTAAACACCTTATTGACTTAACGATTTACAAAAACCTTCTGTGCTCTTTATGATCCTGGGTAAAATAACCCCAAGTTAATTTAGAGCATGGGATATTCTCTTTGAAATGCTCATGAAATGAGACGGAGAGCACTTCCAGGCGTGTTTCCCTCCCTCCTTGTCCAAAGTGCTGGCTCAGCATCGCCTATGCTCAGAACTAGCTACAACTAGCTACTAGAACCACGACAGCATCAAGACAGCAAGAACTGAAGTGAGAGCACCAATTAATCTTGTCCCTCCCACCACACTCTGACGAACAGAAATCCATTCTATAGCAACTTGGAAGGTGCGACCAGCTCGCCCCCAACGTACCTGGTATTACCCGCTATTCCTTTCCACGATTTGACAATTACAGGTTCATTTCTAGTGGGCACATGTTTTTACTCAAACCTCTTTTGCTATGCATGAGGATCCAATACAAGAATGAAGCCTGGATATGCAAGAAATGTTATGTGGGAGATAGATAAGGAACATCAGAGTCTCGGTACTGGTGATTCTTGCTCAGTGATGTGATGTACCTTTCCTTGGAAACAAACGAGAACTGGAAAACCAAAAGGCCAGTTAACCATATTACAGAACTATGTATTATGGATATTGTAGATAGATGTATTATAGATTTTATATATTTTAGATTATAGAATATGAAGTAGGTGTACTCAGAAATGAGTAGCCAAATAATTACCGGAAGACTTGGGTCTACAAAAGCAGGTTTCAAAGGTGCAGCAGAGTGGGGCCAGAACTCTTTGTCGCGGGGCTGTGGCTGCACCAGTGAGATGGTCAGTACAGGGAGAGGTAAAGGTGCATTTACACTGGACTCAGAAGTGACATCAGGGTATCATGAGAGAGGAAAACAACACTGTGGAGACGAGCAGACCTGAGGTGTACATATGGGTTCCCCCAGCCATGAACTGGAGGTTCACTTGTATTTGTCACCAAAGCAGCAGGGTCCCGGGAAGGGCCGGGCTGACATACTGTCCGCTGCTGTTGAATGTTCACAAGATTCACTACCCACTGGCCCAAGCTTCATCACCCATGTTTGAGACCTGACTAAGGCAGGAGAAGAGTCCTAACGCTTACTTGGAGGTAGGAATTAGGGAGCTGAGGTGAGGGCTCTGAGGCTACTCAGAGCAAAGGAACTAGAAAGATTTTGGGGATGTGTCTTGGGCTTGTCTCACTGGCTGAGCAAAAGCAGTGCCCACCTAATGAGAAGAGCCTTGCTCCCAATCCCCACAACCCTGTCTTCCTCCCTCCCAGCTCTCCTCCTTTCCCTGCTCACGAGGACTAAAAATAGTAACTATGGGCAGCCAGATGGCATGGGACCAAGGGCGGGTTAGGAAGGAGAAAATACTAGAAACAGGGTCTGAGCATCAAGTCATCCCACAGAGGGGAATGAGATCTGCAGTGCTGTTTGGGAACACCTGCAGATCCTGGGATTTGTTTTCCAATCAGTAAGAAAGCCCATTAACAAACTCTACTTAGAGGGCTTTTACTTAAGTGAGACTTTCCTAGAAATTAGGAACCCTCAGTTCTGACTGTTGATGGTGAAACCTGTCAAATCTCAACGATTCCAAGCAATACAAGCCCTCCTCCTGCAAAAACAAAAGGAAGCATGGTAATAACAGTGAGTCACAATCTCAAAAAAAAAAAAAAGGAGCTTGCTTTATGAGTAGCAAATGCCCATTCTCCCTACCAAAACACCTGGGGGGGTGTTAGTACTTTTAGTAGCTCCTGGGTTTTGAACTTCAGTTTGCTCTACCAGCAAAGGGAATTTAATCTAGAAGAGAGCATTGACAGAAAGTTCTTAAAAGGCTCTGAGAAGATAGATGGTACTTTTTCATCAAAGAACAAAGCAATTGCAAATAATAAAAGGAATGTTTAAAACTAAGGAAAATAAATCTCTATTACCCTAAAATATAACTCAGACGCACCAGTAGAGAATGCCATGGAGAAGACAAACTGGATACTTAGACAGATAAAGGCATTTGGGCATGTAATAATTCATGAAAATAGCTTAATATTGATTTCACCCCACGTTTCAAGGATTAAATCAATCTCTATTTAGGCAGGGCGGATGACTTTACACATGCTTTCTCTGTCATTCCCTGTACTTTGGCTGAGACTTTTAGAGTTGGCCTCTTGTAAGGACGTGACTGTGGACCAGGAGGAATAGGGGCCTTGACCTAACTAGTGCTAATTAGGACCTCGTTTGTCAACAGTGCTGTCAAGGTCTGGCACATGAAACAGTGCAGTAGGAGGACTCCCAAGAATTGTTAATGAATGGCCTGTGCTGTAGGCAGGAGCCTCAGAGACTGAACCTGGCTCCGTGGTATCCTTCCTTTAAAAAACTAACCCAACCCCACTTTGCAAACGTAACCACTCTGCTTTCCAAGGCAACATCTCCCAGAGTATTCTTCCATCATCCCTTACAATTGCACACACACTTCAATGATAACTATTTTGCTGGTGCAAGGACAGTGAAGCCTGTATTAAACATTTTCTTCTATAATTTCTTCCTCAAGACCACCCTATGGGATGTTCTGAAAGAGCACAAGGGGTGCATGACAGCCTACTGAAACATTTGTCTGCTGGTTGCGCAAGAAAACTCACAAAAAGTGATGCAGGATGTTGAAAAATGAACCTGGTCCTCCCTCCATCAGGGGAAGGCAAGAAGAACTAGAATTAAGCAAATAGCTGTTTGGACAGGCTCAGCATCTCTGACGCTTAAACAAGTGATTGCTTCCTACAGCAGCCATCTGCCCAAGCTTCAAGACAACTGATCATTTGCTGGGAATCACAGCAACACATCGAGTAAGTTGCTTTTGGTCTTTGCAACAGTCTCAGAAAGCATCCTTCATAGAAGTGAGTTCAATGGCATCTGAACCCTTCCTGTAGGTAGGCCACTACCCTTTCTAGGATGTAAACATTTGGGAGTGAGCTTGGGCATATGTACAATCTTCAGTCCTCAAAGCAGGAAAGTAAGGTGCTCCCTGTGTTATCAGTCACCATCCTGTCCAGGAAATGTGAGCTGCTTTTATTCTAATTAGGAACAACAGGGCTTGGGTATGTCTTTCAGTGGTCAGCTCAATCAGCTGGTCATTTGATGTTTAATAGGAGTATTATGGTCTGTTGCTTGTTGGTCTTTTCCTCTTTTTGGCTTGCTTGAAAGAAAGAAGGCTGGCCCTGGAGTTGTATCACTGTGGCAGCAGCCCGGTGAGTGCCCAGTGCACATCCCCCGATTCCCTTCGTTCCTGCACACAGGACGCAGCCGGAATGGTGGCACTAGAGGGAGCTCCTGCAGCATCGCCCACCTCAAAGCCCCCGGTCTGAAATCGGACTTGAAGCATAAGTTTTCCCTCTAAAATTGGGAGGGTTTGGATTGAGGGCCGGTGTATTACTTACTAACTTCTGTGCACATTTGAATAACATTTTCAGCTTTCTTTTTGCTGCTACAAACTCCAGAATTGCCAGCACTGCTCCTGCTCCTGCCCACGGCTCCCATTACTGGACGGTTCTAGGAATTGAGGCATCACCAATTACCTAAATGTTTATGAAAAAAAACCCAACCCAAATACTATGGGTAGCTTAGGTTTAGAAAAACTGCTCGTAAAGCTTCATTGAAGCTTGAAAAAAATCTTTGGAATATTAAATTTTTTTCCTTATTGAGATTCAACCCTCATTTTAACCAGTAAACCCACAGCTAAGTGTGTAGAATTGAAGTTAAGATTTAGCCTTGGAATGAGTAAGAGACCTTTTGGGAATAAAGTGCTTATGGGGGATCTCTGGGGAAAAGCTGTTTCCAAGACTGTTGATTTCTGGTTTGTATCGCACGCTCTTCGCCAGCAACTGCTAGGACGAGCCGCAGTATCAGATGGGCGCCCATCCCCAGGGAGGACCAGTAAAGCCTCTCTAGTGAAGCCAACAGGTATCCTCCTCTCCGTGCACTGACCTGAGAAATTACTTTTTCAAAAGGCAAAAGTTAGTATTTTCTAAAGAAAGAGACAGGCTTCTGCAGAAACACTGTGGTCATTCTATTTTTGGAAGGATCCAGGACCCAGATGTAATCTATACGTCCCCTAACAACTGCATCCAACGTCTTGTTACTGTGTCTCATTCACAGAAGTGCTGAGGAGCTGGTCTGCCACTGCAGCAGGTGCCACCCAGAACAGACATACAGCTTTATTCATCCTACTGCTAACACCTACGGTAGGCCAGACAACACTACTTTACACATACACTACATATATTTACTATATAGCTCTTTAAAATCTAATGAGAGGAATACTGTGTTACAAATACTCAAAGATAATTTATGCATGGTAGTAAAACTATTGCTCAGAGCAGTGCTATGAGCAGCAAGGTTTAAAGAGTTCTAGAGCACTGTGTTCCCTGCTCCCCAAATAGGAGCACCACAAAATGATAGAATGTTCTTTTATTTCTTGCTGATCTAAAAACACTTGCCCAAAATGCTGTGTCATGAGGAAAACCTGATGTTTTGTTCCAATCTCCTACTGAGTCCTTCTTGTGTCACCAGAAAAGACAAGTATCCACATCAGCTGTTACTTTTACTCCGTACCTTAACAAACAAGCAAGCAACTTACCTTCTTTCACTTTCCCTTGCTCACAGTAGGTACAAACTCAAACACTTACCAGACTTCTGTTCTCTGTTGCTCTGATCCCCTATGTGTGGGAAGATTCGTTTTCCACAACGCTCCAGTGTTCCAAGAACTCCATTCTCCTCAGCACTCTCTGCCCTCCCTTCCCCCAGGTATTTTCTCCTTTTCTAAAGTTACTTCACCAGACCACTTTCAAAGCTTTTTCTACTTTATTACCTCAGTAGTCTCCTATCTTCTCCTTTCTAAAAAAAAAAAAACCAAACTGACCATGCTATCCATATCCTCACACTTTCTGTATGTTCCATGTAATTCCCATTTCTCTTCCCTTATGAATCTCTCCATCTCCTCTGGTAGTTTTAGATTTTCTATCTCCTCCCATCTGTGGGATTTATATCCCCTCCCCAAGTCCTTTCAGCCTGCCTGCGTTAGGGATCAGGATGTCAGAATATTGTGACAATGTTCTTTTTCATTTAGCACGGGGAATTCTTTTTGTTGATGTAAGCCAAGTTTGCGAAGACTTTGTGATGAATACATACTTTAATGACAACAGGGTAATGAAGCCTCCAGTACCTTCGTCCAATGGATTTAGAATTCTTCCCAGCATCCTGTAATTCCCAGCGCACCCTCTCAGCATCTGCCATCTTTGGCAAGAACAACCATTGAGCAAAGCTCCTCTTTTCCCTGCTCTGCTTTCCTTCTTTCACTTCCTCTTCCCCGTCATCATCCAAAAATGTATGGAACAAGGATACAGCCTGTTACACAGACTGAACTGCCATCCTTCCCAAATAATTATGCCTAGGAAGTAACACACAGCGACTCTGAGATTCGTGTTCCTTTGCAGTTCAGCTTCTTTGTTCTAAGTCCAGTGAAGATGAAGATCTCTCTGCTGTTGCTGCACAGAACGCACACTCATGGATCCATTAGTGAAACACAACTATTCCACCAGCACTATGGGTTCAAGCAGGGAGAATGTGAAGTGTCTGATGGGGAGACAACTCTGTGTGTGCACGTGGGTTACCCATAGAAATGCCAGAACCAAGAGGCACAGGGCCTCCACGTCACAGAGGTTCCCCACACTCACTAACAGATAGTCCCATCTGTCACTTCACAAATGCTGAAGGCAGTAATGGGCTTACAGCTGCAGGGTGACAAATCAACGGGTGCACAAAGGAAAAAAAACCCCACAAAACTACTTAAAACAACCAAATCTTTTAATTAGAAAGCAACAAACATGCAAACAGCAGGTATAGAAATCCATTTGAACCAACGTTTTTACTATAATGAAAGTTACTTTAAAACATTGATCCAAGCTCCCACATTTGCAGGTTAAGGAAAATATTGCACTTTGCATCTTCTAGCACCCCTCATACATGGCAAAAAAGTTTTAAAAACATTTTTGCTTATTTTAACTTGCACACTCTCCCAAAGTCATGCACACAGTCATTCAAAAACAAAAGGTTAGGTTTATCCAAAAGCAATACCTTAGAATTGCACTAAAGCTCTGTAAGGAAAAATATAATTAATGTCTTATACAAATTCCATTAACGTCTAGGTGCTCGCACACAACTGCCCGTTACTCTTCGTCTTCGTTTTCATTCTCCTGACCAGATCCTTCTGATCTGTCACCTTCCAGTCGGTCTGTAAGAGATTTAGTAAAGAGAACCGATGAAGTTTTAATTTTTCTGGTAAATACGTGTAAGATACTATCTCCCTGAGCTATTACACAATGGACAGTGGCCGTGGGTTATAGGGTAGAAGAACATCCACATGAACTGACAGCAGAGATCGGGTAGAAATGTTACCACAAGAAAGGAGAACAGGAGAAAAGCCCTAAAGGATTTCCAGGCATAAAAGTGAAATTTGTGTACAAAAGGAAAAGCCTTGTAGCTGCTGACTGGCTGTCACCACACTAAAGATGAATGCAAGCATAACGTTAAAAAGAGATGGTACAAACAAGGGACTGAAACACTGTTCTGGGGAGCTGAAGCGAGAATAGCTGCAGGTAGAAATGTGCATACTGGGGAATCTGTCACTGTATACATCAGAAGAAGTACCTTTTCATGTCAGTGTTTAGAGAAGGGCAAATACAGAGATGTGTGAGGGCACGTGACTGGCTCAAGATCTATCAGTCTAACAATCTGCCCTGGCAGGTTAAGAAATACTTCACCCACCCATACCACAGGTTTTTTGCTGAAACTGTTGTAACTCAAGTGTTTGGCAGTTCTTTGGAGTATTTTACCTTAAATAAATCATAACAAATGAATAAAAAACCCCAACTGGGATATTCAGTTACAGCAGCAGCGAGGCACACCATGGGGCTGGATACAGTGGCATCGCCCCGGCTCTCTACTTCTCACAGACCAACAAGAGGTGAAAGAGGAGAAGTAGCTGCTGCCAGGCAAAGCTTCCTTCCTACCTCACCACTACAAGCCCCCTACCCTGCCCAGCCAGTGCCAGAGTCCCCATATTCAATATCTACAGCCACTTTCACCTTCATCAACAGTTCTCTTAGGTTTTTACCCCAGACGTCATACCAGCCTCCTAAAACTTCATCTCCTTGCCTCCTACCCACTATCATGTCTGTCCATTGTCCTACATCTTCAGTATCAAGCCACTGCAGTCAACTTCTTTAGCGCCAACATCCAGGAACACCAGTTCCCAACGATGATCATCCATGCAACCCCCTCACATCACACCAGTTTCAGCCCCTAGGGACATCCTTCTGCCTGCTGCTCCAGGAACAGCTGCCAGCAGCCTCATCTCCCGTAGTTCTCTATCTTCACACCTTCCTTCTCCCTTAGACAACTCCAAGCCCACAATGGCAGCCAGTTTACCTTGCAACTCTCCCCAGTCATCCCCAATAGCTCAGCACACAGCACTCACCTTAAAGATTGTTCTTTAGTAAAGAGAGTATTTTTCAACACCTAATTAGTGCCACATTACAAACAAGTTCTTTCAGGATGGATAATATGGTCACACCTAAAAATGTATTTTGTTCTTTTCTTGCTCTTTGCTTTGAGGTAAAAAATAACAGCTGCAAAAACGTTCCAAGTCTCACACTACAGCAGCAATTGCTAAGTAACTCTATTGACAGACCCTTGAACAACCCTTCAGTCTTCCCAACAACCCCAAGTGCAGCCACAGGTAGCTGAAGATCTTGATGGCTCCCCAATCTATCTGCTGTTTTACAGATGAGTGCTGTGGGCAAGCTCTTCAGAAGTCACTCACCTGCTCTTATATGATTCAACGAAGCCAACATTCGTAACATAAAAGAAGCTGGAACAGTAATCGTGTTTCTGGTCTCTTCCAGCATTAATTCATTACGTGTTATAACCTGGAGGCAGGGAAGGGGAAAAAAGCATCAGAAATAAACACAAAATTGTACTGCATCAATATGGGCTTGTAGATACAAAGTTCCTATGGAAAATGCATTCACAGGGTCCAAAATTACATTAAGGGAGGAATATTTTAGTAATTACTATTGAATACAGTTACACCAGTTGTCTGTGGTAAGAAAAGTCAAACAGTGGATGCTGCTGACAGACATCTAATTGTCTGCTTGAAGAATATTCTAGTAAGATCATCATTCCCTTGTCCACATGCACGGTAGGTATTAAAATGTGCAGCTGAGAAACACTTTTGCAAACTAGATCTTGCACAAAATATGGAGGACACTGGAGAAAAAGTGCTGTTACAGATGGCAACTGTTGCAGAGAACAAAGTTCCAGCGCCAGCATTAGCCAACACTGTGGGAAGGAAGAGAGATGAGGTTATCCTAAACTCCTACCTCCATGCTGCTTGAAACTTTTGGAGAAAATCCAAGGAACACAAGCAATTACTCTATCCTGATTCAGGAACATTCTTCAGCTCCATAATTCTTTCTAAACAGATCTACAGCTTGCCTCTAAATGACTTGAAAGAGGCAACTCCTACTGTCTCAGTTTCAAGGAAAGAAAAAATGGACCAACACACTTCTAGCTCTTTTGCCTGCTTCCTTCCTTGTGGTACTCCCTGCCATTCCTCCTGCTAAGTTCTAATCTCACACTTTAGCTTGTCTCTCTGCTTTTAGACTATGTTCTTCTGTTATCACCAAGCATAACAATTTCCTTAGGTGGAGACAAGTTCTGACCATTATTCAAGTCCTTCCTCCCAGATCAGCTGCTGTAAGGTGAGAAAACACTGCATTCGTTTTTCTCCCTGAGGTTCCTTTGCAAGCCTGTTCCTCTCAACATGTTCTTGCAAATGTCTGAAGTGGCCTCCTTGCCAAATCAAAGCACATCTTTTGTGTCCTTCTCACCTGTTCACTAGGCACTTTGCACAGCTGATCACTTATTATTAAAAAAACCCCACAAGTGACAAAAGTATCAATACAATAATTAATTTTAGCACGGCTTTATGTTTCACAGTTTTTTTAAACCCCAAATGCTCCAAAGCACGTCATAGATTAAGACCCTCGTACAATGTACAAAGAACCATTCCTTCACAGAGGGTCAGCACTGCTAAAGCAATGGGGAAGGTTCAAAACCCACAAGCAGATGGTTTGAGGGTTTTTCAGGGGGAGGGGGTGGGGGGGGGCAGGGATGGGGTGGTGGCAGCCAAGGGTTTCTGTTTGTTTTAAATATATAAAGCACTAATAGAGAGAAACAATAATTTAAAAAGAAACTACAACAGTCTACTATCCCTGCTGACCAAGAGACTGCACAAAATAAGCCCAAACCACCCCACAACCAAATATGCCCTAATATATTAGTTACAGAAAAACATTCAACATTTTGATAGATGGTGTTATGCAAATGACTAAAATATGAGGGTTCAGCAGGAAACTACAATCACCACAGGCCAGTTGCTGTATATGTTGTTTTTGCTTTGGGGGCATGAAAACAATTGTGTTACATAACTTTACACATAGGCTTTTATAACTGATGGGGCGTGCGATGTTTGCTCTATTCCACAAAGTTCCCAATTCGCAATCTTAACTCCCTTTGATGCCACAGAATTTTTAATAGTATTGATTTTTTGCACTCCCTGCTCTTCTGCATATCACTGTATCTCCTTCAGTTAATTTCTTAGGTTGAAGACAAGCACTACCTTCATTTCTTAATTCCTGCCAGTTTTCCTTCTGCATCTTCTAGCACTGGAATAGGCTGCCCAGGTGGGTGGTGGAGTCTCCATCTCTGGAGATATTCAAGACCCGTCTGGACGCCTATCTCAGTGAAATGTCCTAGGGAGCTGCTTTGGCAGGGGGTTGGACCCGATGATCTCTGGAGGTCCCTTCCAACCCCTACAATTCTGTGATTCTATGATTCTATGATCTGACTGTTCGTATTTTTTTCCCCAACTTCTTTCACGTAGACAATACAAGCTGATATCATTTAGTTTCTAGGAGAGTTAGTGAAATGCCAAGTGCCCCCGAGCTCCATGTGCCATATGTCAGGTATTACAAAGGGTGGCTTTTTACTTGCAGCTCGCTTGTTGAATGTTAGCTATAGATACCTCTGTTAGTTCAGTGTCAGTAATTTGCACCAAAGGCTTTTACAGAATCAGAAGATGCAATGTTACTGTGAAAAAGGAGGAAAGGTTCTTACCTCATCTGCAAGTTTTCTGTTAAAAATCTTGGATTCTTCCAATGGTGACCAGATTTTTATATCATAATCAATACCCGAAGAGGCCAGGACTAGAAGTAAGTAAGAGTAATTCTACATTAAACGTGCTCTGTCTGTACTGGTATTGTCTGCACTTAACTGGACTTGAAGAAAAACACTTCACTTGAAACACTGACTTGCAAATGTCAATTCCTATGTTGAACGTACAGCTATGTAAACACTGTCTCCATATGAGATCTGAGCTATACATTGTGTATTTTTATATATGCGTTGATATTAATATATTTATATAGATATGAATATGAAAATATAAAGAGCCTCCTTTTTAAATTAAAAGCTTAATATATTTCTGCTGGTGGCCTAAGTATATGTACTAATAACAAAAACCTAATGATTTGTAGACTCATACAAAGACAGGAGCAAGATAATTTCAAATGCATTTTGACATTTAATAATTTCACTGTATTTCATGTAAATTGAATTGATATTCAAATATAAAGAAGTAATGGATGCTCTTGTAAATACTCACTAAAATACAGAAAACACAAAGTTGCAGAAAATTCTCAAGATCATTGCACAAAGCCACTGTGGGAATAAAAATTCCATAGAAACCTCTCACTAACTGGAAAACTGCAAGATTAACTGTCTTACAAAGAGGGTGACCTTTCCGTTTTCAGTGACAGGGGAACAGTCACACTCTGTCGAGAAATCAGTAAAGCTACAGAGGATTTTGAAAGGTGCTTCCAAAAGCGGTATGCAACCTAGCCACACACTCCAAACACATACAGGAACACAATTTTTATTAAGCATTGAAAAGTTCAAGGCTTATCCAATGCTGGAAGCATTCCATATTTCCACAAGCTACCTGAAAAAAACCCAGCCTCTTCTACTATTATTGTAACTTTTTTTACTTAATTATTTACATCTGACTGTTACTCTGTAGCCATGTAAGCTGTAAAAAGGGAAATAACACAAATACCTTCTTTGACTGTGTCAGAATCTGCGTACCAGTTCAGATTTTCCATCTACATGTCAGACGACACATAATTCCTTCTACTACTTTGGTCCAACTTATCTATAAATACATTCCCCCAAATCCAATTCCCCCAAATACAAATCAACAGAATTTCTATGAAGTGGATTCATTCCTGTAATCTCAGAAAGCCAGTAAGACTGAAGCACCCACTTCACTCAGTTTTTTTCATCAGAGCCAAGTAGCGACCAGATTCCAATATCAATTCCCAAAGTGTTGCTGGCATTTTGGTGACCCCATATTTCCCTTGTTAGTGTCATGGAAAACATTTAATGTATTGAAGGGAGCAAGAAATGGAGATTCTTCTTGCTATGGCTTAACTTTCTATAAATACTATGTCAGTAACATTTTTCATTCCAAGACATTCATTCCAAGACATTATTATTCCACGACATTTTAAGGGTAAAAGGTCATTAGTAGAAGACAAAATTAAAAGCAGTATTATCTAGTTTATATGGGGAAAATGAATAGTTGTTCATTATTCACTACAAGGCCTTATTAAGCAAAGAATTGAAGACAGAGATTTAAAATGCTTTACTACAGATAACCAGAACGTGCAGACCGTGAAAAGCGATCATCTTACTTGGGTCAAATGGATGAGGCTGAAGACAGTTCACCACATGATTATCAGCTTCCAGCAGCATGAGATGCTCAGCAGTGTGGCGATCCCATATAAAAATGTGGCCACAGTCAGAACCACTCATGACAAAGTTAGATCCCCAAAAATTAGCTTCCTTTATCTGCAGTACAAACAGAAATAAAACTGATTTTGTAAGACGAGCTGGTGGAAAGCACATCCAAAGAGTACACCATCTCGGCAAGAACACTGCCACTGAAGCGTATGCAGAAACAACACTCAAGAACACTTCAAGGAAACATTTAAAGGAGAAAGACCCCCCAAAAAAAGAAAATTCAGAAGGTTACAGATCTCCAGAGCAAAGTGGCTGCTAACAGAAACAAGGAGGGGAGTTGGGGCAGACTGACCAGTTTGGAAATAAACGACAGCAGATTTGTCACTTTCCAAAGTGACAGATACTGGAGAGAGGTATGTGAAACAGGTTTTGGGAAGAGTTTGATAAATTAAAGTGCATGACAAGCTAATCCCTGGTGGGGATTTTCTGTTTACAGAGGAAGAGGAGATGGGACAGAAGCTTATGAAAACTGGGCAGGGTGGAGGGGGAAGGAATTAAGTAGGTCTGACAGATAAAAAGAGCTCATGAAATCAAACTTTGGAATTTCTTCTCTCCCCTCTAAACTCAACCAGATAAGAACTAAGACTTTGTAGTCAAAAGCCAAAATTAAAGTTATAGTCCACCGAATAAGGAAAGCATCCAGGCAGAGGCAACTCTTCAGCTTCAGCTATTATGGTAATAGTAGATAAAAGCAGAGTATCTCTCACTGCAAGTGAAACCAATAATGTCAGAGTTTTCTTGACACAGCGATGATGCATTCTGTTCTATATGGTTGCTCATGTCATTACTTTGTTGAGGTATCCGGACGCTGTTGCAAAACATTTGAAGTGATATGGTAAACATTTGCCACTTATCAGTAGCATTCCCATGCTATCAGCAAACAGTATGTGTAATATGCTGCCAACAGGGGCTACTTATTATTTTTTAAATGTATGTGTTGCCATGTATAAATTTAGAGAGCACGGTAAAACCTGTCTTGCAAAGGCACTGAGTTGTTTGAGGGCCTGCTGCTCACGCTGAAGGAACTTTACTTTGCACTGACTGGATTAGCATCACACAAACATACATTTTAAAATCTCTTATTCATCAGAAATAATAATTGGATGATCTTTGTGTTTGGCCTACAGCTAACTCTTCTATAATGTTATTGAGAAAACGGTAGGTAGTTTGTCCCTTGATTATAACTGGCCACAGTTAAATCATTCAAGGAAGCTTCGGTGATCCGGGAACCATACATTTGAAGAAGGAAATTCTACACTTCTGAGAATAGCATGATAGTAACCTTTACTTGAAAGGTGCACAAATTACACCAGGATTTTTCATAAACCAGAAAAGAGAGGAGGAATTTCACAAACACAGCACTGTGAGTTAAGTGCACACATCTGCGTGTAAGCGGGCACAACTGGGCTGGACGTGCCCTTGACTGAAGGGGATTGAAGAAAGAGCCACGGTCCTTGAGAAGTCTTCCAGAAACCCTGCCTCCTCTCACTGCAACAGTATAGTTTGTGGTAGTCCCTCACAGCGAGAGAAGTGACAGTGTGTACTTGGGCTGTTCCCTTCCGGCAGCTTCTCCAGGAACTCTGACAGCACCGAGGGAAGCTGATGGAAGGCTGCCTTTGGAGCTGGGGGATCATCTTTGCAGAGATGGCAAAGGCTTCCCGTCACGTTCTGCCTTTCTTTCCCTGCCAGCAACGCACAGCCTCTGCTCCTTCTTTCATGTGATGAGAAGTGGAACAACTTCCCCTGGGTAAAAGGAAAATGGGGGTTTGGGGGAACACTATGCCCATGCTTTAGGCTAGTATGCTACACAATGGTTTATTATCTATTTCTCCTTCTTTGGCCAAAGTGCTATATAGTTCAGTAGTTATTTAAATGCCTTAAGCTCCTTAGATGGTCATGGCTCATCAGCATCATTGTTCTGGATATGTGTTTGCTAAGAATGCTGAGAACATTTGTCTAATGAAGTGACCGTCTCTTCCCCCAAAATTACTACAGACTGTCTTCTCCCTGATTCTAATATAGCTAGCTTGACCTGTACTTGACTTGAAGTCTTAAGGAGACAAGTGAGGAGATAGATCTGAACTTACCCTCTTTGTTCCCATCCCTCTCTCCAAAATGCATTAGTGTCAGAGGATTATAAGAATAATGTATTATCTGACAACCATTTAGGCACATGACATTTCTGCATGGAGTCACATTTGTTTATATTAGACTATATTACTTTTATTTCTTAACCACTATTTATTTAAAAATCATTACTTGTGTAATAAATGCTGTATTATTTATTAAGTATTTACTAATTCAGTGGGAGAACCCAGGCTCCTTGAGTGTTTCACAGACTGCAGTCTCACGAGGTTTGGAACCGAAGGCAGCTGAAGCAGTCTGTCCCATGAAGGAGAGTCGTGTTACAATGAAAACGATCGTTTAAATGACAGAGAAATTGCAGGCCAGGAAAAAGTGGTGGCAGTATCAGATATCCATTTCCTTGAAATACAGCGTTGATATTATTCTACACCTGTTACATTCAAGATACACTTATGATTACAGCCTGAAAGAATGTGGCTTATTCAAATTCTGAGCCAAAAAAAGAATATTTTTTTCAAGCAACTCTAAGGTTTGGTAAACGTAGAACGATCTTTCCCTGCCAAGGCTTCTCTTACCCTCCCTTCCTAAAAAGATGGAACAAAAAAAAGCCAAACAATTAGTCAGAGCAAACAAGAATAGATCACTTCCTTCACTAATGATTAAAACCTTCTTCAGAAATCACTTCTCATTTTACTCAAGAGTAAGACATCAAAATAACTGTTGTTAATCTTCCTAAAATAGGAACAGGCTCGGCACTCCGCTGCTGGAGGAAAAGGGAAAGAAGGAAGACCCAGACAGGGAACTATAGACTGGTCAGTCTCACCTCTGTGCCAGCAAGATCATGGAGCAGATCCTCCTAGAAACTGTGCTCAGGCACATGGAAAGTAAAGAGGTGCAGTGACAGCCAATATGGCTTCACCAGGGGCAAATCATGCCTGACATATCTGGTGGCCTTCCAAGGTGGGGTTACAGCATTGGTGGATAAGGGATGAGTGACAGATGTCATCTACCTGGACTTTTTGACATTTGACACTGATTTGGCATTTGACACTGATCCACATGACATCCTTGTCTCTAAATTGAAGAGATGTGGGTTTCACAGGTGGACCATGTGGCAGATAAGGAATTGGCTCAATGGTAGCACTCAGGGTTTCAGTCAATGGCTCAATGTCCCAGTCGAGACCGGTGACAGTGTTCCTCAAGGGTTGGTATTGGGACTGGCAACAGCAAACTGTGGTGCGATTGACACATCAGAGGGAAGGGATGCCATCCAGAGGGACCCTGACAGGCTTTGAAGGGGGGTCTGTGCAAGCTGTGTGAAGTTGTGCAAGATACTGCACATAGATTGGAATAATCCCAAGCACTGCTATAGGCTGGGTGGAAAATGGATTGAGAGCAGCCCTGTGGAGAAGGGCCTGGGGGTGTCTGGGGGAAGAGAAGCTTAACATGACCTGGAAAGATGTGCTTGCAGCCCTAAGAGCCAACTGTAAACTGGACTGCATTAGAAGAAGGGTGACAAGCAGGTCACGCGAGGTGACTCTCCACCTCTGCTCTGCTCTTGGGAGACCCCACCTGGAGTACTGCATCCAGTTCTGGAGTCCCCAGTACAAGGCACAGGCCTCTTAGACTGGATCCAGAGGAGGGCCACAAAGATGATCAGAGGCCTGGAACATTTCTCCTTTGAGGACAGGCTGAGACAGTTGGGCTTGTTCAGCCTGGAGAAGAAAAGGCTTCAGGGAGACCCTACTGCAGCCTTCCAGTACCTAAAGCTGGACAGGGGCTGTTTACAAGGACATGTAGTGATAGGACAAGGGGTAATGGGTTTAAACTAAAAGATGATACACCTGGCAGTGTTCAAAGCCAGGCTGGATGGGGCTTTGGCCAGCCTGGTCTGGTGGAGGGTGTCTTTGCCCATGGCAGAGGGGTGAAACTAGATGGGCTTTGAGGTTTCTTCCAATGCAGACCATTCTGGGATTCTGTGATTATGTTTCTCTTTCTGAAAATATAAGAATCACACTTAAAGCATCTTATTAATAAAATTGTAAGATTGCCAAATTTAAGTTCTTGAGAAAGGAGAAATACTAGAATTATTCAATTTGCCTGCATAACCATAATTCATTCTCCTTATATCTGTATATACATATATATGTATTAAAATAGTTCACCTTGCAAGAGAGAGAATATTTATCAAGAAATTAATTTAAGTTTACCATTATAGAAAGGAACAGGGAAAATGACATCGTCTTCCTCTGTGTGTGCACTTGTTGCACAGGTGCTCATGTGAAACAAAAGCAAAACCACCAACCCACATCCCAAAGATATCAAACAACAAAATCCATAAAATAGTGTGTGTAACAACACATACACAAATGGAGACTGAATTAAGACCACTTAACTACAAAGTGCTGGATGCTATGACTTTCAAACTAACTGAGTTTTTAGCAATTAAAATTAATTTCTGAAATACCACACAAAAACTCCTTGTTGTTAATCAAAGTTTACTCTAAGCCTTGCAGCTTACGTAGACTGAAATGTGCATTTGATGAAGCATTTTACCCCAGTGTAATCAAAGCTATCACTCAAATTCTAGAAAACGCTAGAAAAAGAGAGGTGGTGGAGGCCCCATCCCTGGAGACATTCAAGGTCAGGCTTGATGGGGCCCTAGTGAAGATGTCCCTGCTTACTGCACGGGGGTTGGACTAGATGGCCTTTAAAGGTTCCTCCCAACTGAGCACATTCTGTGATTCTATTCTAAATTGGTTTTGGAGGTAGAGGGGCTACTCCTCAGATCATCTGCAAGATAATGTACCTGCTACCCCTACAAAATACCACCCAGGACTCAATTTCACATCTTCCAAATACCACAAAAAGAAAAGAAAAGATCAAAAAGCAAGGGAAAGAGCATTTGTTTCTCATGCAGCAATGCTTTACAAACACAGTAACTGTACTTCTCTTAAAATACAGAGGGTTTGTTTGTTGGTTTTTTTTTTTAAGATAGAGTATCTAGTAGTTAAGCGACAATTTAATACCTAGTCTTGTTTCATTTTTTTAATTCAGAGATGTCAAAGCTCTTCAAAATAGTGATTTAATCCTCACTTTCCCTTCCAAGCTGGTCAAAATTGTTATTTAATCTTTACCTTTAAAGAATTTGGAAGGAAAAGTAAGGATTAAATCATAATTTTGAAGGTAGGCACATTTTATACCACTTAGGCTGACAGAAAAAATGAAAGAGAAGTTAAAAAACCAACCAAAATTTAAAGGGAAGTTCAGGGGAGAGAGCATTAAACTCAAGAAAACGTCAATGGCCTAACATGGCATGGCACATGAGCACCACTAATTTTACTTTGCATTTAGAGCTAACGATACATCCAGTTGATGCCTTTCAACTGGATGTAGAAGAAAAAGCGCTTACAATACTTGGCAATATCCTTTTGGCAACCATGCCAAGGTGGCAGCTACGCTGATTCAGTCCATCAATCTCTACGTAAGAGGTCCCCAAAGAGACAAAGAGTTCGTACCATTGTTCGTGAGTTCCGGTGACCTTTATACACCATCTTTATCAGCGGCCGCCTGATATTCAGCGTTTCCAGCTCCTCCATCTCTTTCCTTTCTTTCCTCCTTCTGAAGAGCTCCTGAATGCGGGCAACGGCCGATCGTCTATAAATTGCAGACAAAGAGAACGCTACTGAAAGTCCACCTCTAGAAACGCTGAAATGGGCTATCAAAACAGGCTGTAAAATAATAATTAGGCACTCAAACACACTCTCCATAAGTTTGGAACAGACACCAACGTTACCCCAAATGGAACATGACAGACTTTGTTTTATTTTTCCATCCTGGCTTAGAACAAGAATAGCATGCAAGACAGTGGAATTGTCAAGTGATGCAACATTTTATTCCCTCTCTGAAGAACAAACTTCAGCTGCTGGCAAAATTCACATGCTGTTTCATTCTCCAGTGCTAGAAATGCCCTCTACTTATATTCCGGAAGAAAAACTCTGAAGTTAAAAATCTATGCCAAACCAGAAGTTTTTAAAATGTAAAAAGCTATTAAGAATCTAGTGTGCCTTCCAGTATGATTTGTTTTTTTCCCCAAAATTCTATTAAATGTATTTCTCTTCAGTATTTCTGTATGACAAGATTAAGACAGCTTAAAAAACCCCTTCATACTAAAGCAGTAGATTATTTGAGACCAAATATTGTAGCACCCATTCCATACATAAGTGGTGAGGGATACAGCTGTATGCTTCTTAGAGTAACAGAGAAAATTTAGCTAAATTCTGTATACTTGTTTTGTGAATACTTAATTCTAGGAATCTTTTTTTTTTTTTTATTAATCTGTGAAGAGACCCTGGTGCCAAATATTTCCTGTTTAGCACTTCAGGTTGCAGATTCCCATAATCCCAGCTATAACCAAGATGGCACATCCCAGCACCTGGACTCAACTCTTCTTCTTCTTTTATTCCATATTATGGTTGCTATTAGCTTTGAGGTCCTGAACACAGTCCAGGGGGAACTTCACTCTCAAGAAGGACCAAGTACAGATTTTAGCAAAATGCAAGAAGCCAAGCAATTACAGGAATTTTTATGATCCTGAAAAGCAAACTGAGCCAGAACTGAATATATATGCCTCAATACACTGCTACCAGAAAGCTAGTAACCTGAATTTGTCCACAAAATGGTACAGTCACTGAGCCTGGAAACTCTTGCAACAAGTTCTCTTTTCCAGAAAAAAAACCCCACCAGATCTCTCTCAGAACTAATTCAGTGGTCTGCTTAGATTTTTGTTTTATTTTTGTCATAGGAGAAAGCTGCACTAAACAAATTAAGGTAAAGTAAGCATTACTCTACAGCTAGGCAAAGAAGAAAAATGAATGCAAGTAATCAAGCATTAATACATGTTTGGGCTGGGATAGAGTTAATTTTCTTCCTGGCTGCTGGTTAGTGCTGTGGTTTGGATGTGGGATGAGAATAATGTTGATAACACACTGATGATTTTAGTTGTTGCCAGGCAGCCAAAGACTTTTCAGCTTCTCACACTGACCTGCCAATGAGAAGGTGGGGGTCATCCAAGAAGCTAAGAGGGGACACAGCCAGGAGAGCCAAAGGGATATTCCATACCATATGGTATCATAGAATCATTAAGGTTGGAAAAGACCTCCAAGATCATCTAGTCCTAATATCCCCTTACCACCTATATTACTTACTAAGCCATGTCCCCAAGTACCTCATCCAATCTTTCCTTAAACTCCCCGAGGGACAGTGACTCCACCACCTCCCTGGGCAATCCGTTCCAATGCCCAATCACTCCTTCTGAGAAGAAATTTCTCCTGCTTCCTAATATGAACCTCCCCTGGTGCAACTTGCAGCCATTCCCTCTTGTCCTATATCACTAGTTGTCTGTGAGAAGAGGATGATGCCCAGCTCACCACAGCCTCCTTTCAGGGAGTTGTAGAGAGCCACAGGGTCTCCCCTGAGCCTCCACTTCTTCAGTCTGAACAGTCCCAGGTCCCTCAGCTGCTCCTCATAGACTTGTGTTCCAGACCTTTCATGAGCTTTGCTGCCCTTCTCTGGACACACTCCAAGGCCTCGATGTCTTTCTTGTAGTGAAGGGCCCAAAACTGAATGCAGTGTTCGAGGTGCAGCCTCAGCAGAGCTGAGCACAGGGGTCTGATCACCTCCTTGGTCCTGCTGGCTATGCTATTCCTGATACAGGCCAGGATGCTGTTGGCCTTCTTGGCCACCTGAGCACACTGCTGGCTCATGTTCAGGCAAGTGTCAACCAACACCCCCAGATCCTTTTCCTTTGTGTAGCTTTCCAGACACCCTGCCCCAAGCCTGTGGCATTGCCCGGGATTGTTTTGACCAAAGTGCAGGACCCAGTACTTCATCATGTTGAACTTCACCCTTTGCCCATCAATTCAACCTGTCCAGGTTCCTCTGGAGGGCTTTCCTACCCTCCAGCAGATCAACACTTCACCCCAACTTGGTGCTGTCTGAAAACTCACTGAGGGTGCACTCAATTCCTTCATCCAAATCATCAATTAAAGAGGATAAGCCCCAGTACTGACCCCTGGGGAACACCACTTGTGACTGGCAATAGTCATGGTCATGCTCTAACTGGGGGGTGGGTTGGGAGGCAGTTGGCTCAACTAGGTGAGCGTTGGCTTTGGCTAGTGGGCAGTTGTGCTGTGCATCACTTATGGATACTTTTATCGTTATTGCTGTTTTCCTTTTCTGTCCTATTAAACTGTCTTTATCTCAATCCACAAGTTTTACTTTCTCCCCCCACCGCCCTTTTCCATTCTCTCTTCCACCCACTGCATTGGGAGACAGAGTGAGCAAATGACTGCGTGGCTGCTTTAGCACCACCACTCCCCAAACCCTACAAACTATCATACTAAGATACACATCACATAATACATCTATGCTTTTAGAAGATGTTAAAATATTTTTGCAGAAAGTAGAAGCCAACAGAACCGCTTCTTAGGAGTTTGTTTACCAAACAGTTTTCTAGTTTCTAGTTTTTCTAGTTTTGGCCCACTAGACAAATCCAATGCTCAGCTAGTTGAGCCAACTGCCTCCTAGCCCACCCCCCAGTTGGAGCATGACCATGACCATGACCCCATTCTTATCAGGACTAGCTAACAAATAGAGTATCTTTACTTAGTGGGGTTATAAGAAGGAGGAACTAGAAAATTGCCTAGGTATGGGTTTCTGAGGGGATAGAAAACTCACAAAGGAAGCAGTAGTAGTCTCTTTTTTTGGGGACGGGGGGATTGTTTGCTAAAAAATAGTTTGTGTGTGAGGAAGTAAAAGCAAGAGCCATGTAATAACAACTGCTCACTACCAACCCCCTCTGTGATGACACAGCTTTGGATATGGCACACACAGCTTTTCAGCACAAGTTTGGTTTCAGGAGCATGCCTGCCGGCCTTGCACCTGTCACCCACTATGAGTGGTATTTGTGGGTTTGGTGTATTTATCCACATTAATTAATAAACGATGTAAAGAGAAAAGGCAGAGAAGTTCAACGTCATTAGGCTTGACAAACCGGTCGATTTGCCTGGCTCTTTCAGAGGGTTACCTGCTAGATAGCAGCAACAGGTCTTGGGATTAAAACTAAGTGGTAACCCAAAGTAGCTTCTGGCATAGTTTTTCACCTTGCCAACTGCAGAAAAAAATAATCTCCCCCTACACGTTCCCCCAGGCTTGAATGAAGACACTTAAAAAAAGCCTCTCAAGATCACTAAGCAGACGGAACCATCCATTTTTTTAATAAAAGCACAGAAGCAACCTTTGGTAAAAACTGTCTTTCTATTACATTAAGTTCTGAATTTAAAATCCTGATTTTTTTGGGGGGGTCTTACTTCAAAAGGCATGAATGGATTGATATTTAGTTATCTTGCAAAATTGATGATTACCTTCAAGAGGGAAAACTCAGCCAAGCACACATGGCTATAACCGCGATACTGCTATCAAGCACTCTAGTAAAATCCTAAAAGCAGGATCCTGGAAGAATTAAGTCTCCAGAAAAGATATATATTAAATCTAATCTAATGATGTTTCAGAACAAAGAACATTACAGGGAAAAGGATCCTCTCCCAAACATATGCTTTTCTGCAGCTACACATTTTCTATGCATTTTTTAAGACACACAAAAACCAATTTAAAAAATCCAACGTTTGTTTTCACGGCTTTTTAATTTTTCATTTGTGATAAGCAATTCCTGTCTGTGCCAACATAAACTTGAGACAGCAGCCTCATCCCTCGGGGCACTGGCAGATAGCGAAACGTGCTGCGCAATTGGTGCTGTTTGGGAGCTGAGCCTACGCTGAGCCTGACCGCGAGCTGCCGCTCCCCTTCCAAGCCGCGTACTCCGTGTCAGATAATGGAGTTCATGCACACTGTGTCAGCACTCCTCAGGCAACTCCATCAGTTGATACGCTTGTGTCGTGTATTCACATTCAGGCATCAAGTAACAAAACCAGCTGAGAAATTAATGTTACTAATTTTATGGCACAGAAAACATTAGGTCTTGTAAAGCCACTGAAACCGAACTCGTGTTCTATGCTCTTATATTGCAGGCAGTGCTCTGCCTTCAGAATCATTTGGTCTGCAGGTACAGAGCCTTTTTTCTTCTACCTTAGTGCAATTTCTTAAAATAAAGTTGGTGTGTGCAGCCTCAGTAAGATTGAGCCCAAGATGATGTAAGGCACTTTCTGTACTTCAATGGAGTGTGTCTTAAGGAAAGGTAATTTTTAAAAGTTAAGAATACAGATGTGAACCAGAGCACAACTTTTGTCCTTAGGAACAGCCAGGTTTAAAGTGTTCAAAGCCAATTAATTATCAAAAGCCCATTTAATTTAAGCCCTAGATTAATGAAATAGGGATTCAGAAGTGAAGTCATCATATTATTTCAATTAAATATAGGTTCAAAAGAAAGAAGGGAAAAAACCCAAACAAAAAACCAATAAAAAACCCAAACTCACAAAAACCCTGTGAGAGGCAGACTGACCCACAGCTGTGTATTACACTGAGACAAATGGAAAAGATGAAAACATGTAAGTTAAGCCTTAAAAAAAGTCACATAGGGCACTTTCTGTACGTTTAGAAATTCTGAAGTGTAATAAGGATTTAGGTTTTTAACAAAAACCTATGCAATTTGCACAGTTAAATACCTAGTTTATTTCTTCAAGCAGAAGATGGTATTCAACAATTCCTGCATATGCTCTTCTACTAGTTAGAAGAAAGAGAGTCAAAATTAATAGATGATTTTGAAGAGAGGGGAAACTCAAAAATTATCCCTCAACTGAATCTGTAAACAATCTACAGGAATTCTACTACAAACTTCATTTCACTAGAGGTCCAGAGGTAGTGGCGTCCACAAAATCAGTCTGGTACCCTAGATAGGACCCTGCTTCTTCCAAACACCATTATCACATCCCACCCTCTCCCGAGCCAGGCTGCAGTGGCCGGCTGTAAAGCTCACCTGCCCTTGTTTCCTTTTTCTATCCCTCTCATCTCAGCTCCATACTGAATACAGAGCTCAGCACTGAGTCCTGCAGCGTTAAGGATTTTTGCCACTTCTTAAGTTTCCAAATTTACTCACATGCAGACAAACATCTCCTTTGGTACCAGAAGCCCTGGCTCCTTCTCTTCCAAACTAAGATTCCAACCCCTCTGACTTGTTGCCATCTTCTCACTTGATCTATTTTCCCTATCCAAAACAAGTGCAGGAAACCTAAGGCTTATAACCATTAATTTAGGACTTATTTCTCTGTTGCCTTATGGTCATTTCTTCGTTGACCAAGTAAAGGAATTCACCTGCCAGCTACCCTGCTCCTGCCCAAGAATTTGAACCATGCATCTTAAAGAGCTGACTTCCACCACCAAAGTCAAATGCAGCTCAGGAAGGTGATTAATTAATAACCCATTTTACTGGTCTTTACCTCAAACCGCAAGGTCTCTCAGTATTTCACCCTTCTGATTTTCTCCCCACCCTACTGGGGGAGAGTGAGTGAGCAGCTGTGTGGGGCTGAGCCACCTGCCAGGGCTAACCCACAACCACCATATTATAATAGATCCCTTTCCTAAATATCAAGATTTGACTGTACTTCTGATTTTAATTACCAAATAACCATATTCCTTTAGAAGCCTCTGAACTTACGGAAGAGATTTACTACTGCTGTCAGATTTCAAGCATTAATTCAAAAACAAGGGCAAAACCACTGTAAGAACAGCACACTGACTCTACCCTAAAGCCCAAGTTATTTCCCTGCTGATCATATAAAAAGAAATGTTTACCGTAACGCACTCCTAAGTCATTTCCTGGCCTTCTAACACAATCAATGTTTCAACTATTCTCAGCTACAAAACATTTTAAAGTTTTCACCTGATACACTGCAGAATGACAATGAAAATAAGAGAAAAAAATATACTGATAAAAAATTCTGTGCTGAATACATCATTCGTTGTTGTATTAAATTTAAAGCAGTATGAAACAAATATTCCCATGGGCTGTGCTGAAGAGCTAAAGAACTCCACAGTCAGCATGATTAATATAGCAAGAATGCCTACGGTGAAATTCAGAGAACAAAAAGTACAGAGATTCCCAAACCTTTAAGAAAGTTGCCAAGTTAAATCCATATATTCCAATTACAGCTAAGATTGGAATACAAGACAAAGAAACACACACTTGTGCTATTTTCCTGTAGGCATTTAAAATTAGGACTCAGGCTAAGTTGTTTTTATGAAACCACATCCTGAGTCTTCTTTCCAGCCACATAAAGCCAAGATGTTAATTTTCATCATCAGAATCGTTTTGTGCCATTTCCCTTGTATATATCTATATATCTTGCCTTTGGCATTAAATCTCCCTTCTACAGCTGTGGCCAAATACAATTGCCCAAATTACCTTAAATGTTCTTACAATTAATTCACTCAGGTATTTCAATGAGGAATCAAGTGACTTTTTCATTTAACTTCTTTAACTGTGTAAGATTTAGCATTTATCTTGCTAAATATGTATTATCAAATACAGTTTTAATAATTATGCTCAGTTCTATAACCTTGTATATAGGGCAAAAACTATAAACTGACTTTGATACATGTATTTTTGTTCAGAACTGGGTGTTCTCTACTACCAGACAAAGCAAGTCAGCAGTGGCACATGCAAATATAACACGTTCCTTGGCAGCTGCATTAAAAGAAAAAAAGGACTCGCTGCTCACAAACTGCACACTTTTCAAACCCATTAATTTCTATGGCACACAATAAAAAGGTTAATAGGTTGTTAAATGTATACGCTGCTATTGCTTTTCAATTTCCATGCAATACATGCAGCTAAATATAACTCAAGCAATATGCTCTGTAATTCATAGCACTTAAAGTACAGCAACTCTTAAAATGCCAGTTAGATATGAAAAACAAGAACCTGATAAATCCATTATACGGCAATAAAAAAGGAGGAGGGGAGGAAGAAAATAATTAATTACCTCATTATTCTATCACCTATCGCTGTTCCTCTGATATTATATCTAGTAAAGGGAACAACAACTATAGTCATTCACAAATGCTGGGAATCATGTTTTTAAAAGGTTAGCAAAGGTCTATTACAAAATGTGCTCTAACTGAGCAGCGGTATTCCAACTGAGGAGACGCCTTCTCCTCACTGTGTTAGTATATGAGACTACTATGATTTCAGGAAAAATAGTATTCAGATTACATAACAGTACACAAAGTTAATCTTCTACAATGCAGTAATTCTCCATAGGTCATAGCACAAGTGGAAGCAGCTGCATAATCATTTCCATTTTATATTCATATTTGTTTGAAATTTTAACCTCGTAATTTAACATTTTCCAGGTTTAGCCTCTGCTCATACACCAGATTCTGTCAGAGACCAAACAAAATTAATTCAGCCATTTAAGTAGGGAAGCAGCCCTCAAGAGAGTTGTTCTGACTCATTTGTAAAAATTAAGATCAATCCATTAAGAAGTGCACACTCTGTGCATGAAGAACAGACATTTTGCATAGATTTCTTTTCCCTGTACACACAAATTACAAGGTATGGTGCTAAGATGAGCCATATTCACTCTCTCTGTTCTGTCTACGTTTGATAGACTTAAGTTTTAAAGAAGATGTGTTACATGCATGATTTGTGACTTAAAAACCTGCATGTCTCCTCATATTTGTAAGAGAAGGGATCTTTCCCTGTGGGTTCCCTAAAATGTCCAGAAGGTTATTTTCTCTGTTGAGTATCTAGCTAAACTGCTCTGCTGTACTGAACAGGTTTCATATTTTCTAAATTTAGAAGTATTGCCTAGTTCCTTATACATTTTGCTAAAAAGAAGCATGTATTGACTAGCCTGATGACATTAACTACTAAGCTTCTTTAAATCGTTGATCTTCACCATTCCTACAGCAATGCTCACTGACTACAGAAGGGCTACAGAAAAAAAAATCAGATGTTTCATTCTCAATTTTTTCTTTCAAAGAAATATCCTCCTGTATCATAACTATTCCTATTGACTCTGCCAATTTATCAACCAAAGGGTCACGGTATTTCTACACTTTCTGCTGTTCCTATTTTACGTTCCTTTCAAAATAATAAAGTGGGTACAAACTCTGTGATTCCGTATCTGTGGCATAGTCTTTCCTGACAGTTCAATTTCAGGTTGGTTGGTGAGAAATGATGTATCCTCATTGTGTTTTGAGATTTATATAAGCATCCAGGAAAAGAGATCATGTCCATTGTGTATCTATTCTTAGATTATGTAAGAGAGAGAAAGACCCAATCCTCAGTTTGAAAACATTAAAAATTGGGTTTGTACAAAAATAAAATTCAAATAATGGAAGCTCTGTAAATACTCCATTTGCAAAATGGACAACATTCTATGTGTAAATCTGAAATCTACATCCATCTCATTATAACTAGAATTAAAGTGAGACCAGCAGGGTTAATGCAGCAGGAAGCCCTCCTTTGATTTAATTGCAAGTACTGTCAACAGAGCTATCAAGAGAGTATTTCTGCACTTCTTTTCCTTAAGAGGAAGTTCAAGATCATGATTTCAGAGTACAGAATCAGAACTCTGCCTTTCTATTCTCAGTGGAGAGAACTGTATTTTACAGTTGGAAAACAACTCAGTTTCCTTTATCTTCATTTCCCAACTGTGGAGTTTCTCCTCAATATAAACGATAGCTAGATATTAGGTATATATAAAAAACACAACCTAAAGAAACCTAAATTTGGTTGTAGATAAAGCTAGCAATGCTATATCCTGGAAAAGGCTTACTTGTCATACAGTTTTCATCATTCTGTTTCAGAAGGCTACAGCCTCTTCTTTATTGTTTGTCCTGGAGAAAAATTAAACTTTTATTTATTTTTTTTTGGCCACTGCATAAAATAGGTTCACAAGAGGTAGATTATTGTAGGCAAACCCTGTAACCTTCTCCAAAAAGGAAGGAAAAAAAAAACCCAAACAAAAAAAGCCCCAAAGCAACTCTCCCCTAGATATTATAGGGAGGAAAAAACCTAGTTTATTGCTTCCATATTCATGCCAGTAACTATCTTATAGGATGTCACATTGGAAACGAAATTATTAGATAAACTTGAGAAAATGAGATTTTGAAGGAACTGTTAGGCGACAAAATTTACCAAGTGAGGAAATGGAAAACGTAAGCCTCAAGGAAGTATACTGGTGGAGTTAAACACCAGTCTTGCTGGCAATTTTGTTTAATCTATTACTAATAGTTTTTAAGCAGAATGTAGGAATGTACTCATGCAGTGCATTGAGGACATGAGGTAACTTGATGAACATAGAGGGGACTGAGAAAGAGAGGTGGGTTGAAATTCACTGGTATAAAATTGATAGTCGTACACTTCTGAGCTTCCTTCTGGTGAAAGATAAGAACACATTAATTACAAATTACAAAGTAGGAAAGACTTCAGTATACCAACCGGCTACCACTGAGACAGCCATAAGCAAGAGAGGAGAAAGATGTAACTACAGCTCACTTGCATCTCAGAGAATCTTCCCTAGAAGTAATGAGTAATGAGTAATACTCATACCATTAATCCTAGCAAAATCCAAATAGTGCAGTGCATGTAATTCTGGTCTACTGTATGCAGAAAAGAAATTGAAAAAGGAGGAGCACAAGCAGGAACCAGCATGATGGCAGAAAACCCACATTTTTCCTGCTAAGAGCAATGAAAAACTCACCACTTTTAGTCTAGTGAGACAAAAGCTGAAACTGAACAGGATGGCCATTATTCAAATTATAAGCATCGGGCATGAAAAAATTATTTCAATCAAAACAGTATGTTAGCACAATCAATTTATCCCCATTATAGCAGCAAAGTTTTGAGGTAGCTTCCCACAATTTAAGGGGCTAGATTTTATATACATTTGATCAGTTTATGAAAGGGATTACTTGCTGTAACAACTGTCATGTAGTAGTAGTAGAGAGGACTTCCAGTTCTTCCGGTTCTTTTCATTCTTATTTCCTGTGAGATATAAATACTAAGAGGGCTTATAGCTAGCCTTCAAGACTGCCAGTGCCTGCTTTCTCTCTGGACATCCAAACTCCTTTGAGCACACACAGGATGTCTTACTTTTCCTCAGTACCTCAGAGGGCGTTCAGAAACTCCTGAAACCAGCCGAATAGGAGGGAATGTAATGTAGATGTGTATCTAACTGCTCAGGAGTTGAACTAGAATAAGTATCTGCTTGCACATACACACAAGCAGAACAAAATTAATTGGTCAGGCATTAAACCTGAGTAATGAGAGCCTGGAGGCAATCCTAAACCAGTATTGACTTCACAGCAACTTCTTTCTGATTTTGGTTTGGGCCTGGGGGGGCATGGGGAAAATAAGGGAGCAGGAGGCTGTGTAAATAATTTTAATTATATCATTAATTTAGTTGAATGATCTTTCCTATAGGATAAATTTAAACTGGTACAGGAAGAAATCTTGCTGCACATGAAGAAGGGAAAAAAAGTGTGTCAGATGAAGTAACTTACTTAAGATGTCTACACTAGTGGGCAACTGTAACAGCTCTACGGTACCTGGAAGTGTCATTATCCTCATGTTACTACAAAAACTGTTTCATCCTAGAGACAACAAAACATAAGGTGCATGAAGAGAAGCTAAGAATCCTGCTCGAGAACAGAAATGGAATTAAAATTGTAGGGCTGTTCACAGCTTGCTCTTCAATCACCAGATCGTCATCAGCACTGGTTTTGCAGTGGAAACTATTTCTAGCATTAGACCTTCATCTACAATTACCTAGTACTGCATGGAAAGCTAATGGATTAAGACAGAAACTGCATATATTGGCTTTCTCATGAAAACTGTAATTTAGTGAGCAGAATTACTTGTGCAATGTAATAAGTAACCATTGACTGTTCTTTTTGTCACTATTGACAATATGGAGGCTTATGACTTTTTTAAACTGCAAATTATTCAAAACCTTTCCTATACACAACTATCAAATTCTTTCCAATTTCCTAATGAATACATGTTGTAATGCTGGAAAGAAGTTTCTTCTGCTAGCAGTGCAAATAACAGCAAGGTTCAAAGGTGCCTTTGAACAAGAGAAGAGCCAAGGCATCTGGAACTAGGTTACATGACATCTAAAACAAGTAAAAAAAAAAAGTATTTTAAGTGTAACAATAGAGATGTTGCTTAAATAATTGTTACAGCTTTTTTTAAAGTCCATGAATTGAAATTAGTGAACAAAGGTATTAAACGAGCAAAACCAAATTAGGGGCTACGTTTACTGACTGATCAAGTAAGTATGTACAGCTGCTAATATTTTACAAGAAAAAAATACACAAAGCTTACTAAACGCCTCTTTATTAATGACAACTGCTGATTTGACTTCTTTTACTGCCACACATACTGATATTCAATAACCAACAAAAGGAAAAGGATTAAAAGAGTTTCTCCTTCAGAGACAAGAATGAAAAAAATCAAACACATGAGTCTCGATGTATGTACCACAGACAAACACAGCACTGCTAAACAACAGGTAAAAGCTCTTGCTTTGCCAAAGTAAGAACACCTGAAGCACAGTGGAAAGAAAATGTGGGTCCCTGCATACAAATTTATGAACTTTATATACTTTATATACTTATGAGTACAGGGAGAGTGATAATTAAGAAATGAGCTGCAGATATTTAGCACTGGGGTATTCAGCAGGCAAAAAATAAGCACAAGCAGGTATTAGATCTGTAGGATCTAATTTTGCCTATTAGATCTGTAGGATCTAATAGGCAAAATGCAGCTATACATATCTTACATTAGACTCAGCCATCAATCTCTTGGCTAGTTGTCAAAGAACAACTTACTTCAATTAAGTAGATACGGCACGGGTTTCTAGATCTTCCATTCAAAAAACCCCGCATTTTGCCAAGCAATAGCAGTGATAAGTATTCCCTAACCTGTGTCCTGGTCCTCCTCGATACCTTGCCCCTGGGATCAGAACAGGATCATCATCACTGTCATCAGTTTCCTGGAGAGCTGAGGTCCTGGTAGAGGAGTCATCTGGAGTTGCAAGCCCTGAGGATTCTGGGTGTGGCTGAGGTTCATCGTTTGCAGCAAGGGAGTTGGCAGTGGATTCAATACTTTGACTTGAAATTTCTTGATTTGCAGTTTTTTCACAGGAGGCTTCTTCCTCTGCATTTCCAGAGACAGCATCAGTACTGGGACCATTTTCTTCTGGTTGGATTCCAGAATGCTCAAGACCAGGTTTATCTGATACAGCTAACAGAAAATATCAGGTAAAATAAGCCACAGCATTAAATAATCATAGCCTATTTTAGAAGGCATTATAAACAGTCACTGAAGTTAAATTACACATTCTGAGTTTATATTGGAAAATCAGTTTTTCGTTCTCTACTTCTTCATTTAGCTATATCTGAAGGACTACAGATACATACTTGCTTCTGTCATCTCTGCAGTTTCATCTGCAGTTTTCAGTTCTTCAGCACTTGCATCTTCCTTGTGAGATTCATCAGAAACTCCTGAATTAAACAACTTAGTATTAAATCACATCATTTAATTTAGATTCACACTTATAATGTAAGCAAAATTAAATGATACTAGCACTCCTGGATCAAACCAATCAAAGCAATCCCCTCGAAAGTCCGTATCACTTCACTGAAATCTCAGATATTAATTATATAAAAGGCAGCATATATAAACTTACCAAGCTGCCCAGGTCAATACACTAACAAAGAAGAAAGCACTTCTTTCTTGTTACTTAATATACTTAATAGCCTATGCTGTGAGAACTCTATCTACAAAAATAGCATTAATGCTCATGAAACAGATGATCATTTACAGAAAGCTATTATTTCTGAAGACTGAAAGTTAGCCATCCACTAAAACAGATTATTCCTCTGGAAGGAGTCACTTGACTTGATGGCCCTTTTGGCAATGCATTAAGCAAGACAACCACATGTAACAAAATACACTAAAAGCTTGAAAGAAATGTAACAATATACCTACCACTCATTTATCCCTGCAAAGTTGGCTTGTTCAGCCTGGAGAAGACAAGGCTCTGGGGACACCTTGTAGAGGCCTTACAGTACCTGAAGGGGCCTACAGAAAGCTGGGGAAGGACTGTTTGTAAGGGCATGTTGTGATAGGATGAGGGGCAGTGGGTTTAAAGTACAGCACAGTAGGTTTAGATTAGACATTAGGAAGAAGTTCTTCACTGTGAGGGTGGAGAGACACTGGAACAGGTTGCCCTGAGAGGTGGCAGAGGCCCCATTCCTGGAGACATTCAAAGTCAGGCTTGAAGAAGATCTGAGCAACCTGATCTAGTTAAAGGTGTCCGTACTTACTGCAGGGAGGTTTGACCAGATGACCTTTAAAGGTCCCTTCCAACCTGACACATTCTATGATTCTATTACAGTGCAGTTCTATTTTTTCAAAACAAACTGGGGCAGAATATGTCCTCAAGAAAAAAGAGCAAGAGTTTTAGAACTGAAGACAGGATAAAGTAGTTTTGATTATATTTATTTGCAACTATCTCAAGTTGGTACTTTTTCTTCCCTAAAAAAATGATGTTCTATTATGGCTGTCTTCTGCCTTCATACACATGTGTGTGAGACTCCCACTGTACACAATAGTAGTCGTGAACACACAGGAGCAGAATTTTTACCTTAACATCACAAAGATATAGCTTTATCTTACTTGTTTCTTCGTCTTCAGGTCCTGACTCTTCTGAGGCTTTTGCCTTTATAGAGTCTTCTTGGCCTTCAGTTTTGCAGTGACTTCCACTCCCTCTAGAGCTTGAATTTGTGCTGCTCCTGGGAACATAAGATGTAAAAAGAAATAATTTAGAAATAATGTACATAGATAAATCATTGAAATAGCACAGCCTGACCATAATCAGCCTTCTCACAGAAAACTCACAATTCAGTACGTACTGATAGCAGCTACAACCAGCAACCTTCACAGCAATTTCAAAATTCTCTTTTATTATGTCCATCACCATTCATCCCACACTGTTCCTCTGCATCGACCTGTTCTCTCCTTCCTATCTTTTTCATTGAACCTTTAAAGGATTTCTTCATTGCTTCTCAAAATATTGCAAGGATTTAATCTCATTACTTACACATTTTTTGCATGTATGAATGATCAGAGATCTTATTAAAGGTATTACAAGCTGTCAGCTGAGTGCTAATACATAATATTCCATCCAATTAAAAAAACCTCATTCAGATGAAATTCTCTAAGTTCTTTACCCTTAAATGTCATTCCTGTACCTTCTGAGGCATGGACTTCTCATGTCAGCTTTCAGTCCTCAAAGTTTTGTTATTTCTCAAGATTTACTCTAATCTGGTACTTGAGATCTACTCCCCATTCCACATTTAGGTAATTACTGTGGAACACCAATTTCTGTTTAAAATAAGGAAAATTATTCCTCAGGAAATATGTAATGCTGCTGTTCTGGATGTCATCAAAATTTTTTATCCTCTCTAGAAAAGACCTTATTTCAGGAAATGCAAAGCCTTGTTCCTGTGTGGTCTCATTCTCTCATGTCCCGTATCTGCCTTGTCACCTGAAAATTAGGCAAATCACTGGACAAAAGCTGAAACAAAGATGAGATATGAGAATTATAAGCATGATTCTCAAGAATTTAGACTATATTGTTATAAGCATCTTCTTACCTGTGTGTATTATTACTAAACCATTTTATATGCTACATTGCTAGAAGCAGGACAAACCATGCTTAGTCTAGCCTAGACTTCAGTACTTCAATTTTTTACATTAACTATGAGAGCTTTTACTCATCTTAATGAGCAGTAGTCTGTTTTATTGCTGTACTGGATTTGGAGTATGTAGAAAATTTATTGGCTTTTACACTATTTCTTCTAAGTCAAGAAGTTTTGGCATCATTTCTGATTAGACAGACAGGGGTATAGCTAGACACAAAGTTGAGGATTTTTCTTATTTCTTGCCTCATACAATACAATCACATTTATGAACTTAATCACAGTCTAAGCACAAAGGAGGTTTTTTTTTACTCTTAGGAATCTACTTTCTAGCTCAGTGCTAATTTGCACTCGTATATTTACTCTGCTTTAATTTTTACTTCAGTGCTATTTTTCACATCAGCAGTTACATGAAGAGGATGTTTTTGAGAGAGGAAAATAACACCCTGTGCTTTCATTACATTAAGCTGTGCTATCTGCTTCCATAGCAGGTTTTCTGTTTCCCCAGTTCTCAACATAACCCTTCTTTGAACCTCTGCCAATTTGAATCTGTTTACTCAAAAGCATGATGAAGATTACACAGAGCATTCTAAGTCACAAGGCAGAGTTGAGCAGTGGCATTGGAACCCATTAATTCTCACCCTTGGCTGAAGTCTCCTAGATGGTGACATCTAGGATCATACTTGCCTTTCTAGAAGCTGCATTATGTTCAGAATGAAGTGACAGGTAGGTGCATGGTCTTCCCCCATCCCATTATCACAACACTACCAATTTTCAGATTAGTTTTTTGTTACTTGCATCCTACTTCTATTATTCCATTCGTTGGCTTGGTGGTTTTAGTCAGCCTCCAAACTGACAATGCCTTGCAATTCTGTCCTCTCAGGAAGTATTTTTCCTCACACTGCCCACGCTACACTAACCACTACAAAAACTCCATTAAGTTAGCTGAACATAGTGTTCAGCTTCTTTATTGACCTGTCCCACCTGGAACAGAACTTCAACATGTGGCAAAGTATCAAAAACCTTCTGGGAATCCAGACAGCTTCTATTACACCATCTGTATTTCTAGAACCCATTTTCCTGTCAAGAAAAGGGTATTGACTTGTGCACATTCTAACTCCTAAAATTTTGGTTTATTTCCCATGTACTACTTGTTTTAATATACTTTTCTATCAGAACTGTCCTAAAGCCTTGAACAGTGCTACCATTAGTCATAAAAGATAATGTTTAGTCCTTCTTTTTCTTTTGGTATTATATTTGGTGTTTGTCATCCACATGGTACTATCCCTTGGCCCAAGAGATTTGTTAGTGTACCTGCCGTTAGAGTATATATGTTTGATTTTGTACTAACATACACTCAGAAACAACACATTATCGTTGTTTAATAAAATCTGTCTTCTGTGGTAGAGTGCTGGTGATATTATTACATTTTAAAAAATCTAGAATAAATGGACAAAACATTTGCTAATGCTCTGTGAAATTTGCCAACCCTAAAATATTAAAGATGACTACAAAACTAAATACAGAATTAGTTAAAAGCATTACAGCAAAGCTCACTCACTCAAAGCTCACTGGGTTTGGACTCTAAACAGAAATACAATCTGATATTTTGCTTGAACATACCTGTCACAATATTTCAGACTCACATGAGCAAAGTCTTCATTCTTGTGAAAACACACAGATTACTGATCACGCTGCCAAACTGCTATGGGCAAAATCCACGTTTTATGTCTACAGCCACAGCACTTAAGAACAGCTAAATATGGTGGGTTTTTCCCACCCCCCAGCAACAAATGCCAGCAAGCATTTCAAAATTATTGTAGAAGACAGTAAGCAGAAAACATAAGCAAAGGAATAGAAGCAAGAAGAGATAAAACAAAGGAATAGAAGCAAGAAGAGATAAAACAAGTACTTTGGTTGTTTTGGGAGATCCTGAGATGCACTAGTGATAGACCTCGATACAAAACCAAGTAAGTGAGGCCAGTTAGACAGTATGTGCTTATTATCTGAAAAGGATGCCACCCCCTAATAGCTAAACAGTCAACAAAGCTAGCACCTTAACCAGGTGCATTCATCAACACTCCTCAGGCACAGAAAGTAATTTCACCACTTTGTAACTCAGAACCTGTGCCACAGAAAGACTAACTAATTTGCTGAATACCGTATGAGAAGTCTGGTAGAGCAGAGAATTGAAACCAGTGTTAGTGATATGTGCTGATGAATAACCAGTCAAAACCAAAATTAACTTCTTACCACTCATCAGTGAAGTCCAGTTTTATCGTGCTTGTAGTTGTTCCTTCTGTACTGTAGTGCAAACTTAAAACTGGTTCACCTGTTCCTGTATGTGGCTTATCACTTTCTGTAAATATGAGGTTGAAAAAGTTTGGATAGGCATCAGTTAATATACATAAAGCTGTTTTATTTCTGCAGATTCATTTAATTATCCTAACAAAGGCCAAATGTGGTAGTAACATGTAGAATGTCTATTTTACATATCTTACAGCCCAAGCAAAAAGTTTAAAAGTTCCAGAGTAAACACGCCACATTTGCAATGCTTTAAAATAGCCCCAAATTATTTATATTTATAAAAGCAAACAGAGAAGATGCTTTCCTTCAACATGCAGGTAAATCAAATTGCAGATAGGTATATGTCTGCACACAGGATTTTCCTTTATAAGCAGATCCCTTTTCTATCAAATATATTTTTAAGAAGAATATAAAATGGTTTTGGAAGTGGTGTTGAGTCTTTTTTGCCTCCATAAATACATATGAAAAAAGCCACAATGAGATCTAAACACAATCAGTGATCTACAAAAAACACCATCTCCTTTACTTTTTCTACGTAGAACTCGGCATCCCCCGAGGGACGCCGGAGGCAGGCAACTGCGTGGATCTCAGCCCACAGCCGGGGTGAAACCACGACACCCTTCAAACTCACTATCCTTACACCTGCTGTGAACTGTCAGCTAGTTGTACTAAAACACTGTAAATTCATGTTCTGAGAGCTTCAACATTAAAACCCCCACACCTTTCCTATTACAGTAACTGTGAGCAGAAGGGGAGTGCTTGCAAAATGAAATATTCACTATGTCCAAAAGCAACAAAAGGGAATCAAACTGAAAACCACTGCCAGCCTGCCAAACATTTCCTCAACGTATAGTTTTAAGGACGTTCAGTGGGCTCCTTCAAAACAGAACTGCTCAATGACATCCACTCTTGTATAAAGTTCATAGTCACAATCTCTCTATATGCACGGCACAACTGCCATTAATACTGAAGCTGGCCTTGGGCAATACCTAAAAGCTCATGGGAAGCACCATCAGATTAATCCTCATTATAGAGGTGCCACTCTCTCAGAAGCCAGATGGGAGAGTTTCCTTAGCATCAGGCACCACTCAAATGACTGCCAAGTAGCCTGTGTAGTCCTGTTTTTCATGAATGCTGAGCTTTTTATCTCAGGACTGTTTGGATAGAACCAATGACTGACTTTCTTTGGTTTACACAGTACAGAAATTTGGCTATACGTATACTTGCAGTATTGGCAGCAGTTTGATACTCATAATTAAGTAAAAGCTTCAGTTCATCTTTGGGTTACCATCAATTAAAATCTAATGTTCAGTTCAAGCACCAACCTACGAATTCCCCCAGTTAAATGGCTATTATTGAAACAATATTGGCTACAATACTGCCAGACAATTAAGATGTAGGAGCTATGAAAATAATTTAACATAAAGATCAGTGTTCATATTTTTAAGCGTTTGACATGCAGAAGCCCACTCACAGGATCAGAGCAGTAATCAGATCAGCTGCTCCAAAGAACTTTAAATATGTGTTTCTGCATATTCTGAAGAGAAATTAACAAAAACACACCAACCCACCCCAAAAAAAACCCACCCCAAAACCCAGAAACCCTATTAAAAATTTAAAATATTTTTATGTGAAAGAATTAAACTATGACCCTAATCATACATAAGGCACAGGTCTTGTTCTTCACAAAGAAAAGCTCATATACCTCTCTAAAATAAAGGTTCTGCTCTGGTTCAAGTGAAGCAAGGATAAAACTAATCAGAAGCAAGGTTCCCAGTTCCTGAAATAAACTGAGTGAGAAATGAAACAAATGTAAGAAAATATTTTATAGTGGCACATTACCGATACTTTGAACAAGAACGACCTGTTCTTTCTTAGCTGAACAGGTGCCTTCTTTAACTTTTGGCAACCTACCAGCAAGCATCTCTGAGTATAAAAGTCTGTTTGAACTTTGAGCATTCCCTCCTAAGGAAGTGCAAGTGCTGACCATCCCAACATACTGCACAAGCTAGCAGAAGCTGGACACTGAACGAGTTAAAAACAACATGGTAGGAGAATTCTTTACGTTCCTTGTCTTTACCTATATCTTGAGTTCCTGATTCAAAGATATGTCTTGCCTGTAGCTAAGAGAAACACTTGCTGCCTTAAGTAGTCCAAGACAGTCATCCAAACCCCACTATCCTAAAATTAACCTAATTGAATGTTATGCCTGTGTGACACAGTTCAGATCATGTTATCATAACAGTGTTTTCCTGTCCTAAAATCTCAACAGCAAAAAATGAATCCAAGATGCTTAAAGGCTGCACTCTGACTACCTCTTATTGTGGAAGCAATGCTCATATTTTTTCACTCTCCAAGTTGGAAGAATTGCCATAAACTTATCCAAAGAAGGCACTGAGCAATTGCTTTGACAAATCCCTGGAGGCAGATAACTGTTAAACCACATCATGTAATAATTTTTTCTTGAATCTACTATAACAAGAGCTAGGATTTGGATGGGTCAGTTTCCTCTTTAATCTGGCTTTGGGGCATGAAATAGATGCTAAAAAGACAGACCAGACAAGAAGCTGATAATAAACTGCACAGAATTAGTTGTGTAGTTCACCAGTTTAATATAAACTTAGACTGCTAATGAAAGCTGAATGGGAGCCTTTGTGAGGAAAGCTAATGAGCTCTGCCCAGCACATAATTGAACATTCTTGTAAAGAAGCCACATGGAATCCAGAAGTTGTGAACTCTCTGTTTTCAAGAACAATGTGATTGCCAAAGACCGACGAGATCAGAATGAAGCACTCTTCTCTTCCACTACTAGGTTTATCCTATCAGGCCAGATCCACTTCACATTCATATAAAAAAATGAAACATTAAGGGATGAAAAGTTGTACTGCTTCTGTGATTTAGGGGAGAGCTACTGCCAAAACTATTAATGTGATTGCAGACTCTAGTAGCATAATAATTGCTCCAAGAGAAAGTTGTAGCTTGCCAACACCTTACTAAACTCTACTACAATTTCTCAAAAATACCTTGAAATTTTCTTAATTTTACAGCTAAACACATTCGACTTTACAGTTACTATCAACAACTTGCACTCTTATTTTGTAAGCAACTCTAGAACAGACACTCTCATGAAGCAGTCCTTCCTCCAGGTGCCTACAAGAGGAAGGTACTACCACCCTTAAAACTGAAGACCAAATTGCATTCACAACCTTATTTTTTAAAAAACCTGAGCCTCACAACTGAAAGCAATACCCCTCATGCACACTTTTTCCCCACAGAAAATGAACCTGTGCAAGGGTGACTTCAGAAAGGTTGGGGCTCTTACTATGAGGTGGTAAGTGCATAAAGACAAGTTAGGTTTACAGGTTATGTTACCTAGTTAACCTAACATTGTAAGGAACTCCAAGCTAGTTTCCCACATCTCAAACGCAGCCCTATTCTCTCGACTATTGAAAACCCCATGAGAAGAGGGTACATGAATTTTCATGAAAAACTTCCAAAATAATTCCTATCACTCATGATTTCCTCCTAAGAAAATCAGCTTTGTATATTCTGAAGGTAAGTGTTACAGTCTGGGCAAAAAACACAGACAGTTGTTTCTGAATGGAGAAAAAATAGTGCAAAAAGGAGAAAATGAGTAGTGTATTTCAAAAAACAGGAATTCTGTGGGAAGACTGAACACATGGAAACTCGTCAGAAGCAGCTGAACCCAGGGGGAAGAGTGGAGATTCCTTTATCCAATAAGGAATACTGACTGAACACTGTCACACTGACATCAGTCAGCATAAGGCACAATGAAGTCTAAGGAAAGACCGAAAATCAAATATTCTTTGGACAAAGCTAATCTATATCCCAAGGCATTGAATTTCTTTTGTTGAGATGATTCCTATACTAATTAGTCCTGCACTTTACAGAAGGAGACAGTACAGACCACACTGTGCCTTACAACAAAGCACAGGTCTGAAATTCTTGGGTTCACTGTAGACCTGGAAAGCTCTGTATGCAAACCAACACTCAACCAGTTCCTTGGACTGGGAGGCAGAGTCAATTAACTGGGTCACAAAAGATGCCAATGCAGTTTCCAGGACTTACAGTACTATTTATGAGGAACTAACTCTACCATAGCTGACAGGGATTCCCAAAACCTCGTGCTAAATTGCAAATCTCTAGAAATATCAGTAACTAGCATGGCTTCCGCGTGTGTGGGAAGCAAGGTAAAGATGGTATGGGAGACATATACACATTTACATTTTAAGTTCCCAAAGTAGTTCTCTAGCTTCAGGTTCCCTCTTTAATCATACCAATTCAGGCAGTACTCTACACTCCAACAAACCTGACAGCCACCCTCTATTATTACAATCGCAGTAAAAGATCCCCAAGAAAAAACCAAAAAGCACAACAACAAACCCAGTGCAGATCATTGTAATTCATTTCAAACTACTTTTTACAGAGAGTAATGACTTACAGCTTCTGCTGAACAGTCAGAACAATGGCATTATAAATTTATATGCTTGTAATAAGTATTGTAAAACCTTTAAACCTAGAAACAGTCTTAAAATGTAAATGCCAAGAGACCGGTCTAGCAGAAAGATAGCAGATTCAGTACCAAATCAGGAAAATATAGGAATAAGAAAGAAAAAGCATAATCTATATACAAAGACCTGATAATGACTTCCTTCATTAGCTATTTGCACTTTGAGACTTCTGTTCAGATATGAAGGGAAACTAATGCAATTTAACTTCAAAAATCCAACTGGATCCCAGCAAATAATTCTTTCTGGTTATCACCTCGACAACAGATTTCCTAAGGAACAACTTCCTTTCCAAATTCCTAGTTTTCCAAATCAGAACTTCTATTTTGTGTCTCTTCAGGTGATCCTCACCATCACAACAGAAAAATATTACCTTAAAACAATCAGAGAAGTGACCTACTAATAAAGTCTGGATAAACAAATGTATTCTGGTTGGGGGGAGGGGGCTGTTGCATATTAAAAACACCAAAGTGCTTTATGAAAGGAAACCTCTTCACAATAGTTGAAGTAATTTCTTAATGTGGGGGAAAAAAAATCCCAAAGAGTCAATTTCAACTATGGGACTACTACGACTATTAAATTAACAAAAGTAATGCCCAAACTAGCTTTTAAGGCAACTGATCTGCTTGAAGAGGAACCTGATGCAGATTTAGGAACTGATTTCCTGGGACCAAAATTTCTGGTTTTATGTTTGTCATCAGAGGGCCTTAATTCAGAACTTCCCTGAACAATTTATCTGTTTTCCAAAAGTTTTGCAGTTTTAAGAATGTCAGTGGACATAGAGACTTTCTGTGCAAATTCCAGTTTTTTTTACTCTCATCAAACAATGCTTTCTTCTGAGTGCCTAACAGAGAGCATACCTCAGCCACTAACTATAAGCAAGTTTTTCAGCTAAACCCAACTACTAGAGTGATACAGACTACTGAACCATGAATAATTATCAAATTTACACGTTGAGGTCTAAGGCTATTTCATCACAAAATGCAATTCCACAACATGAATTAATTTTGTCAATATAAAGCACAGCTTGATTTACCACCACCACCCCCAATACTCTGGCTTCCTAAAATAAACCATAATCTCAAAAGTTGCCAAACAGACTATTCTTCAGAACTGGGATTTCAAAACAGCATTCTAGTTTAGGATGTGAAACAAGATTAAACAGCCAGCTCTTTTAAGGGATTTGAGCTATTAAATCTTTACAGAGGCTTTGATATGGAAGTAAGCATAATGTAGAGTGCATGGAAATCTATTTTTAAATTACCATCTATCACTCATTAATTATTCAGGCATAAATATTCACTACAGATGACATTAGTTCAGTTGGAATAGGGTCACCTACAGCCCACTTCACTGCTCACAATTAGAAGACTGATGAATAATGGAAAAAGAAAAAAAAACTCATGAGCACCCAGCCCACAGGGCATCTACAGCAAAATCCTAGTAGTTGTTAAGCAGAATGAATAAACGGCTGCAGAGGTAAGATGCACCTAAGTGCAACAGATGCTCTTGAGTTACTCAAACTGTGCAAGTGTAACAAAGCTGCATATCTCTGGTGCATAAGATAAATTAATTTGGCATCATACAATTAAAAGATACGTACATCTTGATATTTGCTCTTTGATCCAAGAAGAACCATTCAGAAAAAAAAAAAACCCAACAAACTCTTTTTAAAGAATTAATTTTACTTTGCATTTTAAAAAAATCTGCATGCCTGTAGAGTACAAAAGACACAATGTACCTACACTGAATGCATTAAGAATTGAACATAGAATGGCTTTCGAAAACAATTAACCTTACTCTGTTCCTCGTATTGAGAATTAAATAATTAATGAGTTTCCAGCAGATCTGCTTACAGAATTCTACTTTACGTAGATGAACAGCATTTTTAGACTGTTTATCAGCATGAAAGGCAATTTTAAAAAGAAGCATTGCAATCAACTATGGCTGGGTATAGCGCATTTCCTGTCACACGCACCCTGTTGCTCATCAAGTGACATGGATCCAAGCTGTTTGTTAACCACAGAAGAGGGAGAATCTGAAACAAAAACGAGATTTCAACTTAAAACATAAGCAGCAGAGAACTGCACAGCAATGTCACGATCATATGTTAGTTTAAAATGAAAAATAAAAAGCAGCAACATAAGGAAGCTTTGGGCTTCTTTAACAAGCAGCCAGCCATATTGCATTTTCTAGGCATGACAGAAGCAAAGCCACTTGTTTCAAATCATCATGTATTTCTTCAGGTAGACACTGAATTGCCTGAAGCTTGCTGACATGTCAATATTAGAAATGCCTGTCTATTGCCAGAGATTTTATTATGTTCTTCACATTTCTAACATGTTAGGAAAAAACACTGAAGAGTTGTGACTCCCTTTGCTCCAACTACCAAATGACACTAGTATTTCAAACCATGTGCTAAAGGTAGATTCCAGAATATTTGTACTTCAACATAAAATACCCAGTATCTTCAATATTTACACCTATGAGCATAAAATGTAAAAGATGAGACTGTTTACAGATATAATAGCATACAGACTTTTTAAAACATTAAAGCACCAAAATCCCACTGATATGACAGTTGGGTAGTTTTGCACTCCTAGATGCTATACCTCTTTGGCATCTGATTACTGAGAACATATCTTCATGAGTTTAACCACAGTACCACACCAGTCAGTCCTATAAAAATCCTCATCTAATAACAGGTAGAAAAAAAAATTAAAGTCAAAACCCCCAGCAGTTAAGTGCATCTTTTTTTCACTGGACAATACCAGTTAATAACTATCACCAGCACTGCATTCATCATGCAGACAAATGCAGATGCAGCATTCGGTATCTTCCATGGGTCTTATTTCTGTATTATCTTAAGACAAGCTGATATACAAAAATTAGTGCAGTATTTCAAAGATATTGGCTAGGCTACCATATCTTGGTTCCCTTTGCTAGTCTGCTACAAACAAATTAATGCTAAGCTAAAGGTATTAAATATCCTGCATTATAAACTGAGTCACAGTCTGCCAACATCACAGCACACTAAAGGAATTTTAACATAAATTAAAATCCTATACAAGGAAAGAAATTAAATAATACCCTCTCTCCTAGAGGAAGCTCACTTCAAGGTTTGGGCCAGTATCACCAGTGTGACCTATTTTGTAGTACAGCCATAAAACCTGCTGAATTGACAAAGCTGATTTAAATATATATCCCCAAATGATACCTCATTCCCAGACATCGGTGCATGAATCAGTCTGTTCCTTTCTTACACTGATACGTAGCATAGGAGAGGAGCAAACAAGAGAGAGCCCAGAAGAGCCTGAGGCAAACTCAGTGTGTTTTGGATGCTGGCTTACTTCGGTAACTGGGCTTATGCATTTTATTGCCCCAACTGGGGAATATAAAATTGCTCCTGTTTTGTCTTCACCTTGTTCAGCAATGCCCATGCCCTGCATCAAACACACCTAAACCAGACCAGAGAATCTGTCATCTAGATTTAGATGGGACGTAGCTCTTAAGGACGAGACTTGTAACGTAAATGTATTTCACTTCCAAAACCAAGGTGTGCTTAACACGTAATTTCTAATTTAGAAGTATTTGCAGTGGAGTAGTAATGCACTTTTAAGAATGTAAATCAGAGCAAAGTAGCGGGCATAAAATGCAGCGTGCCATACAACTATCTACCCGCATCCAGCCGACTCGGCACAGGAACTGGTACACCTCTCTCAAGGGCAGGCTGGTTTTGGTCACTGACTTGCAGTTATGAAGCCTGCAATTGGGATTAACGTGTATCAAAAGTGCTAAAGGGTGGAGAGGGAGGGACAGTAAGCTGGGAAGCCTAATGACAGAAGACGGTGATTCTCAGTCGCGCTCCATTCTTGCATCTCAGTTGTTTCCATAAGCTTGTATGCCCTTTATTAAAAACGTACATCATGCTGCCAAACATCGTACTTGGCTGGAAAAGCTAATCTCATCAGCTCTTTAATTCAGATCAAGATGAACCGAAGAACCAACATATTTTAATTACAAGCAAAAGAAATGACATTTACTACCCTTATCAGCACTTCTGAATTGTACTAAGACCTCACGTTACAGAGAAGTGACTAAAAATTAAGTAAGTTTTACCACGGGCATCATTCAGTCACCATAAGCAAAACTGTAAAGTGTGCTAGGTAGTACATACTCCATGCCAAAGCAGGTTTAAAGCTCTCATGTTTCACTATCATTTTGATGTCTTCAACTTTGTGACTGCATTTCACTTGTTAACAAGGATTTTAAAACAACGTGTAAGAAGCATCCTAAATACTCCAGTTAAGATGGTTAAGAAAAGAGCTCAGTTTGTAGCGATTTTAAACTCACTTTTCAAGTCCCATCACTAGCACCCCTTGAAGTGGCACTGCAGTCTGGAATCCCACACCTCAGGCAGGGAAGTAAACATGACCATGAAAGCAGCCTAGAGAAGGTCAGGTAAATGCCTCTTTTTTAAATATATGGCTTTGTTTTGTAAAAAATCTGAAAAAGAACTTTCATCATTTCTGATAAAGCTTTTGAAAAAAAGTATTATCAAAACTGTGCCATATAGTTAAAAAAAAATCAAGGAAAAAAATCCCAACTCTTACCTGAGCCTTCACAGGCTGGGTCTACATCCCAATGCAGTTCACCACTGGTTGTAATGTCACCAGTACATTCTAAACTGGAACACCACTTAAAGAGGAAAGTGGAGATTCATAAATTTGGGGAACCTCAAACAGAAAATAGAAGATAATTTCAAGGTCAGTCATATGCTAAAGGTTCTTCCTGTAGTTTGGGCAATCAGCACCTGACTTTAAAATATTAGTTAAGTGTGCCACCTCTGGTGTTTTGGTAAAAAAATTTTTCCTCGTATCTGTGTAACACCAGCTCCAGTGTGAGTCAGGTCTGACTCAGTGAGACCTGTTTTAAAGGCTTAAATACAGGACATATAGAGGATCTTAATCTAAGAAACTAAATACTTGGTTTTAAAACCAAGAATAATTGCTTGGCACGGTAAGATCTTGATTACGTAGTTTGGACTTCAACTGGACAAATTTCTACATCTGGGTGTTTACATAGAACGCAAAGAATCTAGTAATAAAAGCTGCAGTCATCCCCTTGTGTTTTACAGAAAACTTTGAAGGTCCAATTTGTTCCACTTTAAGCACACTGACCGTATTGATTTTTGAAATGACCAAAGAAATATTTTTTCTAATGCAGCAAGTAAATGTGCATCACAGGTTCTGCAATATGTCAGCAGGCACAGGTGCATGTATCTTTGTTCCCCGATAAATGCAGTCTAAAACAAAGTATTTTTTCCCCAAAGAAGAAAGGTTTGCATTGCTTCCTATTTTTGTGGGTAAGACTAGGTACACTGAGCACTACAGGAACACCTAAAGCACGCCTATCTGTAATACTGCTTGATTTTTTGCCTTTTCACTTCAAGAACAGCTCGTTCATGTTTCTGTAACTTTCCAATTGCATTCAATCTGCTTCAAGCTCTCAAGAAGAGAAGCGATGTAGGTAATGGTGACGCACACACGGCATATCAGCACTGCACAGAGCAGCAATAACAATGTGTTAAAAAGATTTACTTTCTTTGTAGCTTGCATATAGCACATATTTGCTGTTCTTTAAATACTGCATAGGATGTAGTATTATGAAATGCCACAGAGAGGTAAGCCTAAACTAGCCTTTATTGGAGAAAGTATAAAACAAAGACAACCAACTTACCACAGCTCCCTAATCAAATAAAGCAGCTATCAAAAAAATCTGAATCTTCTCAATACCTAAGCAAAGGCTTAAAGACAAAACAGACCTGATGTACACAGCAAATACTGGTTCTAAAATTGCCAAATTTATACAATAGTCATGAGAAGTATCCACTAACACAAGGTCTCTGCCATCTGAGGATGAAATATTTTTTCCCCCAATGTCAAATCATCCCACTGGGAATCATGACACCATTACCTCACTTTCACGTTCAACAACATGAACATTTGACCGTATTTTTCTAAACAGTGATGGTTAACTATTACAGATAAAACTTATAAATCCTCATCTAACTGTTACAAGTCCTCAGAGTGGGAGGCAGAGTAACTACCACACAGTCTAATTTCCTTTTAAACTGTAAAAGCTTTCAGCTCTTGACATTTTCTACTTGTAATTTCTTACGTAACTGGAGTGTTGTTTTCTAATTTCTTCTATTTTAAATATTCCACTGTCTATCATGTGGGAGGTAACAAATTCCACCAGACTAAACAGCAAAAAAGATATGCATCCTAATCAGTTGCAGGTCAGGTAGCAAACCTGTTCCCACTTTCTCAACCCTGATGCTAAATGAGTATACCTTTCAAAGCAATTACTTCAGCAAAATGGTTACATTTGCAAATTGTCAGCACATGAAGAACAAGGTAAATACCCCAATACTGGTTTCTCCAAATCTATGTGTATGCTCTGTGTTTATCTGGTGATCCCAAACCAAACAACTGGACCCCCCCATTAGTTCCGTTCAAATCTGAGATACATGGGGGCTCAAAACTCCAAGAGGCAGTGATGGATCCAAACTAACTACAGTACGTCTCTGACTCCCTTTCAAACCCCTTTACTCAGCTTAAAGCTTCAAAATTGTGTCAGTATAGATCTTTCAGTACTGGGGGGTAAAGAATTGCACCTCAGAGTTAGTAAAGTATCTGCAGATATACCTCCAGGTGAAAATTCTACAGACACTGCTGTAAGCACACCTTACTTCCAACTTTAAATCATTAGGAAACAATTTAGGGTTTTTTTTTCTTTTTTAAACCATTCCAAAGGAAAACGGAGGATAAAGACCTATTGCCTGTAAGTGTTACCTATGGTTTTGCCTCTATGAATAACATTTTTTTGAGTTAATAACTTCTGATGTTCAGTTTGCTAGAAAAAAATGAAAAGGAAATTAAAAAAACAAAACCCTAGCTTTTGGGTAGGTTTTTTCCTTTCCTGGATGGAAACCACAGCTGCCTACAAGAACATTGCTGCCATTGCTTTTCTTGTTCTCCTCCTACAAGTAACAGGTGACTATGGCCACCATGCCTAGGATGAGCACCCAGAGAATTTACTGGTTTCCAAACATTTTGAAAACTTACTGCAGAATTTTCCAGTGTAGGATGTTATTCAAAATTCAATAACTACATATTGTAACTGGAGCACCGGCCAGTTCCATAAAGCTCCACATAAATGAACAGATCAAATCAGAGCAAGTGAAACTGTGCATGTATGACACAATACATAATTCAGCCACACCTCAATTGTCACAGAATTTATCCACAGAAGAAATATTGCTTGACATGACCACTCAACACAAAATATGCTGATTTTTCACACAGCATGCAGCTCATTCATTTTTACATGGTGCCATGACAAAGTTTGCTTCAAGTTTATGCTTTAGGGTTTACCTCTTCATATGCATGCTTCTACTCTAACTTTCTCAATTGTGTCTCTTTTTGTTATAAGTATCTCCAAGGCCACCTTGTAGTAATTTTGAATTTTCTCTTTGACAAGAGAAAGTGAATGGTGACATGAAAAGTCACCCTGCTTGAAAATGGAAAGCATATCTGGGGACTTTGGCTCATTCCAAGTATGTTCACTATACTTACTGTAAAACCATAGCATTTAAGAGAGCCATAATTTAGGTTTACTGATTTGTTACCCTGATTTAGAACGTATGCCAAACTAAATCCAAGTCTTAAAAGTTACTATTACACACAATTAACACCAAAATACAATTTCAAGTGTGCAAGTACCATACTCTAATCAGGACACAGCAATTTCTTCCTCAGCTGCTCTAACAAACATTGCACAAACCCGACACCATGCACCTAGGAGACTGCCTCCATAGAATATCCTTTAGCTACACGATTCAAACGTGTTAGATAAATGAAAACGGTCAACATTGCTCTTCCCCTAACCATGTGATGATAAACACCACCACATGCAAGGTAAGGCAAGCAGCAAATGCAGTAACTGTCTCGCTCTGGAAGAGAAGCATCTCAGCAAACAACAGCAGCACAAACTACAACTACGTTAGCTGCTTAAGAAACCTTAATGAATGACAACCTGATGCCTGAGGGTCCTGTGAGGAGCCCTTAGAGGAGGACTGATCAGGAGAGGACGACTGTGGCGCTGAGCCCTCAGCTAGCTCTCGCTGTCTCTGTTGTTCTGCCTTCTTAAGCCTCAGCCGCTGTAGACCCCTACGGATTATAGCTAACTCAGGTCCCATTAACTCTGACAAACAGGGAGGAGCTGGAGGGGGTGAAGGGGAGGGAAAAAAAAATAGCGTGTAAAAGAAAGAAGCATTGAACATATAATATATAGAGTAGGGGGGGGGTTGGAGGACTGACCAAAAAGAGAAGCAGTGGGGGGAAAAAAAAGTAAATAATTTACTAACATCCAAAAAATATAAAATACTGAAATTGTTTTTATCTTCCTGAATCACAAGACTTAAAAGTTCATGACTCATCTCACACAATACATCCCCCTCCCCATCTCCAAAACTTAAACCATTTAACAAAGCATTATTTATCAAAAATAGATCCTGATAGATTCAAACCAAAGCAAACAACAGAAGCATTAATTTTTGTGTTCCTAATACACAAAACAAATGAGAACATTTACTGTGTAAAACTATGTAACAGGTACATTTTCAGAGGGAATGTGATAGTTTCCTGATGTGAAAAAAAAATGCTAAAATTTTGACCAAAACAAACCTGGAAATAGGTGGCAGAAGAGCATCCAGCCAAAAAATACACTTTACCATTAACTCTTTTTTTTTTTTTTTTAAAAATCTCAGACATTCATAGTGGGTGAGGATTCAAAGTCTGAAAATGCTGTTAAGTGGTCCTACAGAGAAAGTATCTATTGTATCATAAATAATTCTTAGTATCACTCTCTTTCAGTTCCATCTTTAGAGACTTTGCTGTTTTTATCCTTTTGTCTTTATTCATTTGTCAGTTATACCATTTTGGCACGTACCAGTCCGCTGTCTGATGAACAGTATTTTTTGTGAACTACTGTAAAACTAGATGTCCAAGTAATCTTTTATTCTTTTCATGCTCTTTGCAGATTTCCTCCACTTAGCAAGTACTTCCCTTTATATAACATAGATTGTGTCTTTATTAGCAATAGCTGAAGCACAACATTGACCCCATAGTAGGGTAGAAAAGTTAACAGAGATTCAAATATTCACATCAAATGCTTTGGCTAGTTCTGCTATACTCTGCTATCAAGGGCATTCTGGATTATTTTGTAGATATGAGGAAATCTACAAAGAAAAAAAACAACAAGACTATAAAATGTTAAAAATACTAGAGAGCGTTACACTGGCATATTACCTTTCGCTAAGCAAGAGCTTTACAAATATTCTGTAACCCTTATTCACTCTTGCTGAAGCAAGCAAATTTCAAATGTTCTTTCATAAAAAGAATCAAACCCAAAGATATAATCAAATCATCCAACAATTAGTGGCAGGCATGAGTTAGTATCAAATAGTTATGAGCTCTCATGCCCTCAGTTTAATACCAGTTCTGGGAAATACATCCTGCCAGGATATGGTTGATGAAGTAAAAGCAGGAGGAAAAATACATACTTCCTAAAAAGAATATTTCAAAGAGGTTCATTATGATCAGCTTTCATGTGCCATAAACATTTATGGACATCAGAACTCCAAACAGCCTGAAAATGCTTTTAAGGAAATTTCAACAATGTCTAAAAGTTGAGCTTTCAGCACTTGCTGCTGATTCAGTTCTACTCAGTCCAGAGACAGTTACAATTTAAGACGTAACAAGAACTACAATTCAAAATGTAGAGAGATAACTACTATCCTATATATATTCAATGATAACACTTTTTAACACATTTCAGAATCTCTAAGCAAATGTTTATTTTGCCAGCAAAAGGAGTGAGAAAAAAGAGAAGGAAAAAAGCTATTGCCACTTTCCCATTCAAAGTTTAAAAGCAAAGTTACCTTGTATCAGAACATACTTCAAGATTAATCTTTGCCTAATTAGTCACGTAGTCCCTTACCCCTCCCCGTCCCCCCCCCCCCAATGGTACCAGTGTGTACCTGGACTATTACTTACAGGGGAAAAAAACGCATAATTGTATTTTACAGTTTGTTGTACGTGATGTTTCGTTGTGGTTTAAAACTACAGCATCATAAAGCTAACATAAAAAATTAATTAATAGTTTCTACTGAACAGGATGAGCCGGGCAAGAAAAATAAATGTTATTCTTTTTCTTAGTGACAGCAATTGTTCTGTCTCATTATTTAAAAATAAAGCAAAGAAACAAAAATATCCAAACCTACTGACAAGAACACGCTACTGAGATTCTGCACTGATCTCTTAACTTGCAGATTACTCAAATGTTTCAACTGTAGTTTTCTAGAATACGCAAAAAAAAAAAGAGACATCCCAACCAGCCCCAGCAATGAACCATTTTTAATGGCTCTATTTTAAACATGTACGTTTAAAAAACATTAAGAGATGAAGTAATTCAGATGTAGAAGCGCAAATGCTTGCCACCTGCCCTATTTCCTGGAACACTGTACCAACAATATATATTATATAATACACATGCAAAGGTTTTGCTATTTCAAAGACAAGACTACGAGACTACTACTAGCACCTGTGCACAGTACACAAACCTGTAGAAATTACTTACCAAAAGCTGTTCATAAGCCTGTTATGTTCTGTAGTATGAATTCATACTCCAGTTCTAATTAAGTCATTACTAAAAAAGACAGTCTTCATTTGCTAACTCTTCGCTACAATACTCAAACCACCACTTTAAGCAAAATGATGTCTGAAAGCATCTTGCTTTCCTTCTTCCTTTTTCCAAAATGGTTCCCCAGTCATCCACTTTTACAATACACCTCTATGTCATCTTCTCACTCAACCCTGCTATATTTAAGCTACTACTCCTATCATGGTTTTCCCTATCCTGTCACCCTCGAAAGCAGCAGGTTTTATTCACCTCTGAACACAGCTAAACCAACTCAGGGAATCCTGTTCTTGATGCAGAGCACAGTGTTTTCACATTTGTAGACTAGAGACTGTGAGTAAATAAAACCTGTAACTGAGCACCATCATGGGTTACATAAGGATACAAACACTGCAAAATGGAAATTCACATTCAAGCATACCTATTCATAAACCCACTGCTCCTGCTCTGCCATGACCTGCATCTAGCCAGAAGATTTCCCTCTCCCTGAACTTGTCCATGTTACCCAAGAATGTTTTTGTTTTTAAGAATCAGCAACCAATCTGACACCCTGCTTAGGTGTAGTCAAAGTACCCATCAAACATAACAAAGTAAATAACAAACTATCTGCTGTCGGCCAGAACAACCACTAGGATCCCTTTCAAAACTGAATATATGGAGGGTCTTAAGTCCAAAGTAATGCTGGGAAAGAGGAAATGCTCTTAGAGAAGAATAGCATGTTATTAAGAAATAACAACTTCAGCTTCATGCTAGCAGAATAAACTTTTACTTAGAAATTCAGAGATTCAGATAAAAAAAAAGGAAAACACTTTGTCTAGACAGGATACATTCTTGAAAATGCAGGATAGAAAACGCACCATAATTCCAGAAATGCTCTCTAGTGCATTATCATTGTGCAACCCACAAAGCATCAATGCTGTAGCTTGAAGCAGTTATTTTGCATACAGGGCATACTCTCCTGGCCACTGTAAGCTCCAGAATAGACCGTATCAAGAACCCTTGGTAATGGTATGTGTGCTCTTTGGTGGCTGTCCCTCTGTACCAAGACAGTGGCAGCTAAATTGGGTTACTCTGAGTTATGAGTAGACCCCTTAATTTTTTTGTGTGCGCATCGTGAAAAACTTGAGATTGCAGCAAGCTGACACCAATACTAATAAAACCCACAGATGCCTAAAAGCCTCTGCTACTAAATAAATCTTCTGGCATTCCCTTCTTCTAGAAATAGTATCTGACTTTGTACTGTCACGCTTCTGCTCGCTAGTTCCTCTGAATAAGTACCAGACCAGTTGTCATGTTTGAAAGGGCGAGAACGATACATTTAATGAATTTCAATTTCCCTACCTTACTGATACCTCATCATTTCCATTTCTCACCTCATCATCTCACCTGTCCCAAAGATTTTGGCTGCAGCAGTCACAGTACAGTGAATAGCACACTCTTCCCTGGGAAATCCCTGTCTCTCCTTTACTCCAGAATATCCAATTTAGGGCTTGAAAATGCTATCAGTCATCTTTTCAAATAACAAAGACCTTGATTTTTTACAACAGAATCAATACCAGAAAAAAAGGTGAATTTATATGAAAACTACAGGATTTTAAAATAATCACCAGAATCTGCAAGTATTTTGGGTGTCAGCCTTTCTATTACACCTGTGAGGTCTAGAAGCTCACTTCAGAAAAGTAAAAACAAACTCTAGTTTAAATATCCAACTCTAGAGGCTGTTACATCTTTTCCTGCATAGAGATGAAAAAGCGCAAGTCCAAGCAAGAGATGCTCTTTTGCTACTCCAAGTTTCTGGCCTAGAAGAAAGTATTCCATTTTCATTTTCCCACAAGAAGAATGGAAATCTGTATTAAATCAGTTGCATCAAGATACACAAACTTAAAAAAACAATTTGCAGTTCTTTTATTGGTTAACAAATTATACATCACATAAGATCAGCCCTTCCTATCCTTCTGAGAAGCAAAAAACCTTACACTGCTGACACTGAATGTTGAGGTCATAGATTCTGACTGAAGATGTTCTGCTATTCACGGTACTGGTGCTGTTACAGCCAAGTCACAGTTGAAAAAACCACGATGTTACACTCCATGGAAGAGGACAAGTTTAGAAAAAACAAGCACTTTTTTTTTCTATTTTAAAAGACAATACTGGTTATTTGAGATTCCTTCTTAAGACAAACATATACAGTTGATGGTTTTACTCTTTCTTTAGACAACAGCTGCAGTTTATTTGGTAACTATAAAACTTCATTAAGGATGTGCAAGAAAGAGAACAGATTGAGATCAATTACCCAAAACTGTTTCTTACTGAAAGCATTTTTCATACACAATGACAAGATGGATTTCTTCTCACCAGACTGATGGAGCACAGGTTGAGCTGAGGCCCCCAAAGAAGGCCTTTGTTCATTATCAGGAGAGGACAATAATGAAGTTGAAGGGGGACTTTCTGTTGAAGACGATGTTGAAGGAGCCTGGGCTGACATTGTAGAAGAGGAAGATGATGGAAGTTGCTCAGAACCATCTACTTCCATTGCAGTTTCTGATTCTGTACTAGGTGGCATGTTATTAGTAGCCGGAGCATCTGTCCGATTAGTCCCACCTTTGATTGAAAATAAAGAAAAAAAAAAAAAGAAAGAAAGAAAAAAGAAAAACAAGAACCCAAAGATAAACTTATTCTGTCTCTAAAGATCCCTTTGCAATACCGTTCATATAGCAAGCAGTTCTTCAGACCGCACTAAAAATTTTTTGTTTACACCTCAGAATGACTGATACTCAAGGCCTGTACATCTGGTATAAACATGCTGTTGTAATTATCATTCTTGAAAAGAAGGAAATCACCTCTGGACCGTGATCTTCCTCGTCCTCGATTGCTTTGTGCAACTTCACTAGCTTCTTCAAACCATCTCGACAGCATGTCTGACATCCTCTGCATTAGAGAGACATTAGGACTTTGCTCCCCTGTAAAACAAGGAATGCTAGAGTTTTACATACAACTTTACAGCAGCACTCATTTTCCCCCCATTCCCATTAAAAAAACCCACAATGCCTGCACCATAAGCTGTATAACTAGCAATGCCCTGAACCATCTCCTGTATTCAGCACAACAGTCCAGCAAGAATTGCCAGCTGAACACGGCACCACATAAAAACAAAGTTTTTGCTCCTTTTCTGCTTTACAATCACCTGCTGCTTTTGTGGATGTGACATTGCAAATTTCTGTCGTTGTTTTATATGTTGGTTGAATAAGTTAAGAAGGCCTAGTGTTTTATGGTTTTTCAGCTAATTATGTAATAACCCATTTTATCATGCAACAATGGACGAGCAAAAAGACTAACATAAATTAGCCTATGAGGCTTTTAACACTTCCAAAAGGGTTCTTCATAACTTAGATTTTCCTCATAAGCACAATTTAATAAAATCAGAAAGTTCTTTTAGGGGGTTTTGTTTTCTATTTTGTATCAAGTGACAGTATAGCAAAGCCGCTCAAGCAGCGAAACCTACTTTATCTCAATGTAATTAAAAACATTTTATTCTCAATTTATTTCTGGTTTTACCACATAGGAGGAAAAAAAATATTAAGAGATAGAATAGGAAAAAAATCCATCTGTAAAGGTGGAAATAGAATCTAAAGAGTTTTTGTATTCTGGGAATTTTTGGTGGGGTTTTTTTGGTTGGTTGGTTTTTGGGGGTTTTTTGTTGGTTTTTTTTTTTAATGCACTGGCATCTTCCAATAGCAGAATGTCTGCCAGCAATGGATCACACTGAAGTAAGAGTTTCTGCTGGCCCTTTGGAAGTAGGTGATGTTTAAGCAACTTTTGGAAAAGTTTCCTAATTGAAAACCTTAAGAATCTCTGGGAAGTACAATAACTCATGAAATTACGTATGTGAAAGATATTTTACTGCCCTGCATACAAAAGCTAACACTGAAAGACTAGAACGTACTTGGGAAGAGCATGTATAGCGTGAACATGCCTCTCCAATGTCAGTGCTGCTACCTGCACTGATGTAAAAAGAGAGACTAATCAAATATCTGGAGCAACTGCCTATCTTTCAGGACTGCACATAATCTTCACTGCTAGGGTATCACTTGAATATATCATCACTAGACCTTGCTTTTAGATTATTTACACCATATTCTTGGGAGTGAAGAAGGGAAGGGGAATATACCAACCCAACTACCCCCAAAAAATTGTGCCGCTCAATCTGACCCCAATGCCCCTGTCTACCCCTAATTTCCCTACAGATCTTTGACCTCCCCTGCGATCCCTCATTCCTTTCCTGGACAGGCAGAGGAGCTCTGACCTCAGCAGCTTAAAACACAGAAAACGGAATGCAACAGCTGAAGAAAACAGAAGGTGGTTAATGATGGGAGGACAGGAAAATCTCAACAGTTCACAGAAAAATGAAAGACACGGGTCACCACATGCCTAATTTAATGCAATGTATATATGCTCAGTTACTGTACAGTTGTGTCAAATAATGCTAAGGATACTGAAGCTTTGTTTTAAGAAAATAAAAATCTAGCCCATGTCTATAGTGGAGAGGTGTACTGGAGGAGTCCTTTTCTCAGGCTTCATTTTCTCCCCAGTAAATTTACTGGATATTACAGGGAAATGACAGTGATAAGATGCTTAGCTGAAAAAGAATTTCCCTAAAAAGTAACTTGGTGCAAGGGCAAAGTTGCAACAAGTTTTGATGGGAAAGACCTGCAGCAAAAACAATGGCAATAGAGTCCCTAATATGAGGGGATATACAACTGAGCCTGCAGAATGAAAGCATTAAGCAAGCAGAACATAAAACTACTTAATAAAACTCTGTGATATTAGAAGGTGCATGATGAAACTAAGAGAGCAATTTAAAAGAAAGGAATGAAAGAATTCCTTCGCACAGCAGGCACTGAACTTGCAGAAGTTTTTGCCATAGGAAATACTATCAATATGTTCAGAATAGGATTACAGACAGTCACAGGCAATAGAGATGCAGATGCTAAAGGAACAGAAGGGAACATACGCTCTGAAGTTTCTAATACAGTACTTCTCAATGGGGGAGCAAGGGCAACAGACTATGGTGATGGGCTCGTGTTCTCTCCCTAAACAGCATCTCCTATTGCCTGTGTTCAATAAAGAATTCTACTCTACATGGCCCAGTACTCTGATACAGCCAGACACTATCATTCTAGTTTGGGGAGTTGGGAAGATGAGAAAACCAAAACAGAAAAACTGGAAAGGGAAAAGGTAGGCAGAAAAGAGAGGCAGATTTAAGGGAACCAGAACAAATACTTGTAAAACTGACAGGTTGCGTGGGTAAACAGAAACACAACATTAGCTGAAGAGTGAGATAAGTAACAAAGCATCCTCTGCCATGCTTTGGTACCCCATTTTCTGACACTAAAGCATAGCTTTGGAAACACTCTATCTACTGTAACTGAGTAATGTATTACAAACATGAAAATAAGCATAAAAATTTAGTCATTATGTGTGTTTTGTTAAAAAGAAAAGTGAAAAACAATATTAGAATCCTGTTGATTAGAATTACAGTCCTCTCACATAACTCATCACAGAGCATTTAATTGGTAACTGTAACTGCATATGACGCTTGGCTACAAAAAGGGAAATACATAATTATGTTACTACATGACCAATGACAATGAAGTAGGCTCCCCTAGATTTACATCAGCCTAAATGAAGCAACACATTTTTTTTCTGGTAAGAATATTTTCAATTTAGATTTTTTTTTTAATCACTGTAGAATAGCGGTTCTGTGTTAAATTCTAAGAAAACCATCTTAAGAGCTGGCTGATTCTTAAAAAATGGACAGTTTAATCTGAAGCACTTGCAAATTTTGGGAACATTTAAGAAAAATCGGAAGATAACCCCCAAACCAAACAACAGCAACAAAAAAAGCCGGAACAATACACATGAAGAAAGACAACCACCCCCCTCCACAACTGCAGCTGCTTTACCATCTCTTTCTCGTTCACTCTCAGGCCTTGCTCGCGGTCCAGTATCTGACCAGTCCCCTCTCAGTCTCAAACGTTTAACAGGAGGTTGCCGTAACTAGGGAGGGAAGAGGAGGGGAAAGAAAAGGGGGAAAAAGGAAGAAAAAAAAAAAAAGGCATTACAAAGCTATTTATTTTGGACAACTACAATTTCTAAGTCTAAAACACAAATGCAGTCTTTATACCTCTGTTTTCTTAAATTACATAAATCTGTATCTGTCACCAAAAAAGCAATGCCTGCCATATGTTCAGATCAACAATGCTAAGCCCAACACTGTATCGATAGAAGGCAAGAGTTTTAGCTACACCAAAGTTCAAGAATCTAAATCAATGACTCTAAGAACTAATGTAGCCTTTATTTTATGCAATACTAACTTTACTATGGTAATTAAGGCTTTCTATACCTAACAATAATAATTACAGTTTTCCAGAATTCAGCCTGAATTCCACAAAAATATTCACATCTTCATGTTAGAAAGTATACAGCAGCTTCAGTTCAATGAAATGTGGATTTGCAAAAAGCAAGAGGCAAAATCAATTCAGGCATCAACAAAACAAGTTTTATGAAACTAAACCAAACCTACATACCAAACCAAACAAACATAGCTAGTGTTTTGAACATGCAGAAGGGCAGTTCAGAGCTTGAAATGAAGTGTATTGGTCAGATATTTCTGGCTTAAAAACCAAACAGGTGAATAGTTGTGCTGACAATTTTAAATTAAATGCAAAACCCCTGCCACAAAAGCAGATTAAAGTGTTAACTTTCAGGAGCCAGAAGATTCAGGAAGAAAGCTTCACATTCCTTCTACTCTATACAACTTAAAGCCAGGCTGAAATAAAAATACCATTTCAGTAAAATCATCTGGCAAGAAGAGATTACAGTACATATTCTGTGCCTAACAAAGAAGAGAATACACAGGATCTGTTACTAACAGGTTATCCCAAGCTTCTCTCTCTCTAATCACTAGGCAGTCAATTCTCCACAAAAACTACTTATCATCAAATTAACATCACACAGAAGAAAAGGAAAAGTGCAGAACTATTCGTTCATCATGTGATTCTTCTGGATTCTTCTTTGCTTTCTCCTGCCTCAGTGAGGTGACAGTATAACTCAGTGGGACATTCTTCCTCAGTCCTACAAAACCTACACCCCTCTCCGACTGACACCATTTGCGCCAGTAATGGCAGTCTGTGGCCCAGTAAATACAGCCTGGTCATTGCTAGTAAAGGCCACAGGCTTAACAGGAAGCTAACAGCAGAAGACTCATGCTTTGTCTGGACTTCACTCACTTGGAGTTTCTTTTAGCTCATTTAGCTGCAGCCACAGTTGTCTTATCAGCCAGTTTGCTTTAGTTTTGCTTAGACTCACACACATCTGTGGCATACAACCTCTTGTTAACGGGTCTGATATACACAGGAACGCCAACTAGCTAAACTGTGTGAGGAAGAACATCATGTAAAGGAGTACAGGGCTGACAGCAGATACCCTGCAGGTCTGGGCACAGGAAGATAGCAGAGACACCTCAGCAAACAACCCAACCCACAGCTGTTAAATGTAAAGGCTGGACCTGAACAACAACTGTTTTAGGGCTCACAAGACAAAGAACAAGCTCCTAAAAGCAAACACATTTTTGAGTCTGCCAATATGGTGTGTTTTTTGCATCTGCATAAAAACATATAACATCGGCCTTCAAGCAGACTCTTAAGAAAAAGTCATGCATCTCCCAGCAAAGAGGAGGAAGAAATCTCACCACTCTCACCACCATCATCCTCCCAGTGAAGACAGGAAGACACTGACAATTCACTGTAAACTTGGAGGCCCATTTCAGGCTAAAAGTAACGACCTCAGGATACAGAGGAGCTTGTGAAACAGTGAGTATAATGCCAGGAAAAAAAAAAAAGGAGCCAATGGCAGCAGGAGTGCAGGGGGAGAGACATACGACTTCACTGTAGTTAAAGAGATTTGTTTTATATTGATCAGACAATTTAGATAGAAAGGGTCCACATCATTATAGCTGAGCTGACAATAAACAACCGCTTGTGTTTTACATACATCACTAAAACTTTTTACTACTGCTCAGTAGCAGTGGCTGTCGTCCGGGATCTAAGTATTTTGTACCCCCTCATCTTTGTCATTGAATGATAACTTTTAACAAAAAGTATTTACACTTGTTATCAGTGTACGCTTTTGGTGGCATGGAAAACAACAGAGAATACACATCAAGAGTGACCTCCTTGCTACTCCTGTTTGTCTTTAACCCATAGATATCTTCTCAGCTTTACAAGAGGAAAACCAGCCAGACAAGAAAAAGAACCAGAGTGACAAAATACTGTAAACATTTTAAATAAAAAACAATAGTTTGCAAGTTTGCAAATTTTGTAACACTATCTACTAGTCACATCTCAATCTATTAACAGCAACGTTAATTTCAGATTAACTTAAAGGGAAAATTAACTGATCTAAGTGTCACAAGAAAAAAATATGGAACATGAAAACACGTTATCTTAATCACTTGCCTCTTCCCGTCTCTCTTCAGAAGAAGGAACTTTAAGTTCTCGTGCTGTGTCATCCTTGGGATCAAACAAGTATATGTAATCTGAAGAGTAGCTAACAAGGATCTCTTGACCATCTTCACTGTAACATAGAGACGTTACTCTGCAGGATTTGTTATTGAGATGAGGAGGAACAAAACGTGCCACCATTCCAACAGTGCCCCTACCAGCATAATTCCCTGTATTAAAAAAAACAAAACAAACAAAAAAAACAACCAACCAAAAAAGGGGGAGAGAGAAGTGACATTTATTACTGCAAGTTTTCAAAAGCTTCAGTATACTATTAACATCCAACAAAAGATGATCAGAGAAAAGCTAAGGATCCTATAGCTTCTGCATTAACTTGGATTTTAATAGTGACGTACCGGATTGTACCAGTATTACGTATTTTTGTTTTAGAACAGTATGTACAATTAAAAGAAAAATGAAACACACACATATGAATGTAACCATATGTAACCATGTATGACATACCCATTGCATAATGGTGAGTAGATGCTATCTGTCAAATGCAGTACACATGGAAATTTTGGAACCTAAGCACATTTACACAGTAATGCAAATCTGTACCTATGCATAAATTAGAAAGAAATTTATTGTATGAAACTTTCAAAATTAAGGATATACAGCTCCTCCTTACTAATCACTAATTAAAAACTGTTAATTTTTCTTCTTTCAAACACAATAACACTGTAACTTGGAACCTGCAGAGCTATAAAATATATTGGACTTACCATGCTTCCCTGACAATTCACCTCCATTCCTCATAGTAAAATAATCTTAAATTCCAGAATTACAAAAACTTGTGAGCAGATAAAATTTACCTATAAGATCTAGCACTGAGAAAAAACAGACTGTATCAAAAGCTCATAGTTTGCCACATAACAGTTTCCCACATGGTATATCTGTTGTGCCTTATTATGTGCAACAGTCCATCCTTGACCACAGAAAAGTTCAGAGTATCATCTCACAATACATAAAGACAGAAAGTTTTAAATGAAAATCAATGCAAACCCACATAACCCCAAAGCAAACCACAGAACACTATCACAGTATATCCAGAAGAATTAGTGTCTTCAAAATTTTGTCTTTCCCCTCCTTTACTCTGTAGGCCTGCACACCCAAATTCATTTTATTCCTGTGTAATTACAATACAAGAGCAGATGCATAGCACCTTTCAATCAATGCCCCCTTCCCCTGAACCTGTTCTCACAGAATTTTGCTGACCACTGTGATGAAATGGAGACATCTTATAAAAAGGTAGCCTGACGAGATGGGTATTTTTATGTTTATTGAGTGATATTTACGGTTTCCTTTCTCCTCCATCACAATCATCAAATGCTGCAGGAAATTACAGATTTTGTGGCACCTATTACTTGCATGAATGTGTAGACACAGCTATGTATTTCAATTCATATGTATCCAAACACAAACTCATCGTGCACTGTAAGAGATACATGAGAACTATATAACACACTTTTACTTGTCACCTGCTGTTTTCTAACAAAATCCCTAGGTAAGCACCTGAAGCATGCTAGCTTTCACCTGAAGGATTTGCAGCTTTTCAGCAAAATTATGTTAGATATAGCATATTGCATGCAAATGCACAATATATGAAAAGATAAGCACATTGCATGACATTATGGAGTCCATAAAGTCCCTTCCCCTAAGAAGCAACACAGAGTACAAGAAGATAAGAACTTCAGGTGGACCACCGAAGGATGTAATCACCGGCTTTATGGAAATCTTGAAATCACATGTTTCAAGACAAAAGAGGTGGCATAACAGGTCTTTTTCTGCATTCGGTACAGAACCCCTTTTAAGATGGATGAAGAGATTAAGTTTACTTACTCAAAGATTTCTGCATTAACAAATGCTAGAGTGAATTGCCCCTATTGTTACAAAGCATAATTCTCGGAGAGGCAAGCAATTCTGCTTTGAGTATTGCACTTCAGTCATTCACCACCTATTTTGAAAAAAGAACCTGGAATTGGAGCTGCAAATGGCTAGGAAAGCTTACAGTAAGGTATGGCTCCCACCTGTTGCTCTTGTACCAAGCATTCGCCGATCGTATATTCTTACTGAGCTATCAGAACAACCCACGGCAAGATAGTAGGGGATTGGTGGACAGATAGCAACAGAAGTGGCAGCACGCCGGCAGTTTATTAAAATATCCTGGAACAAACAAAAATACAGCATTCAGATAACGCTCTGAACATTTAAGTATAATTCTATGTTTTACTTCAGGACACAGGTCCATCAGTCAAGGAGGTTTTGAGAAAACTAGGTCTGGCCCTGTGAGGATAGATTGTAAATATGTCAAACAGAAAAGCCACTGCAGAGAATGAGAACTATCAGAGAAAGAAACATAACACAAGATCAACTTTAAAAAAAAAAAAACCCACCAAACAAACTCAAAGCAAAAAGCAAACAAACAAAAAAACCAACCAAAACAAACCACAGGAAGAAACATTTTAAAATAGACAAATATAACAACTACAGCTTTATAAACTAGCTTGCACTTGCACCTTAGATTTTCCTATGGAAACATAGATAACTGTGGAGTCAGAAGAGCACTAAATGGACAGAAACCATCTAAATTAATTTAAAGGATTAGAGTAGATTTCATCTACAAGCAGATAATTGGATAGAGGAAAAAAGAGAAAAAAACCCTAGGATTGGTAAATATGCACAAAGCAGAATAAAATTTATTGAGAGTAGCATTCAAGTGTCAGTTTTTCTCCAGTTGAATATTAAAACTGTTTCTGAAATCCAAACATAGTGGACACCACCAAAATCTTACCTTCTAGGGAGAAATACCAGTGACTAGTTAATCTGGTATAATTCATTATCAAATCTTTTCTTGTGGAGGCACAAAAGATGCTGAAGAAAATCAGGCTGCAAGTGATTTTCAAGCCTTATTTTTTGCCCCCAACGCTGCACTCTATAGTAACTAAAGCAAAGCAGTCCAAGAGATTCAATTTCAACATAGAATCTTTTCTATCACATCTAAAGCCTCACACCAAACTTCAGAAACTAAAACATCCTAAAGGAGATATTAACATAAAATAACTTTAAAAAAAAAAAAAAATGAAAGAAAGAAAAAAAGATTCCCCAAACTTTTTTTTTTGTTTCTTGGGAAACATGTTGTCATCTCCACCACCGACCCTGAAATCTATTACTTCTAAAAGCCTTACCAGAATTCATATCCTATGTTTGTATGATGTACAGCTCTACATTTAGGTCATCTTTATTAAAAGATTTCACTCTTACATCTTTACAATCTTCCTTTGTGCAACTTGTTTTGATTCGAGTATCAAACCATCTTACAGTGCCATCTTCACCACAAGAAAGGAAAGTATAGGGATCATTTGGTACTGTCATTATCTGCAGCAAAAAAAAAAAAGTTAGAAAATAAGAGCATCATTATCTTGAACAGCAAAGACTGTCACAACTATGAATTGACTTTCTACTGAAATAAAGAGGAAAATTGAAAAACTGCTAATGTTTCTTCATTTTCAAGAAAAGGCTTGAACTGAAGTTAAAAAACCTGTGGAATGTCACATAAGATTAAATATAGGTCAAAGCTTACAGCTTTTTCTATTATCTTTTAATAACCAACATACATTTACTGCAATCGGTTTTCAGATAAGAAATCAATTTGCTGCAGCAATTCAACAGAACCTCAGTTTATTTTCTCCGGAGTAATAGAAGACAGTAAAATACAAAGCCCTCAGAAGTTGGAATGACATGGAAATACTAGATTGATTTGATTCCCATTGGGCCATTCCTTCAGTCCCCCGAAGCAACCAGACATATTAAAGCCTGTTACTAACCTGCTCCCTCCAAGCCATTTATTTCTTTATTTTACTTTTTAGGAAAGCTCTGTATTGTAGCATTTTCCTGACCTCAACCCTGCTCAAACTGGGAAAGGCTCAGATGGAGTCTTCCATATATGGCTTCATTCAAGAAGGCCTCCTTAAGACAAAACAAAATGGCAAGCAACTATAAAGTAAAACCTGAATTCTGCAGGTCAATGGATGTGCTTGAAATGTCATACTCTTACATGCTGTCCTTTAAATACAAAACAGAGAACATCGTAGAAACTAGCAGTATTTGTCTTTTCCTACAATACTGCTACTATCAGTAACTTAAAAATTATAAAACTAGAAAAAAATAATCAATAATAGTGTAATAAGCTAATTCAATAATGAGCAAATGAGTGATTCTGTAACACTTTGTGTGTGATCATTTATTCTCCCCTCCAACCTCAGCTCTTAATACCAATAACCTATGGATATCTGTAAATCTCTCTACCTAAAATGGGATTACAAAACTAATCTCTGCAAGATTCAGCATTTCTTCTTGTAGTGCTCAGTACATTAACTGAGACAGTATGTGTTGTGCTAAATCTTACTGCTGACAAACAAGAAGTTCAACAGACCAAGGTTTTAATGTCAATGGAAAAAATAAACTTCTGAACTATGACTATAATTTTTAATGCTAGCATAGCATATTGAAAAGAGTGACTTTCACTACATATTAACTCAAATTGATTTTATTAGTGTAGTTATAGAAGCCAGCAATCATCCTTCAAGCCACTAAATCCTTCCAGCATTTTTGCTGTGTTTCAATGCACAGCTTGTGTTGAAAACATTTAATTTATTCCAAAAATGTTGCTGAATGTGGTACAACACAGCCAGCTCTTATTTCTGGTAGCTGTATGATTTTATTTTTGTTGTTAACACTGATACTATTTCACAGTATACTCTCAATGGCGCAGTACAAACCTCCACTTGGACATGCCAATTTTTATGCCTGGTGTTCAAAAACATACTAAGCATTTTACCAGCACTAAATGGAGAAAGTGAAAAGCTTAGACTCCAATAATTAAACCTCACCGTTACAACATTTAAATTCAACAAGTACATATTGTATATACAAAATCCTATTTTTATAATTAAAAAATCCTTTCCTGTTTAACTTTTAAAATATATAGCTATACGATCATTTTACTGTATTGAAAATAGGAAGGTAAGAGTTATACATAAAAGTACATTCTCTTTCTGAAATGCAATTAATATCAAAGGCAATAAAGAAAAGCAGAATTAAAACAAGGGCAAAAACAAACTTATAATGGCCTTGTATAAACAACAAATTCTTCAAAAACATGTTTCAAGAACTACTCCCTCCCCTTCTACTTGTTCTATTCTCACCCAGAATTAAAAACTTTTGTTTCACAGTTCACAGGAATCTACAGGAATTTCCACATGTCTCTGTTTCAATAGACGTTTGTGCAGTGTCTTGAACTGTCACAAACTCCAAGTTTAAAGCGCAGTATAAATTCAAACCACACTCAGTACCTCAGGGGCAGATGATGTTAGCTTTTGTTATTTAGAGAATCCAATGAGTTAAAGTTCTATATTTAATATGATGATGTGGTTCTATACAGCCAGGAAGTAATGTCACGATATTTTGAAATTATTTTCCTACTCCAGAAGCCTCTCAGTGACAAAGTTGCATTATGTCAGAAGCTGAATCTCAGCTATTTGCTTAAAAAAATTCTGCTTTTTACTCTTACTGTATTTCCATATGCCAAGGTGCTCTCAAAAAACATCTGCTGTGTCACACAACAATACAGTCTTTTAACGTTCAACCATCAGGTTTAAGCCATAGCAACAGAATTTATAAAAATACCTCCAAAAATGTTTTATAAACCTCTTATTTGGAAGAGAGCTCAAATTTAGGCATGTTAAACCTCTGTGCAAAACAGGCTAAGAAAAATAACTTCAAAAGACGACGTAGCTGTTAAAATAGTGAACATCACATAGCAGTTTTGACATCACTTCCATTAACCATGTTTAAAAACAGTCTAAACAACCAAAACAGTATCACATTACTGTCATTCAAAGTAACAGTAATGTCCTCTTGTTAACATTATTTGCTGAATTAAAGTCAATCTCAAAAATCACAACCATTTTGACTGTGCAAAATAGTAGTAAAATGTCCATACTCTCTTCAACTAATGATTTGGAAGAAGTTTACTATATTCCATACAGCTACTCACTGCTCAGCTATATTCTTTCTACATGGGCAACAATAAAACTTGTGTCTTGATTTGCCAGACCATTGGCCTCTCCATATTTCTTCTAAAATATTTTTCAAACTCTCACTGTTTTGACAGGTTTAATTTGTTGTTATCTATCAAATTTGTATTTATCATCTAGTTTAGTGGCTTGCAATGTGCGTACCATGATTACTGATGAGGAACAACACCTCGCAAAGAGAAAACCAGCATCTCATAGTACAGGTTACAAGTGTTATGTTCCAGCCTCCTTTACTCCTGACATGCAAGCACAACTGGGCAACCGCTTTCATTGCGCTTTCCCAGTTTGATCACTGGTTTGCAGCACCACCTGGTGCCAGTCACTTCAGTTAACCAATCAAACTGTCTGGTCAAACCAAGCTCAGGCAGATCGAAACTTTAGATTGCCACAGTGACTCTTTGTGAGGACTTCCATGAGGCCACCAACTCTTCCATTTGCAGCACTCTGAGCAGCCTAGCACGTGATGCCAAACCCACTATTCCAATGGTGTTTCTATTAGCACTACCTTCATGTCTCCTCAGCACGCTATCCATAACCATTCTCCTACTCTCAAGCTCAATAACGTTTTATATAATACTCACAGCTAGCTACCCAGGGTACCAGATACAGAGGTACCACCCAGGTACAGAGGTACCACCTGTGCCAGTTACTGGCAGCTCTTCAAGCCTGCAGCCAGACAGCAAGGGGAGGGGTTCTTATTTCCCCAGGAAGTCACAATGCAATCGTTGGACAAAACCTCTCCTCAACAGGGACACTTCATGTTTAAGAAGCAGCATCTCAGTCTCCAGATGTTCTTACAGAAGGGAAGTTTTATCTGAGACAGAGAATCCACAGACTAGCCAACAAGCTACTATATATAATAAACTTCAGTGAGAACTGAGGCAGTTTAAGCTTCTGACTGGGGCCATAAAGACTGATGCTATTCAAAGGAAACATTTTCTCAACCAAAACAAATCTGAAAATAAAAACAGATGATTCAAGCCTGGGATCCAAAACTATGTTTTGCAAAACTGAAAATACAGCCTTGTATTAAAACCAGGGAAAACCCAACCCAATCCCACAGATCCCAGAAACAGAGCAGATACTGCAAGGTTCACTCGACTGACCTGCAAAGTTACCCTGCAGAGAGGAAGTGTTTGTGACAAAACCTTAGCAGAACATACAACCATAGTGACAACCATAAGGATACTTTTACTGCATGATCGAAAATTAATTCTAGCAGTACTTCAGCCATTTTCTTTTCTCACACAACCTTTTATACCCTACAATTTTTTTAACAGAGATTTGAAATATTTTGCTCACCTAACATACAAAGAAAGCTATTTAAAAGCCTGCTATGAAATCTAAGCTAAATATTTTTTAAAAAATAATAATAAATTTGGATTTTTTTCCTTTGTGTGTGTACTGTGGTGTTAAATAAACAAACTGGCGTATTTATAACCTTTATCTATTTTAAACACAGTAAGGTTTACAAGCATAAGATTTTAATGTCATTAAAACAAATAATAGATAAACTTCTTATTATCTTCATCATTTAAGTAAAACTTCTCTTCTCATTTGCCTATTTACAAGAATATATCTTCCAAGGGATGATCGAAAACACTGGCTCTAAGTTTACACATAGAGAGTTAACTAGAATACAAAATAGAGAAGTTTCCCAAGACTATAAATACCTTCCTCAGGTTAACTTAGTCACACGTGTTGAAAAAAGCTTTTTTAGAAGGATTTCAATTCTGAAAAAAGACATTGAACTGTTGAGAAGTTAGAGAGGTGGGGTGGTGTAAAAATGAAACAGCAAAACATAACCTCTGTTGTCACCCCCCAACCTACTTCAGAAAGAAATTCACAGCACAATTTAAATCAGTTTTCCTTTGTATAAGATTCTTTCAGTGAAGGTGTATTCAGCTGTTGTATTTGCAAGTAAAGTGCCGTGGTAGTAATGTCCCACACTTAGTTGAGACAATATATTTCTCTTTTAAAGCTCCTCTAAAAAAAAAAAAAACAAACAAAAAAAACCTTGAATAATCCAAAAAGCAAGAATGAAGGCTTTTTAACTCTCACTGAAATAAAACTTTCACCACTCTGGTTAAAATCTTGGTCAACAATACAAAAAAATACGTATTCTACCCATCTTAAAATGATCACATATTTTTATGAGGTACCTCATAGGTAGTTCCATAGTGGCACGTGTACTGGCATTGTCTGTTGGTCTCCGCATCTTGTTCAACATTAGTGTAAAAAATCACTCCATCTCCAGAACAAGATACAATCTGTTTGTCATTGGTGCACGGTAAGAATTTTGCACTAAAAATATTGGCCCTGTGTCCTGAGCGAATAGTTGTTAAAACCTGTGAAGGAAGAAAGGAAAAGTAAGGATGTGTATCAGGTTAGTATTTTCACAGCAAATAAAAGAATAGGAAAACAACACAGCTCTGGTACTATATAACATCCATTATGTGCAGGCTGCCAGTAACCTACAGCTTAAAGACCAGAACAGAGAAGCTGTCTTTACACCAAATTCCTTCTATGAACAGTGTTCCTCAAGACCCATTTGTTCACTTAAGCATTTGCACAAAGTAGTCTGCATTAAGGACTGGAATGCAGCTGCCACCTTTTGTTTCTAAAATGCTAGTTTTTATCAGGTTGCTCAAAGTAAAAATTTAGTTGAGTGTGCAGTCAGTCAGCGTGTCAGTGAGGAAAGGTTTACAAGATCTGCAATATTGTGGGTCAAGATGTGTAACACATTACAATCCAAGTCAACTTTATATAGACCATAAAAAAATTGATGCCACTCTTAAAATAAACTCACTTTAAATAGGAGAACTGAAGTTTGTAAGAATGCATATTTTGAAACCACTCAAAAAAAACCCATTTAAGAGCATGATTACAGGGCAATAAACTAAGACTTGACTTAGTGTCAATGAAATGTCATTAATCTACAATACAGCAGAGAAGCATGTAATTTACATCCCCATCACGGTTGGTTTTAAGCACTGTGATGACTCTGTATTTCCTACATACTTATTAGTCTATCAAAACTGAAAACCCCCTCCATATGCTTTCCTGTGCATGACTGAACATTTTATTCTTACCTTATTTCTCCTATCTGTAGGATTTAAACCAAATTGCAGTTTCACTGCTACTAATAGGAAAAAGGCACTTACCAAGTTGTTTATAGTGTGAAAATTACTTCCAAATTTCCACTCAATTAACTTAATCAAAGAAAATGTTATGCAAATGAAGTTTCTGTCAGTGATCGCTCATGCCTAATAATTTACAAGAGCTATTTCACACCTTTGAAAATTCACCCCCACACAAAGATGCACATTCTGAAAGATACACAAGGCATAGTATTTTAAAAACTCAAAATCAAGAGATAAAATCCATTCACTTATTTCCATATATCTGTCTCTTCATTTAGATTCATTTGTTCAGATTTCTGCATTTTACTGAAAACTTCAAACTCCGGACATTCAAAAGAAATGAATGGAGGAGCTTGATACCTGTCACATAAAGGGAGTAACTCAGAAGTAGTCCATAAGGGTACCCTTAGTTGAGATGACAGTTAAAGATGTTGCCTATCAATCCCATCTCTGATCTTATGCTTTTACTACTGTGAAAGAAATTGTCCTGACAAGAAATATTTCTGATCTCAGTACTAATAAAATAAATTTTAAAAATTCTAGCTTAGGGGCTTCTCTACCATCTTGCCAGTTCCCCACCACTTCCCCCTATTGCTGAATACAAGCAGGCAGGCTTTTTTCTCTGCTCTGCTGTACAGGGCCCTTCTCTCACCAAATTACACGTCTCTTGCTTTTCCCCCTTTTTCTCACAAACCCCAATTTAATGCCCTTGCTTTTTACACAGTCAATAGCCAGCTTACTCTAATCTTCTGCTTCTCTTTTCCCCATCCGCAGACCCCAATTTAGACATGGAGATCTAGATGTGATGATTGCCCTCAAACCTCAAAAACCTCAGATTTTTCTTTCCCTCCCTTCTCTCCTCCATGGTAACTGAAACAGCACTCAGAAATATATACAGCTACACCTTTTCAGTAAAGAGCTTTCTCACAGGCTGATCTAACGTACTCAGGCCTGCCCCTCAATTTCCTGACTATGTTGCACCGTGTTGCAATAAAAAGTGTTAAAGCATTACAGCATTTATTATATGCAGAAGATTTCCCATGTCCTCCTTGACATGCATGGTACATCTTTTCTATTCTGGTTATTATACTGCCCAAGAGAGGGGCAAAAGAGGCCTAAGAAGTTGCTGGTGTAATACACACATCCAACTCCCTAAAGTCTAGTGGTAGCTACACAGAGTAGAACAGTACCACCACCGTACTCCACTGGAACATTTTACTACCACTATGTAACAGGCTACAAATATTGAATGACTACCAAAAAAAGGGAGAGGGGGGAAAAAAGAATTTCAGATGTTCTTCAAGTACTGGACTAGCTGTAGTAACTCAGGCAATCTCATAACTTTGCAATCGTTTAAGTAATACATTACACAGAGAAATCAATCAAAGAGGCAACAAATTCAAGAATTCAAGTTCCATCTCTTAAAAGCACAGGTTATATTTCTGGAATGGGATTACCAATTCATGTAGCAATCCAGAAAAGCTTGCATATGAGCTCCCTCCTTAACAGTATAAATACTTTCCTCCAAGAAAGTACAATTTCCTGGAAGCTACTCTGTAGTCTTCTTTAAACTTGAAATTGTTTAAGTTCCATATCCAAATGGAAACTATTTATGATTAAAAAAAAAATAATAAAAGAACCACAATAATAGCTAATCCAACATTTTTCAAGTTACACTGAAAATGAGAACCAGTTTTAAAAGTGGTTTCCTTTCCACTCTGGCCTACTTTTCAAAAGATGATTGTTGAAACAAATGCAAGTCAAATATGAGTGGGCTACTAAGCCTTTCAGGATGTAGTTAATTTAGGGTTCCCATTCAAGATGCTCAATACAGAATCACTTACAATCCAGCCTTTTCAATAGTACCTCCTTTGAAGAGGTCAAACCTGCTTTAGAAGCAAAGGAAAGCAAACCTGATGGCACCTCATCCTAATGTGAAAAATAGCGAATCCTGACTCTAGAAAAGCTGTAAGCCTTCAGCCCCACTAAGCATCCACCAAAGCTTCCCATGCACGTCCTCGAGTGAGCTGAATCCTCTCTCTCCCAGAAGGCAAACCAGGCTAAAGATTCAAAAATCCTGAGCATATCTGCTCATAAGAATCCTGTCTTCACCCTGGTATTAGCCGAGAGGAGTCTCAGATTCCATTTAAAGGCTTTGAAAACTGAGCATTCAACCAGATATAAACACATGAATTCCCATCTTTTTGTACTATACTTGCAGCGAGTAAACCTCTAGCTCCAACCAAACTCTCACCCCACCCAACTCTCAAGTAATGTGATGCCTAAAATAAATAAAATTAGGAAGAAAAGATCCACAAGAATTCTTCTCAGTCGTCCCAAAGTGCATATAAAGTGCTCCTCCTTTTGATTTAGACTTGCAATTACTATAAGAAATCACAGTAACACATTTCCCCTCAGATATGCAAGTACTATAAATATGTAACTTATTGAAACATGAGAAAAAATATTTAGAAAAACTTCTCCTTCCGAGACATAGTAACAATTAACATCTGCATCTGCTCATACATAACACAAAGTGGAGTGACTTACATTAAAATAAGTAAGAGTTAAACAAGATTAAATGCTTCCTAATGTGGTTTAACCCCACACATTAACTAAGCATGACCCCTGTCACTAACTCAATTTCCCCCTTGGTGAGATGGGGGAAGAGAATCAGAAGAAAGAGTGAGAACACTCATGGGTTGAGATAAAGACAGTTTAATAGGTAAAGCAAAAGCTGTGTGCACAAGCAAGCATGACGAGGAATTCCTTCTCCACTTCCCATGGGCAGGCAGGTGTTCAGCCATCTCCAGGGAAGCTGGGCTCCATCATACATGTAAGAGTTTAGGAAGAAAAACACCATCACTCTGAACATGTCCTCCCATCCTTCCCCAGCTTTATATATTGAGCATGATGTCATATGGGATGGAGTATCCCTTTGGTCAGTTGGAGTCAGCTGTTCCAGCTGTAACCCCCCTGGCACAACACCTTGTGCACCCGCAGCCCACTGGCTGTTGGGGCAGTGTTAGAAACGGCAAAGGCCTCAGCTCTGTGCAAGTGCTGCTCAGCAGTAACAACATCCCTGTGTTTTCACCACTGTTGTCAGCACAAATCCAAAACATAGCCCCATGAAGTAAATATCCAGCCCAAACGAGCACACTTCCCTATTAAGTTAGGTATTTTACAAACCCAGAAGACTATATGATGGCTGAATGCTACTCTAGCTAGCTCGTAACAGAAAATACAGTTATACAAATATCTGCCAAGATGACAAAATTACAGTAGAGTTCTGGTACCAACAGCAATTTGCTCTCTTTTCCTGTATTGATCCCGTTACTCAAGCCAGAGAAAATAAGCTAACACAACTGTAACAGTCATTAAAATTTGCATCTCTGGTACATTTCAGGAACACTAATTAAGTCTTCTTGCTAGTACCTGCTGTTCTGTAATTGCAGTTGCATATATTGGGTGAAAAGTAAAAGTAATTTTTTTAAAAGCCTATCTGCTCCGCTGTTATGTAAAAAAACGCACTTCAGAGTACTTTAGAAAACAAAACATCTCCTATATTTCTCACTTGGCTTAAGTGCAGCAGTAGCACATAATGGGGACAACCACCAAAATTAATCCATGAAAGCATAAAATTTCCATTGCTATATGTATTATTGTATTAAAATATTACAATATTTTAATCATCATCATAATAATGATATAGCAACTGTCCTATAGTGCTATATTAAAATAAACTCTGCACAATAAAGAATATTGAACAACCTCTACATGCATGAAAATTTACTTGGCAAGTCTCTCCAACAACACTCACTTTGGAATATATTCTTCATCCATTTCATGGCTGTCTTAGATATCTTTTCTTCTTCAGCTGAACTCTTAATCTAAGTGAACCCCTGGTCTAACAACACTGATTTGAACTTTCTAAGATTGGCATCGATAGTTGAAAGGAAAAGATGAGGATTGGAAGCTATACCTTATTTGGGGAAGTGAGGGAAAGGGCCTTGGTTCAGGCAACGCTTCAAATCACTATTATTTTTCTACCACAGGTCTTCATGAAGGCAAAAAATTGCTGCCCCCATAAACTTCTTTTGAAACACTCTTTCATCAGACCATCCACGGGTTTTGGTTTCCTACCACATTTAATTTCAGCACCTCTTCACTTCAGGTTTTAGTTCTTAACCTCTGAGAAAGTGTGAGAGACTTCAACATTGCTGCACAGGATCCCCAGTACTGAAGGATACAGTTCAGAGCATCTCTTCTATCAAACTATCAGCAGCTCCTCAATGCATGACGTGTAGAACATTGCTACTAAGTGCCTAATGGACACTAGCTGACATTACAGGTGCACTGTGACCCATGAGAGTACAGAAGTGGAAAAGCAGAAACCTTTACAGCACTTTGCCCTTTACAAACCTGCTTCCCCCATTTCAGTACAAATACTTCTCCATTCAAATACATGCACACACAAGGCAGTGTAATTTCAAATGGTAATAAAGTATTTTAATGAAGATTGACACTTCAACAGCATCACATAGAAAGACAACTCAATATATTACATGGAGCAAAAGCTAATACAGCATTTCAAAACTAAAATGAAACAGAAACCAATTTATCTGACTATAAGATTTCACAAGAATTACTGAAATCTATTGATAATTCTGACACTAATCTGTTGTGAGACCGTGTTCCTTTTGTGCCAGACCACCTACCGTAAAATGGGATAATACCTATGCTGCAAGGGATTAGAATACTAAGGTTTTAAAGTACTCTGAAGTTTTATTCCCATTTATAAACACTATAAAGTGCCCGAAGCTATCTTTGTCAGGTAATAATTACTATCTGAAAAACAGTATCTTGAAAAACAACTTAAATCTTATTTAAAAATTACTGAGCATCCAGAAACAAACCTACCTTTCTGCTGTAGGGATTACTAATCACCAGATTGGTGTCATCCGAACCAGATAAAATATATTCTCCTGTATCATTCCAGCAAATTGTATTCACCTGCAATGAATTAATGAAAATTAGTTTAGCCTTACATCAATTCAAATTTCAGAATATTTCGACATCAATACTCATCCAACACTACAGAAATAGGAGTTAACAAATTCAATTGAAACTATCTAATTTCTAAGCAGTTAGCGCCAAAAAAAAAAAAAAAGTGTTTTTAAAACAAATTTCTAAGGGAATCACCTGCTGCTTCACCTATGGCAACTCAAGAAGAGTCCCATCAGGCAAATGCAGGCTTCCCACAAAGGCCTCAGTACTCAGTAGCCCAAATTTTACAGATTCTGGAGCTTTCATGTACCAGATGAACTCTACAGAGTTCTCTGGATTTGAACTGGAGGGCATCACAATGTTCTCATTCTTGTATCTTCACCATATCCAAATTCTGATCAGCCATCACTTTGTATACTTTTCAGTGACCACACCTCAGGAAACATGTGAAAAGCACTGCTGAACCCATACCAGAACCCTTTTAAGTGTCAGTACTTTGGGAAAGATGAATCTTACACTAAGATAGAGTTTATCAGGAGAACTCTAGAATATATTTCCTTACTAATTCTCCTACTCACAAGACTGTGTTTAATAATATGTCAATGAAATAAAGCTCTTTAAAAGCACTCAAAATCCAGCAATCTCGGAAAACATCCTTAGAGTAACCTGTCTTTAGCAGTAACTCATGCACAAGCACCAAAGACTGCATGCCTGACTACTGTTATTTCTCTAAAATAGCTTTAAAGCATCAAACTACAGCCATCAATTCTTCTATTTGCTATATTCTGTTGGCAGAATAACTGACTGAGTGTGATCGATGACAGCGGGCAATGTGATTAGTAAAAAACCACACTTCATTCTAAATCCTTTGCTTCTGTGTGTTTTATTAATTTATTCAAATGTCTCCTTCTGAGCCTGACGAACAAAAATATATTTTGGCTTAAAATAAATATACCCATTTGAGTTACTATTTTAATCACAGAAGTTTAGTTGAGGTCCTTAGTTATGCAAAGTTACAAAATCAGATTTAACTGTTTCAGATGGAACTTATGGGCAACAACTTGACATATCCATTGAGGAGCTTTAAATCAACTTTTGCCACTCAAAAAAAAAAAAAAGCAGCTACCTAGAGAAATCTTTGTGTTACAACAGACGTGCCTATGGCAGAGCTAACTCAGTGCTCGGCAGCAGCCAAGTAACGTTAGGATCACTAGGAAACCCACAGAAAAGCAAACATCATTCTGTCAGCATATACATCCACACATGGCAAATCTGCATCTTCCACAATATGCAGTTGTGGTTCATATCCCACTCCCGTATTCTCCATTTCTCTTACTGCCCATTTGAAAGGAGAAATGATGAAAAAGAATTACTACTGTGACCACAGATATGTAATACTTTTTATTAGCAATAATAAATAAATATTATAATTTAGCTATTAATTTGTATGGCTCTGGGGTGGGGATATGACAGAAGCTTCTGAAATCACAAATGGAGTGGAAAAAGAAAGAAATTATTTTCTGTGGATTTTTACAGTACAGGAACTGGGAAGCCTTAAATGAAACCTTCAGGGGACACAACGTGGCACTTCAGTAAAACTGGAATTTATTGGAATGAACTATCCTAAACACCATAAGTGGAGGAATATATGTATTCATCAAAGAAAAATGGCTAGAAACAAAGGTGCAACTTTCATCTCCATCCATCCATTAAATTGTTGTGTGTTCTCTACAACACCCTTCAGGTATTACCTGCTCGTCCTGTCTCAGCTTTCCTCAAAAATCAGTACGAACCACTCTCAGGGCCAAGTTATTAGGCTTGACTGAGCACTGGTATGACCTTGCATGGCTTGCTCTTATGATTTTGTAACCTTGGCTGTCAATCACTAAGAACCATGCATTCCAGTAGCCCCCAGATCCATCTATCATTGAAGCAACCTGTCCTGATAACAACTGTACTTTTAAAATGTTGTCAAACAGTGCAGTACTACAGCCAGGACAAACACAAAACCCGAGAGCCTTTGTTTTCATCTACAGTTCCTTTCAGGCTGGAAACCACTATCATTGCCCTAAACCAAAATGCTAATATAAGGATACAAGAATAGAAACAAGAACAAAACACCAAGAAAACAAGGAAGCTGCAAAAAATTAAAAAACATAATGTGCAAAAGAAGAGCTAGCACAAAAATTAAACAGAGTGAAGGGCATGGGGAGTATGTGTCCAACCAAAACCTGAAGGACAAGAAAGCAGAGAAAGCATCGAAGAGGCAAAGGGAAGACATGATTATCTAAATTGCAGCACTGCAAGCTAACACCAGGCATCACTCATTCTCCTTCTAAATTCTTAGTTCATTGTACTGATTGCCTCAGGGTTGAAGTATTTCGGTAAACGCTACCCCAAGCCAAAGTTGGTTCACAAAAAAAATCCTAAAATGGCACAACCAAACATGTGCTAGAGGTCTGTAACTAAACAGGCCTTCTATTCTCTATCAGGTCACCTTCTCAACTTCTGTAAAAAAAACCCAAAATCTTTCAGTGGAGTAAGTTTGACATCATTCCAACCCCCATTCCCTGGAGTAAGTGATCATTCATTACACTACTTTTCTCAGTATTTAGTACAAGCTACTGACCAACAGTGAATAAATTTAATAAATATGCTTGATAAGAGCAGATTAAACAAAGCTTTCATGTCTTACTGCATGGTAACAAAGCCACTATTAAAATATAGTATAAAATAAAGACTATCTAGAAAATTGGTTTGTGTCTCCAAACCATGTAGAAAAGCTACAGCACCACAGCCTATCAACACCCAACTGAAAGCCTAATGTAAGAGTTACTGCAGTAAGGGCTTGAAATTCTTGGAAAAATGTGCTAGAGCCAAAGGAAAGAATGTATTGAACACAAGTGACTCACAATTACTAACAAGATGAGAAAAGTAAAAGGGTGTGTAATTAGCTTTCTTCTATTAAGTATTCCACATTATCAACTGTATCTAATTTTATTTGCCACTCCACAGCCTTGAAAGGAAACAGCAGGCACTTTTGGTTCATTAGTCAAACAGTCAAAAATAGGTTTATTATGTCTGTGTTTTTCTCAAACACAATGCAGGAGGCAGTACAGCCAATCCTTAAAAAAACACAAACCAAAACAACCTAAAAAAAAAAAAAAAAAAGGGAAACTCCTTGCTTCTATGCAACATAACAGTTGATTCAACTCTCTTGTGAACAGATTACAGGAAACAGAAGAAAAAAGATAAAAATTACTGGAGACACTCAGAATACCAGAAAGATCAGTAAAAAAGGCACTACTTTTTATCCTTGGAAGAAAAGGTAAAAACTGCACATTCTAACAATATGCAAACAAACTTCCTATACTAATTTAAGCATAGCTTTGAGGACAAGATCTAAAAATGACTTGCTTGCAGCTGCCACCCTGAAGGAAAGGTCTGCCACACAGTATGGCTGCTTGTTACTGAACTGAGTCTCTATACACAGAAATGAAAAACTATTCCTCCAAGGAATCCACTTGATTTTACAAGGTAGTATTCGCTCATGTCAAAGGCTCCATTTTGCCCATGCATTCTACAGTTCTGCTTTTCTCAGCTTTCATGGACTAGGACTGGAAGAAAATAAGTGATATTTTTACTGCAATTCAGTATGATTTAGAATCGCTTTCTCCTCCAGTTTCCTCACACTTCATCACTATTGGTCCAAATTGATTCTCTTTCAACATTTCTCCTTTGGAACTAGCCACTTCATACAGAAAGCATCGTACTTAACTACACATTTCTTCATCATCTAAGATTCCTCTTAGAGTTAACGTGGAAAATGGCAACTTCTGGCATACATATAACCTCACTCTGAACTGGACAATGTGAATCTTGTTGAAAGAGACAAACCATGCCCTGGAAGGCTGATAAGGTTACAAGCAGACCTCAGTGATTTGGTAGACTAATTCACATACTACTGCTAGAAACTGACTTCAAAGAAAGTGGGAAAAATCACACTATTTCAAAGGCAATGGTACCCAGACTCTGAGATGAAAGTACTTACATATCAAGCAAAACAGTGCTATGGGTAATATTACTGCTACAAGAGCACATATACTTGAATTCTTAGACTATTCCCTTCTTCAAAGATGCTGTACCCGAGTATGATTATACATACAATCATATATCCCACGGGATCTCTCTTTTGTGTAATATAGATCGAATGGTAGGTAGGAAGTTGGACTTCACTTTTACCCTCAATTAGGGGGAAAAAAAAAAGAAAGAAAAAAGTCATGCCTTAAGTATGTTATCTACCATATCCAATTACACAGCACGCTCTAAGTAGAACATACAAGTCACAACTTACTCCACAGAAGAATGCCGATGTTCTTAACAAAAAAAAAAAATAAATCCACAAACCAAAAACAAAAATCCAAAACCAAACCCTGCCCTCCAACCCTCTAAAAAACCTAAACACTCCAAAAAGAACATCCAGAAACACCTTTAATAAGGTGACTATGGCATTCATTGTTCACATGTGAAATGCATGCTGATTCAGCAATTGTGAATGGGGAAAAATTAGCATTGATGATATAAGCATTTTAATCAGTAAGTGCATTGCAATTTCATTTACTTTTATTTCAGAGGTTTTTTAACCAAGTACTAAGAAATTGCACTGAATGGTACATAAAGGACTATTTGCTGCAAAAAAAAGCACACAGTAAATGAGGTAAGAACTCCCAATGCCACATTCCTTATCAAGGTAGATAGTTTTGAGCAAATTTATTTTCTAAAGACATTTTTCAAATTGCACAGTATTTTAAACATCTATATAATGTTGAAAGTTCACATTTTTCACCCAGTACAAAAATTAAAGTAGGCCACATGTTAAAACATACTTTATAAATCAATTCAAAATGAATTTTCAAATACATATCCACCAGGTAGATCCAAGCAACACCAAATAGTCAACACCAAATTTACGATTTCTGTGACATGACACAGGTAGTCAATTAAAATAGAGATCAGTGAGAAGAAATACTATTTTCCCTGTGCTCTGTTTTATAGGCCAAAATGGCAGTTTTTACAGAAAGCAAAGGAAAAAAAACCCAACCAACTTCAAGAAAAGAAACTTGAAAATTTTCACCTTAAGTCTATTTGAAGAAATTAAAAACTACCAGAAAAAAAGCTCTAAAGTAAAAATCACTTTTACAATCTTGAATTTAAAAAAAACTGCTAAATAACTTTCTACATATAGAATCACTGAACATTCTGGGTTGGAAAAGACCTTACACTATCATTCTTGCAATGTTTCTTGAAAAAAAATGGAAAATTAATGCATTTGGTTTTTCAAGTCAACACCACATGTATCAGTACATTAAACTTACAATGGCAGTCAGTACAGCAAAAGTAGCTGACTTTTTATATCTAGCAATTCTAATCCTTGCCTTTCCCAGTCATTCTAATCTCTCAAAAATCCATACAAATTAAAATCATACTTCAGATGTCAAGCCAAAAGGGTAGATTTTATTAAGCCTTCTTTACAAAAACTACTGTCAATTAACAATCACAACACTCCTTAACTTAAAGCTACAAGTGTAAGTCAACTCAAAACAAACAAATATCTTTACAACTGAACAGCTTTGGAAATAAGTATGTTAAAATATAAAATCTACACTTACATTTTCACTTTTTATAGCACATTTATTAACCCTTCACTTTTCAGATATCTTGTACAATAAAGACAGTGCTCTAACAATCATAAATTTCTGCTTCATTTGCCAAAGGTAACTCTGTACCTAAAAACCTGTGGAATTCAGGTGTAGGTCTCAACAAGTGGAGTTTTCCAGCTCAGCTTTAATACATGATATTTGCATTTTTTATAATTAAAGAATTACTACCATGGCAACCAAATCACAATTTAACATCTTTTAACAAACAACAAAGCAACAAGTGACTTACACATCCATCATGCACATTCAAAGTTGCTTCAAGTTTTAATCTTTGGATAAATTCTCTTCTCCCTGTGAAGAAAAACAGTAATTAATAAACACTTCTAAAATAATAAGAGTGAAGAAGCAGTTAAGACCCTGAAAAGGGGCACTAACAGGTTAAAAAAAAAATATATAAATTTTGAGGTAATTCATACAGTTTTCATTTTACAAATGATAAGACAGACATCCCGTTTGCTAGCTCTTCCACCACCTTTAATAAGAACACAGAAATGGCAAACTGAACATTTCACTGGTTCAGAGGCTGATGTTTCCTCTAAAACTAATAGCTAAAGCAGAAAATAACCCTGTGGTTATTTGGTAGCTGCAAGACAGCAAGCATAGCATAATTGAAGTAGTACATCTATCGTACAGAAATACAAAGAAGAATGTGTTTAGGTGACCAATAGAAAGTAAAAAATGACCCCATAGCTTCAGCAAAGAACTGTAAGTTGACCTTTCAAGCATTATCTACAACTCTACATCTTGTCTTAAACTAAAGAAAACCCAACTTTAATTTTGTTATTAATGTCATGTTTTGAAAATTAACATTGAAGTCCAGCACAATTCCATTTGATATAAACTTCAAGGATAAAACACAGATGAAACTTTTGGAAAGGTGACAGCAAAGGAATAGACAATGGAGAACAAAGATGTTTATAAATGCATATTGAGTAAGGGAAGGAAGGGTCCAGGAACTTTATGTTCTTATTTCTTATATACAAGCTGACTTACCACTACACTTCAAAAAACGCCAGAACTATACACGTGAAGAGGGGAAAATGAAGCGTGTTGAAAACAGAGGGTTCTCTTTCTGAACTAGATGTGTAAATAGACCAGACCTTCATTTAATTTAGAGTGCCCCCATTTTACGAAAACAGGTTATAATGAACCTAATAATCCCCAGAAAGCACTCACAGAAAACACAAATACCAATAAACCTGATATTTTTACTTAAATCCTAAAAGTACTTAAACTCAAGTACCACTGTATTTTTTTGTTCTGTGTTTGTACAACAAAACTCCAGGTAAGAGCATTAAACTGCAAGCCTATGTTAGGCAACGCTCTTTTCAAATATGAACCCTATCAAATTCACTCTCAATTAACCTTCCTGCCTTCCTTCAGGGAAACTGCAGACTCAGGGAAAGAACTGCAACAGAACCCTCGCCACATCTGAAAATCCCGTGTTTCTGAACTGGTCAAGGCAGAACCATTTCAGAGCACAGCGTTGCTTCCAGCACTGTTGCACAAATTTGGAAAAGTAGTTTCTCCTCTTAATGTCTTTTATTTGTCCCTTATACCCTCCAGTACTGAAAAAACACACCCACTGCCTATACCCGGTCCCTTGCAATCACAGACTGTCACAGCACAACCATCTGACTGAGAAGCAGGCACCGAACATCCCTGCTGCACTCCCCCAAAGACTAGGAAACCCTTCCAGGAGCACCAACTCCTGCAGGTACACCTGTGCCTCATTCAATGTTCATACAGCTTTCCACCCACAAAGAGGGACACCTTGGTACCTGGTTTTTGCTGGAACTAGAAGTCACCGAGGAAGCTCACAATCGCTCGTAACACAGCTCAAGTACTGTGTTGAAGAAATACGGATTTGATGGGTGGACTGACCTGTGGATAATGAATAGGCTGGATGGTCGCATCCAGAGGGTAGTGGTCCATGGCTCAAAGTCCAGATGGAAAGGGATGACAAGTGGTGTCCTGCAGTGATCTGTACCCAGACCAGTGCTGTTTAATACCTTCATCAATGACATAGTGGGATTGAGTGCACCCTCAGGAAGTTTGCAGATGACACCAATCTGAGTGGTGGGGTTGACACACCAGAGGGATGGGATGTCATCCAGAGAGACCCAGACAAGCTAGAGAAGTAGGCCTATGCAAACCTCATGAAGCTGGACAAGTGCAAAGTCCTGTACCTGGGTCAAGCCAATACTTATTATCAATACAGGCTGGGGGATGATGTGATAGAAAGCAGCCCTGAGGAAAAGGTCTTAAGGGTATTGATGGATAAAAAGCTGGACATGAGCAAACAATGTGTACTTGCAGCCCAGAACACCAGTTGCAACCTAGGTTGCATGAAAAGAAGTGGGGCTAGAAGATTGAGAGAAGTGATTCTGCCCCTCTACTCTGCTCTGGTGAGACCACACCTAGAGTACTGCACCCAGCTCTCAGCACAAGGGCATGGACCTCTTGGAGCAGGTCCAGAGGAGGGCCACGAGGATGATCAAGGGGCTGGAGCACCTCTCCTACAAAGACAGGCTGAGAGAGTTGGGCTTGTTCAGCCTGGATAAGAAAAGGGTCCGGGGAGACCTCACAGGGACCTTCCAGTACCTGAAGGGACCTACAAGAAAGATGGGGAGGGACTCCATCAGGGAGTGCGGTGATGGGGCAAGAGACAATGGTTTTAAACTAGAGCAGCGTAGGTTTAAATTAGACATTAGGAAGAAGTTCTTTACCATGAGGGTGGTGAGACACTGGAACAGGTTGATCAGAGAGGTGGTGGAGGCCCCATCCCTGGAGGCATTCAAGGTCAGGCTTGATGAAGCTCTGAGCAACCTGATCTAGATAAAGGTGTCCCTGCTTCCTGCAGGGAGGTTGGACTAGATGGCCTTTAAAGGTCCCTTCCAACCTAAGCAATCTATGATTCTATGAAGTACCATGTTAGATGAAGATCGTACTTTGGCAATTTTTTTTTTTTAAGAGGACAAATTGACTGGGTGAATTAGTTATAAAGTGCTTGTGTTTAAAGCATGCCTAAACTAACTTTATTTACAAAGATAAGAACCATACACTCATGCCCCATTTTACAGACATTGAAATTGTGACATCTCAGAAGTGCTGTTTCTGGTTAAAACAACAGATGTACCATACACTACTAGCAATAAGGTATGTATTCCTGAATTAGGAATACATCTACCTAAGTTCACTGTTCTCTCTTTATCACTGTTCCTCATCCAGTCTTTCCTCTGGAGGAACAGACTTTGGACTTAGGTCCTTAGTGGTTGGTTTGTTGTACTTTTCAGTTAAATCCTATTATTTTTGCAAATCCCTGAATGATACAACTATTTTCAATGAAGACCCCTATTTTCAGGTTAATTTGATTTCTACAACACTTGCTTGTAAGCAAATGCTAATACTGAGGTGGAAGATAACACCTACTGTATGCTTACCTATCATTTTGATATCAGAAACCTAGCAACTTGCTTCTAGGGTGCTACTGTAATTCAAAATACAGCACAAACATACATGGCCCCATGTGGGAAAACTTCCTTAAGAAACATATTCCACAATTCAACACAAAAACCCAGTGTTTGCCATCACGTTTTCACTTGCAGAAACAGGAAGGTTTGAAACCAGTGCCTGAGTGTTGAGCGCTGCACTATCTGCACATAACACATGGGTAAGTGAGGTGATGTCTGCAGGACAACACACAGGCACCTGCTGAGCATCCTCTGTACAGAAACACTGGAGGAGAGCACTTTAACTCATTTTTAAAAACAAGCAGAGCAACAGAATTTCCTCCTTCCCATATGGTCTGGTTTTAATCCAAATCACTGAAATCGGCAAGGAATAAACTGTAAATGTGTTCTATTCACATCTTCATCTCAATTTTTATTTTCTTAAAAGAAGTCTGTTGACAAAATTAGGTATGAACTGATTTGTTCTTGTAAGATTAGGGTATTTTGGTCTTAATACAGAACGCAGCAGCTGTACAAGTTTCAGTAAATGTTTAACTTTAGACACAGACATATGGTGTCTCAAACTCACACTCCCCTCCTTTTTAATTTGTTAGGATTGAACATCCTTGTGTATGTGATATGTTATATATGGGATTAGTTATTTATCATGTGATCACTATTAAATATTTGAGAGAGTAATTAAATACAAGTAAAACCACAACACTTAAACAATTTCCTTATTCCCTAAAGTAAAAAGGAAGCAAGGGAACAAGCAGGTTTTTTCCTTCAAAATCTGTCCTATTTAATGAAGCGCTAAAAACAGTAAGAGAACTGAATGGGTAGTTTATAGTTTATTTTCTCTTTCAAAACTAGAGCTACCAGATCCTGAATGGGCTTTTCCCCCACAATAAAAACCAGTACCTGAATAAACTGATCAGAACAAAGCACTCACTGCCTCCGCATTTGCTGTTGTTAAAAGCAGCATTAAATCAGCAATCCCGTGTTCCTTGTACTTCAGCAATGACTTTCACAAGTTCATTGCTTTGATAAAAAATCTCAGCAGTAAGTACTAGACTTTAACAATATTTAAGTCACTTCAATAGTTTCATCACCTTCACATTTTTATCACATTAAAACTTTAAAAACATGATATAATTTATCTAGTTCATTAGTAGGCTCCTTATTTATCCTATTTTTTTAATTTTTTCAAGTGCATCACAACTCTTACTGCCAGGCTTTCTAACAGTCAAATTCTCCTGATTGAGAACTCTGCTATCCCAGGTGTCAAGAATCTTCACAATCCTTAATTCTCATTCATCTAATCCAACGGCTCTACCTTCCAAGGAAGGCAGCCCTCCTGGCTCTTGCTTTAGCTAAGATGATAGAGGAGGTCCAGGCTTTTGTCAAAAACAGCAGCGTACTTTTTTTCTTATTAAATCAGCATCAAGACCCCTGTCAAGTTTTGTCCCACCACCCTGTACTGAACACAGGCTCTGTAAGAATCAGAAACTGTTTCTTCTTCTCCTTAAATATGTACCACCAGAAATGGAATAATTTCACTCTGTGAGGTTGCTTCAATATGTAATTTCTTATATTCAAATAAGGCCTGCTAAAGAGAAGGATCACCAAGATCATCTCACTGACATACATGAGATTTGCTTTGAAACTGCCACGGTGAAACTATCAACAATTAAAATAAAAACCACCACCAAACCAAATCATAAAGCCCTGTTAAATTTCACATGGCAATGATGATCTACTTCCCTGTGAAGTGTCTACAGAGATGAAATTTGGAAGGCTATCAAGCTAATGCTCCAACCACCCATTTTCATTAGACATTATGCACGAACTGAAGCCCTGAGGTACAGTGCCACTCTCAGTACAAAGATCAATTCAGTTCTTATCCATCCACCCATTTTTACCAAACATTATTGGCTACTGAAGCCTCAAGGTTCAGCATCACCCTCAGGACTGTGATCGATAACTTTTTTTAGTTTATATTAAGCTAGAGATTATGGGACCATTTCCAAGGCCACATTCTCTGTATGGACGAAGCGCCGCCACTGAGTCATTTATAACATGAATTTAAATATTTTTTAAAAAAGAGAAACTGCAGCTGCTCCTTCTAACTTCTTTCTTCAAAACGATCCTGTGTGCACGTCAAACCAACTGATGCCTTGGCACTCCCCTCTGGAGACCTGTCTAATTTTGGCATTTAGGCATGTATATACAGCGTTAATATCCCATCAGGGAGCAGTACCAAAATATCGCAATGTCCCTTGTATTCCCTGCTCACAGCAGCTATGGTCCCATTTAGATCACAATCCCCTGTTTAGGAATTGCTGGTCAGGTGGTCTCTGCATGGCTGATTTGGCAGAGCTACATGTACCTCTCTTTTGTAAGAAACATAGTCAATGCTGCTTCAGAACTGATGATATCAGTGAAGTTTAATGCTTCAAGTATGTAAAACTTTCACATATTTGAAACTGTCCTCCAGAACATCCCATTGAAAAAGTACAGATCCTTTTGTGAAGAAGGTCTACCTCTAAAGCACACTGGTAACTACAGAAATATAACTAAACTTTGATCCAAAGTAGCACCACCATGGTATGAGACATGAAAAGACAACCCTTATTCAGAAAACCAGTAATAGATCCTGTTTGTCAAATGAACACTCATTTATGTCAAGCTGGCTCTTCCCAAGGCCAAGTCCCTCAGCACTAGCTTGCTGTGACATTTGGAATGCCCTAGTTTAAAACTGAAACAGAGCCAGCATCTGTTCCCAATGCAGAGCACATGTTATCTTGCACTCTAAGTGCAGTTTAAAACTACTCTCAATTTTCCAGGACAGAGTTTGCATATTTCTGAAGTCACTCCATGAAAAGATGGCAAGTCCAGCTCATGTGTATATCGGTTGTTTTGCTGGATGGACTATGCCAACCTCTGCATGGTGATCCAGTATAACTTTTCATCGACGTCTCAACAAAGCTGCTCTTCCTCAGCAAATGCCTTTAACTATTGTATGCAGCAGCCAGAATCCTCCACAGGCCACACAGCGACCAGGACTACACGCAGTACGCATGGAATTAACTTTCATCAGGGCACATTAAAAATCCTTGACGATTAACCTCCAAGAAGGTATCCTGATAACTTGAAAAACATTTGTTAACTGTGTAGACTGACAGCGGCCCCATTTTACAGACACTGAAACTGTGACACAGGAACCTGAAACAATTTCACAAAGGAGCGAGTGGGGCAGCAGCAGCGCCAGAAGCCAAATCCATTCGTGTGACCTCCAGTTCTTTGATCAAGGCCCTGAAGTGTATTTCCCTCTTGTTTTGTACTACTGTATAAATGAAAAAAAAAAAAGGAAACTCTTCCTACTGACAATGTTAAAAAGATTACCTTTCAAATTACTGTGAGCAACCACTTTGTTATGGTGTAAGTTCAAAACAGACAACCCAAATTCTTCTCTGCTCTTAATGACACATCATCAAGACTGAAGGTCTGAATGGTATAAAGAAAACAAAGTCTTTTCATTTCTATGAAGAGATTTGCCATTTTAATACCCAAGAGCTCTACTACTAAGCACCCAGCCTCAAAGAACTTGGTGTTTATCAAGCTTGTACTCATATCCTATGACACACTTCCAAATAAGTTTAATGTATTAAGAAACACAAAACTTTCACATATTAAGACAGAAACTACAGAAGATAGAACACTATGTCTGAATTACAATTCAGCAAGCCTATAATGTCTCCTGGTGAGTAAATTGACTCAAAATTTGATCTCAAAATCAGCACAAAGATATATGCTGAAGTTAAAATTTTTTAACAAATTTTAAAAATCAGCATTATTCCCTATTTTAGGGCAATTAATAAACATGTTAGAAAAAAATACTTGTTTAGGTTTTATGCTTGCAGATCCAGTAGAAGCAGTTCCTAGGTAACAACACAGGTAAGATTTGTTTGCATTAATATCAACATCTGTAATTAACTTTCAAACATATTTCAGATTCTAAAAGTATCTAAACCTGAATATAAGCCTCCAACAGGCCCCATCACTGGTAAGGCTACAAGCACTGGAGCTTTAGACCAGTGTGTTAGATTTCTGTTTGATATTTACCGTGGTTTTTGCTTGACAGATACTTAAAACACAAAATTGAACTGTATTGATGTAAATTTTTTTAAGGTTTTCTCAGTGGCACAAATGTTGCATAAAGTCCAACCACCTGCCTTGAAGAAGGCATTTTATCTGTGTATTTTGAGTACTAGCTTTTGAGTGAGTGTGCTGCACTGACTAGCAGTGGATTCCATTCACACGTACACCATATTCTGACAATGATTCCTGTCTCCACTTACACTGCCCACAGGAAAGGCTGCTGCATTGCTCTTGCCACCATCTGCATGCAGCTGAGCAGAAGATGAAATGAACAGGTTTTTTTCATGACAGGAGGAAAAATGCCAGTTTTCAGCAATTTTGATATTCAATCAGTTAAAGTAGTCCAATGATCATACACAAACCACTCACTGAGACAACTGAAATGTTTGTATTATGTTTCTGTAGACCAGAGGATGAAAACAAAGATAAGCTGCATCTACCCAAATGACAACCAGAGGCAAAAAGACAGCATGTATCACCTCATACCTCTTGACACAAAACTATCTGAAATAGCTTAAGTGTGATTAATTGGACAAATGTTAAAGCATTTTCTGTGTTCTCCGCCAGCACTAAAATAGGTCTCCTAAGTAAGCGGCTTGAAATTATAAAACAAATACCAACACAAAACTGAATAGTCAAGAAAAGTACATTTGAGACCTGTTTTCTCTTTAAAGGAAGCTTCCGTTAACTGAAGGCGAAAAGAAATACTATGCAGTGTAGCAAGTCAGACTGAACAGCACTACTGTAGCCTTGAACACGTCTTTGGAAATGCTCCTCGATGAGAAGCCTTCACCTGAAAAAGCCTGTGAACAGTACGGTGTGTTGAGTATTTTCTTGTAAAGATGATGATAACACAGTAACACAATCCTTACCACACTTTGGGAAATACACATCACATCAATTACCACTTTTTTTTTCCTCAAGTACTACTTATCTAGCACCTGAGGTTAATTAGGAGCTCTACTTTTCAGTGAGAACAGATGATGCCTAAGAAACTGAAACAGGGGTATGACTACCCCAGTGCAAAAGTTAGCAAGCCAGCGGCTGAACCATGACCTTATATCATCCCCAAGCACTCAGACAAAATTAATTCTGCAGCAAGGACAATCACTAGCAGAAGGAAAGACAGTGCTACTGGAATCTGCCCTTAAGAGAAGCACATTCCTAGCAGGCACATCCTTTTAGGCTGAAAACATGCATGCCCCATATTGCTGCTGCCAGTCCTGCCAAAACCTCTAAGTGTCTGTCAGAGGCCACAGCTCCTTCAAATCAGCCAGCAGGACTAATCATAAGAACATCCACCCCAGCCCATTTCAGACAAAGGCTCTGGGGTAAATAAAAGCCTGTTATTTAAAGTTGTTTCATCTAACTCAATAGACATTTTCTAACAGTTTAGGAGGTGATTATATAGAAGCTTACTAGCATATCTAGAGAGATAAGGGACACAGGGGAAATGGCCAGCCTCTTTTCAGTGGTCTGTGGAGACAGGATAAGGGGCAATGGCCTCAAGCTGAAGCACAGGAAGTTCCGCACCAATATGGGGAAGAACTTTTACACAGTGAGGGTGACAGAGCCCTGGGACAGGCTGCCCAGGGGGGTGTGGAGTCTCCTTCTCTGGAGATATTCAAGACCCGTCTGGATGCCTATCTGTGCAATATGAGCTAGGGAGCTGCTTTGGCAGGGGGTTGGACCCGATGATCTCTCAAGGTCCCTTCCAACCTCTATGAATCTGTGGTACGTCTTGCAGCAAAAAAGCCAGCCAGCCTGCCTTTCCCACAAGGATGTCACAGTGAAACCAAGAATTTGGACAGGGTGGAACTGAAATAAAGCATTTACTGCATCTGCCCACCTATCTAATTAAACATACCATTAATTCTGAGAAGTATGGGAATTATATGCTGCTGGGTTTGGGGGAAGTTGTGACATAGATACACATATCATAACAGATACAGGCACATAACTCTGTGTAACTACAAGTGTCAATACTTGGAAATTGCCCAGGATTAGAGCTTAAAGACAGATGACGTCAAACTTGAGCTCAAGTAGAAATCTGAGTCCTAGTAGTAGATGACCATTAAGTAACACTGTGACATAAGTTGAATTATCATCAGGGACTTCGAAACAAATGAAAAAGGCTTACTTTTGAATGTTAGGTAGATTGTTGCATTAAACTGTATGCATTCACAGATGACAAAAAACCCCTATTGTTTAACTCGAGAGACTACTTTTTCTACTGAAGAGAGTTTTCAGGACATGACAGTGTTTCCAAAATAAAAATAAATTAAAAAGGAACATTTTTCCTCATATCCTAGGAAAGGTAAATAATGGGAACACATTATTAGTAATAGCAGTAATAAACCAAGTAAATTAAATAAGGAGGTGGCTCTGTGTAACAGTTTTCTATAATAGTGAAGTTTCAGTAGCTCACTGTAAGTTGAACAGGCATCACTAACAGCACAGAATGCATTCAGTTCACAAGGAAGGGAGGGATGGATCCTCATCCTCACTATATCTGCTAAGTAGAGAGCAGCAGCATTAATGGTGTGTTCAATTTTCCTGAGAAAAGCCTGCAAATCCTGGAAAAAAAATAGTAAAATAAGGGGATATTAAAATTCCTTGATGTGACTCAGATTCCATCTCACGATATTCACGTTCAATATTTAATGATTCGACACACACTGAAGCACTCGGGACATCTGAATCAGCAGCTCACTAAGCCCCAAAGACACAAAAACGCTGAGACTTGCACTTAATCACTGAAAAATCCAGCTTTGTCTGAAGGCTGGCATACTTTGTATCTGAACTGATCCTCTTCCTTACTGATGGGACAGGACTAGCTAGTCTCAAGTGTCAACAAGTTCTTGATACGTGATCACTTATATCCCACTAGACTATTTTGGGGACATTCAAGGATAGGCGATCAGGAATCACAAACAAAGTCAGAAGAACTCCAAGTATTGCAGTACGACAACATAAAAGTGACTAAACACAGATATGCTTAATGGTCTACCCTAATGCAGTTCATGGAAGCAATCCAACTGGAAGAAGGATACAAGGAAAAAAAAATATAATACTAAAATAAATAAATAAAAGTGAGATCTAAAGTGATCTCCCACATCACTGCCTCATCCTGAAATCCAAATCCAGTACACGCTGTACACAACTTGTTTTTGCAGCAAGAGACAGCTTTCATGTATCCAAAGCTCATTATTACAAGATCAAGGTGCAACTTAACTGTGAAGCTGTCTGAAACACTCCGTATCAAGACACCAGCAGTTATTTACAAAACAAATACATTCTTTGTACAAAGACTGTCTTTAAAGGCATACACAATGTAAATTCGATGAAATACCACAATCAAAAATGAAGTTATTTGAAGTGCCCACATATCTTTACAGTCTCCAGCTGTTTGCATGAGAAGATCCAGACTCCAAAGGATATAAAGCAAATACATTTGCATCCTAAGACTGAGTGTAATTCAGATAATTATGCATGCAGAGCCTTGGGACTACAACACACTTACATACACTCGTACTGCTTGGCAACAATTAACACACATGATTAATGTTTGGTGCACAGACATGACACATAAGGTTAATCCCTTAAAACCAAAAAGTGCAACAAACCCTGCATCATTCAGTCCATGTCAAGCAATGCTGACAACGCTGCAGACAACTTAAAAGGCCTCTTGAATTTCTGAAGGACATAAAATCAACAATCTGAAACATCTGTACCAATTTTGACCATTTTCTTCTACCTCTACTTAGCCTGAACGCATTCATATGCAACACCAGAAATCCCCCTTCCAATACTATTTTTATGCTCCATGTCAAGATAAAACAACAAAGTTGGTGATTTAGAATATTAAAAACATTGGAACTCACTGGGTAGGTTCATTGATAATAGTATTGGCTAGATCAGATATTGTTAAAAAAAAGAAAACAAAACCAAAAGAAAACCCAAGAAACAAGCTTCAGCAAAGTAGTTCCATGGAAAGTGATCTGCCACAGACCCCAGTTTTTCACAGGCTGATGTTAGCACATAAAAAACAGAAGTTCCACTCCTATCCTACCAACCCCTAACATCCTAAAAACTAACATTGGAAATTACTCTCTTATTTCAAGACAGAGTGACAGAAGACAGCAAGTAATCCCAGATCCTGCATATCATACTAAAAAAAAAAAAATATCAAGAAGAAAATATGCTAAAGTGACTGTCAAAACTATCAATGAGTAAGAGCCAGATAGAACACTGAGAAGACAGCAGCAGTCACACAAACCATAACAATTAAACCACAAAACACACACAGAAGATGTAACTGAGAAAAGGTCAAAGATATTGTTAACTACAAGGATTCCTGAGATAGCACAAAACAAGCTATCAAATTTACATAGTGTATGCTGTATGGCCATACTACTTGCAGGTCCAACCACCTCCTGTGCCTCTGCCTCCAAAGCTCAGTTAGTCTACAAGTAAAATAATCCCAAAGATAACAGAAGGATGATTAAACTGAAATTAAAACTAAGTATTCAGCACTCAGACACTAGAAATACTCATCCAACCTTAATCCTACCTCCCAGCTCACATCTCATTCTGATTTTTCCAGTATGTACAAAATCTCAGCCATCCAGCTTTTCTTTATTTTTTTGCCTTTCCCAGCTGATTCTGCTATACTATGGGTTTGTTTTCCTTTAGCAATAGCATGTGGCTTTCCTCAAATTATTCTATCAGAACATTTAAAATGAGTGACTTCATTACCTCAGCTGATTTACTTGGAACTCGAAAAAAAAACCCATACTAATCTTCACATGCTAGTATCACCCCAAATAGTTTTTTTAACACCATTTTATACATATGCATTGTGCCTATCTATTCCTTGGTACCAATTTAAATGAGATGGTATCAGAGAATTCATTTTCCAACATAGTCTCTTCATTAAACTCCTCTGAATTCAATTTGTTATCAACAGGTCTCAATGACACACTGCTCTTTCAGTTTCTCAGCTGCAACAGAGGGGAAAAAAAAAAACCCCAAACATATCCCATGTAAGGCAATATCTGATCACTCTACTCTCTTGTGGTTTTTACAGTTCAAAAGTAATACTCTTTTTCTGCAATGCTCTTACACGTCTTAAGCGTCTCTATACAACTACAGAAAGACCAATGACTACACCAAACTTCCTGCCTGACTTATGTTAAATTGAGCACATTAAAGATGTCTTGTTTTGTTTCAAAGATTTATTTCCCTCTAATTCATTCATTACACTGTGAACCTCAACACCGACTACTTCTGTTACTTGGAAAACATCACAAATTTAAAAAAAAAAACCAAAACCGGAGGGGGTTCAACTGTATCTTTCTAAAATCTTTAGTTAGTCTAGTTTCATAAAGTATTTGTTTGGTGCATGCCAGAATGCATCACTACAGAACTGTTTTTTCTGAGCACACACCAAAGTGCAGTGGAAGATGCTGCACATCAGGAAGGTACGCTTGTTTACATCAAAACAGCAGTCCGTCATTCGTGTCCTCATAATCAGACAACCAGGTAAATTTATAATGGCCCCTTTTCGAAGCAGCAGTTAATTTGACAGACATGTAGAAGGAAAAACAACATAAATCACCCCTACCAATTCTACCAAGTTTTAGCTGTGACAGATGAGAGGTTTTAATTCACGCTGCAGAAGAAAATTAATGCCAGAGGTTTAGGACATGAAATGCCGCAGTACACCTGAAAATAACTAAACATCAGAAGTATTACGCAAAGAATTAAAGAAGAAAGGCTGATTAAATACTCTGTGACTATCTCAGAGGCTGCAAGAACACCAACTACAAAGCTGGTAATTTTAAAGCTCTGTGACCCTTCTTACTCTGCATTATTTTCAAAGGCTGAGATACCACGGGTTGAAATGAAGCTGGAGCAAAAATTAGAGAAAATAACACATCTCTTTCTAGTTGTTCTCCCTAACATTCAGGTTTCCATCTCCACTGGTTTTTGTGTTTGTTCTAAGAAAAGCAACAGAGAGAACAAAACTTCTCATTTTTTAAAGGAATTAATTTCACTCTTGCACTATGGGCGATATATTTTAGGAAGAACTTAATGCTCCACAGCAATACCCAGTTGTATCTACATTCAATGAGCCACTACTGGTTCTACAAACTAATAAGGTAAGGAATATAACACAGTCAATATCAAAACTAACTGGTTGTCCATACACATAACAGCTATTCTTGCCTATCCTGTTTTTCAACCCTACCTATGAACAGGGCAAGTAACTCACTTCAGAACTGTAATTAGCTTTGGTTTTATGATGGTTCATCCTAATAAGGAGGGGGAGCTCCTGACACCTGATTAAGTTTACTAAGTTCTTCCATTCCTTACCCACATTGTAATATATATTTCCCAGTTCTCTTTTTAGCAATAGCTGTTGAAATTTTACGAAACTTTACCACAACAAACCTAACTACCGATTTTCTTACAGATGGATTACAGATTTCAAACCTTCCCCAAATCCTAAAAAAACAAGATGAGAAAAATATAGTATTGAAAAGGTCACATCCTCACAAAAAATTGCCCTGTGATCGAAAAAAGGTCTTTAAAAATGAGGCGGAGGGGGTGCAAGAGAAGCTCAGAAGACAGCATCACAACACTTTATCTAAGAAATCTGGCAAGATCAAAAATTTCTTAGCACAGGGAAAGATGATGTTTGTTCTAAAACAGCACATGAACTAGAATATCAGAGATTAGGGAGAACTGACTTACTTTGATACTTGAATGACCCCTCACAGAAAAGCAAATAAACCAAATACACTAAATACTTCAAAGGAATTATGGACTCCCTTCTTTCTCCCAAGAAACCCATGCTGCTACTTCTTAGTCAGATTACTCTCTGCTACACTTCATCCAAACAGAGGCCCTATTTGTAATGGCACCCAACACACTACCTACTATAAGGACAGAAGTCCCTTAGTCACTGAAAAATTGCCCACATGATACAAAATTGCAATAAAAACTTGGGGATAGTTGGGAAAGCATCATGTCTGAATAATTACATTTCACAGTTTGAAAACAGCATTTAAATTGGGTACTACAGTTTACTACAAATGCTCCTCCCTGAAAAAGCACTGTGATGTTTTTAACAACTCTAAGTAGTCTGAAACTCAGTTCTCACCTGTGATCCAGCAGTAGGACTCCTCCTACAAGCATCAGATAAGGCAATGCCCCAACTGAATCAAAGAAAAGAGCGTGACTGACAGCCTCCCCAAGGCTTGGCTTTATCTGGAGACTTCAGATACAAGCACTGTCTGAAATTGAAACTAATTAGCCTACAAATGCTAAAGAAAATAGAGCTAACATACATTGGCAAGACCCACATTTTCCTCTATCATCACAGTGGGAATTCTTACTAAATGACAACATCTGGAAGACACGTACCAAGTACGTATACGCTGCCCCATCTCCACAAGACTTTCCCTCAGAATCCTGCCCAAAACTGACTAGGTTTCAGAGCAACTATTTAGAGATCTTGCCAAATCAGACATAGTTTGCAAGGACATAAACTCCAGGAGTGAGCTATCTGCATGGGAAGGTATGGTATGATGCAGAGAACTTTCCTGGAGCAGCTGTTTTCGAAAGCTGAAAGAGACTATAAATAGAGTGCCACTTGATTGCCAGTTCACATGAAACTAAAACACAGGGTAAATAGGAAACAGTAGTTAGTTTCTCAGATGGCCTCCCTCTATATACCCCATACTTTACACTGCATCATAAGAATATGATACAAATGAATGGTTCACTATGCAGGTATTGTTCATAAAAACACATCTTCCTTACAACACATTGCAAACTGCCATGTTAGTTATGGACTTGCTATGAGGTTTCTCTTTTGATTTGGTGGCTGAAAAAAGAGCAGCAGATGACAAAGAGACATATAACCTATTTTATTTTGTATTGGTATCCATAACTGTTTTGACAAATTTACAAAAAAAAAAACCAAACCAACTAATCCACCCAAACAAACAAAACCAAGCAAAAAAAAGCACACTGGTAATGTCAGTACTAAGTCAAAATTAAACACCCAACTTGCATTTGCTCTGTCTGTCGGACCGCTGAAACAGTATAAATAGGAAGTAACCTTACTTCCTGTTCAGACTAGATGAGCAACGGCCAACAAAGAGTATCTCCCATCTGACTTCACTGCGATCTCGATCTGTGAAAAAATACAGAAGCTCCTATATACGGAACTGCTGAGGCTGGAAAGAGGAACGACCCACATGTACACTTAACTGCACGTAAAAATGCACATCAACAGGCCCGTCGTCTGGTAAATCTGCATACAAGCAATCACACCTGACTAGCAGCAAAATTGGTGGGCCTATTCAGGCCATAAATGCCATTTTGAATACAAGCCAGATGGCTCTACAATACAAACACACCTCGTACCAACTCCAGAATACGATTCAGATTCCTTGGAGCAGCTTACAGCCTTTCCTGAAAGGCAGAAGTCAGTGAGGGCTGAGTAACTCTTACCACTGCCGACACAGATCTTACCATCACGGTGCAGCAGGAAGCGCACCCCAGGGCCTATTTTCCCAAGGCTACGAAACTACCCAACACGATCGGGTTAAACGAAAAGCAATAAATACGAGACCTTAACCTCCCCACCAGAAGGCTTTTGTTTTTAACTCAAGGTACACACGTTTTATTGGAGCAGTGTCCAGGAAAGGGATCTCAATGCATTTGGGAGGATGAAAAAGGTTTATGGTGCTTCTTCAAAATCCACCCACTACTGTCCAAATTTTACAAATGGAGCAGGCAAAAAAAAACCAAAAACAAAGAAACAACCGAAAAAAAAAATCAAAACAACCAAAAAAACCCCAACCCCAAACAAACAACACAAACCAAGCAACCCACAAAAATCCCCAAACTGAAACGAGACGAGACACCGAAATAAAGCCCTGAAGTATCCAGTCAGAAGGATAGCCATTTTTCTGATGGCTAAAAGTTAGGACAATCCTCACCCCCTAAGGCTTGGCCAAGCACAGCTGTCAAGGCATAACAAGCAACTGAAAGGCGGTCAGGCCACCAGTTTTCAACCTCTTTCGGAATTTTTAGGATGTCAACATTTCCCCCTCCGAAGGGCTTATGTGCATGTAGATGCTATCTATACACACACACACGCGCAATAGGGGGAAACCTACGAGGAGTAGCCGTGCTTTGCCCGGTGACCGCCCCGCGCGTTACTGACTGCCGGGCGACCACGGGCTACTCGGTATCGCGACAAGCCACCTTAAATTCCACCAGGAATCCAAAGGAATAACCAACACCAACCGCAGGCAGAAGCGCCTGGGAGGCACCGGGAGATACGCTTCCGACTAACGCCGTTAAGTTCCCTCTCCAGCGCTCCCGACTCGGGAAGCGGCAATTACTTTGCCAACACACACACGAGCACAAAGGAACGCGTCGGCGACCAACACAGCCCTCTGCCCGGGAAAGCCGCCCGCCCCAAGCCGGAGCGGCGGTACGGTGCGTGCAACGGACCGCCGCACCTCCACAGCAACGTGAATAAACAGTAGTTTATTTACACATACTATGTATTTTTTGCTCGCGAAGGGGGAGATGCGGGAGGTGTGCGTGCAGCCCGCGCCATTACCAAGAGCGGTATCAGTAGTTCTTTCACACTACAGAAATCCCCCCTCGCAGCCTTCAGCAAGCCGAAGCCACCGCCGCCCGGAGCTGGCGGCGCTGAGGGAAGTGAAAATAACCGGCTCGGCTTTTCAGAGGGAGGGAGGGCAGCGAGACGCTGAAGCGGTTTTGGAGACAACACCCCCCCGCCCCAACGCTCCCCCCTCCCCGCCATGGCCGCAGAGCAGTTGTGAACACAAAGGCACGCTAAGTAAGCCGGCACCCAACACGTCCGAGCGGCTCAGCCCGGCGTTCAGCTTTCAAAGCCCAGGAAACACCTAAAAGCCCCGAGAACAATTACGCCATTATCCCGGCATTTACGTGTTTTGTTAGCGCTCTTAGGAGGCTCAGGGCCGGTAAATCCGGAGCCCGTTCAGCCCGGGGCATAAAGCACAGCTCCCGGTCTATTTTGAGCCGCCGCGAACCGCCACCGCCCGGGCGCCGGCCCGCCGCCCAACTTCCCCGCTGGATCTGCCTCACGCAACAGTTCCTTCAGGGACAGAGAGGGGCGGGCGAGGGCCGCCGGGCACCGCAGGCAGCGCACGGAGCGAGCCGAGGGCCCTGCCGTGTCCCGGACCCCCTGTGAGGGCGCGGAAGGATGGCGGGGGGGAGAGGGGGGAAGGGGTGGAGAAGGGGGGGCCGCCCCACGCGCGGGGCTCAGGAAACTTTGGAGCCGGCAGTCCCCGCCGCGGCGGGACAGCCCGTCCGAGAGGGGACGCGGAGCCAGCCGGCAGCGCCGGGGCGGGGGAACCTGACTCAGCCACGGAGGAAGGGGGAAGACAGGGCGGGATGGGGGGTCGGGAGCCCATCGGCAGTGCCCCGCCACGCGCGGACCCTCTTCCCGCCGTTCCCCCCCCCCCCCAGCCTCGCGCGCGGCGCGCGAGGGTCATGAATCCGCTGTCACCTGCCCCCGCCCCGCGCGTGGGGAGAAGGGGGGGGTGGGGGGGGGGTGGGTGGGTATGGGGTGGGTGGGACGGGAGCGCCCGGGCGCAGGGGAAGCGGTGGCTGGAAGGGGCGTCCGGCCCCCTTCTCACCTAGGGGGGGGAGGGGGGCTCTAAGATCCTCACAACGACGCCCGCCTCGCCCGCCCCCGGCGCGGCCCCCGTGCTTACCCAGGTAGTGCCTCCGCAGCAGGCCGGGCTCCTCCAGCCCCAGGCTCCGCTTCCGCACGTCCCACAGCAGGTGGGGGCAGTGCCCGCGGGACATGGCCCCGCACGGAAGGGGCGCGGGGGGGAAGAGATGGGTGCCGGGCGCTCCGCTGGTGCCGGCCGCCCCTCGCGATCACCATGGAAACCGAGCAGCCCGCGCGCGCGGCACTCTCACACCCGCCTCGCGTCGAGGCACCGACGGGGAGCGAGCGGCAGCGGGGCCGGCAGCAGCAGCGGCAGCGGCGGCTCCGCGCCCCGCCCCCGTGCATGGCGCCACGCCCCCTGCATGGCGCCCCGCCCCAGCCGCGAGGGTGGGGGGCGCGGCGCTCCGAGACGACAAGCGTCTCGCGTGAGCTGGCAACGGCGTCTCGTGGAGCCCCTCCCCGAACGGGAAAGACGCATCGTGGAAATGACGGATGATGGCAACGCGCTCGGCTTCGCCGGCCGAACGGGCTCTCCGGGCAAGCGCTGAAGCCTCATAGTGGCCATCTTGGGTTTGGGCGCATAGTCACTGCTCAGGGTTTCCCGCGCCGGCCATCTTGAATGGGAGAGTGAAGCGGCACCGTCGGCCATCTCTGAGCCGGGCGCTCGTGCCCTTCCCGAAGACGCCCGGCATACCTCCTCCGAGCGCGCTGGCGCCGGCCCTCTCACGAGGCGTGGGCAGGTCGCCCATGACCAATAGCGCTGCGCGAACCCTCGCGCCCCACCCCGCCTCTCGCAGCAGCCGCCAATCGGCGCGCAGGAAGCGGAGCCCTTCCCCTCCCGCGCACGGGGGTGACAGGTGGGCGGGGCTCGCTGGAGGCTGAGGAAGGACGGCGGGTCGCGGAGGGACGGAGCCGCCGGCACCCACTCGCCCGCCGCCCGGCCTTCGCGCCCCTTTCGCCTTCCCGACATGGCGGCCGCCGTCGCGGGGCTCCGCGCCTCCTACCACCGCCTGCTCGACCGCATCGAGCTCATGCTGCCGCCGCGGTTTCGACCTTTTTACAACCACCCGGCAGGTAACGGGGCGTCCTGCGACGGCCCGACAGATGCCGGGCTGCGCCGCCTCCGTGCGAGGGGCCGGGCCGGGCCGGCGGCGGACGGAGGAGGAGGGGTGTCGGGGTGGCCCCCGGTTGGGTCCGCAGGGGAAGAGGCGGGGTGCGGCGGGTCCTCCTAGCGGGGCGGGTGGCGGGGAGGGTGGCTCCTGCGGCTACCTGTGACGGGGAGCCGGCAGGGGTGCCGGCGCGCTGGGCAGCGGGGTCTGCCAGAGGGAGCCTCCGGTGGCTCGGTGCGCGGAGGTGCATCGCAGTTACTGCGCCAGCAGGGAAAGCAGCCGCGGGCGGGCTCCTCTGCTCCTCAGAGGAAAGCTCTCTTCGTCTGGGGAGAAAAATTAAGCACACACACACACCTCAGATGCCGGCGCGCTGCTGGTTGTTACCCCCGACCCCCGTGCCGGAACGCCGCGGTCGCCTCAGCCAGCCGGCGGGTTGAACCTCCCGGTCCGGGGCTGCGGGAGCTCCAACGGGCTTCAGCACTCGCTTCGCTCGGGCGGGTGCGCTATAAAAATAGCGGGGAGGCCAGCCGGGATTTCGGGTCCCGAAGCGGGCTCCGGTTCCGGTCAGGCTCCCGCCCGCTCTCTTTCCCCTTTCTGCCCCCTTGAATCCCGCCCCCGCCCTGAAGGCGACCGGCGGCCTCCGTGAAGCCACTCTCGCTGAAGCGCTCCAGTTTCCCTGAAACGAGCTACCTTTCCCTGACCCAAAGCTTACCTTTGCTTGAGCAAACACGGGCTTTGCTGGGGTTTTTTTCTGCTTTATTAGGGAGAAACTTCTTGTAAAACGAGCCGCTGCACTGTCATCTGGGTGATGTTTGTCGTGTAAACAAATTGCATAGGGTGGTTGGATAAGGTCCTAAAGCTCCATAGGCTGTGGCTGCTGTTTTGTTTCAGTGCGGCACGCATCCTTGACTCTTCACCTACCTGGCACGTGCACTGTGAAAATGGACTTTAGTTACTGGTCAGTTGCTCCATCTTCCTACAATGGCCCTTTCTTGAAATGAAAATTGCCACTTTACAGAACTCACAATTAAAGAGTGAATATTGCAGCTACCAAAGTATCCGATTTGTACTGAATCCACTAGATCAGTTATATATTTTTGTGTACAACGAGTCAATGTATCCAGGACTTCCACTCTGAAGGTGCCAAGCCCCCGAGTGCCACAGTCATCCTCTGTGAAATGTGACAGCTTACGACTGCTTTTACTGATCACAAGGAATGGGAACGTTTATGTTCTTCAGGAACATTTATGTTCCGTTTTTCAGCGGAGCAGTAGTGCTAACTGAAAAAGGCTTCAGAGGTTCTCTTGCAGTACTTTTCACTTCATACCCCCTTCTGCTCTCCATCATTATGTTGAAATTAATTTTGAAAGATCCGTTTTTTTAGGGACTCTGCGTGTGTATGTATATATGCACACGGATCCGCCGTAATCTCTACTGATGTGTGAGAAAAGCCACAGAGCAAGCAGGTATCAGAACTGAACCTCTGCCACTTCTATTTCAGCCTTGAAGGTCTTGAAGGTGGGTCTGTGAGAAAGTTATGCAATATGCGTCACTCTGACCTGCAAAATAAGTGGGTTAAAAATGAAAGGCTCACATTTTATCGCTTGGTGATAGCCAAGTTTCTCATCTAACTTAGGAATTTAAGTGTCATTATCCTGAAACTCTGAATCACTTGTGAGAAATTAAGAACAATGCTTGCTTCTTTCCTGGCACAAAGACAGCTTTCAGTACAATTGATGCCTGGTCTGAAAAGCTGTTTCTTTGGCTGGTGTTGCACAGAGCAAGGCTGCCGGAGGACAGCGAAGAGCCTGGGATACAGCATACCAACTCCCCAGGCTGCCACAGAGCGGGGAGCATTGCTTTTGGCAGCGACAGAGAAGCGTGGGCTGAGCTTGTACTCCATCTCCTTTGGCCTTGTTGGTTCACTTTGCCCGATTCAGCTAAAGTCGGCAGGACAAAGACTTCTTACACTGAGTAGAAGCAATGCATTCTATAAACTGCACACATACGTGGATATCCAAATTAGCCTCCAGTATGCCCCTGCTCTGATGCGCTGCTGTCCAATTCATCCTTGAAAAATTCGGGATCCAGGAAGAGCTCACCCTGGCTGGGTCCTTGCTGGCGTGTCCCCAGGAGAGGTGTTCACTAACAGCGTTTGACAGTCCTTCCTTATAACAAGCTTGGCTTGGTACCTTAACTTGTCTTCAATTTCTTCTTTCTTTTGTAGTCAGCAGTTTTATCAAGTTATCTGTTATTAACAACAATTAACATCAGTCTTCTTGAAAACTTTACTAGCTGTTTAGGGGTGTCAGTTAATAATTTATACTCTACCCACATTCTCCAGTATTCCAAATCTGAATTTGTTTTTTAGATTAAAACAGATGGTACTAATTAAAGCCACTTCTGTGGGATGGGTGCAAGACTGATTTACAGAGGCCTGTGTTTGCAGCCTGATAAGGAAATACTGAGTTGCCCAAGAGAACAGCAACTGAACTTCATGTCTTTAAAGGTGGATGCTGTGTTTTAGTGGCTGCAGAACCCCGTGCATCCTAATAAAAAAAAAAACCAACCCCCAAAACATGAAGTCCTTTGTAGGTAGAAATGTTTGGTTATCCAAACAAAAAGAAACGTGCTAGTAGTTGCTAACTGCAGTTTGAAACTCTGACTGTCCCAAGCAGTGTGTGTCCAGGAGAGCTTTTTGCAAAGCTGCCCAGACAGTTTTCGTTGCCTGCTGTGTTGCAGCCACCCTGCCTTTTTACAGGGCTTAGTTGGCTTTAAGGTGACAGAGCAACAGGTGGTGGTAACAGTTAGTCTTATCCCCCAAATTCTGAGTTGCATCACAGGTGCTCACTGGCAGTTAATTGTTCCCAAGTCCTTGCTGTAAGCCTACGGGTGCTTAAAGCCGGGGTGTAAATAGTTACTGAGAGACCGTTTTAAAGCTAAAGAATTGTTAGTGAAAAATTAGCACGGGTAAAAAGCAAGCAACCAAAGTCCTAGTGTTTATATTTTAAAACTTTACTCATAATACGTAACGTATTACAGTGAGAACCAGGCTCCGTCTTGCCTGTTGCCAGACTGCTGAGCAGTGGCCTAGCGAGACCTAAAACTTCAAGGGGTTTTGATGGAATTGTAACCTGTGTCCTGGCTGTCTCCATGTGCAGTGGGTCGATACTTCAGGTCGTGGTGTCTAGTCCCAGATTAATGCTTCCTGGTGTGGTTGGCAGTCTGAGCACTGGAGGTGTGGCATTCCGGGGCTTTGCTTTAACCAGCATGTTCCCATTTCAGCACTGCTGAAAGATACGTGTGTGTCTGTAAGAGAGATTACCCCCACCACCCCTACCCCAGATCCCAGTCTCTTCTCCCTTCCTTCTGTAGATGTTCTCCCCTTCCTCCATAATCCTCCATTTTCCACTGGTAATTATTGGGGTGTGGGATTGATTAGGTGGGGAGTGCTGTTTCTGCTAGAGGGATGTGTTTCTCCAGAGGTGCGGATTAGAAGCAAATGAGGATACTCTCCATGTAACGTTTCCTGGCACTTTGGTTTGTGACCTGTATTCTTACTTTCACCATCAAATGCTGCTGTGCAGCACGTCCTCTGTAGCATGAAGAGGTTCATCTTGCAATGGAAATAGAAAATCCTGCTCCTCTGTTGCAGGTGTGGGTGGTGTGATGATGCAACTGAAGCTTAATGCACTGAGTTGATGAACTACAGGTATTAGGTGATAGAGCTTGTACGGTGGTAGAAACTGGGCTAATATATACAATTCATTGTTTAAAAAAACAACCCCCAAACCTACCGTATTAAAATGGCGACTTATCACTGAATAATTTAACTTCTTTTCTTTTTCCTGTCCTCCTCCCTCAGGTCCCAAAACAGTGTTTTTCTGGGCACCTATTATGAAATGGGTAAGTATAAGATGCCAACTGGTGTCTGGATGTCAGTCAGAGGGCACCATGCAGCTAGTCATTGAGCAAGCAGTAGCTTCCCCACAGGTGTCTGAGCCTGCAGAAAGATTTAATACTGAGGCTCTTAATTTTTAATATACGGAGAGGGATGGAATTAACCTCGGTGACGTACAGCACAACACACAAGGGACATAGCATGGGGAAGAATGCTTTGTGGAGAAAGTGTACTTTGTGCTGAAAGCTTCACAGAAGCTTTCTCTTGTGAAACACTAGCTGTTGCTCAAGGTGGGCATGAGCTGGTGTAATTCAGAACACTTAAAGCATGCATTTCTTCTAAGATTGAGGAATTTATGTGCATGTTAAGGAAGCCAGTTCCTAGGCTGCGTAGTCTGAAGGCAGGTTAAAGCATGCCTGAGTGGAAGGCAATCTTGAGAAAACAAAAGGAAAAAGGCAGAGGCTGTTCCAGCTATTGGTAGCTCTCTGTGTCCTGTGCAGTTCTGCTTCCCGCTTGGTTGCACTGGGTGCACAGCTGAAGCGTGTGCTTCCTCCTCATTCACTGTACTCCTCCTGGTGTTGTATTGGTACAGATAAAATAAATTACCTCTAAAATCATAAAGCCCTTTGATGTCCTTGATAACAAGCAAGGGTATAAACTGCTCTTCCCATTGCCAGCTGGTTCCTAAGTTTGCTACCATGACCCTCAACTTTTTATAGGCCACAGGCAATGTGCTAATGTGTAAGCTGTAGCTTGGCTTCTCTGTCAGTCTAAACTGGAGCTGCTGTGACCAGCAATCCCCTTGCTCAGAGGCTCTTAGAAACATGCTTTTGAGCCCGAGTGACTCTTCCGAGCAGGCTGGTGTCAACTACTGCTGTGATAGAAGAGCTTATATACAGATGGGTTTTCTTTTGTGATCATGCAGGAAGACTTCTCTAAGCTCACACTGAAGTTGTTCACTGAGAAATCAAAATTATTTCCCCCTCTGTGGCAAAGGCCCGTTTGCACAGTGACCCAAGCGTGCTGAAGGTCCATGCCTCTAGGGCACCGCTGAAGCAGCATCAATTCCATAAGTGAGGCGGCATGCAGAACCACTACCCTTGGTTGTTGGCTGGAGCCAAAGGAGTCCTCAGTGGCAGCCAGTCAATTAAAAGCATTAGGACTCTTACTTGTGGAGTTCGGGTTTTTGGGGGGTTTGGGAGTTTTGGTGAACTCCTGTAACACGAACATGAAATCGTATTTCCAGTAGAGGGCAATAACACAGCAAGCCAGACCAGGCAGCATGTTTCCTAGCAACATTGTCAAGCGGTTCGGCCAGCCTATTCCTCGCTTCGCATGGGAGTTCTCAGCTTTTACTTAAATTACATTTAAAAATAAGCACTTTTGCCTTTGTCCTGCTCCTGGCCTGATGCTCACGGCATTTCTCTTTGCAGGGTTTGGTATGTGCTGGAATGGCTGACATGACCAGACCAGCCGAAAAGCTCAGCACAGCACAGTCTGCAGTACTAATGGCCACAGGTAAAGCCAAAGTTACTCTGTGCTTTTACACACACAGCACCCTCTCTAGAACTGCATACGCTTCTTCCCAAATCCTCCATCAGTGCCAATCCACTTCCATTAGAAAACTGCAATATATACTCGCTGCTGCAGTTAGATGGTAATTTTAGGAAGACCTGTACTTGTTATTAAATCTGTGACAGTTCTGTGATTATGTAACAGTTTTCTACATGTGTCTTAATTTGGAATTGTCTAGAGCAAGTTGTTGTGAGTTAGGGTATGAGTTTCATCCCTTAGGTTACAATAATACCGCTCATTCCACCCAGTGACCTTTTTTGCTTCAGGTCAAGCAACTTTGGCATCAGTCCAGGATATAGTGACTCTTTTAGAACAGGCTTTAACGGATTAAACAGTGGCAGGATAATTACACTAACGTAACTGGAAAGAACTTCCATGTGTTAAAAGAACTTGGAAGCAGTGGTACACAGACTGGTGCGCCACTGCCTGCTGTAAATTTCCACACTGGCAGGAACAATACTCTGTATTCGAGACGTTCCACTGGATCTTGTCAGGGCTGAGACCTGTGGCAGCTCAAGACAAAAATTTGGATTACAACTGCCCCCTTCTTCCTTCTCCAGAATTCTCTTTTGATATCTGACATGGTGCTTTGGGTTTTGCACACTATGTAAACCGTTCTGGTGAGTGTGGATTCTGTAGTCTCTAAGCCGGTACAGCAAGCTGGATATCCCACAGCAAAATGCCACCACCCAGAAACTCTGCTGGAGAATTAAGGTCTAGATTGGTACAGAGGACCTTTGTTTGATACCAAGACTATGATTGACCTTATTGTCTGGTTATTTTGGAAAAATGCAATACCTACCCACAGCTGTCCCACTGGCACTTGATGCGCCTGGAACTGAGAAGTGGCTGGTTAGAAGAAAAGCGGTTGCCTGATGTGAAGTTATGAAACTTTTTATGTAAACTGGCCCATGATTCTGTCTCTAAATTTAGGGAAATGCCTGAGTATTTCACTTGAAAGTTTTAACAGCATCACGCTTTCCCTTTCATTCAACAGGCCTTATTTGGTCAAGGTACTCTCTAGTTATTATCCCTAAAAACTGGAGCCTGTTTGCTGTGAACTTCTTTGTTGGCTGTGCTGGTGGCTCTCAACTCTTCCGAATATGGAGGTACGTATTAAGAAGGGCTGATCTCCGTACTGTAACGAAGCACTCACACTATCTAATCTTAACTGGGGTTTATCAATTCTACCAGCCTCAGCAGGCCAGAGGAACTGAACAGTTAAACACTGCAGAACTCTCTTCTTGATACATCACTATTTTCCAGTTGAGCAGGAGTGAAGTTTTAGGTATTTTCAGTATAGCTAGAGCATGTTTTAAGGAAAGCCATACGTAAGCTGCAGTTTCTGGGTCTAAGGCATTCATTAAAAGCTCTAGGTGTGGTTGATAAGGAGCCTAGACTTTTTCCTTCTCATAAGCTTTGCGCTTCTGTCAGCCTTCAGTGTTGAATCCTGTCAGTTCCAGCTGAATCAAACGGGTTCTTAAGTGGCGCAGCTTTTTATTTTATATTTTTTATTATTCTGGAGGGAAAACTTTGAGTTCTTTGGCTTCAGTACTGGCCAGGAATGAGGCAGAAAACTAATTTGGAACTTCTTACATGAACTAAACTATCCACCTTCAAGTCTGATGTAATTTTAAACTTTCTTTGCTGATGAGATTGTTAGTAAGATGCTGGTATTGTAACTGGGGTTGTATTCCTACCCTATCCTCCTTTTTCTTTCCCCCTCCCCCCATAGGTATAAGCAGGAGCTAAAAGCGAAACAACAAGAGCAGCTGCAGCAGAGAGATGCTTAACCCAACAGGTCAAATCCAGTAACGCACAAACCCTTCCCCATGGGACCCAGCTTCACTAATTTTAATGTGGTTTGTTTTCCTCTGAGAAGATGAAAGAGGATGCCTAGAGAGCAAGTGTTTTCTAAGTGCAAATAACAAAGTATCTCCACACATTTAAATAAAGGGCAACGTTTTGAATTGAAGTAAAATCGTGGTTTATATTGTCTCTGTAAAACAACCCAGGTGCGGGTGGTGTCTGGAATGAGTTGCTGGGCCCCACCTTACCTGACTGCTGAACAACGGTGGGAGTGACACGGTACCAGTGACAGTCAGACAGAGCCTCAGACTAAAGTAATCTGTTTCCATGCCACAGAGAGACCTGTGTGGGGTTCTAACACTTTCAATAACCAACAGCAGCATTTGCATTTCATTCCTTGTTGCTGTTCCCTGGCAGTGCCAGGATGCTCTTTTCAGCTTCTGTCTTTGTTTCCCAGCCATCACTGTCTAACAAAAGGAGGGCAAACAAGAATGTACCACTGCTGGTTTAGCTTGTGTCATCCTTTACAACTAGAGGCAGAAGATGGGAGCGTTTCAGTACCTGCTTCTTGGGAGTGTAAAAATAAAGAGCCAAAGCCTCTCTTATTCAACACTCCACCCTCTCCTTAATTCACGTATGGAAGTTTTTTTATTTTCTGTGAAGGTGCGGGCTTAAGTGCGTACATGGCAGTTCCCCAAAGCTCTGGAGACAGTGGTCTGCTCCCATCCACGGCCTGTTTGTGGAGAAACACAGCACCTCTCCTTACTCACCTGCAGAGGAAAAATGCACTGCTGTGAAACAGCTTCTGAGTGAGGGCTTTACATTACACTGTGAAAGCTTATCTGTTGCTGAGAAGCACAAGGCAGTTGTGCTCAAAGCACAGCCACAGTGAGTGTCCCTGGCAGGCTCTCTGAGACCTCTTTCACGCTGAGCTAGGGCTCAGCACCAGAGCTCAGGAATCTACACCCAGGAGAACAAGATCAGTCTGAGACACAGTAGATGCTGGATATACTGGATTTTTGCAGCCTTTTATTAAGTCCCTCTGTCCCCTCCTGCTTTCCCCCAATCCCACTTGAGCATGATAAAGGTGGAGAGGAAAGGAGACTTGTTCAAGAGCTACATCACTGTGTCACAGCACTGATGTCCTATGTATGTTAGGTTATTCTGTGCAAAGTATTTGTGCAGGATACTGTAAGGAAAACATTTTCCATTCTTACAAGATGTGCTCTTGACGGTCTATCAGTTCCCCTTTTTTGGAGGCTGTCCTGCCATGAAGTTGTCTGTGTTCTGCCACAGTTCCACTGGCACTGCTTAGTTCTGAAGTGGTAATTCAGGGTATCCAGTCAAACATGCGCCCGCCAGCTGTGGTGTTCGCTGAGCTGATGCAGACTGCAGCGACTGAAGATGGTTACCAGGAAGAGAGGTGGTGTATTTCAGTCTCCCTCCCTTCCCAATCTGTAACACAAGATTCATCCAGCAGACCAGTAATGGAGGGAAGGGTGGGAAAAGTGTATTAAAATATTCACATGATTACAATAGAAAACATGAAAGTCCATTCAAGAAACAAATACCCAAGATAACTGTCTCCAGACGAGTCTGTAAAAGCAAAACCACGAGCAGTCGGTACCTTGGCTCTTCGTGTAAGCGGGCCGTGCAATGCGTATCTCACTCCCTTGCACTGATTACACACCTGTCATGCAGGTGTGTGTTCTCCTGCATACCTCCACGGCAGAGGTCTACAACAGAAAAGTACCCGGGTCTGTGTTTCCAGCGACGTTTACTGCAAAAAACCAGCCGGCGCTGCAGGGAGACACAAAAGACTGCACAGCACACCGGTCTCCAAAGGCATTGAACTTAACATTTTAGAGTGCAAAAATCCCTTTAAACAAAAGGGCTTATTAGGTTTAGGGCAGTGAAGGGAAGGGAAGGGAAAGAGAAGCCACAAATAAAGTGTAATTGATGAGCCTAGTTAATGTGATTTTGTAGTCTCCCTTCTAAAAATGTCACCTAAAGCCAGCACCGCAGGGTGCTGCGGCCCCGGCCCAGAAGCCTTCCCCGCCTTCTCAGCTTTGGTGGTTTTAAAGAGAAAGCAATTCCATCACCAATTATACCGTAAGAACATTTTGTATTTGAGGTCCCAGGTAGATACATTAATCATGTAAAATTCCAAGACAGTATTTCAATACGGAGTGAAGGTGTTTTGGTTGTAAATCAAACAGCCCACGCTTGACCTCAACAAATCCACTCTAAGGCAATGCGGCTTCAAAGCTGCATATACACACTGACTGCAGTTACAAAACAGATGGTCACCTAAACAGCTCTCACAGGTTTTAAAAGAGTTAAGAACCTAATTTCAGCTCTTCTAGTCACAAATTGAAATATCACTAAAGCATTGAGAGAAAACAAAACCCTAAGGGCCCCTGGTTATAAATGACACATCATTCAAAGTATAGCGACAGAGAATTATGTGAACAGCGGTAGAGCAGGGTGAAACTTCTGGTCACCCTAACAGGAGGATTTGATGGCCTTGTCTGACTTTAATCTGCTTGCTACCCATCAAGGAAGCAGAAGCCCCCCATCTCTGGATGTTACTGAATAAGCCAGTTTTGCACCAGTCTCTTTCATCGGCACAGGTCAGCCCATCTGATCAAGCAGGCCAAGATAACCTGAGTTCACAAGCGCTCTCTCACGTTGCCTCAAGTCCTGTTGACTTCAGCCTGAATAAGTTAACAGCTACATTGTACATGTTTTCATGACTCAAAAAGCACCCTAAAACAATAAGGTACTTAAAAATTCAATGGGGGGGGAGGGGGATCACTGATTTCTGCCATTCCTGGGGGAAGGGACTTAAATTTCTTTCTAAAACAATGTTTGGCATTTTAAAAAAAATGCTTCCAAGTACATTCTGCCTTCACAAAGAGGATCCAAGCAGCCCTGCAACAAGCCTCCTCAGTAGAGGCAAGACAAATGTACCTGCAGCTAAACAAAAGCAACAGAAGGAGATGATTCCAAAAGTTAGTTACAGCACCAAGCAGACCAGCAGGTCTCCCAAAGGTAGTACCAGATGGGCGTGTTCCCTAAAGGCAGCACCAATCAGATCAGTGTGGTTTTTAAAGTCAGCACCAGTTCAGGATTGTGCTCAGATTCTCCAGTATATTCCAGCAGGAAAAAGAACAAACATTAGTTGCAGACTTCAGAGCCAAGAACAGCCCTATCTTCTCATAGCAGCAAGTTTTTGATCACTACATTCATCACACTTCCCTCTCCAAAGCGTCTTGGGGGAAGGATGGTAATTCACGGGGATGGACACAGGCAGACCAACATCAAGCTTCACCCCCACCCTGGTCAAAAGTGTTTGCTTCTTACTAAGCATTAAAAAAATGCTGGGAAGTAACAGTCTGGGAGATAAGGAAAGCAGCAGAAGGATTCATCCTGATCTTACCAAGGCTTCTGACAAAGGCAAGCATGGTCAGGAAACGAGTGAAGTCTGATCATGGTAAAAGAATCCACTGTTGGCATGCCCAGCTTTGTTGGGGGAAAAAACCCAAACCGTACTCAAAAGAGTTATTAAAACTGCCCTGTTATAATTAAAGGGTTACCTACCCTGGTTCTGAAAGCATCTGCCTAAAGCTATTTTTTATTTGCTTGATGTTACAGTGGAAGGTAGGCTTAAGTTTGCAAATATTGAGCTAAGAGTGTTGCAAACTCAATGCAGGACAGGATGAGAATTCAAACCAAGTTTTCCACCAACAAACTGAAGATGAGGTCTGAAAAGGCCCTAACGTGATTTCAGTGCAGACAATACAAAACCAGGAGGAGCTGCTGGCACACCAGATGGCGATGCTGCCGTTCAGAGGGACCTGGACACGCTGGAGAACCAGGCTAAGGAGCTCAAAGCCTCTGGGGAGTCCTGGTGGGTACCAAGTTGAACCTGAGCCAGCGATGTGTCCCTGCTGCCAACGGCAGCATATGGTATCCTGGGCTGCATTAGGCAAAGTATTGCCAGCAGGTCAAGGGAGATGACTCTTCCCCTCTACTCTGCACTGGTGAGGGCACACCTGGCATGGTGGGTTCAGTTCTGGGCTCTTTGGTACAAGAGGGATACGGAGTCACCAGAGTAAGTCCAGAGCAGGGCTGCCATGATGGTAAAAGGAACTGGGGCACTTGGTGTATGAGGAAAGCCAAGAGCTGGGGTTGTTCAGCCTGGAGAAGAAAAGGCTTAGGGGAGATGTCATCAGTGTGCGTACTCAGTGGGACGGAATGAAGGGTGCTACTCTTCACAGTAGGGCTCACTGGCAGGGAATGAAGGGTGCTACTCTTCACAGTAGGGCTCACAGTAGGGCTCACTGGCAGGACAAGAGGCAACACACAGAAGTTCTAAAAAAGGAAATTCTACCTGAACACACAGAAGCACTTTTTTTTACCGTGGAACAGGTTGCCCAGAGATGTTGTAGACTTTTAATCTCTGGTGATACTCAAAACCCAACTGGGCACAGTGCCGGGCAAGCTGCTTGAGGAGAGAGTCTGGACTAGCTGATCTGCAGAGGTCCTTTCCAACCTCAACCTGTGACTGATTCTGTGAAATAAACTGAAATAGGAAATGGATGGGAATGAGAGAAGGGATTAGAGCAAACCAAACTGAAAATTGTTTGTATTCTACTGTATGCTACTTTGAGAAGACCTCAGCTGGAGCTTGTAGTTTTGAGCACCAGATTTCAGGATACCAATGGGTCAGCTGAAGTAGAAGAGGATGATCAGAGACACTTAACAATCTATGAGGAGTTTAATCTAGAAACGAGAACCTGGGAAATCATATTCAAGTAGTATACTTGCAGAGAGGTGGGAGATAAACTGCCCTCCACATCCTCTGTGCAAATATAGGTTACGTAAAAAAAACCCAACAAAGAGCTAAGGCCTGGATTTCCTCCCAAGGCTGCTCAGCCTCCACTACAGGCTTTTAAGGACAGATAAAGATCATAGAATCACAGAGTCGTAGGGGTTGGAAGGGACCTTGAGAGATCATTGGGTCCAACCCCCCTGCCAAAGCAGCTCCCTAGCTCATATTGCACAGATAGGCATCCAGACAGGTCTTGAATATCTCCAGAGAAGGAGACTCCACACCCCCTGGGCAGCCTATTCCAGTGCTCTGTCACCCTCACTGTGAAAAAGTTCTTCCGCATGTTGGTGTGGAACTTCTTGTGCTCCAACTTGAGGCCATTGTCCCTTGTCCTATCTCCACAGACCACTGAAAAGGGGCTGGCTAATTCCCCCTGCATCCCATACTTCAGATATTTATAAACATTAATTAGGTCCCCCCTTGGTCTTCTCTTCTAAAGGCTGAACCCAGTTCACTCAGCCTTTCCTCATAGGGGAGATGCTCCAGGCGCTTAATCATCTTCACAGAAAAAAAAAGTCTCAAAGGAAGTGACACTGGTATAATGGAGCCATGGGAGAGAGGTGAGGGAATACTACAACTTCCAGGTCCCTTGGAGCCCTTTTTCATGCTTATATGAAATGACAGTTTTGAGGAAGAAACATTTCATTGAAAAGTTCCACAGAGTCTGAGGCAACCACCTACAGCTATAGCTTCCTATGCCTTTACTCACTAGTTCCTATGCCTATAACTCACTAGTTTTTGAGTTTTCACAGGTAAAATACCATTTCACAAAATTCATTAGATCCACACTATCCCCTGTACCTTAAAGGACTAAGCTTGAATAGAGAGGCTCAATACAGAAGTAAAGAGTTCTGTGACCTGCGTTAGACAGGTCGGGCAGGCAAGCCTAAACATTTCCTTCACTTACACTGCTAAGACATGCGTTCCTGATGGCTAGGAGTCATGATTTGACTTGTGAGACCAAGTGAGAGGGTCTGGTTTATATGAGAAGGCAGCTTGTACTGAGGATCTGCACAAGGAAAAATGAATACCCTGTATACATAAAGAACAACAAAAGAAGGTAGGCCCTATAAGCAAAAAAAAAAACCCAAAACGAAACAAAGAAAAATTAAAAACAGAATCTCCAGGACAATCTAGCATCTTCAGGCATCTTCCAGTTTCTCCATTAATAATAAAGATTACAGTATTTTAAAATTGTGATGCGAGTTTTCACTTTCTCTCTCGTCACACAAGATACAAAAAAGAATATTGGCAATTTATAAGCAAAAGTCTTACCGCATTTCAACATGCAACATCGCTCTCGGATCTGTACGATTAAATAGACTATTTACACACAATACATATATATCTTTCCCTCTGTGTGCACATGCATTGGTCCTAGCCTAGGCATCAAAGGCCACATGTGAGTTCTCTGGGTCAAATCCTGTTCAAGCAATTCCAGTCTGAATGCGTGTTTTCCTTTGGATAGCTTCGGATCTCATCTCAGTTCTTCCGAATATCGGCATAGACCACAGACTCTGACTTGTTAATCTTGTCGCTGTGCTGTCCTCCAGAGTGATCTAACTGCGCGTAAATGACTGGGCCCTGGGGACAGAATAGAAAGAAAAGCAGAGTCAGGATCTCTCACAATAGGCCGTATCGCCCCTCGCTTCCGCAGGGGGCCAGACCAAAGCTAAAGCACGACCACAGAGCTTGCATGACTGCCAACAGCACTTTGAAGCAGGTGGAATGAACCCTCACCTACGCATGAGCTCTGGTCTGCCACCTTTCTCCCATTGGGGGCAATGCCGGACAGTACCCTTTCCTCCCTTCTGGGCCACCACGGCTGCTCGCTTCCCACGAAAAGCAGAATCTGGACCCCCTTGTTCTGAAAAGCAGAGCTTCTCACAGGCCGTGGAGCAAAGGTCCACGGCATAGTCAGTTGTGTGCCAGATCTAACACTGCTCAAGAGGAACTGTATGAGAGATGTGCCAGTAGGCCGCAGAATTGGCTTCCTGTACTGCTACTCGGGCCCTGCAAGTCCCAGCCCAGCCTGCCACTGAGAGAGAACAAACCTGCAGCTGCCTGAAGCCAGTCACTGACAGTCACTGCCCAGGCAAACCATGGGATCAAGACTTACGCAGTCCTTACCTGACTTTCAAGCCAGCCCCGGTAGCGAGCACCTCTGCAGCCACCCACCTTGGCTCTACCTGCTGGACACTACAGCACCAGCTTTCAGGTGAGCATGCAAACACACCAGCACCTTCCTATAACGTCGCGTCCTCCAAAACCACGGGAAAGCCAACTGCAGCTATTTGGGATGGGCTGAGCGCAGGACTGCAGCCTACGCAGAGCAGGTACCCAGCTAGACAGGTGGGACCCTTACAGGAAGGCCCAACCCGTGGCTCCCATTCTGCATGCCCCAACTGACAGCAGCAACGAGCAGAAGGCTGTGACCACCTACCAGGTGACCTCAGCAGAGATACCAGACACCCGCACACCCCCCTTGCCCCAATGCAGGAGGGAAAGGGACTGTTCTGTTTGGGGGTGGGGGAAATTACAAGGAGAGATCTTTCAATTCAGTTGTGGCCTTCTTAGCAGTTTTTGCTTCAAAACCATTTCATCCCTTTATATCTCTTTCCCTTGCGTCCCAGGAAGAAGTAGCCTTCACAGGCATTTCTCCCACTCTCTTCTCACCCTCTCTTCTCACTACTGTTAGTGTCCCACCAAATCAGTAAACAGCTCTACAGAACCTACTCAGAAATCCTCCCATCCATCTTCCAGAGCAATTAAAGGCCAGAGAGGAAAAGGGAGCCTTGGTACAGAAAACTGTACCCTGAAGGACTGCACAGGTATGATTCTGCACAGCTGCTTCCCTCCAGCACAACAGCAGAGCACACACCTGCTAAGTACCTCCTTCTCTGTAAGAGGCAGTTTAAACCCAGAGTTTCTTCCTCCCAGGTGAAGTGTTTCCCAAGTGATAAAGAGTAGGGGGAGGAGATGGATCTAAGGATGAAAACTTGCCAGAAGAAATAAAAAGAGACTAAGGAAATGCCCCTCTCCCCCCAAGACACTGATGTCTTAGAAAATTCTAGAATTAAAGTCTCATTAGAGCCACTTATTTTATTTATTTATTTTCCTGCTATTGGCTCTCAAGTTGTTTTGGTCTCCAACATTACATCAGGATTACATTACTAATTCCAATTAGAGTGCTGCAGCTATACAAACTTGAAGGCAAACTGAGTCTAAGATTTATTTCTAAGCAATTTTGGAAGTCTTGTCTGCCTGAAGCAGAAGTCAAGGGTATGATAAATTCAGCTCAAGAGCACTTCTTACCAGTATAAAAAAAAAAAAAAAAAGAAAGAAATCTCCAACTGCATAAAGTAGTTGCTATGACATGCTGTTCAAGTAATTCTGATGGGTGGATTTTCTACCACAGGAGTTCAGTCAGGATCAGTTATCACTATTCTAATTTTATGCCAGGTTGAATATAGTTAATCTGCTGCAACCAGCATGTTAGGTGGTGGTGGAGAGACCCAAACCAAGCTATCATTGTCTCTGTGTATTGTTCACTATCACCTAAATAAGTGGTAGTTCAAGTACCACAGAGAGAAGGAGGACCGAGGATTTATTGTAACACTCCATCTATTTGATTCGCTGCCAGCTGATTCTCTAGCTGGTTACAATCAGCACCAGGGTAATCCTTTTCCCCCACATTTGATACCTCCAGTGATCTGAATGTTTGTAAAGACTTGTCTTCCACAAGTAAAAGCTTCAAAAAAGTCTAAACAATTCAGAACTTTCACCTAATCCCAAGTAAGCTCACTCTTACTCTTCAGAACGAGAAGACTGACCAGGGCTGCCATGCAAACCCCAGCACTTCCCTAAGCCACCTGATTTGTCCATTCAGAACTGAAGGGAAGAAGAGGAGCAGGCATACTGACGCCTTGCTAGAGGTTTGCCAGCAGAGTCAAGAATTGTCAAATTACAGGAAAGGAAAAGGAATCACCAAATTAGACCTTTGTTGTCTAACAGTGGTCTGCAGTATTTTCAAATTCAATTCCGGAAGATGTTGCAACTGCTGCAGATTCTAGCTCCAGGAAATTTATCTGAAATTTAAGGTTCCTGGCACCAAGAACTGCTCCTGCCTGGGGTCCCGGGGTCCAGCTCAAAGCCTGGAACAGAGCTCAAACAGAGCCTGTCCCAGTACATCATAAACCACAAAGAGCAAACCCAGAGATCCTCCCTGAAGTCAGTGCAGCTTTAGCACTCCCCCTCTATGCTGAGAGGCCTACCCGCCTTGCATCTCTGCACCATGCTGCACCATCTCTGCACCATGCTGCTCTGCACATCAGAAGTGTGCTTCTATGGAAGTCACACTTTAAGATCAGCAGTCCTTCAGCCTGACCAGAAATTAATACTCAGCTCCTTGCAAAGTGCAAAGACAAGTGACAGCCACCCTGGAGTTAGTGTATCTTGGGACAACACGCATCTGCTGCCTTCCCGTTTGCCTGCTGCAACCTGGTTTACTAGCTAAACACAGATATCCACCTGGGAAACACACAGAGTTCCTGCCTTCACGGGAAACACTTTTGTCCCTCACCCAAATAACGGTCACAGTAGAATACAAGTCACTACAGAATGATGGCATGGGGAAGAAACACCAGACACAAATCTGACAGGACAGGACATACCTGCTGGGAAGGAAGACACAATGAAAACAAGTGGAGTTGATTCAACTGGCTGAACACTGGCAGAATTGGATGCACGTGTGCTTTCGGTGGTCTGGGGCACTCCAGAAAGCAAGGTCCATACTTGGGAAACTTGCACCCAGAACACAGAGGAAGGGCAGGCTCGAGTGCACTTGCAGCTCAGAAGCGATGTGCACGAACACATCATCGCTGATTCTTAAACCGATACATAATTAACAAAAATATGAAGAATAAACTTCATTTAATTTAATCAATTTCATTTCAATGCCACCCTTCGAGGGCGAACACCTCTATTACTGTTTTTAACCTGCAGAGGTGGGTGTGTGGGGGGGGTGTATTTGTATTCACAGCAAAGCACAAAGCATTCAGACCCTTCCTAAGCCCATGGGGCCCTTACTGTCTGACCGCAGCACCGACGGTGCGAACCACCGGTCTGTAACTGCCGGGCAATGCAAGACACAGCAGCGTGCCTGGATCAGCAACCAGCCTCCGACAGCTTCTGGGAGCTGATGGGAATCCAAGCACCAGTGTTTCCCCTGCACAACTACTGAAAAGCTTGAATACTTCCTCTAATTTCTTGATTACCAAGAAATAGCCAGCTTTTATTTATATGTGATGCCAGATTTCAAATATGTTAACTTGCATGTTGGTGTCACCTCTTAAACAAACCAAAACCAAACTGGATAGAAGTTAAAAATACAAGTGTAGTCAATAGGAATTTAGTCTCCTCACTGATTTAGACCATCTGTTCAAAACCTGATCTCTCCTGATTTCTTCATGGATCTTTGTAAAGAAAAGTAAACGTGTTTGCCTGCTGTTCTGTAAACACGGGCAAATGCCTAACAGGGGGCAGAGGAACCACTTGCTGCTACAAATGTTTGCCAAGAAAAGAGAACCCAGACAAAGCTCTCTTTGCCTGACAAAAGAGATTTTTTAACTAAACTAACTCTACACAAAACTAAGATATTTCGCATATTTTTCCTTTGAGGTCATGAGTGCTCACACTTTGGGTTTTCCTTTAGGAACTTACCCACAGGAAGACCCTGGAGGACTCTGACAAGGAATCAGCACACTGGAGTGATTACAGAAAGGTGAAAGCACACAGGGTCTAAGTTATCTTGACAAAGTTAGGATTTACTCTGACATGTTTCTTCCAGTACACTGAGACCCAGAATACTGGGGACATGGAAAGGCAAGTTTTCACCAAAATGTTACAGAGAAGATAAAAGTATTTTTGCATTTGAGATGAAAGGGCAGAACAGCAAAACTCTTCCTCTATGTAGCTCTCAGGGCACTTGGCATGTACTGCTTCACGTTATGACAGTAATTAGACAAAACATCTCAGTCTTCTGACCTAGGGAAGTTGTCTCCAACAGCTACTGCAACAAACATGCCACAAATTTTTGGTGAGGGAGGTGGGAATCACCTGTCTCGTTCGCCCCTTCTAGAAGCCAGCCCCACGAACGAGAAAAGACGAGTTCCATCTAGGCTTTACAGGCAGCCGGCTGCTACTGGACCCACTCCAGTCAAAATCTGAAGTATTTAAAAATCTTACAGCCTGAGTACACTGCCTTTATGTTCAGAGGGTAACTGCTCCCTGAAGTCAACAGACAACTTTGTGGACCTGTGGGCTAAACCTCTGGAAACAGCGCACCTGCCAAGAACAAGAGGCATTTCCAAACCAGGCTGGATGCCCAGCAGAGCAAGAACTTTGACTTCAACTGTTAGCACAGTATTTTTTCCCCTGTGGTGTTAACATATTAATACACACATCTCATTATTTAGTCAGGAGAAATTAAGAAACCAGGAATTAATTCTGATTTAGAAACCCACCAGTTCACACACTATTCTGCAATCACTTCCTAAAGGGTTGCTAATTAAGAAAAAGTCCATTTCTGACCTAAACTCACTCAGGATTCATACCTACACAGGAAAATTGCTGGGAACATGCAAATCAAGAGGTAAGAAACAGCTTACAGATCAGGAAATCCTGTACACTGTTAACAGGTAATCACGTATTGCATAGGAATCCCTGTCTGGTTCATGCTCTCTCCCCTCTAACTGGTATCCCACGAGATGTTGAGTCTGGATAAGGGACACCTTTTTCCTTCAAAGTCAAAAGAACTTTGCCAACAGCAGCAAGCACAAGGCAAAGTGTGACAACTTCAGGCCCACAGAAGTTGGGTGGCTCAAGGGATGAGAGCTCTGAGCAGCAACAGTCATGTTCAAACTGACCATCACTGCTGGCTTGTCTCCCTGCAAAGTACGTACCTACCACAGAGCACACACCTTCATGGTGATGAGTGTGTAAGTAAATTTCCCCCCATAATAATGCTTGAGCAGATCAGGCAGCTTTATGGGGTGATTATGCATCCAGTAGATACATTGTCTCCACAGTAAACGGCCCACTCCTCATCTTTGACAGACTCTCATCCTTGCACATCACTGCCATTGGTGTGCATTAAAGGATAAGATCAGAACCGTCCCTTTTCTATATGTTAGCACAAAAAGGAGATAGAAGTCCATCTCAGCTAGTATCAAGATGCTATTCTTTCAATTGCATTAAGCCTTCCACAGAAAAATTCACCAGTCCCTGCTTACTGCCCATGCCACGTTCAGAGCAGACACTTTTACCCTCCCCAGGACTTCATCACCTTAACAGACCGCACTTGATTTAGGTGTCCCACCCTGCCTTTATCTTTTTCCATACCATCTCCCCCACACTCCGGGAGGATCCTGCTTGGGGAAGCGGCAGGAAGCAGTTTACCTGGTGTGATCTGGCGGGCACGCTGTTTACCAGACCCTCTGTGTCGGAGGGCGACTTCTGCGGAGCCTGCTTAACCGGCGCCATCAAGCTCTCAGAGGTACTGCAGCTGACGAGGTGGCAGAGCAGAGTTTGCACGACAACGTTCAAGAGGCACAAACAAAACAAAAAGACAAAAAAAAAAAAAAAAAAAAAGAACAAAACAGAACAAAAGCAAAAAAATAACAAAACGAGTGATGGCGAGATGAATGTGGCAGGTTATGCCAAAGTAAAAGTGAACATCATGGATTCTGGAATAAACACATAAAATTCTCCATCTCTCCCCAGACATTTCTCTAGCCTTCCTCCCAGCGTCTCACTGGTAAGCAACACGAAGGAGTAACTATTAGCATAGGGCAGCAGCTTTTCCAAAGCCCCCATTCCCTAGATCTTCCCATTCCACCCAACCTGTCTAACACTGTACATGTGTTCTTCACTGAGGCTTCAGGCTCTGTCAGCAGCGACAATTATCTTCTAAGGATAAACTAAGTAGTCCCAGTCACTGAGGCAAGTGTTAAGCCAGTGCTACTGTTAGAGACAACGCTTGCAAGAGCCAGCGGCTCTCCGTACCAGAAAGGTTCTTCTTACCAAACCCGGCATCAGTTCCCCTGCTTTTGGTTAGGCTACGACCCCAAAATTAGTCTGCCCAGTCACAATAGATGCTAGTTTCTTTACTAGTCACACGTGACATGTAAGCTGTGTGCTCTGATACAGCCAATTCATTATCTAATCAGGCAAACCTTGTTTTTCAAACACCACTGTGTGGTGAGAACCAGCACCCTTAGAAGGTTGCCAGTCCTTACCCTCTGTTGGCTTCTTTCCACCTGCTTGAAGCAGGGCTGAAAGCCAGCCAGCGGCAGGCAGAGAAGTAAGTACCACAGGGCTAAGTACAGGAGCAAATGCTCTTAACTTAACTTGGCTTCTGGGCAACACAGTAATGGGTGTCTAAATGCTAGGTCTATCTCCTCATACCCAAGCACCCACGAAACAAAACCAGCCACGTCCTTGTCGACAGACGCAGGAGTTCCCTGTGCTACCGCAACCCTCTGCCCACCGGGCATCCTTTTCCCCCAGCCTCTGTAGACAGACAGTGTACAATGCAAGTACAGAAACAAATGAGGACAGGGACATTGAGCAGACCACCTCCTCACAGGGCGATTGCTTTTTATCCTGTTTTTATCCTGTTTTTTATCCTGTGGTAACTCTAACCATAGAAGACTTAGCTCCTCATACATGCAGCAGTAAGGAAAAAATTTAAAAACTGCCCCCAGCCATCAAGGCAAGAGGCTTCTACTGTCAGAAATGGTGACAAAGCAGCCCTTATGTTGCCAAAATGATGTAATTATGAATTGTTTGCCTTGTTCACACAATTCCTCAGATCTATGCTATCTGAAAGTCTTAATTCGGGTTTAAGCAACTAATGCACTTAGATCACTGCAGGTTTTCAAACACCCGAGCTGCCTGAGCCAGAGGAGCACTTACAGGGAATTTACTTTTCTTTTGTCGCAGAAAGGGCTCTGAGTTTCCTGTGCTTTAGCCAATGCACTGACAAGTTCCCTGTTGGAAGAGATGGAGGGACACCACCACCTGGGATAAGCAGAAGTCCCACCCCAGTTAGACATGAGACAATGAAACCCAAGCACCCAGTGAAATGCGTCATCCCTTTGCCAACAGATTCCAGCACCAATTACAGTGAAGTTACGTTAGTAGAGAGCTAGCTGGTTAGTCAGCAAAGGAAGAGGAAATGTGTACACATACACACAGGTATTAACAGCAACCACCAACTTGATTAGTTACCATGGTGTCTAGTGGGACTGGAAGAGAAGACCCAGCCCTGCTACATTCCCAATCTGGCGTCTATATCAGGATCTCTGTAAGGAGAGGAAGATAAGCAGGATCTGATCCCAGCACACCAAGGCAGAAAGAAAAAAAAAAACAACAAAATAAAACAAAACAAAACAAACACCAAAGTCAGAGCATGAGTCTGTGGCCATGCAGGGTTCCAGATGCCGTGCAGTGCCCCAGCCCACCTCAGTTCAAGGTAGAATGGTTATCTCAGAGTAAGTGCATCTCACCACCACCACCACCACCACACACCAGGTTAGCATCACGTAGAAAACAGTCTGTAAGTTTGGAGAGGGTCACAGCACACTTGGTTTCTCTTTACACATCATGCAGAGCTGGCACGGTCAGTGAAAGCAGTATTTAAACTTCAGAGATTATTTTTGCGAGAGAGCAGTTAAATATACTACAAGAAATTACAGTGCATGAACTACAAGAATTACAGTGCTCCAGGCTCAGCACCAACATGTGTCCTATAGTGGGAAGACATTGGAGAGCAGGTCACTGGGAAGCAGGGCAAGTGGACCACCTCACACACACTGCTGGTGCGTAACACTGCAGGCTCCTTTTCAGTTCTTAGGGGAAGAATACATGCAGAAAGAGAAAACCAGGCCTTCCACACAAGTTTGAGCACACACTGCCACCTTTGCTATGTTGAGCCTTACCATTGGGCAGTAGCCAACTCAATTTCTCTAAGCTCTCCAACTGGGAAAAGGACAGGGCAAAGTTTAATCTAGAAATCCCCCCACAAGTGTCTTTTTGGAGTTAGTTTCTTTTATCCCACAGGCAACCCAAAGAACCTGTAGGAAGCAGGAATATTTCTTCGGGAGAAAGAACAGAAGAAAGTTCTAAGTTTGGAGTTTGTTTCTAAGACTACATACATAATTTTCATTCCTTCTTATAGAAACAAATTACCAGCTAATTAGAGAGGAGAGGAAAGGAAGCGCCTCCTCCACCAGCATCAAGCTCCATCACCGCAGGACTCAAGCCTGCCTTTGTTGGTCCTTGTTGCTTTTTCATATGCCCACTCAAAGATCTGGGCTTCACTTTGGAGTTCTCCTCTTACCACTAAAAAAACCCTTGCAGGGATGGCAACGGTTAACAAAAACCAGACAGTGAATGAGAATGGATGCAGAGTAGCTGCTTCTTCTTTACTTTGAAGCCTGGTGATGAATGGGGTTTCAGTCCAGGCTCAGGAGCCAGGCATTGGTAACTGAAAAATCCGGTCTTAATCTCAACACAGAGCATTCCTTAAAAGTGTGTGTGTGGGGTGGGGGGTAGGAGGAAGCGGGGCTGGAGGGAGGGAAGGGGAACAGACCACAGCTAGGGGGTCTCGGACTACGCATTTGTAGGGCATATACACTTGTGGCTGGGGACCAGTTCCAACATTCAGTGACTTTCAGGGGTAACTCATACTAGCAGGACTTTTGCAAGCACAGTACAGAGATAATCATTACAGGCAGATGGCCATATGGCCGTACCCTATCTCTAGCCAAGGCTTGGCTGAAACAGCTCCTATCCCCCTCTAAGCCCTCCCTCTCATCCTGCTGCTGTTCCTCACATCATCCACAGGTAAGGAGGGAGATCTTACCCAGAGTATCGTTTTTTAGAGTTGTTCTTTCTGATGACAAGACACACGACAATAGAGATGAGCAGTGAGAGACCTGTAACCGTACCGATGACTATCCCTGCCACCATGGCAATGGGGAACGCAGGCAGGCTGTCTGGGGAGAGAAGGGAGAAAACATTCAACTCATCTGCATGCCCTGATTAACAGAAGTGCAAAGCACAAATGCTCTTGGCCTCAGATTCATTTAGAGCAGAAGGCACTAATGTCCAGGATTATGACATGCAGCCTAAGCGGCCCTGATGGCAGGCAGCCAGCAGAGTAACTCACGAGCAGCGCACACGCTAACAGCATTTCCAGTATCATCATCCTTCAGCAGGGAGTTTTTATTGAACCAAGAATTTTTACGTGTCAGAGGACATAAGCAGCAGCGAGGACAGCCCTGTCTTATTTTGTACCCAACGGGGCAGAGGGGGGAGTTACATTCATTTGGCAACTCCCAGCAAGGTCAACAGGAAAAAGCAGGCACGCTGGGGAGCAGGTGTGAACACAGTGCACTGCTGACTGACTGAGAGTGCTGAAGGCATGGGTAGCATGCAGCACAAAGCCCAGTTACTACCCACAACCACTCTTAAGACTGTTTGCATGTGATTCTGGTGTCTCAAAATAGATGTCTACTATTTTAATAGAATCATTCTTTACCTTCTTAAGTCAGGATCACTGTACAATATCAGAAATACAGGAACACAGTATCGGCTCTACTCACATTTTCCCCAATACAGTTTGGGGGGAGGGAGGGCCAAGAAAGAGCAGTCAGAAATAAAAGTCAAGCAGAGAATGAGTACAAAAGACAAGATCAAGATTAGACATACTATTGTTTTAACCTTTCTCAGTAATAAAAAAGTCCTTCCCCCTACATTGTGTTTAATGCAAGGAACATCTTACGCTAGGCCAGAGACTTTCCTACGAGTCCCCACGCTACACTCGCTACTTGCACCAAACGCAAGTGAATCAGCCTAAGATCCAGTGGGTAAAACTTCTTACCTAGGAAATCTTTCTGAGATACCTGCATCACAGAATCACTAAGTTTGGAAGGGATGTTTTGAGATCATCTAGTCCAACCCCACACGCAAGCAGGGTTAGCTAGCACAGCTTGCTCAATACTCAGTCCAGTTGGGTTTTGACAATCTCTAAGGATGGGAGCCTCCATAACTTCTTTGGGCAATATATTCCAGTGCCCAACCACAGTAAAAATGTCTTTTCTTGTGTTTTGACAGAATTTTCCATGTTTTGATTTACACCCACTGTCTCTTGTCCTGTCACTGGGCACAACTGAAGAACCTAGCTCAGTCTTTAGACACTATCAATGTACATAAACACCTGGTGAGAGGCCCCTCCCTCAGCCTTTCTTCTCTTTGGTAGACTAGACATCCCCAGCTCTCTCAGCCTCTCCTCATATGAAAGGGTCCAGTTCCATATCACTTTAGTCGCCCTTTGCTGGACTTACTCCATCAAGGACCCCAGACCATGGCCATAAAGAGCATCCCCAGCAAGCTTGCAGTCTATAGACCAAGCCCATCATGACATACGGTCCTAAGTTTCAACTGGGATAGAGTTCATTTTCTTCCTAGTAGCTGTTATGGTGCAGTGGTTTAGATGTAGTATGAATATAATGCTGCTAACACTAATATTTAGTTGTTGCCAAGCATCGTTTACGGTTAAGACAAGGACTTTTCAGCTTCCCAGGTGCTGGCAAGGAGGAGGCGTGAGCATGTCCACAGGACGTGTAGAAGAAGCTGGGAAGGGGGCACAGCCAGAGCAGCTGGCCCAAACTGGGCTGAAGGATATTCCGTACCATAGGTCATCATACTCCGTTTATAAGCTGCGGGTAGTTGTCTGGGAAGGACTCTAGCTTAGGAACTAGCTGGGAGTCGGTCAGCAATTGTGCTGTGCATCACTTGTGTATAGTCTTTTATCTTTATTTTCCTTTTCTGTTCTATTAAACTGGTTTCAATCTCAACCCATAAGTTTGACTTTTTTTTTTTTATTCTCTGTCCCCACCCTTTAAGGGGGGATTAAGCAAACATCTGTGAGGTTACTTTAGCTGCCTGCCGCGTGCATTTGGTCTGGTGGAGTTAGTTTTCCCTGCAGCAGCCCTCACAGCGCTGTGCTGGGTGTGGGGAACCACCAAGGTGTGGGTGACACACTGCTGGCTTGGCTGCTGCTGAGCAGCGCTGGCACCGCACCAGGGCTGTGTCTCTCCAGCATCCCCCAACTCACCAGCAGGCTGGGGGTGGGCAAGATCTTGGGAGGGGACGGAGCCAGGGCAGCTAACCCAAGCTGACCAAGGGATATTCCACACCAGACTGCTAAAGCAGATGTCTGCTTTAGCAATAAGAAGCTGAGAGACAGTGGCAGGAAGTGGGGGCACTCGCTATTTCTGTTTGTCTGCTGGCTGATGGGAAGCAGAGAATAAATCCTTCCTTTACCTTTTCTTCTGCACTTGGCCTTTTGCTTTATCAAGCTGCCTTTACCTTGATCTAAAAGTTGGTCTTTTTCCACCCTATTTTTCTGCCACCCCTGTCCTGATGAAAAGGGGAGCCACGGAGCAGCTTGGCTTCCAGCCAATGTTAAACCACCACACCAGGTTGAATCACAACACGAATTTAGCTAGAGGGAGCAGCACAACACAGTAGACTGAATCAGGGGTGTAGTTCTAATAAAACTACTCATTTTGAGTTCAGGGACTTTCAGAAGGGCAGCCTGATCTCTATCTGTATTGCAGATCACACCATCAAAAGCTTTCCTAGCTCTCCAACATGAGATGTCAGTTCATACCAACGTGGTAACTAAGAGTCTCAGCAAGAAATTAAAGATGAAGACATGAGTGCCACAATTTAGAGGAAGACATCCCTTCTCTCCAGAACCTTTCAGCAGCCCACTGATCTATCTTCTGTTAAGGAAGAGAGTCCTACAAATGGCAATACTTTTCATGTACAAAGATTCAGATTGTGGTTGAGTTCTATGCAAAGATAAATTTATTTTGAGGCATGTAAGAAGTTCCCTAGGTTCTGTGCTTTTCCACCTTTCCAAGTGCAGGATTAACGGTCTGCAAAAGTACCAAGAGACGTGCATTTCTGTCAGCTGATGTCCTGTTGCCTTGTACACAGGAAAGAGAAACCCCAAAACAGCCACACATCCTTTTTTCAGAGCAAGAAAGGAAGTGAGAACCCAAAACTAAAGTGCAGAACATCTGCTGAAGGTGTGAAATAAAAAAGTTAGCATTATCTGATCTGATAATTTTGCATTTCTTTGACACAGGTTGGGGGGAGGTGGCTGGTTGAATTTGAATAAAGGACAATAGTTGTATTCTGTTGACAGAGGTCTTTAAGACTGTAGGAAAAAAGCAACTGTTTGCATGTGGAACTAGAGGCCAGCTTTACTGCTTCTCAGAACGTGGTCCAACAGACTATAGAGAAGCTCGCACAATTTTACGGCCACATAGTTCAGCTGCAGAATGTTTCTCCATTTTTCTTGTATTTTTCAACATTCCACAGCCAGGTGAATTCCTTGTGACCGCTGGCAGAGCAGCCAATGACTTCACTGTAACAGACAGTCCCAGCTACATAACCAAAAGCCAGTTCTGAAAGCTAAAATGTAAGTTAGCAGCTCAACACTAGCTAAAAATCCAGGCTTTCAGAGAACAATTTTTGCTAGCTAGCCCTGTAATCCAAAACAACTTCCACTGTCACTGAAAACGTGTCAGTATCCAGTTTAGGACACAGGCAGGAAACGGAAGCTTTCCATTGCTGCTAAGGGTAAAGATTTTTCATAGAACAGTTCTGATTTTTTCCCCCATGAGAGTTCAGATCAAAGATGGACTACCTCCAGGTAACACAAGCTGCCTCGAACCAATGTTAATTAGCTGCCTATGACAAGTGGGGGCAAAGGACTTGGAATTCCCTACAAACTTCTGTCATTTAGGCTTTGAGCAGCTGTCCTTTCCAGGTTCAGATGCACTAATGAAAGAAGAGCCTTGCTTCTCATCCCTGCCAGTGGGATACTTCCAGCGTAGCTGTGGTGGTTTGCCCCTGGCTAGAGGCCAAATACCCACCAAAGCTGCTCGCTCACTCCCCTTTTCAGCTGAAAAGGGGAGAAAATATGTGTTGGGAGGCTTAGGATCCAAGATAGGGACAGAAGGGATCACTTTCCAATTAGTGCAATGGGCAAAACAGACTCACCACAGAATAAAAGAAAGAAAAGTCATTTATTACTACTACAACTACACATCCAGTAAACCAGAGTTGGGTAATGAGAAGCGTCGCCAGGTTTTAAAGCACCTTCCCCCCACCCCCTCCTTCTTAGCAGACTTCAACTTCATCACGATTTTACTCCCTTCTTACCCCCCCAACACAGCACAGGGAGGGGACGGGAATTGGGAGTGGGGTCCTGGCAATTCCTCACAAGCTGCTTTCCTTCTCTAGATCTTAACACTTCTACTTCCCACCACCCCTTGCCTCTTCGCACACCTGACTTTAATCATAAATGCACTTCCTTCTTCTCCCCCCACTGCGGCATGGGGAGGGGCAGGGAATCGGGAGTGGGGGTTTTCAGTCTGTTCCTCCTGAGTTGTCTTCCATCTCAGCTGGGGAGGGGCGTTACACACACACACACACACACACACACACACTCACACTCACACACTTCCCCTGCAGCACCGTGGGGTCCCACCCACGCGAGACAGTTGTATCCATGAACTTCTGCAGCGTGAGCCCTCTCTACCGGGGAGCCATCTCCTCACCACAGGCCTCTCAGCAGGACTCCCTTCCACAGGGTGCTGACGTTCAGGCCCAGACTTCTCCAGCCTGGCCCCCCGCAAAGTCACAAGTTCCCCAGCAAACCTGCTGAGGCGTGGATCAATCTCTTCACGGGCTGTAGATGTCTTTGCTCCCTGTCCTTATCCACAGGCTGAGAGGGGACACCCGCTCCACCATGGTCTTGTCCATGGACTGCAGGGGAATCTCTCTTTCTGGCACCCAGAGTGCCTCATTCTTTCCCTCCACACACACTCTCCTTTGGGCCTGGCCTTGTTGTCTGCACAGCTTGTTCTATCTTCTCACTCCCTCCTCCAGTGGCAAAATGCACCTGCCTGCAGGGTTTTTTTCCTATATGTGATTCACAGAGGCACTGTGACCATGTCCAATTGGCTCAGCCTTGGTCAGCTGCAACTTTGGCCTTGAATTGGCTGATGTTTACAGTCTGGGGCTTGCAGAAGCTATCTTGACAGCACAGCTACGCAAAACGGCGACAGTCCACCCTTCGCCTTTGCAAATCACATATATGAGAATCATCCTTAAAATCCTCATCCCAACAGAAATTCTCTACAATTATTCCACCACCCAGCTATGTTCAGTCTGTTCTGCCCATTCCCTCATCCAATTAGTGTCCTTATCTCAAATTCCTCGAGCCCTACGTTGGGTGCCTAAAAGGATTGTGGTGGTTTGAATTAGCATACTCTAGTCAGTCTTCACTTGCTTCAAGACAGCCTGACTTTCCTTTACTGCTTCTTCAAAGAGACTATCAATACATTGTAAGAAAATAAAGCGACCCTGTTTTATAAAGATTTCAAACTCCCAAGAAACAGAAAGATCTAAGTGACGGTGGTCCCAGAGGTCCCATCCAACTCAAACTGCTCTGAGAAGAGACAAGCTAGATGTGGATCTTGCCTACATAAGTACTTGGAATGACCTCATGAGCCTGGGTACACATCTGCTATAGCAGCAGCAGCATTCTAACCAGAGCGTGCCTGCAGGTATCTTCCCTAACATATTAAAAGCCAATGAAATAGCCATATCAGCATTGCCATTTATGAATTCAACATTCATTCTTGTCCTTATTAAATAGAAATTTGGAAATCTCATCACTGTAAGAGCCACTTAATTGTAGGAACAGACACACTTTGGCTGACCTCCAGCTCAGCTAGAGCAATCAAATGTTTTGGATGGCCAAGGGAAATAAAGAGCCAAATTGACATACGGAACGTAAGTGCTCTTGAACTGAGATCATTGTTACCAGTGCTGACCAGAAGCCCTAAATGACTGCAAGTAGCCAGCCCTTGTGGTTTGTAAGGCTCACCGTGGATACTGTAAGAACATCCCAGTAAAAGAGACTGAATGCACATTCCACACACACACTTTTGCACGGGAGACAGGAGCATTGCACTGTCAGCATGTGCTCAGGCCACTTTACTAGTTTTGTTTTCAAAACATATATACTGGATGGGTTCCAAAAAGAAGAGCCTGCCACTTTCTCTCCTTGCTCCCCAGATTTCAAGTCTTCCCAACCTTTAATATAGCATAATTCAGAAAAAAATTAATAGGAATTTGAAGTAAGAAGATGGGTTTTCATCAAGGCTCCCATCAGCTTTTGCAAATAATTGTTAAATGCAAAGGAATTAGTGGGTATAGAGGAAAAGGAATTCAGGTTTTTAAACAGCTGACACAATATTGGTTCCATAATTAGGACCTGAAAGAAAATAATAAACAAGACAGTTATTCCCTCCAGGCTACTCCCCCACCCCCAGAAAGGTGATACAGACATAGAAAGGCAGGGAGGGTGGAGGAAGGGTGGGGAAGAAAGAAAAAAAACGTAGAAGTCATGTAGGATGAATACCTTTCTCCACAACTCTAACTCGGATTTCTCCTGGCTTGACAACAATGTCAGGTGGGTTCTTGACATCGCAAATGTACGTGCCATTGTCCCGGAACTGCATGTTTGATATACTTATAGAAGCATCCTTCTTGTTAAGATCTCCAGCCCATGTAATCCTGTCTTTAAATGGTATGTCCTTCCCAGGGTACGGCCTTCCATTAAAGTAATAGAAAAACTGTAGTCAAGGAAAAGAGGATATAAAAAACAATCCAATTAGAGGTTACAGGGCTACTGTGCTTTCACTCTTACAGCATTCTTCCAGAATCCACTGTACTACACATAGCTAGTACTTGAGAAGTATTTTTCCCCCTCCTACTTCACCGCTTTAGTCCAGATTGTTGCCTCCTGGCCACATAACCACGCTGTGGCTGATACCTCTATCATACCAGCACAACAGACTGCAAGTTTGGGTCTTCCACTGGCTTTGTTTAGTTTTGTGCTTGGATTATTTGGTTGGGTTTTTTTCCTGTTTTGGAGAAAGAGACTTCTGCAGACAAGGAGGCGGGGAAAGAGAAAAAGGCTGGTAACCTGGGACTAATTAAGGAAAGAACAGTTTTGGATCACAGCTACCTGTCTTTCGGGCACAGGAAGCCTTCTGCCTCCTAGTAGGAAAAGGACACCACATTTCCTACCTTGTGTTTTCCTATGTTACTTGCAACTACGGCATAGCTAAATTAACATGCAATACCCTCATTCCCCCCAGTCCCCAAAAACTCATGAGCAATTTAAAGCATACCTACTCATTTTCCAGAAAGCTTCACAGTGACTAATAGAACTGTTTCCCAGTTTTTAGGTGACTACATTGCACATTGGCCCTGCACTCCCAAACACGACCAAAAATCCTTGAAGAATGAATCTGAGGAGAAAGTGTGTTATCTCCTTACTATACCTGACCAAAATTGGAATTTACAGCAGTAGAAGTGCACAGACTTTTGTAGGACAACACTGCTTTCAAACACATGGAATGTCTGAACACTGGACATAACCCCAAGAGAAGGATCAAGGCACAAGGCCCAAGCACATTCATTCTTAATTTTACATACTAAAAGAGAACAAGACAAATTTGACCAGAATCAACCTGGACTCTCTTCAATTCAATCTCCAAAACATGGCTAAAGAAGTTTAAGACAATATTCCAGATTCTTTCTAGAGCCTTCCTTATAAAGCAATCCCTCTGCCACAGAACAGACTGGCTACAAGCCAGTTCTTTTTCACAGAATCATAGAATGGTCTGGGTTGGAAGGGACCCCAAGGATCACAGAGTTCCAGCCCCACCACCACAGGCAGGGACACCAACCTCCAGGCCCCTGAATCAACACAAGGTTGCCCAGGGCCCCATCCAACCTGGCCTTGAACGCCTCCAGGGATGGGGCATCCACCACCTCTCTGGGCAGCCTGTTCCAGCACCTTACCACTCTCTCTGTAAAAAACTTCCCCCTAATATCTAATCTAAACCTTCCCTCCTTTAGCTTCAATCCATTCCCCCTTGTCCTACCATTGTCTACCCTTTTAAAAAGCTGATTCCCCTCCTGTTTGTATGCTCCCTTCAGGTACTGGAAGGTTGCAATGAGGTTCCCCCACAGCCTTCTCTTCTCCAGGCTGAACAAGCCCAGCTCCCTCAGCCTCTCTTTGTAGGGGAGGTGCTCCAGCCCTCTAATCATCTTTGTGGCCCTCCTCTGGACCCTCTCCCACAGTTTCACATCTTTCTTGTACTGGGGCCCCCAGATCTGGACACAGTACTCCAGATGGGGCCTCACAAGGGCAGAGTAGAGAGGGACAATCACCTCCCTGTCCGTGCTGGCCACCCCTCTCCTGATGGAGCCCAGGATACCACTGGGCTTCCGAGCTGCAAGAACACACTACTGGCTCATGTTAAGTTTCTCATCTACCGTAACACCCAGATCCTTATCAGAAGTGCTACTCTCCAGGAGCTCTTCTTCCAGTCTGGATCTATGTCTGGGATTCTTCTGGCCCAAGTGCAACACCTTACACTTTCCATTCAAGTAATCTCCTATCTCTTTTCCTGTTCCTACCCTTGACCTAGGCCTGCTATTCCAGCATCCTCTCTCTCAGACTTGCACTCCAAGTATCAGGCCTGGTCATATGTCAGCACAAAGCTTATCCAGATCAGGTATGTGCATATGACCATCTGTTATGCTGCAGTCAATCTGACACTTATTTGTTCTCTACAGGCGAGCATAAATCCAACAAACTCTCTCATCTGGTAGGAAGCTGGCTAGCACAGAGTCACCCGTCAACATTTTGGAAGAAACCTGCATTGGTTTGCAGCATTTCCAGGTGGACTTTAGCCTTTAGCACAGGGGCACTTACTGCGTTACCACACCCCTGTGCATGGGGGAAGTCATCCCACTGGAATCTGCCCAATTGGCAGATTACTCAGCTTTCTGGGTGCCCACACCGGGGTGGGGACACACACATAGAAATCATAAGGAAAACAATGTCCTGAAACACAAACCAAGTGACTCAAGCCACTCCATGACTATGATTAACTGACTTAGCATGAGACTTCTTTTGAAACCTAAAGCTGATGGTTTTAGACTGGTTTGAGCAGATTGCAAAAACTCTGCTGGCATCAGAAGTTTCACTCACACAGGACATGGAGGGCAAAGGGGACAAGCTGAGGAAGCTTTTGGCCAAGTCAGCCTCACCACATGGCCACAAGATTGTCAAAGTGGATTCTAGAGGTGCAGGATCATGCTTTTCAGAAGCGTGGACTTAGCTCAGACAAAAGGTAGTCATGAGATTGATCTTTCAAATTACTGCCCACCAAGCCATATAATTGACATGACTTGGGTTCATTAAAAAACCCCAAATAAAAAAAAAAAAATCTTCCCTTAGCATCTCCCTCAGCGCCCCAAAAGAGAGAGAGGATTAAGAGTGGATCATGATGGGTGACTTCTGCTCAAAGACAATTTGTCTTATTTTTTCCTGGCTTGTGCTGGTAACTACATCCAGACAGAACATTTAAAGTGACTTCAACAGTCAAAAAAAGTTATGTCCCAAAGTGGCCTTTCTACAAGAAGGAGTTTGGACAGTGATGTGGAAAGGGAAGGACAAAACAGGATATAGAGTGGAAATTTCTATGGGGAGAGGAAAACGTACAAGCAGATGGCTTCTTTTCACTCATCCTGTTCCACATTTGCAGGAAATATGCCCTACTTACAGAATCAGAGAATTGTTTGGGTTGGCGAGGATCTCAAAGATCACCTGGCTCCAACACTCTGCCATGGGCAGGGCCACTCTCCACCAGACCAGGCTGCCCAAAGCCCCATCCAACCCGGCCTTGAACACTGCCAGGGAGGGGGCAGCCACAGCTGCTCTGGGCAGACTGTGCTAGGGCCTCACTACCCTCACAGTAAGCAACTTCTTGCTAACATTTAATATAAATGTGCCCTCTTTTAGTTTAAACCTATAATCCATTGTCCTAGCACTACATGCCCTGAAAAGAGTCCCACTCTGTCTTTCCTGTACCACCCCCACTCAGGTACAGGAATGCTGCTAGAAGGTGTCCCCAGAGCCTTCTCTTCTCCAGGCTGAGCAAGTACAACTCTCTCAGCCTGTCTTCATAGGAGAGGTGCTCCAGCCTTCTGACCATCATTGTGGCCTCCTCTGGGTTTGCGCCAAGAGGTCCGTGACTTCCTTGTATTGGGGACCCCAGAGCTGGACACAGAACTCCAAGTGGGATCTTATGAGGACAGAATGACCTCCCTCAACCTGCTGGTCATGGTTTTTTTGATGCATGCCAGCATACAGTTGGCTTCCTGGGCTGCAAGCACGTATTGCCAACTCCCATTGTTGAGTACCTCAGCCTTCTCCATATCCTGGGTAATCAGGTCTCCCATTTCATTCCAGAGGGTACCATATTTTCCTTTGTCTTCCTTTTATCACTGACATATTTAGAGAAACTTTTCTTCTTGTCCTTGACGACTGTGGCCAGGTTGAATTCTATCAGAGTTTTAGCTTTTCTAACCTGATCCCTGGCTGCTCAAACAGTTTCTCTGCATTCCTTAGGCCTTTTTCCAGCTACTGCTCTGGCTTCTCAAAGAGAAGATACTCCTTTTCAAAACTAAGTTATTTATTGACTGAAAGTTCAGCACCTGATTCTTACGAGTTCTATACGGCAAGCAAGATGCTTGGGATCATCTCTGTTCTAAGCACTGATGGGCTCCTAGAGTTTAAATGATCTCATGTCTGCAGCAGAGGGAAGGAGACAAACACTAACAGGCTGAGCACCCTGCTGTCCCTTCATCTTCCCTGCTTCCCCAAAGTCCCTCTTTCCGTTTCCTCTAAATTCTCACTCAGGGCGAAGAGGGAAGTGGAACTGTCAGAGAGCTCAGACTCAGATGTGCACAGCTTACGTGACAGAGGAAGAAGATGGCTAACTGCCTATGAAGCCACTTCTTTGAAGTTTCACACCCAAAGGAACTGAGCACACTTGGGCTCAACATCCAGGAAAAAGACCAGGAACATGCACAACACACAGTGTAACACTGCAGTAGTGGTAATTCAAATTCTGTGACCGCTATCATTCAGTGCACAGCTCAGCAGCTCCTTTCAAGTGCAAGAGGATATAGATCTCAGGAGAAGATTCCTAGATGCTCATCTTCTTCAATACAAATTGCCACCACATCAACACCTGTCTCTTCTGACTAACAAAATGCAGTGTATTTTGCAGCCACTGCCACACTCCAGTCTTTGCAGAGATCCAACATATGGCAGTACTTTCAAAAAGCCCCCTGAAATCACAGTGGTGGGAGACAAGACACATGGAAGGCAGCTCCAATCTGTATTTGCTTGCTCAGCACCAACTAGACAGAAGACATCTGCACACAGCCTCCCCTCCCAGGTTTGTTCCCCTACAGTCGCTCCTTACTGAGATGCGAGTGGCGGCTCCCTCTGGCTGAAAACTCCAGGAAACAGAGGCTGCGCTGCTGATCACTTCCACGGAGGTGAACGTGCAGGGGAGCTTTGCGTCTGTCCCATTCTCCACAAACATCTCCTCCGGTGTGTTGACCTCTACTGCTGATACTTTGTCTGTATGGGAAAGGTAAAGGGAAGAAAACAGGAGAACAAGCGGCATCAGTGCTGTTTTGAGAATTAGGAAGTTGAAATGGTAGCTGTTCATATCACATTGCCTGCAAGGCAAAGATAGGAGGGAAATCAACAACTTCTACATCAAGTGTGTGCACACACATTGCATTATACCTGCCATACAAACAAGTACAGAGCAGGCCAGTTCACACCTCTTTCCTTGTATTATCTATTACAGGATGTTTTCCATCCACAGATGTTTCCTCTACAACAGTTTGTGGAAGTCAATTCTGTGGTGTAAAGGATGAGTGTAAAACTCTTTCCTACTAGCTGCCAGCAGACATTATAATAAATAAGCCACATCGGAGGAACTAACATCTTGGACCCAGCTATTAGCCAATTTCCTCTCTGGCTCACATCTTGTTTCCTAACTCCAGTTTTTCTCAGCTGTAGGTAGAACAAAAGCTCACCTCCACAAAGCTGAGGAGTAAACCTCTCTTGCTCCCAGCTAAGCCATCTGCTTCTGCTTTCTGGCACGGTTCAAGGTTTTCATGTGCAAGACCTCTTAAATAATGACTCAACTATAGAATCATAGAACCTAATGAATTGGAAGGGACCCACAATGATCATTGAGTACTACTCCTGGTTCCACACAGGGCCAGCCAAGTCAGAACATGAGACTGAACAAATTGTCCAGACACTTACTGAACTCAGCCAAGCTGGGTGCTGTGACCACTTCCCTGGGGAGCCTGTTCCGGTGCCCGAGTCACCCTCTCAGTAAAGAGCCTCTTCCTAATATCCAGCCTAAACCTTCCCTGTCTCAGCTTCATGCCATTCCCTCCGGTTCTACCACTGGTCACCAAAGAGAGGAGATCAGCACGTGCCAGTTTGCTCCCCCTCATCAGGAAGCCATAGACCATGATGAGGCCTCCTTTTCTTCAGGCTAAACAAATGGACTGTGGTGGTTCAGGCCCAGGCAACGACCGAGCACCACAGGCTGCTCACTCACTCCCGGAGGAGAAACAGACGGGGCCTCCTGGGTTGGGATAAGGACAGTTGCTGACAAAAGCACTGTGAAAGGGGAACAGCAATGGCAAATTACACTCACACCCCATGATAACATAGAGTACCTTACCGACCCTACAATTTCAGGGTGCTGCACACAGAAGGACCAACCTGACACCCCAGCCACACTCAGACTGCTCTGGAGGCATCCAGGAGCACCCCTCCAGACCAGCCCCTTTTACGGGGGAGTGATGTCAGGTGGTGTGGCAACAGCCCCAGTTAACTCAGCTCAACTCTGCTTGGAGAGGTTAACTCTGGCCTGGCCAGAACCAGGACACAAGGGACTTCAGCCTCTCCTCATAATTCTTCTCCTCCAGACCCTTCACCATCCTTGTTGCCCTCCTCTGGACACTCTGCAATATTTTAGTGTCCCTCTTGCCTTGTGGTGCCCAAAACTGCACATAGTACTCAAAGTGGGGCCACACCACACAGAAGGGGACAATCACCTCCCTGGACTGTCTGGCAGTGCCGTGCTTGCACCCCAGGATACGGTTGGCCTGCCTGGGCACACTGCTGGCTCATGTTTAACTTACTGTCTACCAAGACCCCCAAATCCCTCTCAGCGTGGCTGGCCTCCAGCGTCTGATCCCCCATCTGGATGTGCAGCCAGGGTTGCTCTTGCCAGGTGCAGAATCTGTCTCTCACCTTTGTTAAACTCCATGCTGTTGGTGACTGCCCAGCTCTCTGATCTGTCTGGGTCTCTCTGCAGGGCTTCTCCACCCTCAACAGAGTCAACAGCTCCTCTCAATTTGGTGTCATCTGCAGGTTTACTTCAGACACCCTCTAGTCCTGAGTCCAGGTTGTTTATGAAAATACTAAAAAGAACTGGACCTAAAGTGGAACCCTGGGAAACCCCACTACTGACTGGCCACCAGCCAGATGTAACCCCACTCACTATCACCCTCTGGGTCCGACCCTCCAGCCAGTTGCCCCCCTGTTCAGAAGCATCAGAGTAGTTTAATTTCTTTCTACCATGAGGCTTACGCACAGTGAAAACTGCAAACAGGGCACAATCATTCCCCAACTTTCAAGTAATTAAAGTTAATATTATGTTTGTACTGGTAGATTGGAAAAAAAAACCAACAGAAAACCTCTTGAATTGAGTCTTCATCTGGCATCTTTTAAACAGCAAAGGATCCCTATTGAGATTTAAGCAAAGATACATCTGCACGTTCATTCACAGTTAAGAAACAAAGCGTGATCTCATGACATCACAAAAGAACATCTTTCAGCATTTGTGTCTTGTTCATGTGAAAATAAAAATCTTGTACAATCACTGTGGGTGGGTGGAGATGTGGCACGTGCCCTCAGTAACTTAAGACTAAGTTTTGATTTTTATTAACCACATTTGTCAGCTTAGAGATGGTACCAGTAATCCACTTCTGATCACATGATTCTACACTCTCTATCACTCCCGTTTTCAGCTGGACAGGGGAGAAAATATATATTGAGAGGCTCAGGAGTCAAGGCCAGGGAGAGATCACTCTGCGCTGCCATCCAGCGAGACCTGGACAGGCTGGAGAGCTGGGCAGGGAGAAACCAGATGAGGTTTAACAAAAGCAAGTGTAAAGTCTTGCACCTGGGAAGGAACAACCGTTTCTATCAGTACAGGCTGGGGGATGACCTGCTGGAGAAGAGCTCAGTGGAGAAGGACCTGGGGCTCCTGGTGGATGACAGGTTGGCCATGAGCCAGCAGTGTGCCCTGGTGGCTAAGAGAGCCAATGGGATCCTGGGGTGCATCAGGAGGAGTGTAGCCAGCAGGTCGAGGGAGGTGATCCTCCCCCTCTACTCTGCCCTGGTCAGGCCCCACCTGGAGTATTGTGTCCAGTTCTGGGCTCCCTGGTATAAAAAGGACAGGGATCTCCTGGAGAGAGTCCAAAGAAGGGCTACGAAGATGATTAAGGGCCTGGAGCATCTCCCCTATGAGGAAAGGCTGAGAAGATTGGGACTGTTCAGCCTTGAGAAGAGAAGACTAAGGGGGGACCTAATTAATGTTTACAATTATCTTAAGCAGGGGATGCAGGGGGAATCAGCCAGCCCCTTTTCAGTGGTCTGTGGAGACAGGACAAGGGGCAATGGCTGCAAGTTGGAGCATAGGAAGTTCCGCACCAACATGCGGAGAAACTTTTTCCCAGTGAGGGTGACAGAGCCCTGGGACAGGCTGCCCGGGTAGGTGGTGGAGTCTCCTTCTCTGGAGATATTCAAGACCCATCTGGATGCCTATCTCAGTGAAATGTCCTAGGGAGCTGCTTTGGCAGGGGGTTGGACCCGATGATCTCTCGAGGTCCCTTCCAACCCCTACAATTCTATGATTCTATGATTATGGGCACAACACACTCAACACAAAATAAAGGCAAGAAACCCTCTAATTGATGACACTGCACTGCACACCCAGTGACACCAGAGTCGGGTAATGAGAAGTGTGACTGGATCTTAAAGCACCTCCCCTCACCCCTCTCTTCTTAGCAGACTTCACTTTAGTCATGGTTTCATTCCCTCCTTCTCCCCCCCACCTCCCCCATTGTGACATGGGGAGGGGCAAGGAATGAGGGAGTGGGGGTTTTGGTCAGTTCCTCACAAGTTGTTTTCCTTCTTAGCTGGGGGGGGGGCATTCCTCACACCCTTCCCGGGCTGCACCATGGGGTCCCACCCACGGGAGACAGTCCTACAAGAACTTCTCCAACATGAATCCTTTTCAACAAGGCTTCAGCTCTTCACCAGCTGCCCCAGTGTGGGTCACTTCTGTGGGGTGCAGTCATAAATCATAGAATGTCTCTCAGTCTCTCAGGCCCAGGCGGCTCCAGCCTGGTCCTCCACGTGGTCCCCAGCCTCCTCCCCAGCAAACCCTCTCCAGCACAGATCTCTCCCTCACTCATCTCTGTATCTCTCCACACGCTGCAAGTGTGTGCAACATGGGTCACAGCATCTCCTGTATGTCTCCCCCTGCTCCAGCGTGGAGCCTCTCCACAGGCTGCAGGTGGGGTCTTGGCCTTTCCCATGGGCTGCAGGGCACACCCGCTCCACCATGAGTTCCTCCACGGGCTGCAAAGGCATCTTTCTCTGTGGCACCTGGGGCACCTCCTCCCCCTCCTTTCCCTGGCCTTGGTGCCTGCAAAGCTCCTGACATCTTCACACTCCCTGCTCTGGCAGGAAAAAGTGGCTGCTTGTGGTTTTTTTCTTTTTAAATGTGATTCCCGGAGGCGCTGTGACCATCACTGATGGGCTTGGCCTTGGTCAACAAGGACTCCAGCCTTGAGCCAGCTGGAGTTTGCTCTCTTGGGCCTGCAAAGAGCTTCTGGCTGCTGCTTGCCCCTGCAGCCCCCCTTCTCCACCAGAACCCAGCAGCCCAAAATTGCAACACTGGGCTACAGTTCTTCCTCCCTTATTAGAAGAGGAAAGCATGCAAACACTGCAGGGGTAGAAGAATTAAGCATACCATGTTCATTACCATTACCAAAGCCGGAAGAAACCACCATTCATTCATTTTGCCATCCAGAGCCCTTGCTGTTCACTTCCCAAGCACACTAAGTCCTCAATATCACCAGGTTATCCCTGGTCCCTCAGACTCTCATTTCAAACAAGTGAAACAGAACCCTGAGGGAGGAAGATTTTCATCAAGAGGTTGTATCAGAGCTTGCTTTTTCTCTTGTACAGAACTTTGACTATGGGCCAAAAAATATTCTTTTGTAAGACAATTACCAAATATTTATTTGGAACATACAAAGGCTTCTAGCAATTCAATGAAATGAACTCTGAGCTGCTGTGCTTTATGTATTTTTTCCAGCTAATGAAGAAAAAAAATAAACCCCATTGTTTTGAGTCCAAGTCACAGAACAAGCCTCCCTTTCAAGCATAAAACAAGCAAGATGCACTCAGCGTTTGTGTAGGAGGAAAAGAGTCTGCACAGACATTGTCTGCTTGTACGTGGTACGGAGAACTCCTTGCCACACACAGGCAGTGGGTAACACGGATCTGCATAATCTAAAGAAGTCACTGTTGTAATTCACTAGCGACCCACAAGAGAATTGAGCTGAAGCAAAAGGAGAAAAAAAAATCGTCTTTACAGTCTGGGAAGGCCTGAACTATGTCATCTTAGATAGATACTTCTAGCAAGTTTAATTTGCCTATGCCGTATTGCTGTCTCAACTTTTTCTTTGCTTGTTCTCTCCTCTGAGGAGCCTAAAAATAGCCCTTCACCACTTCAAAAAATGTTTTCCTGCCTTTGTTGTCTCACATCTTGAGACATAAGCTCCTCTAAACTTAATATGATTGTTTGGAAGCGGTAGAAAGGCCGTAACATTTGACATTTGTTCACCTTTAGCCCTGTACTCCCATACTTTCACTGATATGGTGGCAGTTCCTGCTACTTCAAACTTTTTGGCCAACTCTGCAGTAATAAAATCCACATGGATCATCTCCAGCTCTAGGTCTTTTCCTTCTCTTTCCACATTTGCCAGGATTACCTCCTTCTTCCAGCTCCTCCATCCATATAAACACTTCAGTTCAAGAGAGATGAATTTTGAGTCATATTCCTGTCACACTTACGCAGTGCTCCATTCCTCAAGCTTACTTAGCCTTAGGTCCTCTTGAGAGGAAAAAATTCAGCAGAAGAAACCGAGAAGGGAAGGTCTGCAAGGTACAGAGGGCAATAATAAACATTTGCTTTTTTCCCTACAGATCCTCCTTGATCCCATCACCCTGACCAAATGCCCATAACCCTAATATTTCCCTCTGAACCTCTCTTGTAGCCCTCAATTGCTTCAATTCTTTTCAGCAGAAAGATGCTTCTGTTTTTCTTACCTACCTTCAAAATCATCGGGAAGAAAAACACACCTGTGACTTGTCAGCTATTTCTTTTTCAAGTCTAGTTTTGTTGGAGCAGTTTTACTCTTAATTACATCAATTCTCACCAGCTAAATGTTCAGCCCCCACACTTCAATGAAAGGACTCTATCCCCATCTCTCTTCTCAGACACTCCTATTCTTGATAGGACACAACACCCATACTCTTACTAACTTAGTAATCTTTTCTTTTTGTTCCCATCACAGTTCTTCAATCTTCATTTACACTCTCTCTATTCTCAAGCTTCTCTTTCCTCAGTATCTTGTCTCGGATATCTCATCTGCAAATCAAGTTCAGCTCCCATCACTGCACTGACTACTCAGATCTGTGCTTCTGCTCAGGATCTGTCTCCTTATGTTCAAAGAACAGTCTCAGTCTGACATCTTTGTCAATGCTAAGTTGTCAGCTCACACTAAATGGGACTAGAACGGAACTCATTTCTTCCCCCAGAGCACTCCACAGCTGTATTTATCACCATGGACCTGCCACATGTCTCACCGACTCACAACCTGTACAGCATTTTTGACTTTGAACTCTTCTGAGGTCAAGGCGGAGTCTTTCAGACTTTCCAGCCATCCACTCAGCTGACACCAGCCTAAAAACTCCACTTTGTATCTTGGCCTACATTACTATGATGTCCTTTTTGTTCCAGACAGATGGCCAGTAACACACCAGTAAGTACAGCAGTCCCTGGTAACCAAACTGCTCCAAGGGTGACATGAAGAAGAGGAGGACACTGCACCACCAGGATCACTGCTTTCTTCCATGAGTTGACTTCAGAAGATGTAGTACTCAACATACGCATGCCCAGAGCAAGCACTATCCATTACACAGCACTGCCACCTAATCACCTATATTGACTTAACGCTGTTTAAACTTACTTGCTGGCAATGAAAAAGACCTTCCTAACTGTGAAGAAGTAGCACTCCAATAACATAAGCAAACACGACGACGCAGAGCTTTTTAATTTCTCCCTAGTAACACCAGTACCTCTGCCAGGTTACACAAAACCAGTGAAAGAGCCACGTATTTTCAGACAGCTCTGCCTCAGCTCAGCTCAAAGCGCCACAGGCATTTCACAACCCCACAGGCATTGTGCTATCACGGATAGCTTAGGATACAACACCCTGCTCTGAAACCACCCGCTACTGAAGAAGACTTTGAAGTTACCAAGTAGCGAAGTCCGGGAAGATAAGGCCATTCAGGATTGATGGCAGGCAAGCATTCAGAACCACAAGAGTTTGCACCTAGCTAGTTAACCAAACCCTGGCTAACTATTTAGCTTTCTGAAAGATTAAGAGCAGCCAAGCTATAGGTTTTCACCACAGTAATATGAAAGACCGCAGCACTGTGCTGGTAAGTGAATTTAACTTGTATGTTTGAAATGGAGTACACCTCGATCGAAACCACCTTAAAGAACATGGGCCCTTGCTGTCTACAAGCACACTGATGGCAGTCTTCTTCACAAGTGTCCTCTCTGGGACATCTTTGGCCAAGTCAGCCAAGACTCACCAAGTCACAGGTGCTGGCAACCTACATCTGCAAGGGGGAGACAGCTTTTGTGTTTGGCTATCCCACAGGTCAAAGTCCGGACTCTGCCCCTTGTCCCTACCACTAACTGCCAGCGTTCAAAACTATATCCTCAATTAAATACAGTAATATGCAAATTACAGTCCTGTCCCCAGAAACAAGTTAAAAGGTTGTCAGCTGAGACAGCAAAGTTACACAGGGTTACAGCTTCACCTATGCACAGCACAGTCACTGAAACGTCACCAAGCATCCAAGCACTCATCCCTGTTTCAGTATTAAGAGACTCTTCCCCCAGCCATGTCACAGCATCCATCTCATCAGTCATTTCGAATCCACATTGCAGTACCTTCTCCTAAACTCTGTCCCTCACACTTGGGAGGATCTGCCCAAAAATTACAAATTTACTTTACTTCCTGTAAGCGCTCTTAAGTGCCCCCAAAGCCAACAGCACCTAAGCTGCCAGTGCTGGAGACCAATGTCTTGTAGAGCTGAAGGGGTTTTCTCCTACTTTTACTTGTACCCCTGATTGCTCACACTCATTTCATGCCGGTATAAAAAAATAATAAAGTTTTTGGAGCAGTAATTGTTTTTATTCTACATATTTGTATATAGAAATAGGCTCCCCCAGGCAAAGGTTGAAAATTTGGCTTAGTAGCACATCACAAGGAAATCCCTGCTCACACTGAAGGTTTACACTGTTAGAAATGCCAAAGGTCCTAAAGAAAGGACTCATGGTAGACATACTAGTGGATCAGTAATTTATTATCCCTTCTTGCAAGAGCAGGTGACCTAGCAAAGTAGGCACACCTGTGGTCAGATTTTGCAGCATTCTTATACCATATTCCCATTCGAAATCCCTCCCCTCTTTATCTATCGATTAGGTGTTTCCAAGGTTTACAGGCTCAAACAAGGCGCCTCCTTCACACATTGCATGTCTGGCAGGTTCCTGCTTTCCATTAATATTTATGGACTTACTAAGTTATCTTACACAGCCCTTAACTGTTGCATATCTGCTTTGCCTGGGCCCACTGAAGCCAAATGGGAACCCTCAAATGCTTGACTTTATCTCACTGTTTAGGCAGCTGAATAGTAGGGCTTGATTGGAGACTCTGGGCATACTGTTTGTTGAAGGAATTCAAGGGTCAACCCAGGTTTCAGTTTGTTGAATTATGCAGCAGTACCCTGATTGATCTGTTTTACAGGACGACTCAAGTCCAAGCTATCTACACAGCTCCCTGTGGGATGTCTCTGCTGAGACAGGGCCTCAAAGCAATTCAAGACTAAGTCACATTACAGCCCCCCCATGAGTCGCCTGATGACCTAGACATTGCTGAAACCTGTTTGTGGAGCCAGATGATCCTTACATTCCACACCATGTCCTGAATCACAATTTAACCACTTATATGTTGTCACTGTCCGATGTATAGGTATAAGTTTCATCTGCATCTTTTAGCAGAGCTATGTATTCCTCAGTTTCTAATTGAACCCTTATTTGAGAGATAGATTTGACCATAATTCTTTTAACACAACCAACAGCCAAACTTCATTAACAGTGTTCTCCCTTATCTTATGTGCTATCTGTTGCATATCCAGTTTGACAAATGTCCTTTATCTTCCTATTCCTAAATCCCCAACAAAGGACTTCTGATGAGGCAGCCTGAGTCCTCCACTTCCCAAGTCAGCAGAGGAAAAATACCACAACCCATTTCAGTTTGCAGAAGCAACATTCCCCAGCGTTTTCCCCAACACTAACGCACAGCTAATTAACACTTATTTGCAGACCAAGGTCTCCCCTGAGATGTGTGTGGTGCTTTGTCCTTTCTTAAACATTACCACAGAGGTGCCTCCAGCTTGGCTGAGGGCCTCAGCTGTGCCCTGCAGAGATGACTGGAACTAGCTGTGTCATGCACAAGGCAGCCCCAGCCTCTCCTCCTGGAGACAGTCCCTGCAGCCCACCACCACCAAAACCTTGATGTCTATAGCCCCATACATTTATATATGACAGAAAGCAACATCAGCTACAGAAATGATGACTAGACAAAGTCATACCAACCAATCTTGATATCCAAGTTTCAAAGCAACTAGAACTAAATTCCGCTGCCTCAAAGGAGGAGAGAAGAGTTTAGTTTTGCTCTCAAATGCCAATCTCCAAAACAGCTTTTTGCTGCCACTGCAACAGCTCCCCAGGTTGCCAATCTCATCAAGTAATTCAGGCTGCTGAAGGAAAAAGAGCTTCCCCGCTCCAGTAACACAGACAGACCTGTAGCACCCTACCTGCTCTGCAAAACAGAAAGAAAAGCTGTTGACATCTAGCCTACAAACACTTACCACATCCCCCCACCTTGCTGCTGGGAACGCTCATATCCTAAGCAGAAACAAACTCAGAAGAGTATCTAATACAACATGCACTTTGTCTTGTCTTCTTTGCGCATTCAGCTAAACTCTGTCCAACTCAACAATGAGGGGGAAAAGTCAGCATCTTGTCACCCCCAGTGGAAGGAAAACAGTTTCACTTCAAAGCCTTAAGCAGGTTCTGGCCAAGCTGTCAAAGCAGTCAGTAACATCCATTTACCTCAGCCCCATGTACCTCTGTGCACCTGCTTTGACAGAACTTGAAGACAGGGCTTCAGAGTCACTAAGCTTTGGTGCCACCTTCTGCTCCCGTGCTACACAGTTGTTTCAAGTGAGCTCTTCCACACAACGCAGAGCTGCCCACCACTCTACCAAGGGGCAGCAGAAGAACCTAGGCTGAGGTTTACTTCCAAAGCCCATGCTTTTAACCAAAAGCAAGGAACACACAAGCATGAAAAACAGCAAAGAATGTCTGAGCTCAGATACCTTGTTCAATCCCAAGGAAGTAACTGAACAGTTGTATCACTCTCTCAACCTGGAAAGCATGAAATTGAGATGCTTGTAAAAGCGCTGAGATCCATGAACAAGGATTATAGTCACACTGCCTCATGTGCCAATTACAGAGTCATTCATGTGTCAGGTTTGGGCAGATATCTGTTTAGTCTCAAGGCCAGTAACATCTAGCCCTGTTTTAGTAACTCTTCCTTGGGGATCACAAAACAAATACTTCCCTGCTTATGCCAGAGACAAAGACACCAATCAGCAGCTCAGGTACTTTCAAAAGAAGACATGGTATTTTTCTGTTCAACAACCCTTAAGTGTTTTTTGTTCCACAATCAATCAAGTTTACAAGTGTTCAAATTCAAGTAAACAGTTCCTGTTGACAAAGCCAAACAAAACCAGAGAAAAACCCAAAGGAGCGAGTTAAGTAAACCCATTCAAAGTGCAAAGGGTAACTGGAACAGCTGATGGCAGCTGTTCTACCACTAATTTTGCAGTACTAGGATACTCACTAACAAACACAGTGGATTATTCTTTGGGCACAAAGAAAAATTCCAGAAAATGGCAATTAAGATTTAAGAAGGGGCTACATGGAATAAGATAAAAAGTACATCTTAGAAGACTCTTCTAGAAGTGCACCAAGTTTTGTCCCCATAAAAAATGGTGTCACGAAGCCTGCTTAACAAAGAAACTGAGAGAAGTTGGGTACACATGCTCAACACAACGCAGAGAGACTGAGGAAAGCATCCTGCCAACACAAGCATTTCCTAGAATTACTATAGCCATCAAAAAAACCTGTCACAAGGTCTACTTGTGCCATCAAGTAGACCTTGATGTCTTGGATAATTGAGTTCAACCCCCAAGTTGATGATGACCTCCTGAGGTCCCTTCCAAACCCTACAATTCTGTGATTCTGTGTAAAGAAATGAGAGCATTCAGAAGTTACACACACACACACACAAAAAAAGTCTGGCCAGTAGAGGTGGACATGTCACTAGCTGGAACAAAAGCTTCCCTCTAAGGCAGCACCAGTTATCAGTACTATTTTCAAGTGAAACTTAGAAATACCAGTGGTGTTGCCAACTGCTGATGGCATGCAACACAGCTTTGAACAAACCTAGCATTAAGCAGCATGGAAACTACCAATTTCCAAAACAAACTAAGGCAGCAGAATTTAGGATGTGGGTATGCAGATGTCACCAGGAGATACGGTGCAACAGGCTACGTATCAAATAGACATAAGAAGCTGCTCATTTCTTCCCCCTTTGTAATAATAAATCCACAAAGTTGGAACCAGCTCAGTGACAAGAAATCTATACACACCAAGAAACTCTTGCAGAAGATGCACTCAGAAGTATTTAAGGTACCAGCAGCATTTCGGTGCCAGTCACTCCCACCTGTCATCATCCCCGACCCAGCATCACGTCCACCTCTTGCCCAGTACTGTTATTTCCACCTGCCTGAAAGGTGAACCTGCATACAGAAGGACTTCATTAAAACCTGTTCAATAAAGTCCTTTCATTTAACAGAGCAAGGAGACAGAGACAGATTAAGTCACCCAAGTGATTACCCTCCTTGACTAAGAGGCTGCTCAGTTGCACGGCCAGTCTGTTGTGCTGTGACTGGAGACCTGGTTTCAGCAGTTCAAGCAAATCCAAAGCTCTCCAAGGACCAGATCCCATACTGCTCCACTGACTGCTGAACGCCTGCAGCCAGCTCTGGCACATTGCTCACAGCAATCCTACACTTACTTGCTAACCAAATTTGCTAATTTCCTTGCTGAGCAAACTCTTAACTACCTACAACCCGCTGTAGAGAAAGCCTGTGCTATGCATTCAAAGCATTGTTCCACAAGAATTTGTCAGTGGTGGGTGGTACCAATTTAAATAGCTCCCATGCCTACTTATAACGTGAACATGATGAATACAACCTGGAACTTATCCATGTTCAAAACAGCTCTTTTTCCATTGTTTTCTTTTAAGACCAACACCCTACCCCAAACCACTTGTACATCATAGCTGTACAACAACTGAGCAAGGTTAGGAGTCACTGAGTAGGAGCTGCTTTAGATAGCTCTACACCCAACAAAGTGTTTACAGCCTCCCTTATAGCATACTCTACATCACTTCCCCCACTGACATATGAGGTCATTTCTAGAGCCATTCCTTTGATTAGGGCAGCATCTTCGTCCATACCTGTGCTGACTGCCAAGCACCTGGATATGCAGCATCTCCACACAGCCACCATCTCAACATCTTCCACACTGAAAAGAGTACAACAGTCGTGTACGGCCTCTATCAGAAAACCTAAAGACATAGTGACCAGTCAGATTCTGAAAATCCTGCTGCACGTAGGATTTTACAGGATTTATTACCTAGAGGGAGCCTGGTTCACAGCCTTTCGCTTGCACGCATTACAACACCAAGCATTAACAGATGGTTAGCAGCCAACTGAGAATAAACACCTCTGGTGCTAGCCATTTTGCCTACCTGGAGTTCACCTGCCCCAATTTACCTCCATCTGGTGAAGTGAAAGTACTTTGGAAAGTGCCACCACTCACACAAGGGCAGCGATGCCCGGAGTTTAACCCTCCCCTTAAGGATCCGAACATCGATCTGATTCTAAACACCAAAGGTGGAGTGTAACCCATGTTTCATGGCAAGCTCCCTTAATGCCATGCATGTAAAGTATTAGCAAATGCACTGCAAAGCAGTTTTTTTCTGCAGAGTTAGAAGTTAAAGAGTTCATGGGAACAACTAACCTTCCTGTTTTCCTTACTTAAAGCCAAAGCCTAGCAGCAGCACCAACTGGAAAGTGCCAACTCAACAGCTAAACAAAAACACAGGAGCTGAAAGCCACAGTAGGGAAGGAGAACAAAACACAATGGTTGTGGGTTAACCACAGTGGGCTGCTCGGTTGCAATAGATGGGATGGGGAAGAGCACTGGAAGGGTTAAAACTCCTGAGTTGAGGTAAAGACAGTTTAGTAAATGAAGCAAAAGCTTTCATTCCCCACTCCCCATGGTCAGGCTGGTGTTCAGCCATCCCCAGGAGAGCAGGCCTCCATCAGGTATAACAGGAGGACAAACGCCATCAATCTGAACATCCCTCTCTTCCCCCTTCCTATCCCCCAGGTTTTAATGCTGAGCATGACGTCCTGCGGTCTGGGACATCCCTCTGGCCAGTGAGGGCCAGCTGTCCCAGCTGTGTGGTGTGAAAGCAGAAGAGGTCTCAGTGCTGTGCAAGCCAAAGCAAAACACTGGTGTGTTATTGAGGCTGTTTTCAGCACAAATCCAAAACAGAGCACCATGCAAGCTACTATGAAGAAAGTTAACTCTATCCCAGTCAGAAGGAGTACCAACAATGTCACCTGACATAAAAACCTTCCATTAAAATAAACCTGGCTTATACAGGACAAGTAACAGAATGATCCTCCCACTTCAAAGATAAAAGGGGGGGTGGGAGGTGAGGGGGTTGGGGGGTGGAATAACAGTAAGTTTAAGTAGGGGGAAGAAGGCTCTTGTTCCAGACAGCAAACAATACCAACATCACCTCGATGCATACCCACAGTGTCTGTGCTAAGGGTACAGCTTACTGTTAAACCCTAGTCTGAGCAAACACTTGCTCTTCTACGTAACTGCTGTTTTGAGATAAGAGAAAAAAATCACTGAAGTCAGAGTTCTCCAAGTGTCTTTGCCAGCAGCAAAGCCAGTTCAGAACTCCTTGTCCTCTCCCACCACAGCTTCCTCTTACACAAGATGTTAGCATCATCTCCACTGTGCTAATCGCTACATGTGGGATCACACTAACCCACATCAGCAAAGCAAGGAAGATAAATAGACCACACACACACAAACAAAATTACACAAACTGGAAGGATGCAAATGTTTTCATACCCAGATCTTCCAGATTCTTTAGATATCCAGAGTTAGCATTCAGTAGTTTAATTTTTTTTTTCCTTCCATACAGGACTGTTTACTTTGTTAATTTTTCAGTTAATTACAAGTAAGTGGGTTTTAAGAGCCATGTATGCCATACATGATCAAACCACACCACTCCACTATAGGTGTTAATAATAAGCTTTAGAGAGATGACTTCACAATAAAGCACCTCTCTAGCAAAATAACAACTCAGATTAAAACCTTCCAAGTCGAACAGTACAAGACACCTGCCTTGTAAAAATAGGTTTCATTTCCTTGGTTTTCCATCGAGACGAAAGGTCCCCCATACTGTACACAGGACATTCACCAACTGCTATGGTCAGTCAGGGCAAGGTAGGTCCGTAGACAGACGGTGGAACTGCCCTTTAATGCAATCATTTGCAATCCCGGTAACAAGCAAGAGAGCCACGGGCATTGTTATTCGCACAGAGATAGAATACCCTTGGGTGGCTGGGGTGACAAAGAGCTTAGCCACTTTAACGAGGTCATAAACCAGAGTTTATCACCGAACTACTAAGGTACAGTCTTTTCAACTCTTGCTGCTGCAACCGAGGTGACCTGAGTGGCAGTCCCACAGTCACCCCAACCAGCAAACAGAAGAGGTTATCTACCTCATCACTTCCCTTGGCTTAGCGCTGCAGGCAAGAACTCTTCCTACCCACCTGCAGCATCAGTGGTCTCAGCTTAAAAGAACTAACAACTTCTGACGGGGTGAATATAGCAACTCTGACTCAACCTGGCACAAACGTGAAGTGAGTACTGCAGCCCTGACTTGGCTGTTATTTTCATGAAACATTTCAAGCAGCAACTGAAATGTGCAGGTGTACTCAAGAGCTGTTTAACATCCCAACACACCTCTGCTCATTACTGACCTCTGCGGAAGTGCACGGGTGTGCATGAAAGGGGTAGCAGGAGAAGGAAGAAAGAGCAAAAAACCACGTAAGGCCCTGTTGGCATAAAAAAGAATAGCAGAAATAACAGCAATATTCTTTCAAGAAATGTCTAGACGTTCTTTAAGATTTTCAGAAGCAATCAGGACCACCCTCATGCTAAACACAAGCATGGTATCACTTCTAAGTGACATTTACAAGGCTTAAAAATTCAGGATTGCAAAATAATCCATTTTCTTGATAGTCTCGACCTACCCAAGGCTCAGCCACCCATTCAAGAAGTTGCACCTAGATTAACTCTGTATGCCAAAAAAACATCCACAGGGTCACAAGCAGTACATTTCACAACGATCCTGCATTCTTACAAGTAAATGAAGCAATCGGGTTTTCAGATGACTGAGCGTAAACCAGCAAGATGAACTTTCAATGCACTTTTAACGCATGCACGCAGGTGCACACAAGAAAATAAGCTTAAAATCCATTGCCTGTACTTCGCTGTGAAGCAAGAGTTACCTGCTTGGCTTAGCAAAGCAGGCTGTGATGCCAAACGAGGCCTGTACAACACAGCCCCCCACATAATATTTCTGTCCCGCTGCAGGCTACTGGCCATGAGAAACAAGCATACAGAGAGGCAGAAAAGGAACCACAAACCACAGCAACTCAGCTGTGCAGCACGCTGCCCAGCCATGCATTGCATCCAAGCGTCTGAGTGGCAACAGCCCTCCTGAAATGCCACTTCTGCCCCTGCCCTTTTGCCTGGCAGTTTTTGATTTCTGAACCTCTTTTTAGATGAAAATCCAGCAGAGGAACAGGGGTCTTTGAAAAATAGCAAGGACCAGAACAACATAGGCAAGCTGAAAGGCAGAGTAGTTGTTACACAGGACCCCTTACAACTCCAAACTCTAGAGGTAGTCATCTTTTCTCTACTAGTCACCAAGGTACTTTGCATATGCAAAAGAACCAAAGAGCCTGCACGCTGGTCACTTATTCCCATGCAAGGACACAAACCATGTGCCAACTCTTCCACACATGGATAGGAAGAAAAGAAGCACCTTTTCAAAGCCAGCAGTCTGTGGGGTAAAGGATGTGCACTATAAGCACAAAGAGAAGAAGCTAACGTGGGAGTAAATTCTGATTTGGGGTTAAAAAAAAAAAATTTTTACAAATCAGCAGTTGTAGGGATGGCAACAGAAGCACAGTCCAACAGAGATAAGGCAGTTATTTTAACATCCATTCATTCCTTTAAAATGCAACTTCACTTCTTAGATAGTCTCCACCCCAGAGAGGGTCTCTCCCGAAAGAGTATGCTGTAGCTTTGCTTGCTTTTAAGATCCTATATTTGGTTACATACCTCAGACTTCGTAGAACCATCCTACTCCTACATACCCAGTGTAGCTGTAACTTTCTTTTTGTGGTCGGGCGACACAGGTACTTTCTCCCATCTCTATATTCCTATGCAAAGAGCTGTAAACTATGTACATATCGTATCTACTCAGTTCTGAATGTTAAGGCTGTCCCTGCAGGCATACAGCAAGCCCTAGCCTTACGTTTTCTGCAAAACGCAGTGATCTTAAACCCAAACAACACTGCCACTTGGAAATGAGAAGTTTCCAGTTCCTTACCACTCAGCACAGTTAGATCCTTATTAAAACCTCTTTCCAGATTCATAGCTCTACACAATTTTCCAGGCAGATGACCCAAGAAGGCACGGGGACTTCTTTAGCGATTCCTATCAACTCCACAACGTTTTACCCGCTGCTGACCAAAGGCATCTCCCGGTGCCACACCACCACTGCCGAGCCCGAGCACCTACCCACGCCGGGCTACCCTGGGCAGAGCTTTCCCCGTCAGGGCGGTGCGCTACACGGGTGCGTTACACACACAACTCTCTGCCCCGCAAGCCGCAGCGAAGTTACGCGTTACTCCTGCAACTTCTGCAGCTCCGCAGCCTTTAACATCTCCCCCCGCTTCCCCCTCCCCGGTCCACAGGGCCAGAAGCACCCCTTTTGGGTTGACGTAACGCTCCTCCGCCCGAGGGATCCGCCACTGACCACACCAGAGGTGTTCCCCCAGGCCGTCTGCCCCCAGCTCACGTCCCTGTGCGCCCTGACTCACCTCAACAAAGCCCACCCGCGTCCTTCGACTTAATAACCGACCGTGGAGGAACTGGCAAGCGCTGCTCCAGGGCCGCCGCGCAACACGCCCCGGGCAACGCCGGGCGCCCCGGCCACGCCGACACCCCGGGACGCCCGATTGCAGGCTCCGGTGCGGCCCTCGGGGGAAGCACCCCTCCCCTTCCCACTGGGCACAGGGCTCCGGGTCCCCCCGCGAACGCGGGCGGCGCAGCGCGCCTCGGCACGCCGCGCGTCCCGGGCCTGCCGGCGGCCACGGGGGAAGGAGCAGGCTGCCAGGGCCACGCGGGAAGCGGACCCACCCCGCCGGTCCGAGCCCCGCCGACTGAAACGGCGGAGACCGCTCTGGAAAGAGCTGGGCAGGGAACAGCAGAGCCGTGCTCTGCCTGCGAAATCGCCCGCCGTTTCCGCCGCCCGGGGACGACGACCGAGAACGGCAATTAAACGGGGCGAAGCGGCTGCGTCCAGGGCGCCGGTCACCTTTCCGGAAGGCGCCCCCCAGCCCCCCCCCCACACCCCCCCGAGGTACGGGCCGGGGAAGGGCCGCGATGCCTCCGCCTGCCTCAGCAGCGAGGGCCCGGCGGCGCCTCCGCGTGCCATGCCGCCCCTCTCTCCCGAGTACGGAACGGTACGGGTGGCCTCCGTCAGAACCGACCCAGGCCGATATGCCCTGCCCGCCGCCGCCCGCTGGGCCGGGTCGGGTCCAGCAATTCCCCCACGGCGCATCAAGATCCGCCCAATCTACGCGCGCAGCCCCGAGGGGGCAAGCGGCGGCACCCGGCCCGCACTCACTCACTGGCGGTCAGCACGGCGGCGGCCAGCAGCCACGCCGAGCAGGGGAGCCGCACGGGAGCGGCGGCCGCCAGGCGCTCCGCAGTGCCTCCAACCGCTGCCATCTTCCTGCCGCCACCTCCCCGCGCCCCCATTGTCCGCCCCCGGACGCGAGCCCGCCCTCCCGAACCCTGCAGCGCCCTTCCCTCGCCGGGATAGGACCCCGCTGCTGTCACTCGCACACACCTCCCGCACCCCCTCGCCCCACCCAGGCCCCGCCCCTCTCCTCTCCCAGGATTGGCCAGAGAAGTGATCCGTCAAGTATAGGCATCCCATAAGAACAAGGACTACCCTAGCCCACCCCCGCGCCGGGCACGTAACTAGCTTTCGCCACCACCTGGCGGGTGGTGTTGTGGGTATGCGTTCAGGCTGGCGGTCCCGCCGGGGCCCCTCCCGGTTCGATCAAGGCCGGGGGACCGGGCACAGGGGCGTGGTAAAGGCCTGGAAGCGCCGGGTCTCGCCGCTGGCAAGCGCGCCAGCCTCAGCAGGCCCGAGTGCTGTGCGTAGGGCCGCACCCCGCCCCGCGCCCTCGTGGCTTTGCCTCCGTGCGGAGGTAGCGGTGAAGCCCGAGGCGGCCCCGCACCGAGTGCCCTCTCCAGGCGCGAGCGCTGCCCTGGAGCTAAGCCTCAGCAGAGCGCCTTGGGAAGCACGCTGGCGGTCTTCCCTTTGCCTTAAAAAATGCTGAGCCTAGCTGTCGGCCCCGCAAGTGGAGCTGTGCGCTTTGCTGGCCTGGGTCCGCGTGAGAGCGGTGGGTCAGTGGCGGCCTGCGAGGACCACAGCAGCATCCAGCCACTGTGTCCCACGGTGCCTCAGGCCATCTGCCGTGCTTATCTCCCCATTCATTACTAGGCCCGGTTTCCCAGAGGGAAGTACCGGCAGCAGACTGCAGCTTGTGTCGTGCCCCAGCCTGTGTGCAGCCATTGGTGACTGAGTTCCCTGTACACACGTTATGGCACTGGCTAACTTGCACGAATCCTGAGCCGCGGGAAGCCTGAGGGCACTGCTGCAGGCTCTGAGTGTGGATGAAGGCGGGTTGCTCCTGCTTCTGCTGCGAACTCGAGTGCCTGTTGCAGCATGTTGCCTGTAAGCACGAGCTCCCGAAGTTCTCTGCAAACGGTGATCACGTAACCAGCTGCCTTTGCCTTCACCCTGAAAATACCCGCCTGGAATTTCCCGGGGCTTACTGACTGGGCACCCTGCCGTTAGAGACCTCCTGGGAGCAGCTTTCACCCTTCCTCCTTTCTCTCCTTTGCTCCTCTTAAGTGAGCTTTGTATTTACTTGGTGTGGTTTTGTGTGGCTGGGTTCTGATGGAGGGGGTGGGCTGCAGGGGTGGCTTCTGCAAGAAGCAGCTAAGAGCTTCCCCTGGGCCCAAGAGAGCAAACGCCAGCTGGGCTCAACGCCAAACCCATCAGCAATGGTCACAGCACCTCTAGGAATCACATTTAGGAGAAAAAAACCTGCAAACAGCTGCTTTTTGCCCCTGGAGTGAGAAGATGTTAAGAAACTGCTGACACCAAGGTCAGTAAAGGGGGGAAAGGGGGAGCAAGGAACTGACCAAAACCCCTGTTCCCCTTCCTTTCCCCTGTGACACCTGGGGGGAAGAAGGGAACGAAATCATGACTAAAGTGAAGTCTGCTCAGAAGGGAAGGGTGGGGGGAGAGGTGCTTTAAGATTTGGTCACACTTCTCATTACCGGACTCTGGTGTCACTGGGTGTGCAGTGCAGTGTCATCAATTAGAGGGTTTCTTTCCTTTATTCCATGCTGAGTCTGTTGTGCCCATAATGCTCATTGCAGAGTGATCTCTCCCTGTCCTTGACTCCTGAGCTCTTCCTTTCTGTGGAAACCCCACCCACCCTCAGTGAGTGAGTACAAGTGCTCTACCAACATGTAATGCCCTGAGTTTGCCATTGACCTTCAGGCCCTTCCGCACAGCTGAGTTTAAAAAAGCTCAATCCCCTGAACAGGCCAAGCTTTGTCTTTCTGGTTGGGTTTTTTTTTTTTCCAGGATAGCCAACCTAAAAGATTTTTTAAAATACGTTCTTTTTCTTGTTCTCAAATTCACTGTCCTTTACGGAGCTCAAGCGTGCTCTTTTTCTGTGGTAATAAGCCTGATTGGGCCACATGTGCCCCTTGCCAGAGGGTTCCTACAATCTCTCCCCTCCCCAACAGAGTGGGGGCAACATTATCACAGCTGGAGCCCTACAAGTGTCCCGTTTGCTGTTCAACACAGAGAGCATCAGGGAGAGCAGCCAGGCTACTTACTCCAGATGACTTTTAATCCAGCTAGTAACGAACAAATTACTGTCTTCTGCTATATCCAGAGAGGAAGCAGGGAGCTGGAACAACTTAATCTGTCTGGGGGACAGCCTCCAGGCTGCTGTCAGGTTGCCCAACTGGTTTCTGAGCTTTCTCACTGGCAGCAAGATCGGCATTCAGTCCCTCAAGAGAAGAAAAATGCTTTTGTGTCTAAAAAGCATTGTGTCACTGGGGAGGAGGTTAAATACATTCTCTTTTCCTTAGTTATCCTCTTATTTTGGAGAGCTCTCTAGTAGCTTGCCAGAGAGAACAAACAGGTTTATCATGGCAAAGGCAATAAGGGGAACGTCTTCCAGGAGGAGAAGCAAATGTATTCAGACCAATTTCAAATTTCACATTTTTAATGGTTTTGATTGTTTTCTATCTAGTCTGAATTCTGTACCTCCTAGAGGAATCGTATGGTAGACACATTTAGTGCACTGATAAGCATTCCTGACAAAAATACCCCACCCAACGTGTTCATTTTGAAAGGGTAAGAGGACAACACGAGAAAGAAAGTAAAATCAGGTTTCATCTGTAAAAGAAAGCCTCACAACACTACTTTTTCCTCTGTAAACTGGGAGAAACTGTGATTGGCAGGTACATTTATGTTTACTCTGGTCAAACAGAAATGCAGTGGTTCTTTCAAAACTCAGAGCTGGCAGCAGCACACTAATCATATACGGCACTCAAAGAGTTTGATAATTATTTTTTCATAATTCAATTAAGAAGAATGTCATGGATTACCCACTGTGCAAGGGTGTTCTAAGGCAACCTTACAATGGAAAAAAGATGCTAATGATGAGCTGTTCCAGCACTGAACTGACGCTAAGGACAGCTCAAGCCACAGATATTCCTGATAACCTTGATATATATATAAACCCATAAAAGGAAAGCAATTCTTCTTCCTGGCTCCCCCCCCCCATACCTTCACTCCCAGTTTCTGGGAATACAGACAAAATTAGTTTGGTGGCTGATGGAGCCAAAGTAACGCTGACCTCTAGCCTGACCAGCATCAATGTTTGTTGCAAGGAGACTCTGATGTTTAAACAGGCATGCAAAAAATCACCCCCAGTAATGCAGGAAAGTGACACCACCGCTTCTTGGCTGTGGTACAGTTTTGAATGACAGAAATGAACCGGGAACTTGCTTTGGTTGAGGTTTGTGGTTTGACCGCTGTGGTTAGACGTATGTTAAGCAGGCTGTGCACACAAGGGGAGATGGGTTTGCCACAGCGGCAGAAAGCTGGAGTGCAGTAGCACTTGGCTGTGAGCAACAGGGAGCACAGCAGAAAGCGGAGGACACGGCTGGGCCCATCCTTCAGCCATTCCAGCAAGGCCGCCGCAGAAGAACAGTCCCCGCCAGCCGTAGCGGCTCCTTGGCCTGCATGCTTACCCCTCACAGGCAACCTTGGCCTGGGCAGGCGCAGGCTGAGGTTAAACCGCGGGGGTCGCGGCCTCCCAGGCTGAAGCAAAGGGGGTGGGGTGGGGGTAAACTTCGGCCTCCGCTGCCCGCGGGCTGCTGCGAGGAGTCGGGGACGGGCTAGCAGCGGCCCGTCAACCCGGGGCTGCCGAGGAAGCCCGCTTCCCGCCTCGCGTTTAGGTGACGCTGCTTTCTGGGGGCTTCCCACACGCCTCTGTTAGGCAGGCACGGCTGCGGCAGAAGGCGGTGTTAAGCCCTGGGAACGGGTCCCAGCGCGCGCCCTGCAGCCCGCTGCCGCCCCAGCCTGAAGCCTCACCGCCTGCGGCCGCGGCTGCCCCAGGGCAAGGCCGGGCAGGGCCGGCCATGTGCCAGCTGCATTTGGGCCGGGCCCAGCCCGCGCAAGCGCTCCTGTCCAAGCGAGAAATCTTGCTTCTTATGGCGGCTCGTTGGTCTAGGGGTATGATTCTCGCTTAGGGTGCGAGAGGTCCCGGGTTCAAATCCCGGACGAGCCCATTTTTTTTTTAATCTTTTTAAATTTTACTTTAGTAATTTCCGCCCCCACTTCTATTTCTTCCTCTCCCACCCCCACGCCGCCAGTGATGGGAACGGGAGCTCTGCGGACGGACGGCGGCGACTTACAGACACGGCGGAGGGGCACGACCGGGACTCTCCCCCATCGCCCGAAATGGGTGTCACGGAGCTGCGGGAACCCCTCCCCGCCGCGGGCCTACCTGTGGCCCCCCGCGGAGCCGCCACCTCCACTGAGCCTCGCCTTGCCGCCGCAGCACCGCGGAGCCCCACACCGGCTCAGCTTCCTTTCCCCTTGCCCACCCTGACGGCGCGGGCGGGCCCCAAGCGCCGAGGCAACAAAAACGCAAGCGGGTACCGGGGCGGCAAAACAAGGAGTGCCTCCGCTCCCCCCTTCTCAGCGGGCTCGTCCGGGATTTGAACCCGGGACCTCTCGCACCCGAAGCGAGAATCATACCCCTAGACCAACGAGCCGCTCTCTTTTACCTCCTCCCTAGCTCAGGATTTCACTCACTTCCCGCCTCCTCCCGCCCAGCACCACCTACCGCCTGCCAACTGCTTTCCCGATTCTGTCCTTCCTCCCCCTCCTTCACGCCCCACCAAGCTCATAGTGGTTCAGTCCACCGTTTCGGAAGACACCACTCCTACCCCTAACCGCGGGGGACCGCTGTGATTTCCCCCGTCCCGTCTACCCCCCGCCAAGGTAACAAGTGGCATCGCCCTGCCCTCAAGCCTAAAGCTCCGCTTGGTAAAGACGATTCCGGGTCCTCGAGGAGCAGTAGCGGCCCCGCGGTGCACCCCCCGCGGGGGGAGGGGGGAAGGTGGGGGAAAGGAATGGCTCCCCCGCCTCTCACCCGCGCCAGACGCGCATAGCTTAGCGAGCACGCACGGCCTCCGGGGTGGTTCAAACCCAGGCGACCCCATTCTCAGCTAAGAAGAAGGCGGACGAGGGGAATGGCAGACTTTCCCCCGCCCCCTTCCCCCCGAAGGGTTTGGCTTATCCCGGCCCGCGCTGTGCCGAGCCGTTAGGCGCTGCGCCCCCTGGAGGCGCGAAGGCCGGAGGGGCCGCGTCCCGTGCTCCTGCCTGGGACGGTGCGGCCGGCGGGCAGCGCTTCCCGCCTCTGCACTCGCCTGCCGTGCGGTGTTGGGTCCTGGTGGGGGCGGGATACACACGTAACTGTGTCTGCAAGTGTATACGTGCCCTCCCACACCTCTGTACCACACTCCTTCCCATCCTAGATCTTCAAAAACACCTCTCTTCCTCTCAGCAGTAATTCCTCCCAGTCCTTACCATCCAACATGTTCTTCTGGCTCACGCTACAGTTTAAACACAGTCCAATCAAAAAATGGCCATAAAACCACCAGGATCACAGCCAAATACAACTGCGACCGTCTCTGTGCTCTTGTGCTGCATTCTTTTTCCCATTTCATTCTTCCTCTGTTTTCCATCCTCCCACACCCCTCACCCCGATTTAAAGGTCATCTGGCCAGTAAAGTTGGGGCTTTTCCTCTTCGTTTTTCAGTCTTCCAGGCACCATCCACACCAGAGGAACTGCATAAATTATATCAGATATTTCTTGCTGAGAGCATTTCCAGTGTCCTTATGTTTCACATTATACACTCCAGCCTCAGTGACAACAGGTACACGTGGGTCTGCACAGTGCCCCCAACTGACACACCAAGCCAAGCTGGGGGCTACGTTTCAGGCACAACATTTTTGAGCCTGTACCCTCTGTGGATACAAGACCACACTGCTGTTTGTGAGCCCAAGCCTTACATGTCCTGATAGCATGGATGGGGCAGGGGTACATGGATACATGCCCACACCTATCTTCTGCCTTTGCAAGAAGTCACAATGCCAGAGTGAGTCTTTCCTAAAATTGCTCTTACTTGGCTTGCAGATGAGGTGAGGTTTGTGTGCCGCCTGAGCAAGCATCACCACAGGAAGGGTTTGTGCCTGAGAAACAGCCATAATTTTTTTCAGCAACTTGTAAAGCCATCAAGAACTATGGTGGTGATGCAACTTCTGGCACACCACGTCTCTAAACAGCTGATTGCCAGAAGCTGGGAAGTTTCACAGGAGGGATCACTGTGTGTCTCCTTAGGCTTGTTATGCTTCCCCTGAACAGGAATGCTGGTGGAGAAACAGCATTAGGCTTTGCTTTCTTCTGTTCTTACATCCCTCATACCTGCAGGGCTGAGGCAGGGTTGTCCCAGAGAATGCCAACCTTTGTGAATGAAGCACGTGGGTTACTTCTGTTCCCAAAAAGTAAAAAACACCTCAGATTAAATCAAAACTGAACATTAGACTGTTCCAACGGCAGTGGAAAGCCCACCCCTATTTTGCCTGCTGCAACTCACTCCCTCCACCCTTCCTCAGGCTCCTTCGTACTCCCAGGAGGAAACACACTGATTTTGTTTTGCTTTGGTTTTACTCAAACATTTATTTCTTCTGTTTCTCCCTCGGATTTCCATTTCCTTGCTCAGGACACACATACTCATTCTCTAAACAGGCACACATAATATTTCCATATACAGTCAGGCACAATCACTCACATCCAGATGGGACGCTCTGCTGAGAGAAGAAACAGGGTACAGCGGATGATTGCAGCCTGCCCTGGAATACAAGCTCTAACAAACAAGATTAAAATGGATTCAACGGCAACAATGCTCCACAACATGGCTCAAAAGGATGTGGGGGTCACACTCGCCAACAAGCCCATGCTGCGCAGGAGGGGACATGCCACTGGCTGTCAGCAAGTGACATCTCGGTGCGCTCACCTGGCAAGAAGAAAGGTGGGGTGCAGAGCTGCCTCCTCACTCGCGGTTTTAGAGCTGGTGGACGGAAGGAGGATGTCCTTCAAACCCTAGGAGGGGTTGTAACACTGCCATGTTGCAGGGCCCACTTAGGAACCCATGTGTACTGTGTTGCATAAATCCTTGCATGGGTCCAGAGAGACAGGGACAACCCAAGCTTCCAACTCCTCTCAGCTTAATGGTTGCTAGGAGGAGCTTCGTGATGCGTGAAGAGGAGCCAGCTGGGTCTGCCCTTCTGCCTCAGTAGCAGCGTCTGTGTCCTTGGGTATCAGGTAGCTGGAGGCACATCCAAGCACTGGCTCTTGGCCTTTCACACCACCTAACAGCTAGCCTACTCCCTGGATCAGCTCTTGACAGGGAGCTTTTAATTCAGTATTGCAGGTAGAGCTCCAAGCACTACTGTCCGGAAACTGGTGCAGGTTAGGCAATGTTAATTATCTTTCCCTGAGTAACTTACTTCTTACGGACCACAAATACTCTCCAAATGTAAAAGCTTTTTTGGCTTAGCAACTGCCAAACCTATGACTTAACAAGAACCCCAAGAGTGACTGCAAATCTAGTCCAGTGCCTCAGTACTTAGGAGGAGGAACTGGCCATCTGTCCTTCACCAGTTCATATTCAGTCAGGCCATATGACCGGTCACTCAACCACCTAAGACCTCTTCTTTGACCTGCATGAAATTAATCAGCTGTGCCCAGTAAACCAGAATGCTTTCGATCACAAGGGACACTAAGTGGTCACACACTGAAAATTTCAAAAGATAATCAAAAGACTGGATAGGGTCTGGAAGTGAGAAGGACTGATAGACGGATATCCCTTCTAAATCTGGACTGGAGCAAGCGCAGAGCCTGACAAGAAAATTTGCCCTACTACATATGCAGCACATCTTTTCTGTGCATCAAATCTCTTTCCACCAGCACTAAAAACACCCCAAAGTGTAAGCACATTAGAGAATTGCCCACCACCACTGGCTGTCTGACAGATCAGCCAGCTTGACCCCCACTTCAAAGGGATTTTGTGCTTTATGAACAGTGTCCTAAGAGTTTTCCCCATGTTTAGGGTTCACATTGTCTGCCATACAGCATATAGGGAGAAAACATACTTTTTTCTTACTGTTAAAACATTATTTACTGAACTTTGAAACCCAAAATATTTCAAAAGAACCTACCAAAAAGGCACCATACATGTACGTATGTAACTGATGAACTTCATCTAAGACCAATGCAGGGGAGAAGAAAATGACAATGAAGGAGCAGCGAGCCCAGGAGTGGTGGTGGCCGTCAGCTCTGGGACAGCATGTATCAGGTCTCTCAGTCCCCATATACCTCCAAGCAACATCAGCCAACACCTCAGTTTTAAACTCTGAAGTCTCACATTCCAACTGTCCCAAAATATGACGGCACAAAGCAGAGAGCTGGGATGAGCCTGGACCTCCGGAGATATCCGTACTCTGCTTCTCTCCTGACGCTGAAGGTTTTCCAGTAGCTTCAACCTTGATTGGGGTTAGATGGCTCCTACTCACGTTAAGTCTCCTGTGCCCTGATTAGGTATGTCCTTTTAAGAGAGAAAAAGTAAAGGAATTATGAAAAATCACCACGGGTCTGAGGAAAGGCAGTGATGGGGAGTCTGTGACCTGGGGGTACTTCGGCAATTTCCGAATTTCGGCCTCCTCTTTGCTAGGAGGCAAAGGCAAGTGGCAGCCTAAGCACCAGGCTGCTTCTTGACACACCAAGGAGGCATGTGAAGAGAGGACAAGTAGTTGAGGGGGAATAAGGTACTTCCTTAGGCATCCCTGACTACGTTATCAGGGGTCAGAGAACAGTGAGAAATTACATGAACAAGGCCTACTTTAGCTGCTGGAAATCCTTCTTTATTTCAAGGGGCAGAAGCCGTTGGTTTTGGGCTTCCAGCACTGATCATGAAACTGCTATGTGTGCAAACACTTTACTGGCAAAGCTAACTAGCCAAAAAGGGGTGTGTGTGTATATAGATAAGAGTATATACGCATGTAGGTATACATACAAGCGGGTTAGTTGTTCTAAATATGCCTCCTCGCAGCTGCTGCAGGCCTGTGATTTGATATGTTTGATATGTGGGCTCCAGCAGAAATGTCCGTGCATCCCGCCACAGTCGCCGTTTTCATTAGTAAGCAAAACCCCCTGGTATTTTAGGAGTGGTTATCATGCCGGCCCCGTCTTACCTGTGCATCATGGTTAGGCTGTGCTCTGGTCCTGCGTGGCTGACGTTGAAGGCTCACTGGTTGTCTCTAAGCCCCCTGCATCCTGCAGAGGTTCAGGTGCCAGTGGTGTTTCTTGAGTGTCTGACATTCTCTGTGCGCCTGTGTTCTCACTGGTCTCTTTTGCTTCAGCTTCTTCCTTTTCCTTGACCCCTTTCTCCTGTTTGCAGGCACTGCCTTCCTGCTCCTCCCCCTGGCCACCCTCGCACACCTTCTCCTCCTGGTCTCCAGAGGGAGGCTGGGGAGAGTTCTTCTCCCCTGGGGCACCACAGCACACCTCCTCCTCCTTTGTCTCCCCTGTGCTACTGTTGCAAGGAGTCATTTCCTCTGCCCGTTTCCCCCTTTCTCTTCATCTTCTGATCTGCTGGATCCTCTCCTTGGTGGGAGTGGCTCATCAGACCCCATCCGTTTGTTTTCCTCTTTGCTCCCTGTTTCTGCCTCCTCTGTCTTGCCCTTGGGTCCAAACACCTCATCCCCATCTTCCTTGGCACCATTTTCTGGAGATGAGATGTTGACCCCTAAATCCTCCCCGTCTCCGTAGTCAGATAGAGATCTTCGAAACTTCCGAGAGGGAGGTCTGCGCTTTATCGATCCCCGTGTCCGCACCTTGGAGGCAGGAAAAGCAGACATTGAAGCAGTCAAAAGAGCGGCACTAGAAAGCAGGAAAGTGCAACAGAGGAAAATACCATGGGAAATGTCATTGCTGCCCCAGTGGCCTCACTTTTCCTCCTCTGCTACTGAGAAGTAGGGAGACAAGGGCTCCTACCTGTGACAGACTACTTTAGAGGACAAGCACCTCCTTCCCTTCTGTAAAGCTGATGCTGGAGATCATTGTCCCAATTTAAAATGTGGCTCCTTGTCCAACTTAGACCCAAACAGAAGGATGCTGCATTCATTATGCAGATGCTGCAGACTTTGGATGTCTCAGCCTTTTCTACTTCTGTCAGTTTATTGTTAGAGGAAGGGGCCTGCGCTCCAGCTGGGGATGGCGAATGCAGGTTGCAGTCCCTCATTTAAGCGCTGTGCGCTCTGTGGGACACCTGGCAAACCAGCCTCCGTGCTCTGCGTGGTTCTCTGCACAGCACCTCAGCCAACTTTGATGTTTGCCGGCACGTGGCACCACCTTCTTACAGTGCTCCTCATCCAGCTACTAGTCGCCCCATTGCTGCTGAGCTGAAGTGACCGAGTCCTGCCACATCATGCCTTCACTTGAGGCACTAGGCCAGGAATACCACTGGAGCTGCCTGATCACGAAGCACTGTGTGCAGGTGGGCACAGACTCTGGAGAGCTATGCTAAAAGGCTGTTTTGACCCCAGTGCATGCATCTCATCCCCTGAATACAAATACACGCTGCTACAGCAGAACTGAGGGCTATGGCCTCCTCTTCCTCTTCATCCCCAAGTGGTAAGCAAGCTGCATCCTCCTGTGATGGAGAAATCCTAGCACATGGCCTACCTTGTTATAGAATTGCAGCTGCGTGCCTTCTGGGGGTTGATCAAAGCTGACCGGTGTCTCGCTCACTTCACTGGGCTGGGACTGAATCCCTGGGCTGCTGGGCGTGGAAGGAGGGGTGCTGAATGGAGAAACCAGGACTTTCAGACCAGGGCTTTTGGGAGATGCTCCCGGCAGCAGAGCAGCTGGAGCAAAAGCCAGATTGGCCTGCAAAAAGAGATAACATAATCCTGGTCACAGGCATGTGCAACACTGGCAGTAACCACATGGAGGAACCCTTGCTGCTGCCACGGGAGCTGCCACATCTCTCAGCTGTCACAACCCACATACCTTTTGGCTATGGGTCTCTCCTGGTGACACAGTCAACAAACAAGTCTGGGCAGAGAAGTTATGACTGGACATTTGCCCTCCCCCAGCAGCTGGATCTCAGGACATGTCCCTTTGTCATCCCGAGGCCTTTGGGGATTTTCCAGTGACCCAGCCAAGCCAGCACATTCTACAGTGGCTGAGCCGGGAAAAGGTCTGAACAAGCAGCCAGCGACCGCGTCGAGATTTGAATCATCCCCGTGTGTGCCCAAGCAGACCTCGCATTTTCAAGCCCAGCCTGCAGGTCTTCTGGATGATCTTCATAGTAATGAGGAGCGAGAAGGCCATGGAAAGAAGCAGCACGTGTGTGATGGTGTCAAAACACTTCCTGCTGGCCCGTCACCATGGTCCCCTAGGCAAACGTCCTTGGGTGCCTTACGGGGCACAGTGCTATGAATAGGCTTAGGTTGTGTCAGGGAGGCCAGGAGGCACCGTGCTCTGGAGTTGCACGTGCTGCCAGGAGAGTCAGCTGGCAGCAGCGAGGCACTATGTCTATGGGCTATCAAGTGCTGAGCTGCCCTCAGCAGCATCGATCAGGTGCCGCTGTGAGGTACAAAAAGGGCACACAGCACTGGCTGTGTTTGTATGTAGTTGGGGAAATGGAGAGGAGGAAGCACAGAGTTTCTAGGCACCTGTAGGAGAGTATGAGACCCTAGAGCACACTCCCCACTGCCAGGATTTTAGCTGCCTGTGCTCATGGCCAGGCCCCTGGTAGGTTGCAGGGGAGTCTGGTTTAGGCTGCTGCAAAAAAAGAGCTGGAAAATATTTCAGCCAGGGTTTCCCTCACCTTCTTTCTCAAGATACACTTGAGCTGAGGCTCCTGCCTCTGCTCACTACCTGAGCAGTGCTGCTGCCATGCCCATGCCCATGCCCATGCCCATGCCCATGCCCATGCCCATGCCCAGCCATGTACCCTGCAAATTAAAATGATCCTGACCCATGCACTGACCTGCCTATGGACGAGTCTGAGAAGGAGCCATGACAAATGCCCATCAAGTTTAATTTACTGGGGCAGCCACATGGGCTCTTCCAGGGCTTACCTGCAGCTTTTCAATCATGGGAGAGCTTTTCACTTTAACCTTGGGAACGGGGCAAGCATTTGGAGACCGCTTCTGCAAAACAAAATTAAACATGAAAAAATCACAATAAAGTAGGAGAGGAAAAAAGCAAATCTAATGATGTCAGAAAACTTAGAAGACATGAGCAGAAAGTGCTAGTAGGGGAGCGAATGAAGCCTCATATAGTGTCTTCACACATAAGTTTCCTTTCTTCTTTCCTGAACCTGCTGCCCTTGTTATCCAGCCACCTTGGATGGGCTCTACATATATGTATCTTTCCTCTGGGACGAAGGGTGATGGTCTGCTTTCTGGCTGAAGTATCTGAGTTAGGTAACGTGTAAATGGCTCTGCTGCTACATGGCCTTCACTAAGGTATCTAACCTATGGCACAGTTTGCCCAGATATTATTTCAGGACCAGATGGATTAAAATACCACCTCTTAAATGGTACAAGCCTTTATGTTGGTAAACACTGTGAACTTTTTGTGATGGGAAAGACTTTCTGCCACCACTTGACTAAAGAGTATCCAATTATTATGGACGGGGAAGGCCTAAGTAGCCAGAAAGTAAGAGCTATGAAAGGCTGGAAACAGTTTGAGAAAGGAAGATCATTGCTTTGAGAAGGGGAATATTGCTTTTTTTCAGGTCCACAGGAAAGGAAGCTTAAGATTTTAAAACTCGTGCTCCTTTGCCATGGAGGCGACAAGAGCCTGTAGCTGTCAGAAAAGAAGGACAAAGAACCACCCCCTTCTTAAGGGCAGGTGACAATGCGGTACTTGGTGGGTAGACCTCATACCCTGAAATACAGAAGCACAGAAGTGATTGGAAAGGTCCTGAGCTTTAGTGAGTAGTGGCCGGCCTACAGGGACCTGCTTTTTCAGGGGTGCTGCACAGGGGGATACTTCAAGACAATATTCTGTGGGTCCTGCTGACAGAGCCCTCTTTCACTTGGGATTTATTATTCCCTTTATCTGAAGAAGGAGTAGTCTCAAGAGCAAACTATTACACCATTATCCTCAAACCTCTAGAGTTCATCTGAAGGCAGCAAACAGCATGGACGCTCCCTCTGCTGAGTGCTGTTCAAACCTAAGCAAGGCCAGCAGTTCTTGCTTTAGAAATGCTCAAAAGGTGGTAACCGAGTGGATGGATTTGCCAGCACCCTAAGGGTAAAAACAAAACCAGTAGAAATGGGATGGGTATCCGTGCTACAGGAGTGGGAAACAGCGTGCAGCTGACAGAGTCAGTCCCTCTCGGTGAACAGGGGAGGGTTTGATGCTCCATGAGTGCTGTCTTTTTGCTGTACAGCCCGACCTCTCTGCTACTTCCAAGCTCATGTCTCAGGAGAGAACAAGCTGCAGGGAGGATAGACCTTGTCCCTCTGTTCAATTGATACTCACTTGCTCATCGTTGTCACTTGTCTCTGTTTTGTGGGAATACAATGGAAGGGAGCATGGTGGTTTCCTCCGAGTTGGCTTATGTGGTGGCACCTAAGAGAAGAAAACAACTGACGAGGCGGCAGGGAAATATTCTTTTCTAAAAAAAAGGAAGTAAAATTCAAGCAGGGTATGTAAGTGACCTGCTTGGATGGCAGCGCTGAGCTTGCCTGAAGGAGACATCCAAAGGCAGTATAATTTAGCATATAGGCTTATGGCCGGCATGCTAGGTGTGCTTGCAGCATCTCAAGCCCGATCCCAGTGCTGGGAAAGTACTCTATATCTCCTTCCACAGCATGAACCACTAGACTTCAGGCTTTGTGCAAATGACACTCTTACAAACTGTGGAGGATGGTGAAGCTTTCCCAGAAGCTTCATCTTCAAAGCATTCAGCTGGAAACCCCCTCACACTGGAATAGCTTGTTATTGTTCTCTTTCCTGTCTTAGTACCAGGATTTCCTTATTAAAAGGCCATCTCAGCTGCCTACCTGGTTTATGATTTTCCTATTTTGCATCTGATGTGTTTTACGGGCAAAAGGGGGATCCTGACATTTCCAGCATGCCCTACAGCCCCATTCATTTGTCTCTAATAAAGAGCAGCTTGCGGAGAGAAGGCCTCAGTCCTAATGTTTTGGTTGACTAAGAAACAGATTCTTCAGGGGAGAAGAAACAAGGCAACCTAACATCCAGCACACTGGGTCCTTCTGAATGTCCTCAGGCTCTCAGATATACAGAGTGTTCAGGAGGAAGAGCAACATATATAGTTGCTCCTTCATGACTGTTGCTCTGATCTTGAGGACGGGCTGTCTCTATTTTTATGCCAGGTTTGTAGTCTCCTGCCAGGTTGTTAACATGCTTTTTGTTTGTTAACAGACAACACACTTGATAATATTGTGGATCTCGCCTAATAACCACCATACAATATTCGGGTAATTTCGTTAACTTCTAGCAGGCAGGCACGTGAAAGGTTGGATTATGGCGTTTTTGCCCTCTGTAAGGTTGGCTGTCTTGTGGGACCTGTACACTTGGTGTCATTTTCTCATGGCACTGCACTCAGCTACGGCAGTGCTGTGTCTCAGAGCAGCCAAGGGCAGCCCTGCTCTTTACCTCACACTAGGAAGTGGTAATGTCATGCCTTACTGAAACCCCGCCATTTTGCAACCATGCAGTGCTGTGCTGTTCCATAGCGAGTGTATCAGCGGTTCCCTTGTTGATGGGTTCCCCTTCACTGGCATGGGTCAAGCAAGGGTTAAAGACCATCCACTCGGCCATTAATCTGAAGGCAGCGCAGAAAGTGGGTGGAGAAGTGACAGATGGCTTGAAGAGAAAAGCCAGGAAACTTTGTCCTCCTCTGCCTCTGGAGAAAATTAGTTTCCCCCCACTGTGAGGCCCCTCCACTCTGCCTTGGCTTGGGAGCAGCAGAGGTCCGCAGTTAACACAAGAGAGGTCTGGGAACTTGCTGTCTTAAAAGTGAGGGACCTCATGCAACTGAATCCCATACCTTAGAAAGAGGAAATGACTGCAAGGGACAGATGAAACAGCGTGCTGGTGACTAGAGGGAGGAAAAAAGCACTCTGGGGCCTGGCTATGAGAGCACTAAGCTCTGACAGTGGCATGCCAGCCCTGCGGGACAGAGGTCACTACTGCAGCCAGCCAAAGACAGGAGGGGTGACAGGGAAGATCCCCGTGGGCCCAGCCTGGGACATGCTGAAATCAGCTGAGCAGCAGGAGGAAACAGCTTGGTTTTAATGGGGCACCCACTGACTGAAGAGGGCCACCAGTAAACATTCATGCTTCTAAAGAAGTGCATAATGATATAGGGGCTCTCCTAAAACATCAACCTCCATCCATAAACACTCTGACTCATTCTTCCTGACAGGCATTCTACTGTTTTGCTTAGCTGGTGAAAGACAGCTTGTGAGGCAAGACTTGCCATAGTGGGTTTTCAGTAAAATTAAGTTTCAGCACGATAGAGATAGGCACAGAGTGTGAAGTGTCACTGGGAAGAGGTAACAAGGGCATGTAAGGAGACAGCTTTCTTGCTCAGTCCCATACAGAAGGTGGTAGCTGAAGGAAACCTTCTCTTTTGTGAACAAGGTACTGGTGAGCTGCCTCTGGCTCCTACACTGCATAATGTGTTGGTTTTCCATGACTCAGTATTAGCTATTTCATCACTCAGTCTTGCCCTCTGCCCACAAAAGCCAGCCCAGATAGTATATGCATTGCTGTCTGCTACCATTAGGGATCCCTGTGTACCCTTCCCAGCTTTACAGCCTCTCAGTTACACTGTCTAGTTGTCCTGAGGTATGAGTCTACCAAAATACTCATCCACAGGTTGGAAGCGTATGGAAGACGCTGTCATAGCTTGCATTACTCTAGGAGACAAGTCCTTTGACCAAGCAAAGGTTAGAAAATGAAATGAATCCATGCTCAGATAATTGATGCTCTAACTTCTGTAGGCAAGATCAAGTGTCTCGTTTCCCACTCAGTTGCCTGCTGGTGGCTGCAGAGTTCCTTACCTCTTTTCCAGTGATACTGGCTGCTTGCTCTTTGAATTTCCCTGCTAGCTGAGCCACTGAGGGTGATGCCGACTTGTCCACCTCTGAGTTGGTCTCCGCCGGCCTGTTCTGACAAATTGGGAACAAGAAGTTATGAGCAAAGGCTGGGGAAAGCAAGCAGGCCAGAGAGAAGCCTGCGTATGTGTTATAAAGTTCAAGAGTAAGCAAGGACTTAAAGCAGAGTTTCTCACATCTGGCATCAATCATCCAGTCTGAGAGCAAGAGGTTTGGGAAGATAGGACCTAGAAGAATTTTCAGATATCCCAGAAAAACAGTAATGTACACACGAGTCTTTCAGTTCTAGCTGAAGATCCAACACACAGTATTTTTCACTGAAGCAAACTATCTCAATCCAAGTGTCTGTTCCCCATCTTTTCTTTGCAATGAGCAGAGGCAGCGGGGCAATAAAGGATGTTCTCAACCCTCCCATCCCTTTTTTACTGTCCCAGTCCCTAGCGCCCTTCTTTTTCCAGTGGTTCTGCTATGAGAAGCCATTCCCTGTCCTTACAGCAAGCCACTGCCTGCTTGGGGATGTCCATCTGCTGTTCTGCTTTTCTGGCAGTGAAATACTCAGGCAAGTGGAGGGCAGGGAGGAAATACCAGGGCTGAGAAAAGCCTCCCCTCCCCTGGGCTGCAGGGGAGAGAAGCAGGAGGCTTCTTGTGGTGGTGTGGCTCTTCCCACAGCACACAGCCCTGGTGTCAACCCACATTTACCTTGGTTTTTTTTTGCTATGTGTGTATCAAGCAACATGAGTAGAAAGTCTTGAAATCAAAGTGGCTGAAAGGAAACCTTTGTTCTTCATCTCTAATATCTGATGCCAGGGAAGACTGAACCAGAGGAACTGAGAACACCTAACCAACAATCCTTGTTTTGTTAGAGGCAGAGACCTCAAAGCAACGAACCAGGCTATGAACTATCAGCAAGGAACCTCATACCTCTGCTCCCTGTACCACCGCTGTGAACACATGACCAGCACCACACTTCTCACCCCTCTGCTTCTATACTCTTCTGGTTTCTTGGTCACAGTTTCCTCAAAGGTCACTGCTAGAGGAATCACAGAATCACAGGATGCTGGAGATCATCTAGGCCACACCCCAGCCAGAGGAGGATCACTTAGAGCCAGTTGTACAGCATGACATCCAGGCAGATCTTGAGTATCTCCAGAGAAGGAGACTCCACAGCCTGGTAGGCAGCCTGTGCCAGTGCTCACAGAGAAGTTTCCCCTCATAATCAGATGGAACTTCCTGTGTTTGTGCCTGTTGCCCCTTGTCCTACCGCTGGGCACCACTGAAAAGAGTCTGGCTGCATTCTCTTGACACTGCCCTTTAGATACTTTTAAGGATTGATTAGATCCCCTCTCAGTCTTCTTCAGGCGACCCAGCTCTCAGCCTTTCCTTGTAAGAGAGATGCTCCTGTGCCCTAATTGCCTTTGCAGCCCTTTGATGCACTCTCTCCAGTAGTTCCCTGTCTTTCTTGATCTGGGGAGCCCAGAACTGGATAGAAAAATCCATTTCTGTTTTTCCAAAGGTTACAGCAGAGCTCTTCCTTCTCCCTCTCCCTTTATGCCTGGAAGGGACCTGCTGTCTTGTTAACACAAGTACCCCATCAGCATTGCTGGAGGTGTGGGAAATAGCTGTGGGAACTTGAAATCATATTAAAGAATAAATTTCTTTCAACTCCTAGTTTCTAGATTAAAAGCAAATTGAGGAGTTTATTCTAAGGACCAGCCCATGTCATACTGCAGCTTGAGACAATCTCTGATCTGAAATACTTGATATAGATCAGCATGGCTAAGGTCCATTATCACCATGGAAAAGAGCCTTTCCCTTTCTCAGAAAGCTGCAGCTCTCAAGAAATGCTTCTTCCTTCTCCCAGGCCCACAAGCCCCAGTAGGTATCTGCCATTCCCTGTTTCCAGGATCCCCATTAAGCTTCCCATACCCTTCAGACCAGCTTTCCTGCATCCAGCCTCAAAAGCTGTAGGAAGCTGTCTCAATGAACTTCTAGCACCTTACCACCATCTTTTCGTCCCTCATTAGAGTAATTACAGGCAGGGGAAGTGGCAGATAAGGGGAACAGAAGAACCCATGCAGTAAGCAGATCATCAGGGCAACCTGTTGCACATAAAAAATGACCGCTGGGCTAAATGGGGAGGGAGAGCAGTTGTCCCCAGCTTCAGGCTGGCTCCCTGCCCTGAAGGGAAGACAAATTGGAATGAAGAGGGAGCAAAGAATGGACGTGGGAAGGGCAGGATGGATTGGGAGGCTTGGCTCAGCATACTAGCTCCCAGGATAACTGGCTGAGGATAACTGGCTGAGGAGCTGGAGGTGCTCAGTGTCTGAAGTGGATGGGTTGCCTCCCTCATAGTCCCTTTATCTCCAAGAGCCTCTTTCACGCCCTGTGCCTTTACCCAGAAGAGACAGTGCACTTCCTCTTGGCCTCTTTGACCTCTTGCTTTGGAGTGGTTGTAAGGACTTTTTCCCTTGTAAAATTTTTTTTGAACATTTTTGTTTAGTTACAGTCTGAAAACACAGCTTCCTTTCTTTGGGTTTAATTAAAGCTGCGAGGCTGGAATGGTTCCTCACGTTTCTTGTTTTGCTGGGAGCAGGCACTGATTGCAAGGCAGCTCTGGCCGGCGTGTAGCTCGCCGGGCAGGCCAGGGCTCAGGAAGCAGTGAACATGCCATTCTAAGATTAGCGCCAGTAGCCCAGGGCTCTGTCCTCCACAAACTGCCAGCTGCAGACTCTCCAATTACACTACGTGTTTTGCAACAGGAAAAGCCCTTTCTCAGATCCTTTCTGGCAATGACACTGCTGTCCTGTATCCAGCTTTTTCCACGGCATCTTCCTCCCTCCCCCAGCTGCTGTGCCAGGCTCTATGTCTTCTAGTAAAGGGAATGTGCCATAACAGGGCACTTGGGTGCAAAACGTTCCCTCCCTTGCACTGCAAGGAGTACACCATCCCCCTGACTTCCAAGGGCTAGACCCACAGTCTCTCTCCCACTGCGAGGAAGGTGAGAAGCTTCACTTTCTCACTCTCACCCAGAGCAGGTACCAGCCCTCAGCCTCTTCATTGCTCCTCTCACCCCAGATCTGGGTGGTTGCTCTCTCCTGCCTCACGATGTTTATGCAATCTCCCCCACTCCTTGTCACTTCTCCTGTCTTGGTGACATACCTCACCACTTTTCTGAAAGATGAAGAGGATCAGCTTGGCTCTTTTTGGTTGTTTTTTTTTTTACAAAGACGATGGAATTACTCAGACGTGAGTTTGTGTTCTTTGCAGCCAACTGCTAATTCTTTCCCTTTTCAGAAGAGACCTGTGGTCCACCTCCATGGGTGAAAACCAGCAAGCTAAAGTAAAGACTTACTCCACTGCCACTGTTAAGTCTTTTACTGTTCCATAAAAATAAATGTCTAAGTATTGCATATGATGAAAAACGTCAGACTGAACAGCAAAACAGGAACTGAATTACACCGTCAGCGTAAGCACAGCACTGTCTGCAAAAGAGGAAGTGCAACCAGGAAGTTCTCTGTAAGGGGTTTCACTTTCCTCTTCCAAATAAATTTATAACATTGAGAATGGTTTATAAACTCAATGTTTCTTCATCTGCTTTTAAAATTGAACCTGGCCCCTTTGGCAGAACCAAAGAAGAAAGTTCTGCCTTTGTTTGTGGATTAGGTGCAATCATGGCAATTCAAGCTTCCCACCAAAACCGCCTCCCCTTCCTTTTGCTTCAGAGTCCTTGCCTCTGTTGTGAGAGAAAAACTGCCCACCCATCCCAAACTCTGCAGACTGCCTGAAGGAGCAGGTCGGGTGGAGGGGTGACGCACTGGTTTTAGCAGAGAACCCTGCTTCTCTGACAGGCTGTGTGGTGGAAACACCACTAAGTCTCCACAGAAGTGTCCCACACCATCCCTGCTCTATCTTTTCAAGGCAGCTAGGAAGCTCCCTGAGCAGAGATGCCGAGATGCTGTGGCAGAGTCAGCTCTGGCTAGCACAGTCCAGTTTCACTGGTAATTTAATTTAATTTTTTTGTGGGCAGGTAAGGCTGCCTGATACGGGACTAATAACGTCTCACAGGACTGCGGTGTCATTTCCTTGCTCAGTGACTTTTGCCAATTCTACTGGAGCCTGTGGACCCACTGTGGGCACCAGGTGAAAGAAGGCGCATGTTAGAGGCCCCCAGAAAAGAGGTTGAGAGACCAGAGTTTCTCTGTGCATCCTGTTTGGGTACCAACAAAGAGCTTTTCTTGAAGATCATGGATTTGAGCTACAGGTGGGAAGTGCCACTGAAGACATTAAGTCTTGCAGAGACTCCTGTGGAAAACAGGAAAACCAGAGATGGATTTGGGAATGAATTTGAATGTACTGCTAGGACTGGTATAAAATGGGCTCCAGTAATGCTCAGCTAGAAGTTCTGGTCATGATCCAGCCACTTGCAGTTGAAAAGTTGTCTTGACTCCATCTCACGGGACTGGTATCCCACCAGTTTTGCCACTGTCCATAGTACACTACTGGAAATGCTAGTCTGACAGGGTAGCAGTGGGGTCAGAAGCAGATACTGAAGGAGAGCAGTCAGGTTTGGGTTTGTGCAGCTGGTGTGGCTGATGAAAAGAGCAAAGGTCTGTTAGCTGCAATAGAGTGGAGTGTTTTGGCTTAAGCAGCACTTAAATACCAGCTGAATAACAGCAGAGAGATTTGTACTGCCCTACTCTCCTTCCTTCCACTCTGAATCCTCTGACTTGTCTGCTTTTGCAGTTAGGATGCTTTGGCCAGGCAGAACACCTTCTATCTGAAATGCAAACCCCTTGCAGCGCCTTGCGAGGCTGAAGCATTCGGTAACTATGAAATCAGTGACAGCTACACAACTGTTGGTACTGGTCCTGTGTACTTTCCACCCCAATCTTCATGCAGCTGCATCTAGACAGCGTTTTGAGGCCAGTCCCTGGCCTCCACATCCTGCCCTTTCTTCTAAAGAGCTTTGCAAGAACGATTCCCTGCTACCAGTTCTCACACCAGCCCATTGTGCCGGCTGCACTTACACAAGCTCTACAAAGCTCCCCTGCGACTGCTGTGGGGTTTCTGCATTGCTGCACATACAGTCCTACCTCAGCAAGTATCAACTGTGGCTAAAATAATGGCAAATACGGTGTGTGAGAGTGAGACACAGTAAGGCTTCCAAGGCTGAGCACTAGAGGCTTGCTCGCAGGAACTGGATCCAGCAGCAGCGATCCTCAGCACCTCACTCTCAGCCCTGAGCCATGAGGAGAGAGGGTCAGTGCTTTTGGGGTGCTGTTTCATAAGCTCCTGGCTTTGGCAGAAAGACATCTTATATTTCCAACTGCTCATTCTCCCCTGACCTTTCCTTTCGGCCTTCCCCCACTCCCTTGCGCCAGTGTGAGTTTGTGGGGCTGTGCTGCAAACCAGATCACTGAACTGATCTGGGCTAAAAATACTTGGCGTAACTCTTTAGGAGGTTATTTTAAACCCAGATCATTTCAGCAATCAAGCTCACAGCACAGCCTGACAGGCGCTTGCACTGCCATAGCAGGAGGGAATGGAGGGGTGGCAAGGGCAGCTTGCAGTGCAGGGGTGAGGACTTCCCATTAGCGGCTTCAGCCATTGCCTGAGGAAATTGCACCCTTATGTGTCCTCAGAAGGCTGATATGACAGAAAAATTGTATTTTTGCTTGCCCTCTGGTAAAGGCCATTCTAGCCTGTGGCACTGGTATTTTACTGTGCAATCTGATGGCTCAGATGCAGCCCAGAAGACAGGAAGCAGAGGCTGTGGTGCTGTGGTTTCCTTTGAAGGAAGTGTCAACCTTCACCAAGGCATTGGGCTTGAGGGGGTCTGGAGCCTCTTGTAGATCCCCTCTTTCCTCTTCCTGGCCTAGCTCGGCCCTCAGAAGGCAAAGGACACACTTTCTGCACAAAGCGTTCCCAGACACACTACCTACCCTTCTCATTTTCCAGTAAGGTAGCTGTGGGACTTGAGGAGCCAGCCGGTCGTAGACCTTGTCCGCATGGGAAAGCCTCTTACCACGTGCACTGGGGTAACTGTGCTTACATGGGGAGCAATACAGCCTTGAACTGATAGAGGTGCCAGTTTTCAGTGAGTGCACTCATTTGCAATCAGCTTGGCTAAAAAGAGCCGTTCTCCAACGTCTCAAGTACCTGTTTCTGACATGGAAAGCAGCATTTTGGGAATGACGCATTAAGCTTTAGCGGGGAACGTGCTTCCTTGCAGGGCTCCCCGGGGGTGGGATGGAGTTGAATGTCTCCTGTGCCTGCAGTGAGGTGCTGCAGCCTCTCTCCTGAAAAGACTCCCCTGAAGAGATGGGTTTTGATGGAACAAAGATGTCCTCCTACTCATTTGCAGACCGAGCGAGGGAGAAGTGATGACAGCACTAGTTCCTCCCATACTGTCCTACCAATTTGAGGTGACTGTTTCTATAAGGAAGAGCAAATCCCTTCTCCATGCCCCATCATTTGTTCCACCACTGAGGCCAGCTGGAGGCAGAAGGCTGCCGAGTAGTCACAAGCTGCGTGATCTAGGGTACAATCCCTATCTATCCGGAGAGGACATGAGCTTATGCTCTGGAGAATGCGTCATGAATGCATCTCACTATCAGCCAAACATGCCTGAGTCTCAGGCTAGTCTTACTTTTCTAAAGGCCACAATAATCATAGAATCACAGAATCATAGGGGTTAGAAGGGACCTCCAGAGATTATTGGGTCCAACCCCCTGCCAAAGCAGGCTCCCTAGCTCATATTGCACACATAGGCGTCCAGACAATGCAAAACATAATAGTAATGTGTCTGCGTGAAGTGAAGTAATAAAATCTTTCCTTCAGTTAGGAGTAGCTATGGATTACCAGCTCTAAAGGTAACTGCCCTGCGAGAACACTACCCTTTTAAACCCACAGGTTCCTTTACTGTTGGAGGAAGAGGGTGTGGTGTGAGGCTTAGGGTGTGAAGTGTAGGCTTAAAGCAGAAAATAGCACAGAGTGGACAAGTTTAGGTTCACCTGGGCAAAGCTACCATTCTTAGTATTATTCATTGGCAGGAAATAGGTAACTGAATTTTCATTTTCAACCACTTTTTACAGGCACCACTTATTCTGGCTCTCACATTCCATAAGTGCAGATAAGGTTAGATGGGCAGTTCATAAGGAAATCCTCTTTAAATGAACTAAAAAACCCCTCAAGGATACTTTTTCATTAGGATCGGGCCCAAGTTACTGATGGAGTAATCTCTCAAATATGCAGTCTGTAGTTTCATTCAAATCTGCCTCTCTTTGTCCCCCATAGAGATGAATCCTGGTTGGCACCTTCCTGGCAACATAACCCGAACTGATTCGTTTATCTGAGTTGGTGTGAGAACATCAGTGGCATCAGGATCATACTGAAAGGGGGACATTGTTCGAACCGGGAAGAGAAAAGTAAGCAGGGTAGGTTTAAAACACAAACTCCCCCAAAGGAGCAAACTGAAAGGCAAGAGGGTGGGAAAATAACTGAATCACAGTGCGAGAGACTGAGCAGCAAAACTCAGGAGAAGCTGCTACCCACAGGGTGATCCTGTCCATTCTACTTGTGATCCACAAAAGCATCAATGCAGACTGAGCACGGCTCACCCAGGAAGTGGGTGGGCTCACACTCGCCTTGGCCCATTTCTTACAACCCTAGAAGGAAATTTCACGATGCTTGTTCCGACTGGAGCTCAGCAGCGTGCTGGGCCCCTGACTCAAGAAGCATCCCATCCCGAGTAGTAAGCCTGAATAAACAAACCTCTTCTCGCTACACTGACCTCTCTCCATCCCAGAGAAGCATCTTTCTTCCCAACTCTCTCTCCCCACTTCTGCACAAATCATTCTCATTGGAGACCTTCCATCTCTCTGTTTCTGGAGGGATTTATGTGGTTTATTTACTGACTTGGCCTCTTATCTGGCAATGAAGCTGCTCCTTGTCTGGTTTTGTTAAATTTTAATTATTGGCAGAAGCCCCAGCTGAAAGTGGCCGCAGATGTGGCTCTGTGATACCTTAAAGCCAGTCCTGCCCCTCACTGTGTATGGATACAAAGCCAAGGCTCCTACCTGCATTTCCTAATGCTTACTATAGACTGGGAGCGATGATTACTGTGCTGTGCTTCACCAGAGCAAAAGCTACTGTGTCAGCCTCCTCTGCACCTACCTCTAGTGGGGCTGGGCTAGCTCTGTGAACTTTGCCTATAAGAGCTTTATCACAGTTAACCTCCTAGGAGAGGGCAAAGCAAGAATGCCTTGCAGATCTTTCAGGTGTATCCTCAATGCTGAAAATGAAATAGTATTTTCCTACTTCCCTCCTTCTGCTGCGTTTTCTTTGATCAGCCTTTACCAGAAGCTAACCACCTCCCTTTCACATCCCCAACGAGAACTTCGTGAGCTTTAGGAACAGCAGCGCACGCCCAGTCTTCATCCTTTTCCTCCATCTGCCATCAGATGGCTGGGCAAAGGGGAATAGCTGGCCTCAGCCTGCCGTGGTTCTCCCACTGCCAGGCTGCAGGAGTGAAGCACAACAGAGAGCCTAGCAAAGAAAGTAAGGCTTAGGTTTGAAAGACTCAAAGAGAATTCCAGGACTGGTATCCGGATGCACAATCTGGCTATGAAAGAGTGTAAGGGTATGTTGAGGTATATAATGATGATCCCAGCACGCTCTGCGAAATGCTGGGCTGTTGCTGGCTGGGACTGGCATTTTAAAGGTTGTGCAAACAGGTTTCTAGTTTGACTTGCAGTAAAAGGACTTAGTGGTAAGCCTCTGCCCGTCTCACATGAGAGTGTGCACAACTGCAGATCATTGCACTTGAAAAGTCAAGGTTTTCCTATGTTAAGGTCAAGCCTCATCCAGCATAGAGTGGTCTCCATGTTCAGTTGATGTGATATGCCACAGATTCAGTCTTTAGGCTTGCAGCTCCAGAAGAGGCAACCTGCAGCATGTGGTAAAATATTGTGAGTGCTAGAGTTTGGGCTTCAGATTTCTGAACGCAATGGGACCTCAGATTTAGTTTAGGATCAAGCTAAGCTCCTGGGCCCCAAAGACAAGCTGAAGGCTCCTCTGGCTCACAGCCACGTTTCCTCTGCACATATCTGTATGTAGCTGTAGATTCTGGTTTCCTTCAGACAAGGAAGTGCTCGCTGATTGAGAAATGTTGAAAAAAGTAAAAAAAATACTATATTTGGAAGTTTTGGAGACAGACAGGAAGAGGTAAGGACCCCTGATTACACATGCTACCTTTCAGGCAGTCAGTATTGTTAGAGATTGGTGATCTCTAGCAGCTTTCCTCAGTTCTAGTCTTAACTAGAACAGGAGATCTCACAACAGCTGTAACAAAGATTTACGTAGTACTACTGAAATGCATGTCAAGATGTCAGGTCTCCTCTTAAAACTCCTGAATGCAAATCACTGCTGGCCTGCCTCTCAAAGTCAGCGAGTACGTTAGCCGCAAGAACAGCTCTGAGAAGCGCAACATCCCCAGGTCAACACTTCGCCTACCACAGATGAATGAACACAGGATGAGAGTGCATCTGAACTCAGCTGCAAAGCTACTCCATAGCTGTAACGTGGGTGAGGAAGAGGTAGAAGCTCTGACTACAACACAAGGGCAGAGCAGCGTGAGGAATACAGACTTCAAGAGGGTCACACAGTTTGCTTGTTTATAGGAGTAAGGGCAGGAAACCCCTACTTTACATAAAATATGTTAAGATATGCAAATTTCCCCTGTGTCTGGGAAGAATTTCCTTCAGAGCAACATCTTTCTCAAGACTTGCAGCAGTCTGGTCTTGATTTTCTCCTTCTGAGAATTCCGCTGTGAACTGCTGCGTCTTGACAGTCAAGGTCAAGCCCTGCCCAAATGGTAACATGAGGATACTCCGGCTCAGCCACGATGAGCCGCTTTCATCCAGAAGAGAGCGAGCAGCTCCTAAATACAGTGCAGTAGTTTCAAAGCTACAGAGCCTCAGACCTGCCAAGTTTAAAGGCTCACAAATGCAAGATTTGGGAATTGTGTGGAGGTGAGAGGTATCTTTTAGCCAGAAACTAGTAACAGGACAGGTGCTTTGCAAAGGCTGGGGCACTTGGTTGAATTTGTCAACAATGCTGTAAAGAAACAGTTCATGTACTCCCCCCACTTGCCTACTAAAAATAGAGGGGAAACTCCTGCTGGTTTTCCTTCTCCCGGTTGTTCGAACTACCCATGCCTACACGTAGAAGGGCCTGGATAGTCAACACAGTGGTCAGAGTGAGGTGTTTCTCAAGAAAGCTTTGCTGCCTGTCTGGATCAGAAGCTTGCTCGAGGTCCTTCTCTGGTACTTCGCTCCAAGGTACCTTGGGGCTGTGTAGAGCTCCTGAGCGTTAAAGCAAATGGTTATCATGAATAAAAAAGCCCCACCCTAATCATAGTGGGCAACAGGGGCTACTGTGCGGTTGCTGGAGTTCAGTGGTGTGGTTTAAGTGCATCACAAGTGCAGGTGCATTTACATCATCTCCAGCAACGTCGTGGCTGCCTCTGTCAGTATACCAGCTGTTGCTGCGCTGGGGGGTGACAGGCAGCAGAGAGCAGCCTCTGCCAGACATGCAGGCAAGGAGCTGTGTCCTTCACAGCAGAATTACAGGAAATATCTGTAGACACAAGGAATTAGAAATGGTGAATACATTATCTGCTTTCTCTTCCAGAGAGTGAGTAAATTGAGAATAAAATGAGATGATGATTGTTCTAGCCTCCCCTCTGAGAAGTCAGACTCTGTTGCTGTTGACTCAGTTCTGTTAGCAAAGTGGGTACAATGCTCATGTTACATAGCTTCATTTTTCATGCTGGACAGTTGGTGCTGATGCCAGCTTTCTCCACATCTTCCAAAAGACATATCACCAGAGTAACTGCATGCAGTCTCAGTTTAACTGGATTAGGTGGGACTGCTGCGCCTGCACTCACAGCTCCCTGGGCCCATAGTGGGGAAAGCAGCCTCCTGTTTGCCACGGTGGAGTTTGTTAGTAACACATCCCAACATCAGCAGTCTGGCCTGGAAAGGCCCTTATATAGGAAGGGTATGCCAGCCACCTTGCACTAGTCTTGACACTGAATTTATGGCAAGTTGTTCTTTCCTTCGTGCCACGGTATGTAGCTCTGGGATGCGCCTGGCCTGTGCTTGCAAAGCACAGCCCGATGAGATCAGCAAAACCACCAAATATCACTGTGAAAGGTACAAGTGAGAGTCTCCCTTTTAGTAATGACAATATTTGGCAATCGCCTAGGGCCTAGACGTTCCCAGTGCTGCCTGGGACAATTCATTACACAAACACTGCCTCAAATCTTCAGTTCGGAGCCTCTGCTGAGGGCCAAGGTACCAGCTTGTGCATTTTAGCAAGTATGTAGCTACTGCTGCATACCCCTCAGATTCAGTCCCCAGGGGAAGGCAGGGTGTTTTCTGTCAGGAAAGCACTCAGGCCACCAGGCTGGTGCATGTGCTTGCCTCTCCCCTGGGAACCTCGACTACTTTGCCACGTGTTGACACAGCTTTAACAGGCAAGCTGGCAAGCGCTCACCCTAGCCTTGCCCTAAAAATCTCGTGCTAGGCAGACCAAAGAGTTGGAAACCCACCCCACTCCCCCTCCCTGAAAACGGAACCGAGCCCAGGCTGTTTACTTCCTGAGCAAGTATCTTATCACGTCTGTCAAAGGCGGCCAGGAGTGGTTGGATCAAGCACGATCATTACCAAAAGAGGCAGCAAACTGCAGCACCTGGTCTCTGCTGGGCAGCGTGCCTCTGCAGCACGCATGTAACCTCAGCCTGTCCCCTGCTGAGATGCGTGCGGCTCTTGGCTCTGCAGTGCCCTGTGCAGGATAAAGCATCTGACTGCTCAGCCATGACTTGCTGCTCAGGGGAGGAGGTGGCAGACTAGTTAAAGTGTAAATCAATTATTTTGCCTGTACACAGTGTGTTTTGGGGGTCCTTGACTGAGGTGATAGCAGAATCCTCCAGCATCACATGGGTGTCACCATTTCCTTTGCTGTGAGAAGTGCTTTATGTGAGGTGCCTGGTCCTGTTTGTCTGTGGTCACTGTGCTCAGAGTATTTGTCTTGTGAAAGAAGTGGAGAGATGAGGATGTGGGGCAGGGGAAGTGTAACAGAGAAATGCCTAATTTCTAATGCCAGATTGGTCTGGGCAGCAGACCACTCATGGACAGCTCAGGCAGGGCAAACCCAGGCTCATACAGAGCCAGCATCCCAGGCACTGGTTGTATTTTAATATCAAGCAGGCAGATGCTTAGTGAAGTGAAGGTAACGGTTGCAAGGGTTATTTCCAGGCTGAGGATGTGGATTAGAGTGTTTCAGTTCTGCATTAGTCCTGTAGTTGATCTAGGACACAATAACTTCCCCTCGGCTACTCAAAATCCAGGAGAGAATATTAGTCTGGGGCTTTCCAGGTTTCACCTTGACAGCCGGTCCTCTGTGCCCCACTGGTTCTCCACAATGCAAGTGTCTGAGGATGGCTACATTGAGATGCAGAGTAGCCTGAAGAAACCTGTAGCAAGGGATCTGAGCCCCACAGTGAGTGTTGCACAACTTCTCATGGTGATATCAAACTGGATGCATTTTGGTGTTGGGCTCACACCAAAGGGACCTTTAGCACAGTTACATCTCTGTATGAACATGCACTCAGACCAGGTATCTGCATTTCACCTCTCTTTCATGATAGGAAGCCATCTGGATTTTGCAATGTAGAGGGTACATTGAGCACACATTAACTGAAATGCCTTGTTCCCACAAAACATTTTCTAAGGCATCCAAAGGAAGTCCAACACCCGTGAAGGACTGACTGCCTCCCAGTGAACCCTTTTGAATGGGATTTCAGTCTGGTTTCTAAAGATTTTTTTTTTCCCTAATATCCAGTATGATTCTGAGGATGTCTTAAGATATTTTACTAGCAAAACAACAGATTTCACGTCTCAGTCACGTGCATCCTCTGTTTGTACAGCTTACCCTTCCTGCCTGCAGCTGCAGGGCTGTCCCCCAACCATTGTCTATGCACAGCAACATGCACAGGCTCAGCAAGCACACTCAGACAACGGTTTCCCTAGAGCACTAAGTCAACAGTGTAAGAGGAAGGAGAAGCTCAAAGATGTTGAAAGTAGTAACAATAGTACAAGTGAAAAGAGATTTAGTGCCATAAGACAGAATATTCAAGAGAAGTGGCCAGAAAGATACTGGAAGAGCAAAGCAACTGCTGTTGCGGTGAGGAGGCTGGGATGAGAGTCAGCAAGGTGAAATAAAAGGCTGTTAAGTGCCAGGGAGATCTGAGGCTACAAGGGAAAGTAGCTGTGCCACACACAGTAAGAAGAGATTGTGGCCATCAAGATCACTAGGGTTTTAAGATACATGACAAGATTGCTTGCAGAGAGTGAAGGGGAGAGGGTAGGAAGACTAGATGGGGAGGTAAAAACCTACATTGCCAGGCAGGCCTGTTGCCTACCAGCAAGGCTTGGCTGCCAGAGCAGGGAAAACAGATAAGCCTCAAATCAATTCAAGAAGAAACAGCCTCAGCCTTTCCTGTAAAAGGGCCATGCGTATGTAATAGCCTCATTACAAGCCCAACACAGCTGCCTGTAGACAGGCCAAGCAGCCAACATGGAAATAATTTCAGGCAGCAGGAAAAGGCTTGTGGATAAAGTCAGTATCTGGCTGAATGCAGCTGTACCTAGACACACCAGTGGAGAAACAATGAAAGGCGCTGGGGCTGTGCCTGCACGAGCAGCATGGCAGCCTTTCCCTGGAGCTGCTCCTTGCAAGAGGGGTTTTCCTCTCACCAGAATAGCGCGACTTCAAAAACTCATCTGTGGTGGGTTTTAGGCCCAGGAGGGTTTCTCCCTTTGGGGTGCGCTAGTGTCTCCATTCAAGACTTACTGTGCCTGATGAGGGTGAGATACGCCCTCGTAGAGGAGGATGAGATATTTCAGACTGCACAGCTTCAAGATGAGAAAGAATGCAGCAAGGTTCAGAAGCTGATGGTTTACTATTTGTCTGCTGTAGGTGGCAATGTATTTCACACCATTAACTCAGCCCAACGGTGCCCTGCAAAATGGAGCTGAGCCACCAGCAACCTTAAGCACTGAGATACAAAGATGTAACTAGTTTAACAAACGTCTGTGCAATTACTGAGTTTGGCTATGCTGGAAGGGTAGGTTAATGTGCCTCCTCCTTTTATGATGCCCTGGGAACTCAGTGTCCTCCCATTTCCTTTGAGTTTTAAAAATACTGGCTGCATTTATCTGGAACAAACAGCTTCAAAAAAAGTCTCTTTTCTTTTTTTTTTTCTTCTTCTTCTCATTACAGTGAGCATTTGGCCTTAAAAGAATAATGCCGATGTTGAAGAGCTCTTGCCTTGCTCCAAGTGAACACCAGTGACACATCTGCAGGCTTTTTTCCATCAAGTTTACGATAACTCTGTTTTGGGGGAAATACTTTGTGCCTCTAAAATATGAGCGCTGCCAGTGAGCCAGAACCCTGCAGCAGATACACCGAGTGTTCCCGTTACTCGAGATTATTAAAATTTGGATCGGGAAGCTGAAAACAAAGTCCCTTCCTCTGAAATGCCCTGTCAAATCCAGCCCTCAGTTCCTCTCTTGAAGAAGGCCACAATGAAGGAAGCTAGAGGCCATCAAGATTTCCATGTCAGATACCTGAGAGCCAATGCACCAATTTAATAAATAAGTGAAGATCCCCACTCCCTTTTGAGCAGCACCACTTTAATTTCTCCAGACTTAACCCTCATTAGATGAACACCTTCACAGCACTCTGCTTAGCTCAGGGAGACCTCTGGTTTTGCTGGTGTGTCAGGCAGGGTGTATAGTCCCATCATTAACTCCTCTCTGTCTGATGGGACTCCTCTAGCAACAAATGCTGCCTGAAAACTTGGTGGATACAACCAGACATGAGCTACTGCAGATGTCTAAAATACAGCTAATTATGTGAAAGGAATGTGGGGGAAAGAAAGGGGTTAGCTCTCAGAAATTATCCTTTGTAGGTTAGGTAAGTCACTGAGGTTGTGTTGTTTTATGAATCCAGACACTCCAGATGTGGACTAGCTCCTTTGGAGCCAAGGACTAACCTCTATCCCTGCTAGAGTGATGCTGATGTCTTAATCTACAGCTGACAACAGCTGTTACCAGGACAGCAGTCTGGCTGGACTGGAGCATATCGCTTCCCATGAGTCCTTAGCACTCCTACAACCAGTATCTGGAATTCATCCTTGAGATGCTCACACTACTGGCAACTGCCCCTATGGGTGGAGGTGAGATGGTAGTGCTGAAGAAGAGCAGTGATGGCCACAGTGAGATGTAGCCGCTGCTTGCACCAGCCACTTGTCCAGAGCTTTATTCCTGGTCGGGGTTTTCCCGGGGATCCTTCTCAGCTTCCCAAGGTTTCCCTCTCAGACGTCTGTTTTTCTTAATGGTCTGGGAACTGTACACAGCCTGTCAACTTTCCCCAAATTAATTGATGTCTCTCTGTGTGCACTTCCAGGCCTTGTTCTGGGGAGCACTCACTGCTCTAGAAGGGTGAGGGGTGAGCTAATGGAGGAACAACCAGCAAAAGCCCCCAGGCTGCCCGCGGGGAGAGGGTGAGCAGTGTGGTCTGTGGGGCAAGTGCATCTGATCTCATGTCAGCTGTCTCCTTGACTAAGGCACGGGGTGGAGAGGTGGCCAGGAAGGCTGGGCATGTGTGCATACTTCTTGGGAGTGAGGAGCAAAGTGCACGAACCCTGGTTATCATTTGGCACGGGCCTCTGCGGCGGGCAGCTTTCCTCGGTTAAAACGTGCCTTGCAGTAAATGATTATTTTAAACCACCCATGTCACAGTGTTGCACTAAGTGACCTGCCTGGCCCTGCAGCTGTAGGCACGATGTGAGGCTGCACCCCGCTCTCGCCTGCACACACAGAGACCACAGAGACACCTGGGCAGCTGCTGGGAAGGGAACGGGTGAGCAAAAGGAGCAGCCCCTGTACTAGGAAATGGCTCAGCCCAATGAATCCCCTTTTAACTGCTCTTCAGGTTAGCTTCCCCCTTGCTTGCCTCAGGTGGGGTGAGGAAAACAGCCCTGCTTTTTGCAGAGGTCTGAAAGAAGATGGACTTCAACGGGAGGAGGGAGGCTCAGATGGAAGGAACTGCTCTTGGACCGACCCTGGTTAAAGAGGATGAAGTTTAAGCAGGCGCATGTGCATTCTGTGTTAATTACCTAATCTGAAGCTATTCAGAAGGTCAAATTAGAAACTGAAGTCACTGAACTGTCAGAGCAGGGACACAGAGTGTATGAGAAGCAGGGACAATTGAAAAGGCTTTGGTTAAATGCTTTAAGCACCCTGTGATACCTCCCCGCTTAAACCCAACACTGGAGACAGTCTAGTTGTGGCAGCACAGGGATTCTACTCCTCTTAATCTATCATGCTGGGAACAGAGAATCAGAAGGGTAAATGAGCCTTCACAGGGCTCCCAGCTGCTCCAGCTTCCAGGACTCATCAGTCAGGACTGTGCTATCTTTGTAACACTTTGCTATTAAATTAGGGCTCCACTGAACACAGGCAGGTCAGAGGAGGAGGTTCATACTTATCTGAGTCAGGAATTCAGTCTAAAAAGATACGCAGGTGTGGGGTGGAGGAAAGTGATAGTAAGCACTCAGCTAGCAGGCAGCGTGAGGTGTGAATGCTAAGCTATATCCACAGAGATGTCTTTCTAGCTGGACTCTGGGGGGCTCAGCAGCCCCAGGGGCACTGAGGATCCAAGTCTGCAGAGCTGCTTCCTCAGCAGCTGCCTGCCCTTCGGCATCATCCAGAGTCTTCAGTTTGCAAGACTCCTGGAAACCAGGCCCTACGATGGGCAAATGGATCCAGGCAGCTGTAATTTGCTGTTATGTTTTTAAACACCTGTCTGGATTTTCATCCCAGTCTGATTCAGCTCTAACGATGCAGTAGAAATTTAGTGATAAGGAAAAACACACACAAGTGATTCCTGAGCTGCAGCTTAGCCTTTTGACATTGATTTTATTCTGTGAACTGTGAAATATAATTATACCTGTTTCTGGGTTAACTTGCTTACAAAATTCTCCCAAGAACTCTGTGAAGGAGAAACCCAAACGTTTGCAAAAACCTGTGAAACACCCTGCCTGCCTCAGTGCTCTGTTATTCTTCCTGATGGATGATTCAAACTCTTACATGTCCTTTCTGTGACAAGAAGGGGGTCTCAGTGCCTCCAACCTCAAAGTCTCTCCAGGTTAGAGTTGGGCCACCAGAACCAGGTGTCCAGGAAGTGCAGGCTCGGCACCCGCACATCACTTGCTCCGTGAGTAAATGTGCGTGAGGAGGCTCTGGCCAGCATGTCACTCAATTCAGGGACATTAAAATGAAAGGTGTTGAGAAGAAAAACTCTGTTCAACTTGTGAGAGAATGATCCAGCAGTTTCTGAGGTGCAGAGCAGAAGCAGAAGAAATAAAACATGTCAGTTTCATTAGCTGATAACTTTTTCTTTACTGCAGGCTACGAAAAGAAAAGGCTTCCAGCTTTGACCTTTGAGAACCCACAGACTGAACTGGTGCCTGCTACAAAGGCTCTGAGAGCTGCTGTGGGTGACGCAGGTTTCAGTTTGCTGTTCAGGGGGTGAAGCTGCTGCAGGAGGGTGGACCCTGTGAGACTGGACAAGCCCTGCAGGACCTGGCATGGAGAGCATCACTGGTGGGTCACCCACATCAGGTGCTTGAGATCAGAACTGGTGCCAGTGCCAAGCATGGGGGACTGGGGTGGGAGGGCAGAGTCAAGGAAGGTGACTCCTGGGGTCCTCAGTGCATACAAAGGAGCAGGAGGAGAGGGCCCGAGACGAAATCACTGGGTGGCTGTAGGCAAAGGCTTCTCGAGCTGTACAGAGCAGGACTCGATATTCCATGAGATTGGAAGTCCTGATATGAGTGGAAAAGACAACACTGCACTGAGCTGGGAAATGAAAGAGCAGGTGCTAAGACTGTTTCCTTTCTGTATTGGTTACCTGTCTGACCTTTATGTCTCCTGTCACCTCACATCCAGCAATCCATCCCTTTTCTTCCACAGCATCCTCCTTACAGGCACCTGCTGCCTCTGTGTGTGTGTGTGTGCGCAGACAGCCCCTCTGCCTCTAGCTGGGAATGAGTACCTTGAAGCTGGGAATGAAAACACTGGGATTTTACAGAGGGACAACTTTGACAACTCTGTGCACTTCATAAAGACTAAGTGGGAAACCAAACTGTACTGCACACGTATCACAAGTTAAACATGCTCACTGCAGGACCTGAGGGGTGACATTCCAAGGAAATCTGGCACAGGAGCTCAAGTGTGTGTATGTGACAGGGGAGGAATTAAGTGGACCTGTTTTGTCTGGGCTTACATCAGGGGAACACGGCACTCAGCAGAAAGGTATTTCAAGACAACTGACTTGAATAACCCACAACTGCTGTCACAGTACATGGTTTTAGAGGATAAAGAAAACCATTCTTAAAACAGGAAGAAAGAATACCAAGAAAATTGATTTTGCGTTTTACTCAGGGAAGAAAAGAAAGTTCCCAGGCTCCTGCAGATTTGATGCCAGTTTATTTTGACCAAAGTTTCCCAGAGGTAGAAGTTTGCAGGGCTTGAACAATGTGGTGTAGCAGGAAGGAAGTACAAATGATCTGGGGCCCTGAGGCTGAACAGCCATGAGCTTCTGCTCACAGGTCCACCCATGGAAGGACTGCAGAAGAGGTATGGGCCTGTCCCTCCGGTGGGCCCGTCAGTACTATTGCTTGAATGCAACAGAGGATTAGTCCCACAGTTACCTTTCTAATGCTCTGTCCAGCCTATTCTTGAATCTCTCACAGGAACAAAGTTTCCACTACATTGGGTTTCCACTGCACTGTTCCAAACCCTGCTCCAGACCTCGCTGCTATAAGTCCTTCCTGCTATCTGGTGGGATCTACCTCTTCCCTTTAATCAGACCCCAGTACTCCTAGGTGTACTGCTTTTACGATGCACCCATTCTGTTTCCTCTGTGTAACAACTTTTAGGCTACTGCCCTCTGCCTGACTGCAAAGCCACACTGACTTGTTTAACTCCATTCTTCCAAGTCAGCTTTCTCTTGCTTTTGCATTTTTGTGTCTTTCCCTGAACAAGTTGTTGGTCTGCATCCTTTAGGCAGCAAGACTTTCCAGAGCACACTTCTCTGTGCTTGAAAAGCTGCGAACTTTTTTAGGCTGGAGAAGAGGAGGCTGAGGGCAGACCTCATCACTGCCTACAATTACCTGAAGGGAGGTTGCAGAGAGGTGGGCGATGGTCTCTTCACCCAAGTAACAGGCGAAACAACAAGGGGATATGGCACAAAGCTGTGCCAGGGCAGGGTCAGGTTAGGTGTTAGGAAAAAAATTTCACTGAAAGAGTTGTCGGGGCCTGGAACAGGCTGCCCAGGGAGGTGGTTGAGTCACCTTCCCTGGATGTGTTTAAAAAAAGGGTAGAGGAGGTACTTAGGGATATGGTTTAGCATAGGATGTGAATGGTTGGACTCAATGATCTTAAAGGTCTTTTGCAACCTTGTGATTCTGTGATTCTATGCCAGCAATATATTCCTTGCCTTAAGAAGCAGCATGTCAGTTGGTTCACTGACACAGCATGAGGGAAAGGCACACTGTATTATGAAGTACTTCGAGGTGCTCAGAAAAGCCCCACTGCATGCCATAGCTACCAACCTGTACAAAAGCACAGTCCGAGCTGCAGTTCAATCACACTGAGAGCGGACATTTGAGAAGCCTGGAGATGAACAGCACCTTTGTTGAATCTGGCAGGGGTAAATCAATAGCCTTTTCAGGTTGGCCACTGGTCATCTGTGCTGACCAAAGCCCTGTGCGCATCTCATTACAAAGGGCCAACAGGTTTATCTGCATAAGGACACTTGAAGGCAAAACCAAGCTTACTGCCTTGCAGCCTCTTGTGTGGGGTTTTGGGCTCTTTTAACGTTGGGTGCTGAAGAACAAAAGAAAATGGGCACTCATCTATACCAGCTGCCAAACTGTCAAGGGAGGTCTGGGTCTTTGCTTTTGCAAGTGATGTGCTCGTATCTGGCGAGAATTTGGCCTGATGTCTTTTTTTCCTGTCTAACAGGTAGAAGACTTCACTTGTCACCAATGGGGCAGATAAGCCTCATCCTTGCCAGTGCATTACCAGGTCCCATGTGCTGCCAATAAGATATCATAAAGTTATACCTCAGACATGATGTTAATGTAAAAGTGTTTCTGGCAACAGGCTGATAGCTGGGTGTGCTGTGGCTTGGATGAAGTGAGACAAATCCGTGCCTGCACGAGACTCCCTAAGAACTAAGTGCCCCATGCCTCCAACAATAACTAATTGCAAAGCAACTCTGCAGTGAGGGTGAAATAGCAACTTCCCCTTACACAACATGTCTCCTGCCTCTAGACCAAATTCATCCTTACACACGCCGTGCTGCAAACTGCTCAAGGCATGTAACTGTCTGTAAGTCACCAAGACGAGCTCTGTCTCTGCAGTACTGCAGCACCTACGGTAGCAAGGGGGCTTCACTGGTAAAACAGTTCTTTTGCAAGTTGGTGCTCTGGGAAAAGGAGCATCCACCTCTCAACAACTGTCAAACAGCAATGTGGAAAGAGGAAGACCACCCCTAGTTTGTGTGAGCTTGGTCGTTTCCATGATGGAAACCAGCAGAGTTTCCTAGCAGCACCTATCGATAAAGCGAGGCTGACATTTTCCCCTGTTCTTCAGATAAGCAGGTCCTGGGAATGTATGAGAGAAGGTATGCATAATATGCTGCTCAACAGCAACACGTCCTGCCAGTTAAGACTGTGGAACACAGGAAAGAAGGCTTTTCCAAAACGCTGTCACCATGACCTGGAATGTTCAGATGCCCGAAGGTTAGAATGAGGAGGGAGAGGAGGGTCTGAGAAGGTTCATCCCTTCTCCAATGACACAGGAAAAGCTTTAATTCTGCAAACCATTTACTCCGGGGTCTCCGCTTGGTAAAAGTAAGAGTCACAGCACCCCCCATGGGGTTTGGTTTTGTTCCTGTCTGTCCTTCAAGTGTGTGGGGGGGCTTCATCCAGTTGCTGGGATGTGGAAGTCTGTCAAACCTGATCCCTACCAGAATCCTCTGCTGCAGACATGCTATTTACTGTCAGGTGGGTCCTAAATCTGCCCAGACCCAAGGAGTAAAACGGGGTCATACAGTACGCCTCCTAGTATATTTAAATACTCTTCCCTTTCCCTACACAGGCACTCTGTGTGAATGTCTCTCTTTGGGAGGAAGCACTGAGAACAAGCGCATCTGAGGTTACAAAGTTCTGTTAAGCGAAGAGAGTGGAAAAGGAACGCTTCGACTTGGGCAGAAGCCAAGCAGCAGAGCTTCCTGAGAAAGGGAAATTGTTTCCTGGCAGAGCTAGCCATGGCGTAATGCCTCTACTTAATCTTGGCTCCACAGCTGCGAGGGTGGGCAGAGACCTGGCTCAGCCCAGCTCACCTCTGTGGGGCTCACTGTCCGGCTGCTCCGAGGACCATAATGGTCCCGGGAATTTCAGCCCCGCATGTGCACAGTACCAAGTACCCTTTCCTCCATCCACTCCACTTCAGTGCTCTTGGGTGCCAGGTGACATATCCTTGGTGCAGTTTTCCTAGGGATGGGGTAAGTGCCTCTGCTAAGAGGTAGCTGCCCTGTAGGTTGGGCAAGGCTGTCATTCCCTGCGGCACCCAGAAGGATGCCGCACTTCGGATTTCTAGACCAGGAAATGTGCCCAGTGTTGGCTTCTGACCTCTCCTGTTGAGGGATAGGACATGTTTGACCACTCAGAGGTTTCAGCAGACTCCTGCTGAGACAGGAAACAGAGGACTTGGAGGAATTTTCTCCATGCTGCTCACTAGAGGATTGGGGCAGGACCCAGGGTACCCTTACCTGACACACAACAGGGCTTTACAGACAATAGCAGTGGCACCATCCCTCCCCTCATGTCCCAGATGAGGACATTGCATTGTAGAGCCTGGGGCTGGAGCCATGCCTAGTAGGTTGCCCAGAAAGGAAGTGGCAAAGGGAACAGAGAACTCCTCTCAACCCTTTTCCTGGAAAAGCCTTTCCTCTCCTGAGCTGGTGTAGCCACAGGCAAAACAAGGATCCAGCTTGTTGCAGAAAAGAGACACGGGATGGAGATGTCACAGAAAGGAATGAAATCTGTTGGTAGGCACAAAGGAGAGGGGAGCCTTCCCAAAATAAACCTGGTTGCCACACTTTTGTGGCTTAGGGAACCCATTGCAGTGCAGGGAGCCACCAAAGTGAAACTCGGCCTTGGACTGCTTCCTCTGGCTGTGTGAGTAAAGTTCAAATGTCTCCATGCTCCCAAGCTCCTACGGAGAGCCTGGGAAGAGGAATTCCACGGCTGCTGTGGAACATGGGCTGCAGAAAGCCACAAGCACTTTCTGTGGATGCCTTAACTCACAACATCTGCAGCAAGGTTTGGTACAGCTATGGGAATTAGACAGCTTGGTCCAGCTCTGAAGATGTACACTGACAAAGGAACACAATTATTGCTGATCCTTTTTGTACCATGAGTGCAAAGAAGGTCTAGCAGTTGTTTTTTTAAGAGTGGCTTAGCTTGCATCAGTGCCAGCTTTACACATTTTTGATATGATCTCCTCATGTTAACAGCCCCTGCTACAAGCTTCATGATTTCAAGTTCCTTTCATCAGTTCTAACACTGGAAAGAAAACTGATGGTCAAATCTATCTCACATCAAGAAAGTGGGTCTTCACCAAAAAAAAAACCCCTGTGAAGATCAGCAGGCTCTCCAAATTACATGAACTGCAAGAACAGGGTTTTGCTGCCTGACAGAAGAATGACTAAGACAGCAGGTACCAGCCCCTCAGGAGCAGCAAAACCACACTAACCACTTGAAGAAAGCAATCCCAAATATCTCGCTTCTGTGGGTTTTTCAAAAATAGGGTCTTCATGCCAGAGGCATGATGGAAGTCAGCTGTGAGGTCAGCCCTCTGCTCTTTTTTTCCCCTCATGCTGGTAACCCTCATATGTCCCACTAGAGCAAAGAGCTTGCCCGGGATGCCAGCAGGAAAGCAGGGAGCAGCTCTGCCCACCACTGATGAAGCAAATGGGGAAATGACAGAACTTCTTGTTCCTGTTGCATGGGGCCATTAAATCTGTTTTTTAAAGCAAAAGGCTGCAGCGATTCTCTGGGTGCTGCTCACGCTGCATGCAAAAAGGTTTCGGGAAGAAGCAGAGCAGAGAGTTGGCAGGTGGGGACTCAAGTCTTTACTCTTGACACTATTTTGGTCTAACATCTTCTCACTTTCAGGACCTTTGTGCAGGGTTGGGGCAGGAAGGGAAGACCAAGTGCACTACTTAAAGAAAACGTCTTGGGAGTTGAGATATTTTTTAAAATAAGAATAAACGCAGCGATCTACAGATCATCAGCAGACAAAGTAACATGGGGAGAGAGGGGGAAATGGGGGCAAAGGGACAGAACCAACAGCCAAAAAGCCTTAGGTTAAGTACTTGAGCGAGGCTTCCTGAGCGTCAGACCTGCCATACGTGTCACATGTGTCTGCCAGGAGGAAATGGCAGGTCTGTTCCTTTCTAAGCTGCAATGCTGCTGGGGCAAGCAACAGAAAATACTTGAGGGGTGCAGTCCTCTGTGCCTGCAGAGGATAGGGGGTGGGGGACAGTGTCCTCAGCACGACAGAGTATCTGCTTCAGCCCTCACTTGGTCCTTGCTCGGTACGTGGCTCCCTGTGCACTGCAGGTAAATTAAGAGCTCGACTCCCTTTCCCCTCTGAGACACCACAGGGTACTACTATATGGTGAAAAAGAAGAAAAGGAGTGTTAAAACAGTTACTGAGCGGGGCCCTTCCAAGCCTGAAACCCTTACAGAGCTGTGTGCTTGCCGTGCCCCATGGAGCCTATGCTGAATTGGTTTGGCCCTTCTTCGTGCCCAAATCCAGTTAGAGAGAATGTTGAGGACACTTCTTGCAGTGAGGCTGCCTGATCTTTACCCTTGCCTATGGGGTAGGCCAGACAAGGTAACGAGGGCTGCAGTGTTGGCACCTGGGTGTTATCAGAACACCTGGGTGTTATCAGAACATCTGGGTGTTATCAGAACTGCCCAGCTGTGCTATGCATTGGAAATCTTCAAAGGGAAATTGTGGTGGTGACTCAAGCATGCAGCTCCCTGGTTTTCTTGCGTGTCCCCTGCTGTTGGGGCTGGACTGACCCAGGAAAAGGCTTCTCTGGGAGGATAGTATTAAGTGTTTAGTAAGAGCTGTGTTTAGCTGAGAGAAATACCATAAGTCCTCTTTCATCATCTGAGGTTTTGCCAATGTTGTAATCGCCTTCCTATCTCCTGTGCCTCTCCTAAAAATAAATAGTTTTATTTTTCCTCTGCCACTTAAAAACCAAAAAGCTAGTGAACCTGGTCTGACATGAGGGAAGCAAGCTCCATCACTCCTATTTCATATGAGCAGGAAAAGAGGCAAGGAGAGGTCAACTGCCCTGCCCGAGAGGCTGCTACACAGGAGAAGGCTTGGACTTAAACGCCAGGGAAGCCCTGTCCACCAGCCATGTGCCCACCCAGAGACAACAGCTCTGGCTCTCCTGAGTCCCAGGGCACAGGGCATAGAGAAAAAAGCACGAGAAACCCTCTGAGGGTGTGGTACTCATTTACCTCACCAAAAGACTGGTTTTCAGGTCCACCTTCCTGAACCAAAATGCTCTATCGATAATGAAAGCGAGACCGCCCAGTCCACGTGGAACGTGGGGACACACACACACACACACACACACACACCTCACTTAAGATCCAAATCACAGTTGCTGCTGCACAGGCTGGGTAGGAAGAAACTCCAAGGAGCCTGCTAATCCTGTACACTTTGTTCACTCTCCTTACATCCCCAACGTTACTTAATTTTTAAAAACTCCTTTCGAAATGATGCCTTTTAGAATGCAAGCCTCCTCCTCAGCCCCAGAGACAAACCCAGTAAATGGCAGTCCTTCCTCGTTCCCCTTTCATAGACGTAATTTCTGCCCGCACCATCCCCCTACTTCCCAAGTCGGGACTAAATCCCGCAAACTATTCTGAGGTGCGCGGCAGGGGCTGGCGTGCAGGGGAAGCGCTGTCTCCCTGAACCTCAGCCAAGAGAGGTTTATTCCGAGCTGCCCTGAGTGAGAAATCGCTCTGCAAGGTGGAGCGAAGGCAGACCCGGGAGCCAGTCACAAGCAAGTGGAAATAAAAAGTTTCCTTTACCTCCATGTCCCGCAAGAGAGAGGTGTCCTCAGGGCGGTCCTGCTTCCCCACCCCTTTCCCTCTGAGCTGTGGGGAAACTTCAGCCCAGCCAGAGCAAAATCCCGCCGCTGTGGAGGGTATGTAGTATCCGAGCTCCTGCTCAGCTCGCACACTGACAGAGCCCAGCCAGTGGCCCTGCACTACGAACAAGGAAGAAGGGCGGGTGGGTGAGAGGAAGGGAGGGAGGGGAGAGGAGGGGGAGGCAAAGCAATCAGGGTTTAAATTTAGACACAAATCTAAACAGATACACTGTCCTTCCCAGAGCACTGGACTCATGAGACAACAAGGAGCAGACTCTGCTGCTGTGCCCAAAACTTCAAGACACCATACATGCTTATTGTCCCTTGCTTTCTTCCTCCCGTCATATTTGCTGTCACCTTATCTTCATTTATTTCCCTTCCCTGTCCTGTTTCATCTCTGTTTCTCTCCGTGGCTTGCAGCTGTTTCCCTGGTGTCTCTGCCTGGATCTCTCCCATGCCCACTTTCCCTCTCTGAGCACAGGGTCTCTGCCTTGCTGTTTATTTGCAAGGAGGATCCTTTTTTCCCCTCTCACTTGCAGCTTCCCTTCTCTCTTCCTTCACGCTTCTTTGCAGCTTCAATCCGCAGCGGGCAGACAGCCTTTGGAGTGGCTGGAGGGGCAGGAGAGGAGCAGGGCAAGGGTGATTTGAACAGAATCTAAGGCTGCACAGTGTCTCCTGGGGACCATGGTACTGATTCAGCAACGAGGGATTGGGGCTCCACTGCGAAGGGTGCTGCAGAAATACGGGCACAAGCAGAGAGACCCCACGCAAGGTGCCACTGGCTAGCTGTTAAAGCAGGACTAGCTCCTTCCACCCTGAGCTTGTGTCTCACTCTGCTGGGTCAGAAGGTGCAGGATGTTCTTCTCTCCCTTCGATGGAGATTATGAAGCTCCCGTGGTGGCAGAAAAATTCAGATTGGAAAAAAATAAGCCTGAGGAATGTTTTGCTACGGTTTCCCTTTCCATTCAGATCGCGGTGTTGTAAACGAGACATCTCTTTTAGCAACTGTTTGCATATGCTCCTTCTCAAGAATTTCAGTCCCCACCTCTTGAGAGCAGGGTGGTGCAGCGGAATTTGGAAACACTCCCTTTGTCTTCTGCTTAACTTCCTTGCCTCGAATGCCACTGCAAAGTGACACAATGTCGTGTCCTCATTTTGGGATGATACCTCGGGGCAGAAGAGGGTTAAAGCATCCTTTTGGAAAGGGATCCATAGTTTTCCTTTGCAGTGTTTCACAAGTCCCCGCTGGCTCTGGAGGAAACCACTCCAGAACGGATTTAAAAGTGACCATCGTGCTACCCCAGATTATTGTTACCAGTAAATCAACCTTGGCACAGTTGCTCATACTGCACAGTTAACCGGTGCTGTGCCACAGGCTACAGGACTCCTGTAGGATGAGCAGATTTAAATCACGATCTCATTATCTCCCCGAGTTCAGTGTACACTAGCTACTTGGTCCTGAGCCAAAACAATGACAGGCTGAGTTGCCGCAGTCTGGAGACTGGGCAAGAGGACTGATTAAATCCTCTGTTGCTGAAACTCTGGATTGGTTGCAACCCCTCTACTGTAAGCAACCAGGAGATGCTGCAACTGTAAGGAAATAGATTAAAGTCTAAAAGAAATATAAAATCAAAATTCCTTCTTGACTGGAAAAACTACTGATTTCTTAAAGTCCTGACAATGGTACCTTGGGAGAAGCGACGGGAACTGGAAACAATGAGAAGCAGGGTGAAGCAGGGAGGGCAGGACACTTTGTCTGCCTGTGCTTCACCCGCTGTTGGGACAGGAGGAGGATTTTTTGCTCAAGAACTTCGCTGTGGGCATTGGTTGCAAGTGTCATTTTCAAGATGTAACAGAACATCAAAATCACATTCCTCCAACTGCTGTTTCATGCCAGGCTGAGGTACTTGAGGTACTCAGCCTTTAGCAGTACCACCAGTTGTTCTCTGGGTACCCAGCCCTCTGAGCTGGAACACAGGGGCAGGGAGCAGAATGAAGCTCCCGTAATCCAAGTGGAAATGGTTAGCAACCTCCTACACCACTTAGACACACACAGGTCTATGGGGCCGGATGGGTCCATCCAAGGGTACTGGTAGAAGTGCTCACCAAGCCACTTTCCAGCATTTATCAGGAGCTCTGGCTTACCCCTGTGGTCTCAGCTGACTGGAGGTTAGCCATTGTGACACCCATCCACAAGAAGGGCCAGAAGGATATGGGGAACTATAGACCTGTCAGTCTGACCGCAGTGCTGGGGAAGGTTATGGAGCAGATCATCTTGAGTGTCATCACACAGCAATACACAGCAACGAGGCCCAGTCAACATGGGTTCATGAAAGGCAGGTCTGGCTTGACTAACCTGATCTCCTTCTGTGACAAGGCAACCCACTTGGTGGATGAGGGAAATGCTGTGCATGTTGTCTACCTGGACTTCACTAACACCTTTGACACCATTCCTACATTGTCCTGGAGAAACTGGCTGTTCATGGCTTGGAAGAGTGTACAATTCACTGGGTAAAAAACTGTCTCTGTGTCCAGGCCCAGAGAGGTGTGGTGAATGGAGTTAAATCCAGTTTGCAGCTGGTCACAAGTGGTGTTCCCCAGCGCTCAGTATTGGGGCCAGTTCTTTTTAATTTCTTCAAGTGCACCCTCAGTAAGCTTGAGGACAATACCAAGTTGTGCATGAGTGTTGATCTACTTGAGAGTAGGAAGACTCTAAAGAGGTGTCTGGACAAGCCAGATCAATGGGTGGAGGCCAACTGTGTGAGGTTTCACAAGGCCAACTGCTGGGTCCTGCGCTTGCGTCACAACAACTCCATGCAATGCTACAGGCTTGGGGAAGAGTGACTGGAAAGATGCCAGGCAGAAAAGGACCTGGGTGTTGGTTGACAGCCAGCTGAACATGAGCCAGCAGTGTGCCCAGGTGACCAAGAAGACCAACAGCATCCTGGCTTCTATCAGGAATAGTGTGGCCAGTGGGACTAGGGAAGTGATTGTGCCCCTGTACTTGGCACTGGTGAGGCTGTACCTCAACTACTGTGTTCAGTTTTGGGCCCCTCACTACAAGAATGACACTGAGGTGCTGGAGCACACCCAAACACAGGCAATAAAGTTGGCGAGGAGTCTAGAACACAATTCTTACAAGGAACAGCTGAAGGAACTGGGGTTGTTTAGTGCCTGGAGAAGAGGAGGCTCAGGGGAGATCTAATCTCTCTCCACTGATTCCTTGGAAGGAGGTTGCAGCTAAGTGGGTGTTAGCCTTTTGTCCCAAGTAACAAGCAATGTGACAAGAGGAAATGGCCTCAATTTGTGCCAGGAGAGGTTTAGATTGGATATTAGGAAAGATTTCTTCACTGAAAGGGATGTCAAGCACTGGAACAGGCTGCCCAGAGGAAGCACTGAGTCACCATCCCTGGAGGTAGAGATACATATAGATGTGGATTAGTGGTTGGATTTGACAGCGCTGGTTTAATGGTGGGACTTGATGATCTGAAAGGTCTTGTCTAACCAAAACGATTCTAGGATTCTGTGCCACTCAGGGTCCATTTCAGTATTTTTGTTTTCAGAGGCTGTACTCTGAGGGAAGCTGTTTGCTTAGGTCTACGGAAAAGGAAACTGCTAGGCAGAGATAGTATCACTTTACCCATATTAATAAAGCAAAGGTAGTTGTAGCTGCCCCACCACAATTCTTCACACTATGTATTTCAGCTCCTAAGTATCTTGCCACAAGGCAGATCTTTTCTGCCAGCAGGATTCTCAAACGCCGTCGCTGTGAGCGTGGCACCCAGTGCTCAGATTATTAATGCTAAGTCTTTCTTCCTGAAGGAGCAAGGAGAGAACACGTGGAAATACAGTATATATTTTCCTCCAGACAGGGAGACATGAGGCATGGGTTTGCTCTAGACCTTCTTGTTTCTGGACTGAAAAACACTAGAAGGTCTGAAACAAACCACCCGCGTGATTTAACAGCAAGAACCTTGTGACGAGCGTTATTATTAAGGGAGGTTATGCTGAGGAACTGGGTGTTTTACATGATGTGCATGCACAAGTATGAATGTAAGATATTTCAGAGCATGACTCTCTGCATCTCTGCATGTATCTCTGTTTACAGACCTCCTGGGATAGAGCAGTGTTTGTGAGATTCAATTCCTCCTATATGCAAAAAAAAAAAAAACCAACAAAACCAAGGTTTCTACATCTGTTCTGCTCGGGAAGAAAAAATAAAATAAAAAATGCAGTCATCACAAGTGCCATTAAGACAGACTCTAGGGGGAAATTTCATTTGAGGGAGGAAACGTGCTTTTGGACCCCTGCATTTCGCAGCTTCCCAGATGATTCTCTTCAAGGCCTGTGAGGCCCAGGCAGCCAGCTTGCTTCGGGCCAAATGACTGGAGCTCCTGCTACGGGCAGCACGTGGGGGAGAAAGCGCAAAGAACTCCTTCATGACAGCAAGCCTGCAAAAGAGGCGGCGTAACCAGCTCTGCCGCGCTCAGAAACACCTTGTGGAATATTTGCTGGCCCCCTTGCACCTTGGCTATGAAGCGTGGGCCGTGGGGGCCTCTACAAAGTGCTAGGTCAACTGAAAGGAGATGGGAGGAAGCAGCAGCCTGCTGCTCAGAGACCACTCAGGAAAGGGAGCTTCTGGGGGCCTCTGAAAGTTTGACTCAGATGTTTGTGTCCACAGAGCTATCTCATTCGGGTGTGCCTGTGTGGGCGCCGAATCTGGGAAGGTATGTTTGCGGGTAGGGGGTGGATGGGCAAAGGGTGGAGGGAGCTGTGGGTCCCTGTGAGACAGGCTGAATCTTTGTACTCTCTTAAGGTTATTTGCCTGGAGTTTAGTAGAGCTCGCCTGTTCCATGCCAGCATCTGAGCTTGCTCTGCCTGGGCTTGGCTCCTGCTATCCACACTGTTATCCAGAATTCACATTATTAACCTGCAGCTGTTACCAGGTTGGGGTTTTGCTGCCCTGAAAACAGGGTCTCAAACTTTCTGTTCCCATTCAAGCAACTGAAGAAAAGGGAGATAGGGTAACTACACAGGAAAAAAAAAACAACACTCGCATTTCAAGTATCAATCAGCTCTAAAAGACAACATCCTGTTTTGGGTTGGGTTTACACAGCAGCTACTCTGACAACGGCACTCTGACAGGAAGCGAACATGAACGGCATTTTCTAAGGGAAACATGTTTTTTGAACCCACCATTCCGCTAACTGTGCTCTGAAGTATCTGCTCCCACCGACCCTTCCCTTGCCTCTCAGCATTAAACTAACACCGCAGATGCTAAGCCTCGCCCTCCTCTTCAGGGAGTTATCAGCAGGAAATGAAGTCAGCTGGAACGCTTTGTACCATCGACATTTCTCTTGCTCTGGCCCTGCAGCTGCAGCGAAACACGTCCGAGAGCACACACGCTCGCATACACACGCTCACGTGCCAGCACCGGCGCGCGGACACGCAGACTCGCGTGCCAGGCACCGCGCACCCCTGGGAACTGATGCGAATGGGAAAGTCCCGTTACCAAAGGTGCTTGAATTAAATGACAGGACCCAGTTTTAAGTGATTCTCACTAAGCTGCCCCAGGCAGGGAGCGTGAGACTCTGCTGTTTGCGCAGAGGCCACATAGAAACAAAGTAGCTGGTGGAGACTAACTGAACAGTTGAATCGTTTCATGTGTTCTTTTGACTGTCAGCCTGAGCCTGAGTGCTAACAACGTGGTTCAGATTAACGCCCAGGCTCTGGGAAAAAGCCTGTCCCTAAGCAGAGTAAATGTAGGAAAATGCTACGTAGTACAGGGAGAACTTAGCCTGCGAGGCTTTGCCGGAGCAGCTCTGCTCTGAGGGGTGAGATCACACGGAGGTAGACCACCCTCATTCATACCAGGTGAGCCGGGGCTGGTGGGTGGTGTATGGGTAGCTAGCGTCATCTCTTGCAGCACTTGAGTTTCTTTGGAGACCTCTTCTTCCACCACTGATCTGCCTTCAGAGGACAAACTGAGCATGCGTACTGACAGTCATGGCCACATCCCATTATGTCCATGTGGTGATGGGACAAATACTTCCAGCTTCAGCCACTGACAGCTTGCTTCTAGACCGAACAATTCCTCTGCCAAGTACTAGTTTTAATACACGACAAGGCTTAATATAAACAAAAATATACAAGTCAGAACATGGGTGCTGACACGATTCCAGGTATCTGTGTGGGATACAACATGGTTTTGATTATGTTGTGCTCAGGCCAGTCCTACTGCCCGTTTCACAATGGTCTAGAAAGCGTCACCACAGCTTCCCCAGCATGCAGTGTGGGCTACAGCCGAACAGTGAGATTTTCTGACTTGAAATGGAACAGCATTCCCGGTTCCCCAACAGCTTATGCACAGAGGAAGCCTGCATTGCCACCTCCTGCATGGTGGCTGCTAAAAAGGACTTGTAGCCGAACACCAGGCAAGTGCTATATTGTATTTTTAAAAATACACTGCTGACCAGGTCAGAAGCTAAATTCCCAACTGAACTTTGAGGATGAGAGCAAACGCGTTATGCACAAGCACACACCACCTTCCTGTGTTCAGCGAAGGTCTGCGTTGTGTGCCACGTCGTAAGAGCCGCAGCACTGGGTTGTTCGGCAGGGCTGCTTGCTATCTCCTTGGGAGGATATCTAACCAATATTTTTAGAAACAATTTGCATGGTGGGTCTCACGTGGCACTGAGCGTTGGCACTTCAAAGCACGGAGCCCTTCAGCTTTTGCCAGAGCTGACTCACAGGTCACTCGCTTCTGTCAAACACAGCGGCAAGTGACTTTAATCACTCTGCCTGTCATTTGGATGCGGAGAACTGGCCTGGCTCAGAGAGCAAGCTTTAGTTAGAGTGATGCTGCACAGCCTGAAAGTGTTATCTGGACAAAGAAAGGCTTCTGTTCATGGACAGACTGCACAATGTAGACAGGAAGCCTGGCCCAGCGCGTAGCTAGACTGTGTGTCTGAAGAGAGACCTTGCCCAGCCCATCCAGAAACCGTGCTCTCTAAAGAGAGACCTGGCTCAGGGCAGAACCAGCTATGAAGACAGCAGACAGAGTGCAATGACACACTAGCCAGGATGGAGACCTGGCCCACTTTGGGCTAAAATGCACCTTCTCCAGAGACATGCCCCCCCAGATTCACCCTGAGGCCCACTGCATTGTAAACAACGCTGAAATGAAGATTGTTCCATGAACTGGCCAAGCCCTGGAGGGAGTGAACTGGCTCAGTCCACAGTGAGACATTACTGTATATTTACCGGGGTTTTATGTAAATGAGGACATGAGTTGGAAAGAAGAACTAGTGGCTAGCAATACTTGCTTGACCTTGTTATGCAAGGATGCTGGGAGCCTCTAGACACGTTGCACCACAGCAGAGAGAATCCTTCTCCTTTCTCTGAGCTCTAGAGGAGGAAGTGAAAGAGCCTGGAAACTTACTTCAGATAACACTTTCAGAGCAAGCTGAAAGAGTTAAGAACCTTACCCCTCACCCTAGAGGTTCACTCCACGCTACCCACCCAAGAAAGAGGGGATTGAAGCAAGCCCCCTGTGTTCAGCACAAAGTGCAACAGTCTGCATGCCAGTGTGCACTGCCCACTGCAGAGACTACTCAGCGTAATAAATCCTGTTCCCCGTGGCAGAGAGCCAATGCTATTTGCTTCCATAAATCCTGTTGAGCGCTGAATTCCCTCCGGACTCAGCCCAAATGCTGCATGAAGCTGGGGTTGGGCAGCAGCACCCCTTGGTGGCTGCGGACGGGACGGCTGTGGATGTACCACAAGGCTGAAGGGGTGAGGAAAATTTGGCAGGCTTTGGACAGGTCATTGGCCCCTGTGATCCCGCTGTATGGTTCCAGTGCTGGCAGGGGGAGTGTGGGATGATCTTCCACGCTCTGCACAAGGTTCACTTTGACTGTCCTGCTGCAGCGGCTGCGTGTCTCCAGCAACGCGCTCCCTTCCTGGCACAGCAGGGATGGCCACATTCAGCCATACATACACCTAAACTCCAGAACACAAAAGATTTCCCCCGTTCTGCATTTCCTTTTTCTGAAACAAAATAAAAGACAAAAGAATTGCCAGCTCTGCTTCCCACATCCCTTTTAATCTTTTTTCCTTTCTATCCTTTTTTTTCCCCTTGGCACATGTTGTTACTTCTACATACTCTCTATGGCATCTCTTCTTCCTCCTGCTGACCCCACCAACCACCTCCTGTCTGTTCCCTGTCAGGCTCTCCTTCTGACCTGTAAAACCGGTCATACGTTCACCGCCCCCTCCCCGCCCCCCACCTCTCTGTACCACTCCTCCCTTTCTTTGACTACACCAAGTAATCACTCACACACACACACACACACACACACACACACACCCACCCCCCCACACCCACACCCCCACCCACCCACCCACACCCCCCGGGCTCTTGAGGGTAGGACTGCTTGAAAACAGAGAGAAACGGGGCGAGGAGAGAAAAGAGGAAGCTATAATATCTCTTATCTAGCGAAATCTCCAACGAAAAGTTTGTTGCATTTTGCTTTCCTCATCCCCTTCTCTTTCCTAAGACGCTTCCTCCAGACCATTTTCATCCCTTTCTTCCATACTCGCTCCCCTCCCATAGAACACCTTCTCTCTTTTTCCCTTCACCACGCTCCAGCCCCATGTCCAAACATACCATGCAATCCTACACACACAACGACCACCCTCCACACAGCCTCCTCTCTCATAAGGCACTCCCTTCCTTGCTCTGTTTTGCTCCTCAGCACTCTGCCCTGAAAGATCTTGCCCTGTATCACAACCATGGCCGCCTGGATCGCTTTTGCTGCTGGAGTGGGCGCTGCCTGCAGGTTCAGCTGCCTACCCAATCTGAGTGTCTATACATCGGGGGGTCAGAGAAGACTTTGGGTTTGGTTTGGTGGGGGTATTGTTTAAATTTTGTGTTTCAGTTATAACAAAACAGGGGTTTCTCCTAAGCGTCGCCTGGAGAGGATGGCAGCTGAAGGCTCTGAGTTGGTGCCCTGGAGGAAAAGTTGGGCAAGGAGGAATAGTGGAGGGAAAAATCATAGAATCATAGAACTACAGAGCGTTAGGAGTTGGAAGGGAACCTTGAAAGATCCTCTAGTCCAACCCCCTGCCAGAGCAGGATCACCTAGACTAAATCACACAGGAATGCATCCAGGAGGGTTTTGAATGTCTCCAGAGGAGAAGACTATACAGCCTCTCTGGGCAGCCTGTGCCAGTGCTAAAAATGATGTTCTGCCTGCATGCGACAATAGGACATGGTAAATGGTAGAGAAATAGTAGGGGGTGAGTGTATGGGGTGCTTTCCTTCCTCAATTCTGCCCAGCAAAATGATTCTTCTGGCCTACTGTGAGCGAAGGAGCACCTGGGGGCAGGTGGCAGCCACACAGGGGTAACATTGGTTTCTCTGTGCTATATACATCGTGCAGTCACTCAGGAAGATTCAACTGGCACAAAGCTGAATCAAGTCAGCGCTGCCCCCCTTGAAAGCGTCTCTTTATGCCAGTCTCCCCGAGGTGCTGGAGCAGAAGCCTGCAGATTAAACGAGGTACACCTCAGCGATTAACGCCTCCGAGGCCCGGGGAATGTTCAACCAGCGGAACCAGGTCTTGCAGAGAAGCTGGCTTTGGTGTACACCCTGCGGCTTGTAACTGCCATGACATCAGCCGTGCCTCTTGCCAAACGGCCCCACAGGCTTCGGACAGACCCTGCCTGGCGTAGTCACACGGCAAGGCTTTCCCCAAGGGAGGCGGAACGCAAAGCCTTGGCGTGGCGCAGAGCCAGCCTTCTGGGATCGATGTCGCAGTTACCGGGGGTGGGGGCACCGGCAGCCCCGCAACCACCCTGTGGATGTGACCGGCTGGCTTCCCTGGGCAGACAAGCCAGGGGCGATGTCGGGCGCTGCTGGGCACCCTGATGACGCCATGACCCACACCGGGGCTCTCACGCTGCAAAAACGTCCCAGCTTCACGCGACTGGGTGCCAGCGGGTACCCCTCCGCAGGCACCTCACAGCGCAGCTACGCGAGCTACCAGTATCCGCCCCCTCCATCGTCACAATACGTCAACAGCGGCGGCGGGCCCGAAATATGATTGGCAGAGAGTTCTGACTAGGCCTTTCATTGGCTGCCGGGTTATCGGTGGCTCCGCCCCTTCCCTCTCCGACCCTCCCGATCTGGAGGCGGGGCAGAGTTGTCAAGAGTTGTTTACCACCGACGAGAGCGGGGGGCTTGTCCCGCCCCCTCAGCGGCTCTCATTGGCTGAAGGGAGCGGGCATCGCGATCTCATTGGCTGGCAGCGGTCGGGCTAATTTCCCACTTTCAAGGCCGTCCCCGGCGTGCCCTCGTTGGCGAGGGAGGGCGAGTAAGAGTTGTTTCGATTGGCGGAGGGGCCCGCCCCTCCCCTTGCGGGCGTGAGGGAGGGCGATCAGCAAGGTCCGGCAGTCAGTGGTGGCCGGGGTCTGGGTGCCATGGGTGGGCTGCTGTTTCTGTGCGCGGCGGCTCTGCTGCTGTCGCTGCCCGGCGGGGCCATCCCTCCGCCGGAGGAAGCGGCGCGCATGGCACGCTTCGTGCTGCACAGCTGCGACTGGGGCGCGCTGGCCACGCTCTCCACGCAGGACGGGCTGCGCGGCCGCCCCTTCGCCAACATCTTCTCCATCAGCGACGGGCCCCCGGGCCGTCCCGCGGCAGCGGCGTCCCCTACCTTTACCTGACCGACATGGAGATCTCCGTACAGGACCTGGAGGTGAGTGGGCCCGGACAGCCTGCCTACCCGCGGGCAGCGCCGGGCGAGGCGGGCTTTTACCCCGGGCGTGGGGTGCGTGTCCCCGCAGCACCAGCTGTGCCTCTGGCGTGTGCGAGCAGTGACACACACACCCCCCTCGCCACCACCGTTGGGGAGGTCGGCTCACCGGGACGTCACCGTACCGACGGGCTGCTAATGCAGCGACCTGCTCTTCGCAGTAGCCTGGGCCTCTTTGCCTCCGCAGCGAGCGGTGGCAGAGAGCCCTTTGGCGGGCTCGGGGGTGGCACTGGCGCTGTCGGTGTAACGGCGCTCGCTGGCGGTTCCAGGGGCGTCACCGCATCTGTGGAGTCTCGGGGCAGTTGCGCGAAGCGTGAAGCAGTGCGGTGCACGTTGGTGCGCAGTGTGTGGGCCGCCTTGGAAGCTCCTGTGCATGGTGGTCGGAAAAGTTGCTGGGTGGCACCGGGTGGCTGAAGCTTCCAGGGGTGCTGACCGGAGGGATGAGGGGGCAAAGAGGGTTTGAACAGGAAGAAAGTCACAAAACACACACACACCCCCCAAAAAAAAAACCCAACCTAAAAATCAAAAGGACTGGAAATGGTTGAGCAAAGAGGGGTTTTACATGGGCTACTGGAGGAATAGTAAATAAATCTCTGGAGCTTACTGCCAAGGCAGGTGCGCAGCAAAAGGCAAGAGACTGGTATGCTCAGCCCCTGGGTGGGTGTAATCGGCCTTGTCTCAGACCTTTTGCTTGGCTGTGGTCAAGAGAGTTGGCTAGAAGGTTAGGGAAGTGGCCTTTATTGAATTCACAGAATGACAGAGTCATAGGGGTTGGAAGGGACCTCCAGAAATCATCTGGACCAACCCCCCTGCCAAAGCAGCTCCCTAGGACATTTCACTGAGATAGGCATCCAGATGGGTCTTGAATATCTCCAGAGAAGGAGACTCCACCACCTCCCTGGGCAGCCTGTCCCAGGGCTCTGTCACCCTCACTGTGAAAAAGTTCCTACGCATGTTGGTGCAGAACTTCCTGTGCTCCAACTTGAGGCCATTGCCCCTTGTCCTGTCCCCACAGACCACTGAGAAGAGGCTGGCCATTTCCCCCTGTGTCCCACACTTGAGAGATTTATAAGTGTTGATCAGATCCCCTCTCAGGTATCTTTTCTCAAGGCTGAATAGCCCCAGTTCATTCAGCCTTTCCTCACAGGGGAGATGCTCCAGGCCCTTAATTATCCTTGTAGCCCTCCTCTGGACTCTCTCCAGGAGATCCCTGTCTTTTTTTTTTATACCGGGAAGCCCAGAACTGGGTACAGTACTCCAGATGAGGCCTGACTAGGGCAGAGTAGAGAGACCCCTTTTGTTCAGGCAGCTATTACAGTATTAGGAAAACAAACAAGCACTAAAACAGTGTAAAAAATTTTCGGACCTTTCTGTTCATTCCCTGTCACATTTTGTATTGTTACATTAAAATAGACAATTTGTATCTCTTAAGTACTGTAGAAGGCCTAATTTATCTTGTATAGTATATCCTTCAGAAGGCTCCCAAAGAGATCCTTATTCTGCTGTCACAGGGCATAAGGGTTTAACTGTGACAGTCACGTGTAATGCTGAGGTCCTGTAGGAGATTGTGCTGAATAATCATGAGTCATCTTTTCTTGTAGTTAAGCAACTTCCTATCTGTCAAGTGGTTGCTCAGTTCAGCAGTATTCTGGGGGCTTCTTTTTGAGACAAGCTCTTCTCATTAAATTTCTCATTAAATTTCTCATGAACTTCCTTTGCTGGGAGGCAATGAACTCCAGTACTTGATGTTCTGCAGTTGGCAATTCTGTTTGGAACCAATACTTTTCAAGCTATGCTCGCCAAATTACTTTTGGAAAAACAGTCCTATACAGATTCTTTAACTCTTCTAGTATCTTCCTTAAATACTTGTGATTTTTTTAAACCCAACTTTAAACATCAAAAGAGATCACCAGTTTGGTGGCAGCTGTGAGGCCTGTTTTGATGGAGAGGGATGATGGTTGATTGTTTTAACTAATTTTATCAACAGTGGCAAAACTCAGTTAGTTACCTTTCTTGCAAGCCTTTGTTCCTCCACTAGAATGAACTTAATGGAGTCCACTGTATGCCCTTGTCTTCTGTGAAGTCCCATATATGTGGAAATTGAGATATATCATTATTTGAATGTGAAACAGCTAAATTGGATATTGAATTCAGAGTTTTAAGGAGTGCAGTTTTGTGAGGTTTGTATTCTGTCCTAACAAACCTGAGCATGCTTCTCAGCTGGGCTTTCCTTCAGATTCAGAGCTCATCTAAGCAGCCTTTCAGATATAGTTAGGAAAAGCTGATATTCAGCTTTGTTCTTTTAGCCAGTACTACGAGCTGCATAGTGTTTAAATGTTGAAAGCGATGGTGGGCGTGACTTTTTTTTTTTCTGGCAAAAGTATGTAAAGCTCTTACCTGACTGCTTGTGTTTCAGATCAACGCAAACGCCTCCTTAACCGTGTCCTTGGCACAGACTCCTTACTGCAAGAAGCACAGATACGATCCCCAGAATCCTCTCTGTGCCCACATCATCTTCTGTGGGAGTATCGTAAAGGTAAGCAGACGGGAGTGGACGCTGGACAGGATTGTGTGCCTCAAAGAGCGTTGTTGAGTGGATGGAGAAGAGAAAGGTTAGAATTCCTGTGTGAAAGTGTAAGGAGAGATGTATGTGTTGCGGTACCAGGAGGCTGGCTCATAGTTGGCATGAGGAAAATTCAGTTACCGTGTGATGCTGGCGGGAACCGTGTTGGCGTGTCTTTGGCAAGAATCTTGGGAGGAGGATACTGTAACGAAGGAAAGCTCCCTCATTCCTCTAGACCCGTTTGAAACTAAGAAGTCGAAGGCAATTCTCTTGTGAATGAAGTGTGAAGGCTTTTCCACCTCTTCTGCTCAGTTCAATTACTGCATGGACCAAATGTGACATAGGCACTTAGAAAACTTTGTTGAAGCAAGTAATAACCTCAGCTCTGGAGTTCAAGGAACAGAAAAATTGCGTTGCGTTACCTGGCAGCATTGCTGCCGGGGCAGCATTCTTTCCTGCACCAGTACTTTGGTATCCCATAGAAGGGATTTAGAGCTGCATGTGTTATTGTTGAAAATCTTAATTCCTTTATTGAGGATAATGACTGAGGAGGAGGACTAATCATCATTGTTCTCTCTTATATGATAGTCTAAATTCTTATTTGGTGTTTTCACACCTCAGATATTTGCACATTACACGGCAGCAATCCTTTAATTGCTGTCATGAGTTTCTCATCAATAACAGAATTGTTTAATTAGTTCCTCCTGTACTATACCCAGAACTCTAACTTTTTGATTTAGCTCTTAAACTATTTGCACACTGTGTGTCAAGAACTGTCACACATGCCGGCTTCCCTTCTCTTGCAGATTCTGTTGTGTCATCCTATTTGCGTGTGTGTGTATGCGTGCGAGCATCTGATTTGGATCTGTGTGTGTCTCTTTGAGTGAGCTGGTGCAGAGAAGGTAATAGAGCACCTAAAGCACTGCACTGTAGTAATTCAGCAAGAATCCACGCTCCCCTGTTTTGTGATTTGTTGAGAAATTTACTCTTATGTTGCTGAAGTACTTCCTTTCTTATGCTTGCTTTAAAAGCACCCTTTTCATTTAACATCAACTACCATGGAGTTTTTGTCTGTCTCATACGCAGTTGCTGTACACTACACTGAAGGTGAGTGGACTCTGCCGCAGTAATGAGTCCTCTGGGACAAGGCATGGCTAGACTGCAGTCAGCAGTGGGTTCTTATTTTGGGGTGACTTCTGGGGTTTGTTTTAACTACAATTTGTCTTTGTGTGACTGTACCTTACTGTAGTGTTTTGCTGGTTATTCTTTAGGTGAATGATTCAGAAGCGGGCTTAGCAAAAAAAGCATTATTCAGTCGCCACCCTGAGATGGAAACTTGGCCTAAGGATCATAACTGGTTCTTTGCCAAATTCAACATCACCAATATTTGGGTACTGGACTACTTTGGTGGATTAAAAATTGTGACACCAGAAGAATATTACAGTGTCAAGCCTTAGTAAGTACTTAAGTTTTGCATGCATAACTCATTAGATTGAACCCATGAAACTTACTAACAATATATCTTATATTACAGTACCAATAGATCTTACATTAACAATATATCTCTCTTGGGTTTATACATGTTTATGTATTTTCCTCAAGTAGCCTGCTGGATGCAGCATCCAAAATCATAAGATATGTTTGAAGAAGGGATTCACCTACTTGATAATTGAGTATAGTATCTATTCAGTTGTCTGTGGTTAACTGCACTTAATACCTCATCTTAAATACAGTTTCTTGGGAGGAAGGACTCCTACAGAGTAGACATTGTCACGGTCCTCTGAACTGATTGCAAGATATATGATGTTTGATCTAAGAGTTAAAAGTAGTCAGGCAATTCAGTGTGTTTGAAGCTGTATTAATGGGACTGCAGCAATATGCTTTAATATTTTTTTAAAATTGCTTTTGAATCTATTATTACAATATTGAAAATAAAGAACTTGTAGTTTATTGTTCACATAAAGCTTAAGTCTTCAAAACTTTCAAATACAGTTTAGCACAGTCCACACTTATGCATTCAATTTCACTCTTATTCTTACTCCTTGTAGGTGGAAGAAGATCCTTGGTGATGCTGATATACAAGTGGATTACTTTGGCTGTTTCACGAAAGAATTTTAAAATTTTTTTGATGTATTGCAGAGCTGAACTAATAATGCAAAACAAATCAAACACCTTGCATTGTTAATGAGCATCTGTAGCCCTTCTGAAGCAAACATAAATCCTCACTAAGTAGCACAGTATGAATCATGTCGTATCCAAAAACCTTTGCACATAAGCCATAATTAAATTTTATTCCCTGGACGTGATTCTGGAAAGATGTCTGTCTGTTGACAGTCTTCATTCATAAAGGCTGTGTTTACTGAGAACTAAAGAATTAGTCCAGTTCTAAACCTTGCAGTGCCTTAGTTAAATAATACCTGTTTGTGATCGCTCTCCAAATTAATTTTAGTTTTAATACCCATTTAGTTAAGACCTTTCATGGCAGAGCATCACAGGATGCTTCATCTGACTGTGAAATGGAAAGCATTGCTTGTATTACGATGGCAAATGATAAGCAGAGTTCCCAAATTCTGTTAAGAGTTTTCTTTGCAGGCTAATACTCTAGCTTGTTTGAGCCATTTTTCTATTTTGCTACCTGTACCGAATGGGCTGTAGAACACGATTGTTTCTATGCAAAGTGTACGTATACCTCATGATAAGTTCTTTGGTAACTCTTCAGCTGGCAGTGGTTGTATGCCCTGACTCTTTTAGGTAATACCTAAAGCACCTGGCTTTAGCATGAGAGGAGTAGTGGCTGGTAAATTCAATGAGAATGATGTAAAGGGTAAATGTTTTCTGATTCTGAAATCTCAGCTTTGTTAGTCTGATCAAATGGCAAAGCAACAGCTTTTATTACCCTCAACAGCAGAACTGAGCAGGGGTTTTTTGTTGTCTTGGAAGCCTCACACAGCTATCTTGGGTTGGTGACCTAGAAGCAAGAAAGAAGCAGTACAGTATGACACAGATGATTTATAACTTGTAGAGAATGAAAAGTAGTGGAAAGTGTGCATAATTAATTCTCTGCTAAAATAAGTCACACGCAACCACAAACACCAGATAAACACCTTTTTATGTCCTCTCACATCTCCCATGTGCCAAGTTCCCAAATATCCAACAGGGATTACGAGCAATCAAATTGATCTTTGCAATAAGCAAATATTCCTAGTTGACAGAATAAAGAATGTGGGAATTTAAATTCCTTAGAGGCAGAGCCATATGTAGAACAGTGAAATTCATCTTACCAAACCAGCTCTATGTTTAATGTCTTTAGGGTATCACTATGTTTCTCAAACACTGGAATGATTTGTGGAAACATTTTTGAGGTTATTTACTAAGTTTTCCTTCTCTGCAAGAGGAAAAAAAGGTACTTGTTACTTTATTAAGCACATTCTGTTCTACTATTTGAAAATTAATTTAGTGTGAAAAAAACCTAGAGAAACAATTTATGTTGAACAGGCAACACTAACATTAAAGATGAACTCAGAAAATATCTTTATACAAGGTCTAACCATTGTGAAAACTCAAATGATCCTCGTACAGACTTGCTCCTTCCCCTGGGGACCCCTGAATGCATTACATATCACTCCATAACTTCTGATGTGTGAAGCTGATGATGCTGGGCTTTTTTAAAAATTAAAGTATTTTTTGACAAGTGGTGTTGAGTGTTATTTATTGCACGTGAAAGAATGCTCCTCTCCCTCACCCTGTCTTTCACACAAGTTCCCTCTCTCCAGACATCTCACTTCATTGTCATGCAGGAGTCTTTCACGCTTGCCAGGTGAAACACCCCTGTGACACCTGGCTTTCCCTCCTTGGATGAAAGAAGCAACTCCATGTTTCACTTTCTTTTCTGCATCTAATACTGTGAAGTAGAACATCAGATAGTAGCAGTGGAGTTTCTGAAAATGAATGCAAGGAAGCCTTACTCGAGTATGTCTTCTGGCCAGGGCTAAGTGAATTTCTAAACGAGGGTATCACCAGCACGCAGGTTTTCAGCCATCCCCAGGACACTATCTTGGGTTGTGGTTACTTGGGAAAACAAATGCCATAACCCTAAATGTACCCCTCCTACTTCTTTCCCCAGCTTTATATGTTAAGCATGACATCATACAGAATGTCTCTTTGGCTGGTTGGGGTTAGCTGTCCTGACTGTTTTTTGCTGCAGCTCCTCATGCACCCCCAGATCACTGGCTGGCGCCAGGGTGGGAAGCCACAAAGGTCTTGACATTGTTTAGGCAATAACTAAAGCATGGGTGTGTTACCAATGCTGGTTTTATCACTGATTGAGAACACAGATGCACACAGACTACTATGAAAAAAACTATCCAAGCCCAACCCAGTACACCACCTTTAAAAGGATCACTGTCATTTGAGGGCTTGATACAGGAGAAAGCTTGTTTCATTTCTGCATGTCTTGTCAGATTTGATGTTCCCATTAGTACCACCAGTTCCTGAGTCTTTTCCAATTGGGAGAAGAAGGTTTTTTGGTAACAATCCTAAACAGTTTTGTAATGCTACTGCATTTTATTGAAACAATTTTAGATCATACAAATCTCTCTACATTTGAAATTTGAGATGACCCCAGCCAGATGTTTCTTCTGGAAAGTGGTAAACAACAGACTGGCTAAAGTACATGTACTGAGCTGGATTTGAGGGTTCATCAGAGAACAACTATCTGGAGTTGTACCTGTGGGTCTCATTGAACACAGGTAAAGAGATTTTTGGATGTAGAAGTGGAATGTAAGGCAGACTAGGGTGTCAATACTAAGCATCTCTGTTTTTTTCCTTTAGTAATAGGTGTGGAAATGTTAGTATCACTCACTCAGGAAAGTCATCAGCTTTTGTTCTGTTTCTCCTCACCTACTTTTCTTCTCCCTGTGCTCACCTTTGTCATAATAAGCTCATTCATGAATTTGCTTGTGAGCGTGTTTCTTTTTTCCTAATGCCCAGAAGTAACATTGTAGCTTAGAGTAGAAGAGGCCGAGTGTAAGAAATTAATGCAGCTGTAAACAATGAATCAGCATTTTGACTTCTGGCTACCTGTGCCTTCTACCATGACATGTGAGCATGTTCTAAATAGTAATGAAGTCACTCTCCACACCCAGGAAGTTAACTATCTCCATTCATAGGCAAGAATCTGAGACACAGCGTAACCTTAAGCACCTTAGGAAGGCAAGGGATGTTTTTTTAACTGGGAATCTACATTAGCATAATATCAGCCTGTCTCTAACTGTACCATGATGTTTCTTCTTTGTCTACTAATCTTGCTCAATGACGTATTTGTGTTTCTACCTCTTGATTTTCAATTTCTTTCTTGTGTTTCAATGTAAGGCTTGCGTCCAGTAGATCTTTGCGACATGCTACATCATCACAGAATAGAGACTACGTGTATCAGGTGTCAGTTTAATCCTTTATTCAGTCCTATCCTGAATTAATTTCTTAGATACATAATGTTGTACTTTTGCAATAAAACAGGGGGGTAGCTCAGCAAGAGTATTAGATTGATACAAAAAGTATAAATCGTAACTTGATGGATTTGCTTGCAACAGGTTTTTTTCCCGAGTAACAACACCACACTGATTCAAACATCAAACAAGCTGTTGTATTACTGTTGAACACAAGAGGGTACTGTTGACCCACAGTCGGGTTGGCTGCTGAATGTGTCGTACTGTAACTTGGCTATTGAATTCATCATAACTCAAAGATGCTGGGAAAGCATACGACAGGAGGCATGATGGGAACAAATTCTTTTTCCACGGTGCTTTACATTACGAGCGCCTTCCCCCATAAACGCAGCAGCCTCCTGGCTGCCAAAAACGAGGCATTCATCATTTATTTTGTGTTTCGCAATCATTTTGAGCTACGGAGTGTTCAGAAGTAATATCCATGAAAATGATTTAAAGGTTTGTAGATTAAGAAACTCGAGTAGAAGAAAAGGAGACAGGTATAGAACACCTTGGAACATTGACCAGGAGCAACAAGCTCCAGGCTCAATACTTTTTATTTCTCTCAGCACTAACTATAGCATTCTAAAACAAAGGTGTTTGTTAGCATGATGATGCTTTGCTTAGGCTGATCTCAACCACCTGATTCTGACTTGTACTTTCCCACAGCTAATCAATGCTCTTGGGGGTGGATTGTTTGGGCAGTGGTTTGGAGTGCCTTGGCTGTGTGCAGGTGTTTGGATGGTGAAGCAAAGCTGGGAAAAGCTTTGAAGCTTCCCCTATTTGCTTGGGAGTTGTGCTGGAGCTTGGACCTTTGTTGCTTGCGTGGTCCCACCGACTTCACCTCAAACCTGTCTCAGCTGTGGTTGACCCTGGTTGCTGTCATCCAACCTGTTCTTCTTGCCTAGGTACTGTGGGACTGTGTATTGTGGTGGCCAGGCTCTAGAGGAGCTGCTGGCTACTGAGCTGCTCCCTAACACCTGTTTTTCCCTGCTGGGAAGCTCAGTCCTGGGGCAGTTCCCAGGGCTTTTTGACTTAAGAAACTTGGTTTTGTCTAGAGGCTTTTTCAGAGTTTTTGTGTTGGGTATTGCAGGGTAACGAGAGCAGAGCGTAAGGCTCGTTTGTTCTGGCTGGTAGTTAGTGTTCTTTGTAGCCTGGTTTTCTGTGGAGACAAGATCTGTGTTGTCTGGATGCTTGCTTTTCTCAGGTTTTTTTTATCTGGCTTGATTTGGATTTTGAACCAGATAGTGTGACCCTGAAGCCACAAAATGCCTATGTATGTTACGACAACTGGGAGCTCAAGAGAGGAAACAAAACCCAGTTCATGTATATTTAAGGTATAGAAGTTATGCTTTAAAAAAATTGGAACTTTAACTGTGCTGGTTGCAGAGCTGGATGGAGTCCTCTGGTTGACTGAGGCCAGTTATGTAGTTAGTGTCTGAATTGACGATACTTTGTATTATTTAATGGATGTTTTCTTTTTACTCAAAGAACCTGATGGGTCTAGTGATAGTTCTGATTTATTTTCCCCCCTCCCCTCGAGCTCTTCATGCCTCAGACAGAAAAGCCTTAACAATTCTCTGTTACTCTTTGCTCCTGATTCCTGCGGCTGTCAGGCTTACTCTTGCACATAACTCCTCCAATTTAAACAAAAGAGATGGCACGCTTATGGCTGGAGGCCCAAGAACTGCTGCAGGTCTTGTTGACATGGGGGGAGTCTCTCCCTCAAACTCAGTAATGTTGTTGCTGTACCTGTACAGGTCTAGGGCTACTTCATGTTAGTTTTGCTCCTGCCGCTGACTCAGATGGTAACCTTACTCATTTGGCACTCTTGCTTCTTATATTTTTATAGATAAAGGAAGATACTAGTTTGCAGGGTTCATGTAAAACATTTGTAAACCTTTAGATGTTTAGTTTTTCTTTAGAAAAAAACCCACAAAAATCCAGGATGACTTCTAGTTGCTACAAACGCAGAGTAACTTGACAAAACCACACAGACAGTGTGTGTGGGCAAGCATGGAGGAAGACAGACTTTCAAGAAATACTAGGTAGTCTGTATGTAATTGTATATGTAAGCATGTATATTTCTGGGAAAACACTGAAGATACTTATAATGTTTTATGCCAATGGCACCTGTTAAACACGACCCGGTATTAAAAAGGAGCTGTCTCTAGACTGAAAGGAAGCAATCGTGTAGGGGTAAGAAATAGAGAAATAATTGCACAAAACTTGTAGTATATGATTATAACAACCTTGTATAATTCTTCACAGCTATCATTTATCCAAAGCCAGTTGCCTAATCAAGAATGAATCGTTTTGTTTTGTTTTTGATTTAAGTGCTTGAATGAATTCTAGTTAATTTAATCAAGTTTTCCCCCAGATGAGCATTTGAAAAATGCAGAGGAGGTATATGTTAGGGGTGAAGAGGACAAGAAAATAAAGAAAATTAAGATACTTGGCACAGGACTTAAAATCTGGCATCACGATATTTTTATATTTATTAAAGATATAATTTTATCAATCAATTATAGTCTGTAGGGCCGTGCAAGAAAATGCTGAAGATGTTTTTATATTTATAAACAGCATTTCCAGAATGTGTATTTAGTGGTAAAATTCCAGAACTTTTCTAGATACACTGTAGTGCAATTTGAGAAATTCACCTGCAATTAACAGGTGAAAACATTAATGATGTGAGAGAGTAGCTTGCCTAGCCTAAAGGAAAAGAAGCGCTGTCCTTGCTTCCTAAGATATAATAAAAGCAGCGGTGTCTTCAGGGCATTTCCAAACCAAACAACTCCAGAGCAGATCACACAGGCTTCATGGGGAGGAAAGAATTGGGTGCTACACGTTCAGTAGTCTCCAAACTGAGTGTTCAGAGAGGCTATGTGTTAAGTTTCTTCTAACATCTCCTTTATAGGTTTCCAAACCCCATGCTGCACTGAACATTTTTAAGACCAAAGCAGGAAGGGGAGGCACTGCTGGTCACACACACACACCCCCCCAGAAAATAAATAAGAACTCTTTCTTATGGCGCATTCAGGGCATGTTTACCATCTCCCGTAGGAAACACACACTCATGGTTGTGTTTGTCTTTATGGTGCACAGGTGTCTGGTTTTTGTTGTTTGGTTTAGTTTTTTTCTCTCTCTCTTTGGATGTGGCAGAGTTTCTATTTACACAACGCAGCTGCAAGCAGTAGCAACAGTCAAGTGGGGTTTGGTTTTTTTTTTTCCTTGGAAAAGCGGTGTTTTCACACGCAGAGGGGAGCAGTTGTAGAAAGACCAACTTGTCTTGTCTCCCTGTTGGGAGCTGCAAAGCAAGACCTGCAGTTAGACCCAGTCTTCTTTCCAGCTCTCTGCGATGCTGGCAAAAGTGCGGGGCAGGGGCTAATCCTCTTGGAATGCAGCAATTATCACTAAATAAGTATTAATTGCTGCATTCCAAGGGGATTAACACAGTCGAACCCAATTATAGCACAGCAAAGCTTCACTGTAAGACACCGCAGCGCACTGAAATGTGGTGAAGCAACGTGGGACTGTCAGTCCACAACGATTTGTCAATAAAAATTGTGGGATTACACACAGCAAACAGCAGACTTTCCCTGTTCCGTGTATTAAGTCTACTGTGTGACTGGCATTCCTTGCTGGGGGCTGCAGCCTGCTCACGGGAGAAAATCGTTGCTTGTTTAACACCCATTATCCTTGCGTGAGCGTCTGCAGGAAAGGATTTTGCTACTTGTTGAGTTAGTTCTGGCCCGGCAGCCGGCACTCCCCGCTGGATCAAGGGCAAGGCTCTGCAGCCTGCCTGGGCTGGCCCAGCTCTGCAGCCGGCTGGCTCCTCCGTCAGGTGATGTAGGTATTAATTTTGCCTGCGAGTACTAACCGTATCAAATAGGCTTAGGAGAACTTTTGATAACTGACCTGCTCTCAGTCCCAGCAGTCCGTGGTGATGATTACAGGCGAGCTCTCTGCGGTAGCAAAGCATGAGCCAGAGGGCAGTGTGTAGTTATTTTTTTAATCCTCAGCTTGACTGTGGTGTGGGCTTGGGTTTTTTAGTTTTCATTTATTTCCTCTTAAAATTGCAAACCCTGCTTCTTTTTTTTTTTTTCCCCCACAAAGCATAACCAGTAAGCATGAAAAGGGGATGCTTCTCGGAGTGAATCATCCCCTTGCATTAGAGCTGTTCCAAGACTTCTTGTGTCCGGAGAAAGAATGGCATACTGATGCACAGAACCCACTGAATTCATACCTCGGCTATTTTACGAAAGATGTTATCCTTGCGGATAACGAGCTGCACCTTAACTAGCATTAAGCAAAACTGAATTGCACTTGGGGACCACTTCAATTCCCTGACCCGTTCTGTGTCAGGAACCATAGATCAAATCCTGCAGTCTTCCCAGCGCAGGTAATTCTTGCAATGCGCTTTCCTCCACCCGCATGTTTAGATAAAGAGTCAAGTTTAGCTGAGAGCTTTTCTTAACCCGGCAGGAGGGTTTTATGTCTCCACAGTGGCCTTGTCTGTATTGAGAAAAATAGCTGCTGGTTCAGCCGAACTGGTGTTAGCATTCATTTCTAGTCTGGCGTTAACAAAGTTCTTGGGATCTGACTGAAGTGAATAAACTGAAGCCTCAGTATGGTTTAAACTGTTGGTAAAAACGTGCGTATGAGATTGCCTAATGCACAGCGTGAGCAGAAGGTGCCAAAGCTTTTCCCGTGCCATGCAGTTCCCAGAGATGCAAAGACCAAAAAGGCTGAATAGAAGTCAATGTTCTGAGGAGATCATTCCTCATTGTGTAGTTGCAAGCTGCATGAACACAGAAAAGCCCCTTCCTAGAGCAGAGGCCACTTCCCCTTTATCTTTTTCTGTACTCCTTGACTGCATGTGATTTGCATCTCCCGTGCCGGGCTTGTTGTGAGAATAATTCGTAATGCAAGCGTGAGTCCTCTTCTCTATACATCCGTTGTATTTAAATTATAATGATAAGCTTGCCTTATTTCAAAAGCTGAGGGACGGGGAGGAGAGAATTTCTAGGGGCACTGTCATGCAAAGCTGTTTTCTGACTCTACCCACACTTCTAAATGAAGTCCATGTACTCTATTTCTCTGACCTTTCCCTATCTAGACATCAAAACACACTGGGCCAGCTGCTGTTCTCCAGTGTGCCTACTGTTGCCATTAATCTCCCTTTCTTATACAGCTCTTCATTCCTTTTCCTTACCTTTGGCCTCAACTCCTTATTCAAAGTGATAATTTGCTGGCTTTCTGCCGGAGGGAGAAGCTATGATCAATAACAGGAGGAGACAAGGGTCAGCGGAATAGTGATGAGCAGTGCCATTTGCTCTTCTGAAAATACTGTTACCCAAAAATATCAATAACAAGTATGATATTATTTTAGCTTTTGTATAAGGTGTCAGTGAGATTTAGGCAACTTGCAGGGGGAGCAGGAATCTTTTTCTTCTTACTAATTTCTTATTTCAGCCAATCTTCTTTTTCCTGGGGTAGCAATATAAAGGACTCTTAAATGTCTCCTGTTAGAATATTGGCTGTGTACCCAAGCAGAGCCATTTCTGGGACTAATGATACCTCTTTCAGCTTCAATGCATGGTGGCTTTCATGGGCAATGCTTTGCCCTTCACCCGGCAGCAAGCCCATCTCCAGCCTTTCCTTGCAGCTTTTGGGGTAGAAGAGCTACAAAGGAAGCCCTCCCCAAGGCTGGGGGAGAGCAGAAGCTCAGCAATACTGCCTAGGTATTGCAGAATGGAATGCAGTGCTGGGGTTTTGGTACTAGTAATACCAATAATAATTTTGGTATTGGTACAATATACAATAAATATTAAATAAAAGCATAATATCAGTGTATTAGCCTTCATTACTCCAGAGAGCAGGGTGACAAATTTCTTGGTCTCCTTCTTGCAAGAACCTCGATTTACTTTGCGTTCAAAAGATTATAAATCCTTACTTTTTACATGCACAATAACTCTCACCCTGCCAGTTGTCTTCATACTATTGGGAAATAGTATTACCAGTCCTGTTCCTGTACCTGCTGGGGATGCACATTCCTTTTTTTCTTTGTTTTCTAAGAATTAGAAATGGCAGAGGGAAAAAAAAAAGCAATTACTCATTAGGATACTTGTGCTTCCTCACAGCCTAAGCTCTAATACTGAAATGTTTTAATAGTATTGCAATTGTAAACACTTACCAATTTTCTCTTGACCCAATTGTATTTTGAATGGGGGAGGGAGGGTTGAGTTTTAGGCTTCAGTATGCATCAAAGTCATGCTCTCAAGCTCTTCTCATTTACAATTGTCTAAAATGTACTTTTTATTTCTGTTGATAAAAATGAAAATTTTCATCTGTTCACATTTGAAAAGAGCACAATAATGTCAAATTTCTTCCAAAGTAAGAGTTGGCATCACTGTGTCAAGTGGTATGATTTTTCATAGAAATGCCCAAACGCTTTTCTGGAGAAATTACTTCTGTCCAGTATCTCCTTCTCATAGAGATTTGTCAAAACTCCAAATGTTACCTTTCTTAATTTCATCTTTCTTGATTTCATCTCATTATTCTGGGTTTTTTGCTACCTTCTGTTATGCTAAACGAATCCTTTTATTAGCTGTTCCTCCTTCTTAACAATAACACAGTGAGAAATATTGAAGCGAAAGTACCTCTAACCACACCTTGGATCTCTCCTTTCCTTATACATTGAAAAATTATTTGATGCTTGGCTTAGGGTTTTTTATGGGTTGTTTTGGGGTTTTTTGGTTGTTTTGTTGGGGTGGTTTTGTTTGTTTGTTTTTGTGTGTTGTGGTTTTGTTTTTTATCATTGTTGTAAAGAAAATCAACACACAACAACTACCCCCACCTTACCCAAACCCTTCCCCCTAGCAACTCCTAGGTGCCACTGATTCCTGGTTTGCTTTGAGTTCTAGTGCTTTGTTTTCCCTCCCCTTCCTTAAGACTTAAATTCTTTATCTGTAAAAGCTTGACTGCTCTGGTTTAATAAGGCTAATTTGAAAAGCACGACGAGGTCCTCAGGTAAAAACATAATAAAATGATTTAACATTGTTAACACAAATCAGTTTGTGTTTATCCAGATCATGGTGCGAAGCATTCTCCAGAGTGACCTTTGCTAGGTTACTGCTAAGGCGTGCTTATTCTGTTGCCTGTGTGGTTATTCACCGCTCCTACAGAGTGCTGCTTTAATACTGCCTGATTTGATCACTAGCTTGGCTTTGCAAGGAAACAAGTGTCGTGATTCTCCTGGCTCAGCCTGCTGCTTGCCGCCACCCCTACTGCTTTTGACCTGGGGGGAGGTTGGGTCAGCATCAATCCAGCTAAACAAAGGAGACTAGAATGTAACCTGTTCTACTCGTGGTTTTCTGCAGCTGGCTGTAGCAATCTTATTAGTCCCCTCAGAGCAGCAGAAAAAACAGGGCATTTTCGGTTTCACACCATGCCACTGGGTTAGTCAGTCAGCAGGTAGGTTACCTGGGGCTGCGTGCTCAGCACCTGGCCCCACAGAGGCATGGGGGCTTAGGGTAGCTTGCAAGGCACTGCTGTGGTCCTGCTAGATGGAGAACATCGACCTGTGGGAAACAGGGCTTTCCCAGCACAGCCGCTGGGCAAACCTGCTTGGCTCTGCTTGACTGAGAATGGTGTTAATGGAGCAGCCTACAGCACGGGACTGAAAACCCCTGTTAGCTCCCAGGCTGCAGCAGCCTTTGAACCACTCATCTCACTACTGGGGCACATTGGTTTGCCTCTGGATCTATTGCTAGAGGACAGCTCCAAGCAGCAAAAATGTTGAATTGTGGCCCACTCAGTAGGTAGGAGTGGCACGTGTAGCCAAGCTTTCTGTTTCAAGCCAAGCAAGAAGGAGGTGCGTGCTGTGCTCTCCCACAGAGATGACAGGCTCTTTCCTCCCTGTGGGCTGTGGTGGCTCAAAAGTCAAAATGGCTCCGGAGCTATGCACGCTCTGACACTCTTTAAAACACAAAGATGCAGTGTGTTCACATCAAAAGGCATCTATCTCCATTTTGCAGGTGGGCATGACCAAGGTGAGATAGGGAGCACCAGTTGTGGTGATGTTTTTTATCTTATGGAGGCCGTCTGTAAGGACTGGCAGAGCCTGGCTCTCCCTGACACCGGTGACACCATAGCCCTGAGAGCACAGCCACTTTCAGTTGCTCGTTGTAAGGCTGTATTTCAATTACATTTAGAAATGAACTTTATATCTTTACCACTTTAGCCAGCTACGTGTTCAGGAGTGACTGTAATTTACACTTTTAAACTTCTATTTGTGCCATACTGCAAGCTGGATTGTAGTTATATAGTTATATCCTTTTTGAAGTCAAGCCGAATATGATACCATATAGCCTTCCTAGGGCATGACTAGTGATGGATACAGCTTCTGACTGGCGCATCCTCAGAACTATCAAACGGGGGGTAAAAAAAAAAAACAACCCACCCCAAACCATCTTGCAAATAGGAAAGAAAGAAAAGGGAGGAAGAAAAAGAAAGAGGAAACCCCGAACATCAATACCAAGGCTGTAAACCCCAGCACTCAGAGGCAGAGGAAGGCGCGTGCTTCAGCGGTGCTGCCGGCAGGTGGACTCCACAAGCCCTCATAGGAGGTGAGCTTCCTGCGGCACTGGCAGACGAACAAAGCCCGTGGAGGCACCTCTTCTCCTCCTTGTCCCACAGCTTCCCGCTCCCCAGCACTGCTGGGCCAGCAAGATGAAGTTGAGGAGAATCACCATCTTTGCCATCCTGCAGGCACAGCTCCCAATCGCAGGTAAGGTAGGCTTTTATTTTACGAGGAGCTATTTTAAAGCTCTCGTGAGGAAAGAGCACTTTGTTTCTGTGGTGGATTCCCCACCATTTTGTTAGCAGGATGGTACCTGAGTGAAGACCTTGGCTACGTCCATCCTCCTAATTGCAACTGGAATCATGGCTGCCTCTGAGTGAGGCAGCAGGACTCATCATACGAACTGCCCTGCTTTACTGAGACAGGAGTGCAGGGAGGAGGTGGCAAGGACAGCCATTGCTGTCAGTGCGGGCCTTCTCTTCCCCTGCCCAAGCAACTGCCGCAGCTGAACAACTTGTAATTAAATAAGGCTCTCCTCCCTCAATTAGGAGGCTTTCCTTGCGATTTAAAAGGGGAAATTTGAGACAATAATGAAAATTTAGTCACTTGTAGTAATCTGCACAAGAGAGGCTTTTAATTTAGTTAGGCAAAAGTAAAGCCATGTTGTTCATAACAGCATGTTGAGTGGTTTGTTTGAAGTAAACGGCGTAACAGGCGGGCTGGAAAGAGGGGGTGTGGGTGATGAGAATAAGGATAGGGTCGTTCCTCTCATGTCTCTGCCTTCTTGCTTTTCTCATCTAGACACAGTATAAAGTAAAGAAACTTTTACTTGTATATATTTTACTTGTATATATTTTCTTGTTCTACCCACTTGGGCAGAACAGAAAGCAGCATTGTCATGCACAAATCTTGTGTACTTAGTAGGTTTGTAGGTCAAAAAAGGAAGAAAATTGAATTTGCATCTGAAGAAGGCCTCAGCCTTGGCCTGAGTTTGGAGAATTCAGCCAAACACACCGCTGTTACTTATGTTAAAGAGTCTTGGTTACTGACACAGGCTTTATATTTTAATGTTTTCTGGAGAGTACAGAGGGGTTTTGCAGCCACTTGCTAATGCTGTGGGACCAGTTATGGTAATTTGTGAAGGTTATGTTTCAGGAGGATTTTAAGCAGAGTTGTATGCTCTGTGGTAGTAATGCCTTCTGCTCATCCTCTATTCAACCTCTGGGGCCTCTCCCCCTTTCTGATACTTCAGTGTGCTACTCCTGGTACTTATATTTTGTACGTTACTCTGTATCTGTAGATATGTAATAGGGATATAAAGGTACGTAAGTTACTTTAGGTCAAAATGCATCCGCAAACAACTATTTTCTGCGCTTTCTCCTTTTAATCTGTTGCAAGATAACAGTAGTTCACGGTCCTGTTTGTACATGGGAGAAAACTTGTATTGAAAAATATGTAGTACAGTTTACAGATGGGTAAAACTAGCCCTATGGGGGTCTCTGGAGTAAAGCTCTTAGGGGTATTCAGAATCAGAAAGAATACACAGGATCAAATTTTGAACAGGGTACCATTGCCATTCTCTTGGAGATGGTTGCCTGTGGATTTGAGGGGAAGTGGTTTTGACTGGAAATCTGTATTAGTTCAAAGAGTAGTAGTATTTAGCCTAAGAGTATAGGTAGAATAAAAGAAATGTAGCACAAAATTCATGGAGTTGTTGCTACATTATTGATGCAAAATACACAGTAACAGAAATGTAAGATCACTGTGAACTTAGTTCAAAGATGAGACCAGACAGATGAGGTTTTTCAGCTCAGAGTTATGAACAAAAGCAAAGATCCGCTGCTGCTGCCTGGGGTGTTTTTAGGTCGCCTTAGAATGTTCTGCTCCCCACCCCCACCCCCCACCCAAATAAGATCAGAGTTTAGAGACAGAGATTCAGTAAGCTGCATACCATTTTACAGTTAATTAATCGCACTTCACTATAATGCATTTTGTCCTTATTCTTCAAATGGTCAGTTGAAAGATACTACCAAGGCTGAGATGGAAGGTCTTTACAAGTTCATCATTTTCATCTTTTCAGTACTGAAGTAAATATCAGGCATGAAAGCAATTTGTTTTCAGAGAAGTGATTTTAGAGATGGGCCACAAATTCTGATGCAGATTTTGAGTTATTTACACCACACTGCAAATTCCAGAAGGCTCAAACTTGGCTTTCGAGCAATTACAGAGGGAAGTCATATCATACGTACATGCTTAGTTTTCTGTGTTTCCCTCTTCAAAGCTACAAAGTGTGCATGTGGAAGTTTAGCTGATGTTCTCCTATAACCTGTCTGCTAAAATTATGTAAAACTAAATAATTCAAATTTCTGAGCATATGACTCTATTAATCCTGGTGTTTGTTGGTACATAATGTGATATATGGGTAGAAGTCTTCTAACAGTCAAAATGGCAAATATCTTCATTTAGTTTACAGGGGCTTTAGTCTGAAGTATGACAGGCTTCAATAGGAACACAACAGTAATGTGGGCAATATTGTAAAATAGCTTTTTTATTTTTGAAGGCTGATGAGATTATGGTTTTATTTGTACAGCTACGCAACACATGTGTCTAAGTGTATATGCAGGAGTTCATCCATGACAGACTTTTCCTCTTTTTCACTTCTTCATAAAATCACTTTTCTCAGAATCAGCTGCTAAACAGAATTGGACAGTATCCTGTTTTTTGCTAACTCCGTGGAAATTAAAATGTGTCAGCCTTTGGTAGATACTACTTCCACAGCCTATTTTCACAATATTTTTGCTCTTCTATATGACTGTGATTTCTGCCCATTGGACACCATGATACTAGGAGGCTGGTTTTTTTTAAATCTGATCATGGACAGGAAGATAAAACGGACAGTCAATATATCTTAAGGTTCATTTGTTCCTTCCTTTTCATCAGATGACAGCAGGTGCACAGACTACAAGATGTGTAAACTAGAAGTTGTTTAAAAGCCGATCTGGGAAACCTAAACAAGTAAATACACACTATTTTGACTACCTACCCCATGTTCTTAATGCATTGTCTCTTTAAGTTCTCCTAGCTGAATCCTTGTTGCACCTGGGGGAGGGGGAAAGGTAAAGGCTTAATTTTACATCATTTATTTCCCTTTTCTACCGTCTGCTCACAAAGATTCATTAATAATTCATGTAAAAAAAATATGAACTAGCACATGAGCAACTGGAACAAAATGTACGCGAATGTAACCTTCCTTTGCAAAAGGACATTTGTTGGGCTCTTGCAGTGCTGTATTCAATTCTCTAATGCTTGTTACAGAGAAAGTGCTTTCTATCTGAACCCTTCCAAGCAAAATTCCTAATGAATGAAGTAACAAGTTAACGATCACATTACTTTTGGCTTTTCATGTATGCTAGGTGGGAAGTATATACAAAATAGGGAAAGCTATCTGAAAATATATTCCTCCTGTGTAAGTGTGTCTGCCTTAACTAAGGCTATGTTGATAAAAAGCCAAAGTGGAGGAAAAATAGGAGGTTTGCTAACAGCTCAGAGGGGATGAGAAATTGATTTATGAATGAACATTCATGTGGGGAATGCTGTTGACAGCCATTTTCTGTTATCCACACAAACTTGAATTGTGACTAGCACCATGAGTAGACCCATAAGCAAGGAATAAAAATAAATTATTTTTTCCTAACTATCTCCAAACTGTAACCAACCTCCCTTTAAAAAAGAAAGAAAGAAAAAAAAAAAAGCGTGCATAATTGTAGATAACCATCGAATCCCTTCCTCCAATTCATCATCTATTTGAATGTCTATATTGTATGTAGAACTGACAAGATGCATCAGTTATTCTGGCAAGAAAATAGAGTACACTTTTAGTGTGGCATGAATGCAAGATACAACTACTTAAGGATACTGAAAATACTTATCCTGTATCTACTTTGTCCATGTGTGCGTGTACACATAAACATATTGATTTTCACCATTCTACTGATACGGCTTCGGTCAACAGCTAAATTAAAGTTTCACTGCTGTTTCTTTTCAGCATTAAGAAAACAGTTTCTGCTATTCTGGGATCCGTGAGATGCTGAAATTTGCAGATTTTTCTGATTTGCCACTGTTGTATAATGTGAAGTTTAGAATATTGTTTTCTTAATTAAATTCAGTTCTGTCTCTTAAAAAAACACATAATATTTTTAGCTTTTAAAATATGACAGTCCAAATGGGATTTTTTTTTTTTTATCAGGAAAGCAATAAAGGCATTTAACTTCTCTTTATCCTATACCACTGATTTATAACTTCGTATGTAACAGATAAACCGTGTAGGCAAATGAAAAGCTCATTTTGCAGTTCTGCGATCGACTCACTCAAACGCACAGATCTTGGAGGACAGTGGAAATGCATGTATTTAGCCACATACAATGGATATATCCATCTCTGTGAAAGCTAGGCTTACCGATCCGTAGTTCTTTCCGTCCTCTATCAATTTAGCTATTAAAAATAGAAGTGAAAGCATCTAGCTCCTAAACCTCTGAGATCACAGGCACTGGTGTCCATGCAAGTTCTGTTTAAGGGATAAAAGCCATGTAAATTTTTGAACCACATAGACTGGGAATAGTTGAATCCCTATAAGTTTCCTAGGAAAAAAACACCAACCTTTTGAGGCCCTTTATGTCTTTTGTTCTTAATATGTTGTTATATGTCCATCAAGTCTTACCAGAAGAGTAGCAAATTTGGGGGTTTCCATCTCCACATGTACTTTTGGTATGTGCAGGTATGTTTAGACGCGTAAAATGTTATGTTTCTGGGAAACAGGTGAGGTCTGATGAAATGCTTGGACTATTTGGCCTGTTTCTTTCATGAAATGTAACTGTAGTGAAAACTTACCTAAATTCTGACTGTATTTGAGTAGCAGAACTTTTTTAAAAAATGTGTTCTCTCCTTAAGTCGAGGAGAAGCCATAATGACAACACAGCTCTTTGAAAGCTCAGGTAACATGGAGGTGAAATATATGCCAAATTAGAATTTGATGGAAGCTGACAAGTGGGAAAAGGTTGGAAAACTTTCAGCAAATGACAGTGTAAGCTGTACTAGGACACACTGAGTAATTCAAGAGGGTGGCTAGTTATCAACATTTGCGGGTACTTTTAAAAGAAATATTACCATATATGACTTACTGAAAATTTAAGCTGTTGTCTTAGGTGAAAAGTCTTCATGTTCACCATAAATAAACTTTTCTAGTTTCCTAGGAAAGTCTCCCAGTTTGTAAAGGAAATCTTGAAAAAGCAAGCCTGCGTAACTCCAGAAATGGAAAAGAAGAGTGAATCAGCTATATAAACTGTCACTTATTTATATTTTTATAAGGCAATTGCTATTTTTGGTGGGTAATAGGCCTGCCTGACTCAGGATGCCGCAATGCTCGCGGTTGGCAAGCACTGAAAATAGTTTCCTGGTCAAAAAGAAAAGCACATCATGCACTTAAAGTGAAGCTTTCCTGAGAGTCCCAAAACTTAAATTGTAAAAACTAATGAACAGATTTTATTATTAAAAAAAAAAAAAAGTCAGAATAAGAAACTGAAACACTTTTCTAATGGGATAAGACACTATACCCAGGAAATTAATGAGGGAATACTAATTTGGATGGTGCTTTATTTCTTTTTAAGTAGGTGTATGTTAGCTGTTGAATCAAGGAAAGAGCTTTGTGACTAAAAAGCGCGTGCTCTGGTTGTTCATCCAAATTTTATAATCAGTTTGTTCCAGCCAGGAAGGAGCATGGGTGTTCTGCATTCGCTTCACTTAGAATGTTGCTGTCATCAGCCTGTCAGCCAAACCTGAACTAAGAATGGTCAAATATTTATAAAAATGCTTCCCAAATATTTAATGCATATGTATGCATTGTAAACTCATTCTAATTCCCCGTGGTGTGTGTATCATCACAGAGCAGAACAGGGCTCAGGACTGGCAAAACAGTAAAATATCTGCTTGGTAATTATTAGATGGGTGAGAGCAAGTCCTTGTACTTGCACAGACCCTGTAAGTGGACTGAGGTTCATTGTGCAGGACCAGGGCCCAAACCTATTAGAAACTTTCTTTGCACAATGGTTATTTGGAATTAGGTAATACAGAAACTCAGCTCAAACTAAAAACTAACATATGGTAATTTATTACTTATCAGATCAATCTGAAGCAAGAATTTGGTATAGTGTGACAAAGTCACTTTACAAGTACTCTTAGCAAACACAATTTCAGTGAGAGAGATCAACTTCCTAACTTTAGATACCGCATGTTCATAGCTGCCAAATGTTTATTTTGTCATTCAGAAATAGCTGAATGCCTTGGTGTGCTCAAAAAACGTACTTAGATTGGATTCCTGGGCTCAGACCTTACCGTTCACAAAACAGCAGAATTTTAAACCTTTGCAAAGAAGAATTTTTACTTGTGTCATATTATAGCTCTATAATGACTTTTTTTTTTTTTTTGGTCGCATATCAGCAAGCTTCAGTCAGAGAACTCAACATCAAGTCTTTGGTGGGAAAATTAATTTCTGTGTCTATCTGCAATGTGTTCTTGCAATTTACATTGTTTCCCATCCAGGCATGTAAAATGGATTGCAAGAAAGAAGTCTTACCGGAATTCTGTGGAGCCATCTCCCTTCTTTCTCTCCCCCTGTTTCTCTTTCCATAACATGAACTTCCACGGTATCGCCACTTTGGGCTCTTGTATAAGTAAGCTGATTGCAGCAGCACTTTGTGCAAGAACTGCAGGTGCTTTTCTGAAGATTTAAAAGCAGAATGAAGTCTTGCAAGTTGTTAGAACAATCATAGTCTGAAGGAAGGAAGACAGGATACAGAGAGAGAGAGAAAGATATTATATAATTGATATCTTGCAAAAAAAGTCAATGTAAACTAAATACAGTTTCTAAGAAGCTAGCAAACAGTTCTGTGTACAACTGAGTACAGTTGCTCTGTTCATAAAATGTCTTGCACCGAATTATCTTCTTTTGATAATTTTAAAGAGAATGTTATTTCAATTCTACAGATCTTTTTCTAACAACTACCTGCTAATTTTCAGGATTTATTTGCTATTTTATGTCATATTATGGTTTATTGTAGAGGTATGATACTTGACCGTGTACACAGGAAAAGTCAGTCTTGAAGTTGTAGTCACGATAGACAATGTGTAATAAAATATTTTCAGGACAGATGTGTATGAGGTAATGTAAGTATGCATTTTTCTGTTTTTTAACTGTTTTTAAAATGTTCACATTTTGGGTAACGCAAAAATTCTTGCTATTGGTTCAACACTTAATAGTCTGTTGGAATTTGAAAGCTACAAATGCAATACAACCACACCGTAATTAACTGAGTTTGGGGGTTTACACAACCAATAGATTTTACCTCATACATTGTTACCTGAAATTTTTTGTCCTCATTTACCTGCAATATGCCTTTCATTAGTAATGAGGTTCTGGTTCTTTCTGACTCTCTCTGAAAATGTAAATTCTCTCTGTAAGTTTTGCTGATTAATTACTCTGATGAATTAAGTATAAGAATTAAATCTTTACAGGTGGTAAGCTTAAGGAAAATTGGTGGAAGTAAATGAGATAAGCCTACAGTTTTCAACAACCACCTTTTGACTTCCCTTTTCCTGAGAAGGAAAGGGATTAATACCCCATCACAAGTTGCCTAACTTTTAATTTCTTGAAAGTATCAATCTTTTAAATGTAACACTGTGCATTTGTATTATGCGCGTGACTATGCCCAGTGGACCAGAGAAGATAAACAAGGTTAATCCATCTGGATTTCAAGCAGAAAGACAAACACCATTCCAGTTACATTTAAAAAATAATTAAAAAAAAAAAAAAAAGAGCATCTAATAAATGTCATAGAGGTTTTATGGAATTTAGCTTCTCAGAATAGGCATCTAGAATGTGAGGGGGTAAATACTGAAATATCTTTCAGTAATACTAGTTTTAATTATGCTTTTGATAAGACTCAGTCTCACTTGAGTAGAGAGGCAATGGGAGCTTTGCCTAAACATGCCCACCATGCTGTGTATGAGCAGAACTATGCCGTGAACGCTAGCGCCCGTAGCATGCTGCCGCAACCTGGTCCGCGTGGGTCAAGGTACAGATGGGTGGCCATGGGGTGCCCATGAGCTGTAAAATGCACTCGCTTGCAAAGTCCAGACCACTGTATGGAGTGATTGCTTTTTCATCCATGATTTTGACAGATGACCTCTGCATCATGCTCATTACATTTTGCTGCGAATATGGATTTCCTTTTTCTTTGCAGATTAGGAATAATTTCATTGAAAATAGCACAACATCATCCATTTTTTTTTATATGGAAAGTTTGCGAAAAAACTCAGTGTAATTTGTTCTAAGGCAACTACATCTTAGATAATTAGCAATTCTGTCTTAGATGTGATCTAAAGTTCTGATGAAGACCACTTATAACTTCAAAATTATGGTCCATCTCCAAAAGTTTGGAAATAACTAAGGATCTTCAAGAGTTTTGGTTTTGTTTGGGTTTTTTTTTTTGCAAGAGCCTAGCCTAAAATACAATGAACTGTGAAAAGTTAAGTGTACTGGGTTCATTACTTGACTTTTTTCTAAGGGTGTGTTTTCATCACTTCTCTGAGTCTTTCTCCTTGGCTTGAATCTTAAAAAAACAGGAGATTCTCACAGAATTTCTTGTCACTAGAAGAAGCAGCTTTACTTTACCGTGTTTTGAATTCCCTCTTAAATTCCAGATGTATCTAGTATTAATGTGAACTAGACAGAACAGGAATTTTCCCTTTACTGTCTGCTCATGCAGCTACATTAATGTCTCTTTTCTTCTAATAACTCAGATGTTATTTTACTACTTGCCTCAAAATCCAGCAGCAATATAATGCATTTGTTGCTGCTGTTAGCTATATCTCTACTGACAGAAAAGTAGCAGAAGATTTTCGGGCTTGAGATTTTCTCTTTTTTTTTATAACTCTCTTAAAGAACTTAGAGCTATGAACCTTCAGCCCTATCTTATTGTTACATCTTTTCCAAGGTGTTTTTATCTGATTTTATCTTTCTCAGCTGCAAAGAAGTAGCTAACAGGTTTGCTGTCTTTCTCTCCTGCTCTTCTTTTTACATCTTGGGCCAAATGTCTACTTGTTAGACATGATAGCTTTAGTAGAAAGAATATCAAGTTTAAGATGGAGCTTAAAGGGAAGCAACTTTCTGCAAAACTTTGCAAGATTATAAACACACACCCACCCCCTTGTTTTCCACTGGGGTAAACCAAATCTGAAGTATTTTTGTGAGACACCAAGCAAAGTCTGAGAGCAATTAGTGTTGTGTGTTTTGGAAGAGGGAAACCCAGATTCAAGTCCTTATACTGTCTGACTCAGAGCAGGAGCTTGAATGGGACTCCCATGTGCTAAGCCATTTGAGACGGACTCACTGCTTTTGATGAAAAATTCTAATGGGAGTCTAGAAACATTCCCTAATTAATATGCCATCACAATTTGTACTGGGAAGGGTTTCTGATGAACAAGTGTTATCTCAATAAACCTGTACAAGCAAAAAGAAAACAAATCTCAACTTCAGTACTCAATTAATGGAGTACACATACATTTGTTCTGCAGAAGACCTAATGATGTTGTTGCCTTTTTTGAAAAGCCCTTGAAGGGTCAGTGCTACAGAGTGGAACATGAACCTAAGTTTCCCCATCCATCCTTGAAAAAATTCATTTTGTGTTCTCTCTTTAGTAGTGACCGTATTTCAGCACAGTGAGTCCCTAAGCAGGCTCCCGTGTGTGAGACTGTCTGTAAAACGGGGCTCAGAGGTGGTGCTGTTCTCTTATGCACGGGTATGTAAGAGAAACATCGGCATGAGTATTAATAATAATGGCTGATATGTTGATGATTCTGCCGCTTCTGAATCCGCGTGTAATCGTACAGCACGGAAAGATTCGGAAGGTCTTAGGCTGCTGAATCTGAAGGGCACGCAGGGAGTCAGTAACATGAAATACGATCAGAAACAGCAATCTGAGAAAGCCCAGCACATGTGCTGACCTTTCTTCACAAGAAGGGTTATCTGGAGCCAAAAAAGGAGGGCTTCAGGTATGCAAAAAGATTTGGCAAGTGGCTTCACCTTTAAATGTGCTGTCTGCGTGCCATAACTGTGATGTAGGAATAGTATTTAATTTCTGTGAAACTTTCCACGTCTAATTAGGTCATAACAGTGTTTTAGTAAATGCTGCTTGTTTAAACATATCTAAACTAGCTTTCTCATTTAGGCAGCTCCCCAGTGGTGTCAGCAGGAGTTTTACTCAGGCAAACTGCTTGGGTATTTAATGGAACTGCTCAGCTAGTTTTTTTGCAACTTGCCCAAACATCTATGCTGAAGGAAATGTGCTGTTATCAGTTAGTTGAAAACCAATTAAGCGATGGTTTTCTGAGCAACCGCAGCCTCTATAATGACCGCAGCGTATATAAACATTTTGGAAAGGAGAAGTTTTCTCATTCTGTGCCTTTGGCCTCACTGGGGTCTTCACCGCCTTTGAAGTTTCAAGACCCTACTGTAATAAAACAATAGTAGCGTTCAGATTCATGCATAGTTAGAAGGTATCTTTTAGGTATCTATTTAGAGTGTCTCTAAATATCTATACTGTTTAGCTTTTATTTGTCAATTTGCATGTGCAAATGATTTTGAAAAGTGCTTTATTGAAGCCTGCAGTTAAATAATGTTTAATTCTTAAAGCAGCTATGTTTTGTGGTATTAATTTCCAGTGTTTCTCTGTTTAAAGTCTCATTATCTTGTTTTGTTGTAGTTTTCTGTATTTTTAAAGCATCTTCTGATGCTTTTTAATCTATGTAATTATGAAGATTACTATTATGGTACTAAGAAAAATCAATATGAATAGAGTGTAAAGGTTTTAAATTGGGAAGTTTTGACCTTTGGGATCTTGTTTGAAGGACTTATTCATAATTCTGACAATTCTCATCATCTTCACTGTGCTACAAAATTTTTCTCACCTCAGTGAAACTGTTTTTTTTTTAAATTATTATTAATATTTTTTTAGATAAAGCAAGAAAATAGAAACAGGAGGTCATGGGTTTGGTGTTCTCAATTTACTTTGTAAACACTAGAAATGGAATGTGTGTAGGCTTTCCAATGGAAACAGGCCACTCTGTTAGCTGTTTTGTTGGGGTTTTTTTAACTGTAAATTGCTCAACTGGTGATTGATATACAAATAATACTTAGTGTTGACATGTATGGTCCCAAAGATTATATGCTATTTTAGTATTTCATTAATCAACAGAGACTTATTTGCCTATTTCACAATGACACGTTGAAAACGGAGATCTATCAAGTATCCTTTAGATTCTCCAGTCTAATGAGGCTTATACATAGGAAATTAAAATAGTGGCTGCGTCTAATTTGCTGCTACATTCACAATGACCCTTACTGCTTGCAGGAGAACCTTTTTTTGCATTGCGAAAATGCTTGACCTTTTTTCCTTCCCTCTCGTTAAAAAAGTTTTATCAGTCTCAATTCCCTTGAACTGATGAGGGACACAAGAAAGTAAAAGCTCAGTTGCAGGCATGCTGTTAGTCTTACTGAAGTGGAAAAAGAGAGGGGAAAAAATAATGTCCTGTGTTGACTGTGTGTTATTTCTTGAGCTCTTTAGAAAATGCGCTCGAGAGGTGAAGCACACGTATTGTGCTCCATGCAATACATGCATGCTGTCACCGTTCATGGGGGCACAGCTCTTAACGTGGCGGTGTTTAAGGTGGTTGGCGTCCAAGTGTTATTGCTTAGAGACAGCGGTGTTGGGACTGCATATCTATGTGAACAGTTATTCTAGCCGCCTTTCACTCCCATGAGAACACCTATGCTAGGGCCTGTTGATTGTCGTATCTAAATATCTCATTTAGACTAATTAAAACATACATTATTTTTAATGGAAATAGTTCTTGCTATTTCAGTAGATGTTGAAGTTCATCTCTCAGCTGTCTGTCTTCCTATAACTGCGTGCTGCTTTTCTCACAGGTAGCTCCTGGCTACTGAGGACTTGCCCTATGTATTAACTATTAACCAGGCATCAAGGCAGGGACTTCCTTTGGGGATTGACTGGAGTTTATTTGCAGCCTCTGTTGCCTCAGGCACTGAATAGAGCACCTCGGTCTTGAACTCCCTGGTCTTTGGCTTCTGAGAAGTGAAGTTGCCTAAGGGGAGCTATACTTCAGCAGAGCTTTTGTTCAGGGTGTTTTGGCTTATACAGGGTAATATCTGTAATGTGGCTTGGAAAATGCTCGGTGCGTGGCACTTATCTATTATCTGTGTCATATGTGAGAACCAGAGGGGTATGAGCTTGCCTGAAAGCTACTTTGGATTTTTCTTCCAAAGCGTTTTCGGTCTTGGGGTCTCAGCTGCAAAGAGATGAGGAAAAGTGTGAAATATTTGGCAATAGACCCCTAAAGGCAAGTGGCACTTTGAATGGAGTTTGCCTATAACTCTTCAAAACATTGCCTCTTCAACATCTTTAGATCTTCCCTGTAGGAGCAAAAGACAGTTTGCCAAGGAGACCTTTCACAGGCCTTTGTTCTTACTGATATATTTGATAGGTACACTAGAATACCCAATGTTTAAGCAAGCATATAACAGACATTTATGCTATATAATTTATGGCTAGATACAAACACAGATGCTATGGACATTGCATATATGTAGACAGCAGGACAAAACTGTGTTTGTAAGCAGATCTGTTTGTTTGTTACAAGCAAATCTGTGCAAACCCATTAAGTTCAAATGTGTTATTTGGTATATTAGCATGAAAATGGTGTTTCATTTCCATACGTAGGTTTAATAAGGATCAAAGATGATCTTTAGCAAGTGTTTACTGCTATATGCATGCACAGAATTACAAAATCTGTTCATACTCTTTCATCTTTTATTACATAAACAGCAGTTTTCTGTGCGTAAGTGAAGTTCTTCTAGTACATACATACAGCCCAAGGAAGGGGGAATAATGGAATATTTCTTTTTTTAAGCTTGACATTACTGTTTTGGAGGCAGTGAGTGATATTGCTGCTGGGACTGTTTCTGTCCTACTTCCTTTCCTCTCCTGAGTACTTCTAGGATTTTGTCTTTTATAAACAAGAGGTATGGGTATATCTTTCTAGTTATTTACTTTTCAGTGACACACCTGAGATTTATTATCTCAGACTGATATTAAATGGTTTGAAAATTCAAACAGAAATCAGAAAATCCATAAATGTGAATTAATAAACACCTTTTAAAATTTCATAATATTTGTCTTTCTCTGACCATACTATTTGCATATCCCTGGATATTCTCCTACTCACACGTATGTTACGTCATGCATGAGTCCAGCCATTCCCAAGTATCCTTCCAACCTGACATGCTGAACTTAAAACCCAGTTTCTACTTGAAGTCACTTTTTTGAATGATCAACATAAATTTCTCTCCTTTGATGACCCAGGTATGTACTAAAGATTCCTACATTCCAATTCAACTTCCAAGTTGTAATTTCAGTATTTATTCTGTCAGCTAGTTTCCAAGTGCCTTATTCCCCCCTTTTTTTTTTTTTGAGAAAGTCTTGTAAACTCTATTTGTGTTCTTATTTTTCATTCCTCTCATTTATTCACTTGTTATTTTTGAATAGAAATCTGAAATTATATTAACTGACCAATTACATTATTTAATTCACACAAGAGGTGTAGTTCCAATAAAAACTGCTACTTCAAGGTAAACATGTATTAGAATGATATACAGGTCTTAGCTAAACCACGGGAATTTTTGCTTGGATAGCACCAATATTAATGAAATGTGAAATACGTTTGACAACATCCAGTTTGCCCTGATCTGTGAAGCATAATGTTGACATACTTGTTGAAAAATAAGATCAGATGCAGTTCAATTTTCTAATATAAAAAAGGCTTTATGTGTGTGCCTGTCACCTTTTAGAATTACATTATTGGAAGTTAAGGGCTAGCAAACTTCCTGGCTTGAAAATATTGAATTTGTTGAATAACAAGAGCCTGCTAAGAGTAACACCTTTAATATTATTTGAGAGAAATGTGTCATTTTCCTGATGTAAGAAACCTTTGAGAGAGAACAAAATTCTCTCAGTCTCTCTCTGTATGGTCAGATTTGCTTTATTATCCCTGACGGACAGATTGGTAAATGAAAATACAAAGAGTCAAAACAGCTTTTCTCAAACCTCATAGTGGAAGAATTTAGAACAGAAGAACTAAAAGCTTGTTACTGAGGATAAAATGGTGATTTGACCTGCTCACTGGCTTTTCTGATTCATATGATTTAGTGAAGTACATTTGATAAAATGTGTGTTTTAGATGAGAGGAATCTGTGAACGTGGTTAGGTAAGCAATTAATTTCTTCCTCTAAAGCTGCACCTAAGCCTTCCTGTGATATTTCTGTCTCCAAATGTTCTTCTGTTTGGCGTGGAAGAAGGGGTTTTCATTATTGTTGGCTTCATGTGTTGCAATTTATTTTTAGCAGTGACAATAATAAAGGAAAAGTAAGTGGTTACAACTACTGCTTCAGAAGAATTTAAAACTGAGAGTGGAGGAAGGAATAGCACAGATCTTTTTAACAGAATTGTGAGACACAAGATTCTCCCCCCATATATTCCTTTCATACACAGGCTCTTGGAGCTGTCAGTAGTGTGGGAAGAGCAACAGTAGTCGCACCTAAATTTAAAGAGAGGGCTTTTCTTGCTTGGATTTCTCAAACAGTAATAGGCATGAATATGTTTAATTTCTGAATTTTTGTTGTTGATGACCTTTGTTGGCCAGCTTACAAGTATGAACATAATGCAGCTTAGTGACATGCAGACTCTAAAATTTACATCAAAATCCAGTTTTCTGAGTCGTAACAAGTCTGAAGTCTCTAGCATAGCAATAACTGCCTCTGCAGTTACTATTAAATATAAATGACTTGTCCATTGAATTCGAAATGGGAAAAATAATATAATGTTTTTTTCTGTGCTTATTTTGATGGTACTTCTGTCGTAATATTGAATATTTTATTGAAGAGCTCTGGAAAGGTGTTGATGGGTTGGTCTCTTAGAGGAGAAAGAAGTCATGACAGGAAACCATTGAACTAACACCACACATCTACTCCGCTGTATGTATAAGGCTGAGACATACTGGGTTACAAGGAGGGAGACCAGTCTAATTTATTGTGCCATCTGCTAAGGGAAGAGAGAGTAAGGTGATGCCCTGCCATAGGAAAATATACCTTTGATATGTCCTTTTTTGACCAGAGAGGCCTACTCACATTGCTTACACCAAAGGGTAGGCTGTTACCACAATCACTTTCTTTCTCCTCCACTGCTGGACCAGTGCTGGTGGGTGGATTGTGTGGGGTCATTGAAGGGCAGAGCCTTTACACCGTGTTGTTCAATGTGTGAGATGTCACCCTCATACACAGCATCATGTATCCGAAACTGCTGGAGTCTTGCACCCTATCTTAGTCTAGGTTAGCTGCACCAGATTTTTGACAACGATTAGCACCTCAAGGAGTATCAGTGCTGGAATTTGAGTGGGAAATCTCCTAAAAGCCTCACTGTAGGTGGAACATTTTGGGTAAGCAGACAGAAAGAAGTCACTGTGCAAAATCAGTAAAGCTATGCTCTAAAATAACTTTTTTGATAGTTGTCGTTACAGTGTGGTTAATGCGTTTTGGTCTTGCAGTGTAGACAGGACTGAATCGTGTCTTCACCTTGTCCCTGAATTGTGTGATAGCCTTTGGTGTTAGCTGGGCTGTAACATGATTTGGGAACGTGGCTTGACACCATCTGTACTGCAGAATAAACTGTGTTCCTAGCAGTGCTGAGCAATTATCACCTCATGAGTACCTTCTCCCCCGGTATAGACCTTTTTTAATCTTTTAATGAATCAGCATTTGCCACTAATCACGTCATTTTCATTAATCTAATGACTTCTTAGAAACTTAAAGTACTTTGTAAGCATGAATAGGTCCTCACACTACTCTTCTGAAGTAGTATGTTCCTGTAATTTTTATTCTAATGGATTAAATCAAGGCACAGAATGGTTAATTGTCTTTCATAAAGTCTCTGGCAAAGCCAGCAATGAAACTGCCAATTACTCTAGCCATTAGCAATAGCATGTTTCCATGTTTAAATTCATGATGGACTAATAGAATGGAAAACTAGATTGGTGTGGGCAAGAAACTTTTTATGCAAAAGTATATTTCAGGACGTTTGATTATGAGTTTTAAGTCAAAGCAAGGCGAAGCTGTTTCATGTTGCTTTGTGAATGAAAACAGTGATATAAATACAAATGTTAAGATAAGAAAAGCAATCTCCATACAAACTGTTATGGCAAGAAAAGGACTGGAAGACAAATGCAATGCTGAAGCATGTAGTGGATGAATTTTAAGATACTTCACATACCTTTACAACCACCAAATTAAATATTAAAAATCATTGGCCAAAGCAAAATCTGCTTGACAGAAAATAAGTGCCACGTCCAGCGTGCAAAAGCGCAGACACAGCAGCCTGACATAGAACATGATGAAAATCCATTCTTGCTTTGTACCAGGATGCTGGGAATGCTGAAAGGTTACTAAACAGAATGCTGAATCTGACAGGACAAGCACAAAGAAGCATGGACATAAGGAGCGAATGAGATTAGCATTTAGTTTAAGATAGGGCAGTGGGAAAGGGAAGTCTTATGTCATATCAGATACAAGATTGGAGACTGGTTGCTATAAAGATAGTTTTCTGTGATACTATCCTTGTTACTGGGAATGCTAAAAATGTGCTGGAAATCACTTGAGTAAGGCAGCAGGATTTCTCTTAAGCAACTGTCTGTTGGATGGAAGCAGCAAAGTTAGCTTTGCCTTGAAAGAGCTGGACATCAACAGCTGATGTTAGAAGGGGGTCAAGATGAAAATAACCACCAAAAAACCTGCCGTGAATGTGTTCCTCTGTAGCAAAATGACAGATTGTGTTATGGCCAGAGGGAAATCTCTTTGCTTTGAGTCTGTATTTTCTCTTGAAATGGCAATACTGCAACTGCTGTATTAAATTCAAGGCTTCTGTGGAAGGAAAGTGTATCAATCCACCTTCCTGATTTATTTCTGGCAATGTTTTAATAGAGAAATAAATTTTTCTTTTGTTTCAAGCAAAATACATATGAAAAGCAGTAATAAGGTCTTGAGTTCCCAGGGGATTGCTATGCTACTGCATAGTGCATCAGCATCAACACAGATGTCTTAGGGTTAGTGCTGAGTAACAAACCCTTGGCAAGACTGCTACTGGTCTTTATAAAGCACCAAGATGATGCACATTTAACTACCTGAAAATGTTAGCACCGGTAACTGAAAAGGTATGTAAATTTAAAACAGCAGGGTTTTTCCAAGGTGCTGAAAAGGAGTGGGGGAGAGTGGGAGGCAGAGGAGCCACCTTGAGTTTTCTCCAGGCCTGGAGGCTGAAAATATGTTGAATTCTTCCCCTTTATACTTGCCAGGCTAAGTTAATGGCAAGAACCAGAGGGGCTTTCAGGAACACTGTGTGTGGGTATAGAAAATGAAAACATGGTAAGGCCACAGTCTTCAAATTCGTATGAGTAAGTTCAATAATGTCACAAAGGTCTGAAGTTGTGATATTAACTCCCTTCTCATACAGGAAAACTGTGGTGTGTCTCACTGCTGGCTGTCATATGATGCTACTGCTTGTTTTTCCCATTTGTGGTGGTTTTGGATCCAGGACTGTCACTGATTTGCCACATGAACTGCTGTCACTGCCTCTTTCTGCACCTGTGGCTCCTACCAGCCCTTCATCACTTGTTTATTTGGATTCTGATTGTGTAGCAGCTCATACAGCCCAGAAATTAATGCACAAATTGAAGCTAAGACTAAACTGAAACACAAGTCTGCAGGATTGAGGTACATGCAGACTTTTAGGGCCAACTGCTGTATTTAAGCAGGTACACCTGTAATGAACAGTATCATCCAAAACTGTGAATGGAGGGCTGGGGCCATCCAGACTACTTAATGATTTCCAATAGCAATTGAGTCTTGTTATCATTTGACAGGCATTGAACATTCATCACTGAGCAAAACACAACCCCTATAGTAAAGCAAGTTGCTGTTGGGAGTTTCATGTGAAGGTCAGCTAATAGCTGAGTACTTCTGTCCAAAGTCTGTAGGTAATTTAAAGAGAGACAGCTCAATATGTTTGTGGTTTTGTTTCTGTGGTAAATTTTCTGTCCATCTCCAGAGGGAGTGGTGTTTTCTTGCGAGAGTGTCTCGGAAACTGTCTCTCCCACTGCTGACTTGTTTAGGGCAGAGAGTTGTTTCAACGCTGAGGCTGACCCCTTTTGTTTTCAGTGTCTTTTGTGCACGGCCTCCGAAACGCACAAGTTTCAGGCTGCTTTCCCCTCAACTGAGCAGAAAATGTTAGCGCTGCTGATCTCTGTGACAGAGCAACGTGTGACAAATTGCCTTGTCATTTCAATCAAAGCCACCCACACTTGTCATTAGATTTATCCAGGGTTAACTGTTCATTACGTACCAACCCGGGCTGCCCGGGGTAGCTGTTTTTCTTAATCTCTTGTCATAACTGTTGTAGGTTGGGGGCGGGAATGAAAGCACCTGCTGGCTGAAGTGACAGCTTTATTCTAGGAGCTGGGGACTCAGCTGAAAGGAAAAACAAATGGGGACATGAATTACTGGGTATGCAGTTCAAAAGGATAATGCACTTTGTAGAATTAAGAGTTTGTTTAAAAGAAATTATATAGCAGCTCTCATCTCCTCCTACTTTTTCTATAGCCTAGTTTTTGCACGTGTTTTTCTATGTTCCTCTTGTTTTCTTCTCCCACGTGAAACTGCTTTTTAGGGTGGTGGTGTGGTTTTTTTGCTAAGAGGTTTGCTGTTTTAATTGGAAAGTATTCAACAAAAATCATTACCAATTCTTGTGCCATTTTTTGTTTACAAATGCAAATATATAAGAAAAGATTATATAGACTCAGCTGATGTAATCCATTTTACATTTTAACAGCCCAACGCCAAATGCATATCGGTTTTAATTTTGCCGTGTCCCAGTGTGTTAACTGTCTCTGGATTGTACACGTATTTTCCTTCATCTTGTCCCTATAGTATTAGGGTAATACACTTCAGTGCCTTATCTCTAGGAAGAAGGAATCTTGTTATGTGTCTCATACTGACTTGCTTTGCTTCCTACTTACCCTACAGCTAAGTGGAAATAAAGGTATTTATTTATTTATCTATTATTAAGTACCATGCTATTTGCAGTAAAAAGCCAGGTTATCCCCCTGGGAGACAGCTGTTCCGAGTAGCTAAGGCAGAAAAGCATAATTAGAATTTATTTTTTTCTTCCCAGCCACTGGAAATAAAATGTCTGTATTTGAGTTATTTTGAATAAATACTCTACATTAGACTTCTAGAATGTATAAAATTCACTACAGGTACATTAGACCTTTGATTGAATTTCAATAGAGTGTTCAAGTGCTAGCTATAGTGCACATGTTATTTTTTTTTAAAAATAACTTAAACTACTTAAATTCTGGCAATACTGCCAACTGTTTGTCGCTACTGTGTAACTTCTGATGACTCAGATATCCTAAGCTATTTCAGTGACCCAAGCTTTAAAACAGTAAAACCTATTACAGAATGTTTTCTTATTTTCTTCTGGTTTAGCCAGCCCCATAGAGATTTAAGGTAATAAATTTGCATAATTATCTATTACAGTACCTTTTTGTATTATAAACCTATTTAAATTCTATTCAATAGATATTACTGATATATATGTAATATATCAATGTGCTTCATACTAAAAATACATGTATTCTAATATTGCTGAAGCTTTCCAAGAGGACATAGCATGCATCTCAAAGTTGTGCTCTGGGGCAAGTCTGTTGTGATTATGGCCATTAAAATAAGGGCTGCTTTTCATACAGGAACACAACATTAGTCATCTGACACGCATCTCAATGACAGGACTTCAATCAGGGAAGTTTCTCCCTGCAAGTAGACTGGAATAATTTTTAGGAAGGTACTAAAATTTTTCTGTCAGGTACCTGATTTGTTCAGGTCATAGTATGGCATGGCAAATGTAGCCAGAGAGGTTTTAGAGCTGCTTGTTTCAGATAAGCCATCAGGCGCCTATGCTGTCCTGCTTCTGGCCAGGCCAGAGTTAACCTCCCCAAGCAGAGGTGAGCTGAGTTAGCCTGGGCTGTTTACAACACTACCCAATAAAAAGGGCTGGTCAGGGAAGGGCCCTCCTGGGCGCTGTGCATGGACCAGTGCAGTACTCTGTGTTACCATCAGGTCAGTGAAGTACTGTACTCAGTGTGATCACCAGGTGTGGGTGTAATTGGCTGTTACTGTTCCCCTTTCGCGGTGCTTTTGTCAGTAACTGTCCTTATCCCAACCCAGAAGGCTCTGTCTGTTTCTCCTCTGGGAATGAGTGAGCACATGTGGTGCTCAGCTGCTGCCTGGGGCTGAACCACCACATATGTGTAACTCTTCACCATTACATTTTTGGCAGATTAGACATGCCTCCTCCCCATGCAGTGTGAAAATGCTTTGGAGCTTCCAGGAGAAGGACAAACCAAGGCTGTGGAATACTGCTTCTGTGCAGATATCACCCCAAAAAACCAAATCCAACTAAACGCCAAGAGAAATCATTACATCCCCTTTCTTTCACCAGAAGAGAGCTTGTAAGGACTGTTAGAGAAGAAACAAAGGAGAACAGAGCAACTCCAAGGGATTTACAGGATGTTTGTTAAGAAAAGAGATGCAGAAGCCACCCCACATGAGGGGTGTCAGGATAGTTCTGAGATACAGTGGGTGTCATCACACGCCCGTTAAATTTATAAGGTAGTTGGAGGTGAATTGTTTGGCCTGACACTGTGAGGGGCTTAGACGTTCCACAGGGATGAATATGAGCAGTGAGACCTCAGTGGTTACTCTGAATCAGGCCATCTGGGGTTACATGGGATTATGTGGTTACTAATGTCCTGTTTTGAGTTTGATTGTAATTTATTATTGGATGATTTAAAATTAGAGAGCTTCTCTGTAAGGTGTATGTGGAGGGGGGAGAATGGAGAAGATGAAATGATGGGGAGGAGAGAATGAGGCAAATATTCTGTAAAAGGTTAAACTACTTGCATTCACAGCCAAGGTGGGAACAAAAGGGAAAGCATCAGGGGATAAGCAGCAAAGCATAAGATTAAGGGGAGAATTGTAGATATGATGGCCCAGTAACTTACCTTTATATCATCCTCTTCATAGAAATGATCCTAGGAAGCCAAGCTGTGGTTCAGAGACAAGATGCAATTCAAACATTGCTTTGATTGTGACCCCTAAGGCAAAGGTAGAAATGACCTTCCTAAAGTTTTGCTGACATAGATGAGGATGAGCACAAAATCCCAGAGAGTCATCTCAAAAATTGTGGTGGCTGAATCTCACAAAGCATGAAACTGTGATAGCAGTACCTCCCTTGCAGGTAGGTATGTAGGTGTGGATAAACATCTGTATTGTCCATCCGGACTGTCCACAGAGGGTTTGTTTTCCTCCCTCTTAACAATTTATATCCTCGGATATTTCAGTTACACGTTGTGTGTCTGTAAATAATCCTTACTATTCATTCATTGACTGCTGACTGGCCAGCTAAAAGTGGGATTGAATGGTTTACAGGGTCAGTTCTGTGTGTGACAGAAGAAAGAACAGTGAACATGCTACTACTGTTTCAGGAGCAGGAAGAGCAGTGATCAGTTAGAAATCATTTTGCCTTGTAATAAGATAAAATGCAAAGCACCTTTACCAAAGATTGATTATGAGAATAGGTAAACTGATTACTCAGTAAAGGATTACTAATTCACATATGAATGAATGGATAGTAGATTTCTCTGGATCATTTTCCACGGTGCTACATGGAACAGAAAGGAGGGAATTTAGTATTGGTATTGTAAAGGGCACAGTGCAGTGGCTCATGAGAAAGTGTTAGTAGGGCATGCTGCAGGAGAAAACGTGGGTCTGAAAAGATTAGTGAGAATCTTTAGTAATACCCAGATCAGTTCTTATTTAACAGCACAGTTAATGACAGTGGCAGAAAAAGTAGGAGTGTGTGAATAAAATTTGCTGATGGCACAGGATGCAAACACGTCTTCAACAAAGAAGCAGACTGCTATATCAGACAGGATTTAATGGACTGGCACAAGTAAATGAAATGTAAAAGTACAGAGAGAATAGACGTGCTATGGGGACACACAACAGAGTTTTGCCCTACATTAGGGGCTTGTCAGTTGACACATTAGTGGAGGAAAAGGATTGGTATGTTGATTGTTTGCAGTAGCATCAAAACCAGCAGTGAGAAAAGCACTGTAAAAAGAGATTCCAGGGTATATTAAAAGCTGTGTGTGTTGTAAACTGGAATATTTATGGCACTGCATAAAACACCGTTAAGATAAAACTTCGTGGTTTGTTTTGATCCCTCAAATAAAAAAATAAATAATTCAAGTAGAACAGGTATGGGAAATAGATATTAGAAGCATCAGGGAAATGTGCAGAGAATGGTCACTTTCTGCAACAAGCGCTTTTGTAAACTCAGAAGAGAATTAAAGTAAAGCCCTTTTCCTTTTCTCTGGTAGCACCGTTCACTTAAAGGCTTCCTGCCTCCATTCCAACCCTGTTCCATGCCTTTGCCTGCAGAGCCTGGGGACCGAGGCCATGCAGCAGATGGAGGAGCACATCTAGGGATGGGCAGCTTGGGGTCAAAGGGAGCAGGGAGCTTACTGAGATGAGATCGCCATAATAAAGAAAAGGGGAGCTCCCCTTTTATATTAAGCTAAAAAAATAGTTTGAGAGCAGATCAAATTAGTGTAAAATTAAAGTTTTATTCAGTGAAAATGGAGATTATAAGACCTTTTGTGTCCCTTAGAGCCACTCAGGTTCTTAGCCTGCCAGGGAGCAGGGGAATTAAACTGTGAATGTGCGCCCACAATAGTCTTATAGAACATGAATTGTGTTCTTGCACCTCTGGGATGGGATGGTAGGATGCATTCTTGAGTTATGTGCATAACAACTCATCCAGTGTGTTCTGTTTATCTTTATTAACAGAACATGACCACCTTATTTCCCTGCAAATTATGCCTCTAGAATTAACAAAACAGGAGTAAACTGATTATTAGCTCATGGGTTCTCTTTCCTCCCATTGGCATATAAGGAAGTATTAGATGTAAATTGCTATTTGAATCATAGAATCACCTGGTTTGGAAGAGACCCTTTAGATCATCAAGTCCAACCATAGCCTAAGCCTGAATAGCCCCCATCTAGACCATGTCCTCAGGCACTGCATCTACATGGCTTTTAAACGCTGCCAGGGATGGTGACTCCACCACCTGCCTGGGCAGCCTGTTCCAATGCTTGGCAACCCTTTCAGTGAAGAAATTCTTCCTGATATCCAACCTAAATCTCCCCTGGTGGAATTTCAAGCCAATAAAGTAGTAAAGAAGTACAGAGGAAGTTTGTGACAACTCTAATGATGCTTCAGTTCAACTGTTGTGTGAGGTTACGTCTTTTTAAACTTGATTTGAATTGAAGCGTTGCAGTGCCTTGTATCTTTAAGTATGTTTTACTTGGTGACAAGGCATTTGCATTGGTGTAATTCAGATATGTCAAAAACCTCATGCTTGCTGCTTGAACATACTTTCTTCTGCCTTGGTATACAAAAAAGATCACTGTTTACTTTTAAAAACAAAAACAGGAAAGTGAATTCTAGTGTTTCCCTCACTTAAAATCTACTGCTGGTTTAGCCTGTTTTTTTGTGCCCTACTCAGTGTTTCCCATAGTGATCTTGATTAGGCATATCAAGCATTAATCTAATTTTAATGTGTTTTAATACATGTAGAAAGGAACTCATTAATGGTATCAAATAAGAATCACTCAAGTATTATTAATATAATGAGATTGGATCCTGTTGCTTAAGTGTGCTCCTAAATTCAGAGGGAGCCTTAGTCAAAAGCAGTGTGTGTGATTTAAATTTTTTTTAGAATTTTTCCCTGTATTCCTTTTCAGTGCTGAAGGTGTAATAAGTTTGCAGGAAAACATGACTCTTGAAGGGAAGATGACAGGTGAAATATGGTTGTTTAGCTTTGTGTCAGAGTGCCTGAGATTGACGTTAATCCCTGCCTTGCTATCTGCAAAACTGAACTCAGTCTTGCAGGAAATATTTACCTTGTTCTGTTTGTTACAGAATTGTCAATATGTCATATTTTTGTCAAGTATCCCATGCTTTTTTTTTTTTGTTTGTTTATTTCTGAATGCAATCTAATAATTTATATAACTCAAACTTTTTTTTTTTTAAAGCATGTAGCGTTGGCAGTTCAGTGACTCTGCTGTTTCCACCACGTCCTACCTAAATTTTCTTGTACCTTGTCAGTAGCTGTATGGCTGCCTGCCTCTACAAATGCTTTCTGCCCTTCTGTAAGCAGGTGCGTGAGTCCTCGCTGTGTACGTAGTTTTGGGAGTTGCTGAATGCTCATTAATGATCACCTGCATCATCTCTTCTTGACCTCACTGCACCCTGTGGTGCTTGATCTGAAACTTGCAGTCATGCTGATGAGCTGGAAAGCTTTTCTGCGGTGGGAAGGGGTGTACTGCCAAAGGGGTTGACTGTGAGACTTATGTGGAAGAGCGGGTCAGTAAACATCTTTGAGTGTTGGAGCGTCACTGGGTTGTGACTCTGGGGTGCAGCTCGGGCAGTGGAACGTACGTAGCTGCAGTGGAGGGACTGCAAACCAGCAGAAGAAAACCCCACCTAGTCAGAAAGATGATGACTTCTGTGAACTCGTGTGTTTCCGTGTGTGAGGCTGACTCCCGTGGAGTCCGCTCTAGCCTTTTATCGTAAATGGTAGCAGGCAGCTGAGCCGGTGCTTGCCAGACAGACCTAAGCCACAGAAAACTCAGTTTGACTCTTCGGTAAACCAGTTGGGTCAGGTCTGCAGTTTGATAGGTAGGCCTCTGTCATTTGTCTTTTTGACTAAAGACTGGTGTTACGGTTCTGTGCAGTAGAGATTAAGGTGCTCTGTATCACAGTGAAGAACCTTGTTGACTAAACCAGAGAGGTTTTAAAGTAAAAGTTATATAGTTATATCCTTGCCATTCAGATGTTGAATTTGACTAAACTGAAAATTCAGGCTGTTATAAAGTTTCACATATAATTGTAGTGAATTCAACTGATAAATGCTGACCTTTTAATACCAGTATAGCAACACTGGCAAGGAGCTGTTACTGATCAACACCAGATCAAAAGATCCCAAAGTAGCGAAGCTTAAAACTCTTTTCTGGAGTTAATTTGAAATAATTTCTATCTGTTTTGGTTTTGTTTTGTGGTTTTGGTATTTGTTATTTTGTTTTGTTGGTTTTTTTTTTTAATAGTTTCCTTATAACATGCAGAAGATTCTTTGATTTAGAAGAATTTGATTGACATTTTAAAAGACTTCATGAGAATTAAAATTGAAAATGTTCTTGGTTTTATTTCTACTTCTGAAATGTCAGGAAGCCAAACAAAAAATTACAACGAGAAGAAGTATTTTGGTTTTTATTTTCAGAAGGAAAATGCTTGTAAGCTGTGATCTACCTGTGACCAATTAGGTACTCTGAGCTATTGTGCTCTACAAACATTTAAGCAAAGACAGAGCTTTTTTGATTTGTTTGGGTTTTTTTCTTCTCTTTTCTAATAACTCCATGGATACAAGTTAGCAGCATGAAGTATTAAAACTGGGGTTTTGCCATCTATTTCTGCTGTAAGATCTTGTTTCTTTAAAATGAATGCAACTGCAGTGTTAGCAATGAAACCATCATTTTTATTTATAGCCCATTGATAAACATAGCTTGAACTTCTTATCATGCAAACTCAGCTAACAGTCTGGGGCACCATAAGGTATGAATTTCCATCCCTAGAGTGACTTAGAGCACATATACTGTTTTCTTCAAAGTGCACCGGGGCAAAATAATTCAGCTTTTCAGCTTTTTTGGGTGAGTTATCAGGTTCATCTCAAGGTTGAAAAGGATGTTCAAGCAGGCGATTAACTTATTCGTTTAAGTTAGAGCTTCAGTTTGCTGCTTTGAAGAGGGCGTAAGCTGGGCCGCGGGCAGTTATTCTTACAGCACAAATGAACACATCAAGGATGAAATTTAACACGTTCTCATTTCTGCACAGAAAAATGTGCTTGTGCTAATGTGGTATAAATACCAAGCACAACATAATATGTGCTAACAATTGAAGACTTTAAATTAAGAAAGTGGAGGAATAATGTGTTGGGTCGTGGGAGGTTTTTTGCTAACAAAACAGTGTTCTAAAGTCTCTTTTGTCTACTCTCCTGTTAACAAGTTAGTCTGCTAACAGACAGTAGTTTATGTACTTTATCTTCTCTTCTGGTGCAGTGTAACTAAATTCTAATGTCTGAGGCTCTGCTATCCATCAAGGCAGAATTGAAGGAGAGCTTCAACACGCTCTCCCACAAAGACTTTGGGTTTGGCTTATTGATTAATTTCTTAGCTTCCGTGACTCTGGTGATTTGGCTTAATGAGTAGCCAGAAGCTAGGGATATCATAAATAAACTGTCAGAGAAGGGAGGAAACAACTGGGTTTATAGTTGTTGTCTCCATGCAGTTAAGATATATTAAACATGACTCTCTGTAAAGCACTGCAGAAACTCACTAGTAGCCTAGAATACCATACGCTGAGTTCATTTATGAACCTGATTTTCTTTAGTCTCTGAAGAATAAACTTGTGACCTGTCAATAATTTCTCACCTGTATCAAAAAGGTGGTAATTTTTTCTTCAAACCTTGGCTGCCAGGATTCATGCAATTGCCTGTATCTTCCAGTTTTTCCTTCAGAAAAAAACACTTTTAACTTCTCAATGACAGAAAAACTTGAAAGCCTGGATGGCAAAGAGTCTGATTAGACAGAAAATGGAGGATGCTGCTCTTTTTTCCGTCATGATCTTGGGGTAGGAGGTATGCATATAGTTTGTAGTATTTTTGGTTGCCTATGATAGATTATTGAAATATGTAATAGTGGGTTAGACAGGGCTAGCACACAGGGGTGAGTCCTAACATGTATATGTTACTTTAAGCATTCACATTGTCCCTGATGTGGTCTAGTTGGCACTCCAGGAGTGCTGACTGAGCCTATGCAAGAAAGCATTACTCTCTTGCCCAACAACTAACAGATTTTGGCCAAGGAGAACAGCCTGGCCCCTTTTCGTGAGCAGTACCCTTACTGTGCACCTTGAGCAGAGCTGTCCCCTGGCTATATGGGCATGTTCAGGGATGCTTCTCAAGCTGGAGGCAGGGGTTGCCCACTGATGGGGTGATTTAAACTAGAAAGAATAGGACAGAGGGATGACTAACACTAGTGAGAACAGGACAGAAAATGCTGAATAGATCAAGTAGCTCAATTTTCCACTGTTTTGTCTGTATTGCTTAGGTCTCTTCCTTTAAATACAGGAGTCAAATTATAAATGAATCTGCAGTGAATTTCCACTCGAGCGGAAAATATGTTATTGTCTGTTTTTATGAATCCATTTAAAGCTGCTTACGCTTCTTTTCCATGGCTACTTTCTGACTCTTTCTCCTGCTATTATCCAGCTTTTTATTACCCTTCCCCAGACTCCTTCCACTCCTCTTTTACCAGACACTGATGTGAAAGGAGACAAGAGTGATGCAGCAGTCAAGCCAGGCTAGGTGGACACTGAAGGTGGTTTCATGCTAGTGATGGGCATACTCTTTCAGCACAGCCCAGAGGGAAAGGGACCCTGCGGAAGGAAACCCTTGGGGAGGTGGGAGTCCTGTGCTAAGGCTGTTTTCAAAGGTGGTACAGCTTCCTCTGCACAGCAGTCCCTGGCACCCTCCTGTTTGTGAATGGGATAAGGCAGGGAGGCTCTCCTGCAGTCAGGCAAAGCAGGGCAGGTGGCTCCCTTCATTACTGAACCTTTTTTTCCTTTCATGCTTGCGTCTGCCCTACTGAAAGTCATTGGTGTTATACAAGGGATTTGTTCAGCTGAGCATCCTCCCTTCTCTTAACTGTAACCCACCAAGGCAATGAGCAGAAGTGGTTGGGGTTGAATGTATGTAGATAAATCTCTATGTATGCACATACATGGATTCACCACAGGCCCCTCCCATGTGTGCATATATGCATACATCCACATGCACCTTTGGTATGTGGTATTGTGGGTACACTTACATAAAAGGGAAAGGCAGTGAGCACGTTGCACCCAAATGAAGAGAAAATGGCAATGGATGAACCCAAAAGCTTGAGGCACTCATTTAAACTGGATGGTATCGCTGATTTAGCCAAGTCCTACAGCTCTGGAAGAGGGCATCAGAGTAGAATTCTATTATGTCTGTACTTCTTTCAGTGTACCTATCACTGGCTTATCGATAGTTGCTTAGGAGAAGAATGCTCTGAGGCAACATAAATGCAAAATCATAGGGAAAACACAAAACCAATGTTGAATAGAAGATATTTATCAGAAGTTAAGTATACGTTTTGATTATTCCAACTCCACCACGTGTTTGGAGTGAAGTCTTTCAATCTTCTTGAATAAGCTGAAAACCTTCAAATACAAATATTTGTATTTCTAATTGCAGCTAATACCAGAAGTTCTAGAAGAGCACAGCTCTATGAGAAGTGCTCTGTTCTGTGGTTACCTTAGATTTTGTATTTCTTATGAGAAAGATAGAGCCTAACATTGTAAGACTTGAGTTTAAACTTCTGGATGTTTATTCTGCCTTTCGAATGACAGAAGCTGTGTTTTGTTGCTCGCTCGTGGGAGCCAGTATAGTATATTCCAGAGACCACAAACAGGGTTTTCTTGCCCTTTGACACCATAACTTGACTTATTTTTCCCTGAATCTATAAAGTCAGTTATTCAGATTGAAACCTTCCAGTTGCTCATTATGAAGGAGTGGGAGTTGGCAAGAAGTATTTAGAAAATTCATGTTGCTATTCTGGGTGCGTCTTATACAAATTCTCTCTCCCTCTTTTCTTATATCAGAGGTTTCTCTGTATGGATGTGTATTTGTTTTTCCCTCTGGCAATTTCATTTTTCAATTCCAGAGTCAAAGCTGCCTTCTGAAAAGAGATCTGTATTTTGTCTTTTATAAAAAATAAAAAAAAAAAGAGAGAGAGAAAAAAGAAAAAACAAAAAAGCAAGCTTGTAGCCTTCCCTTTTTTCTTAGCCCATCAGGCAGCATTTGAACTCCTGCTGCCTTGTTGCACCCTGACTGTGGCTGTGCAACACAGGAGCATTTAGTGCGGTTTTCCAAGCTCCCAGGATGTGCCGAGACTCAAATCCTTCAGCGCAGGCAGTAGAGGTCCAGGATCTTAGATGCTGAGGCATTCAGTTCTCTCTGCTGAGCTCTCCGGGTGTGTTCCTTTTAATGCAACAACCCCTGCGAAGGCAGCCATGGGTTGAAAACAATCCACCCACCCCTTGACACCATCATCTTGCTTAAGGGGGGGCGGGGGGGGGGGGGGGAAGAACAAAAAGAGCGCGTTGGTGTATGCGATTGCGTCACATACGTATTGCCTTCAGGGTGTCGAACAGGCTCTCTTTGGAGCCAGAGACTTCAAAGCAAAACCAGTCCCCGCATATGCTGCACCGCGCTGTGTAGTGGGGTTGGCGCTATGCCTAGGTTTGTTTGGTTGAAAACCTATGCAGCCTTACTCCGGGGTCTGACGCTTAGCAGACGTGGAACATCAATGAGGAGTTACTGCTGCCTCTTGTGTCTGTGGGATCACCTATCTGATCGTTAGTGGCTGTTTCTCAGAGGATCGCTTGCTTGCTCCCGTGTCCTTAAAGTCCTAAGGTGGCAAAAAGGACATCTGTGACTCCGATTTAAAGAAAGCACTATGTTGGTGTTGTCCTGTTTTATTCAAGCACTACGTTAGGTATTCCTTCCTGTAAAAAAGTTTGGAAAGCCCTGAAATTACACAGCCTTCTCCGACACTTGCTGTATTTTGAGGTGGCAATTTCTCATTCGGTTACAGCAGCTTTCAGCAAGTGCTTTCTCAGACGCACCTGGTATTGCCTGCCTTTGCTCACATAAGTCTCAGATGTGTGTTTGCTGGGGCGGGTGTGTAGGGGGGTAGATTTGTATCTGTCTAAGGGAAGCATAATGTCTTGTTTTGAGGCTTCAAAGGGGCTGGGGTGTGCATGAGTGACTGAGGGACTATGAGCGCTGTTTTGTCGCTGCAGCTTGTAAGTGAAAGGGACTTAGTGGGCATGGATGTTGTGGTTGCTGTCAGACAACCAAACATGGCTCCCCGTGATTCTCTCAGATCATGGGAACAAATCTGTGTAAAAAGGATGTTCAAGATGTTTCATAATCAGCTTCATAGCCAGGCTTTGCTGCCAGAAATCAGTTGCCTTGAACACGGAAGAAAGGTTGAAGAAGTGGAATAGAAAAAAATACCACACTTGACCTCGCCAACATTAACATGTCCCAAGAGACAAAGAGGATGGAGATTTCTAACAGAAGCCAGCTTGTGTTGTAGCAGTGGAGCACAGCGCAGCAGGCTGTGCAGTGCTGGAGGGGAGTAGACGCAGGGAGCAGGCTCCTTCCCTTGCTGACCTGCTGGGAGGTGAAAGTAAACTGGTAAAAAGCATAGGCGGTCTGCTGGGCAAACAGTTCCTGAGGAGTTCCCGAAATGGCCTGGCAGGCCTGATGCTGGTGTGATGCAGCGTGACAGAGAGAGCTGCTCTCTCTGGTAAATGATGGGGGACTTTCTGAGGCTTTCGGGGTGCAGCAGCAAACTGTTGGCACAAGAAAACCCATTGGGTTTTCTGAAAGTATGGCATCAAGCTCTGATTGGTATGGTCCTCAATGAAGCATAGATCTGATCCTCGCTGATGAAAGTATGGTGTATCTAGAATATAAAAGAAAGGCAAAGAAAGTATCATAGAGTATCTACGGAGAAGAGCATATCCTTGTTAACAAAAATCTGATGAAAGGACAATTAGTGGTCAGGATGGAAAGCTGTAACATAGAGGTGAGCAAGTTGGACAGGTATAAGAAATGTGATTTATCTGTCTGCAAAGGAGAATAAAGTAGTCGTTCTTGACTTAACTATGGCTGTAAAGCTATTATTAAAGCTAGCAGGGAGAGTGTCTAGTGTACAATGCCCCGGGGGGCAGCAAGCATAAAAGGGTGTCCTTGGTTGATGTCATGGCTCTGCGTTTCTCTCCCGCTCTGCACTACCCTGATCAGTACTGAGAATGTCATTAAACTGCAAGTGCTTTTTCATGCCTAGAAGTTGTATTTTGTCTAACTTTTTTTTTTCTCCACGCAGAGTAATTTAAAGAACAGGAGAAACACTGAACAGTCTGTAGGTTAACTGTAGAAAATAATTTAATGAAGTCAGATTCTTAGTTTTCTGTCCCCTTCCACTTTTGTCTGTGTAAAATGTACTTTCTTGGCTCTTTGAACAAGTACTTTGGAAGTTTGTGCATCAGTTGTCTGGCTAGGATCATTCTGATTTTAATCACCTCAGTGCTTGTTCAATTTCTGTGTAACCTGTTATAAGGTTATTAAGTATATTTTAATATATAGCCAGGCATGATTTTGCTAGGATTCTTCTCTTTTGACTTAGATGTGTGCATTTGCGATTTGAGGAACTCGGATACAAATGACCGGGGGAGCAATTCTCTATAATATTGCAAGCAGCATGTGGAACCAACTTCTTTCAATTTTACTTTACTACTCAATAATAAGAATAAAATACAAATCTCGACTGAAAAACAGTATGTTAATTTTGCTTTGTCAGTTACAAAGTGAGTAATTATTGAACAAAACAGCTATACATTTTTCCATGAAAATACTGGTGTCATCAACCACACTAGGTTAAGCACAAAACATTTCTGTGGTAATTAGTAGAGTTGGTCAGGGTTTCTGGAAGTCAAAAGAGATGCGAAGTTGACTCACATATGTTAATAATTTTGATGAGAGCTTTTATTATCAATTTCATCACTGATAGGTAACTGCATGGATGGTAAATTTTAAGCTGCTCGTGTGCTGGTAGAACTTGGTCGTTCATCTATCCTGAGTTTGCAGAAGAGGAATACGATCCCGATTAGAAGCTAGTCTATGCAAATAGACCCATGCAATCCCTTCACTAGAGCTGCACTAATTTGCAAGGATAAAGTCAATAGAATAGTATATTTCATTTTTGAATATATAATTTACGGACACTTCATAAAAACTGAATGTACAACTAACTTCGTAATATGATTTTTTTTTAATTATTTTTTTTAGTCTTGACTATATTCAGGTATACCTTGAATTAAAACTGGTTGTACATGAACTCTAACTGTGCCTGATCTCTGGTACTGGGTTATTCCACAGATAGTGTAACCAATGGCAGAATTTAATGTAATCTCTTAAAAACTGGGTAAATACTAATCTCTCAGCAGCCTGTCTGCAGAGTATTTCTATGCCATGTCAGATGCAAATTTTAAGTGAAGCAGAATGTTCAACATGACACTTAATTTAGCTTTACCTAGGTTATAAATCTCTCAAAAAAACTGCCATTCATTTACTGCTCCTAAAGAGTACATAATTTTATCTAAGATTTTTTTATTTAAGGTTTTGTTTTGTAGGATTTTTTCCTTCTATGCTACCAACATTGTAATAGTGCTAGAAATGTGACAGGGGATAGAGGAAAAAAATATTGCTCCCAAGCTGGTAAAATATGCCTTAAAACCATAAGGTTTGGATCACTGACTGTTAGCATGGTGGTAAAATACCTGAGCAGATGCTTTCCCTGTCCCAGGTGGTCAAACTTTTTCTTTTTAGGTACTTTAACTATTCTGATCATAAATTCATGAGACCGAGATACGTAGTGGTGGGACATTGAAGGAGCACAAGGTTTCTAGCAGGGAGATTTGGCTTTAGGAGGCTTACAGCACTTGTTTGGTAAAATAAAATTATCATAGATCTGTGTAGTTTTGTATATTGTGTCTCTGTTAAAATGGTCTTCAGTGTTTTCTCCGACATATGAAATGCAATATATTTGTTTAAAATAATATTTGCTCTATAGCTATAGCTGTATCTAGATTTGTATGTGTATGTTTAATTTAAATAAAATGCCACAGTGCATGCCATCATATTTTAGAAGCTTCAGGTGACAGCATGGAATCTGTTTTAGGCAATGAATTTCTGTACATTGTCCAAAACAAAAATTGACTGACAGGGCAAATATGCAGTGAATTTTTCCCATCACTTTTCGTGAAGCAGGTTTGTATTCTAAACACCACCAGGTAGAGCAGGTTACAAATGCAGGCTTCTCTTCCCTCACACGCACAGGCTTTCCTCTTAGACCTTTGCATCTTGTGCATGAGCTGTGCTCTTCCACAGCAAAGTATTTCTGAGAGTTAGATACGTCCATTTGGTCCCGTGCAATGAGCCGAACCGTCCGATCCCTCTTGCCTTCTATTTTCCTTGTAGCAAATCATTCTTATGTAGCTCTTGTAATGGACTTTGAGTAAACCATTGCTACTTTTTGTTGATAAAACACAAATAGAACTTCAGGGTGTGTTTCTGTAACAATAAGGCTGCTTGAAGTGAAGGGTTTAGAGGCGACTATTTTTTGCTGACTTCTGATGTGTAGGCACGTGAAAATGAATCACAGAAGAACAAATTGTAAAGTTACTCTGAAAGCAGGGAGAATAAAGTAAATTCAAAGAAAAGGGCAATGAAAAATTTTATTTTCCAGAAAAAAAAATAGTATCATAGCTCCCCAGACTTAGATTTGTTACAGTATGTAACGTTTTCTTGTTTAAGGAATGTTGTTTTAGAAAAAGTATTTGCATCTATCTCTTGTCTATTACTTATCATGTTTCTTGTGTGTCCTTGAGGGTACGTGTGTGTCTGCTTTGGTCTATACCTATTCTTAATGAATTACACAGCCTTTGCTAACTTCTGTTGAAATCAGTGGTGTAGAGAATGAATTCACCCAGCTGCAGAATCTGTTCTTTGGTGGGAAGAAAACAGGGCTGTTTATCCACATTTGCTCGTGCTTCTTCCACCGTTTGTACGCCATAAAACTACTTTTGGTCTGCATAGCTTTATTTTTGGTCTGTAAAACCAGGGTAACTTCTCCAAACAGTTTTCAAGGGACATATTGAAATAACTAATGTGCATCTAATGGTTAATTTGGTGGGATAACACTCTGCTCAATGGGATTCATTCCACGCTTGCATATACAAGAAACTCTTGGAAGCACAAATGAGGTTGCTGCAAAGAATCTTGAAGCAGTATTTGTCCCTAGTGCCTTCCCTCTTCCCCCTTATCATATAAGGGATACCCACTAAGTCCAGAGGTAAATGAACTATGGATTAATCAAAGCTAATATAAAAAAAAATATCCAAGTTTGTTTTAAAGGAGCAGAGTGTTTTGTTTTACACAAGCAGGCGCATTATCTGGGCACGTCAGCTTTGAGCTAAGTATTTTAAGTAGAACAATATATAATAAAAAGATCTGTGGCAAGAACAAATTTTAATAGATAGAAGAAGAGTTTTCATAGAGAGTACACAGCTAAAGTAAATGTGATGTTAAGGATCCTTTTCACATTTAGGAGAAAATTTATGTCCTGTGAGCATTTGATCATTTGGCAATCTTTCACCCCATCCAACAGTTCTGTACCTGCACTTTCTGACATTGTGCTTCAAATAAAGCTTACCCAAGCTCCTGGTGTTACGAAAAATAGAGCTGGTATACATTTCCCCTGCATTCAAACTCCATCTCAGCTGCAGGCTGCACATAGAAAGTAAACAAATACAGTTTCCAAGCAGTCTTATCTCTTCACGCATCTCAGAGGCTTTTTTTTGGGGGGCAGGGGGGTGTTTAAGTATAATTTGAAAATGTTCATCCATTTTAGAAGCAACATTAAAGACCTTACATGAAACATGGTTTGCGAGACTGACAAGCAATTAGATCGGTGCAGTGATAGTGCAACACATAATTCTATGCTTAAAAAATTAGCTGGAGTGAGAAAAATCAGAACAGAATATCCCATTTAATGTGTCTCTTTCAGATATGTGCTCTAAAACTTGGAGGTATGAACAGAATTGCTCTGTAAACTTTATCTGGTAAGCAGCTGAGAGCTGAACATGCAAGGAATAAATACAAAGCATCTCAATGCTCTAGAAGTAGCTGTGATGTTCCTCTAGGAAAACAAAATGAAATCCAGTCATAAAGAACAATTTAGGGTTTCTCTGTGTGGTGTTTCTGGAAAATCTTTTCATGAAAAATCCCGAATAGGGCAAATTCAGTGCTGTAGAGGAAATTAGTTTACATCCCTGATGGATAGCTCACCTTTCCAGGCTCCCTATGCTGATTTGCATGATCTAGGCAGAGCTTTTCCGAAAAGGGCCCCTCTGTTTCTGTATGCTTTACAAAGTATAATGTACATGTACTGCACAAATAAGATCACTAATATGGGTGTTCTTATCAGCCTTATTTCCTAACAGATCAAACTGATACAGTTGTTGTCTTTATCAGTTGGCCCGTTTCCACCGGATTTGAGAGAGGGTTTAAGGTTTCAATAGGCAATTAAGTTTCTCCAGGCTTCATCAGCAGTGATGGCTGGATGGAGGAAGAAACTCAAGGCAACACCTGCGTGGCAGCAACATGAGCTCAGCAGGGACCTGTTTGGTTTAGGCTACCATTGGCCAGCTGATGGACACCCATGGCAAATACCACCACTGGGCAAGCCTAGAGTTGTGTGGCCTGCAGAGAAGTGAGGGTGGGAGAAAGTTTAAGGCATTTTCAGAGATGCTGAAATTTATTTTTGTATTGTAGGAATAAAAAGGGAGAGAGGAAAGAAGTGAAGATTTCCATTGGGGGGATATAAAACAGAACAGAATAGATCCTGCAGTGTTCATTTTGGTGGACTGATGTCAAACTCTTGTACCAACTCTGGTAGATTGACTGTTACTGCAGAAGATTGCCTTTTTTTTTCTTTACAAAAAAGATCTGCGAAGATCCAAGTGTGTTAATGTTCAAGTAATTTCTTCTTCTGCCTCTCTGAAACCAGCAGATATAAGAATGATATGAAATCTCAGGGTCTACACAGTGTTCCTGTTGTCATCCCATCCTTTTTTCAGCATGCAGAACACGAGCCAGGCACTGTGGCATGAAATGCTTTCAGGAATCAACAGAGATTTCCTGGATAGGGGAGCGCAGAATTTGGCTGGTGCTTTTCAGACAAGCTGACCCAGAGCATTGCTACAGGTCACTAAAGATTTGTACACTATTGTCTGTAATTATCGCTAGCAAATGACCTCTGAAATTGAGTCCCTTTTGGAAAAGGATTTCATGTAATAGGTACAGGTGGTTACCTGGACTGTCAATAACATATAACACTGACAAATTTAAAACTGCAAAAAATGAATGCTTTTCCAGAAAGCCTAAAATGCTGAAGCTATTCTGCCTTACAAAAATATGCAATTTCAATACCCAACTTACATATCAACAACAGAAATTGTGAATTATTTACTTATTTAATTAATTTTTTTACTAATCCTGCACTAATGTATTCTTAAATTTTGTTTTCTTACTATTTTTAGATAGCTTTGCCTGGAACCTCTCCTATTGCCTTTCAGCACAGTAGTTGTTATTTCCAGTGAACAACTGGAAAAAATATAATTCATACAAAAGACATTATCTACCACAATAGATATCAGGCATGACTGGAGGCTTTTCTTAATGTTTGCAAAAGTCATTTGATGGCTAAATTATAACTCTAGTAACCCTTCTCATTTGGTAGTGGTAATGTAGAGAGATATTTTTAATGTATCCATTGGATACTGGAATTAACTTGATAAATGTTAACATAAGTTGCATGCACTGTAGATAGGGGTAAAGCATAATTGTTTATTTTCATCTTGGTCACAAACACTGATGTAGGAAGGTTTGAACTCTTACTGTAAATATGCTGGGAATTTTCTTTATGGTGAGAGAGTGGGGTCCTTTTTCTCTCCTTGTTTTGCTCTTTCCACCACTCTGTCTCTCCATAGAGAAGCAATTAAGAAGGTGCTAACTCCTAGTGCCTGAGATTTTAAGAGCACTTCAATGTTTTTGCCACTTAAAATATTGCTTCTGTTATTTTATGAGTGGCAAGATAAAGGTATTGCATGAAGTCATTAATGACAAGGAAATTCTTTCCTCCTGTTACCCCCTGCCACAGGAATTAATTGCTTTTAAGTGGTCCCTAATTCAGTCAAAATCTTTATATATATAGGCGCTTTCTATTTGTTATTTCCTACCAATGTAGAAAACATATATCTCAAAATACAGCCTCTTTTTTCTCAACCTGTAGTGCAATTGGAGATGAAGTTTTCTGAAATGTGGTGTAGTCCCCCTCAGGTGGCTTATAATTACACGTGGTGGTGGAGGTGGCATGCCAGCCAGGGTTACAGCGCTTGGCAGAGCGCAGTGAGGTGTTAATGGGGACACCCAGCCATGGTCCTGCACCCCGCTCACAGCTTCACGATGTTACAATGCCCTTCCTTTTCAGCAGCGTTTTACTTTGCCACAAAACTTTAGATATGTATTTGTGCTTCCTATGGAAACGCGAATCCTCCCAAATTAGAGGAGGAACATTTCAGAGGTGGAAGAAGCAACTCCTTCTTTTGTCAAGGGGAATTGGTGAGGATACGTGGAGTGAGGGTTTGGTCCCAGACCTTTTGCCAAAGGGCTCCATCAGGGTTTGCTGTGGTATTTCCTTAGTGCAGTAGGTCATCTGCTGGTTCTTTTTTTGAGACCTGTGAAGTTTCTTCATGTTCATAGTGTTGTTTTCAGAATGGAATATTCCCCATTGTTAGTAAATTATTGCTAAGCTTTGGTGAGCAGTGTTGCAAAAGGAATATGCTGAGAGTTAATGTTATACCAAACCTTTAATTGGTCTTTCTTTTTACTTGGTAAGTAGCTGCTGGGTTTTGTCTGTGCATCCTCTAGCAGAGGCAGGACATGAGAGACATGGTGCTCTGTTAAGTGGGTCAGTAGCAGGGGAATGAAGGCCTGCTCTGAAACCTCTCCCTCCCCGATGTAGCTACTACAATGTATGAGGGCTCAGCCGTTGGCACCGGTATAACCTTCTTCCTGCCTGATAACCTGAGGCCACCACTGCATCTGTAAGATGATTTAACTGTTTCTATGCTTGACACAAGGCTTCACTAGTAATTTCTTTGCTCTCAGAAGTCTTCTTGCAAGTGGATGTCTATATATGGACTGCAATGAAAACATCATGAGACTTTGCAAGTTTTAAAATACTCTGCTCTCAGTTGTCCTGCTGGATGAACTAAAGTAGACCTTCCAACAAACCTTTCTCCAGCTTTGCATATGTCTACCTTCCTTAGGATTTGGTAATGATATTAATCTGCTGAAAAAACATAACACGAGGAATGACTGCTTTGAGACTAAACCTATTAATAAGTTAAACAGCCTTTGCTAACTTCTGTTGAAATCAGTGGTGCGGAGAATGAATTCACCCAACTGCAGAATCAGGTCTTTAGTGGGAAGAGAACTGGGCCACGTATTTAAATTCACTTGTGTTACTTCCACCATTTGGATGTGATAAAACTCCTCTTGGGTGCTATCCAGCCATCTGGATTTTGCAAAACATTGCTATAGGCTTGACCTAAAAAAAGTGGATGGGATTCGTTATTGAGGGTTTGGTACCCTTCCTGACACCAGCTTTTTTGGCACAGGTTAGATCTGCTGCTGTCAGTGAGCTTAGGTGGAAATTGATCCTGGAGAAAGGAAAGAAAAACTGGTTTCATCCCAGTAGGATTAGCTGTGATGAGCGTACAGTCACAACTTTGATCGCACATCAAGGATGGCTCCTGTAATTGCTGCAGCTTTGGTCTGTGTTGGCTGCAGCACAAGGAATTGCTCGTGGGCTGACTGACAAATAAGCAAATAGTCATGTAGCTGCAATTCTCCCTCCAGCACCTCACCCTGAGCTTGCTTTGTTCTAATGGAAGAGTTTCCTACTTTCCTCCTCTGCTTGTAGCAGATCGAGAGAGTTGCAACTGAGCTCAGTCAGACAAAGCAGCCCTGTTAAGTCTCTTGTTGGGCTTGTGCAGCTCTGCACTTAGGAGCTTGAAATCAGAGTAGTCCCTCTCTGCAGTAACAGTGAGAGAAGAAGAAAGCGCACTGGTAAGTCTATGCTTGCTGACTGGCTCCAAATATTTTGTGCACAGATATTTCTGCTACTTTATGACCCAGCTAATAGAAAGCCATTTCCTCCCAATAGTGATAGCCAGCATAAGCTTAATGACTTTTGGAAGTTTGAAACTAGGATAAAAAGCAGTGGAGCATGCCTTATAAATCTCCCAGTTGGGAACCAGTCTTCACGTTTTCAGTATGTCTGACTACTGGAGCCATTGGCCGTGAGCTAGCTGCAAGCTGTTTGGCATAACCATACTTCCACTGCTTTTTGTATAGTGTAACTTAAAAGCGCTAATTTAAAGTGCTAGGGGGATGTCTGACATGTCTGTGAGGTGCTCACTGAACAGAGAGTCACATCTGATTGTGATCAACAGCATCTCATGCTTGACTTCACGTCTCTTTCTTCAGCCGTGCAGCATGTAGTCGCTTTGGGGTTCCCGGTGAGCCATGACGTGTAGACTGAATTCTTTCAAGTAGCTCTCCATCATGTGCATTGGGTTGTAGAAGCTAAACGTGAAAAGGACACCTAATAGTAAATCAGTCCAGGATGAGTTACTGCTGTGGGATGCACAGACAGAATTGGTAGGGAAAGGGGGAAGTGACTTAGAAACAACCATCTGAATAATAAGTCTTGCCTCTCGGGACACTTAACACAAGATTGGATTAGACAATAGAAAATTTACAGCAGGGAGCGTATTTTGCATTAACTAGATTAAACTTCTGCCATCCCTGATAAAGTTGTGTCTAGCAGAAGCACAAGGTCTGATCTAAAACACCTACACGAGCTAAAAGAGCTGCACAGCTTGCCTCTGTTACCTGAGCTTGTTGGATATCCAGGTTCTGCAATTGGCCTATGCATGGTTTGCCGCCTCTGGGACGCAGCACCAGGTCTGCTTCAGGAAAGCCCTTTGCACCAAGTTCTTGCAAAACTGAGAAGTGAAAGCAGTTCTCTTTCTGAGAATGAATGACTGTTTTGATGAAGTGAGGAGTCCCCTTCCAGAGATGAGCAAGGCACTCCCCTCCTTTCTGCTTCTGACAAGTCTGTGGAAGGATATGGAGAGTGAAAGACTGCCTTATTTAATGATATGTTCCAAGTTCATCTTCACCTTCAGACTGGAAAGGCAGACCTCTTACTGGTGTTTTCTGCATACACCAGCTCCTCTTTCCACAAATCAGACAGCTGTTGGAGATCTTCCTGTCTTGCTCCTGCTGCAGTGCTCTGTTTATTAGAGTCTTTATTCCACAATGTGCTAGAAAATATTTGGTCCTTTGTGGCATTATATTTTTCTCCTTTTGCATCTACTTCTTCCCAAATAAATCAGAAGGAAGCTTGCAGTATTTGAACTTTGTGATAGTGACTACTTGGAAGGGAGGATGAAGGGCTCCCTAGAGGGAGTATGAAAGGCTCACCATGAGTATCCTAAAGCATCATCACTTGACCTCATGTTTCCATAGTGCTAACATCCTTTGGCATAACAAAGTGGAAGTTAATGGACTGAAATGCCTTCCTTTTTTAAATGTAATTATTCTGGCTGCCTGATGATGTAACCTGAATCCTGATCATACCAGCAGTTTGTTCCTTGGCTTTAAAGCTGAGGACAACAGAAAGCCATAATGTTGAAGTTCATGGGCACAAGCTGTGCTTTCAGTGATGTTGTGTTTCATAAATACATGATTGTGTATTGATGACAAACACAAGATTTTCTCCTTGGCACGAAAGGAAGTGGTGGTGAGGAAGAAAAAACATCCCAACAGTAATGTAAACTGATGTTTATCTTTCCTGCCCAGGCAAGGGGCTGCTATGAAAAACCAAACCTGGAAAATTTTTCAGTCAACAAGCTCAATGGCATTTGGTGGGGTCCTTGCATCTTCCTGTGTGAGGAGCCTGCTGTCTTTCCTTAGGAGTTTTGGTGTTGCAGATATGGTAGTGGGGAAGTTTTATGTTGAGAGTGTTGCTTGGCCCTGTAACCTTAATATAATTTAATGATCAACAGGGCTATCTTTAGTCTCCACATAAAGGGAGAAGCCTCCTGACTTCACCCACTTTGATGAAAGGGACACCCGTCACTTCACTCATTTCTGTTAACCAGCTACTGAGCACTTCAGACCTGTCAATATGCCATGCCTGGTATAATCCAGGCCTTTCCTCCCTTCCATTGTTTCTGCTCAGATTTTTCCATCAGTGTGCTCAAATAATGTCACAGAGGAGCCTCTTTGTGAGGGGAGGAGGGTTTGGCTTCTGCTTCTTCAGTCTTGGAGTCTCCCGGGTTTGTTTATTATTCATATATATAAGTAAAACCCATATAAATATACGTCCTGATTTTTATGTATGTTCTTTATGAACAAGATTATCTTTCATAATTTAAGGTGGCTCTTAGCCATTTAGTCCGCGCTGTCTCTTCAGATGCAAACCTGTATTGCCTTAAAGCAAAGCGCTATGCAGGGTGCTCATCTCTCTTCCCTTTTGCTATCTTGGGTGCAGCATTTTGCTTTCAGACAGCAGCAGGGAGATAAGAGATACCTCACCCAACCTCTCCTTGCCTTTGACCTCCGTAGAGAAAATCTGGTGGATGCCTGGTGTGTGGCACAGTGGCACCTGCTGGTGTGAAAGACTGTCCCTGGGCGAGGGGGTGTCTGGAGACACAAATATGCAGCAAGAGGGTTTTGGGAGATAAGGGGTAGAAGTGAATGTATGCATGAATTGCATACATTGACCATGAGTCCTTTGGATTGCTGCTGGTGGAGGATGATGGCTTGTTAGAAATGCTGCCTTCACCCCTTCGTGGAGCTGTGGCAGCTCTCAGCTGTTGGGAGAAGGCATGGCAGTTCCTGCCTTTAAACACCTTAGGATGTAACTGCAGTTACACCAATAAATCTCTCATGCTGGGACCGGGGTTGCATGGGCTTCACTGAGAAACTCAGTTTTAGAGAAGATAAAACTCTTCATTTATAACTGTGTTACAGAATTTTGGTAATCCCTAAAAATAAAACTCTTAAATGAATCAACGAGGGACATGGGAGAGAGAAAATTTTATGGTGGACAGATTTGATCTGAATTTACAAGTAGTTCAGCTGTTAGAGTCTGTATTTCTTAAACTCTTACCAGGGAGCCTGGTCTAACTCAATCCAGATGTACACTAAAGCTGTCAGAGGGGGAAATCCTATTTTTAAAATACGCACCAGCGTGTTTCAAGGATCCTGGCCACGTTTCAGTGATTTACTGCAGCGGGTCCCAGCAGGGACCTGCTGAATCACGCCAGCCCTGCGGTCCTGGCCCGGGCCGCCGCCGGGTACAGCATCTGCCAGTCGTGCCATGTTTTGGAGTGGGGTGGAAGTGTCAGGACATGGGGTTTTGGGACTCCCTGGCTGTGGGAGCGCGTGCAGGCAGGTGGATGGAGATAAACCCACGGGCACCTACAGGAAAAGTGGTGCTGGGCCTGAGCCAGGGGATTGAAACCGATCTCCGAAACCGCACCTTGCAGGGCGGGCTGCCGTGCAGCGCTCTCAAGGCGGGTGCCTGCAGCATGGCCTCCCTCGCTGGCCCCCAGGCTTCCTCTGCTTCAGCTATTGGGGTTGCAGTTGGTCTGCTGCTGGAGGGTTTTTTCTCACTCGCTTCTCGGTGTTAATTGGGTTTTTTCCCTCCCCCACCCCTCGCTCCTTTAAAAAGCAAGAGGCGGACAGGGGTTGTTGCTGGGGCACTGGCAGTGCTGCTCTGGGGGTGTGAGCATGGAGCAGGATGGGGAAGGTGTGCAAGCCTGGGGTCCTGGCATGTGTGTGCACCCACCTGCAGCAGCATGAGAGAGTGTCCAGGCATTCAGGCTTTGGAAAGTGGCCATGCTGGGGAGAAACTTCTCAGCTGCAGAAGCGCAGCTTGGGAAAGAGTCCCAGATGTGGTGGCAGGCACCTGGGGGTTGAGAAGGGCAGGCAACCTTGTCACAAAAATGCAGCAGTGCTCCCCTTACTGACTCAGCCTGTGTCAGTTCCTGGTACAAAGTTTTCCATAGATTCTCCTCTACAAACTCCTAAAAAGCCCCACATGTAATTACTTAATGCTATGAGTTGCACAGTTTGTTTCTAGTTTTCCATAACATCCCAGTAATCTCTAGGTAAACGTCCCCACTGTTCAGTGGGAGATCTAACTGTGCAGCTACTTGCATAGGAGCACGTAGTGAGCAGAAGTGCAAACTTTCTAGTTGCTGTTCCTTCAGAGCTTGCTTTCCTCCTGAGAAAGAGCACTGCTTTGACCTCATCCTTAAGCCCTGGTGTATTTGTGTATCTAGATGTCGGATTCAACTCCTTTCTGATGCCTGGACAGAGATGCTGTTTGTCTGAACCACATAAGCATCACATAACTTACACTGCAATGTAACTGTAGACCCTGATGGTCTGTGACCTCGCTGTGCCCTGTGGCTGTACTTAGACACCTTGCTTTAAAACCCTGCTGTATTTTCACAGAATCACAGCAGGGTGGAGGTTGGAAGGGACCTCTGGAGATGATCTAGTCCAACCCCCTGCTAAAGCAGGATCACCTGCAGCACATTGCATGGGATCACATCCAGGTGGGTCTTAAATATCTCTGGAGGAGACTCCCTCTCTGACCAGCCAGTTTTACTGTACTGCTGACATTTGGACTGGTAAAACACTGGTAGACGATTACCGAAAAGATGTTGTGCCCCTTATGGTAGGCACTGGGTAATGTGCAAGGTTAGCAGACTGGGAGTTATCACTGAAATCTTTATTACTGGCACCATTTAGCCTGAGGCAGCTGAGTGTGACTGCTCTCACAGGCCTGGCAGGCCTGGCTCTGCCCGGCTCCCATCACCTGTTTTTCAGCCCATCCACTGCAGTGGTGTGACCTTGGCCTCAACCTCCTCCAAACCACTGCTCAGGGCTGGTAAGGTGCAGACCATCTCACTGCCTTTTGGTGATGTCTAAAGGACTGGGCTTCTGTTTGTGCACATTGTGCAGATACCGAAGAGGCAGTAACCGCCTCTTTAGCAGTTTAAAACCCTAAACTAATCCTGTTCATGTGAAGGAATGCTAACTGTTTTAATTGCTACTTGTTCACTACGCTTTGTATCTCTTTGACCTTTGTCTCAACAGGCTTTGTATCTCTTGTCTTTTTTCTCTCGCTTTCTAATCCAGAAAGCTGTTGCAAAGGTTATCATTGAGAGAGTGCTTTGGACTTTTTTTTCTTTTCAGAATATGGAAATCAAACATAAGACATGGACTAACTAATGTTCTTGGTTTGTTTCTGGAAGTTGGACTTCATCATTGTCTCAGTAAATATTTTTCCAGGAATCATCACAGCCAGCCTATGTCTAGTGGGATTTACCTCATTGGACAGATTTAATCCAAGAGGGTGCCACAGACAAGCACTATATTGGTGCTTGGGCAGCTCCACAGAGTCAGCCATGGCTGACCACAGCTACACGGACCAACAGCTAAGTCCACTGCACTCTTGACTTCTCCTCCATCTGTGTCTCTGGCTTGAGCTTCTCCTGGTCTGGGGAGTCTATTAGTGCTGGAGAAATACCGGACTTGAGAAGACAGTGAGAATGCGCCCTGTTTTGGCACAGGAAGAGAGGAGTCAGGGTAAGGATCTCCAAAGCCTTCTTCAGCAGCTTGTCAGACACCCTCAGGTTTCCTGGCTCTGTGCTGGGCTGCTTGCCTTCACGACATCATATTTCTGATCTGGGTGTAGAGCTGGAAAACCTTGAGCTGCCTCTGGACACATCCAGCTCGAGGCCAGGGTGTGCTGGGACAGACTGCTGCACTGCATGAAGGCAGCTGAATTACTGCTAGAAACAAATTGCCTCTGGGTGCTCTATGGCTGTATTCCCTGGTGCTCCATTTTAGCTACCAAGTCTAATGTGATTCAAGCTGGTTTTGTGCTGAACCAACTCTGACATAAAATACTTTCCTGTGACTGTTTAGAAGAAAAATTTTAGGAAGCTAATCTCAGCTTGTTTGTTGGTTTAATACACAATGTCGGGCAAATGACAACCTTTCTGTCTCCATTTATCCCTTGTATATGAGGGTTTATAATCCTGAAAAAAATGTGGTGAACGTTATTGTTCATAAAGTGCTTTGAGCCTTACTTTTTAAATAATATAAGTAAGACAAGAGAGAAAGAAGGAAAATGATCTAGGATCCTAATCTTAATTTATTTCTATAGACTTGTTTCTAAACACATGGTTAAAAAAACCAAACCCACCAAACTCCTAGTTCAGACAAGCAAAGAAGTGTACTGTTTGGAAATGTGTTTTTTTCCTGGCTGTGCTGGGCTCTCAGTAGGAACAGTGATTGTATCATCACCTGCTTGAGCACAGTGATGGTATCATCAACTGCTTGAGCATTTACAGTTGTTACCAAATGCCCAGACTGGGCTTTTGGGTCAGGCTGTATACAGATCTCACACCTGAGCAGTGTGACAGGCCGACATCCTTCACTGTATTTCTGGGAAGGTGACCCCCTCACAGGGGTGAGCGTGTGCTGCCTGCATGTCACCTCCTTCTAATGCAACCGCCAGTGTGCCCTGATGAGCAAGGGAGAGAGCCCCGGCACGCAGGACGGCCCCACTCTCGGCACTGGAGTCACTCAGCACCTTGAAGCTGCACAGAGTGGTTCAACTACCCTCCATCACATCTGGTTAATAAGACCTGCCCTACTTAGGAAGGAGATGAATCATGCTAATTCTTTTCAATTTGGCTTCACGGGCTCTTGATCATTCTTGTGCTTTGTAAAAAAGAATTGGAATCAGTTCAAAAGAGAAAAGACATCTCAGATTCATTTTTAAGTGGGGTGGGTTATTTTTGTGGGTTTTTTAAATAACACTGCAACACAGCTTTTCCTTTGGGGATGGACCTGGAGCTGCATTATTGGATCTATAGCTACTTAGCTTTCTGGACCTTTTTATTATTAATTTTTTTTTTTTTTTTAGCCAAATGTGTGAACTTTCTGTATGTTTATGAACTGATACAGGGGCAGTTTCATCAATTTTAGCTGCTGAAAAATAATGGTATTACTGTGCCCTGCTTGGTGTAGTCAGGTATAAACATATGATGTTGACTAGGAAATAAACATCAGCATCTTCTGAATAACAATCTTACTGAGCTCACAATTAGAGTAGTAGTAGATTTTTCTCCTGTGAACACTTCCTTTTAAACAAATAAAAAGTAGAAGTATTTTTGGAGGGATCCACCTAACAAGAGGCAGCTAGTTGAGGCTCCTGCTCAGGGAATTTAGGTTTAAAATGTTCCTCAAGCCAAAAGTACCATCAGGGTGTTTCACAGGTATCTTATGGATGTTGGGGTTAAAGATCTGTCTCTCCTGCCAATAGTTCCCTTCTCATGATAAAAGGCCTCCAACATCCCTACATGGGGAGCCCAAGAGAACACTCTCAGAGAAAGCACTGCAGCTTGATGGTTACAATATAGAACCTGGGATACTAGAGATGCATCTTCAATTCCTCTTCTGAATAGAGTAGTGATTTCATTCTGGATCTCTAGCTCACTATGGCAGTGTCAGTCTTTCTTTACATCTAACGCAAAGCTTTGTCCTGAGCAGCTATTTCTTCAGTTTTGTCCAAATGGATTTATTTTCTCATACATGCATTTTAGCTGATGAAGGAACCCCTAACCAGGCACAGTAATGATCCCCTACAGAAGATGTGCCTGGGTCTTCCTGGAAAACAATCCCACAGGGTTAGCGGTCCTTGGTTATCTTCATGCAGATCCTCAGGTCGCTTCCTCATCTGTGTGTGTGAGCTACAGGGATCAGAGCCTAGACCCTGTGGGTGGGAAACTCTGCAAATGCTTCCATCCTTGAAAGTACTCTGACTCAGCTGGCTGAGGTCCTGGACTGCCTGGTCTGACCAACCCTGATAGAGAGGGATGGACCTATGGTGGTCTTTCTGACCTAATTAATACTGTGGTTCTTATTCTCCTTTGCAGTTGGATGGGCTTGCTCTCATACTGGCCGTTGTTTCGTACATCACTGCCACACTGATGCCATCGAGCACTTGGTGATACAGGTGGCCTTGTTTGCTGACGTATCTCATCTTTCCACGCAGATGCTGCACCGGTTCTTGGACTGACAGACCCAAGACTCTGCTACTTACTGGATGGGTTCCTCTTCATTTACGCAGTCGTCATAACAGCCCTTTTTGTGAAAGCAAAGGTCAGTCTATCCAAACACTGATGAATTTGGCTTTAGTGCTGTAAAGAGGTTGGGCTTGGCTGGAAAGCTGGGGTGGAGAGCAAGCATCTTTCTTAGAATAGGATTTTTTTTTAATATTATTTTCTCTTTTTTCTTTTTATAAATTTTCCTCCTTTTCCAGTGTTAACCCTGGGGGAGTTCTTTCTGAGGGCTCCAGAATCACAGAATCATAAAATGTGTGAAGTTGGAAGGGGACTTTAGAGGTCATCTAGTCCAACCCCCCTGCAGCAAGCAGGGACATCTTCACTAGATGAGGTTGCTCAGAGCCCCATCAAGCCTGACCTTGAGTATCTCCAGGGATGGGGCCTCCATTACATCTCTGGGCAACCTGTTCCAGTGATCTAACACCCTCATGTTGAAGAACTGTTTCCTAACATCCAACCTAAATCTCCCTTTTTCTAGTTTAAAACCATTACCCCTTGTCCTACTCCTACATGCCCTGGTGAACAGTTCTTCCCCAGCTTTTTTATAGGCACCTTTCAAGGACTGCTATAAGGTCCCCCTAGAGCCTTCTCTTCTCCAGGCTGAACAAGCCAAACTCTCTCAGCCTAGAGAATGGAGGGGAAGAGAGTGTGTGAGAGTATTTTGATGCTACAGTTATGGATGCAGTCAGGGCTTCTGGATATTGTAGCTGGGGCTTGCCTGGTCAGCAGAAATGTGGTTTCTTCTGCTGCTTTGTCCTTGGAAAGAGAGGAGGGGATATGCAGACTATTCAGGATAAACACCGAGCTTGCCAAGGATGTATTCAACTCTCCCAAGGAGTCAAGTATCTTTGATAGCATGAGTGCGATGATGCAAGTGGTACAACCCAAACCACCACAGGAGAGGAGGTTGGAGTGGGGATGTACACAGCTTGATGGGCTGTTGTTACCCTCCAGTAGCTGATCAACATCTAGTAGCTTTAGTGTGCTTCCATGGAGGAAGGTAACTTAATGTGATGGAGGCACGTATGTTTCTAGACCGTGTGTGCTCTGAGACCTCTGCTAATAATATGAGAGAGAGGTGCTCTGCCTCTCCCCAGCATGGGGCACTCCAGTGCAGTGGTGCTTTCAGCTAAGCCTAAGCAGGACAGAAGGTGCCGTGGCTGCTGTCTGCACAGTTGGCTCAGCCTACCCCCCACCCCCCGCGCCCAGAAGCAAAGGCTTGCTGTGCCTAGGAACTTGGCTTGCTGCTGGCCAGGTCGGGGCTGAGATCTCCAGCAGGAGCCCTGACATAGTGATGATGCGCTGCTGATGGTGCCCCACCAGCTCTCTGGTGGGATCATTTCTCAGGACTGCAAAGCCAGTGCTGAACCCGGAGGGAGGGAAGGAGGGAGGGAGGGAAGCTTGGAGGAAATGAGCAGAACTCAGTAACAGCAATGGAGAAGCATTTTTGTTGCTTGTGTAAATCCTGACTGCAGGTGAAAGTGCTGCTCTGGGGCTGGAGGCCTTTTTGAGGCTGCTTGAGAGCCAAGCCGCTGGGGCAGGCAGAGCACGTGCTGCACCTGCCAGCGCGTCGCTTGGCGCGGGACAGGAGAGCGTGATAGCTACAGGGGACTTGGCAAAGCATCCAAGGAGGAGTGTGAACCTGTCACAGGGAGGTGCCATGGCCATGGCACGCTCACCAGCTGCTCTTCCTTCCCAACCCAGAGCACGTCTTAAGCTGCTGCTGGGGGGCAGAAATGTGTGTGGTTTCTCCTGCAGGGGCTCCCTGCTGGAGCTGGACAGGGCTCCTGGTGGGAGGCAGCAGCTCTCACCTTCAGGTCTGGGAGCGTTGGCTGGTAACGCTCAGCCTGCGGCTGCAGCAGGTAAAGCCATGGCATGAGGGATGGCAGCAGAAGGAAGGGGAAAGCCGTGCCTGTGGTCTGCACGGGAGCCTCGCAGCAGAAAGCAGCAGAGGCGCTGGAGCTGAAACAGCACTGTGAAGCACCAAGGGGCGTTTTCTGAGGGGTCTCTGTCTTGTCCCAAACCTAGGACATTTTTATAAATCTTACAAGCTGTGTCATACCTTGCACCTTGCCTCCTGGCCAAAGGAATGTTTTGTGGAGGCTTTTGTCTGGGACTCAGCCTCATCTCTCTTGGGAGCTTTTTACTGATGGAGAGTACAGCCAACACCTAGGCTCTGTTGCCAGAAACATGGTCCCACCAAAGGTTCACAGATGATAATGGCATGTTCATGGAGAAAGGGGCAGAGCTTGTAATTAATTACTACAAATACGATTTTAAAAGACAAAGTCAAGTTTATCCTATGCCTAAATACCAATCTAGCTAGAAAGTTGCTTTAAAAGACACCTTTAGCATACGGCAGCAACTCAAGAGGCTAAAGCACTGTGGTTTGATGCTGTTTTTGAGAAGACTGGGGCACAGAGTAGCTGCTCTCATTGACCTAAATCTGCCCCATTTACCTGCAAGTTTGGCTTAGCGACTGGCTGCTCATAAATATCATGAGGAGCCGAGACAAAGAGTAACTACAGAAGGGAAATCCTTCACCTCTTTGTTAGTTGCCACTTGTGCTCACTTAACGTGGTGGCACTGCGGCCCTGCAAGCCAGGTGCTGCTCCTGAGGGGCGCAGGGATCCCCTGCACCCTCTGAAGCTGAGGACACCCAGGAACTGGGCAAGCAGCACTTTTGCTGGATGACTGGAGCATCAGGGGTGCTTTTGGTTGCTAGGAGCCCCAGATACAGGGTTTTTCTGAACACAGGCTGCAATCACAATTTTCTAGCGTGATGGAGCTACTTCCAATAGCCCCATCCAATAGGTCCAGGAGCTACTGGAATGGGAATGCAAAAGCAGTGGGGGGAAAAATCCAACCCAAACCAAACCCAGACGCTTTGAGTAGCAGTCACTCACAATTAAAGTGACCTGGCTGCTGAGAGCAACCTGGTGTGCAGATAAAAGTGCTGGTACAGCAGGGGCTTGTGTTGCCTGTAGTCCCACAGCTGCCATGGGTGGGGGGTTCCCTCTTTCTGAGGAATCTGTAGGAGGGAGGGAATGAAAGGACTGAATGCAGCCGCTGTCTCGCTGCTCACGGTATGGTCTCTCTTCCAGCTTACCCAGCCCTCTGAACCACAACTGCAGCCAGGACAAGAAGACGTGTATAATGTAAGTAACTACCGGGTTTTGGGTGTTTCACACCTGCTATCCAGAGAGACCTTGTCAAGCACTTGGAGGCAGCGGATCATAAACCCTTTGGATGACCTGGCTCATGGAAGGCCTGTACCCAGCGTGCAGCCAGCAGCTCTAAGGGGGAAAGGAAAACCCAACAAGGGCAGCTCCTGCTCTGCTCTCACTTACCCGGCTGGGTGGTGGCTAGATATGGGGGCCGCTGGTCCCCATTGTGGTCACAGCCAGCCTGCTTCGGGCACGGTGCTCAGCGTGCTGCACTGTGTAACGCACCCACAAGAGCTTCGTGTGTGTGTGTGTGTGTGTGTGTGTGGCTGCAGCCACGGGGCTGTTAGGTATGATGTGCACACCCCAATTTTACACCCGGCCCTCTGCAGCTGGCTTGCAGCTCTGGCTGATGGCCATTCCTCAGGTGACTCCCAGGCATGCCACTGCCTGTATCGCTGATGTTATCTGATGTGTGCTGGAGGAAGGACAAGCACACAGGAATGCTGCATGGTTGACTCTGGGTGGCTGTCGCTCCCCAATCAAGTGTGTGGAGGAGTCATCACAGCCCAGTTGTCCCCAGGGTTTACCTGTTGCCCTGCAGTGGGACCTGTTGTACCAGAGGTTCACCTCTCCACTGTGCCCCAATGTCACCAGCATCCAATGGCTCTTTAGGCAGTGAAAGAGGACAGGGACAAGACCCCGTCCATCCTTCCTAGCTAAATTGCTCACTCATGGCAGCATTAAACTGTAGCTATTTTTGCTATGTCTAGTTGTCTTTTGATTTTAATTTTTTTCTCTCACGCTTTTGACCATAGCCACATCCTGTGATGAGTTCTACTGTTTAACTGTGTGATGTATGAACACTAATGCGTGAGGTTTTTATGGTTCAAGAAGTGTTGTGTTGCCTGTCACCTTTTCAGTAGCATTGTCATCTGTGTTGTTCTGACCTGAAGGCTCTCCTTTGCCCTCTTCCAAGGTAACTTTTCCCATGCAAGATACGTGTTGCATACAAAATTCCTACAGCTGCTTGCTGCAAGTTTAGACAAGCTGTTCTGGAAGAAAAAGCCCAGCTCGTGGATCTGCAGCCACCAGTGGGCCAAAAAACATGAAAGCTAGGGTCCTGCCCCCTCGCACGCTTTCATTTTCAGCTCAGTCCCACTTAAAAAAGGGCTCTAAACGCAATGGCTCGCAGCCTTGTGCTGCACAAACCACTCGGTGCTGTTCCCAGGGCTGAAGGACAGAAATCACAGTTGCATTAAGGGGTAAAATAATGTCTAGCTCCGTTACAATACTCATGAGGTTGGGCACCAAACTGGGTTCCCTTTCTTTTCCTGTCTTAAGTCAAGGTGTATTTTCTGGTGACCATAAAGTCTGGCTCTGCTTGCTTTCTCACCTCAGAAACTGTCTCGTGGACACAGAGACGAATACGATGTTCTGGGGGCAAAGCGAGGTGCAGACCCCGAGATGGGCGGGAGACACCAGGTAACTTCCTCCCACACACACCTTTTCCTTTCTATTACTCTGGTTCCTTCCTTCCCGTGTCTACGCGCCGCTCAGGCACTCATCGGGTGTTTGCAAAGCACCCCTGCCTTCCTGGAGAGGGGAACGCAAAATCCGTGTAGTAACTCTGGCAAGAGTAAACCTCCCCCTCCCCCACCCTCCCCTTTGATCTGTACCCCTCGTGGCCCCCTGTCACTCTGCTGAGAGCTTGCAGCCACCCAGAATAGGAAGTGACACCCAGGCTTGGGGCGGATGTGGGGCAGGCAGGGCAGGAGTGGGTGTTTCACCAGAGCTCACTGCATGTGACGCCGCCAAACAAGCGGCATCAAAGGAAAGCAGCAGCCAAAACAACTGTTGCTGCTGCAGAGCCCAACAGTTTCGAAAGAAAAGGGAGGGGAAACCTTCTGCATCAGTGTGTGGGGCTTGCCCGCAGGTGACAGCTGTGGGGATCAAGCAGAGAGGAGACAGATAGGTTTTAGCAATTATTAAAATTAATTTTTCCAGAGAACAGGTTGTCTTAACAGAGCCTCCTGGGTGGAGACAAGATGGGCTCTCAGGGGTGCGGCACGTCTGTAGCACCGTGGCTGTGCCTTAGAGCAACCGCACGGGCCCAGTGAAGGGGTTGGGAACGCTGGCAGTGCAACACGTGGGCAGCTTTCTTCTTTTCTTTTACAGCAGAGGAGAAAGAACCCGGACACCGTCTACACTGTGAGTAGAGAGAACCGGAGGGAGAGGAGAGGGAGGGGTGGCTGGAAAGAGGAGATCCTGTTTCATAGGAGACTTCTCCCCCTACATAATTCCAATTTAACAACTGCTTTCAAAGACTTCCCTTCTAGCCCCTCCCCATGCCCCCACCCCCCTTTTTTTCCAGAAAGTTCCTGTTCCCTTCTCTGTGCCAGGAGCAAAACCTTGCCAGATGGGGAAAAGAATTTGGATCAAGACACCTGCTGATCCCTTTGTGTTAGCCGCTGGTGACTAACCAACCCACGTGCCATGTGGCTGGTGCTGCAGTGTTCTGTGTGCTTTCTCTGCAGCCTCCCTGACAAAGGCCAAAGGCCTGGGCACCCCAGAATAGCTGCTTAGGTGCCTCCTGATTTCATTGATTTAACTCTGTACTCCCAAGGCTAGATACAGGAATGTTAAGGCTCGTGTCTTAACTCGGGTTTTTCTGAGTGTGTGGTGCTTGCTGAGGGATGAGCTTCTTTCCGACACCGGCCTTCATGGGTGTTGACTTGGGTGCTCTGATCACAGCATTTCAGCACCGCTTCCCTGGCAGGAGGATGGAAGCGAGCTTCCCTCTCTCTGAACCTTCACCCTGCAGTGTTGGGTCTAGGGAAAAGGGAAACCTGAGCTGCACATTTGGGTCTGACTCCTCAACAAGCGCTGCTTAAAGCTTTTCTTTGGAGAGCTCTGATTGTGGTATCTGGTGACAGTCCAGAGAAAGGCCTTGGTTGAGGGGACAGTTATATTTGTTTCAGTGTTTGGAGCTGGCAAAGCTGATTTGACCATGTATAGCATCCATTTCAATGCCCATCAGTCAGGTCCCACCACTGTCCCTTCTTCTCTGGAATTCACTGAAGGCAAGGCAGCCCCAGAGACACCAACTTGGAGGTGCAGTTACTCAGGGACTGGCTTGGCTTCTCTAGGACCATTGCTGACTCTCTCTCCCTCTGCTTGCAGACACTGCAGAAGGACAAGATGGGCGAGGCGTACAGTGAAATCGGAATGAAGGGCGAGGTGAGTCCTGCTTGCTTTCCTCTTGGAAGCCTGGGATGAAAAATTCTTCATTGAATTCCAGAGCAGCAGCCCTAACTGCATGTGGGAGGAGGTCCCTCTGTGCTGTCCCACAGTACCTCCAGGCACTGCTGAGAGCAGGTCCCTGATTCCTGTAGCAGCCGGGGGGCTTGGTGCGGCAGTAAGAGAGGCTGTAGGTGTAGTTTTAGGGTTGCCATGAACCGTGGTGGAGATCCAACAGGAAGCTTTGTCCCATCAGCATTAGAAACACAGCCTGTATGCCAGCAGGGTGAATAACAGCAAGGGGAACTATGTCAGCTGTTGGACAGCCAAATTCTGGCGGCCGCCCCAGCTGAGGCGGTGTGGGGGGGGTATGAGATGGGTGAGGAGAAGCTGAAGTACTGTCTCGTTTCAAACACTGCAGCGGCCGAGGCCCGGCACCTCACAGGGCTTGAGTGTGTTCCTCCTGAGCAAGTCAGAGCTGGAGGCTCACAGTTTCCCCTCGGTGGGCTGTGGAGGCAAGGCTGCACTAAAGGCACCAGAAAGTGATAGCAGACTCCTCCTTGTGCCTGTCTTCAGACCACCCATGGGGGAGCATTCTCCTTCCCCCACCTCCACGCTCGTGTGTTTAAGAAGGAACAGATCAGTTGGGTCTAAAGCTGGCAGTAAACGTGGAGTCTTAGCTCTGAGCACCAACTGCTGGGAGAGGGGAGCCAGTCCTGAAAAAACAACCCTCTGGGGGCTCTACTGATGGCAAAACGAAAAACTGCTGTGACCTGCCTGGGGTTTATGGTATGGCAGTGTCTGTAATGGAAACCTTCCCTTTCCCTCTGGGGAAAAAGGGTGTTTCAAAACACCATTTAGTGCTGAGAAATGCTGAGGCAACACCGACATTTAATCTGTTCCCCCTTTTCATTATTCTGATGCCCACCTACCACATTCCAGCCTGGTTAAAAGCTGAGTACGCAGAGTCCCGCCATGTTTGTATGACTATTGCTGGGGCTGCAGGCCCAGAACAAAAGCCCTGCCTCCTCCTAGGTATATCCTCATTTAACAGACTGCAGCGGGCACTACTCTTTGCCATGGAATGTTTGGGCTAACAGCGTGCTGCTGCTGCTGTGGGACAGTTACAACCAGCCACCTGGCAGCATCCATCCAGGGGGCTCTGCTGGCCCAGGTTCTCACCTGGAAATTGGGCACTCGGGCACAACTTGGCAGCTCCCTCCCCCCACAGCAGCAAGTGGGTTCAAGCATGAAGTCTGAGTGACCCTACTTGTGTGCTCTGCTTGTACCATGATGGTCCCAATACCTGTTTCACTGAATCCTGTGTGACTTTGTCCTCAGACAGCCTGACCTGCAGGTCCCTTGAACATCCAGACAGCTGACCAAGTGCGTGCCAGAATCTTCCTTTACTTACTTATCCCTGTCTGCCCAAGGAAAGGCAGAGTCCCTTGGACACCACCTGATGTGCAGCAACTTAGGAAATACAGCCCCATTTTTTACAGGCATGCTTACTGTACATGAAGCAGTCGGTGTCTGTAGGAACGCTGCCAAATCTCTACACGTACAGTAAGTCAAAGGCATAGCTTTAAAACAGTATGACAGAGAAGTATGTCAGCAAACCAAACTGATTTTGTTTTTATTTCCAGCCCTTGCTGTTTTTCCTCCACCAGCCCTTGCAGCACGCTTGGGCTGGTTCAGACTTGGCAGGTGCTTTTCCTCCTGCGCAGAAGGTGTCCAGGCCAAGTGCAGCTGCAGACCCTCAGGACAGTTTGGGGGATGTCAGGGGTTTCTTTACTTTTGCATAGTGGGAAGAGCACTCACTGATCTACGCTTCCTTTTCTTTCCCGAAGCAGCAGAGGCGGCGAGGTAAAGGGAATGACGGTGTCTACCAGGTAGGCAACGCATCTGGCACCTGCTTCCCTCTTCTGCCCCTGGTTATGCATCACACCACAGGGTTAAGTGCTGGATGATGCAGCAGTGCTTTCAAAGTGCTTTTGTGAGGACAGTCAGTCAGCCTCAAGGCAAAGACCACGCTGCTGGTACCTGGGTCACAATGCAGCTGGCAGAAACATTTGTTGAGCTGCTGTGGTAGGAACAGTTTCTGCAGCTCTACATCTTGGAGAATCGCCTTTCGACGGGGGCAGAAGACTGGTATGGTTCTGCCGCTGACTCATTCACTGCATGACTGGAAACCAACAGCATCTCAGCACAGAGCGTGCTGGTCAGCACCTCCAGGCCAGTGTTGCATCACTAGGGCCTCCTTTGGGCCGCCACGCATCACTGCTCCAAAGTGCATTTCATTTCCGCAGAAGCCCGTCCGTTGTCACTGGCATCTCCAAGTGACAAACATAAAACACATCTGAAAACACGCCTGAAGGAGCCATTCTGATGCAGCTCGTGGCAGGGCAGTTTCCCCTGAGGTGGTTCGGTTGTAGCTAAGGCTACCTTCCTTCAAAGCCTGCTCTATAGGCAGTCGCTGGTGGCTGAGGAGCAGCCCCATCTTACCAGTGCACGCGGTGTGCTGCTAAATATTCACAGCAGAGGAGCACAGGGGAGCAAAAAGCTCTGCAAGCAGGCACCATGTCTCACCAAACCCTTGCTCTTGGAAGCCGCAGGTACCTCTGCTCTGGCAGCCTCCTGGGCTGACCTGTGACTCCCCCACATCTCCCGCTGCCCCACTCTTGGAGTAGTAGGCTCCACGGCTGCAGCAGAGATCTGTAACATGCATGTTGCAGCTGCCTGACCCCCTCCAGAGCAGCCCTGCAAGAGGAGGACTGCTGCGTTGCCGGAAGGGGTGGGAAGCGATGCTCCCCAGGGCGTGCAGCCACCTGAAGCCCCACAGCCAACTTACCAGGAGTTGCGTCTGACTTCCAAATCACAGGGGAGAAGGGCAGAGACCAGAGCTCACGATTAGAGGTCTGTTCATTTAGGTACCAGGCAAAGGTCACGCTGACATTAATTAGCTCTTAAATCCGCAATAGCATGCAAACAAAACATAACCAGTTAGGACGAGTTGCTCCAGCCATACGCTCACAGCAGCTATCCAGGCTGCTTCTTGCCTTCAGGTAAGTGACAAGGACTAAGGAGATGCTTGTGGCTAAAAGCCTCTGTGGGAACAAAATAAATTAAAATTGAGAATTGGACTCCTGACCCCCGTGGTCCCATTCCCAGTCAGCTGGGGAGACCCAAGTTCTCGGATTGGTAGCTCATCTGTTTTTTCTCTTTTCCAGGGCCTCAGTACAGCGACCAAGGACACTTACGCTGCTCTGCAAATGCAGACCCTGCCCCCCGCTAAGTGGGAGCTGTGCTGGGGGCGGGCATGGCGAGAGGTGCCCACCTGCTTTGGGGAGGGGAGGGAGGAGATGCCCATTTGGTCCAAGCCAAGCGCTGCCTGTTTTCTTCATGCCGCAACCTCCTTTGGTTGGTACGCAGAGGGAATACGCGCCTGGGCTTGGTCAGGCCCTTCTCCCTTCCCTGCTGCGTCGTGTAACTGCAAGCTTCAGCTATTAAAATGTACATACCTGTACAGTTGGTTCCGGTAATTGTGGTTATTAGGCCAGTTTTTGTAAGGGGGACCAGAGCACCCCAACTAACACGGCTGTTTCTGTAGCTCTGTGTTGGCCTTCTGGGGGGCACCAAGACCTGCAATTACGGCTTCGTTGCATTAGGGCTGTACTTCCCTCCTGTGGTATTTATCTTTAGGCTATCTGACAGCGGCCAGCCAAACCTTTTGCTTTAGATATATTAGAACTGCTTCAGTGGGGGACTGTTGTTTTTGCTTTACTTATGAGAAGCGAGGGGCTGTTACTACAGTGAAGGAGAGAGGCGAGAAGCCCACCTTTCAGTACAACAGACACCAGCATGGAGCTCCAAGCAAAGAAGGAGCCATGGCATTGCCCCCATCCAGCACCTGGAGCTGAACAAAAGCCAGGTAACCATCCAGAGAGACTTCTTGGAAGGCAGAACAGGGACCCGTTACAATACAAACAAGGAGAGGGGATGCTGGTACAGAGAGACCAGTAATACAGCAAAAGACGAGAGAACTCACCTCGGAGAATCCCTGTTGCCTGAAGGGTTTGGCTGAGGCCTCTGCCCCCTTGCTTAGCAGCTTTTATGGGGCGCCTGTTCCACAGTGAGAGTTGTAGGAGAGGGTGCGGGACTTTTGATGGCAGGAACAGGCCCGAACTGTCAATTCTGGGCAACAGCCACTGTGCAACAGCCACCGTGAACGCAGTTTCCAAACCAGTCTGTCATCAGGTTTCCTTTAAAAGATGATGCAGGTATCATTCCAAAGAGATGTTACTTCATTAAGTGTAATGCATTGTTGATGACTCAATAAAGTTAGCATCAAAGAACTGTGTGTGTTTGTGCGGCAGCTGTGGGAATGGTACCCACTCATAAGCTGGACCTGTTTGCTCACAGCAGCATCCGCTCCTGGGCAAGTGGTCTTCTGACAGGAGCTCCCAAACACAACCTGAGAGGTGGGATGGGATGTTGGAAAAAATGCTTTAAGCCCAGGTAGCAGTGGGACACTCAGCACCTGCTGCAGCCACAGTTTTGCCAGTGACATCCAAGACTGAGCAACGGAGCCTGGGAGCAGCTCAGTAAGGGCAAGACCAGCCTGGCAAAATAAAGGGTATTTTAACTTGGATCAGGAGCTGACCCCTTCCTTCTGCTGCCCCACCGGAGCACAGTTCGAGGCTGGGCGAGCAGGAGCTACAGCATGGGCCCTGCCCCAAGGGGGTAATGGGTTGGTTTCCTCAGGGCCCAGGTTAGCAGCAGAAAGACTCACTGAAATTGCTGCTCAGCAAATGACAAGGCTGCACCCAACTTCTTCAGCAGGGAGCTGCAGCTGCAGTAGGTGGACAGTGCTTTTGAGGGGTATTTCGGAGACACTGAAGGGGGGTGGGTGGGATAATAAATGAACTGAGACATCTCATGAACAGCTGCGAGAGTGTCTGGCACAGATGTCCCTACATCCCTTCTGCAATGACAAGAAAAACCTGGGCAGTACCTCCAACAGCTGGGCTGAGAGCTGCAGTAAAGTTGCTGCTGCAAAATGTTCTTGGTGCATGACCAGAGAATGCTGAAAATAGTTTTTTTTAAAAAACCACCATGTATGTATATATATAAAAAACAATCACGCCACCCGATTTGCAAGGTGCAGAAGGCAAAAGTTGCAGCAGTCATCAAATGCCAACCACCAACCAATGGGGAAGAAATCCTTAGAGGAAAAAGGTCACCTTCCTGCTCTTTATGTACAAACAGGTCTCAGTTTTGCCAAGCACCCAAGGCTTGTTTCGGGCACACTCACCGTGGGCATCTCTCTGCCTTTGGGAAGCCACTGGAACCGGTTTTCCGCAGAGGAGTTGATGGTACACAAGCTGAAGAAAAGCCAAAAACCCAGGGTGGGGGGCTTCCCTCTCCCCTGCCCCCCGTCTCGATCAGGCAGGGGGCGCGAGGGAGCGATCTCCAAGCCTGGGGAAGGGGCACTGGCCTCCCCGCCACACATCATTTAAAAATGACAAACAAGGGCGTACATGTTAAAACACTTGGAAAATGGTTTAATGATGTTTACAACAGAAATGAACTGTACAATTACAGTAAGTTTAATATATATAAAAAATTACAGCAGACAAATGCATCTACACAAAATCTACCGTTTCATTCTGATTTACTGTAATCTACACAATCTCTCAATGCCTACAGCTATCCGTAGGCAACCACTGGGAAAATAATAATAATAATAATTAATAATAATAATAATAATAAAGGACATCTTTAAAGAGACAGCATTTCACCTTCCTCCTCACCCCTAGTGTGATCAGCAAGGTTTTGAAATGTGTGGGACTCTCACATTTCAGTCTCGAGAGAAAAAAAAAGCTTGGGTTGCGTTTGGGTCTGGGTTTTCCTATGTGGGGCCCTCCCATCCCCCCCAATTTCAAGGGTGCTGCTGGTGCAGGTGCCGCTGCCCAGAGGCACAGAAGAGCCGCGCCTGGGGAAGGGCTGGAGGAAGGACCTTCCGAGCCGGGTCAGTGGCAGCAGCACCCAGCAGTGAAACCATTAAGACTCGAAGTTTCTCTTCCTTAGAGCGGAAAGGGAGCGCCCGGGGGCTGCAGACATTCACAAGTCACTGCCACCTCTGAAAACTACGGCCGGGCTCTGAAGAGGGGGCTGGTTCTCCAGCTCCCCGTTCTTCCTACAAGGGTGAGCTTTTCAAATCAACCTGTTCGAGGTTGCGGCTTTTTTGGTTTGGTTTTGGGTTTGTTTTGGTTTTTTTTTAAAGGAAAATTCAAGCGGCTCCTGCTTTGGCCCATCCCTTCCGAACAGTGACACCCCTTCACGCTGAGAAAGAACCTCAGGTACGCGGGGGAAACAAAAGAACATGCTGTCTCTTTAAAAAGAAAGAAAGAATCCCAGTTGGGAGCGGCCGTCAGTGAAAATGCAATCCAAATTGGCGGTCTGGTGGAAATTCCTCATGGAATATTATGTACAGTTTAAAAACCCTTAGTTGGTTTTCTTTTTATTATTTATGAACACCTAGGCAGTGAAAACTGTTATGTTAATACGTACATAGACACACCCAAAACATACAAAAATACTATTATTTCAAACTACTAAGAATAGGACAAGTTCAGTTATCTCCATGCTATGACTTTAAGAGCATTACACTGAAACAAACAAGAATTTAAACGACAATTTTTTAATATCCCAGAAATATACCAAAATATACATCTAAGCTTTGGAATTACTGAGGTTAGACTAATGCAAGTGCTGGGTAATCGTACTTAATACACAAGTCTAAGGTTCTGCAGGAAAGAAATTATCTTTGGTATCTGCATCAGGCTAATAATATTAACATTTGGATTTTGCTTTGGGATAGAGCTTGTATGACCCTAGAACCAAACACCCCCCAATCAACTGAGATTAAAAAGATCCATGTAAAAAGTTCCTCCATTTGCAACCCCCCCCAAAAGTTAAAAAGTCACAGGCATCTACCTAGCATAAAAGGTTGAGAAATACAATGCATAGTTGCACAGTGGTGCTGCAAAAATAAAAGAAATCTAGAAAAAAGGAACTAGAGGAGAAATGAAAAGCTGCTTCTTCTTCTTCCAGGGATTTCTCACAACAGGACAGCCTCTTCCAAGCAGTGACGGGGGAGGGGGAAGCTCAGAAGTGCACCTCAGCGTGTATTAATCAACATCACCCAGCCCCCAGAGGGTTAAAGCACCCAGCAGAGCAGCCAATCCTGCGCCCAAGTCTTCAGCTCCTCAACCCACCTGCGAAGCCCCCGGCTGGCAGACCCCTTCCCAGAGCCCCGGATTTCACCCCCAGGGTGGCAAGTTTCTTCCTGGGGCGGTTTGGAGGGGGCCGGGCCCGGGGCAGCAGCCCCTTGCCTGGGGCAGCCCCTCCAGGCGGGACCTGAGACCCTTGGCCCGGCCTAGGCCTGGCCTCACAGGTGGGCTCGGTACTGAAGACGCCCTTTGTCTTTGGTTTGTTTGTTTGTTTTGAGTTTATACAATCATTAGGAAATCTTTGGTTTTGGCTGGAAATTTTAAAAGAACAAAACAAAACAAAGAAACCGCCCCCTCCCGACTCATAGCAGCCACCGTGACCTGACAAAGCTTCTCTTTCCCATGGGGGTAGGGGAACTACATTCAAATAAAGATGGACCGGGTTAAGGACGCAGCTTCTGGCCAGGCTGGGGAGGAAGGGATACAGGATTGTCAAATAATAAAGAAGAAAATTAAATATTTGGAGATTTCTTTTTTTGTCTTTTTTTTTCCCTTTTCTTTTTTTTTTCCTCTTTTTTTTTTTTTTTTGGTCATGTTAAAAAGTGAGTAACGTGTACACAGCACTGGGCTGAGAGCGCCTCAGGCCCTGGCGTTGAGCGCTGCCCTGGGGCAGCTGCCCCAGGGTGAGGGAAGATGGAGAGGGGAAAGGGGGAGCCTTTTCCGAGGAGAGCGGAGAGGAGGGGGTGGATATTCACAGACTAATCAAGAGGACCCCTTGTAACCAAAGGAAATAAGATAAGATTGCAATTTGCCCTCACTTTGCAGTAGCTTTTAAGCAGCGACATTCAGAGGCGTTAGGGGGTCACTCCCCAGGTTGCAGGTCACGGGGTGCTATAGGCCAGAGTTCAGTGTTAATCAAAGGAGGGAGGGCAGACTTGGCAACTCTGTAGGGTTTGGAGAAAGTTAAAGCAAGTTACTCAGTTACGAGTTAGAATGAGGTATACGACAGCTCCTGTACCTGTGGCGGATAAACACCCCACACCTACTCACACCTAGCCTTAGACACTACACCACAGAGGAAGGAAATGGAACAACGGCACTGGTGGGGACGAAGAAGCTACTGCCCGGGTCCTCCCCACAGACGGCTGGCACGTGAGGCGCCCCACGGGGACCAGCGCTGCTCCAGACCTCTCCAAACCACCTGCGGGCAGCTCCGCAGCGATCCCTTCCCTCCTTCCCTGCCTGGCAGGGAGGCCCAGCCTGGCTCCCCGGGAACTCACGGGGAGCGGTGCTGATCCCCCACCCTTTCCCATTGCGTTTCCCCCTCGGACTGCAGGGAGCACCTGGGTCCTGGAGGCCGACATGTGGAGAGCGGGCAGGGGAAGACCTAGAGGTTTTGTCTCAACTGCCTTCTGCTCAGGACACTGTCATGGGCGCTCTGGTTCCTAAACTGTTTCTCAAGGGGGTTATGCAATCGCCAGGGCTCGCCCCTCGGCACACTGCTTCCAATAGGATTCCCTCTGGTCAGTACTCTCAGGTTCCTACAGCACCACAACACGGCAGCTTTGTCCTCCTACTACTAGGTTATCACATTCAGGGAGTGGGGCTTGAGTGGCAGCTGCTGCTGTGCCAGTCAGCAAAGGCAGTGTGAATCCTGAAGTGGGGCCTACGACAGATAAGAGAATTTGGGGAGGGAAGGGGAAGCTAACGTGATAAATTAAGTTTCTTAGGGTTTTATGTAAAGCTCTGCCAGGGAACGCTCCCCAGCAGACCGACACAGTTTTAAGACAGATCAGCATTTTGGTCTGAGCTACTCGACAATGTCCTGTTTGGTAGAGAGATGAAATAAGGCAGAGGGGGTGTGTTCCAGTTCTGGGGCTGAGCCTCAGCAGCACTACGGAACGCCAAAGGGGATCATCTTCCCTCGCCTCCCACAAGCTGTTTCATTTCCTTCCTCAGATTTGTTTTCCTTAAAGCACACCTTGTTTTCCACTTCTTTTGTTCCAAGTGCTCTTTTCTTTGAGAAGTCATTTCTTCAATATCCCTATTACCTACCTATAAATCTAACTAGCTCTTTGAAAAGTCACACAATATTAATACCACTTTTACATAATGTCAGAACAACAATTCTATTAGTAAAGCTTTCAGTGAAGTTCTGCAACCCGATTGGCATCCGGAGGAAGAGTAGCTGGACAACCCGCCTCTCTCCCGGCCTCCCTCCCTCCCTCCCTCCCTTTCTTCACAAGCGCTCACCAAGTTCACTGATAAAACGACTCAGCCCAATAGCACAATACATGAACATGTACAAGGCTACTTTGGGGAGCAAAGAAGGGAGTCTTCAAGGTCCCTCCCGCAAGAGAAAGACCACACGCAAAAGCTGTTGAACAGACTCTGACCTTGGACTACACTGCTTCCACATTCGAAGGAAAGAAACAGTTTTCCCTGACTGTATCCCAACATCAGCCTAAGACCTGTAGCACTGGGAAAGCCCCAACACGCCCCCATGTCTTCACAGAGCCAAAGCCACTCTGTGCAGAAAGGGGGGAGGGGGCATCCACGAGAGACACGAGGTCCTTACAGGAAGGGACACTGACCCAAAGCTCAACAAAATCCCACCCAGCTTTTCCTCTTACCCACTCTGAGTACAGCAGAGCTGACAACGTATCAGTGCCTTTGGTTCCCTAGGAGGCCGCTGGGAATTCCCCCGCCCCAGTGGAGCCGAGCTCCTTTAGAAACCCACCCCCTCTCCACCACCACACGCAGCCAGGCGCACACGCTTGCGCACACACGCACTTGCACACAGCCCCCACGCGCACCCCTCCCTCCCCACGCCATTGGCCTCGAAGGGAGCCCCGGGGTCCAGAGGGAGGGGGCTGCGACACCCTCCCAAGGCAATAACCACTCGCTCTTCCACCACTCCCACCGCGACACCACACCAGACGCCAGGAGAAAGACCCGCTCCCTTGCCAACAGCCCCTCAGTGCTCCTCTCACAGTATTTCAGGCCTTCCAGGCATCCTGGCCAGGCGTGGGGAGTAGGTTAGCTTTCACTTCTCAGTTTGGTTTTTTCTTTCATAGTTTTTGGTCTAGACAGGATTAGCATTGCTATTAGAAAAGGAAGTGTGTACAAAGATTTCCACCTATTATCAAGCACTACAAGCCCTACATTCAGTAACAAGACAAGGGGGATAAAAGGAACCTGTTTCACTTTTGCTCTCCCAGATAGATTAAGATGCGACAACCATTCTTCTCCCTCCCCGAAGTTACACGCAGCGCACCCAGCTCAGCTCCGGGGGGACTCGACTACCCGCAGCAGATTTCCACCACCGAGGCCGACGCGAGCACAGCCCAGCCATCTCCTTTCCCCCCAGCCGCCCGGGTACGCGCTGCCCTGTCAGGTCCCAGCAAAGGGCGAGGAAAGGCCAAGAGGGAGGGAAGTGTGCGCACTCTCGAAAGGACCCTGAACAGCAACCCAATCAGTAACCTGCATGCCACCACGTGCCGTGCTGCAGATTAGACCACAGATAAACCAACCAAACAACAATCCCAAACCCAGGAGCGACAAAATGTTTCCTTTGGCAAGACAGATACAAGGAAAAAAATTCATGAGCAAACATTTTCCTTCTAACACAGTCAACCCCTTTTTTCTGCCCCCCAACATCCACCCACCCCCGCCCAACCCTATAAAGTTGTAACCTATAAACAGGATCTCAAATACATACAGCATAATCATGTTTATCAATCATAATAAACATCAGTTCAACTAAACTCTACAGCTAGAATTATCTCCACTATTTATAAAGTTTGCTTTTCTCTTCTGATTTTTTCAGTTTAAAACCAGTTCTGCGACAATGCTAAGCTATGCTGAGGTATTTTATGAAGGTGCCAGAAGCCAGCTGCTACCCACAAGTATTGTTCTCAGAGCTGTATGGTGCTACCTTTCGCTGAGGGAAGGCGGGGAAGGAACGAGGAGGGAGAGGGGAGGGAGGCGGGAAGGGGCCCAGATTATTCCAGTTTCGGAGGGTTCTTAGCAGGCTATCGTGGGTGGAGCTAAAAGCAGCCCCAAGACAAAGGCCAGTAGTCATTTTGGTTTCAGGGATTTGGTCAGAAAAGAAGTACCTGATACGTTCCGCATCCTGACCATAGCAGTCTACTCAGTTAAAAGGTGTCTCTGCCCTTCTCCCACAGTTAAATTATTTGCAGTTCCAGTGCACGCTTCCTCACAGCGTCCCACGGGGGTTAAAGCTGAGAGCAGCATGTGCCCACTTAAGAGTGTCCCAGGAGAAGCAGCAGACAGATCCAATGGAGACTGGCAAGCCGAAAAAGATCAAGTTCCTTTTCACGCTACCACGCGTGTTTGTCTGAAGATATGCTGGCACAGGAATCACGTCTTCCCACCGTCCCAAAAGCTCCGCAAGCACTTGTGCTGGCTTACAGGGAACGGGGCACTGCGCAGACGGTGGAGCAAAAGATATGAACGTTTTAAGAAGCTGTCAACCATGGGTCAGTAACTTTATGGCAAAGCCTCCTCTGTCAAAAACCTTTTAAGTATTTTAGGGGTCTCCTCAGCCGAAAGAAGAGAGAGCAACAGGATTGAGACCGAATGACTGCAAAGAGCAGAACCTCCGCAGACTATGTATCTGGAATTCTGTATTGCTGAAGTATTTTAGAAAGGAAGGGAGAGAGAAGTAAAAAGAGGTATTGGTTGTAAAACTGTGAAGGAATTTGGAGCTGGCTGTGTGAGGACCGACAACCGTAAAGCCGTCGGGGGGCAGCAGGTTAGCTCACTCCTTTGGTAAGACTCCACTCCAGGCAACAGTGAGGCTTGCAGGTGTACCCATGCCCTACAGATAAACATCCTCAGAGCTTTTCAGGCAGAAAAGCAAGGGTGACTCCTCACATTAAGTTAACATGGCAGTAGTTGGGTCTACATTTTAAACTGCTGGTTTAAAACCAAGCATCACTGAAATTTGGGATGAGACGCGCTAGTTTGTCTGTCCCAAAACACTCTAACAACCATGAGAAGCTACTCGTCTCTCCAGGATGATTTTGTAAAGTAAATCTTTATCTAAGAAAATACCAACAGGTATTTCAGGTAAGTCAGCTGTTGGTTTGGGTTGGTATCTGTGGCAAGGTTCCAGCTGTCAGGGGCATCCTGCCCCATTTATAGAAAAGCAAGAGGGAGTTTCTGGCTTGAAGAGTGTTGCTTGGCAGGAACGTGCAGAGAGTTAAGGACGTACCATTGCCATCTCCTTCGGTACCTCAACTGCAGAAAAAGCAACACCTCAAGGTTTACAGGGGCGACATTTAAACACACATTAGAACGAACCCAAATATTAGGTTATAGCTTAAAGAGAAGGAAATTTTCCATTACTTGTCCAGCTGTTGGCATGGATGCACACGGAGAGCTTTCCGTAACCTACTTTGGTAACAGCCATTCTCTTACTGCCCCCTGAGCAAACTTGGTTATTTCTATGTGTTTGGTTTGTTTTCCTTTAAATAAATAAATAAAAAATAATTATGCTAAAAGATTTTGGCAAGATACTGAGAGATAGGAAGTGTAACATTTTTCCTGACATTTAATGCTCACCATAGAGTATGTAAAATTAAGATACGGGATAAAAGTAGAGGCAGCACGTTGCTCTTCCTCAAATGAAAAGCTATCTACTACAAGAGAACATTTGTTCTCCTGTGTTAAGATCAGCAGACAGCTTCTCCACTCAGTGTTAGCATCTCCCTGATTAACCTAAAAGGTGCAACAAATCACAAGCTGTAACTCCAAATGCATCAGGAGCTATAGTTTTCACTGAAAAGCTCCTTGTCAGCCTGTGTGTTTAAAGATAAAACTCAAACTGGAAGCTTCTGATGCCCCAAAAGGTCTATAATTCAGGCCATCAGAATACGCGGCTTCCTCTTAACACTCAGGCATTTCAGTTCTCTCTCGCTCACACTCCAACAGAATTACTGAGTAACAGCAGCAGCAGCACATTCCTAGATGAAGAGCCAACTGACTTTCAAGTATGTTCTCCTCGCTGGTTCAGCTGAGCACAGCTTTCCCATGCGTGGTAAAGTGACTCTCTCAACGCAATTTAACTTGCACTTCAACAACTAATTATTGAAGCAGAGGATCTTAACAAGTAGCAGAACAATGATGTCTCATCATAAGTTACCCAAAAAAAACCCCAAAAACTGAAGTAACACTGGCCTGTGGAAGAAAAAAACCCAAACCACCTCTCTCAAAAACCAGGTACTTGTGCACATAACACAAGTATTTTTGAGTGCAGGCGTGTACACACCATCCCGGAGCGACGTGATAAAACGCCCTTAGACTAACACATACTGCACAGTAACTGGGGAACCAAATAAATCCTCTTAAGGGGATTTAAATAGACAGATGTGACTCTTGTAAAGCAGCCATATCTCTGTGTACTTCTATGAGCTGTTCATGAATCATTCTACAGTGTCTGCAGAGAGTGCATTCTGAGGAGATCAAGTGTGCTGAAGTCAAACTGGAATACATTCTTCTAACATCAGAAAAACTTTCATCACCAGCCTACACCTCATGCTGAAGCCGTTTCCTAAATTGCTCTCCTAGACCTCCAGGGCATATCTGTATTTGTGTCTCTGTAAATCTCTTATTTTCTGAGGTAACTGTCCTTGGCTATGATGAGAGAGTTTTTTGCCTTCTCTTCTCCTGCAGATGGATGTCCTTTGGCATGCTTGCAGCTATGAAAAGCAACCCACACGCCTTTAAATCCAGAGACATGGAGCTCTGAAAAGGACATGTTATTATGCTGGTTTTTAATGTGCTACCAAATTCCTTCTGGTCCTGGCTGACAAATCAATACAGGAGCAAATGTACCAGCACACAGCTAGAGACGAACACCACGAAGAATATCTTCAAAAGAGAACAGTAAGGATTCCAGTCTGTGAGCATGTAACAGAAGATCATCTCCGTTCAGCGCACGGACCCACTGGTCCTGGAATCAGAGATGTAACTTTGTGCCATTAAAGGGGGGAAATCAAATTTGCTTGCTAAATACATGTCCCCGGTCTCTCAGCAAGCCTGTGACAGTGCCCATCCCACTGGCTACTGGGACAATAATTCTCTATTTCCAAAACTCACGATCTCAGACCACGATCCTATTTACCAGGTCTGTACACAATTGTTACTGTCTCTTTTCAGAGACATCAGTTTTGGCTGTCAGCATGATTATGATTGCAAAAAGAAACTTTTGCTGAATTCCTTTCACGCTCCAAGGGAGCGCACGCACTCTCACCAGGCAGGCGCACTCCCACTGCCAACCCCATTTTCCACCTTTCACCCCAACGCTGGAGGCAGCCAGCGTCCACGAGACAGAACATTGCCAGGATGGAAGGCTGGCTCCAGGGGCAGTGGTCAGGCGTCGGTATGGGTTAGGACAACGAACCAGAGCACGTTGGTGACGGACACCGTGGGATATGTGCTGCTTGGGTATTATGTCAGCTTCTGCAAACAAAACCAAGCCCTTTCTGGATATGTGACGACTCTGAGTTTTCAGTTTCTCTCAGAACAAGACTTGCTAAGAAATTCCCTGGAATCTGGGCCCCAGAGAGGGTGATGGGGTAGAGAGGAGGAGGGTAAGGGGGTATAAGGTGCTCACACCAAAGCCATGTGACCAATGCAAAGGTAGTCAGGAAAAAAGCAGATTTTTATAATAAATAAACCATCCAAGCTGCATTAGTGTTCCAGATATGTACTCAACAAGACCCTCTCCCAGCCACAAACCAGCAAGAATGGGACATGAAAACTCATTCAGACAGCTAACGGCACAGTCTCTTTCAACTGTGGAGAGAGGATTTTCCGCTGATTTAAGGCCCACCTTTCTTTGTGTTTCCTAGATACACGCAAGGACTGCACTCCCCCACCCTGCCACAAAACCCTTGAGGAGTAGAGGATACATCGGAGAAAAGACCGGCAGTATCCCTCCCACCCCTTCCCCCCTAACAAAAAAAGCTTCCTGATAAATCCTGTTTTTGCACGGGCGTGAAAGTAAGCGGGAACTTTCAGAGCCAGGAACGAACGCTATCGCGGCAGTTCTCCCCATCCTCTTACTTCACTCAAAGCAAGTCCCAGGGACTTGCATTCCTTTGGTAGAAACTGTAGTCTGTGCTGTGGTCTTCAGACCAAAGTAGTGGGTGCCAGCATCTCCCTCCTCCCAGCTCTGCCCTGCCTCCCTGAAGCTCACCCAGCTATTTCTTTTGCTGCGATTACCGCGGGCCACTTCCATCGCTGCAGTACGATTTGTAGCCCTACAAGTCTCCCGCACAGCCTGAAGTCACGGAGACGCATCAAAACCACACAGGTTTAGCCATACTGGTGGGATGAGGGTGGGACCTGTTGGATTAACAATCCTCTGACATTGCCATTCTGTTTACACACCAAACAAAAGAAAAACAAAATCAAGTTAAGAGTCTGCCCCAAGGATAACAAAAAATTACCAACCAACCAAAAAAAAAAAAAAAAAAAGATTAAAAACAAGCAGCAACTTTTATATAAAATTAATAAAAACAAAAGACAAATGAAAAAGAAATTGTCAGTAGCATCTATCGCCTCTCTGCATCTGAACTGCACTTATACAAACTAGTCCATTAGTACAGCAGCTTGCTAGAAATTGACTTTGGTTCAAGCTTAGTTTTAAAAAAATAAAACATAAGAAAATCAAAAACACATTAGAAACGGTGGACGGACATTTGTTAGTTTCCCTGCTTGCAGTTCACTAGTCTTGAAGTTTTAGGGATAATCGGTTTAAATATTCAGTAAAATAGGAAGGTGGAGAGTTAGAGATGAACAGAGCAAAAACACGGCGGTGGGGGGAGAGAGAGATAAGGGGTTCTGCCACTCGAGTGCAAACGCAAATCCCACATGCCCAGGTCACAAACCAAAGCATATGTAGAGTTTAAAGTTGCTGCCTTCTGGATCTTGGATGAGAAGCTCCAGGATCCCCCTGAATCATCAACAAAATGAACACAGCTGCATCAGCTCATTGTTTTAGGACACTCTGGTGACAAAAGAAAAGGGGGTGGTGGGAAAGGGACTCTTCTAATACCCTCACTAGCTAAAAGTAATTTAGTTTTATACACATGGCAGAAACCTTTACATCCATCGGGAACAGAAAGTTCAAAGTGAACTGCATTGCAGTGATCCAGTCTTCTCTTTTTAAAAATCTTCATTTCTTTCTTTTTTTGGTTCAGATACTAGACTGTATATTCGAGAATATACAGATCTAACTTCTGTACAGTTCGTTACTCTTCCTCATCCACAGAAATATTCTTTGCTACACGGATTAGTCAAGCCTGAAAAGATGGCAACAGTGGCAGGTGAGCCCTGACGCGCTGGCCAGAGGCGCTTGCCGTCGGTGTTAGGTAGCTAGCAGCATCACAGAGATCACCCAGGTGTGTGCAGAGCCCCAGACTCAGCTCGGTCGTGTTGGCATGAACGAGGGCAACTTCTGTTCTCCTGTTGCCGGCTTCCGTGTCCTGCAGCCCCAGAATGAACGGAGCAGGGCTGTCCCTAGGAACCAGGAGAATGGGACCTTGGGAAAGCCCGTGCCAGCTCACCCGGGGCTGTAACTGCCAATTGGCTGGGGTGACTGGACACTTCCTAAACGCGCCTGTGCGCGCTTAACAGCGGCATCGAAGGGAGAGAACAGAAGGCCCATCGGTACGTGTCACACCATCTCGGCTCGGGAAGTACAAAGGAGCCGTGCACACAGAGCCAAGAGCAGAATTTGGCCATTTTGTCTCAAAAACGGCGGGAAGGAGAACCGCAGTTCGGAATTAGTTCCTACCTCTGCTCAAAAGACACGGACCAGCCCGGAAGCTCGCACACAATGATCTCTACTGCTACACTGAGCTTCCTGCGCAAACGCTGAACGCAAATTCTTCTGACCCCTGTAAGAAACCTTTCGGCAAATTCAAGGATGAGGAAACTGCTCAGAACGTTCCCAGAAGATTCATTAGGACAGAAAGTCTACTTGTGCTCCATTCTCCCTCTCCACCCGCCCGCCCTCCCCCCATGGTGTGGGAGCTCGCTGAAAATAATCCAGGAGCAAAAGACAAACGCGTCCAAACTATATATATAAAAATAATAATAATAATAATCATAATAATAATAATAGAGATACACCAGTAATACAGGCCTGCCTAAATTGTACCAGTTAAGAAAGGAACCCCCAACATGATTGATACGATTATAAACACCTTGTATGACATAACGGCCTGTACAACAGACCTATAAAATGATAATTAAAAAAGAAAGATATTTAGACCAAAAAGAAACAAGAAATCCCCTTCCTATGTTTGAACTGATAACCCACCTTAACTTGTCATTGTGACTGCTGGAAATGATAAGTAGTCCTTTCACTTTTTTTTGTGGTTTTTTTTTTGTTTTGTTTTTGTGGTTTTTTTTTTTTGTTTTTTTGTTTTTTTTACATTTTTGGTTAGAAAGTTCTCCGATCCATGAAGCGATCCTGAAAAGACAGTGTTTATTATAAAATTAGGCAAATGTCTGTCCCAGCTTTAAATCCTTCCTGTTTTGCTTTTGGTTTTTTTTTTTTTATATTTTTCCTTCTCTCCCTTGTCCCCAGCAACTCGGCGAGAGGATGCCCATCACATTTTCAGTTTATAAAGCCCGCTGGCAGCCAATCCCACCGCACAGTGAAACAGGCTGCTGGCAGCACAGCTCAGCCCAGCTCACTGTGCCTTGGAGGCAGTAGTGGTGGTGGACGTGGCCCCGCTCGCAGAGGCCACCGTGAGGAGAGAGTTCTGGATGGACTCAGCTGAGGTGGAGGTGGCATGAAGGCTGGCGACTGGTCCAGAGGCCCCTGCGGAGGCTGCAGCTGCAGAGACCAAGCTAACCGGGTTGCTGGTGAGCAGAGAAAGGTTCTGAGGGTTCAGGAACAGAGGGGCAGTTACAATGTTAGGAGTACCTCCGGCATTGGCAAACACCAAGTTTCCAGTTGCATCCAGTGATGTTATTGGAAGAGAGCCACCAGATGCAAGAGCTAAAAAAGGGAAAATCGAGCAGGGAGGAGATAACATTAGCAGTAAGCAATAATGCAAAACAGGCCTAAAAGCAACTGCTCTCTGCATTTCCCTTTCTCCGACACGCGTGCACCACACGTGCTGGCACCATGAGCAACAGTCACCTCATCATATAGGTTTGTTTTAAAAAACCCAACTCTTTATGAAGAGTGGACAAGACCTTGTGGATACTAAACTGCCTGTTGTCTGCTCCTAACTTAATTCCATCGTGCCTCTCTTCAGATCGTTAGGTGCAACACTGGTCTACGCTTCCTGCCACAGAAAAACCCGTACATTCAGGCAACCTGTACTGGAGAGGGCTGAGATGAGCATTTGCAGGAAATGACAGCTCTCACAAGATAAAGACAGCCATGTAAACTGGAGCATTTTAAATGTTGACATGCAGCTACTGTCACAACTCATTCTCACCGGCCTACAGGGTTCAGTCTGCCTGAAATGACAATCTCCAAAATTTATCTGCAACACTTAAAATGGCTCTTTCTCGTAGCCAGGCAACAAGATTTGTTAACCCAGTTTAGAGGGTGTGTGACTATGTAGGTTAGCCAGCTCTGGTTTCCCCAGGTGACAAACTACAAACTGAGAAAAACTCTTGCTGAAGTCAGTGGAAACCTCTGGCTGTGCAGAACTTCCACTCCTCTGAACAGGGATTTTGGGATTTAAAGTTCTACATAAGGACTTTAGAGGTAAGTTGTTTGCTGCAGGTTCTTCTTTAATACAGATGAGGACAAGAATTCAGGATCAACTGTCCTTCGGCCAGACCTCTACACAGTGCGACTCTCCTAATGCTTCACTAGAAGAAGAGCTAACCTCTAACATGCTGGAGGTTATGTCACTGGAGGTTGGATAGCAAAATAAATACCAGATCACATTCAATCTTAAATGCCTCCTGTAAATCACTATACGACCATACATAGTTCTCCAAGTTCCCCTTCTGAAGTTGTGCCTGCTGTTATCTCTGTGATACATACAATGTATTTGTGCATTTAAGTTCTGTAAAACCTTTACTCCTAGGACATCTATGTCCAGCACTGAGGGGTCAGTGTTCTTTTTTAGTCAAGAAAAACAAAACATGTAAACTGAAGCTGTACAATAGCGATGCATTAAAAGGGATGCTACTGACCTTGAATAGTTGCCAGTGTACTGTTGCTCATCAGGGCCGGGCTGAGAGCACCACCTAATGTCCCTGGATTGAGACTGAGTAAGGCACCTCTGCAGGAAGCAAGACCATGGAAGAGGAAACAAAGGGAAGGAGTGTTACTTTTAAGAAAAGGTTGCCACTGTGCAGAAGTACACCATCACATTTAAAAAAAAGAAATGGCGGCTGGGGGGGAGGGCAAGACCAGAGATTAAGGACTAAATTTATTTTAGATCTTCCTTCATGATGCCTTGAGTAAACGTTGCCTTTCAGCTGTGTGGTTAGCGACACGCCTGAAGTACAGGCACTGTAAACGCATGACTTGTATTGACTGCTGCTGTAAAATATTCTTGTGAAGTATTTGGGGGAAACTGCCACTCATTGGAGAGTTATTGTTACCTCCCAAACTCAGATAAGGAAGTTGTAAAACAAGAAGAACTGAAGAAACAAAGAGTCATCTCTCAGAGCAACATTCTCAACACCAAAACTTCGGCAATACACCACCAGGCATCTTTTACAGCTTCTTGCTCAGAAATGAACAGAAAGGCGAAGCAGGCCTAGGCTAGCTCTCCATTTTACAATTAGCACATCAGATTCTCTGATTCCCTGGTAAGCTGCAGCTCTTAAGTCAAGCTCAGCAGTGGGGTAGCTGACTTATCAAGTAACAACACTGCTGCAATAGAGCTGCTTCATCTGTAAAATGAAAACAATGCTTGTGTACATTGATGGGGATGGCCAATCTCCAGAACTTGAGATAAACGACACTACAATCGTCAAGTGAGCTCCCAGAAAATAGCGATACATAAAAGCAATTTATCCCAAGAATTCTCCTTTCCTTTTCTATCATCTCACCTAAAAGAGTGTGAAAAATTCATCCTTACCCAGCTGCAAACTGTGAGGATGCCATCAAGCCTGGGTTTAGTCCTGCTGCAGCAGCCATGGCAGCAAGACTTGCATTTGCAGGCAACTGTGCAGCTCCTTGTAACGCGGCTGCTGCCGCTGTTTGCAACCCTGATGCCGTTACCATCACCTGGCTGGTCCCAAGAGGGGAGGACAAGGGAGTGGAGGTTGTCTGTGTTGTGCTGGTCTCACTGGCACTGGATGCCTCTGAAGTGGAGGCTGAGGCAGAAGGGGAAGGACTCAGGGAGGGCGATGTCACTGCTGAAGAAGCTGGAGGTGCTGTTGAAATCACTGTTGCCGTGTTGTTGGAGGTGGTTTCTGTTGTGCCTACAAGATTGATTCTGGTTAGAGTGGTACAAAACACAGATATGATTGAACAGAACCCACTATGCACCTGAACTGCACTGCACATCCAACTGAAAGGGAGACAAACACACATTTCTGTAGGACCAAGCTGCTCTCCAAAAGTCCAAGTGAGAAGCTACAATAAAGTTACACTTTCCAACAGGAGGCTGAGGAGCTCTAGAAGCTAGCAATGACAGATAGCATATTTCACTTCAGCACCATCTGTGATTTTACTCCCAGAAAAGTCAACTGACTGGTCACAAAGACTGAAGTTTCCTAGTGGAGCAACAGGGAGCAACAACAAGAATGTCCTGGAATACCAGTGACCAATACCTTCTAAAGATTTTGAAAGGGAACAATGGTAGATGTTAATGTGAGGGCAAGATAAATCAGCCCTTACCTGTGACTGACAGACTAGTTACAGCAGGACTGGTCAGAGGGAGCACAGGATTGACAGTCAGGGTTGTAGCTGCACTGCTAGTCACAAGGCTTGGCGTGGTTGCCACCTGGAGGTCAGAAAAGAACACAACTGCTCAACTGTGAAAAGATAAGTTAGCTACTAGACCTGGGTTTCTGTCCTCCCATCTTCGCTGAGGAAGTTATCAGGAAAAACGCTGCATATAAATTTTGGCAATTCCAACACTTTATCATTCAGTGGACCAACCGTAGTATATTCTCCAATTAACAGCAACATCTTTATTCTTAATTGTTTAGCATTTGCAGGGAGATAGATTCATTACAACTGCACTGTCTCAGGACTTCAAGTTAGCTCTCCCTCTCTGCCTCCCCCAAAGGCAGCACTTTGTTTTAGAGCGACTCTTATCAAAAGAGTTTTAGAATATTACTTCTGCATGGTTTCTGGGTTTTTCTTCTTTAAACATCTTTCCAGCTTATAATCTCTTTTGCTGATAATTTTTTTAAATGCCCTGGTATTACCAGAGGTACGTAGGGTAATACCTTTACATGGATAAACAGAGTAACATTTCACTTTTACTCAACCAAACTATAAGCTCTACTTCGAGAAGTTTCTTTGTGCCAAGGGAAGGATCTCTGAAATTTAAAACATTCAAATGACATCAGCTAATGTTACTTGTGGACAGCTTATTACAAGAAAGCTACAATAAATGAAAGACATTGGGGATAAAAAACATCACAGATTTAAGGCTGGAAGAACTAGCTTATGAGGAAAAATGAAATATAAGGAGAGAAAGGGCTTCTTAAGGACAAGAAATGGTGTCCAACGGTAATACTTGAAGGCTGTTATACATCAATGAAATTAATCCTTTAGAACTGCCCAAGAGAACATAGCCCAGGATATAGGCTAAAACCTTCCTTCTTGCCCCTCTCTTACCTGACGTTTATTATCAGAGAAACCTCTCTCACACTGTGTATCCTCTGATAGGAAGTCAAATGCCTCATGCATTTTAAACACGACTGGGGCAACTGGGACAGATCTAAAAGCTTTCTGTCCATCTCAAACAGTGTATGAAATAAAGAGCTAGATATGTAGCACACTTCCCACTAACGCAGCCCAGACATCGTATCTGTCATCTGTGCACCGAACGGTTAAGGCCAAGGTCACAATCCCTTTTTCAGGGCAGTGAATAACCCAGAATAATTAATACAGCTAACCCTGTGGTTACACTGACTGACTCGGCCGATGCAAAAGCAGGCTGACATCAAAAGGAGCATTCCCCTCCAATCCAGCTTCAGAGACCTGGCACTTGCGCAGCCAGATCACTTCTCTAGCCATACTGAAAAGTCATCCTTGTGATTCACAGGGTGAATCTCCAGCCAAACTAATAAACTAAGCCAAATCATCCTACAGACACATGATGTCCAGAGCTGACACCAGGAGTGAAGGCGGCACGTAGCCAGTGATGGCTGGGGGCAGCGGGGCCGGAGCCTCCGTGTGAGCGGTAGCAGTGTCTGTAGAGAAGCTTGAAACGAGTAAAACATCCCCAAGACAACAGAGACTGCAGTTGACACCTCAACTTCTTACATACAACAGCATTTTCTAATAAAAGCAGAATTTATGTAGGAAAGGTTTCTTAAGTTGCAGTCTGAGTAAACTTGCATGGTTCCTAAAACACGCTGTCAAAAATCTGTGTTCTGCTTTGGCAGCAAGGCGTGGAACCTTGCTTTCCAACTGGAGAAAAAAAAGAAAGGAAAAAACCCCACCAAAACCCCAACAGTTAAAAAAAAGAAAAGATTAAGTACATTTAACAGGTCCCTTTCCCTGAAACAAAAGGTTGCATGCACACATCCTGAGACAGGGACGAGGGGAAAGAATGACATGTCAACCAAAATTAATGGTTTAATGGAGTACTGGAAGATATTAGCTACTACAGTGAGGAGGGTGGAATAAGTACTACAGAAGGACAGCTACAGGCTACATAAATTCCACCACACTCCTATTAGCATAGCTACTATGAAATCTAATAGCTACTGTTTCTATTTATGAAAACAGACCTCCATGGACATTGGTAGCAAAGGAGCTGAAGGAACCTTGATGCATGTGTTTTGTTACTCTCTATTTTCATGAAGTTTGTGTTTACCTGAGGCAAATACAAGTGTGGGAAATTAATTACATGAGAGTCAGCTAAATTGTGCCTTTTTTACGTGTTTTTTATATAATTAATTCCTAACTAAAAGTGACAACAGCATCACTGGATGTGTGTGACTTAAGCCTCCAAACGATACATTTTACAACTGCTCATCATCAGAGCAGTCAAAATAAGAGGGAGTGGGTGGGTAGAGCTCTTGAGCATTTTTTTATTACTATTATACTACAAAAAAAGTTTGGGCAAATCCAGATATAAACTGAAGCAATAAGCCCAACTGCAGATTTGCTACTCAGAATATTTATTCACAAGCCGGCTAAATAAAATACCCAAAGTGAAGGCCCAACTAGTGCCTCATTTGTAAAACTAGTGTCTCATTTGTAAGCATTCTCTCTCTTATATAGCATGCAAGCAGGATATTTAAAATGCCAGTAACACATAAATTGGTGAGAAGCCTGCTGTACAAAGGCGGTGTAGCACGCGCAACTTCCCCGGTAAAGTAAGCACAGTAGAACTAGCTCTTCCAGTGATCTTTGTCAAGACGGTTGCTCAATTCTTACCAGTGAGGTTGGGCAAGGGAAAATTGCTTTGATGGGCGAGCTGCTGGTTCCACCACTGCTGGGTGGGTTGATCCTTTTCTCCTTCTGGCGCCGGTTACAGAACCAAACGCGGATCACCTCCTTCTCCATGTTTAGCTGGTCAGCTATCATGGTGATCTCATCCGAGGTAGGCTTTTGGTTCTGAGAAAAGGAAACAGTGCTTGGGGTAAGCTCTGAAATAACCTTCCAAAGTATTACATTTACAGCTGCTTCTTCACTAGGCAGAAAACTGGGCAGGCATTCATATCCAGATATGGTCAGTGGTACAGCAGAGAAAGACCACAATAGATACTTCTGCCCTCCATCTTCCTAGTTACAGGAGCATTTCTGCCAATAGTAATCTGTGTTCCTTGGAGGTGGGGACTAAGAGGTGTGTTCCTCAAAGATGGACTAAGCTCACATGCTTTTTTTATTTTTTTGAGAGAAGGAATTTGACTTGTGAGCGAATCCTTAAAGGAACTCTAGACCATCATCAGGAAATCTTTCTTTCAGCATCTCTCAAGAAGAAATAGGAGAAATTAACTATAGCAATAGCCAAATGAACCCCAAGTTGTCTAGACCTATGTGAAAGACAGCTGGATTGAGTGGGCTACTTACAGATGCTATCTGCCCAAACGGCTGCACAAAGTACTAACAACAGTAACACAAGGCCTGCTAAAAAACTTCACATTGTGCATTTTTAGACTGTCACCCCATTTATTCAACCTCAGAAAGGGGTTTTTATTTTGGTTTTTATTTTTCATGTGCAAAATATCAGCTTAGAGATCTATGGCCCAATATCTGGGATTGCAAAATGCCAAGCAGCAAATGGCAAGAACCTGAGGGTTTTTTTGAAGGAATTTGTGGTTTGGGTTTGGTTTTTTTTAAGTGAAGTAGACGTTAACACATGCTTCTTGGCACAGCCTTTGTATTCACCTCGCTTAGTACAAGCACTTTCCTAATAGCACAGTAATGGGTTCACTCTAACAGATATGGCTATTAAGCAAAGTTTCTTCATTTCTTCATAGGCTGAGAAGAGCAACAGGATCACTGACCTCCAGGAAACTCTTCTCTAAGGCCACACGTATGTTGGTCTCTATGCTGGTGCGTTTCTTCCTCCTACGGTTCAAGCCTTCCATCCCCAGCCCTGGAGAATTCAGGGCACTTGGGCTGGAGAGAGTTGAATCAGATGAGAGGTTTTCTGAAAAAAGAAAGCAGTGTAAATCAAGAGATTTTATTTGAAAGCTGTACAGTATAAAGCAAGTGCTCTTCATCTGTGCAAGGTCTGTTAAAACCCACTCCATCTATTCCAGATACACAGAGATTTCTGGAGATCACATGCATTAATCACAGTACTTGTAAATTAAAACATACATGTAAAACTTACAGGCTACAAGTAGGCCCAGAGAGCAAGAGAGCACACTCTGCTCCTGTGTGATGCCACTACAGCATCACTTTTAAACTACGTATATAAGGTCTGCCTCCCTTATCTCTATCTACCTCACACTCAATTCACCACAAGTCCCAGTTTAAAGAAAACAAGCAGTAACAGTAACTGATTACAGCTACAGCTGTAAATCACAGGCAATTATGAAAAAAATCTGAGCAGCCTGACATTTCTTTTACCTACTCTGGAATACTCCAGAGGAAGAGGAAGTTCACAGCTAGCTTCACAGTGTTCAGCCTTTTCTCTCTGGAGATCTTAGAAGATACTTGGTGCTAGGTAGTTCCCCCTCCTTACCTATACTACATCCCTAGCTCCTAGCCCCTAAACCTGGTTTTCTAACTCCACAGAAGAGCAAAGAGAGAATACACTTGACCCCACTAGGTAGCAGAAACTGAAAAGAACCAACAGACAGGTTCTGGCTGGAAATGTAAACGAAAGTATTAATCTTGGCTGGAGACGCCTGACTGCACTGGAGCTTGTGGTGATGAGTAGGTGTCAGAATACCCAAGGCTCAAATGGGCAGGTACATTCAGAAGTTCATTATTTTCTAGATATTCCTCCCCCTCCCTGGATAATGGCACCCATAAATGTGCTGAAACCCCTCCATCCTGAAAACTCCACAGGACGAGCTGAGTTCTGTAACAATAAATTCTCCAACACTCCAATGTAATGTAATGAAAGGATCATTGGTAAGCTTCCCTGGCCTGCTTTTACCTAAAAGCAGCCTTTAAAGTCATCTGAATCTTTCTTCCAAAGTTTTTCATGAACCTGAATCAGAGCCAAAGGCAATGGTTCCCACCTTCCAGGCTGTGAAGGACCCTGACACTGTTTACAGCCCTTAGCTTAACTTTACAGATGCAAGTATTTCCTTGGGCTAGCAGGAGAAGCAAACCTTGACATTCCTTGCAGCACTGGACTCATCCAGCATTGCTAGAAAGTTTGGGGACCACTGGCCTGTGGACTAGAGCACTCAGTGAGAAGACCTTTATTTTTTTCCATCACAGGTCTAGATTACTTAAAGATAACCCCTGTCAGCACAACAGAATGACACTTCTGTGTTTCAATGTAGGACAAATTTTCAACACTGCATCCAATTACTTTCAAAATTTCAGAGAATACTGTAGGTGCCAGCATAAAGCTCTTTGAATTTTGGTAAAAATAGGAAGGCACACACCGTCCCTGCCATCTGTTTAGCAGATCCATCGGTTTTATACCATGTACAGTTGTATACTTGGAAGAAAAAACTGGCTGACAGTACTCCTAAACACGTTCTATCCTAACACCTAGCACTATCAATCCAAGTTCCTTTTGCTGGTGAAGGGGAAAAAAACCCCAAGAAACCCACCCATGAAAAACCCAAGCACTGCTATCAACATTGGCATCATGAATAACTTGTGTCCCTGGAAAATATAACTCTGGAAGGAAAAAGCAAAACCTAACCCACAAAAAACCTCTTCCTATGGGGAGAATGAGAGTGTTTATACAGACCCTTGGAGAGAGATGAAAAGAACGCACACAGAGGTGTGGGAGGAGATGAATGCAATAAGCTCTGCCTACTGAAACAACAAACCATGCAACCCTCTCTCTACCATACATCTGAAAAAGAAAGCTAGAAGAGGATTAGGAGTTATATGCATTAACATACATGAAAGAGGGAAATCACGACACACATTATACCTCACCCCATGCAATTATTCAGCTGGCTGCAGAACACAATTCTGAAAGCTCATATTGGAATGATTTCAAATGCTTAAGGGCACATGAAAAGGTAAGTATGGACCCTTATTCCTACACCATTGTTTGTCCCACGGACAGCTGTAAAGATTGGTGGCTTCATAAAACCGTAAGGGCACAAGCGAAGCAGTCTGACAGAGTTTTTCAGAATCCTACTGATTTTGGTAGGCTGGTGAAGAAATACACAGACTCATTCACCTGCATCATTGAGCCACTTTTCCAGAAGTGGCTTTAACTTGCACATGTTCTTAAAGCTGAGGTTCAAGGCTTCAAAGCGAGAGATGGTAGTTTGGCTGAAGTCATTTCCATAGAGTTTGCCCATAGCGAGCCCAACATCACCCTGGACAAAGAAAGAGAAAAAAGGGATTCACTGACATAGGCACTTCCAAAGCAAGGAATCCTGTCACATTCTTGTGTTCTCTTAGCAAGTCCACCTCTGTGTGGGATTTGCAGTTTCACAGAGACTTGCTCGGCTACCAAGATTCACACTAAACCAAATAACCATAGAGAAATGTCAAACCTCAGTCAATTTAACCATGTAACTCTTTGCAGGAAATCCCTGATGCTTTGTCTTAGCATTATCGCTGAGCAGAACACTCCACTGAATACTAACTTGTAATTTTTTTCTTAGCTCTTTAATGTAAGTAAAGGCCAAGCTCTCTTTAGGAGCAGACTATCTATCTGCATATTTCACACCAAAGAGGAAAAGTTGAAATAAGCAGAAATGTAGCAGGTTCATGATCTCAAATTAGTAGAAAACACTCTTGAAAAGATGTCTTCAAATACGGATCTCATTTAAATAGAAGCAAAAATATTCTTATCTGAATTTTTAGTATCTTCCGAGGTTCAAACCAAACTTCTCCCCTGTGGGGATACACATTTCAAAGCCAACAAGAAGTTGAACCATTTCAAATAACGATTAACTGTAATCTTCACTACCATTACCCATCTGCCAAAAAGCTATCAAGAAGATTTACAGATAGTTGATCGTCTCTTTACACCTGTTATTCCTTTTCAAAGCTCAAGCTTTAGCTAGCTATCAGACATTCTGCTTATCCTAATATATATACACACACATAACACACACTCCTATGTGGTTTACACTTGGAAAATCTTGTTTTAAAAAAAAAATCAATACATTCTTCATTGTGGCCATTAAAAACACCATAACGTTTCCTTGTATTGCTTTAAAGCTGAAAGGTCCTGCCCTTTGAAAATACGCAATTTTTTAAAAATTATGCTATTTGGTCTAAAGTAGCTTAATTTAGATATTTAAAACACACAGAAGTATGAGAAGTCCAGAAGAAGAGACTGAAAAGCTTGAGCATAGTTAGTGGAGTTTAATTGCAAGTGGGTTAGTGGGACTGTACGTAAAGCTTGCTTTCTTTCCTTGTAGGTCAGATCCACAACCACAGCTTGATACGAGTATACTAACAGCATGCAGAGTGGCCACATCCAAGCGAGGAAGAAAACAACCTTTGGTAAGCTTAGTAAATTGTGCAGGTTGCATAAAGAAAATTATTTCCTTCCTAGAAGAGGACCAGAACAATTGCTTTGTATGCCCTTCAATCTGAGGCAACGTGGGAACTCACATTTATACCTCTACCCATATGCCAGGATTCCATGCATTTTAAAACCCATAAATCATTTCAAGAGAAGTAACATGGATGCTCTACTGGGTTTATGAAGAAGAAAACCTAGCTATGTAAACCATTTTAGAGATAAGTTGATTTATGTCTTGGCAGGAAAGAGTTATGAAATTTGCTCCACTCCCCCGACTAAATTTAATTCTGGTATTTATGTTGCTCTTACTAACATTTGTCATCTGATTTAAAATGAATAGTTAACCATTTCTTCGTCAACAGTTTTCAGTGCCAAAAGGTGGCAGCATTTCAGCTGTAGGCAAAGGAATTTACATATCAGGATGAGAATTTTATACTGTTGGGACAATCCACTGAGAGGATAGATGGCACAGCGGATAAAGGCACCCTACCGGTATCTGAGGTACTCTGTAGATTGAAGGAAGCTCCAGTACTGAGCTGAAGCTGATGATAAGGTACATCATTGTTGCATGTACTGCTCTGTTAGGAAGCTCAGAGGGACAGACATTGTTCACTCACACAGCTTGAATCTGTGCCGCCCAATTAGTCACGTACCTGCGATAATGCTAAAATGCAGTATGCTCATTGTGTCTAGGCATGTCAATCATGGAAATATTTTTAAGGAAAACAAAAGGATTTAAATCCATCACCCACTTTTCAGAGTGGGAGAAGAGCCAGCGCCACTCAAGTTCAAAACCCGGTATGTCTCTCACAAGACAGAATGTAGCGATTAGTTTGCAATGCAAACTAAAGCTTACAATTATTTTTGAAAGGCAGGGGTGGTGGGAGTCTGAAAAAGCTTACAGTACCCACTGGAAATAAATTTCTTTTATCTCCTGAAAGGCAGTCTATTTATCCAACTGTAGGAAAGCAAAGTAACAGGGGTCTCTAATTATCATCCAATTATGCAATTACATAGAAGTTATTAGACCTGCCTAACCATACACATACAAACTCAGACTAGGATAGGAACGATCAAGTGCAATTCTATCATCTTCTCGAGATCCCCCTTTTTTAAGCTCAAAAGCACATACTGAAATGTAAGCCCGAGCAGTTGTGTTCGTTCTCCCTCGCCACAAATACTCACAACTGGGTCAATACAGAGGGGCTAACCCGTAACTTTAAAAGTCTAGTTGAGCCTTTGTAATCATCTCCCAGCGGGGCAGATTAAACATAATAACTAAAGATCTATGTGAACCTCCTTAGCCAGGCTATAGGGAAGCTATTGTACTTTGCTCTGTTCTATTGTAGCTTTTATGCATGTCCATCACTTGTATTTCTGTGCCTCCCTCTAGTGGAAAGAAGGGAGGGAAGGAGGCACACATGCCAGCAAAATGCACTTCATTTTACTAAGAACATTCTGTTCTTGAGTTATAATTAAGATGCTGCCAGGAACTTTCATTATGAGCCCTGATTTTTCAAACATTTAGGACTTTGCCAGAAAAATAAATCTGACTTCAGCACATACTTCCAGCTAGAGTAGATTTACTTATTCCAGCAGGGGGAACAAATCACATGTGTTGGATTGACTGCTCTGAGCTCAGACTTTTAAATACCCACTTTGATTTTTGCATGCTGTTTCTTCTAGCAAAAACCCCACACCTCTGCTTACCACAGACTCCTGCCAAAATTAAGTGCTTACCTGGACAGATAATTCTATTTGGGGGCGGGGATAAAATAATTTTAAAATTAAAAAGAAAGCAGCATTTCCCTTCAACAGAATAGCAAAATATATACATGCATTCTGTACTCTTAATTGTACTCCTCACTTCACCATTTTCAGTATGCTCAAGATTACTTTTCTTTTGCTGTATGGATATTTCTGAGCCTCTAAGCAAACAAAAACAAATCACAACTCCAGTTCACCTCTGTAAGGAGAGAGCTTCAAAGTGACAGTCCTTTCAGGTTTTGTTTAGGAACCTCAGCAAAAGCATTAAATACAGAACTCATTGATGTTTAATACGAAAATACTCTTGAGAGATGAAAACCCTCTGACATCCAAAGCAACTCCGCAGTTGTGACATACTTTTTAAACACACAGAGCAGTTAATTGTGCTGTATGATTTCTGGAACTTTGTACTTCTGAAGGCAGCTTTAAAGTGCTTTGTCCCATTCATTTTACATCCTACAGAATGAATAGTGCCCATGCAATGACATCTGGAGCTGGTAAATGCACATACCTGCTGGGAAAATGGCTATGCTTTAAAACCAACAGGGAAGTAAGATGGATGTATGGCTTTTTCTGTTATTTCTTAGAAATCCCCTACATAAAGGCCAGAGCATAACCCTATTTAAGAAGGTTCTCCTAGGAAAAGGTGGATTTGTAGTCTCCCTCTAAACTTGAAAGATGAGACCTCAGATTCCACACTGGCAGGCACTAAGGTACGCAGTCTCACCTGAGTGAATCCAAGTTTGATCCGTCTTTGTTTGAAAGTCTTGGCAAACTGCTCAAGCTCCTCAAGGTCACTGGGCTCCTCCAAGCTGGGAGTGTCGATTCGCTTTGGTGTTGACTGGCTCTGTGGAAGTGGCTGAATGGGGGTCGCCGCTATTGTGCGTGTTGGGGTTGCTGGCTATTGAAATAGAGAGCAGGGAAAAGGTGAAAATCAGACTTAAAAGAACAATCAGCAAAAATTAAATTCAGGAAAGGCACGTGAGGTTTCTGTGAGAAAGATCAATGAATTTGACGTTTCAAACAATCTGGAAGTTCCTCCAATTTATTTACATTCCTCTTGAGAACGAGCAATCACAATCCAGAATACTGTATTAGTATGACAGCCTTTTACAGGCCCTGTCAGAACCAATTAAAGAAAAGTAAGAGATGTTCAATGCAGCAGATAACCAACAACTTTCGCTTGCCACAGAAGCTGCTCAAAGGCTGAACACTCTTACTTGATATAGTTCTGCCATTTACAGACAGCTTGGCATTCATCCCCTTTTAATCATTTTAAAATCGAATTTACTGCTTATGTGAGGTGGCAGATTGTCGTCAGCCCAAAAGATTCAAGTCTCCTATTTAATCTTGGAACAGCGAGCACGTACAGGGGCAGCAAACACGGGAGGTTTCCTTTTGTGGCTGACTCAACTCTTCCCAGCCAGAAAAGAATAGATTCCTCTCTAACCCTTCTGTTGATACTTCCAACAGTAAGAATGAATATACTGGTTATATCAGAAATTAAACAAAGGCAACTTGCAGAAAATAATTCCCTTTGGTTCATATTTTTCTTCTATGTAAAAGGCTATTTTTCCAGGAAGTCCACCTGAGGTTCACTGTTCCCAAACACTGCCATACTAGAGCATTTTACTATGCAACAATAACAAGAATCTGAAAAAAAAAATTAGCATCATGGAAAATATTCACAGGTGAACAAGATTTATTCATGTGCAACCGGAAACATCTTGAGTGCACATCTCCACCTTCTTACATGTCATAGATGCACTCACTGTAGTTAAATTCTATTGAGTTCAGCTGAGGCTCTTAAGCAAAAGCTGCTTTGTGTTTTTATGTCCTATGGCCAGTTCTGAGACTATGGGCTCCTTCAGGGCAAATAAGAACAGCCTCGAGTCTATGCAACACTACAGCACCATGCAAAGTCTATGCAAAGGTCCAGAAATGGCTGTTCTAAAAGAAACGGCCTATATATAGCCAAGTCTTTATGTAGTTCCTTATGTTGTTTTCCTCCTGGGTTGGTGCAGTATTTTGCAGTGCACAGCAGATGGTAGAGGGAGGTCAGGATCCATAATTCCATTACTTGAGAAATAATGTGATCACATATGATCTTTCTAGGATTGCAGATATACGTGTCACACTACAAAGGTTTGTAATATTTTTTAATTTACATTAAACATAGTGGGTAATTACTGCAATATGTCTTTACTGACTTCATCCCCTTCACATAATTTATATTCTTTTCATAATTTTGATTTTTTTTTTAAAATCCAAGTATACTCTTTTGTAGGGAGTCATGCTGCTGAGGTGTGAACTACAGAGGTGAGACAAATTCCATTTTCTGTGTGGTGCATGAAAAGGTGCTATAACAGAAAATGTAGTTTTCTAAGACCCTAACAGATGCAGGCATCTTATTACAGCCTAAAAAATTCTTATACCTAACCAAGTTGGCAAGAAGATACCATATGACATTACATGGTATTTAAAAAACAGTATGCAGTCATGTAACTGAACTACACAGTAAAACCCAGAGTGAAGCGAAATTAAATTTGCAGGCACGTGCAACCTTAAAATTGCTTTTCTTACAGTCTGAAAGCTTAATCATAGAGCTTTAATATTTTAACATATATCTAACAGAATATTTTAATGCATTTCTAACAATCTCTTCACTTTCCCAGAAGGTAACTAATAAGACCGGCAATGACTTAGCAATAATAGCAAAACAACTAGGCTACAATAGATTACTACTGTGATCTTTAGGGGGAAAAAAGAGATACCTGTCAGTAATCCTCTTTTTTGAGCTTTTTAGGTATCCCACACCTTGCTGTTCTCAATTTCACAGATTTGTAGGCTGTCCAAGAAACCCTTACAAGAAATCAAATGATGTTCTAGTGCCATTAACCCAAGAAATTAATCACAAAATTTTCAGGTAAAAATAAAAAATCAGAATGCGAAAAGATACACGTTAAGGCAGAAGCTGCACAGCTGAAGTTACCGACACCTCAGCTCCACACTGAACCTATCTAGAAAGACACTCATTACTGTAGCTACAATATCTACTCCAGTAGCTGATTGCAAGGGTCCATTCAAATCCCCTCAGAGCAACCCATGAGCGACAGAAAGAAGCCTGACCTGCGAGGCAAGGGTGATGCTTGGCTGAGACTGCAGGAGGTTGGCTTGGCTTTGCTGAGGTAGTTGCGTTAAGAGATTCTGCGCTTGCAGGAGACCTGGAGAGACAAAAGGGTGGGTTTGGTTTGTCATTTTAAGAGACTACACCATGAAATGAAGTAAAACAAGGCTCTTGCTAAATAATGCAAGTTGCAAAAAAATAGTGATGCAAGCCTTCATTTCCTGCCTGCATAGATATCTTCAGACTTCCCAGTTCAAAATCTGCTTGCATTCTCCTGGACTATATGTGGTGACAGAAGTGTACAGGCAAGAAGTCTAGCCTTCTCTACAGAAAAAGCTTGTAATGGTCTAGGTTTTCCCAATTCCTCGTGCAGGAATAATTTACTGCCCGTTTCAGCTTACAGATTTTGGGCAATCTTCCTGGTTACGTCTTCCTGTACCCAACAGGTGATCAAGAATTAGGGAACCATAAAAAAAATAAACAACTGAACACTAATCAGATCAAATACAACAACTGAATGCTAATCAAAACCACAAACTTGGTTCCTTGATCATCCTTCTTCCTCTCTGCAACACCTCATGCCAGCTGCCTAACAAGAAGGCAACTTTGCCTGGCAAACTGAAGCAGACCATACCAGAAGACAAAACAGACACATGTAACAACCTCCTCCTGGCTGAAATAAAGAAAATTAATCAGAATTTCAAGTTTCAGTAAGATACTGAGCAGCATTTAAATTGTACAAATAGAATTAACATTACACTGAATGTATGAATACCCCAGCTGTTACAAAAAGCTGACAATATTAAAGAACATTTAGGACTGCTGCAACCAATGTATATAATATGCTGTCATTCTAAAAAGAAACTATTTAACAGCCCAGTATTTGTATGGTTTATTAATCTCTCAGAAAATTGATACGTGCTTGCATCTATGTATTTTAACTACAGTATAATTTTTTAAATGTTTTTGCATCTCAATTACTAAAATTCCTAAGTTTCTAAGAGCCAAGAATCTTGACAAAAATCGACCTACAGTTAGCCAACTCCCTTGATTTTCTTGTTAAAAATATTTCTGTTATTTTTTAGGTAACTGCTGGCTACATCTATCAATTTTCCTTACACTAATTTAAGAACCTGACTAAATAAACCTACATTTAATAGGCATCTTTGATATATCAAGCACCTAAATCCAAGGGGCAATGATGCCACAACAACAGATAGACACTCCGGCCACACAGAGGACAGAACACCAAGTCGGCACCACTTAAATTCTACAATTTGAGTTCGATATGGTCTGTCCTGGTTCATCAGCCAGCCAATCAATCAGGGCACACCACTCACGACCAACTGCCTCTTAGCAAAACACAGGTAGGGAACACTGGAATTTAGGACTCAATAAAAACTAAGGGAGAAAGTGGGTGTTTTATGCGAGGTTAAGGCTATAGAAGACATGAAAAGATGGACTACAACGGGTAGGAAAGAAATTCTAGCCTCAATGAGGGATACAGAGCTATAGAAGAATTGTCTTCTGACAAGAATATTATTGCTACTTTTCTTTTTCCAGACTGTTGAATACATATTTAATGTAGAATGTGTTGCCATCAAAATGCTCACAGCCTACAGAATAAAGCCAGCTGCTTCTGCAACATAAGAGCACAGCAAAGAGAACTACATGAATTTGCTTTGCACCACATGATCAGCACGTTCCAGCTGTGCTTGTGAAAAGCCACAGGGCGGGACCGGATCAGTTTAAGGAACTTCCAAGACAGCTACCTACTATACCTGCACAGTGCTTTTTACAGGGCAAATATTTGTTCACTCAAAAGATTATTTCAGCTGCCCAAATCTAAATATTAATTAGGAAACAGTCACCTCTAAGTGAGGAGGTTTTGACTTTTACAAGTGACGGTGAATTTTAACTGACAACTTGAAATAGAAAGGGGCAAGCCATCACACCAACAGCACAGAGTGCCCGATCAGCAATGAAACAACAAATAGGCTGCTGATAGTGACCACATTTGACCTCTGGCCACTAGTAACACCATCGATCGCAAGTCACTGACCCATCTTATGTAATCGGAGTAATTAGGGCTGTCCTTTTGTGATTTTTTTTGTCCTCAAAGAAATCCCAGAGGATGCTTTTCTGCCAATAACACTTCTGCTGAAGAGCACAACATGACTACACTTTCCCTCATTTTATTCTCACTCATAAGTTCTGAGGTAATTATCACCAAAGAACAGTGTAAAATATTCTGAACATGTTTAATCTACTGGGTTTTACATCATTTTATCCTATTTAAGAAATACTGCTACAAGGTGTCTCAGGCAGACGTTGGGGAAATAACAAACTAGTTGAGTTTGCAGTTAACTGAAGTAATGATCAAGGGATGGGGAAAGCAGCTGAACTATTTTGACAAAGTCTGCCTCTCTTCCATGACTTACAGTCATTACAGACAGCTGCCATGCACCCGCTTTGGACTCTTGTAGGCTTCCCATGGGTGTGCAGATGCAGCTTTGCTGCTTTCAGCCATGACTTGTACTAATTTAAGGTTCACCTTTGGAATTTTTTGAGGATAAACTACAGATCCCTGCTTTGGTCCTAGATAACTTCACTTACACTATATTAAAAGGCTGCAACTATGTACCCTGTAAGTCAAAACCCGCACCTTTTAGGCAACTGTTGAGCTGGTACTCATGGTACTTCAAAAACCTTGCTATATCCTCAGAAAAACAGTATTTGCATCAATACGAAGCATCTTTATTGCCAACAAAGCTGATGGGACAAATGCCTTCTCAGCAAGTTTGTGGACAACACCAAATACAGGGAGAGCGGGCAGAAATTGGGATCTAGACAGGATGAACAAATGGAACTTCATGAAGATGAACACAGGAAGATGCAACGTCCTGCATGAGGGCTGGAATAACCCTGTGCAGCAAATACAGGGTGGGCACTGGCTGGCTAGAAAGCAGAAAGCTAGAAAAAGACCAGGGGGTCCTGGAGGACAAGAAGTTGAATATGAGCCAGTGGTATGCCTTTATCGTAACGGCAACCAACCACATTCTGGGCTGTGTTTGCAAGAGGGCAGCTAGCAGCATGTCAAGTGTCATGATTCTTCCACTCTGTCTGGCACTTCAGACCACATCTGGAGTACTGTGCCCAGCTTTAGGTTTCCCAGCACAAGACACAGTGACATCATGGATTCTGTACATTTGAGGTTCACCAGAGTGACCAACAGGCTGGAACACCCATAAAGGGGACTGAGGTGAGATCCTACTGCTGTCTTCAAAGACAAAACCAGACTGTTCTTGAGGGTGCACAGTAATGAGATGCAACAGACAGAAGCTGGAACATGGAAAAGTCCAACTAGCTATACAACATTGCTATTTTTTTCTTTTTCCCCATGAGTTGGGGACTATAGTTGACCACGGTGGTCAAGTACTGGGGCAGATACTTGAGGAAGCTGCAGAATATCCATCTTTGGAGATGTTCAAAATTCAGCTGGCTGAGGTGCTGAGGACCCTGGTGTAATTTGGCCTGTTTTGAGTAATATTATATGACCTGTGGAGGTCCCTTCCAACCTACATGATTTTTTGCATCTATAAAAAACAATATTGTACTTAGATGCTTAACTTTGCAGAGGAAGTATTTCTAACCCTCTACTTTGGGTTCTAAGAGCCCAGTGGTATCACTGCATTAGATGTGGCATACAAATCACCCACGTGATCCTCAAAAGGGTAACTGTATGGAGGTACATTAGGATTTATGCAAAAATGCAATGCTTTAAAGAAAATGCATTTGCCATCACCCACCAGGACTTCTATGATGCCTGCGAGTTTTGCAAATAACGGCGCAAGCCAAAAAAACTCTTCCTACCAGCCCACAATCCCCAAGGACTGATCTGGGACTCAGTTGTTACTCTAAAATGAAACAAAATATAAACCAAATATTTAAGTGCAGATTTTTCCAGCATAATTTTAAAAAAGTTGGCCCAGAAGCATAATACATAATTCATCTCTAACTGATCTCCCAAAACAGTGATTTTTATTTTAAGTAAGATGAACTCGACTGTGTTTTTCTCTGCCAAAGCTGTTCATCTTCTCACAGACATATCCTGGAAGTCAGCTTGCAAGACAAAGCCAGTACAATGTCATCATTTGATCAACTGGAAACAACTGAATAGGAAGGAGGAGGGTGTTATCTCACATATTACATACAGTACCATCTGATCAACTTTCTTGAACACTGTTGATGCAAAGAAGCTTCTGGGCACTTTAGTGTACCTCATTTTATCAAATTCAGAGCTTCCAAAATAAGGAAGGATAGTTGGAATAATGCTGGGATCCAACATGAAGAGGAAGTACTAACCTGTGCACTCCTACAAATGTATTCCACTGAGATGTTAAATTGCTGGGTCCTGCTGCACCCTTGGCAGTCTCCAGGTACCCTTTAAGATGAGTTCAAGAACATGACAGAAATGTGCTGAAGTTGGTGAACTGCGGGTTTGAAGAGTGCTAATTCAATAATCCATGCAGAGCTGCTGCCACACTACTTCAATGAAAGTCAACATTTGTAGCCACTGATGCTGTTTGGATGGTTAGGAGCAAAGACTGGACTTCCAAGAGGATGGTAAATACTAAACATTTAACTCATATCTCGGTTATGGGCATTTGCAGCACAGGGGGAACAGTCACCATTTAAATGACATTTTCCAACTACTTTTTCATTCAACTTCATGCTCTCCCCTCTTACTTGGGCGATGAGTTTGAGTCAGCTACCTTTAATTCAACTGCTGTGTCAGAAAACATGCTGTCTTTAAGAGTCTCTTGACAATAAAGAGCTGAGTCTCCTCATCTGCATACTGAGGGGACCAGAGCATATTCACCCAGATACGTAACATTATTAACAGCAGGACGAGAAGCCCTGTGTAAGGGCAGTGCAGATGCACGATCTCAGATGAGATAAACACATGCCCATGGCAATTTTGATGCATCTGAGAAGAAACACAGGCAACTTCAGGCAGCTCCGTCCACCCTCATCACACTGGGTGAGGGGGCCGCACTCTCATTTATGGCACCCAGAGGCTAGCAGGGCAGTTACCAGATGTTTAACATTCATCATCCCATTTTAAATATGTGTTTACTTTTTTAGTGATGCAAGTGAAGTCTCAAAGTCTGTAGAAGAAATATGTCAGAAGGAAACAGAACTGGATTTGGCCTGCTGTCATCATCCCAGGTATTTATACAATTAAAATAAATAAATATGAAATAATAAACAAGGAGGGTAACAATAAAAGCAATAATTTGAGAATGAGCAGGGCCAGTTTCAAGCAGCTAATTAGTAGCTTGTCTTCCATGTTTGCCTTTCTGGATACTTTATAAGTACTGTTCCCTAAACCAGTTCGCTCTGCTTGATAACGATGCAGTCTTTTCTCAGGTATTAACAACATCTGTTTGCAAGATTAATTTAACTGAAATGCAGCACCATTTCCCCTCTCCACTCAGATTTTTACTGATGTGTTTTTTATTGGCAATATCTTCCGAATTGAAAGGTCACCTGATGAAGGTAATATTTTTAAGCAGCTATAATTGCAGTAAAGGGTGCTGAATTTATTATCCTAGAGACACATCTATCACTTAATAGAGCAGATACAAGAGGTATAAAGATTATACAAGGTGATACATTCCTGCCTATGACTTAAACAATAATATGGAGACAATAATGCTCCAAATAAGAAATCGTTCCAAATTCCTATTTCCATTCAATCTTCTGCATATCTGCTGAGGATTGAAAAAAATCCATCAGTTACCATTCTGCCTATTACAAGTCATGAAGAACAAGAACTTTACAATTTGTTTCACATAAGTCACTGAATCACCAGAAATCATGTGGAAAAGGAAAATGACCACGTTGAACATCTGGTAGTGGATTTATGAGGAGAATTTCACATCTACTGTTATAATCTGTAATATGTGTTGAAGAAATAAAGCAGAATAACATCCTGATTGACGATTAATATTTTAGGTATTGAATTTTCTAAAATTTTTCAGAAGTTGGATCTAAGCCATGGTGTTCAAGCCCTTCCAAGACTCCAAATATGACTGCTCATTACTCAGCACCCCATCACCTCTGAAGTAAAAGTTTTTCTCCCAAGTGTTTACACACCTTCTACAATCTTGCTTTGAGATACTACCCTTCACTTATTTCCCTCAAAACTATTCTCTTGTATTAAAAACATTGTTGCTCATGCACATGACTACACGGTATGTACAAAATATGTACTGTAGTCCGCAAAACAATAGATTTCTTGCAGAATAGATAAATAAAAATGATTTTTCATTTAAGTGCTATATACATATATATATATATATTAAAAAACCTGCATGCAGTACCAATGAGGCATCCAAAAAATCTGAATGCCATTGGTTTTAAAGAAAGCTCTACACTAGTTTCTTCAGACTGTTTATTATTTTATGAAGTTGACTAATGGAGCAATAGGACCAGAACATGGGAAAGTCAGCTGCAACAGTAAATAACAAAATAAAAATACACAGTTCCTCAATCCTTCTCATAAATGATAACCTAGTGTTTGAGATCTTCAACAATAACCATGAAATACTGCAAAAAGCCATACCAAAAAGTGAGATAAGGGGTATTATGACATACATGTTGCTTTATCATTGAGTGCTCATGAAGAAAATTAGATCCATTCAAGCATTTCAGTTTGGAAGGTTGTCACACACTAATAGCCTATGGTCAGAATACAGAATATAAATCTTCTTCCATTTTTGAGCTATTCAGTTGTACAGGCAGCACATTTTCAGTAAAACATGGGTGTTGCTACACACGCTGTGTCACTGATGACAGCAATATGCAGGTCTTGAATTGCAGTGAAGAAATAATTCTCAGAGACGGCCACTGGCGAAGGTACTACGAAAACCTCTTCTGGCCATTACTCTGCTCCAGAAGATTTTAAACAAACAAACAGCCCGCCTTCCTTTCTATAATGCAAACAACTCACTTTCAGATATGAATATAATTTGCCTCTCTTAGTTTCCTTCTTTGTGAAGCATCTTCAGAGACATTTTAGAAAAGTAGTTTGCTGAAAAATGCAGACATTAATACCAGCGAGTTTTTCAAAACAACTCTTTTGTGCTTGCTGTTGCCTAAAAAAGATTTATTTAAAACACAAACATGAGCCTATTTTAAAGTATCTTTGAACTTAACTTTGGTGAAGTTTGATTACTTCTAGAAGTTCTGTTTCATTTTAAGAAACTAGTACTTAACTAAATGTGTCCATGACTAGTCTTTTAGCGACTTTCTACCACTGCTGGCATAAAAGCTCTCCTAAATCAAGTTCTATTAAAAGAAAGTTAATTTTGACTAACCCTCTATTCAAATGAAAGCATTCAGACAGTGAGAGAGTTCTATCCAAGAAATAGGATATAAGAAGGAACGATGCATGAAAAAGATTGAAAGGAACAGAAGAAAATGAGGTGCAAAGAGCTGCTTTATAGGACAGCCAGGCTCTGGAGGACTCTTCAAGCATAACAGGATTTGCCTTCTGAGCAAGAATCTTTGGATTACCAGACCTGAACAACTGAGTAGAGTTCATGCAGAAAAGAAAAGGGGAGGGGAAAAAGGCCACTGGAGAATATCAGTGTAAGAGGCCACAGCCAAATGCAGTTCTCTGTGGGCACCGACAAACAGGGTGTTGTCAGTGCTGCGATGTATTGCAACTTGAATGCATTGGTTCTTTGAGGAAAGTTCCTATATCACATCTCAACCAGTCTGGCACGCTAACACCTACCAGTATATTGCCAAAATATTATTTTCAGGAGCTGTTACACAAAATCAATCATTCTAGCTCTTTTCCTAAGGTAAAATGATTACTTTTAGTTTATGAAAAAAGTTACTCTGCCCTCTTTAGGCTTAATGACTTTTCTACTCTCCCCCAAGGACTCCTGCTTTTGTAATTTTTTTCCTATCTTCAAGTTTTGTAGCCCTAGCAGTGACCTAATCCAGACAGCCTACACACCCTCCTGGCCTCCACCTCTCAGGATTTTGCCTTTGAGTTCTAGAGAGTTGCCTTCTCCAAGTTCCCAGTAGGCTTCCTTCTCAAGAGATCGACTGAGCAATTCAGATACTGTAGTATTTCTCAAGAGGCCTTGTTGTTAGCAAATGTTCCCATGACACAATCTCTGGATTGATCCTTCTTGGGAAGTGAGCTACATAAACTTTGACAAGGCTGAGGTCTAACACCCAGAAAGGGACAACATATCAAAGTGTCCTAGTTGCACTGCTGTTCTCTCTCCTAGGGAATATCAACAGTCAAAAAAAGCGTATGAACCACCTCAGTTTCACATTCTCCTCTAAAATGCTATGCAAGATTTTCTTTTCTGGCAATAAGCACTTACCCTGCTGCCCCTGCGGTGTTTGTGAGATGATGAACTGTGCTGGCTGCAAGTTGGTTGTTGGATGCACCAACACAAACTGTTGCAGGTTGAGATTCTGCTGCTGAAGCTGCTGCAAGTGCTGCAAATCCTTAAGGAAACAGGGAAAGGGGGGAGGGGGAAGGGGAGAAAGAAAGAAAGAAAAAAAAAAAAACACCAGAAAAAAGGGAAAAGGGAAAAGGGAAAAGAAAGAGCTGTGCGTTAGACATTTAAGTCAGCTGTGGCTCCCAATGTAACCAGATTTCCTATCAACCAGTTACATTTGAACATTTAGAGATAAAAGTGGATGCCAAACAACAGCCCTGCTACTGAATATCCTCTAGGCTAGCAATTTGAATTTCGCTGTCCTTCATTAAACCAACAAAAATTGTGTACTAAATAAACCAGCAAAACACTTCCAGCACTGTTCTGCTTTAAAAAAACCAACCAAACAAAACCAACAAAACCCCCACAACAATCTTCCCCTCCCTTCCTTCCCCCAATGCAGTCTTAACAGCACCCAGATTTCTCGGGTTTAATTTCTGAGGATGCAACTCTGCTATGCTACAAAATTCATTGTTGACAAATCAAGCATATTAGCTGGGAGCTATTTTTGTTTATAACAACCACAATCTGCAATTACCATTCTAATCAGCTACAGGAAAGTAATACAGATTCTTAGTTTGCACTCTGGTTGTTCGGATCAAATTTCAGGAAGTAGCTAACTCAAAACAGTAAATAAATACATTTGATTAGTTCTAAAACAAATTACAATAAACTTAGTAGACATGGTTATAATTAAGGTTAAAAGGAATAATCCAAAACACTGCACTATTTTAGAGCCCTACTTTTATGTGTTTAAACCATTGAGAACTATTAATTTTCTCTAATTAAATGACTGGTCTCAACATAAATGCTAATTTCTGAGAAACTGAATCATCAAGAAAATGCTTCAACATGCTGTTTAGCTGGAGAATGAACATACAGATAACTGCTTATAAACACTCCCACCAAGCCAGCCTTTTTCTTTTCATCTTCTCCAAACAGGACAGTAACAAGAGTAACAGAAGTTTGAGAACTGAAGCACGGTGCAAAGCCAACCAACATAAGAGGTAATCCTTGAAAATTATCTATTCACATGCAGAATATTTCCATCTTTCAGAGAAGCAGTTTCAAAACACCCACCAAGCAGGTGGATGAAAGCCTGGAGTACTTCCCCACTTTCAACCTCCCATTAAACCAACCACACTAACCAAAACTTCCTCTGTTTCAGATGAGCTGGAGAGATACCAGGGTACCCGCTTGCAGACCCTCTTCCGCATCCAACTGTGTCCGAAGATATTAACAGTGTCAGTTTGCTCCTAAAACAGTGCTCAACCTGGCTGCTTGAATGAAGCTGCTTGTTTTAACGTACTTCCTACCATACTTCAGTTCAAATGAGCCAGACTTACAAAGCCCTACTTCTTAAAGCCCAGTAAAGTAGCCCCCATATATTTTGACTGATGCCTTTTACTGAGCACTCACACAAGCTGCTCAGTGAGCAGATGGGAAACGCCATTAACTGCCAGCAATGGTGATGGAAAGTCAAGACAGACTGACAAGGATAACTTTTTATTTACACAATACAACCATTTGGTGAATGTAGTTATCTATGACCTTACATTTTAAAACTGCTAAACTAAGACTTAAAAGTTGTAGCAATTTCCTGGGGAATAGGGGTGGGGAGTGTCAGTAGGCGGAAAGGAAGACTAGGGAGGAAAAAAAAAAGAGAGTCCATTGATTCCTGAGATCACTGACATGCATTGTAAGAAAAAGACTACTTAACCTGCATTAAAAAGACACTGGCCATCAATCACTTAGGCAACTTGGTCATGTTAAGTCAAAAGCATGCAGTGTAATAATATGGTAGGCAGACACCCAGATGGATTGATCAAGCTGTGCTCTTTAAGGAATGGAAGCTTCCAATTTGTAAGGGGAATAGTAAAATCTTAAATAGTGTCCAAAATTCCTTTCAGAAAATTTGAGAAGTACTGTAACCATTCCTATGATACTGAGGCAAATTTCCTTCAAAAAAAAAAAAGAGAGAGAGAACTGTTCCAGTTCTCCCCAGGTACTCCATATGTTTCTTCTAACTTCGTATCATAAAGTTGCACTGGTCAGAACTGCTACTAAGAACTCTTGCGTCTGGAGCGCAATGTGACATGGACATCCACTCCCCTCATCTCTTCATTGATTTTCAATGCTCTACTCGTTACCTTTGCAGACTGAGCAGACCCTCCAGCACAAAGGGGCTCATACTGAATTGGATGCATGGGCTAGATGCAGAAGAGACAGAAACAGAAAGAGTAGGGCAAGCTGACTAAGGCTGTGAGTGCTGGGTGGAAGAAAAAGAAGAGAGGCTGAAGCATGAAAAATAGGGGTAGATAGGAGAAAAAGTTCAAACACAAAAGGAAAGGGGGGCAGGGGGTGGACGGGGAGAGGAGTATAAGGAAAAAATATGGACAGAAAACCAGATTGAGGACCTCCCCCTTTACCAAAAGTAAAGAAACGAAACTCCCCTAGATGACCACCAAGCAGATCTCAGATGATCTGAAGAAGCACCACAGGAGTTGGAGTTACATACAACGAAGAATACAAAGAAACTGTGCCAGTGTGTTTGTAAGATCAAAGGAGGAGAGCTTTTTGTTTAAGACTATAGTATTCATAACACAGGGTACCCAGCTAAGACATGACAGCTCTTATCATCAGGTTCTTACACTTTAATATGAGAAAACCGTTTTTAAATTGAGGCCTCAGGGAAAACTGGTATAAGCAATCTTATTCTGTGCATCTGCCTTGGTAAATGGTATCTCAGCTGAGTCTTGTTTAAATACAGAAATATAATTCTGAAACGCAGAATGGAAACAATACCTCCAAGGCTAATCACTCTTAAATAGCCCTACCAGCCCCTTAAATTCATTTGAAATCAAACTTTATTTCTACCTTGGGAAAGTTTTATTATTTAGTTAATTGTACCATTAAAATAAATCTCCCAATAGCAACCACGCCAACAGCCCTGACAGTTTTCCTGTAGTATCTTTTTTTCCCTCAATGGTAAAATCTGTATACTGGCACAAGCACATAGAAAGAGACTGAAAGACTTTTGGGAAGAAATGCATGTCTTCTGGTGCTGCCTAACAACTTAGAAAGATCAAAACAATCCAACTCCTACCTTGGCAGAATAATCTGTCAAGTGCTACATCTTAATATAAGAAAGATTTTTTGGGGGGGTTGTTTTTTTCTTTTAAATTTAAAGCTCTAAATCTAGCACCATTATCTCACATTTCAACCTCAGTGCAGGCTTAAGCATCTCTGTCATTTTGATGTTTATGCCATATAAACACTAATCATGGAACCTGAAAACATGTAGAGTTTACAAAGAACTCCAAAACTTGGTACATCTGTTTAGTGACAATTTAGCATCAGCCCAGCAGCAGCACTAACATCTTACCAGATCGCTACAGCAGGTACCTTATATTAACTGCGATGCACACTAAAGAAGTCATGCTTGTGCAATTAGTTAATTAAAATAAATATGGTAATCCCTCTGCTGCAGAGACCTGCCGGTTAATCAATTATTCAAAAATCATCAATTAAAACAAACATTCAGCTATTTGTGTAATCAGCTGGATGTTTACAATAGCAACACAAACAAAGCCGAGTACTGTTAATAAACTGCTGTCAAGATGGATCAAAAAGCATGGTGTCATCCACCTAACAATCTAGATGGTAAAGGTTTTCTGGAAAGTACCTCAAATTCCATCCAACACTTGCACAAATTATGCCCAGCACTTTCATCATAAGAAGCAGCTAATGAGATTCAAAGAAGCTACATTTAGATATCCTAAATATCTGACTTTACAATTAATGTCTTTTAAGCAATTACGAATGCCAGAACACAAGTGAAACTAATTTGCTCTGCTTGTGCTACAAACATACATTATATGGTGGCAGCTACATGATCACATGATTTTTCACAGAGCCTTTAGCTCATTCACAAGCACAAACCAGACAATGCTCACTCACTTCAGAAGTTCCTATCTGACAGTACATGCCTGATCTTTTCAACTATTCTCAAACGCTTCTCTGAAGATTTTGTAAGTTCTGGAGAAAAAAGCCCAGTACTAAATAATTGTAAATCCTTCACACATTTGCATAACTTCCCACTGAAGTGGGAGAGCAGGATTAGCAACATCACACACGTGCACAACACCACCTTCAAAAGTATCCACCAGTTTGGTGCTTTGACAAACGCAAAGTTCAAGGTACAGATCTTATTAATATGAAATTTCAATGCTCCACACTTCAATAAAGCACCTAAGCTGCACACCTGGAAGACAAGAGGCACACACCTCTTGGATCGCTTACATTTAGGTTGAAAGACTCACATAATATCAAATGGGAACTAGGTGACAGATGCAGGGAGAGATGTTAGAAGTTAACCATCAACTTCCTTGACAATGACATTTCTCATTCTTCTCTTGAAATCTGCCTGTACTATTGGCTACAAAGGCTCAACTAAACAAAGAGATAATCTTGGGAGCTACAAGTTCCCTTCAGTGCTACATCCTCGAGTCGTCTCCAGATCATGACAGTGAAGTGGGATCCTTTGCTAAAACAAGCATTAATATCTGGTCGCATGCCTCGTCAACAGTGTACCAAGAGGCTTAGTGTGAGGGGTTCTGTGGGGCAACTTCAGTACTGGCCTTTTAAATGTGGGATGGCATCACTCTGGGCTCACTAGGGATAGCCAGAAAGATCAGAGCTTTTAAATCAACACCACGGAAGTTTGTCACTTCAGCCAGTGAAAGAAACTGCATCACAACCAGGCCGTTATTCAGCTAGTGGAGTGGCCCAATAAAGGAATAGCACATTTCACTACAGGACTTTACAGATTACACAAAAGAATGGAAATGTCACAATAATCAGCCCTCACCTTCACTTTTTAGACACCTCATTCTAGTCGAACGCAAGTGAAAATAGTCTGAACAGGAAGCGTCAGACAGTCTTAAAGAGTCTGTTCACTGAGAGAAGCAGCAACTTCGGTGATTATGTACCCGAGGCACTGTGCATGGCTAGACTAGTCAAGCTGAAATATTACATACCGAGAACCTTGATCTATGGAAAGATGGACCTCACCATCACCAACACAATCACCTACTAGTAGTAAGCAAGATGCCTGTGCTGTACCTTCAGTTACCCTTGTCCAGAAGCCAAAGGAGTTTCCACACTACATATGCAAAGCACCGAGTTGGGTTGGTACATTCTCCACACTGACTTAAGCCAATCCTGGAAGACCCAGGAGGATCTCTGCTGCTCCTTGTATGAAATTCCTTGGCAAGCAGTTCTTTGAAATCAAGAATTAACAGGTCTTTAGCAGCAGACCATGAAACTGGATTGCTTCTGACATCAGACTCATTCTAAGTTCTTCTCCAGATACACAAGAGCGCCCATTCTTTGTCACTGAGCTCCTAGCATTAAGCATGCAGCCAAAACCGTGCACAAATCTGTCGAGTCAAACCGCCTTTCTTCAGCTCCACCGTTTTGCTGTTTGGATCTAACAAGCGTCTTTGGAACACACAGACATTCCTTCCAACTCATACAGGTCTCGACAACTGTCATTTCTATGGGCATCCTTCTATACCTCTTTTTGATCCTTGCTCAAGCTAACTACAAGGAAGAAAAATCAGAAAATACAGCATCTGGTCAGATTCTGGAAGAAACTCAGAAGGCCCAGCGGAAACGATGAGCAGCTGGCATGCATTCTTTGCTAAAACTACCAACTCCAGCCTCATCAGCTAAGGATGCGTGAGGAAAGACTAACACTACTCAAGGACTCTAAAAGCTCACTAAGTAAGGTATTAAAATATTATTTGAATGATGCAGTTAGTCAAACCTCTGTATTTTCCACCCTCTCAAGCCTCAAGGCTCACCTGTGCAATCTGTATTGGCTGAGATAGAGGGATCTGCGTCATCGGCGTTGCAGCAGAGGCCGAGATGGTGGCACCAGCAGCGCTGTGCTGCTGACTGGCTGAATGCTGCACTGCAGCCGCCAGCAACTGTGCCTGCGCCTGTTGTATCAATAACTGTTGCTGGGCTGGCGTCAACGTGAGCTATAAATAATTAGAAAACACAGCCATTAATAATGGAAAGAGCCACTTGAGCTACAAAGTCATTAGCTAGCTCATTACTAGTTATATTAACAAGACATTCCTAGAACTACTACTACTACTACTACAGTTCAGCCATTAACTAGCCAAGGACTCTGGCCTTAAGTAAGGACAGCTGGCTACTCAACAGAGCAGAGGAACCAACCTACCACAGACCTGACAGAAGCCAAACCTCACGAATGCAAACATTTGCGCTTACTGGAACCTACAGAACCTAACCATACTCCTCAGTTTTCTTCACAACTCTACCGGGAGGTTCAGGAGAAAGGTAATTAAGTAGCAAGCAAAAGAAAAGAATCCCTATTGCCAGGAATTGAAAGGAAATTTACACCCAGCAGAACAGCAAGTGATTAGCCAGATGAATGAGAAGCAGGAATGCTGGCTATGGCTACTGAACAAACTGATAACACCCCAGCTGCTTCACATTAGCATGAATCCCTGCCATATTCCATCATTTCCATTATGCCCTAAGATATAAGTAAAGAACACGAGCTCCATTTGTTTCTCTCCAAGTCTCCCCATCTGCCTTTTTTTTTTTTTTAATAAAATAGAATAGAGTTGGCAAGTTTACATCCCTTCCCTTTCCCAAACACACATTATCTCTGTGAAACAGGTGGCAGCAGTCTCTCCTTTACATGTAAATGAATCTTGATGCCCATATTTACTACAATCCATATCTGCATAGGCCTGGAGTTTTGAACGTTTCACTACTGCAGCAAAAACATAAATTAAAACAAGCCAATTTTTTTGAGGATGAGAAAAAATAGTAGGATACAATGGGTTTTAATAAAATATTAAAAGTCTCACTTTTAAAACTTTCAAATGTAATTAACCAAAAACTAAGTAGGATGTTTATTTACACACTAGCATATGAAAAGACTTAACAATTGAATATGAAATTAAGACATCGACTGTAGAGTTGATCTAACCTAATACCTCAAATCATAAATACATTGTTGGAGCAACTGCCCTAAACTCCTTATTAACATGCAAACTCCTAAAACTGAAAAGCTAATTACGTGGAAGCAAACATCTTCAACCAAACCAGCCCGTTCACAAAACTTGCTCTTTTTTTAAATGACTGAAAGCACTGCAAGTCAGAAACACCAGTAATCCTAAAACTACAGTTATTCCATAATTAATCCCAAAGACTTCCAATTAAAAAACTCAGTATTTGTGGGTTAAAACAGAAGGGTTGAATATGCTTAAGGCAAGCACTAATATAACAACTTCAAAAGAAATGTGTTTGAGAAGAGGAAGAATTAGTGTCAACAGTTCCCGTCATTTTTGTTCTTCACTCAGCTATCCGATAAGATTCAGTCTCATGCTCCCATACTTCATTTTAATCTGGCAAAAACATACAGATTCCTCTTTCTGACATCAGTGACTCTTATTTGTACACACACCAGGCTTTTAATTCATTGCTGAGTCAAGACAGATTCACGGAACTGTAGGGGTTGGAAGAGACCTCCAGAGATCATCGAGTCCAATCCCCAAAACAAGACAGATACTGAGAACGGAGAGAAAGAAATTTGTGTTGATTTGTTGGAAGCAAATAGCTCACAACAAGAAACAAAGCTTAAAGTCTGCTTTTTTATACAAAGGTACTTTCTGTTCCCTCTTTTCACTCAAGTTTCTTCCTATGTTAAAGGAAATGACAATAACCTTTGCTGACAGTTCTACGGGGACTGCCATACAGACTGCCATCGTTTGCCGGACAGGAGGCTTACTGCAGTAGACTTGGGTAAATCTTACCCCAGTGATCTGTCCTCCGGCCAGCATGAGCTGGGTCTGGGGTATGGCCGCCTGCACTGAAGGCTGCTGGGAAGGCTGGCTTGGCTGCTGAGAGTCCCCAGATTCTTCATTAGATTTAGACTAGTTGAAAAAAAAATAAAATAATACCAACAAAAAAAACCAACCCACAACTCTTTATAGTGTAAAACAGATGTTAATGTATAACACTGTTATCTCAACGCTGCACAATAAAAATCTTTCATCTGCATACAAAAAGCCCTTGGGTTTATTTTAAGAGAGTGTTTAAGCAATGGCTCTATGTGCCCACCATCTTAGCTACGATTGCTCAAACATGTCTGTAGGTAATGCAGTTAACAAAACAAAAAGACTCTCTGGTCTTTTGTAATTCTTTGACATTATTTTTGGGTCTTATTTCATGTCACAAAACGCAACTGAAGCTGACACTACCTTTCACTATAAAGAAAGAAAAGGTTGTTAAAATTATTCATTGGCTAAAATCCTGAACAATGGAACAAGGGAAAGGAGATTGTGTTTCCATTTTCTATATCTGCATCCTGCACCTCTAAGTCATCATACCGTTGGCTTGTACGGAACCAGTTTGAGAAATCCTCACAGGTTTATCTACCTACAGCAAAATACATAAAATATATAGTGCTTATAAATAATCTTACTTTAGCATTTCTTTAATTGAATGCTGCTTTATTTTAAAAGATTGGAGGGGTGGTGTTATTTTTGTGTCTTTTGTGTGATATTTTTGTGCCTTTGTTTTTTGTTGTGTGGGTTTTTTTTAAACAGAAGAAATTGTGAAGACATGAGGGAAGAAAATGCAAGTGCATGAAGAGGGGGAGAGAGAGTTTTATGGTAATTAAAACTGGTTATGCAGAACATTAAAATTCTGCATAGATTTGCATATTTTCCACCACCTGTTTTGGGGACTGCAGAGCAGGCTAATTAACATAAAGGCTCTGATTAATTCTGCCAGTCATTGAGCGATAATTACAGCACAGGACTGTAAACATTCTGCACTGGAGATACAGCCTGTTTGCCAACATCTCTCTCAGGGATGGAAGTTTACCATGGCAACCAAGGCAATTTTCTGCCTCCTTCCTCTTAGAAAGGAAGGTCACTATACCTCCTCTTCTTTCCAAATTGTTATTATGTATAAGTGGGTCCACATTCTATTGCATTTCATGTAATGCACTACCTACATTCTTTAATAACAAGCAACGCTGAAACCAGTTTTCAATAAAACTGCATCCCTTGCCCCGTAATATAGTACTGAGAGGAAGTGGCACGTTAACTGATACACTGAAGTGTTCAGCATCATAAAAAAGTTTGAAATTGTTGTATCACGTACATTATTAAACAACAATTACTCTGACTTATTTTGAAATCACTACGTTATTTACACAAGCAATCTACACTATCCACATTACATAGTTCAGGTTACATTATACTTCCATGTTCAGCTACCACAAGTAAGGACAAATTGCAAAGTAATACTTCCTATGTTTAAAAGAAGTGAATAAATGGAAGAACATGAAATATTCCTGGAGCTTTATGATTTTCATGATACAACACTTGACTGAAATTCAGTATAAAATTATGATTACTGAATGCTTTGAACAGCTCCAGTTTCTGAATGCTTACAATCCTGCCCCTGATTTCTAGTCATAAAACTATTATTCCTCCATGCCTATCACTTGCAAGACCAGTCAGGATGAAAAAACAGTGTAAAGTATCATAGGTTAAAAACTATCTCTAATGGGAGCAGCAGAAGAAAACTGTCTTTACCTGTACATTTAAGGACTGAGCAGCAGCCTGTAAACTTGTTCCAGCGAGCTGGACCTACAACACAGTGCAAAAATGGAAATGAAATAGTGTAGAATCCACAGAAAACTTTTAACAGTGTAAAAAGAACAGCCTCCCCATCTGCACCCCAATAAAAGCTCCCCCAGGAACGATGCATGCCCCTCTAACGTCTGAATCTGTGAAAAAGGGGTTGTTCTCCAGGTTGAAAAACCCTGTAAGGCTTTTCCTCAGTGTGATTTGTCTACCTCTTGCCGAACATATTCCTGCCTGGGGATCTAGATATTATCATGAAATTGAGTTGAGACAGAGCACTTTGGAGTGGACAGGCTAACTATTCCTATTCCTGTTAAAAAATTACAGGCTTCAGGGGAGGGCATTATCACCCTTCTGATATTTCAGAACAGGTCGTACCCCAAAGATGTACACTGCATTTACCTGCTTCCTTATATGACAGAGGAGCAATCATCTGCATAGCACAAAACCCACAGCATAAGCACTCTTCCTCAAATCACCCCATTCAAGTATTTGCAATCCTCAGCCACTGAAAAGAAGATCTCAATGCAGAGGACTGGAGACACTTTTACAAAGGCTGTATCGATTCAGGTATACTCAAAACTTGAATTCAATGTTTGTGATTAACAGGTCCAAAGAAGTTCTCGTGGGTTAGCTGTGAAGAACAGCTGAAGCTTCAAAAAGTAAGATTTCCAAGAGTGTTATTTTATCTCTAGTAAGATTTTTCTCTGTACAACAAATGCTAAATTCTCATTTAGTGAAGACTGCTTTAATCAGTCTCGCCTTGTTTCTACCACCACTCCTCCTATATAAAAGGAATGCAATGTAATTAATTACCAACACTGTCAAAGGTCAGAGTTACAGCCTGTAGTGAATTCCATCTCTGGACACCTTTGAAAACCACTGCTCATTTGAAAATCAGGCTACACATAAGGATACAATAAAGCAAAATAAAACGCAGCACTCTGACCCCTATAAAAAGATGTCCCCTTGTAATGTACATCACAAAAGAGAGTATATCTACATATCTGCAAGCACAGGAAGGAGTTTTAATTTAAACTGTAGTACATGAAATTAATAACGGAATATTCGAACAAGCAGCTCTTAAGAGTCACTTTGGAAATATTTCCTACTGCTCCAGATGAAGGTACTTGACTTACTAAGCATGTTCCACATCCAAGCAAATGCTCACAGAAAAGCTCCTCCTCACCACAAGCAAAATCTAGTTTGACACAGCTGACGTAATCTGAGCTTTTAACATGAGTTAACAGCAGAGAATCAATCTCAACAATAATATCCTGCAGTCCAAAAAATATGCCCAGAAATAATACTTTTAAAATTGCATAATAATCAAAAGCCCTACATAAAAGACTACAAATGTATCTCGCTCAGGTATAGTCAGCTTATCCCTGACAGCTCTTTGAACGCAATTTGGACACCTCTTCCACCACACAACAAACATCTTCTAATTAGAAATCCAACTCTTCTTGAATGCTGCCCACAACCCAGTATTCTGTATGAGCCTGGAGGAAAGCACTGTGTGTTAAGGTTGAATAACACCCCCACTAACAGCAGCCACACTACAGAGGACAGTTTGACAATAGATTCCCACACACCTGCAGGTGCATAAAAGAATAGCTGAGATTTTCCTTTGAACTGGAGTTTCAAGAAATGAATCACACTTTATCAAACACGAAGTTATAAAGATCCTGACAACTGTTTAAATAAATACATTTCCAAAGCAAGATAACGCACTGTGCTAAATACAATTACTGCCCTGGATCAATCTATATAACAAAACAAAGACTAAAACAAACACACAAAATTCTGCAGAACAGCTGTATCTGTCTCCACATTAAAACACATACTGACAACCCATGAAAACTAGTCAGCTTCTCCCCAGATAAAGGCAGTCTACAACAGCCTATTGGTTCAGCGAATTCAAATGCTGGCACTCCCTAGGTCCTACATAAGCCAATCTACTAGGAAAATTGTAATTATGTGACAAGACGTGTGGAATGTTCCACACAATAAAATGGCAGTACAGAGCTCTTAAAAGAGGGCATGAAAGCTTCAGTACGTCAATTATACCACAATAACTGTGCAACCTCAGACCTCAAACATTCAAGGTCAGCCAATTAGGTACAGTATTTTAAAGTTTAAACTTGGTGCAGAGGAAGGGAAAGAAATTAGAACATTTGTTTTCATACATCAAGTGTGAACAGATAAAAACTGCCAAAAAATGCCCCTTATACTTTTCTTCACATAGAGATGCCCCATTTTGCTTCGGCCTACATCTGAATTTCAGCTTTGATTCCCTAAACGCAGCAGCAGCAGATCAGAGACGCAGTAGTAGAAGCCTGAATATCATCTGACAAACAGGTTCTTGAAATAACTTGGGGGGGGGGGGGTGGGGGTGGAAGGGATTTAAAACCCTCACAAACCATATATGCTTAGTAAGTATGATCATGTTGCATTTCTAGTTATGTGTGAGAGCTTGAAGGATTGAAGCATAGTGCCGACTACCATTCAACATTACTTCTGGTTTCTTAACTAGGTAGTGAGAGCTTCAGAACCTCAGCAGTTGTTAGACCAGTGTAATCCTTTACAAAAAATAGATTACATTTTGCCTCGCCTTTCAATTTGCTATCCCCACAGAAGTTTAAAAAATAAAAGCCAAAACAAAACCCCAAAACCCACACACAAAGACCTAAACAAAAAAAAAAAACCCAAACAAAACAAACTTCAGACATTCTCAAGTCTCCAAAAAGTGTCTTTCTGGTTACCCCAAATAGGTCTTCACCCTATCTTGAAGTATTCTGCAGTCTAATGCAACAAAGCATGTGCCACAGTAGGAACTTTTTCTCATTCAAGCATGCGGTTCCTTTACACGACTGTCCATCACTCACAGAAAGAGGATGGGTAGAACATAGTAGGTATCCCCCACTGTGAAATGGGTCTTCTCTTACCTGATGAAGGTGCCCAAGGAAGGCCTGGGCCTGGGCTGTAGAGATTGCTCCTCCGACAGGCACAGGCTGCTTCTGAAAGTCCAGGCCATTTGTTTGCGTGCCTGGGCAAAGAGAGATATTTAGAGCTATTAATTATTACTTTAATGAAATGGAGTAAAAATTAATATTCCAAAGTCTCTTGCTATTTTCTCAATACTATGTAGTAGAAAAATACTCTGAGAGTAACAGTAATGGAAGATTTTTACTGAAAGCAGGGGTGGGAAAGCAGTGTTACTTCTAGACTTCTGTAATACAGCATCTGTTGGCTGAACAAAATCAATATCATATTTCCTTTAGCTTCCATCATCTTACCTCCTCTAGGTACACTATTACCCCATCATTCCCTACAACAGTTTGAGAACCAAATGGGTGCATGCAGCTAAGGTTAAACAGTGTTTCCATTCTTTGTGCACGCTATCCGGTATCTAAAGACTACCTTCAAGTTCAGAAAGTGGCAAGGACAAGGCTCATAAAAAGCTGGCTTTCATTGAAGACAGGCAAAATAGTACTGGAGGAAAACAGAAGTACCATATACACATAATATTTATGAGGCACACTTTTACTCTTTTAATTAAAGATACCTCCACATTTGCATGAACATTTGTGCAGAGCTGTCATGACATAACGGCCTGGGCTTGCTTTTGCTCTCACCCATTTTTATTTAATTAAGAATTGGTCATTTTCCTACATTTTTTATTGTCTTCTTCCTAAACAGCTCAGAAGACATGAAAAACTCCAATCCCCAAATCATTTGCTTGGGAGGAAGGAGGAGGTTAAAAAGAAACAAACAAAAAATGACCAACACAAAGAACATTTTGTCCACAAGAAACAACCACAGAATTCTGTTCTGTCAAGAGGAGCTATAACTACAAACTTTTAAGAACAATTCTGCAGGGAGATGATAAAAATCAACATTAAGGATTATCATCAACTCATTTTGTATGTTCACATATTACTACCTACAGTGGCTAACAAGAAGAAGGAAGACTCAGAGTGTATCAGGCTGTGTGGAATTTCTAGAACAGATGATGCAATGTTAAAAATCGCATGATTGCAATGAAGTAAAACCAGCTTTAGACTTGCATGCTTACTCTTCTTGACAGATTTTGTTCAGTGCCCATGGACAGGTGTTCAACCAACTCCTGATTCAAAACCCCTTCCATTATCTACATTTTTCACCATAAAAATCTAGGTTATCTACTAAGCAAAAGAGAGTCACAGCTGTTAAACAACAACAGAGGTTTGCTATTCCTTAGAAACATCTGCAGAAGCAAGCAGGCATAAAATTTGATTAGGGAAATGCACTACCCAATATTTTATATTACTGTTTTGACCTGTAAACTGCTTACACAGATAACATTTCCAAAGGTGGAGTCACTGTTCAATTAAATACTGATCTAGTGTAGATAGTCATGCATTCTAGCACCCATGTAAGGCAGCCCTTTTATGCATCTTTGGTGGATGTGCAAAGGGGAAGAGACAGTCTTCTCTCAAGTTTGTCATTCTGTGCTTTGTGCCAGGGTTTACAGACTTGAGACACAGAATCATAGAATGCTTTGGGTTGGAAGTGGCCTGAAAAATCATCAAGTTCCAATGCCACTGCCACGTGCAATCAAAGATTCAGAGACATGTTAAAAATATTCAAACGTTAGACTATGTAAAATTATTTTGCTTACTGAGTCTAAAATTCTGATCCAATGTTAAGAGAAAGACTGGTCTGGATTGATCTTGAATGAATGCAGATTGGCTGCATTTCTCCAAAGAAAGGTAGATGAGGAGGTCTGCTGGAAAGAGCTAGAATAACATAATCTATTTTCACTCTTTCTGGTAAACTGCAGAATGTTCTCAATACAGAAGGCCAAGGCGAGTGGGAAGATGACTAGATAAATATATAAAAATATTTCCTGACATACAGCTACTGTAATTCAAAGGAAACAATCTACCACCTCCTCATTTAAGCAGATGCTTTGAATCAGTTTTCAACCTGTGGTCAGGGACCCTTCAAGAAGGGAAAGAATAAATACAGATAAGAAAACCTGTAAGGCAGGTATTCCTCATTTTGGTTGGAAACTTGAAGGGACCAAAAATTATTTCTGGCCATTCTAGTTAATTATCTTCCAGAAAGAGCCTCAAATCTCAATACCATCATTAAAAACACTGCTGTGCACATGTGCAGAACAAACGCTCTGGTCAGTGCTAATGCTGACTCTTAATATGCAAATTTGAAAACTCCCAGGGTTGATAGTTTTGAACAAAGCAAGTCCCAAGACTTAGCTTAAAATCTCCATGGGTCCTAAAAAACAGTCTAGGCAGGTACTGAGAGAAAACGTTATCTTTAAATCCAACCATGAAGGACTCTAATTCCTCCCCACAACTCCCCAAAACAAGCTGAGAGATAAAAAAACAAACTACACTTGTTCACTCTCTGCCCTACTTGCACCTTAAGCTTTCTTTGGAATTTGGAAGTACAGTATCCCTTTCCCTTCATATGCAGCCTTTGTTTGGGAAGGAATGCTACCCAGGGGCTGCTTGCATTTAGCACTGGATACCTACATCTTCTGAAGAACATGAGGGAGAAGGAACTTTGTGTCCAGCATATTTGAGGTCTTGCTCTTAGGGTGCTTATAAGGGTATGATGCCACTCCTGGGGAATCCAAGAAATCTGATGAGAATGGAAAATGGAGCTGCCTGAAGCGGCAGCACATTGTAAGGACATGAATGGACCAGAGCACCACTTCTGCTCAAGATAAGAGTGAAAGGCCAAAAAATCATGGTGATTAATAGACACAAGTATTATGATTTTAACAATCCCAAGATTTTATATCTTTTCCAGCTCCTGTAACTGCTAACACTGATCTAACAGCTCCCCAACACCAAAAAAACACCCCCAATTATGCCTATAAGGAATATCAATCTCCCATCTCCCTTTACTACTTGGTTCCAACTACATAGCTCTGCCCTGCCCCTTCCAGTAGTTCATGGATACAGCAGTAAGAGAATTCACCTTGCTAACTGAGCTGAAAATTCCTCATGCAAACGTTTCCCTTTTTCTTTTAGCCAAGTCAGTTTTCTGCCAGTTATGTGAGATGAGTTAACGAATCTTAGGGCCCAGCAAACAGCAGATAATGCAAAGCAGGGAAGGTCAGAGATGTGGTAGTAGAGAAATGAGTCTTCCTGGCCTTCAGCAAGTTGTTAAGACTGAATCAAGCTAACAACATTTCACCCTTGTAGTCATCCAATGCAACTTAAGCATGTTTAAATTCTGGCATAAATTCAGCCATGTGGTTAGCTACTTCACAGAGTTGCTCTGGATGAAGACCAATACAAAGTGCAATTAATTTTCAAGCCAAATCGAATGTTTGAACTATCTCGCTCAGTGCCCCTCCAGGGAAAGAAAAGAACAGAACACCGGGATACCTGTACATGGATTAGTTGATGCTGTCTTGGAATTGTACCTACAGAGGGCAGAGGCATAACAAAATGCAGCCAGAAAGGTAACAATGCACCTGCAGTCAGAACAACATATTCTCAAAATCCAAGCTCATAATCATCAGGCTTTAGTCTGAGTTTACAAGCTGCACAAGAAAGAAGAGTGAGGAGCTACAGGTCTGGGGAGATGTGGAGCAATGTGCAAGAAGAGGCTCAGGAAAGGAAGGCAAACAAGGAGAAGGAAGATTTCAAAACTGACTTCAGTGGGTATCTGCACTTTGCTCTGGGAGACATCTTCCAGCACCAGCAGCACATTTCCCCATCTCTCTCTCTCAATGCGTGCATGCAGAGAGATACCCCCAATGCTCAGAAATTGTTGATTCCTTGCCCGCACTGCTAATAAGAAGTTTAGTATTGATATTTGCCCTGAATTGCAGCAGTTAAAGAATGGTCCCTCTCTCAATCTTTTAGACTTTCTTCTTATAGAAACTGGAAAAATCAGTCTCTGGAAAGGAAGCAGCGCAAACAAGAACCCCTAGAATCCTTCCCAAATACTACACTTCCAAAAAAATAGTACTTTGTCAATGCATGTCATAGTATTACAGTTGCCACAGACAATATAACCTTGGCTTTCACAGTACTGCACTCACACAGATTTTAAGAAAGAATACGCATTAAGCAGGCTGAGCTGTTTTGGAAATTTTCATGCTGCAACCTATAAAAAGGAAACCAAAAGGGCTATCCCATTTACTGTAAAACATTCTTCTTTCTTTTCTCCCATAGGTTCTACATAGACTCTACTCACAACTGAAGGTTGAAAAAGATTTGTGTAATTCTGCAATACTGCTGACACCAACTGATCAATTCATGTTCTTGTGAAATCAGTCATCCCATCTTGTACTCATAAAGACTTTTTGTGGTTGTTTTTTTTAATGAGTCTGAAATACAAGTTGCTTTTTCAGATGCTTAAGAGGGAAGTCCAATTAGCACAAAAAATTTAAAGTTAAAATCTGTTTTGGGCATGCTGTTGTGACCAATGTATTCAGGGGAGTTCACTGTGTTCTTTAAATAGTCATAATTAGATATACAAAACCCTAATTTGTTAACTTTCATGAAACTTAGCTGTTAGCTCAGAGAACTACTGATGTTAAGTCATCCTTACCAGTGGGAACCACGTTGGGTTTTTGTCCTGAGAACACTAGCTCTACCAAAGGTAAATTCCATGCCCCACAGTAGTTTCTCTTAAAATTTTCAACTTGCATCAGTTAACTACCATTTAAAACAGGAATGACCCAAACAAACATCTACCAAGGTTCAAAAGACAGACTTATAGTGCTTACACAGCAGACTAAAGTGATTTACAAATGTAACTGGTAATTAGTTACAGAAAGTTACAAGAACTCTGAGTTTTTATAAAAATAATTTTCACACATTTTGCTCCAGAGCCTACACTCCCCAGACAAACACTGGCACTTTCAGTTCCTCGGCATCCAAGCTGAAAGCTGACTTCTTTTCACTAAGCATGCACAGAGCCCAGAACCATCATCAAAGCACCTTGATCTGAAACCTAAAATGAAACTCTGCAAGTATCCCCTTCCAGGTTTAACATCTGCTGGTTGACTAATGCAACTGATGCTTGAGCCCTCAAAGAGCATCACGAATGCCATGAATCACTATCTCCAGTGGTTTATGAGCACTGTTTTTAAAAAAAAAAATCGACTAAAGGTCCTTGGAAACTCTAGAATTTTTTTCATTTGCATCATTTAAAAAGGCAGGAAACAAAACTGAAAGGAACAACTGGAAACATAAGACATTACAGAAGCAGTGTTTGCAAAAGGTCCAAAGACCCGTAAGAGTCAAACTTTTGTAATAACTACAATATGCACAGAGCTTTACAATCCTTTCATTTTATACCATTACCACCGCCTTCACACTGATGAAGTATTTGCCTAGGAGAGCAGAGCCAGCTTCTGTTGAAGCAGATGCAACACTTCTATGAATAATGGACTACCTTTAAATAAGCCAAGTCCTCCTCTAGCCGCTTGGTTTAGGTGAAACTGACAGTTAAAGCTGCACTTAAGGAAGCACCTTGGGAAAGCTCTCTGAAGAAAGTATATGGAGGGACCTGTGGTCACACAGATCACAAAGTTTGAACTGTCTCAGAATTTCACACACACTTCCCAGCTACAAGGATATGATAGGGATATTTTAAACCATTGTTCTCTTGATGCTGTTTATGAAATATTTACAGGCCATGTGTTTTTTGAAATAATGTTTTGTATCATCCTAAAGCAGTATTCAATACATCATAAATTATTTTTGTACATAAAAAGAATTGGTACCTCTCCTATCCCAAATACAATGGAAATTATAAAACCTTGGGATGCCAGTAACAAAACACACGGTAATAAGCAAGCAGAATTCCTTTTGACCGACCCCATGCATTGGCAGAAAACATCCAGCCTCTTGGATCAGTACGGGGAACACTCACTCTTAGCTGTATTAAAACCTTGCACAAAGAATGAGGATACAGCAGTGTAAAATTAAATATTTTTTTTCCTTGTTAAGTTTGACCTAAAACTCTTATCATTGAACCAAGAGGGGAAAAATAATTTTCCTCATGCAAGGTAACTAGAATTCTCTCAAAGCAACAAGTTCCTTCTTGTTCAAGTCTTCTTTTCCCAAATGCTATTTTGAGCTCAGAAAAGATTCCAAGTTAGGTTAAAGTATTTACTTCCCATTCAGAAATATCCTTTCTCTTGCTTTCAAAATGATTATTAAGTTAGGTTCAGAAAGGAATTAAAGCATGAGATTGCATGACCGAGTTACAGTGGCTTAACAAGCTTCTTCAATGGCCCAGAACTTAGACACATCTTAAGGATGTGGCCAAAAGGCACATTAGCACAAGAGCTATTCCCCAGCCAAATGTCAAGATTCTGTTCTAACACTGGAAAAAATTAAAGTCAGAAAACTTTTTTTTTTTTCCACTATTGAGAAATTATGCTGTCTTCCTTTGCCCTGTTCTTGAGTACTTGAATGAAATCTGTGAGAGCTTGAATGAAATCTGAAATGGAAACAAGATCAGCCAGTGGCCCATATCTGTGAGGGGAAATTTCAACCCAAAACTAAATGACAATGTCAGAGGTGCTGATCATATGCTCTGCTAGGAAAAAAAGAGAAAAGAATAAAAAGACTGTTTATGGAGGCCATTTATAGAGACCTAGTGCCACCAGACCTTCCATAATATCAGAAACATTACAGACTGAGGAAGCAGGGATGGGAAATACTATGTACAAAGTGTGAGAAGTGCTCTGATACAGTAGGTGTGAATACCCTGCATACAGTAGGGTCAATGACAAGACCAAAGAGTTCCCAAATCTCTAAAAACAGTAGGTGTGTGTGAGGGGGTTGTTTTGGTTTAGGTTTGGTTAAGTATTTTTTTTAATTCTTGAAAACTGGTAAAGAAGTTTTGCTTTTAACATCCATTCAAATCCAACAGAAAAATATCTGTGCACCAATTCATCATTTACTTACCTGTGTTCCCATCCCCACTATCCATTGATGGTTTACTGGTTTCTGACGGATTGTTCATTCTTGAGTCTGCATTAAAACAGAAATAAAGATAAACTAATACAATGACAAAAACAAAACTCCAAATCTGTTCATAGCTTCTTGTCCAAGGGAAGTACAGAACGTCAGGAATTTGATACGTGCTTTATCCTAATTCAGATCGTAACACAAAAAGAATGATTGGAAGCAGAACACAATAAGGAACCTTCCACATAAATATTGCTTCAAAATCTTGTATGTCATTATTCCCATATGTGAAAACATGGTGTTAACGGAATAAAAGACAGCATGCTGGAGGGCAAAGATAGGTAGGAACTGAATTCTCAGTACAATAAAAGTCACAGAAGAAAAAAAGGGGGAGTGGGGCAGAAAGGAACGATGACTAGGTTAAGATTCAAAAACATTAAGTCTGACTACCATGGCCTATGTTATTCTTGGGGATGGGTTTCCCCCAAAAGAGGAAGGAAATTCGGCCATTATAATTAAACAGAAGCCATTTTTCTAATCCTGCATTTTTATTTTACAGTAATGTAACTGGTATTACTTTTCTTAAGTTAAATTTCCTATATATGGGGTTGCAAAACACAAAATAATTCCTCTTCCATATTCCTTGGGATGAATCTATTGAAGAGTTGCCCTTGGATTCAAAGCTTGTCACGTGAATACAGTACACCACCTCTCCAGATGGCAGACAGAGAATATAGTTTCCTCATATTGGAATCTATACAGATGTTCTGTGTACAGCATCAGCTCTCCAGCTTATTACCTCTTCATTCCTTGCTACTGGCCTCAGTGCACCACATTACCACAAAACAAAATGACAAAAATAATCTCCAGACTGACTACTTCATAACATGAAGTATAAGCAAATCCTTCAGCATGTTCATCCATTCCTATCACCTGTTAAATACAAGTTGAATGAGCTCAAAATGAGCCCTTCATATTCCATTATATTCTCGTTAGGTGCTTAAAAGTTACCCCTTGCATCATAACAGTGATTTCCAAAATACCAACTGCCTGAAGAAGAATACAGTAACAGCATTAACTGTTGCATCCTTACCCCTAGCTATTTCCAAGAATGCCCAGGCACTTCACTGCTGGGCAGTGTGTATGAGAGTTGAACTATCATTGTGTCTTACCACCTGCTACTGCCCAGAGGGATCAGAGCCACCCTCAGGTTATCTGAACCAGGGGTGACCACCTGAGAGGAAGGGGAATGACACACATGGACAGGGCCTGAATGAAAACAGAAGGCAGGATGAAGCCTGGCTGAGAGCACCAGGTGGGAAGAGAAGGGATCTTGTTAGAAATGCAGCATGTGTGAGAGAAAAGATAAGAGGCATCAACCTTGGAAAAACTCCAATAAGCAGTTAGGAAACACAATTTAAGACACATCAATATTTTTAAAACAAATGTAAACTTCCATGTAAACAACTGCTGCAGATGAACCCAGTAGAAAACCCAGAAGGCTGTAACAAACAGGAATCTTCCCCTCATGAGTAAGCCTTTCCAAGAGCCTCAACTCTCCTCAAGAAGTTCCTATGACTATGTGTAAATCTTTCAAATGTCAGCCTCATGTAAAAGAGATCTGACCTACAAATGTTACTCTTAGTATAACTACTTTTTGAAAGGGAGAGTGAGTGAGGAGAAACTTTCCAGCTGACTGCTGCTGGACTTCAGCAAAAGGCTGCAAGTTTCCCTCTATTTTTCACCACCTCTGCTTAGCAGATTCAAGCTATGAGTTCAGTCTTGAAAGACAGGGTACCTGATAGGGTTACATATACAGAATCTATGGCTTCCCCATTCCTTGTTTTGTTACTTTCCTCCTTTGGATCATACAATCTGCACTCCAGAAACACAACACGGGTCCCACTGACTACACAGAAATGTTTGTTGTTGATGTGTTGTTCCCTGCTGACAGATATCTGTGTAAAACAAATACAAGGATGTTTCCATCTAGAAGTTGTGTGTACCTTAAATTGAGTTTATTGTTGTGGCAACAGCATTTTATTATTTAAAGTGATTACAGGCAACATTCATTTGATAAACAGCATTAGTTCCTTCCTTGACACACAGCCGGTTACTGAAATCAGTTTAGGTTCGGAGAACACTGAACGGGAGACTTCTCCTTGGACACAAACACCAAGAGTCCTCACCCAAGAGGAAAATAAGCAAAGGGGGTTCAGAAGTCCCAATACATTGGGTTGTGGAAACCAGGCTAACTCATGGGCTATTGGACATTGGAGGTATTTTTTTAAGCCTAGAGCACAAAGATAGGCTGAGCTCCTCGTAGTACTGACTACAGAAGAGAAGAGGACAGGTTGAAAAGATCATCTCTCAGTAATATGGGACCCATTCACTGAACCACTTCAGAAAGCTCTTGCAAGAAAAACAGAATACTAATGGTAGAATAAACAAACTAAACCTGGGGAGGGGACACAACTGTCCTACCCACAGAATTCCAAGAAACCCTGTGACTGTTCTCTCTGTATGTGGAGGCTCATATGACAAGCCTTCCCGTGTGACCAGCAAGTTTGCTCAGGACAAAGTTATAGCCATACAGATGTCTTTTCATAAAGCAAGCAAGAAAGGTTTTTCTTTCAGGCTATGCTGCAAAATAAATCCTTTTAGAAAAGGTCTGCAGCGTTTTCTAGCACTAGGCATACACATAAAGTTCACTCAACTACCGAAAGCATGTCAAAATGAAGACTGTTTTATTGTAAAGATTCATCCCTAACAAAAGGCACCAAACATTACTGTTGCAAAAAAGCAGCAAGTTGGATGAAGAAACATCTTTCTGGAACTGCTCAGGTTCAAACGAAGGATAGCATCCATTATTTCACCAGCTGACTATTTCTTGTTCAATCTGTGGGCCTTCTGCATGTAAAGCATCATGAACAATGCCGCTATTACCATTGCAAATGGTATGACATACATCTGAAGCACAAAACTGCTACCAGCAAGAGAGACATATATCCGCAGGATACCAAACCAATTCATTATACAACAAATAAAAAGATCATTTCATTTAGACATGCTCATACAATTTCTGCTTTAAAGTTAAAAGAATAAACAAATGAAATAGGCTATTAAAAACAACACCACCACAAAAAAACCAACAACAAACAAAACCCCAACACCCCACCGTCACCTTTTCTTTCTCCTTTAGATCTTACTTTGGGTTTTAAATAAAGGCCCTGGGCTACAACTTCTGCCAACATCATCTAAAAACAAACTCCACAGAAGGAAGGATCGAAAGCAGCAGGTGCATGATTGAAATCAAACTCTCAGGAGTGAATATATTCAGCACTGCTGCTCTGCTAGCAGGGCTGAGGGTGTCGCAAAGCAGTGCTGTGCCAGGCTCTCACACAACCTCAGTAACATTTCAAAAGGTACTCAGAGGAAAGAGGCAGCGGACACGGGACCAGCCTGTAGTATTAGGAACTGCAAATAGCAAGTAAACCACAGCAAATCTTAACGTGGAATATATATATATAAACAGATTTATATATTAACTATTTCCTTTCACCCATATTAAAGTGAAATTGTCTCATACTCCCTCAGCATTACCAAAAAAAGATTCGTTCAACTTTGGTATTTCCATACGCATCAGTGTGAGTAAAAATATGCCAGGAATGCACTGGAAACTAATTTTCAAAAATATCTGTTTCTGAAATGTTTTCAGATGTCTCCTTTAACATTTACCATCTCAAAATACATTCTGCTACTTTAACATCGAAGTTCTCACATGACCTTATATAATGGGATCAAAAGTATAATAAGAAAAAAAAACTATACATTGAGCTTTGGGGTAAAAGCCTTGAAAATAAAACCTGTTGTAAAATTGGGATGGTCCATTATTATAAATAACTTTAAAAGACATGAAGATGAAATTATGGCATGTCTGTTCAGCAGTCCTGATGGAATCTCGGCACAGGAAATACATTATCCCAGTAACCTTAGGCACAGCTTGCATTGGTATCAATGGCAACCACTTTTGGACTCCACCTTATTTTCTATTACGCACCAAGAACCTTGCTATTACATTAAAAATACACAGACATAATATACATTCTGTTGGGGAATGGCTTGATACAGCTACTAAATTCTTTGAGACCCGGACTCTCATTCATTTTAATGCTTTAAAATTCATAGCACAGGGATATGTAAGTCAAGTCCAGTGTGTGTTAGAAGCCAAATGCTTCTTAGACTGAAATCCTAAAAGCAAAAGGTCTGTACTAATATCATCAAAGCCTAGCAGCAAATCTCTCTAGTGCAGAGAATCCTCCTGGAGCTGGGGAAAGAAGGAGGAAGAAAGGAGGAGGAAAAAAAACCAACACAACCACCAAAAACCAAACCAAAAAACCCCCAAACCTTGTATTTCCCTGGTACGGATCTATCTATCTATCTACCAGGCAGCTCCTTGCTGTTGATTCACTGGTGAGCTTCAGCCTCACAAACACCTTCTCTAGCCTCTGCATATGCGATTAAGCCTCTATGCATAGTCAACCTCGTAGCCTCTATTTCCATATTAAACACTTATAAGAAAGAGCTGAGCTGGTACCCACCTAGAACGTAGTCGCTGCAGTCCAGCATTGCTGTGGTATCCTCTACAGGTTCAGATAGTCCAAGGAAAGGGAGAATGGCAATTTCTATCAAATCTACACTACTGCTCTCGACCAAACAAGAAAGGGAGTGGGGAGGTGGGGGAAGAAATACAACTTCAGTTACACCATAGCAATCTTCAACTGAACAGGGAAACTTCAGTTGCTCTGTGGAGTTTTAGTCTCTCCTACTAGCTGTGTCTGACATTGTCAAGGCGACTGAAGCGTGAAAAGTTCCCCTTTTTGTAATAAAATAGAAACAAAGATTGCAGCTGGCAGTTTCCATAATGAAGCTTAATCAGTATGCGCCTGATTAGGGCCTTATGCAAATCTCCCCTCGTTAGCACAGCAGCCAGCACTTTGAAGTCCATGAACAATTCATTTGCAGAGTACACTGAAAGCGCTCCCTGCATAATTTAAATCACGGTATAAATATTTATCAGCTCATTTGCATATTAATTGGCAGTGCATGAAGGGAAAAATTATCTCCTGAGTGCCAGCATAATAATTAGGGAACAAAATGAATTTTCTTCCAATAGCTTGGCTTCTCAGTCCTAACTCAAGCACAGTACCACAGGGGAGCAGGGAGGGGAAGAGACAGAGTTCTGTTCAAATGCCACTGAAATGACACGTACAAATTAGAAACAACTCTACAGACTTAAGCACCTTTAATCTTATTCCTGCTGGCAACAATAACTTCAGTAATAAAGGGGATTTGGAAAAAGCTTTCTACACAATCCAAATAATCCCGGGAAAACAATTAGCAAGGTAGAAGCTGAACACAAAGCTGTCAAACCAGTGCTTGCACATCTGTGCAGAGTTTTCCACATCCGAACGCGAACTGTCACAAGGAGGCCCTGGGCTGGAAGGAGGGGACCACGAGGGCAAGGAAGCAGCGTGATTTCCTTTAAATGGCTGAGGGGCTCGGTGATTCATTATTGGGTAATCCCTTTGCCACAGACATCTTTACAGCACTGGATATGTCAAGTATTGCGTAACACTTGACACCCACTAATCTATCCTGAGTGAAATCAAAATAGATTTAAGTCTTCTGCTTTCCAGTGACTTCCAAGAAAAAGCAAAAATCTATTACTGGTCCCCTCCACAAGCGTACACAGTACGCAGCTAAGCAAATCTCACTGCAGAGCTGTGGTTTTTGAAGGGGACAATTTACACCCAGGCTGCACCTTTGAACCACTCAGTGATAGCCAGAACACACTTGCTGCTGTGACCACAAAATACACTGAAGAACAGGAAAGAGGCTTTGGTCTGTAGGGGGAATCAATCTTCTTTTCCAAAAGTGGTCCACAGAGCGAAGTATACTGACGAACTATGAGGCTAGATCAAACCATTTCAAATAGTTTGTTTACCACTCAAATACTAGTGTAACCAGCAAGAGCATTTATATAAAAATTCAAGGGTACCGTGGACACCACAACATTTAATACTCCATATTCTGATCAGGAAAAAACAATATGATGGTGCAGGTGACTATAGGATTGAGCCACCTACTTCCAGGTGTTAATGTGAATTTGAAGAGTTGGGGGGTTCTTTCTTTTTTTCTTTAAAACCAGCCAGCTGTACTTTTCTTCTCCTCATTTCTGAAGTGAATTCAAGCACCGCCTCTCCAAACAAGAGGGAGAGAGAGAAAAGGGACTTCTCAATCATTCAGTACTGACTGGAATTTATTTCCACGCTTGACCTCTTCTTCTGTTCAGGTTCATATCTCTACTTAACACAAGATGTTCCCTGCTATATATTTAACATGAGTGATCAACACTTGAAGAAGATTGCGAGAAGGGAAGGTGCTCCCAACTACAGGGAAACAAACTCTGCGTACTGAATAGGTTTTCCTAATACTTTGTTTCCAACTTGGTTTTCTACTTATTCACGTGTCCCATTGAGAGCTCTGAGGTGCATCTCAATGGTTCCCAGACCTTCGGTACACGTCACTCGTCCATACAAGCTTTTGGAGCGCACAGGGAGATAATCTGTTTGCTTGCTCAGAAGAGTTTGGACACAAGTGGTGTAACAAGCCAAGCACTTCACAAAGCCAAGGGCTGGTTTAAGTAGCGGCTGAGCTGAGGCAGCCAGCAGCATAGTAGGACAGCAGTATTATCTTTGGGATCCTTTTCAAACGAGAGCCTGTGCTGAGTTGGTTGAACACAGGTGCAGCATCAAAAGAGCACGACCGCAGGAAGTGACCGTTAAAAGCAGGCACGTGTGTAGTGATGGATGACTTGTGTCAAACAACTGAACAAGCACGCAGCAAATAAAGGCCAGGGAAGGATATGCCTCAAGCCGTGTTAGCAAGTATGGTGGTAGCACAGTGCTACTCATCATCTATACTATCAATGCTGCATTGACAGCTACCAAGGACGAGACAGAAACTGTCTTCCCATTCCTGACTGTGCCAACCAATCTGCCTTACAAACACCAACCCTTACACAAATGTTCATTTGAACTGTAACTTCCACTAGCCTGTTAATCAAAATAAAGCCTTATACATTGATTTTTCAAATTTACAATTGGCAAAAAAAGAAAGGGGGAGGGGGAGCTCAGAATACCATTCTTCCAATGACCACTTCATTTCTGGACAATTTTATTACTTACTCTGTTATGCAAGTTCTTAATTTTTGGCAAACAAACCCTCTATTGTTTCACTTAGGCCACACTACTGCAGCTGTTTCTTTGGTAGGCTTCCAAAGGAGGCCTGAAGACACAAGTAGGAAAAAGTTTGGGGAGGAACAGTGGGTATCATCCTGCTTCAGAACCAATGGTGGAATACGCTAGTTTAACTAGCTCTTTAGATTCTGCCACATCAATGGCCTCTCTTTTCTTTCTGAATTCTGACACTAGAAGTTACTTAACACCCTAGACCAAAGACATACCTTTGGTTCTCACATTCAAGCAAAATTCCACTCTGGGCTTTGCACACAAAGTTTTACTTTTCCTCCAAAGGCACCTCTAAGAAGAGAAATTGGCACAACTTGTGATCGTCAGTGCAAAAAATTCTCCACATCCCTCCTGTGCAGCTACAGAGATCTCAAAGATTGTTCCTCTCCACTGAACCCTACAATTCTTACAGTGATGATTTTTCCCAGATAATTCTATTCATACTTTTCCTTAAAACCAAAGTAACTAAGCCACTTGCACAGAGCCAGGTATGGCAAAGGCAGACATTCCTCAAAGGCTTCAGAGTCTGTAGAGAAAGCTTTATGAGACCTATGCTATCTCATTCTCTTCACTCTTTATGTATCCTCCATACCTTCCCATTTCAAATGCATGCTTTTGTTTTGCTGTTTGTCCCACCAATATGTCACTTTATTTATTCAGTTCTAATGACTATGCTTGATCCTCAGAACCATAGTTTTTGGAATGGAAACCTCATTTTCCCGTGTAGGTAATACAAGCCTTGGTTAGACCTATTTTTGCATCATCTTTCATTTCTCCTCCTGTTTTTTTCCCAGTTATTTATGCCCAACAGACTGACTGTAAGCATCATAAAGTTATTGCCCAATGTAATTTACTGTAATTAAGTATAGTGAAAGTTCTTACAAACTAGGGGGAAGGGATGGTTAAATCCTTATCTTCAGACTACTAGTTGGAGTCGCTATACAAATGAGGCAGAATTAAAGGGATAAAAGGCAAACTTATCAACATTGTTCTATTCAACAGCTTTCACACCTTTCTAGGGGGAAAGAATCTCAACTTTTATATAGATATGTCTCCAGATATTAGTAAAATTTCATTGACAGCCAGGAACTTTCTGCACTAGCCAGCTCTGTGACAAGCAGACAACCATCTGTCTGCTACAACACGGCAGATTACCCAGTAAACCAACACCACGTTATTTCCCTTGGAACAATACAAGGAAAGGAAACACGGTGTTAACTGTAACATATTAGAATACCGCCCTCATCAGTGTATCCATGTCTAGTATATTTTGTCTTGGAGAACCACTGAAGACGAATGGTGACCAAAGCTTTGAAAATAGCACATGACTAAGCACAGTGTCACTGCAGACTGGCCACGGAGTAGGCTGCTGTCCTTATGCCATGCCAGCCAAGACCACAGACACAGCCAGCCCTAAACCGACATTACACAGAACTACTACATTTTAACTCAAGACATTTCCAAGTCTCCATTCCACAAGCTAAATGAAACCTAATAAAAATTTCATCTAATAGAACTCCAATGCAGTATTAAAAAAAAATAAAATCACATACTTCAACAAAACAAACTGTTATTAAAGTTGGCACAATCCTCTTAGAGTAATTATGGACAGACAGACAGCAGCCTGTTCATAGTCAGGGCTGCAAACTAAGCTCTAATTTTAGCTACCACCTTTGACTCTGGCTAACAAAATTGATTTCATCTGAAAATTGCTAAGTTTGCTCTGAAAGCCAAAAAGCAGTTATCTGGAAAAGTCAAATAAAATTGGCCTGGTTTAGGCCTCTCGGTCATTACGCAATTGCTATGAATTGGCATTTTAGTCTACATCTAATTTTACTTCTCTCTCAAACTCAAATCGTAACTACCCTTTCAAACTTTGCACAGCACAAGATGTCTTTCAAAATGGTGTACCTTTTTTGGAAGAAAATTAGGTATGCAGACAGCTAAGCAGGAATGTTAATTCATCTTATCAGTGCAGGACAGCAGATACTCGTGGGCACTTGACACATTAATATGAAGAGGTAGGTTTGTGGGTTTGTTTTTTTAAGTCTCATTTTTTGTCCATGGAAGGTAGCAACTATAATGGTTTAGCTCATATTTTTGTAGTAAGAAAACTGTGGTCATGACAAACTCACCATAAAGTATCACCATATGAGGGGAAGAGGCAGGGAGGAGAGGAAAAAAATACTCTTATTCCAAAAAATACAGTTATTATACTTTTCACAAGCAAACTACGCCTTACTTGAAACTCATCTCTAACACCATCATTCTGGCACATCATTTGAACACTTTTGCTCTCCCCTTACTGCCTACAAGCTATAGCACATAAGAAAGGAGCCACATAATATTCACACGTTTTTCTTTCATTCTGTTGAGTGTTTTCTTCACAAAAGCAAAGGATACAAATTCAGTGTGGTCGACCCCTGGGATTCAAAACCACAACTTTGATCCACACAACCATCATATCATTTACTTAGAAATCACAGAATATTTGGAATAGCAGACTTGAGGTCTTCACATATTCTGATATAAGAACTCATGTTTCACTCATACTACCTTTTCAAGGTCTTCATCGCTGTCACATAATGGCTTAAGACTTTACTTATTTATTTATATGCACCTAACACTACATCACAAACACCTAATTTTTAAAAAACACCAAAACCCAAACAACCCATACTGTTGCAAACTTGAAAACAAATCAAGTGTTGTTTAACTAGCACATTAAAACTGCCACAGAGCTGTTGCACAGGAGCGCTCTTTAGTAGTTGCAAGAGGGCACTCGCCTCCTTTCATTTTAACTAGAAGTTAGAATAGAAAATTAGCAAATTGTTCTTTGATTCCACCATCCTTGAGGCGTGGTTCTATACCATGATACACTCATTGCTTTAGTAAACTTGCATGGAAAAGTAGTATCCAAAGGTACTCAGGCATTTTTAAAAAACACATTCAAACTACTTTTAAAAATGTAAATATTTTAAAGGAGGCACCTGTGAGTTTTTATCCACACACACATATACGGGTCTCGCCTTCCTTCAAAATTACTGGTTTGTCAAATCTGAGATACTTCACAGTGACAAGTATTGAACACCTGGAGCACCTCTTATTATCTTATTACCTTATTACTTTTACAAGATTTGCATGCCCCACATTGCTTTTCAAAAAAGTACTGCAGGAATTTAGAATCACAGAATGAGTCTATGAAACAACATACAGAAAAACTAATGAAGACTGATGTGAAGTTACATGAAAAAAACGCAAGGGAGGGCTGAAGAACATGACCAGTAAAACCTCAAAATCGATTAGAAAAAGAAAAAAGCCATTAATCTAAGGGCACAGGGCTGCACAACAGCAGTACTGAAGCAAATACACACCATAAACAGAAGAGCCCAAAACCAAAAGAAAACCCCATCCCCTTGAAAGCTTGCAAGCTTTTTTAGGATGCTGCAGCTTGGGGCAGGTGGAGAACCTGGAGCCAGGCACCAGCCATGGCAAGGAGTGGAGTGACTCTGCACTTCCCATGGCTGGGAAGGCCAGCCCGTACTCATGTATCACCTGGACCTGAACTGGTTGTCTCTACCAGTCAAGTCATACGCTGGGATGACATGGGAACATACCTCACACTCACACAGTGGCTACTGAAATTACGCATGCATTTGAATGGAAAAGGTAAATGCAGTTCATTTTACTAAAGTCCCAGCTAGCATAAATACTGCTAGTTTCAAATTGTTATAGCAATACTCATTAAAAATACCAAGTACTTTACGAAAACACATATTCTCTAATAAGTAAATCACAACACAATTAATGTGACAATATATGAAGGCTACCTATGACCAGCTGAAATACTGAATGGAGGTAGCAGTTGTATGACCTATTCCATTTAGAAAACATCATCATGTGTGCATTCCAAAAGCATTAGGTTTGCCTCCCCATGTCCTCCCACATAAGAGAGACAAGCCATCAGAACTTAAAACTATTATTTTTGAAATCATCTGTAAATCAAAACATAATGTCTTATGCAAACATGTTGTTTCGCTGTTCTCCACTTCGACAAAGTAGTAATTACTAGTCTAGCCTGATGAATTGGGACTCTACAAAGAATAGCCTAATTCAGTATATGACTTAACCATACAATTCACTTCAATGCCAATCTCAGAGTCTCCCCACGCCACTTGTCATTAAATGCACTACAGGTCACTCTCAAAATACATAAATCAAAGTCATAGATTTAAGTTTATTATGACTTCCAACTGGATACATCAGCAGCAGAGAGAGTATTTAGTTCTCAATGGCATTAGTGTTTGACAAATTAACAGAAAAAAAGCACATGCAAAACCTCCATGGTTCCTGGTATGATTCGAAGTTGCACTGCTGTTATCACCATCCTTTGCAGGCATCACTTTTGCTCTGTCTTCCTTAATAACTACCTCAAATCTGAAGGAGGATATTGCTTTAATGCCCTCAGCACACTGATCCAGACACTATTAACACCTGTAGGAACCACAAGACATGTCATGAGAATGCTTCTTTCTGAAGCTTAAATTATTTGATCTCAAAGAGGAAAAGGCCAAATTCCAGACAAGCTGCTTTGTATGTTACAAATTGAACAAAAAATTGCCAGATGCAAGATCTGAAGAAAGAAACGGAGTTATTCACACTGCAGACACTGATTCTATCCATCAGCATCCCTAGCCATGCACCTATCATTTCAGACAGTCAGAGCTAACGTAAGACTGCGTTTGCTATCAGTTGCGGGGGTGTGTGGGGGGGGGTGGGGGGTGGGAAGTGGGGGTGTGAGGCAGAGTTCCTGGGCACCTGGGTCTTTATTTTATGATAATTTAGGCACAGTAGAAAGTGAAAGACACACACAAAGTATTACCCAGGTTAGCTTTTCCGGGAAGCGCTCACAAGCGCAGCCCTGCCCGCCTGAGCAGCTCTGCTGTGCCAGCGCAGAAACAGCACCCATTCGCTTCTCCAGGAAACAGCCGCAGGAAGGGCTGAGGCGCAGGCAGTGTGACTGCCGCCTGTGACTGTTTGCAGAGGATTTGCTGGGAAGACATGCACATTTTGTTTGCCAGCCCATGGACACACGCCACCGAGGACAGGAATGCCTGTGTTTATTTCTCCAAGAAACCGGAGCAGAGGTAAACTTTTCCACACTGTCCCACTTTCTGTAACTTACTCGGATCGGACGTGTTAGGTTGATAGATACAGAGTCCTCTCAAAAGAAATTCATGATCTAGTCACACATTACAGGGTAAAAGAAGTCAACTGAAAAAAATTAGGTCAAAAGGCCTAACCAAAAGAAGAATATAAAAAAAAAGGATACCCAGAGTACTTTAATTCTTAATTGCCAATTCCTCAATTAAACACAATATTAATATATGTGTATCTTACAATTTTCATAGAGAAACCAAATATTAATAATAAGCCACGTAATTTAGGACCCTAACTTAATGCCTGTCAGTACTACATCCATAATTGCTGAGTCAGCAAAAAGCCAGTAGCTGCAGCCCCACTCATCCTCACCGCTGTACCGCCTGCTCTCTTGTGCTGCCAGATACAGAAATACACAAAAGAGAATTGATCTATGTTAAAACTACTCCAACCACAAGGAGAAAATACTAATCCAAATCTGTTTCTTAACCAAGGGGAGAAATGTTTGCCTGCTGAAGGCAAAGGCAGCAAAGGCAGCAAGGAGACAGGAACAAACAACTGGGCTAGACTGTTTCAGCAGCAGTATAGCCTTAACGTTTTTATTGTCTACAGCTTAAATCCACTTGTATGTTACGTATTCCTCTGATGAACACCATCACACAGCTTACGTGACAAACTGAAGAAATTAAAATCTCACAACTATTTATTTGCCCTTTGGGATGCTGACTCTCAGTCCTAAAGTTGACATCTCGTACCAGTTAGTACTTACATATGCACATACTCTTGAGAATGCTCTTTTTGATTTCTGGTCTCCTTACACACACCATTTTCCATGCTCAAAAATGGAAATGTGATTATATATAATCACTTATTTTCATCAGCTGTGTTGAATGAGGCATTAGAACTACAAGGTTTTGAAAGTAAAGAAGTTGATGAGAAGCTAACAGAAGCAGTAGAGTAACAGCTACAATTATACCAGTAAGTAGTTTAGCACAGACCTCATCTAGAGTGCTAAACCTCAAATTCAATGAATTATATACAGAAAAAAGTTAAAAACAACTAATAACCGTATAACATCATAATAGAACTATAGGAGTTAAAAAGTACACCTTATAAACTTTTGACACGTCTATATAAAAACCCTATATGCTGCTCTAGAGCATCATGACAGGCTGAGAACTTGGGAGACTGAGGCTCTAGAGACATTACAATAGATTAGACCTGAGAATGTTTATAGACAGACAACCGCCCATTAACCCTCAGAATTTTGTATATATATGAATGTTACATGTTTTCTAAGTAAACATATACACTTTTTATATTCATACATACTTTATGTGTTTTATATAAACACATATATATACTATATTGCATGCATAGTGTGGACGGGTGTGTATATTTTATTTTTTTTTAAATGACAAGTACTGAGATGGTGATCTCACATTTGTAAAAGTTTCTAAGCCTACTGTTCTGAAAATAGTTCACATGTTCCCTTAAGACACTCCTGCAGAAAGGTACCATGGCAGTTTGTTAACCCAGTGGAAGAGCAAGTCAGCATACAGTGCTGGTTTAACCCCTTTTGTCCGGTCCCGGTGAAACAGCAAGTTGATGTAGTGAGAATGAACAAGTAAAAAGTAAGTAAAGTGTTTAAGTGCCTAGGCACCACCACCCCCAAAAATCCAGCCACAAGCAGCCTGAGGGCTGCCAACTGACCGGTGCTGCTGACTCAAATGAAAATTGTTCCACAGCCTTCTTAGATGACAGTCACCAATGAAAGAAGAGCAATCCAGTATTCAGAAAAAAAAAATCAAGCTAAGCTCTCCAGTGGCACTCAATATTGCACTGACGCTTTAATATTGCGCTGAGGTGAACTAACACATGCCATTTTAAAAGAACAACCAATATTCCAGGCTGCCTTCACAATCCCTCACCATCACAGAGAAACTGCTCATTAAAAATATGGAAAAAACTAACGAATTATTTGGGATTTAACTAAGTTAGAGGCAATAATACTACAAGAAAAAAAAAAATTCCACTGTGACATTACATCTCCAACAAGCCTCACAACACTGGCAAAATGCACAAAACCGCTACAAAATTCAGAACCCTGCATGAGTCTGCAAAGACCCATGAATACGAGCAGCTTTTCCACCCAATGCGACAGTCTCAAAATGACAAGCCCTTTTTTGCCTGCCTACCGGCTAGCCTATACTCCTCTTTTCTTCTTTTGAATTTTCCCCAACTTAAATTGAATGCAAATAAGCCAGGTGTGGTCCCCAGAGCAGTAATCTGCAGATAGTCCCCACCGAGTTCCCATAGCAACTTGCACAGCTGGCCATGAGAAAGAGGTTGTATCTGCTTCATATTGGCTACAGAGTTTAAACACTCAGCCAGTGAAACACCAATTACAGCATCTTGCAAAGGAAACATCTACTAAAAAGCACATCCATTTTTCCTTGATTAATACAGGAAAATAAAACTCTGGATATGCTCCTAGTTCAGCAACTGCTCAGCATGCATAGTGAATATCTGTTATTTACAGGAGGTGATGCCTGCGAAGGAAATGGCTTCTCTCTTCTGCTGCAAGGCACTGAAGTTTAGGAAACACTATACCACTTAGAAAATGCCTGTCATTCTTTAAATTGCAATCACGAACACACAGCTGAAAGACAGAAACCCAAACACAAATCCTTCTGATCAAGTTATAAGACTTCCACAAGATAGCACCTCTCCGGTAAATGCTTTGTAATATTTCCAATTTTAATTGTACTCTTCCTGTACCAGCTTTCTGAGTCTCATTCTAAAAAGACTAAAGTTACCCTGTGACTGACAAATGATCGTTCATCACATAGGAAACCTATCTTTTGTTCCTTACCTACAAACACGTAGCTCCCTCCTGTTCATTCCACTCCTTTCTGCATCCTGCATACGGAGCTCACTGCTTTCGCCTACATCCAAGCCCGCAACTCTTCTCCTTTATGCTTCACCTCAGCCTTCTCACTGTGTCCCCTTCGTATCTGCTGGCTAAACAACAGGAAGAAGGCACTGGGGCTAATTCAGAACCACAGTTGTACTAACTAGCCGTAGGTACGTATCTGTTGGTCAACCGACCGGATAAGCACCACAGATAAGGACTACACTCTCTCTGCTTTTCCTTCAGCAGCAAAACTCTTCTCTACTCAGACTGTGGTTTCAAGTAAGAACAACCCAACAGGCTTAGGAGAAAAGGGCCCGTGTATCCCAGCTAGCATCTTACTGCTTGCCAGGAAGCAGGAACTCAGAAGGTACATATGCCAGTGCCCCCGTCTGAATTACAACTCAAGTACTTTTGGAGGCAGACAACATCGATAAACACTAAATACCCCTCAACGGATCTTCCTCTCCTATACATCTGTGTCAACATCCCATTGAAGCCCTGTAAACTTTCAGGAGCTAGCCTGCAACAAGGCGTCCCACAGATTAAGTACTCACTGAAGATCATTCTTTTTATTTTGTTTTGAATCTATATTCTTCTGTAGCACTACTTCAATTTCCCCTGCCTCTTGTGCAAAAAGGAACACAGACTCTATTCACCCCTCCATGACACTTCACTGACTTCTGCCATATGCCCCACCGCCACTTAGCTCTATCTTTTCTAGGATGATAATCTCTAGCCCTCACAGTTGTCCATAAAAAGTGTGAATGGCTTCTGTACAGTGATTCCTAGCGCTGCTTTTCTACATCTTTTTCACGTAGGGGGAGACGAGCTGCACACTACAGTACCCAGGAGAAAGACGCAGTAATGGATTGTGCCACAGTGCTATTTTTTCTTGTATTGCTTTGCACTCTGTTCTTTTCCTGGTAAATCCTAGCATTTGATTTGCTCTTGACTACTTGTTGAGCATGAAAATACAGTAGATGTTTCCATGAAATGTTGTAAGATGAAAGATGTCATACCTGGAGCACTAAAATCACCTATATAACTACCGCATATAAAGTCAGGATCTTCTCTCTTGCCTTATTCATCAGTTTCAGGAAAACTACAGTATCACTAAACATCATAATTTATTCAGTTTGGTTAAAATTGTCCAACTGTTTATGAGGGGGAGTGGAAAAGTCAGACAGAAATGACATAAATTTCTTTCCTTATGAAATGTGGCTAACAAATAACATGTTGCTTATCCGTTTCTAAAAGAGCAGGCAGTTGATAAGAAACAGGCTCGGTATCAGGAGTTCTCTTTGTACTACCTTTACAAAATGTTTCCTTGTACCTGGCTTAACTATCTCTCTGCAAGCGATCCCTATATTTCAAGGAGGGCAAGGCAATCAGCTGGACAGTCACACTCGAAGAGTTGCACTCAACAGCTCGATGCTCAAGTGGAGACCAGGGATGAGTAGCATTCTTCAGGGGCCAGTCAGTATTGAGACTGGCACTGCTTAGCACCTTTTTCAGTGACGCGGGCAGTGGGACTGAGTGCGGCCTCAGCAAGTCTGCGGCCAACACCAAGCTGTGTGGTGCAGTCAACATGCTGGAGGGAAGGGATGCCATCCAGAGGGATGTTGACAGGCTTGAGAGGTGAGCCCATGTGAACTTCATGAAGGTCAACAAAGCCAAGTGCAAGGTCCTGCATATAGGTCATGGCAATCCCAAGCACAACTACAAGCTGGGCAGACAATGGATTGAGAGCAACCCTGAGGAGGACAACTTGGGGCTAGTGGTGGACAAAAAGCCCAACTTGGGATGGCAAAGTGCCCTTGCAGCCCAGAAAGGAAATCATATCCTGGAGTGCATGAAAACCAGCGTGACCAGCAGGTTGAGGAAGGTGTGATTTTCTACTCTGGAGACCCCACCTGGAGCACTGCATCCAGCTCTGGGGTCTCTGGTACAAGAAAGTCATGGAGCTGTTGGAGTGAGTCCAGAGGAGGCCACAAAGACAACCAGATGACTGGAGCACCTCTTCTGTGGAGACAGGCTGAGAGAGTTGGACTTGTTCAGCCTGGAAAAGGCTCCAGGGGGACCTAATTGCAGCCTTCCAGTACCTAAAGGGGCCTACAGGAAAGCTGGAGATGGACTTCTTCTCAGGGAAGCACAGTGATAGGACAAGGGGCAATAGGTTTAAACTAAAGGAAGGCAAATTTACATCAGCTATTAGGAAGAAATTCTTCATTATGAGGGTGGTGAGGCCCTAGCACAGGCTGCCCAGAGCAGCTGCGGCTACCCCTTCCCTTGCAGTGTTCAATGCCAGGTTGGGTGGGGCTTTGGGCACCCTAGTCGGGTGGAAAATGTCCCTGTCCATGGCAGGGAGGTTGAAATAGATGGTCTTTGAGGTCCCTTCCAACTCAAATCAGCCTGTGATTCTAAGGCAAGCTTACCCAGGAATATTGGAGGCCACCATTATACTAGCTGTTTCCTATGAGAATATGCATTTATGTAACAAAGGGGAAATACAAGAAAACAGGAACAGTTTAATGTGCATACTGGAATTCAGCTATAAATTTTATTCATCCATCAACATATGTCAGACATTGTACACCTGTGAGCTCTATCCATTACCCCACCTCTAGGAACTAGAGGAACTTAATCCATCACTAACTTGAAAGCTGCTCATTTGCTTAAGCAGTTTTAGTTTTAGTTTTCTTCTTTACCCTTTCTGTATTCCCTTCCAAATTTCTTTTCAGACTAATCAGCAGCACTTCAAAGAAACAGCTGAGCTGGTGGCATTAAAATGACCAGGGAAACACACAAAGCTTTAACAGGGTACAACCACTGAGCAAGCGAAACATGCCATTTAGTGTTAAAAATGATGAATGTAAGCCCACTCAATTGAAAAAAAAAAAAAAATCACATTTCATTAGAAGAAAAAAAAAATTAGTATTCCCCTATAGGCCTGGCATAATTTGCACTTTAAGAACCCCACCATATTAAAAGTCCATCGTATGTTAATAAAAGCCAATGAATTAAAGCCTGAAGGCTCTTGGTCTGTATTGTATTGCTTGCCCTATTTACAGAAAGAAATGAAATGGACATAAAGGTGGCAAAGTCTGGAATTTGAGAAGTAGAAAAACGAAGAGATTTTACATTGGAAGTGAACGTGTCATTTTGAAAGAAATATTACGTGTAGTACCAGCTAACGCTGGTGTAAGAAATAAATATTTCATGTCAGGTGTTAAAGAGGAGATACTCCAAACGCCAATATGCATGTGCACGTACACACACACACTCTCACTCATATGTATCTTTTATACCAACAAAGAGGTAGGTTTAGTACAACTCAAAAATACAGAAGATTTAAGCACATATTGATTTTCTCCTCTACGGCCCTTATCTCTGCCGTGGTTTCTATTCATGACAGTTGGTGCATGCTGAGGACAAACTTGGAATGAAATTGCTCATATGTAATTAGAATGTCATTTTGCCAGATCAGGATTAAGCCTACACGTGCTACTTGCTTATAAACAACTTGAATGGGGGATGGAGGGGAAGGGAGAAGGTAACAGGGAGGAGTCACGGTTTTGACTTCCAGAGACTTGGAGACGAGCACAGCAATTTTTGTAATAAAAGGAGGCTGTTAAGCTCTCCTGTGTAACTTAGGCCCCAACTTCCAGGTGATAGATTAGAATACAAGCACTGTATTTGTATTAACACACTCCAAGAGATAGAGCTATACCATATTCTTAGCTTTAACTGTTAGCTTGAAGTCCCTTTTTAGCACGCTTTAAGACTGAAATCTCTCCTAGGATCACTTTTCCAGCAACTGGATCTTGCTATGAACCTTCAGCTGGTGAGAAGCTTCCTTAAACAGATGTCCCCTTATGCACTGCGAGCGAGTCACTGCTCACTCAGTCCACCTTGGTTTAACGGAAGATTCTGAATTTTAAATTCAGTCTGGCAGGCTTTTCACACTCTGAATCCATCACAACTTCTCAGAAACATCTTTGGCTTTGTTAGCAACTCTTCCAACATTACAAATTTCCTAGTAGCTCCACAAGGGTAATCCTAACTGTATTTATAATTCAAGTATTGTAAATGTTAGAATAGGTACATGTTGTAATTCATCACAAGTCAATTTTTAGAGTCCACATGTTTCAGAGCATAGGCTGCTCTTCCAAAAGTACAATCTACATCTCTCTTGATAGATGTTTAGCAGACACTGTATCTGGCTAAATTAAAATACACAGTTCACTTTCCAGAAAAACTGGTGAATCTTAGATCCCTTTGTAGTAACTGATCTGACAGCTGCACAACTCCGCCAATCTTTAAATCCTCAGTAAACTTTACCAACAAAGCCTCCTTGTTTCTTCTTGATCACTGGCAGGTTCAGAATACTGCTAAAGAAAAAGACACAGCTAGTAGGTTTTGACTTTCCATTAACAACTACATTGAGATTTTTTCAGTTATCCTGTCCCTAATCCTTTTAGTATGTGTTACTATTGATTTTGTATCACTTTAATTTGGTAATCAATGAAGTAAGCCATTCTAAATCAGATACATTATAAAAGAATGCATTTTATCAATACAATTACAAAACAAAGCTTTAATCTTAACCAGAACTGAAAAAGCTCACAGCAAATTCGTCTGAAGACTCTCTCCTACACAAGAAGATTATATAAGTTGACATTAGATTATTTTTTTATTGACCAAAAATTGTCCATCAGCAAATAAAATTATCTAGTCACTCAAGTACTTGTAACAGGCTTCTAAGTTTTTGAAATAAACCTGCCCCATTTTTTCACATTATTGACTTGCTCATTTTTCCACCCCGCTCTCTGCACTTTAAGATTCACTGACAGCCACAAATACATAACATCAACAAGTTAGAGATTCCTTTCCAGATACTGTAAATTACTAAATACAAGCTGCCTCACCCTGCAGATTTTCAAAATCCAAATCATTCAATCTCAAGCACTCCTCTGCCTCCCCATTCTTATTTACTTTGAGAAGAGCATTTTCTCCCAATTTTTAGTCTCTCCCTAAAAAGTGTCACTTTCAAAAAGTGCCTCTAGACTACAGCTCCATAGGCTGGTCAGTCAACCTAACAGCAGGCTCCCACCAAAGGGGTGGGGGTGAATCTCACTTTCCTCTTTTCTGGGGGTTGGTATAGTTTTTGGCACTGCTTTATCAGGCTTCAGAGGCATTTAACTAGCACAGGAAGTTGCTAAGAAAGAAGTAGGGGGAGAGGTGCTGCTTCTTTCAGCAGCAAGCTGCTTCAGCAGTACACTTTCTGGCAATAGGATTTAATGAGAAATATCATCCCTCATCATACAATTGCAATGATATAACAAGTTTTATATACAAATTTTGCAACAGAGGTATTTATAGGCATTGCTTGAGTTTTATCTGCTTGCTGAATTCCATCAGGAAAAAATAGATTAGGGTATTGTTCCAAACAACAATTTGTATACTTGTATTCCAATAGTTTGAGAGGTAGCTACTGTAATTCCACATGACTACATGAAACAATGATTTCCAAATCATGCTACTGTCTTATTTCCTAACCAGGATGTAATTATGTTGGAGAGAAAGCACAGTCTGCTATTTCAAGAGAGTACATTGAGCAAATTCATGAAACTGTAGCTAGGACTCTTGGTCTCCCATGCCAGTAGAAAGGTACCAAAACCAGACCCCCATTTGGACATCTCTTTGTCTCAGCAGGAGCAGGGAAGCCACATAAAGTATTTAATACATTTATCTTTTTTTAAAAATGAATTGCATAAATACATTTAAATCACAGAGCATGGGCACTGACTTATCTGTCAAGTAGCTTTTGTTGATGGAAACTAGATACCAGGTAGCAGAGGTACAACTTAAATCTGTTGTCATCACCAAGTTTATTCTTGGATTTCCCTCATTTCAATATTCTTTCAAAAACATCAGCCATCAGTGTTTGTGCATTTCAGAGAGATCTGATCTCTCAGAGATTATTTGGCTGCAGTAGTCAAGAGGTAGACTCCAAGATGGGGCAGCCCCTTCAATCAGCATTCCTCACAACTCCTCTTTCAAATTTTATTTCATTGTGAGTTGGGAATCTTGCAGCGTTACTTCAGCTTACAGCTAACCTATCCTACCTGCAGAAGAAATTATCAATTTGACTATTAAATTAACAATCAAACTAATAATTAACTTCTTAGGTTTTGTCCTGCCTATTTACAAACATACGAAAGGCCTTTTTTATTGCTGCTGAGCTCACCACCTTTGTTTATAATACCAATTTTTAGTCACAGATTTTTATTATCCTGTCACTCTTGAAATTAGAGATATGTTGAATTCTAAATGTTGAACCCAGTATTTTAGCTGTTAAGATTTCCTAGTTGGTTATGTTAACGCCGCACTCCTCCCCAGCATGGATATGACATTCCAAATGTTCCTCCTCACAATTTTCACCAAACACCCCATACGACAAATAATTACCCTTGCTATTTCTTTGTCACATTTCTGGTTACACTTAGATTCTAGTAGACCCTATCCTTTCCCCGGAGGCTCTCTCTTCTGGAAAGAGATCTCGTGCATAACTAAATTTACACTTTGCTTCCCTAAGCAGTCTTTCCAGCTACACATTTCTTTACAAGTCAACAAAATAGCATCTGTTTAAGTGGTTGTAAGAATTGTTGCTAAGAGATGAATCACCTAACCTAAAACTTGCCGGACTATGATTAATACTAGGTACAAGAAACCTCACGGTGGACACCCATGGAATAGCCTACTTACCAGAGAAGTTTCTTCCTAATCCCCTTTGGTTAGCACTTTATTTGTTCCCTGTTGTATAATGGTTTTTCAATTCTTTACAAAGGCTTTACAAAGCTTTCATTTAACCTAACATAATGTACTGTAAATGAATAATCCCTTTTCTTTCCTGATCCTGTTAATCTTTTGGCCTCAGTTACATCTCACAGCAGTGAGATGCAAATGTTAATTATGCAAGAAGTATAAGATCTGTATTTTGATTTCCATCTGTCCAATACAAGTCCAGCACAAGGAGCAGATAGCTGAATGCTTTCCTATCACCATGGGAACATGATTGCCAGGAACATACCAAGAACAAGATCTCATATTGACTCCCAGAAGCCCCAGTCAAGTACCTTCTACCCATTCGAGCCTCCTTTATCTCTTTGTTGATCCATATTTTTCACAAACTCCCAATTATTCTCACTGTAACTCGATCTTCCTCAGAACTGAAAAAACATCTTACTCTACATAATTGATACAGATGTAGAAGTAGTCGAAACATGTTACTAATCAAACAACAAAAGTTGACAAAATTGTAGGCCAACGTCCTTTTTCCCTGGGTATACCTGCCATGGGGTCATACCAGCACTCAACTCACCCCACAGTTGGCTAGACTAGCAAGCTCAGAGAAACAGGCAGCAGAAAATGAACCCTTCTGAAAAACAATGTCAGTAGCTCAGCTGCCCAGCCTGCAGGGCTACAGTCTCAACTGCCATGAAGCAAATGCCACTAAGGGTGGGACTGAACAGAATCAATCCAGTTTTGTTCAAATTATTTAAACCACAGCCTCATAACACATTTAGATTTCATAACCAGTGTGATCTAATAATTAGTGTGCGCCACTGGCACAGAAAGGCACCATTCTCTTTCCTTCCCCCAGTCACAAGATGGCAGCTCTGCCTCTTCCCTCACAGTGGTTCTGGTGCTCACCTAACCAGGGGGAGAGACAACTTGACTTGGCAATCCAGAAGAAAATTAAGTTGATAAAATAATGTAACTACAGAATCATTTGGATCAGAAGGGACATCAAAGATCACCTGCCGTGGGCAGGGACAACCCCAACCAGACCAGGCTGCCCAAAGCCCCATCCAACCTGGCATTGAACATTGCCAGGGAGGGGGCAGCCACAGCTGCTCTGGGCAGCCTGTGCCAGGGGCCTCACCGCCCTCATAGTGAAGAATTTCTTCCTAACATCTAATCTAAACCTGCCCTCCTTTGGTTTAAGGCCATTCCCCTTTGTCCTATCACTACACGCCCTTGTAAACAGTCCTTTTCCAGCTTTCTTGTAGGCCCCCTTTAGGTACTAGAAAGAAAATAATTTTCTTCTAGGTTTTTAAGTTGTGAAAATTTTTTTAAAGTTTTTTAACTTTTTAAAAGTTTTTTTCTTCTATCCTTTTTAAGTCAGGATACAGCAGTGTGATGGTTTACCAGTGTTAACAGGAGGCCACACCCTCCTCTTGGATTTCCCACTGTTACTGGCTATGTTGCACTGGGTTTGTCACTAGTGAGCCCCTGGCAAAAGGGTATGTAACTTGCTAGAATGGTAGAAGACTTTCCAAAGGAAGAGAACTAAAGGCAAGGTGAGGATGAAGGCAAGGAGTCAAGGTAGTCCCATTTCAGCTTCAGAGAGCTATTATGTCAGCTTACCTATGCTTGGAGCCATAACTTTAGTACATATGCTTCTCTCTCACCACAGTATATAGTCATACTGTGTCGTGGTTTCACCCCGGCTGTGGGCCGAGATCCACGCAGCTGCCTGCTCCTTAAAGTAAAAGAGCAGGGGAAGAGGGAAAAAGGGGGGAAACAAGGGAAGGGAAAAGGAAGGGACAAATAACTCCAAAACCAAGAAACTAAGAGGCCCGTGGGTTGGGATAAGGATAGTTTACTAAGAGAACAGAAAGATAAAATATAACAATGCTAACAGGACTTTAGAGCAAAAGAATATGAAACTCTTGATACCCAATGCAGTTTCTCCCCGAACCACACAACTCAGGCCGGACCACCCAGAGCTGTCCCGGAACCCGACCGTCCCCCCAAGAAGCACGCGTCCCGCCACCACCCCTCTTCTTCCTCCCCTCAGCCCCCCGTTATCCTGGGCAGGACGTAATTGGCATGGAATACACTCTTTGGCCCATCTGGGTCACCTGTCCTGGCTTCGCCCCTCCTTTCTCATGGATAGAGAAATACGAAGAAGCTGAGAAAGTCCTTGACTGTCTGACTGCAACTAAGAACATCAGGGTGTTATCAGCACTGCTTTCATTTTAACTCCCAAACACAGCATTCCATCAGCTGCTACAAATGAAGTTAACTCTATCCTGACTGAAACCAGGACATTATCCACCCCTTATTCTGTACCATTTACGTCATGACCAGGTCCAACCATTTCTTTTGGGTACAACCAATGTTTCAGACACACATATATGTATTATTCCCTTAGTATGTGGACTATTCATCTGAGGTTTGTTGAGTAAATGACTTAGTCCATGATTTTCCGGATCCATTCGTTGTAACAGTCTCTCATGGTGTCAGTATGCGCCATTGGATCGTTGCATGCTGCATCTCGGGCTCTCGACCGATGCATCTGACATGGTCCATGGTCATAGTCTGTGAATCAAAAGTGTTCATTTTCAAAGGGGAAGAGGAAAAAGTTCTTATGGTGGCAGGTCTTGGTCCCATCATCGTGGCAGTCTTCCTTCATTGACGTGTATGATTCCAGCTGTAACTCCATTGGTACAACACACAACAACATACAGCAATTATAGTAATAATGAATATACAGTAATGGGTTATTTAGCACTTATAATACAATTTCTACCTTACTAATTACATTGGCTATTCTCACCTAAAATCAAATCCCTTTGAGGTACACATTGAACTTCTCCATCCTTCTGGCATTACCCACCAAGTACAACCAGGTCCTTGAGCAAAAACAATTCCTGACATAGGTTTACCTTTACCTGAAGCAGGGATGACCCAAACCGTCTTTCCTAATATACTCTTCATATGCACCACTGGGACTCTGTCTCCTTCTACAGTATGTGGAAATTTTGACTGGGCAGGGCCATCCCGATTGGTAGAACCCCTAGAGTTAACTAACCACGTGGCTTTGGCCAAATGTGTATCCCAGTGTTTGAATGTTCCACCACCCATTGCTTTTAGGGTAGTCTTTAAGAGTCCATTATATCGTTCAATTTTCCCAGAGGCTGGTGCATGATAAGGAATGTGGTACACCCACTCAATGCCATGCTCTTTGGCCCAGGTGTCTATGAGAGCATTTTGGAAATGAGTCCCGTTGTCTGACAAGATTCTTTCTGGGGTACCGTGTCGCCATAGGACTTGTGTTTCAAGGCCCAGGATTGTATTCCGGGCAGTAGCATGGGATACAGGATATGTTTCTAGCCAGCCGGTGGTTGCCTCCACCATAGTAAGCACGTAGCGTTTGCCATGGCGGGTTTGTGGGAGGGTGATGTAATCGACCTGCCAGGCCTCCCCATATTTATATTTCATCCACCGTCCTCCATACCAAAGCGGCTTCAACCGCTTCACTTGCTTAATTGCGGCACACGTCTCACATTCATGGATAACTTGTGCAATAGCATCCATGGTTAAGTCCACCCCTCGATCTCGAGCCCATCTGTATGTTGCATCTCTCCCTTGATGACCTGAGGAATCATGAGCCCATCGAGCTAGGAATAATTCACCTTTATGTTGCCAGTCTAGATCTACCTGAGCCACTTCAATCCTAGCAGCCTTATCTACCTGATGGTTGTTCTGATGTTCCTCCATGGCTCGACTCTTAGGTACATGGGCATCAACATGACGTACCTTTACAACAAGCTTCTCTACCCGAGCAGCAATGTCTTGCCATAAGTCAGCAGCCCATATGGGTTTGCCTCTACGCTGCCAGTTGTTCTTTTTCCACTGTTGCAACCAACCCCACAGGGCATTAGCTACCATCCATGAATCAGTATAAAGGTAGAGCATTGGCCACTTTTCTCTCTCAGCAATGTCCAAGGCTAACTGGATGGCCTTCAGCTCAGCAAATTGGCTTGATTCACCTTTTCCTTCAGTGGCTTCTGCTGCTCGTCTTGTAGGACTCCATACAGCAGCTTTCCATCTTCGCTGCCTTCCCACAAGGCGACAGGAGCCATCGGTGAACAGGGCATATTGCTTCTCATTCTCTGGCAGTTTGTTGTAAGGTGGGGCTTCTTCAGCGCATGTCACCTCCTCATCCTCTGGTGACGTCCCAAAATCTTTGCCTTCTGGCCAGTCTGTGATCACTTCCATGATTCCTGGGCGATTAGGGTTTCCTATTCGAGCCCGCTGAGTAATTAGTGCAACCCACTTGCTCCACATAGCATCAGTGGCATGATGTGTAGAAGGGATCTTCCCTTTGAACATCCAGCCCAGCACTGGCAGTCGGGGTGCCAGGAGGAGCTGGGCTTCAGTTCCAATCACTTCTGAAGCGGCTCGAACCCCTTCATAGGCGGCCAGTATTTCCTTTTCTGTTGGAGTATAATTGGCCTCAGATCCCTTGTAGGCCCGACTCCAAAACCCCAGCGGTCGACCCCGAGTCTCCCCTTGTGCTTTCTGCCAGAGACTCCAGGTAGGGCCATTCTCCCCGGCTGCAGTGTAAAGCACATTTTTAACATCTGTCCCTGTCCGGACAGGCCCAAGAGCCACTGCATGGACCACCTCGCGTTTGATCTGCTCAAAGGCTTGCTGCTGCTCAGGGCCCCATTGGAAATCTTTCTTCTTCCGAGTTACGTGGTAGAGTGGGCTCACAATGAGACTGTAGTTTGGGACATGCATTTGCCAAAAACCTATAACACCTAAGAAAGCTTGTGTTTCCTTTTTGTTGCTTGGTGGAGACATAGCTGCTATTTTATTGATAATGTCCATTGGGATCTGACGATGCCCATCCTGCCATTTTATTCCTAAAAACTGGATTTCTCGTGTAGGCCCCTTGACTTTACTTTGCTTTATAGCAAAACCAGCTTCCAAAAGGATTTGAATTATCCTTTTTCCTTTCTCAAATACTTCCTCTGCTGTATTGCCCCATACAATGATGTCATCAATGTACTGCAGGTGCTCTGGGGCTTCACCCTTTTCCAGTGTGGTCTGGGTTAGTCCATGGCAAATGGTGGGGCTGTGTTTCCACCCCTGGGGCAGACGATTCCACGTGTATTGGATGCCCCTCCAAGTGAAAGCAAACTGTGGCCTGCACTCTGGCGCCAGTGGTATTGAGAAGAAAGCATTTGCAATGTCAATTGTGGCATACCACCTGGCTGCCTTTGACTCCAATTCATACTGCAGTTCCAGCATGTCTGCTACAGCAGCACTCATACCTGGAGTGACTTCATTTAGGCCACGATAATCCACTGTCAGCCTCCACTCTCCATCGGACTTCCGCACTGGCCATATGGGACTGTTAAAGGGTGAGCGGGTTCGGCTGATCACCCCTTGACTCTCCAATTGACGAATCAGCTTATGGATGGGGATCAGGGAATCCCGGTTAGTACGGTACTGTCTTCTGTGCACCGTCGTTGTAGCAATTGGCACTTGCTGTTCTTCAACCTTCAACAACCCCACAACAGAAGGATCATCTGAGAGTCCAGGCAAGGCACGCAATTGCTCAATGCCTTCTGTCTCCAAAGCAGCTATTCCAAAAGCCCACCGGTACCCTTTCGGGTCTTTAAAATAACCTCTATGGAGGTAATCTATACCTAAAATGCATGGAGCTTCTGAGCCAGTCACAATTGGGTGTTTCTCCCAGTCCTTCCCAGTTAAGCTCACTTCAGCCTCTAACACAGTCAATTGTTGGGACCCCCTGTCACTCCAGAAATGCTGACAGGTTCTGTCCCTACGTGATTCGATGGCATTAGCGTACACTGGGCACCGGTATCCACCAGAGCCTTGTACTCCCGTGGGTCTGATGTACCAGGCCATTGGATCCACACAGTCCAATAAACAGTTATCCCTCTCCTCCACCTGGCTGGAGGCAGGGCCCCTCTATTGTTGCTGATTGTATTGGCTGCTCACTGGTGCGGCCTTCTTCCTGACAAAATCGTGCTGTGCGATTCTTTTACCTCGCAGCTCATTTACTCGTGCCTGGAGGGCTGAGGTGGGCTGCCTATGCCACTTCCTCATGTCCTCACCATGGTCACACAGGTCAAACCACAGCTGCTGTCGCAGCGTGTCTCGTGGTGTGTACCTTCTGTATCCTCCCTTCTGGGACGATGGACGCTTTTTCCCAGTAGCTGCAACATTGCCCCATATGGGTTGGGAGTTGTACAAATTTTTGTCAAGTCGTTCGACCAGTTTCTCTACCGCTGCAACCACAGATTGGGAAACATTGTCCTGATATTTCCGGAGTCGGCAGGACACTTCACTTACAGTTGGTGGATACATATTATCCCAGTCTATTGATGCTAATGAATTGGTGTGCCCTGCTGGTGCACTTCGTACAACCTTACGCCACATATCTGGGGTGCATACAACTTCATCAGGGTCAGAGGGAAACTGTGATTTGTCCAGATCATAATAAATGATCTCCCGTACAGCTAATTCTCTCAGGTGCTAGATAACTGCCTCTATGCTGTTACACTGGGGTGACTGACATGTAATATATTCCTTTATGGGATACCTTTCCTCCACACTTGACAGTAGTCGCCTCCAGAGGCAGAGGGTTTCTGGCTTTTTCCCAATTTCCTTGTCAATGCCTCCTTCTCTAGCTAGGGATCCCAACTGCTTGGCTTCCCTGCCAAATAATTCCAGACTACTGGCCCCTTGATCCCAGCATCGGAGCAACCAAGTGATGATGTGCTCACCTGGGTGGCAGCTGAAATCTTTTCGAACCTCACACAACTCACTCAGGGTCAGGGATCCTGTGACAACCTCTGGTTCTGCCTCATCCTGAGATGGCCCTGCTCCATCCTGAGGTGCTTGAGATGGCCCTGCTCCATCCTCATCCTTCACTACACGAACTGATTTCTTTGTCTGTTTCCTCTTTTGTACGGGAGCAACAGACACTGGCGGGGGTTGGTTTTTTGTTTTATCAGCAGTATCTGCTGTAGGGGTTGCAGTAGCTGCAGCATCGGTTGGACAAGTTGCAGTAGCCACAGTGCTAGTCACAGAAGTTACAGTGGCCTCAGTGCTAGTTACAGTGGTTACAGTAGCTGCAGTGCCAGTCATTGGGGTTGCAGCAGCTGCAGTCTTTGCTGGTCTGTTTTCATTCCTTTCCCTCTGACAATGCTGACAGTACTGACAGTGCTGCTTGCTATCAAGCAGTGTTTTGTAAATAGTGGCCAGGGCCCAGCACAGTGCAGTAAGGTGTGCATCTCTGGCAAACTAACAGCAATTTCTTTTCAGATATGCAGTCACATTATCAGGGTCCTGTAACTGCTCAGGAGTGAAACTCCAAACCACCGGAGGTAAGAAAGTGCCTAGGTACTTGCCCATGCTCTGCCACTTGCCCTGCCACTCATGATTATCTGGCCTCGCAGAAAAATCTTGAGTGGTATTCATAAACCTCTGCTTAATATTTGACAACAACTGAACCATCTGCACCAAACCTACAAACAGCAAAATGCTAGTTTGAATATCCCAGGGATACTACAAGTTTTTAAAGACTGCTAGCAGAGCTGTTGTATTTAGCCCAAAGGAAAAGAAAGCAGAACTCCCACCATACCAGCTGCTGTTATTAAACCCTCCCTGTCCAAGGAATGGACAGGGCAGCAAGCTCTCATACCAGTACCAGCACAAGTTCACAATCCTCGGTATTACTGTATCATAGACTGTTATCATAAAAGACAAGAACATGGTAAAAAATCCTGCCAGGATTGCATACAGCGTGCGGTAGTTTTGCGGCCACAGCTGTGACCACAGCCATGTGAATAAATACCTCAGCATTGTGATCGGAGGCTGCTTAAACAACAGCACTTATCACAACTTTGTCTTAATTACCACCGGGTCAGGGTCAGATCTACCGTTATTCCAACCTTTCGTGCCCCACGTTGGGCGCCAAAAGACTGTCGTGGTTTCCCCCGGCTGTGGGCCGAGATCCACGCAGCTGCCTGCTTCTTAAAGTAAAAGAGCAGGGGAAAAGGGAAAAGGGGGGAACAAGGGAAGGGAAAAGGAAGGGACAAATAACTCCAAAACCAAGAAACTAAGAGACCCGTGGGTTGGGATAAGGATAGTTTACTAAGAGAACAGAAAGATAAAATATAACAATGCTAACAGGACTTTAGAGCAAAAGAATATGAAACTCTTGATACCCAATGCAGTTTCTCACCGAACCACACAACTCAGGCCGTACCACCCAGAGCTGTCCCGGAACCCGACCGTCCCCCCAAGAAGCACGCGTCCCGAGACCGCCCCTCCTCCTCTTCTTCCCAATCAGCCCCCCGTTATCCTGGGCAGGACGTAATTGGCATGGAATACACTCTTTGGCCCATCTGGGTCACCTGTCCTGGCTTCGCCCCTCCTTTCTCAAGAATAGAGAAATAGGAAAAAGCTGAGAAAGTCCTTGACTGTCTGACTGCAACTAAGAACATCAGGGTGTTATCAGCACTGCTTTCATTTTAACTCCCAAACACAGCATTCCATCAGCTGCTACACATGAAGTTAACTCTATCCTGACTGAAACCAGGACATACTGTTAAAGAGTCCCAAATATAATGTTATGATCAGGTATACATATGTAGGAGTCACTCAAGTCACCATTACTGTTGCCAACGGCTACCTTCTCTACTACATTAGTGATTGTGGACTATAACATTATCTTTCTTCCTATGTAAAGCACTGGACTGTGACCACCCAGAAGTCTTACACTGCAAAACACCCTTGCACTCTTACATTTTCAGCTTCTTCAATTACAAGACAACACGCAAAACCCAGCACAGCCAACAGTGTCAAGAGAAAGCCACAGAAGATGCTGACACAGTATCAAGACAAGTTTTGTCAATACTGACTTAAGTGAGCTGAAGCAATGCTCATCTCTTAGAGCTACTAGTTAGGTTTTATTATCAACAGATAATAGATAAGTTAGATAATGTTAACAGTTAGTTGTTATACTGCTCCAACTGCAAAATAACACACAGCTGAGTTCTATCAACTCTCTTTTCTACTACTATTGTCACAGTTTGGTAAAAAGCTGTCCAAAACTTTTTTTCCCTTTGAAGGGATGCAAGAGAAATGTGTTCTTAAAACACAGACAGTGCCAACATAACTCAATGGGCAACAAAACTAGCAAAGGTTCTCTTCTGAATTGTTTTTATCTTGCAGTTGTATTTGGGGGGAGGGGGGTTAACCAGATTATGATTAAAGCAAGAGTTTGCCCCTTTTGATATATCAGGGGCTCCACCTACAAAAAAAGCTGTTCTGTATATCTTAGTTTCCAGAGAAGCTCAAGATCTGCATCACATCAGAACAAGAATCTACATGGCAAAGAAACCATCTTTTTAGCAGGCATTTCTTTTGAGAACTAGGTCTTCTGAGTCAAATTCCACACCCCTGCACTTTTTTGCACCCCTGCTTTACTCCCTCAGTATCTTTGGACAGTCTCCTAGGAAGAAAATTAAAGAATTGACAGAGGTTAAAAGTAACCGTGCAGTCGACCATACAAAAGACTTGTCTACCTCAAGGGTTTACTACATATACATGCTGTAGATTAAGTATTAGTTTCTCTGGTTTATTGAACTGTTGCAATGCGTGTGTTTATAAAGGTCTCTACTCTCTATTTTCCAATAATTGATGTATCTTACTGAATTCTTTCCTTTCATGAGAATGGTAGCAGCATTTCCCTTATTTGACCATCTACTGGGGAACGCCTAAGAACTTGGTCTCCTTGAGATGTTCATGGCCCTGACAAACATGACCAACTGGACAGCAGATGGGAAAATATTGTAAGAGATGGAATGAGCAGTCAGTATAATGAAATAATCTCAACCTTCTTTGGAAACCAGGCTTAAACCACCACCCCCACCCCTGCTCAAAAAATCCTGCCAACCTAGAGGTTTAATAGAGCACATAGGTTTTCAGTATAAAATCTAAATGAGATGATAATCAGGTTAACAAACAACAAAAATACAATCCACCAAAAAAGAAGAAAATACGACATTTTATTGGTATATCATCTTTTCCCCTGCAACCTAGAAACTATGTAAAAGAATATTTACCCTCCTTTTAAATCTCTCTTTCTGTTCTCTTCCATTCTATAATAGGACGTGTGTTTATTTCAGAGCCTCTCACCCTCAACTTGAGGGACAGGCCATTTTCTTAAATCTACCTTATTAGCTTCACAAATGCACGGTACATCAAGGTCAAGGCATAGGAAAAAACTCCTAAGGCTCAAAGCAGGTACAAAGAATGGAAATGCTTGAAATAAGGGCTGAAACACTACATGCTCTAGGAGGGCATGCCTCAAAGAGCCAGATTCACACAAAGGGGAAAAGAAAATGTTGCGCTCCAATTTAATCACAATCCACTGGACACAACAGCTGACTCCGCAGCCCTGGTGACCTGAAGAGTAATATTATTAGTTATACGGAAATATCCGTTTTCAAGTTCCATCTTCCATCCCTCCCTCCTTCCCCACCCTGCCCACGAAGAGGAGGAAATATACACAAGCAGCATTTTTACAGGTTCCTTGTGAAGAATTTTTCTCAAAAAGAACATGGGTTCCCTTCCTTTATTTGCAGCAATGCACCTTTTTAAATAGCACATACTGAAATTAAAAAGAATCATTTTGATTTTAAAGCAGCACTGGCACTTGAAACTTAAATACATCAGACAAGCTCAAAACATATCTGGAAGAAGCAATACTGGAAACTTCAGCACACATATCTCCATAAAATTTAGATTTCTGTACAGTTTATATAAATTTAGCAAAGGCAGAGTAGGAAAAGGTGTCTTGGTAATGCTTTAAGTATCTGCTGCGCAACAGTTCAGCTGTGTTCAATTTTCACCTGAAGAGATACAGTTGTTGCCTGTGAAGACAGACTAGAATACATTGTGCTATTTTACGCACCAGTAAACATTAAGAAATGCTTCTGTTACTTTAAGCATTTTGCGCACTTGTATCCAGCACACTGAACTTGTGCCTTTAATCACGGTTTCCCTATGAACAAAGGGAGCACAAACGTGGTGCTATTTTCTTATTTAATACCTAAATAGGTTCTGACTACCTGCAAGTCCTATTAACTTTACTATGTCACTGACCAGTCAAGCTGGTAAGCAGCGGGCATATCAGTAGCTTACTGGAGGCAAACACTGTATAACACGTGTTTGGTTTGCATTTGGAAAATACAAATTGTTTATAAGAGTTGATTTTTATACCATGAAGAACTTAGTTTTACAGGTATGAACGGCATAACTAACCATCCTGCCCCAGAAAACCTCAATTTCTTTAAAATTAAACAAAAAAACCCCAAAGGCAAGTATCTAAAGCTCTCTCCTTACCAACACCAGATTATTTCAACAGAAACCAGTAGATTAACAACTCAGCACAGAATACAACCATACACACCCATTTTCTCCATGAAACACAAACAGCTCTGTGGTCTTCGCTAGATAATTATTTCTCTACCCTTGTCCTGTGCAAACTCTGGCTTGTTCTGAACCAAAGACCTTTATGGGTCAGGTCCCAGGAGATGCTGAGAAGGTGTTCTCAGTGGAGCAAACTTTTCCAGAGAAATCACATTCTGATTTGAGAGAATTCATTTCTTTTGGCCTTTGGGGAAACACTGCAAGTCCCATGTATTTGCTCAAGTCTTTACCTAGCGAGAGCAGAATCCCTTCTAGGCTCTGTCAGGTTCACGCTGATCTTGCAACACCTGGCTGTGTAACAGCCACATTGTTCACATATTTTAAATTTTGTACTCCAAGTAATTTTAACCCAATCTTCTAAGGAACGCTGTTTTCCAGTTCTTTGAAACAGGAATTTAAGAAAAATCTTCAAGTAATACTGAGTCAATTACACAGAGTTTAAATATAACCTACTGAACAACAAAGAAACGGTTTAGTATTAGACAGAAATATACAACCAGAAAGTAAAGCTTAAAAGACAGGAGTGAAATGCTGTGTAGGCATGTGAACCACTCCTAATGCTGACAGTAAGATCATAAAAGACATTAACAAATAGGTAAGGCATCCCAAGTGGCAGAAAAAAACAACTTTATACATTTGAAATAAGAAACCTTATTATTCAGGGAAAAGTAAAAAACAACCCAAACAACTCAACAAAAACCAAGCCACCAAAAGAAGGCTGCAGAGGAAGAGAAATTCATTCAAGAGCAACCCTTCCATTTTCAACAGCCACAAATATTTCAAGAACCTACATCGGAACTGCTCACATAATTAATTCAGCGGAGCAGTCAGAAACAGCAATACTGAGACAACCACGGTGCAGCAGTCTACACTTTGCTGTGAGGAAATTTTTCCTGAAGACAGATGCCACCCGGAGGAACAAAACCAGAAAAACAATCGGCTGCCTGACCAGAGGCAAGGCAAGGAGAGATTAGAACTGCAAGCCTCCCTCTCCTCCCGAGACTCCCAGCCCGCGTTCACAGAGCAAACCCGCACAGCCAACAGTGGCAGCAATTTTCCGAAGGAAGACAAAGCCAGCCAAACTCTGGCTACAACACGAGCAAAAGAAAAAGCAGACTGGCCTCTCAAAGAGCTGCAAGAAGAAAGCATACGTGCTTCTCCTAACAGCAAGCGCAACTGTGAACACTACTTTTCAGATGCCTAGGATCAGGCCGATGTTCATGCGTGCCGGTAAGCCAGAAGACAGGTTTTTTTGCTCACTAACTGTAATTTTTTTAAGTGGATTGTCAGCAGTGATTCCCTGTTTACGAAACCTGTGTTCTCTCAGCTGAGAAAATGATGCCTTCTGGGGAAAAGCACTGCATGGGCCATGGCCATAACTCCCATGGAGAGCTGAGCATTTAGACTTAACAGCTGATAAGCAGCCACAGACATGACAGCTTCATTTCCTTTCTACTTTCTCTGACCGTATGTTAATGCACATTGGGAAGTTTAGATCTATCTGGAACAGTAATTAGTTCTGTTAATTAAGCTCTCCAAGCATGGACACGGAAGAAATCCATAAGGCTTTCATGTAGAGCTGCATACTGCATACTTCTGTTGCAGGTACTAAGCCCAGAAATGAGAACCGAGGATCACAGTGCTTAATCCTAAACAGTGAATGCCACACGCAGCAGCTCCAAATTGCAAACAGCAGCTGTACAGCTCTTCAGACCTCACCAAGAATACAAACAGTTACTTCAACACAACATTATAATATATGCTTGTACAAATATGCAAGTCATTTAGAAAAAAAAAAAGAAAAAAAAAAAAAAGAGTGGGATGTTCCCTAAACTTAAACCATGGAGGAAAGGTAAGTTTAGAGTCGACCTTACATCTCTCTAGGTAACAGCTTAGGCAGACATTTTAAGAAGCGTTCCACATCTAAAACCTTTTCCTGAGAACAGATATTCCTGAATTCTAATACTACACACACATCCAAATATCAACACAATAGACTACTGGGCTGAAAATGAAATATAGGCAGGGAGATAGACACAGACGGAAGGATCCAGCTAAAAGGAGTTCAGAATATGGCAGTAGTCTGATCCTACCTGGAAAGACCATTGTACCATGGTAAGCAGAAAAAGGAAGAGAGATAATCACAATATAGGCTTCATGGTTTTCTTTGCTACTACTGTTGCTTTTAGCAAGAAATTCTAACAGAAGGGTTAATATTCCTAGAAGATGAAAATCCTGATCTGTCAAGAAAGAGGAAAAAAAGAAAAATCTATAATGCTTACTGTATTAACTTTGGGCATAGGAGACCTGGCTTCAGACTTCCCCATTTTAACATACGGGCAAGTTGTAAGAAAATCCACAAGAGATAATTAGGCACTGATTTGACCCTGATCGTACCTTTAACAAGGTAATGCCACAACAAGAGAAAAGTACCATATCTAAATATCTTTACAGACTTGCCCTTAGTGCCTCAATTTATTATCCTTCCTGCCTCACAGGATATTGTAAGGAAAGATCATGAGGCTCTCAGGTACTGCAGCTGTAGCATCAATGATCTAAACCAGAGATGCATGGCTTGACTCCAGTCCCAGAACAGAGAAGATCAGCTAGAAATAGTTCTGAATGCAAGATGAGTTTTTAAAAGCTCTTTACATATGTGCAGTACAAAAAACTAGAAGGATGGCAAAAACAAATAAGTTGTAATGAGTAAGAATAACTTAGATTGAGTCAGTGAGAATTGATAAGGAAAATAAACATCAAAGATTAGAGTTGGTGGTGGGTTTCTTTTGTATAGCGAGGGGGGTTCATTTCTGTTGTGGTTTGGGGTTTTTTTGCTTGATTCGTGGGCTAAGTTGGGGTGGTTTAGGAGGGGCGGGGGGGGGAGAAACAAAAACTCTATATGCTTTGTTTTAAAACACTAGTAATCTAAATTGGGATGGCTAATTGTGCATTGCTGTTATTTTTAGAGACCACTCAGACCTGAAAAACATGGCCAAGAACTGTTGGCATCACAGTCAAGTGACTAGAGACAAAAGAACCCAAACTGAAAAGAATAAATTAAGACTAATTTTAACGATTATGTCCAAAACCTCCAGAACTCTTTGGCAACTGTATCTCAAACAATAAAAATGTGTGTAGGGGGAGGATGAAGAGGAGGAGGAAGGGATGCTATAATAAAATACCTTGACAGGAGGAGGGAAGTGGACAACACACTTAAAACACCCAATGTCATGGCAAACCCAGCATCATGACAAAGCAGACAAATCCTTTCCTAAACCACTATAGCCTGAAAAATTCACCCACCAGTAGAAGTCTCTACTGATTGTGATTGAACAGATTTTGCTAGACCAATTTCTAATTAATTTCACCTTTTGTTTTGCCCTTAAAAGGAAAACATCATCATTACACAAAACATCCTCTTCACAAGCCTGAGATTGATTTTAACATACAGCAGAATGGAAATAAACACTCCAAGTTTTACTTTGTGCTCAAAATCTAGCATGCATTAAATCTTTTTGCAAAACTTGCTGCTTATGCTGTTGCCTGAAAAAAAACCCCAAACAAACCAACCCCGTGAAATACAAGAAACAAAGCAGCTCAACACCAAACAAACAAATCATGTCAGTATTATAACCTAAACCAAGCTAGTGAAAAGAACCCGTTCCAGTGGCAGAGAATTCTGAGTGTTAGTGACAGTTCCAAGTGCGTGGAGTCTTGCTTCTTGTCAGAAAACCAAAGAATAAAAAAGCAGAAAATTGTATTTGGTTTAACTCAGTAGATTTTACATTTTGTGTGATCAGGATGAGAGTAGTTATACAGCTTCAAAGCTCTACGAGGAATCTAATAAGAAATATTAGCCCTTTGGGAAGGAGCAAATGGTGCAACGGACCACTCTATCCTGGACCGACCCTGCAAGAATCTCAATGACTAGAATAACCAACCTAGTATTTCAGAGCCCTGATAAGCAAGCCTTTCCTGAATGACTACGAGTTCAAAATGAAGACAAATTGAGAAACTTCTGGCAGCATCAGTTCAAAAGAAATAAATTTCCATTTTCAGTCTACTGGAGAAAGTTTTAGATATAGATACCCCACATTTAATCACAACAAATATTCAATCTATAGGGCTCAGTCACATATGTTGGCTTGGCAACCATACTAAGGAGCATTCAGGGTATCACAGACATACAAGAATGCTGAGAACTTGAAAACGTAGCATCAACATGGCAATCTTCACAAGAGCTGTGCTTAAATTTAAAAACAAACCCACACAACTTGAAACCCAAAAGCCTTATTTGAAAGTCCCTTCCTGGGAGTCATAGAGTTTAGGCCAAAAAGCTGGCGTGGAGACTAGAGAGGCATTTGGTAACAGCATAGCCACCTGCTGATGCACCCTGTGACCTCACCATTGGCTCAGGAATGGGGGCTGCCATTTGAACATATTACCCTTTCCCTCCTCCTCCATCTACATTTCTTAAATGGCTTGGAGGGACTATGTTATTGTAAGGATAGCAAGATCATCTTGCTGTTCTAACAGAATAGGATTCTTCTTCCCTTGAAGGATATATTTCAGCCATACCCACTCAGAAGCAAATGATAACAGAGCTGGCAGAAATACACGTCTGAAGGCAAGAAGAACAGGATCTCTCATGCAGCACAGTCTTGGGAGTGTAGTTTTAAGACTCAAAGATATCTAAATTTTTATCTGGAAACCCTTAGTTCCACTAGTCCCATGACCATAAGCCTTCACAAGAGCAGATTTTATTTCAAATGCTTTAAAAATTCATATCTCTTCATGTCACATTCATTGCTTCCTGAAGTTATGGCACAGTCTTCAACTGAAATCTGTTTTTGCAAATGCCAACATGGTGGTGCAAAATCATTCCTAAGACATAATCACTACTTAGAAATATTCAGCTTATTTCAAGAGTAGCAAGTGAAGTGCTCTCCATTAACTCTACCTCAAGGCACTAGGTACTACTGTTGAAATTCTGCAGTTCCTACGTAAGGAAAGAACACAGTTTCAAGTAATTAAAGCTAAGACTCTTGCAGTTGAAAATTCAGTGGGCTCTCCTGGATGTATATTACATTTTTTAAAGTAAAAATATGAAGAACATCACCTCCTGGAATTTAAAAACAAAAGTTATCAACAAAATGTTCCTGGCAAAGTCATTGCCCTACTAGTATTGGGAGGATTACTCAGAAACTGATACTTGCTGTTTACAGTGTCAGTAAAATATATTTTTATAAGAAGTTCCTTTCCATCTTTATTGAAGTTCCAAGTAGTATTAACATATCCAAATCCCACGATACAACCTCACCTACCTCAAAACCTCTTCCTCTTATTTTACCCAACATGGAGTCTTTTAGTTCAGAGGCTCACAGTCCTGTCAGTCCTGCTACCCGCACGGCACTCAGGATACAGCAGCATTCCCAACGAATGCATCTCCACGGCAGAGAGCAGTAGTTGGCACAAATCAACAGTTGCTGTAGCTAAACTGTAGGTGTAGCAGCAGCATTTCCTCACCCACTACTCTACTTCTAGCAACTGCTGTGACTGTGGCAGCACAGTTGAGACCTGCATTTGCTGCTCAGGACCAGGGTGAAGATCTGCTCCCAGTGTCAGCCGAGCATCACTCTCATCAGGGAAGCGACCACCTCCGCAGGCAGCTGGGGAGGCAGGGTTTGGCTCGGATTTGCGAGGCTAGGGAAGATGACTACAGGTACAGCTCCATGATGGAGAAAGAGGACATAGGTTAAATGACAACAGGAGAGGCTACATGACAAATGGTGCATGGTAAGGGGGAGGGGGAAAGACAGAACAAAGGTTCATCTTCCATACTCAGGCAGCTGTAGCCACTGCCATTAATCACAGTACCTACCTCTACCACAAGTAGATGTACTACTGCTACCAACACAGTATTCTACCAGAACATCTGAAGTTACAGATTCCATTTTAGACAATCCATTCTTGCATAAAATATGTATCAAAACAAGCCAATTACATACTGAAAGTTCATTAAATGTCAGCATTGCCTCTCTTCCTACATAGCAAGAAGCTAAATAGGCCAATTACAAATAGGTGAGGAGGTGAGTTTAATTCCCCTGCATGGAAGGGCATGTGTAAAGCCTTGTTTATGCAGAGAGCATAGAAAAGCTTTGACAGATTACAATCAGTAACACTCATTGTAAAATTTCTTATGTAGCATGATCAATGAGGGGGGTGTGTGGTGTGTGTCTACACAGAACATGGACACATGGGACAACACCATCGAATTTGACTTGAAAAGTCAAGATGGGCTTTCCTTGCTTTGCAGCCTACCAAGGAGATGAAGAGTCTGTGTTATTTTTCCAAGTAGCCTTGTTGGCATTTTTTCTGGAATTACTATGTTCATAACAGTATATGCTCATAAAAGCATCTACTTTAGTAGGTGAGGTGGTAGCACTACGAAGCAATGCCAAAAATAAAAAGAGCAGGGCCTTTTCTGTTAATCACTACATATTTAACTGTGTTACATGATCTAATAAAAATACTTTGTGTCAGTGAAAATACAGAACTAGAAGATGAAACCAAGCACAAATACCAAACCAGAGATCCTTGAACATCATTTATTTAGAAAGAAGTAGAAGCTTGAGGAAAATAATTTCCAAATTCTAAGAAACAGTTGTATGCTTTACAATTTCCAGACAATTTGGGCGTGAGTTACACTATCCCACATTAATTATTTTCATCTTTCAAGACTCTGCTATAAAAAAAATCAACTCTGCAAAAGATGCCTTTTAAACCAGCAGCCAATTTTCTCATCCAAGTACTAAAAAAGTTTAGTTGTGATTTTAGGTTTAAGACACAGCATATTACACTGCTTTGAGATTTCATACATGCATGCATACCTTTCAGTGCTGTTTTTAAATGTCTCTTCAGTAAGAAGGGATCAATTTCTTTTTAAAAGATACACACTACAAATGTCACATTTTAAATCTAGGCCTGAAACTTAGCTGGTACTTTTCACCAGAACTCTGGAACAGAGCGCTGTCCAAAACAAAGACAAATAATCAAGAACGCCTAAGAGTTCTATAGCTTTAAAGTCTTGCAGCACACACTCTCTCCTAACTCTGATTCAGCCCTATTTCCTTGTTTTGTTTTTTAAAACAAACTGGAAGAAATTATGAACTTCCCCAAGATACGCAAGTGTAGCAGGGACACAGAGGCAACATGTTGAAAAGAAAAGAAAACATCTGTATTTCCTTCCCATTCTCTTCCACCTGAAATAAATTCTTTGGCTGCAGTTTGTCTTCTTTTCTGGAAGCATTTACACAGTATCTAATGCTATCCACCACCATGACTACCCCTGGGGCTTTTATGAGGGTGGGAACAATCAGTATAAGAATTACTAGGGACATCAAAGAGACAAAACATTTATTGAAGAGGGAAGAGGAAGAGAGAGTGTGAGGTAACGAGGGTCCTACTGTATTTACCTTATGTGCCAAGCATGTGGACAGCAATAAAAACCATGTAGGGAGCAATTTTGGTCAGAGAAAGAACACGGCAGCCTAATGGGAGGCCTTTGTTCTTCAAAAGGGTCTCCTTTTCCCCTTTTGTGCTTCACTTAATTCATGGCATCTGAGCTGCTCTTGAACTTGACAGACAGAGAGGAGGAGGGGGAGAGATGGAGAAAGGGGGGAGACAGAGACACAAAGAAAGAAAAAAGAAAAAAGGACTTCAAAGAGTTCTCCTTTGAAAATTCAGTTGTGCTGTATGCATTGCTGAAGGTTTCAGATTCAAAAAAAGGGCAAAAAACATTTCATATAATTTCATCATGGGGATAAATTGTCCAGTGCTCTTATTAAGAAAACCAGAAGAAAGGAACAGAACAGAAAATTTTAAAAAACCCAACTCTATCTGAGCTAAGGAATATAAATAAAATAGAATTAGTCCCCTGGGCGCTTTTTATTTATTTTCACGTTAAAGCTTATTCTCAATGGATCCAAATACATTTATCAAAACCTTATAAAAAACATCTGGTTTGCAGCAGTCACCTGCAAAGGCGTACATTTCCCGGGGAGCGCCATCAGCATCGCCAGCGCAGCGACCCCTGCTCGGCCAGCGGCTGGAGAGCAGCGGAGCGGCCAGCGCCACCTGCGGGCCGAGCTCACGGAGCAGCCCCCGCCCCGGCCCCGCGCCCGGCCCGGCCCGAGGCCCCGCCAGCAGCTGCGCCGGGCCGCCGCTGCCCGAACAAATCAACCAATAAATATATATGTATGTATGTATATTCTTTAGGGTTGCTTACAGTGAGAACCAACGCACATTAAGGCTTCAGAAGTCCGAGTGCGGCTTGAGCTTGGCCAGCTAAAGAGAAACCACGAGGGTGTATCTGAGCCCGGCTTCCCGAACCCGCTGCCCCCCTTCTCTCAGTCGCCCGAGTGCGCTCCAATCGCTCGCTGTCTGTCGGCAGTTAATATCTGCTCTCCTAATATATTCGGCTTTTCACCCTCTTAAATATCCATGCCACGGGCAGTATTTATATGAAATAATTCATAACTGCGGGCTGCGCTTTCCTCAAGCATCCCTTTCTGCCGGCTCGACCACCTCCTCCCCTCGGTACCGTGCATCAGCTACTTACACGTAATTTATATATTCCTTTGTGGACTTTCATCTACGATAAACGTTTACCTATGAAAACGTTTGCCAATAGCATTTGGAATAAAACATGAGATTGCAAAATGTAAAGATATTTATGTGTCAATACCACAATAAATTATTAACAATTGTTTTAAAGTTAATTCAATAAGAGATTTTTAAAGCGTAAGGATCTCAAGCTGTCCCTTATGGACAATTAACCTGTCTCCTTCCTGATTTACATATTGGGACAACAGAAGTGTCTATCTATCGCACACTAGTTCCACAGTATTTCTGAAAGTAACAGCAGATCCATAATGTAACTTTCCTAGTTGATAATGCTCTTTTCATCACTTGACTATTCTGATTTGAAAACAGCTTTTTTCTTTGGCTGAACAAAGAAGGTACCCAAACTAAAAAATGTTAGATTCATTCCATAACTTAAAACATTCTTCTTCCTTTTTCAAGTAGTACTAGAAGGTATATCCATTTTTAAAGATACATATTTTAACGAGCCTTCACACGGTTAATTTTATTCAAAAGGTCCAAAGTCACAATTAAGACTACACAGGTTGTTTACAAACAGATGCTTATAAACTGACAAGCAACTAAGTCTCCACAGACCCGCAGCACAGCCACTGACATAGCAGAGTTTAGTTGTCACTGTGCTTTACAGAGGTTTCTGTCACACCCCAGCAGCATATTTATAACCTATTATGCTACCTGTAAGGTAGCCTGGGAAACACCGTGAAGTAAAACTGGTAAATATGTTTCTTTATCACAAGCTTGTTTTCTATTATAAAGAGCTGTGTTTTCTGAAGTAGGTGGTTTGGTTTTGGTTTTTTTAAATATGGGGGAGTTCTACTGGAGAGAATTACAGAACCTGTAACTATTACATCAACTTTACAGGCTACACTTAATGTATTTGAGATTACAGACACTGAGTAGAAGCAAAAAAAGATGGAAATAAAGAGTTTAGAGAGCAATTTAAATAATTGAAGATAAAAATTCAATCTGTTTTGTTCACTAGGAGTGTCTCTCAGTATTAATTAAATTTATAAAACTCTTTGAATACTGACAGTGTTTCAGCCATACAACAGCACTTCTAATTATAGAAATACAAAACATTTGAGGCAGTTATTAACACAATTTTAGTTAAGAGTAGAATAGCTGAATCCAAAGATTCTGCTGCCTTCTCCTGGAATTTGTTTGCCCCCACACTGTTTCTTTGCAAGAGGAAGCTTACCTTTGCCACCCAAAAGTCTCACAAATACCTGAAGGGAACTGCAATCACAAGAATCTGGTGATGCTGGACAGCACTTAAGCTGCTATAGCTGGCAAAGCAAATATAATAATGACTACAAAGACTTCTGGCTGTTTCTGAGAATTCTCATGTATCTTAACACACATACAGTAACATGCTAAAATTACTTTTATCCTGCCAAAACCCAGCATTTTGACTGTCTTATTATATATGTCATTTTGCAAGCACTGCCTTGTCTGGTAATTTTTCGTGTGTTTGACCAAAGCTTTCCTTATGTTTGGGAGATTTTTGAGGATGGATGTTAATTCTTCAATGCCCATTATATGAGTCCATCTTACTGTTGTCTTAGAGCACTCGTAAACCCTCTCTCCTCCCTGGCTCAGTTTCATGGAACTTGCAGAAAAAAAAATTGTAAATACATCTGCTTTTCCATCAAATTGGTCAAAATCAACCAAACGATTAGAAAGTTAGTTAGGGAATTGGAAACAAAAGACACACCACTACTTAAGAAACAAAGTTAAAAACTAACTTTTTCCTGTAATAAGAGATTCAATCTGCAAAAAGCTTTCCTCTGACTTAAGTCTAACAGTTCCAACAACCAACTTCTGAAAATTCTAGACCAAAACAAAAATGAAAAAAAAAGTAGCAGTACACAGAAGAATGTTTCAAGTACACAGAAGAAAATACCAAATACTAGACAACTAATATCTATCACAAAGATACTGACTGACAGAAGAGTCAAACCACTCCTTCAGTAGACTGGTCCTGAACCATTTTATCACATGCACACTGGAGAACAAGGTGTTAACCACAGCTTCGGAAGAAAAGACACTTCTGGAGTGCAGCTATCACTTCGTATTTGGGGCAACGAGCAGATTATAGTCATACACCATACTTGAACCAGTCACTGAGAAATAGTTTATAAAGCAACCCAAATAAAATATACTGCATTAATCCAACATCCAGATCACAAAAGAGAAGTCATTCATCATGACACTGATTGGAGGCAGCAGCTGTATTATTTTAAAGTTAAAAAGAAATCTCATCTGTTTATTTTGTTAGTGCAGCTTCCAGGCATATGCTCACTTGGCTTTCAGTCGAGGAATATGTATATTGTATAAATAGCTTTCATACAGTCTTCCTTCTGTGATGTGCACAGCAATCACCTGTCTACTTAGAAGCTTTCTATTCTAGAAGTCACTATGTAGATTACACATTCTATCTTAAACTACTTTTTTCCTTTAATTGTGTATGTCTACTGGGAACACTTCAGAAAATGCCTCCAGGAATGTTGCCATGCTACCAAAACCAGGTAATTGCTCTGTTTGGTTTTTTTTCTTTCTATTTTACTATAAGATATATCAGATCCTAGGGCTACACTAGACCCACAGTAAGTTGTAAAAACCCTTATAATTATAAACATAATCCATCTACACTGTCACCCTCTTTTTACTTTTCTGATATTCTTTCCTAATCAAACCACAACCCCAAAAAGATGACCAAATATGAACTCTAGGTTTCTACTACTGTCTGTAGAAAAAGCAAAACTACAAAACCAAACCAGAATTGGAAGCAATCGGGCAAAACATTTATTCATTCCAAAGTTATTAGTAAAGTATCTGATTGCATCTTTAGAGAGAACCTCAAGCAGACCAGAAACAGCGCCACTACAAACTCAAGTATACAGTTGGGTTTGTTTGGGTTTTTTTAACACAAAGTTCTTGACTTTCTATCCTCTCCTGATGTCTCTACACTTGACTTTACCACTACATTTGCCTAGCAAGTGGCAGCAAGAATCAATCTACAAGAAGCGTGGTGGTGGGTGGGTGGCAGCAGAAGTAAAAGGCACACTGGATGGACATGGAAACATGAGAACCTCGTTGTTCAGCAGCAACTAACATCATTAAAAAAATCACCACAAAACTAAAGGCATAATACTGGTGCCACAGTTCCTCAGAACGGATAAGCCAGGCTGAGTTAGCTGCACAATGATGATGTGAAGGGACAAGATTTCCCCAAAGAGCAAACACTCCCACTGCTTCTCTCTGTCAGATAGTTACTATGTGGCATCAGGGGAATTGGTTCCTGTAGCAGGTAAGAAAATCAACCCTGAATAGGAGGAGAGATTTCCATTCAATCAATTAAAGCACCTATATTTTAATTGTTCCACAATACAGAACCCTCAACTTGGTTGGTATAAGAATACCCCGTAACATGACAAATTCTACCACTGCTTACCTTAAGTACCCCTAGATATTTATATACATGCCTGTGTTAAACAGTTTACCTGATTGGTGGCATACCTGCATGTCTTTTCCACTCACTCTCACTACACTTCTTTAAAACAGTATGTTCCATGGAGGCAGATTTGGTGGATATACTCTGTCCTTTTTTGCAGCTCAACAGAAGCATGCTTACACTTGATATACCTATTTCCATTTTCTGACACTTTATTAATTAGTAAGTCCTGAATGGTCCTGAGACTGTGTAGCAATATTAAACCAGTTTAATTACTACTTTGTCCAAGATCTGTCAGTTCAAAAGTCAATGAAAAAAAAGCCAGTGTTGTCAAACAGTCAACAGCTATTCCCATTTTTGTTACTTTTTCCTTAAGGTAAGAGTGTCTCCTAAAGAAGAACACGCTGCCCAGGCAGCTCAGCTTTTCTTAGATGCATATTCTTATCCAGAAACAGGCTTGCTACTGATAGTGAGGGAGCAGGAATACACAGGGCAGTTACTCTATCAGTTATCCCTAAGCCAACAGTGCCACCCACCTCCAGCTTCGTGAGCTGTAAACCCTCCCCTTTTCTTCTGACCTCTCCATCCTTCTCACAGCAGCTGTTGCTACTGTTTGAATGATACACTAGCGCTTACAAAAACATAGGATTAGATAGCACTTCTGTACCCCAAATAAGGTAAGGTTTGGTCCACATAGAGTACAACTTGTTGAGTAGTCTCAAACTCTGTTGAGTTGTCTACGTAAGCTTCCCAAATCAGATAAGGCAGAAAAACAAGGAACCACTCCTTATCCTAAACAGTCAGATGAGGCTTATGAAAACAGCAGCCTTGAGACCTACGGCTTCAGCATAATCCAAAAGCTTCAGTTACACGGTGCTATAAAAACTATATATTGTTTTACCACATCTTGATAACAACACATTCTATTTTTTATGCTGGAAGAACACAATCTCCCTGACATCTCCTTTAAAATTACACTACCATAAGAGTCTACCTCTTGTCTTGGCATGACACAACTTCCATGGCAACTAAAAACAGCCTTCATGCTTATTTTAGAAAATCCAGGAGACTCATAAAGGAACCTAGAGTAGAGGGAACAACTTCCCTCATGATAAGGCTTTGTGCATCGTGCACTAATGGGTATTTAAACAAAGACTGACTCATTTCCTCTCAAACTATTCAATCTTATTTTACTATACTGAAATGAAAATAGCAAACATTTGACATCACCTTCGTTTTAATGGCAACTGATTAAGATAACACAGATACATGATTATTACTTCATGAAAGCAGCAGCTCATACCATGCAGTTTAGAAATGCCACCTAGCAATAGCATTCTTTAAGTCCTTCTGACAATTGCTTACCTTTTTCAGTGCACTTTTGGTGACTCCTTACTTAGCTGTCCCCATGTCCTAGTAACTGATTTGGGTTAATAATGAAAGATGCTTCTAAGAGCATTCACTATTAATTCACTCAGAAAAGCATTCAGCTACAATAGCTTTTCTATCTGTATGGCATTTCTTTTTCAGGGAGCTGACGTAACAGAACCAAAGCTCTCTTGGTAGCCATACTTTTCTATTCTTACCAATTCCTATTTTTGAGAATTCAAACCACGAAGATTTCTGTCATCAGTGCTGGATTACTACATCTGTGATCTTTAAGTGTTAGCGAGCTCCAAAATATCCAAGAGAACTATCCAAAGCTAACTGAATAGCACAATGCATATATTTGACAGCAATCAGAAGACCAAAGCCTGAACAGACAAGTGCAATAAAAGCCAAATGCTACAAAGGGTTATTGTAGCTTGAATAACACTCTGTGAAAACTACAAATTGAATATTGAATAACATAAAATAGACTGGGGATTCAGAGGGAAAAAAAATCCAAACCTATAAATTAAGTTCAATACATTAGCTATTTCTTGGGCATGAAAAGTGTAAGAACATACCTTTGTGTACTGAGGCATACCCGGTCAGGAGTATCTTTTATCAGTGGGGCAACATTAGGGATTACTTATTCAAGCAATAATTAATTGAAATACATGGGGGAATGGGGAAAAATTATTGTGTGTTTATTCGGTGTGTTTTATCTAATTATCACAAAAAATAAATATAAAACATGAAAATCTCAGGCATCCAACAAGGTAGGGAAGATTTTTATTATCTAGGGCTTTAATTTTTTTGTGTGTGTTTGGTCAGTCAGCTGGTTTTTTGTTTGGTTGGGTTGGAGTTTTTTCACCAGGAAGAAACGAAAGCAAATCAAAAACCTGCCACTAGAGAAACCGAGGAAAGCTAGGTAATTTGCCCAAATTATCATCTGGAGACAGCATAAACCAAGGAAAACCTCAGTTGTGTGAGCTCACATTAACATATTTAAAAGCAGCACACTAATTTTATTTGGTAATCAACGCTTATTTGAAGGATTTTATTCCATTTTATGCTTTGCTATGGAATCTAGCACCTCAAGGTTTCCTTTGCGCTGTCACACAAGTTTGTTGCTAAAACAATGTGGCACGCCAATACATATCCTGTACCTTATCTCTTCGCTCCTCAGTTAACAGCATCGTATTTTTCCCGCTGAACTTGTTTTCTTATTTCCTATCTCATTTACAATATCCCAAACCCTAACCAGCGAGCACATTATTTCTACGAAATACCTTTAGCTGAATATGTGCAAAGTAACCACGTGCAGCCTTAACGTAGGGAAGGAACGGCACCGCCTCAGGGCAGAATCTTCTTGGAGGGAAAAGGGGAAAAGCTGTTAGTACTTATGAAGCAAACCTCCTCAAGGAATTTCAGTTCACAGAAAAGAATCCCTAACCAACAATAAAATTAAAATTTGGTGATGATGGCTAGAAGCTGAGAGCAGCGATGCTGCTGCAATAAGCAGTGCCTCTCCCTTGCTGGCTCCAAGATCAAAGCTCAGAGACCTGGAAGCCTCTGACTTGGAAAGCAGAAAGACAACGCAAGACCTTTGGTTTATTATGTCGCTTTGAAAGACTGAATAAAACTCCTGATTTGAAAAAGATAACATTCAGCCTCTTTTCACGGCCACTACTGTTGTATAGTGCTACAAAGGAATCTCTAATGGTCCTCATTCATACCCTAGCAGTTTCTTTTCTCCCATAGTTTCACTAGAATCCTAACAAACAGACATGCCTTTCTCCAAGGTCTACATGCACAAGTAAGTGTTTAACTATCAATGAATAATAATAGTAATAATTAATAGTAGCATTCCTAGATCCTCTGTTACTGTCATGGTGTAACTTAATTTGAAACATTCTGGCTGAAAATACATTCTCCTTTCAGGTGAAGAGCACCAGTCTACTTAAACTGTTGCTGGATTAGACCTCTTCATTTCATAGCGCTGGAAGAAGTCAAAGCTGTTTAAGTTTTATAATAACAAGTTCCCCATTCTGGAATGAAACAAAGTAACTGGAGTTATGGCTATGTCATAAAAGGACGATTCTGAAAGGGTACAATCCCTACAATCTCGGGCTGAGATCCTACTGTGATACACAAAAGCTTTACTAAAATTCCTAATGGATCACTACCTCTTCAGGAAAACCTCCAGAAGATAAAGACACTTGGTTGGGAAATACTTTTGAGTACTTTATGTGTGAATTACTAACCTGTTGCAAACATTAACAGTTATTATCATTTGTGTTATTGTAATAAGTACTGCTGTCAGTTATGTTAAAAGAATGATGGTAAAATCTCAGGTAAGGATTCACCTAGAGACTGGGGAATATGCAGCTCCACTAAAGTACAAAGATGACACTTACACACATACATCGCCCAATAAAAACATGTGAGCGGTTGAGTTGTGACTCAGGTCACAGGGTGCAATGTAAGCACTGTCCGGCTCAGGGTTCATCAACAGGTTTCAGTAACGTCTAGTGCACCGGGCGACTGGAGAAAGGGTGGGGGGTGTAAAAGCAACTCAGCCTTGGCTTGCCTTGGGCCCTGTCTCTGCAGAGACGACCCATGGGGAGCTGTGTGGATAGCTCAAACCTGAGTTGTCCTGTAAACCGAGACTAAACGAGGAAGTGTTGCATAATTCAAAGAACGAAACCTGGGTTGAGCCTTGAATTCCTTCAACAGATAATATGCCCAACCAAACCACTATTCAGCTGACTAAAAGTCAAGCCAGAGGGTTTCCATTTGGCTTCAATGGGCCCAGACAATACAAAGATATGCAAAAGATAGGGCATACAGTAGTGAAGCTCACCCATGAATAAATAAAGATAAGGGGGACCACTGCTAAAGACAAGCACCCCAGGTGGTATCGCCCACTCAGACACATTCCTGCCTTTCTGTAACTTAGAGCAGGGAATCCGGGGCTGCAGAATGGCCATGGCTATATATGGCAGACAAAGGAAGCAAAAAGTTCAACTAGCAGATAGTGTGAGGAAGACCATGGACTACCACTGGAGGGTGAAAAGACCCTCATCCTAATTTTACTGTGCATCCTTGGACTATGTAAATGAAAACAGAGAACTCGTAGAAGACTACCCTTTCCAGGAAATCTGATTAATACCTATGATATTTTTGTACAGGCACTGATGTGCTTTGCTAACCTATTGGAGCACTCATAGCAGAATTGTCCCCAGTGCTGCTCAGTGCTGTATCAAAGAATGCATGCTTAGTAACAAACTAGTTGTTACTGAGTTCTCAGAAAACTGTCCCAACTGTGGGTTCAGTTCCAACTGTGTTGTTCCAATTGTTTACCTTGAGATATAATTTTCCCTCTGATGCAGTTAAACAGCACACTAAATATTTGCTGTGTAAGGGCATACAGTCTGTCCACAGAACAGCTGGCATTCCATCAAATGGAAGAAGAGTTCAGAAGCTACTCATGTCTTCTCCTTTGCACATGAGGATTATTGATTATGGTAGCCTTGAGACAGAACAGCAGACACCAAGAGCTGTGCTGTCAGGAAGAAAGTTAGAAAGTACTGTATAATTACTCAGTATCTGCCCATTCAGTTTTACCTTGAATTGAAGCATGTTGAACTGGTAAGACCCCTAACAAGCAGAGCACATACTTCCAGCTTCACATTCCAAACTTCAGGAAGGTAGAGCATACCTTTGAATTGCTACTCAACTGAAAGGTCATCTAGCTGCCATAATCTGAAAGCCTGAGGAAGAGTATTTCAAAATTACTGTTTTAAATATCAGAATGCCCCATTTTGCAGCAAAGGTATAGGAAAATAGGCTTTTATTTCTGTAAACTTGGGCTACCTTTTCAAGTCAAACAATCATAAGACTTTATATGCCAAACATTTCTTTCTGCTCACTGGAAGCATCAATGCTACAAGCAGTCTGGGGCTAGCACTGTTGTGGTTTTTCTCTTGAGTCTCTAACAGTACCATTTATCCTTATCTGACCAACCTGCATCTCAAGAACTTTTGTGTATCTAAAATTAAGACCAGGTATTATGCAGCTTCCTGTCCCAATTCCCATTTCAAAAGATTTTTACTCAGTTTATAGAACACACATCAATGTTGCTGCTCAAAGTCATCAAAAATACTGTTTTTAGGAAATGAAACTATATATATGAAGGCCATCATCTGCCTTAACCACCCAATGACTCACTACACAAAAATCCGGGTTGCCTAACAGAAGTGTTGTCCCAGTGTTGTCCAAGTGGACCCTATTAAAACCTACAAAGTCAAGTCACTCCAAATAGAATACAAGTATCCTGTAATTGGAAACAAGCTTTCCTGGTACTTTTTAAAGAAAACAATGTATTTCAAGCAAAGAATTTATCCAAGTATTCTGATCTAGCACTGTTCCACTCTCTTCAAGATCATAGGCAAAAAGAGTCAATGATTCTTAGGACCAAAGAGCAAGGTCAGGAGCTAGTCACTTCAGATACAAAGTTTTTCATCTATGATCCTTGCAAGCTGCGATGGTTAATGGCTTTCCTCATTCCTGCTCTAGAGGTTTTGAGAAGGAGAAAGAAGAAAGGAAAAAAATTACCAACACCCCTGGTAGAAACATTTTCATAGGAAAAAACAAGTTTTTAAAAGGAGGGAGGAATCCACACCAAAATATTCCATTTTATTTAAATTTGATCAATCCCATGTCCCACTCCCCAACTACCAAAAGAAAACAGTAATTGAAGCTTAGAAATACATATCTCACTCCAGCTTTTTATTCACAGGGCGGACTGGAGTGCCCTTGTGCAGGTACTACTCTGTCCTGAGCACCCTGCAAACACTTGGCATAGCTTTTTTTTTTTCTTCTTTCAACGTGCTCGGGCTTCAGGGGGAAAACAGGGGGAGGGGGGAATTAATATATTTCTAAACAGATCGTTAAAATTAATTAACCAAAAATAAGGTCAGAAGGGGGTGGGGGGTGTAAGCAAAACTGAATAGAATCAGAGATTGTGTCAACCAAACTAGGTTTGCGTCACAGGACGAACCTCAGAGGAGAGCCATCAAAAGAGGAATTACATTTCTATGGTAAAGATGAGGGGTGAACATGAGAGAAAAATGAGAGGAAAGCTGTGTAAGGTTTCACTCATATAAGCAAAAAAAAAAAATCCGTGTCTATTCTTCCCCTTCAGAAAGGCTGTAAAGAATAAAATACTCCAGCTGTTAATTTTAAGACGGCTTTGCTTTCCTTTTTTCTTTTTGGAACTTGAAAAGCGATTTCAAACCAGTTCTTACTGTTTCCTCCCCTCATTAGAAAATTCTGATCACACAACTAAAAGCACTGACACCTGGATGAACTGAACTGCTTGCCAGTGTTACAGCAGGAAGAAAAGAGGAGGAGAATTCATCAATTGCACTACTGAATATGAGTTCATTTATAGAGAAAAAATGCGCATCTTATTGAATGAAAGCAATATGAAATGAAAACGTCTCTGCAGCAGCACATCGCACTAGTATTTAAACAGTGGAGAGTTCAGGATTTCTTTTTAAATAAGGAAAAGAAAGAAATCCAATACGTCTTCTTCAAGCAGAGGGTCTAGAACGGAAAATAACAGACATCCACGTTCTTCTTAAAAAGAACATCTTCTCTCTGTTGTAGACACTGTGCAAATTAAAATGCAAACTCACTGAGCCCAACCAGTTCAGCTGTATGGCTTCTAGATTTTAATTTCTTTCCGGATCAAAGCAAAGAACTAATGTAAGGGATGTGCATTGAGAAAAATATGACGGTAAAGGGAATTCCTTTATCTCAAAAGAGATCTGTCACACACTCAAGCTCTACATGCTCTCAGAACTGAAATCATCCCCAGAAATCACATATGGAACCTTGTGATCCTCTCAGAGCCCAATAAATGCTGTTATCTCTGCCATATGGCTTGTAGACCAATGTTTTAAGAAAACATTTCAAGGATACTTCTCTCCATTCTGACTAGATATCAACGTTACACATTTATTATCCTCATCTTATAATTAATTATTGCTGTTGACATGTGAAGGATAGTGTTTATTGTAACCAACATTTTCTTGTACTCGCTCAACGCTACCTGAGAAGCAGAAGCTAATGCGAACAGCACAAATTTGGGGAGCCAGATGAAAACATCAGTCTCTGCATCAAATCCTGCGGCTGTGTTACTTGAACACTGAACTTACTCTAATTGCTCTTTTTTAATTGCATGCATTAATAGATATCTGAATGACAAAAGAGCAAGTCCACTGATCCTAAAATTTCTTTTGCAGTTTGTGACCTTTCTTTCAAGAAGCATTTACCCCAGCAATACTCTGCAGTTACAACCAGGCAAGTATCTCTCTCTACGACACCACAGACACAGGTGTGAAGTTCACCCCACACAATACACTATTTATAAAGAATATGTGGAGTATTCTTTTCCTACATGGCTATTCTTTTCCTGCTCTACCTTTCTCCAAACACTTTCTGATGGATTATTCACCTGCCTTTGTGTTTCTCCCTTTCTCTCAAATCTTTTCTCCACCATAGCAGGCAACAGAAGTGTTGGGTGTTTGGTAAGCAAGGAATCTTAAGCAAGACATCAAAAAGAAAAAGGAGTAAAAATAGCTCCTTTCTCAAGCCCCCAAACCCCAAATTATCTAGACAGCAAAACCAGAAACCAACAAGTTCAATCATAAAAGCTGTTAGATTACTGAAATTAGCCTTTCCTTCTCTCAATTTACTACAGAGGCACACTACATTTTGATGCAAACATAGTGTATTAAAAAACTGGATTACCTAACATCATTAAACAGGGCCATCTTATACAAAGCTATCACCACTGTTTTTCATTTACAGTAACACTGAACATGGACTCATCTTTGAAAGTTCACAAAGATGTGCTGAGCATGCATGGTAATCTGCATATATAAGAAGCCCTGCTTTGTGCCTTCTATTTGGAACAAAAGTCAAACTTGACCACCTCAGTCACCACCCACACTGATTGTAGAGGGAGACTCAGTAGGTTTAAGTTAGTTAAGGATACATTCATAAAGCTTGGGAGGGGACTGGGGGACAGACGCAGGACAGGACAGGAATGACACTGTTAACCTGCTTTTATTATTTATTTTTTTTAAATTTATATAGACAACTTTATCAATCTTCTCATTAACAAGGCATATATTTTATTTTTAAAACATAATTTGTGTTAATGGGAAAATTGTTTCACAAAGTTTACATTTGTTTTTAAAGAGAAATTGAGGACTCTGAAATATATTTATCCTAACCCCATTTACATAACAGCCTTGAAAATTCCAAAAGGGCTATAGCAAACCTTCACTTTTTCTCTATTCAAGTGGAATAGATTATTTCTTCAAGTTTGCACCTTAAGTACAGCACCTCCTACTGTGCTTTGGGACAAAATAATATGCATGCTAACACAGTACTTTAACCTGTAATGGTATGTGTTTCTGCTTCAGTAACATTGCAACTTAGCGCCAAAATCACAGGAAAGTTCTTCCTCAACTAACTGCTGAAAAAGAATCTGTACTTTTTGAAGAAAATACACTGGATTTCTAGATTGCTGTGTGCAAGGTAATGTTTCACTATTAAAGCAGGCACAGTAATCTCCCAAACTGATGATTTGATGTCTGTAATTTAATGATTACTGTTGAAACATGATTCATTTTATTATCGATTCATTTAACGCCAATATAGCAAGCAAGAAGAAACAATAGTTGAGGTCACCATGAAAAAGCCCTCATGTAGCACAGATGCTGGCAGTTAATATGAGTTGAAAAGTTATGTGCTGAAGTACAACCAGGGTATTGCATCTGCAACTAAAAAAATGCCAGAGAACGCTCTAGCAGTAATACATGAAGCGAGAAAGTGACAATTTTTTTGCTTTCCCAACAAGGGGGGAGAAGGCATTTTTATTGTCATAGCACTTCCAGCAAGTTGGTATTAAAAAGGAGATTTCATGCCAAAGTCGGCTGTTTAATCAGATAAAGGAGGCTTTCCTATTTCCCATTGTATAGATCAAGTTGGCTACAGGAGCCACACAGAGCTTTGAGTAGCACATTTTTTTTCGTGAGGGCTGTATCGTTTTGATCATAGCAAAGCACAAGGACTGCTGGGTAATCTGAATCAGAGCTGCAGAAAAAGGGAGCCAGGCAGCCTGCTGAGGGCAAGATAACCATGTCACCCCAGCCTCCCGCAGACCTCCCAGTCATGGTCCTAGGTGTGGCGGGGAAATCTCTATTTACAAATTTGTCATGGAAGTTTTTCACTTGGCTCCCAATTAACACAGTATGTTTTCTCCAAAGCTCACCTATAACGATTTTAGTGCATGCCTGTTAAGGCCAGCCCCCCTGTACTTATGATGATCATCCTCATTGCTTTCAAAACATAAAAAAACCCTTACTGCTTTGAAAGGTGATATATAGAATTTTATATATAGGCCTTTGTAAGAGATGCAGCAATTTATGAAGCCAATAAAACCTTGTCCTCTAAAGACAGTTTTTATTAGAGGACAGGACATGCCTAGAGAGGTCTCCTCCACCTGTGATGCTGTTCAGAGCCTTCCCTGGCAGACTGGAAGCAGCAAAGAACCGGTGGGTTGGGTCACCTGATATTCAGAATGATGACAGATGAACCCGTTGATAGGTTAATAGGTCAGAAGGGACCCCTGAACAAGACCAAGTCTAGAAGCACAGCTTTTTACCAGGTACTGTCCCTGAAACACTTCCCTGGTATTTCCAGCCTCCTAACCTTTCCACAGTAGCAAGCAGCCTTTCAAGCTTCCAATTTCTTCTGTTAACTCCTCTTTCACACAATCTGATTCTGAAACAAATTTGGTTCTGGGCTGCAAAGTAGGCATTGCAAAGTGACCCATCCAACCATTTTTAACTCTTTTTACTGAAATCCTGTTGAAACTGCTGACCTGGAAAAAAAGTCTCCAAAGCTGCAGCCAAAAAAGTACCAGAACACCATCATTAGCCCTGGCTCCTAAGCAAACACAAACTCAAGCCACTATGTATCCTGAAATGCAAGCTAATTACTTTACCACACTTCCACAAATACTGCCATTCTTTCATGCACTACCAGTATTGGTAATGACATACAAGACAGATTCTGCCCTCTCTGTATAAACAAAGCATATAGAAGCCTGTAACTACCTTGGTTTTAACCTGTATGTTTAAGTAGATGCACTAAGGCAATTCCAATTAGCTTATTTATTTTCTGAGTCCCAGTGAGCAAAACCAACTTGTTCTTGTAGAAGAATGTGAAGTGGAATAAAAGACAGCATTGAAGGTTTAGGGTGTTTCATGTAATAATTCTAAAAGGAAATAGTTGGGGGGCAGGTAGTGGGTTTATGTTGTTTCTTCCCCCACCCATATTGCCATCCTATTCTCTTAAATGTTAAGTTTGAAGAAAGTGCAGCAAGACCCTTTCTGATCTGCAGAGAGGCCACATGCCCACCTGTTCTCAGAAGAGAGTAAGGGACTCACACACAGTAAAGCTTATTTTTGCTTTTCCCATTCCAAGTTTCCTCTCATTTTCACACACTGCAGTGTTGTAGAGGTGGTCGGTCACTTTTCCTAAGCATTCCAAAAACACTACAGTCCCCTTTCACTCCTTCAGAAGAAATTGCATTGGCAAGGCACCTGCAGTCCATGTATCTATTTGGTCTGTTATTAACTGCCCTAATACTATTTCTAAATGCAACACTCATTCACACATACACTGCTGGGAAACGAATGATCTAATCTCCACGTGACTAAAAAGTTAAGAGTTTTGAGTTACCATTTTTTCATGCACAGTTATGTCAGTTTGCCATTAAGAAAGCTGTTGGAAGGACTAACAGCTTAATTCTAGAATCCTGGACTAGCCCAGGCTAGAAGAGACCTCTAAAGATCACCCAGCCCAACCTTTTGCAGGAAAGGGAGCCCATAGAAGATTCTCTAGAACCTTGTCCAATTACATCTTGAAAAAAAAAGCTTTAGAAAAACCTCAGTGTTCAGAAATGAACAGAAATGAAAAAGCCCACCTAAAATCAAAGGGCTAGTCTGAGGATCACATAAACCTAGTCTAAAGACCAAAATCTTTAGCAATCAAATCCTTACCAGTACTCTTCAATTAGTAAAACCCTAACCATGTGCACCGGCATTATAGTAAGGTATAAATGTTTAGCATTTTGAAAAAGCATTTAGGGAATTTAACATCAATAGCACATTTATGCAGGTTAGAGGAAAAAAGGTACTAATTCTCAGCACAGCTGTTGCCAACATAAACCAGCAAAACTTCAAGCACAGAACCTCAGCACTTTGGTAAGGGGAACAATACCTACAACAGCAGTTTGCTCCCTGATAGTAGCTCATTAACAAAAACATCTATCACATATTCTTAACACGAGTTGCAACGTGCCAGAATTCAACTTCTATGATATACTTATCATAAACGACAGGCTACACAAAATATTTTTTTTCTTTTCTGCAGAAAAACAAGTGTAACTGATTTTTCCATCTTCCTTGCAGACTGTCCATCACATCCTCCCACTTGCTAGTGGGTGCTTTTTATGTTTCCATCTTTCTTCACAAGAAGAAAAATGTGAAGAGGTCATTTCATTCTAACCTCACCTAAACAGATGTAATGTTCAAAACAATTTAATGCAAATGATCACAGCAGCAGTAAGCTACAGGAAGAAATCAGCACATCCTGCATTTTCTCCTGTGTGCTTTTGGCACACAACATGCTTAGGCCCTGCCTATACATAGATAATACCTTTGTCAAACTAAGCCAAAGGTGAAGAACCTTTCACTTGACAAGGCCAAAAAAAAGCCTTACAAAAATACCTCTTTAACATACTTTGCACCAGTCACTGATAATGTCAAGTCAGATGGCCCAGAAGTCTCAGGCAACCTTTGAGTTAAGCCAATAAGCCAGCTCTAAACAGACACACAGTTATGTCAACAAAAGACATGCAGGCTATTTAAACTCAATGTTTTTACTGGCATTTTTACTGTGGCTAAATTTGGAAGTTATATAACTTTAAAAATATAGTAAAAATGCTAAAGACTTCTCTTTGCCTATCAAAAGGCAACGGAGGACAGGGTAAGAGTATGCACTGAACAGTCAGCTCTGCTACCTGTGAAACAGAGGTGCATAGCCCAGTGATAAATAGAAGTGCTCAGAGAGCAGAAAACAGCTGACCATTTCCCAAAGGCTGATGGGCAGGAAGCTTTCTAGTACCGTTTGAGGGTCAAAAAACCCTTGAAAAGAGGCTAAGAAAACATTTCACCAGCTTCAGACAAGGACTAAGAAAGGCAAGCTAGAATTCAACAAATTATTCAAGGAGCAGAGATGTAACAGGACATTGCTACTCACACTTTTCAGTTTTAAATGAACATACATTTCTCTCAGCTGAGAAGAATCACATCTGAGTGATAAAAAAAAAAAAGAGTATTTTCCTCTTGATTCCTATCAGCAAACTTTTTGGACTAATATAGCTGAAATGGGTCCAGATAAATAAAAATATAAGGTCTCAAGTTTCCCAGACTCTGCGGGTGAATTTAAAGGTAAGCAGCAATTAGGTTTACTTTGAGAGAGATCTGTATCATATTAGTCATCATTATCACATAATAAGTCACAGTGTCATGTGTAGATGCTTTTTGCTAGCAAGATCTGAGGAAAACTGAGAATAAAGATAAAACACACTGCAGTGAAGTCACTGTACTGAATTCATGACATCATAATTGTTGTCATGGCAACTAGCTAGTATCAAGCACAGAATACTGCCTTCACTGCAGAATCAAGGAGCACCTGTGCTGCCACAAAAGAAATGTTCTTATTCAAACACAAATCTCGTCACCAACACAGGAAATAAGATATTACTGTAAGTAAATTGCCTTTCCAATACCTCTTATTTTGTTCACCTGGTGTGAGACTTTTTAAACACTCGGTCACACATAAAGAGGTCTGATAAAGTACACACATGACAGAAGGAGTCTAATTGAAAAAATGATGTTTTTCTTCCACAGTGTTCCTCAATTTTTCCAGTACAGAGTAATTCTCTTTGCACTTTCCTCTCCTATGCATATGACTGCAACTATATACAACAAACCTCTGTTCACACACAGAGGGCAAAAACCCCAAAGGGAAAAAAACCAAACCAAAACCACAAAACAAAACATTTTCCAGTTATTTCAGCAAGCCAGCCAGACATCAAATTGGAACTGTCACACAGCAGCAGAACTAATTGATAAAGAACATATTCCACATTTAGAGACCACAACTCCTTTTGTTTCAGGACTGACCCAGCAGGGCCTTCAAACACCAGTCATGCGTTTTTCGTGCCCTCACTAAATACAATGCATCAAATTTGCAGGGCTATGAGAACAGCCCAAGAGTAGCTTTCTTGTAAATAAAAGCATCATGCTTTTCCTCTAAACAGCCCAGGCTTACATGAGGAATATCTGCTATTCCCAGGTTCCTCATCATTCACAAATACAAAAGCTTCAGAAATCACAAATTTAAAAAAAGAAAAAAGAAAGCTAAGCAGTTGACAATTTATCAGGTAATATTTAGGTTTGTTACTAACAGCTAAGCATTAAATGCACGAATGCCACACAATGTTGCAGTCTCCAATATTTGTGCACTAAATCAGCCAGTATTACAAAGGGGCATGAAGGAAAACAGATCTGAAAACCAACTTCATATCAACTTGCCAAATGTTAACAAAAAAAGTCAGAGCTGAAGGTGAATAATACCAAATAATGTTTCAAAGTTCAACCTTAAAGTTTATTAGAACCAAAGAAATTGTTTCAAAACCAATTTTAACAAACAGACCACGCCATATAGAAAAGTATAAATTATACTTATTTGCTAGTTCATTGGTTCTTGAAGAGTAATCCATAAATTACTGCTGGACCAGAGAACACTTCCACACAACCATATGTAATTAGTCAATGTGTCTAAACAATTTCAGGATGCATTGATGAGGGGTTTTTTTTCAGTTTCTAAGAAAACAGAACTGTCCTAGTTACCAATTAAACAACAGCACCACATTTCTATATTGGCTTTGTACCTTTGTTGGACACTTTCTCTGCTGTCATCCGATACACTGATTACACCAAAACAACAGGATAGCAGTACTGAAGTAACATGCCTCTCCAGTCCCCATTCTCTTTATAAAGACTGTCTCAATAAATGAGTATTAGACAAAGCAGAGACTACATATAAAATAAATGAATGAAGAGTTTCAGATATGTCAGATGAGTAGACAGCTGTATCCCATGTTTCTGTTTTCAGTGTTCTCCTAATATCATTTCACACGACCAAAAATGATGATTACTACTCGAGTGATGACACCATGAAAATCCCCCACTTAACCAACCTTCCGCAACATGAAGCGTAGTCAGGAAATTACTACAGCTGGCAACATTCTAAGGAAATTGTTGAGCGTATCAATCTACTGCCCGCCACAGAAGAGTCAAGAAATGAACAATTTTCCACATGTTTTTAAAAACATTAGGAACATCTGCTGCCTTTGGTGGTAACTTCTGTATACAAATGTATTAACTGTATTTGGTGTAGTAGGATATATGTAACTCCCACAGAAAAGCGAAAGAATCAAGTTGATAAAACCTCAAGCAAGTCACATCAGAAATGCAGAGTTCTCAACTTCACTGCAATTCTGAGTACAAATTTCTTGAAGTGTATTGTACAATACGCAGACCTATTTGTTATGCAAATACAGGACAAATGGCAATGATATTCCCTTCCTCATTAATAAATACTGCATATCTAGCTAGCCCACACAATATGAAATCTCTACTCAGTAAGTAATGAAAAAATACCACTGTGCCTGCAGTTAATTTTGCTTTTTGAAAGACTGACAGATTAACTGATCCCTCAAGCAGCTACCGTGTCTTCTCCGAGTGCACACAGAAAATTATGGATTGTCTCAACACTTTAGAGAGCTTTTTGTATAACTTTAAAAATAACTTGTTGAATTAGGTTTTCCCCAACAGTCCTTCTGCTAAGTCTTACCTTTTTCAATGTTAACAATAGATAGGGGAACGAGAAAATGTTCCACCTTTGTACATGGTATTTTTTCTTATATTATTCATTTGTCAGTGTTATAACAGAAGCAACAACTCAAAATTTTCTGCTAGGATCCTTAGAGATGCCCACTTGCAAACCTGACTAGAGACACCACAAAGAAACACTATCTGTCCCTCCTGTCTTCCCCAGCAAATCAAGCTAAGAAAGGCTAGGGGACTTAAGATACCACACAACCATTCTAACTCTTTATGCCTTTATTCAAACTCCCATATAGCAAATCCTTTCCACTGTTGCAGAGTTCATCCTCATAGTTACAGAAAAAAAGAAGTGTATGAGCACTTAAATACAATCCTTTCAACTTAGCTGTTACATTTATAGTTATGTATAAATATTATTAAAATGTGTTACAATACATGCCTGTACCTATTTCAATTTTAACTGTGTTGAGAGAATGATACTAATGAAGTAGTTTTTCCCAACAAAGGCTGGTTGAACCCTGTCTCAAGAAGTTTTAGTCCCACTGAACTGAATCATACAAGATGCAACTAGGATCCAAACTAAATTAAATCATGTCAGGATAAAACACAGCGCTTTTATCTCTCAAAACATTACATTGTAACAATGTAATGAAATAGTTTTGAAAAAAAAGCTCAAAAATTAGACTTCTGTAGTCTGTAGCATAATTCTGAAACACGCTCTGAAAGACCCTCTTGAAAAGAAGTTGCAGATCTTTTCCACAAAGTTGTAACAGAGGCTTAATTTTTAACACCCACCCTCTTAGCTTCACAAAGTGAGGGAACAAAACGAGCTTCCAGTTCTCTAGTTCCATGGTAGGGAACTAGAAATTCAGAGGAATGACCTTAGGAGCAACCCTTTGGTTCTTTTCCAGAGCTAGAAATGTTCAGAGCAGACAAGGAACATAATCTTTCCTGAACTCTTTTATGGTACTCCTGAGCACTTTAGGATAGGAAAGAACCACATTCAGAACCTAAGATGGAGTGAAAAGCAAGTGGGAAAGTGTTTTGTTTGAAAGAAACTAAAAGAATCGCCATACTGCCTCAGACTCAGGATCCACCTGATCTTCCTCCAACAGCAGTCACCAGCAGACACCTTGGGAAGGCTGTAAAAACAGGGCAAGCAGAAGGTAGTTCCTTTGATTACATTCCCAAAAGCCAAGAATTTGCAGCTCAGCACTTGCCTGAGCCAGAGGTGAAGAACAACAGCAGGCACCAGACTGCTTAGCCCTTCGTTGTACCACCTTGCAAACACAAGAGGAAAAAAAAAAAATGTAAGCAGCAAAGGTTAGTTTAAAAAGCAGATACATTAAAAACCTCTGCAAACTTAAGAAGATCTGGGTTTTTTTTTTTTTGCAACACTGAGTAAAGTCAACTTTGGAAAATTATCGGGTTTCTCATTCACACTTTTCCACCTGATGTGTCTTGGCATTTGAGAGCTCTGAGTGTCCGACAACAGCCGCTGCTTCAACACGTTCTTCTAGGACAGTGGTGGGCAAAATGTGACAAGCAGTAGTGCAGCCTGACAGTCCATTGCTTCTGCCTTCCTTTGGCACTCCCGTCCTAACTGAAGAGAAGCTATGCTAGCAGTAAAATAATGGATAAAGGCTAGCAAATGATGGGATTCCAGCAACTTGCCATGTGAGACAGTGTGACTAAAGTCAGAAACCAGTACACCTAAGACTAAATAAATATATACAAGTGTAGGCTCTCAACTGTTCTGAGAGATACTCTGAAGTTCCCAAGTTTAGCTGCCATAAACTTTCAAAAGCAACTATATTCTGACTGAAACGGGACAGCAAGTAAAGATAATCTTGTGATAAAGTCTGCTTAAGAGAAATGATTCGTAAATGGCGTGCTTCACTTGAGATACTGGAAACAGTACTTATAACAATTAACATTGCGTAGCCCAGATCAACATAAATTCAATAAAACCAAAAAAGTACCCCTGGAACATTCAGCAAAGCCTGGAGAAGTACCATGTCTTTAACACTGGAACAGAAGCACTCGTTTAGAAACAAAAGTGTTGTAAGTGGAAAGCTACTACTCCCTCCACCCTCTTACCTCCAGTTTCTCCACACAACCCCAACCCATTCCTGCCAGAAGCTAGGACACCGTTTTACACAGGCGCTGTCAAAACAGACAACAGACCAGAAAGCAACAGGCCAGTGCTCTTCCTGCTTATGTTCCCACTTCTTTTTGGCAGCAGCCCACTCTTAAATTGGATTATGTGTAACATGAACTGTATCCTCAGGTATGATGACAAAGCAACTCAGCCTATCCCTCACTCACAGACTTCTATCAGAATTATCTGGGCTACTCCAGGCAGCTTAAATCACAGTCTTTACTAACCCAGCTAACTTTAACTGAAATGAATGAGACTGTACACCCTGTGGGCAGACTCACCAATAGGTGCAGGGGAACAGGTAACTCCAACAGTCAGAAGGAGCAATGTCTTCTCCTACTACAGTCAGAACTGGAAGAACCCATCTCCAGCCGGAGCCCTCTGGTATTTTGAACAAAGCACATGTGCAGACAGGTGTGTGTACATGCATGCATTGGATGCTGAGGTCGGAAGCACTCCTGGAGGAGTTGCTAGGGAGGACAGGTAGCATTTCCTAGCATATCCGTATCTTTGCAGCCTCAGATATAAACAGATTCAAATACCTGTTTAAACCTGCATTTGAAAATTCAAATAAATGTGGTCATTTTAGTACTTAGATATCACCAGGTAAGAAACAAAATTATTACTAATTAGAAAGTCACCTTTGCAACAGGGTTCTTGGAAGAAACCTGAATCACATTTCTCATTCAGTAGACCCTATTAACTAATAATACAGAAATGAGTGATTCAAACATCTGAGTCATTTCTACCTATGTTCACTGTATACTCCTCCCCCTTGGCTATATCCAAGTAGCATAAAGCTACAACTTCACACTGGTATGGCCAGGAACAAATTACTAAGTCACATGGTATTTTTCAAATAAAACTGAATCATCAAAAGGACAAAGAGAACAAATAGCAAAGGCGCTGACTGCAAAAGGATGGTGGCTTTCTCCAAGCTCTAAAAGAAATAGTGAAGAAAAATGAACCAAGCTTCACCTCAATACACAGGTTTTTCTACATTTATTTTTAAGTCTTCAACTGAATTTACTATTTTAGTAACTTAGCTGTCCATACCTTCCTTTTCCAAAACTTCATGCCCTGTCATACAGTGTCAAACATGCTATATATGCTACTTCATTTCTATAAAGCCAAATCTGATTTCTGGGAAAAAAAAAATAAAAGGAATGATGAGCAAAAGGTTCCTTGTCACAATATTACAATTGATAGAAAGTAACTGTCTCAGGGTGATCATGTTAAATGGTTGAGGCAGTTATGCTTGGGGTTTTTGCGTTTTGGTTTAGGATTTTTTTTGTGGGTTGGCTTTTTATTTTTTTAAGGTGGCTTTACAGTCCAAAATTTAGCAGAAGTAACAGTGTCTGTAACTTCCCAAGTACTTTTGCCAATATGTCCTTTTAAGCCACAGTCCTTTCTAGACAGGTGTCTCACTAAGCAGCGCCAAAAAAACGGGAGCCACTTAAAGGTCATCCACAATTTTTATTTAAGAGTTTCTGTGGTGGCTACCATTAATGCAATCATACCTACGACAGCACAAACCACCCCAAATTTTCAGCATCTATTGGTTTCTAAGGTACTCTTTTACTTCAGTACCATTTCATCACCAGCTGCAGTGATCTATATACAGACTGCTACTAGAACAGGAGGACCAGCACAGTGCCCATGGCCATACATTCCCATTGCTCCCCTTGGGCTAGTACCATTTTAGATCAACTTGAGTTCATCAACTCAATCAGCTGTGGTTTCACAGTGGTTTGTGTCAATCTAAAAGCAAAGCTGTAAAACTAAGCTAGCCAGACTGCTTGTTGCTGCTGCTTTTGAAAAGAGGAAGCTTCATTTCTCTTCCTTCTTTCCCCTTCCTCCACTTTCACTCACATGGTTCTACCCTCTCTCTTGCACTTGAAAGCCTTTGTTGAGCCAATATCAATTCACAAACCAAAGACCTGGGACTATTTGGGACTAGTTTTCCACCAGGTTAGCAAGGTAAGCTAGAGCATCCTGGAAACCAGTAAGTGCTAGGACGGGTGCCAAGTAAATGGTATGATCACGTAGCTGAGAGCATCACACACACATTTATGCCAATAAGAAAGCCATCGGAGAATGAAATTATGAGAAGACTTGGGTCAACACGCGTGCTTCTTGTTCCCTTCCTTGATTGGTACTGTTATTTGTCTAATCTCATTGTAAGCCAGTTCAGAGAGCTAAACCAACAACAACAAAAAAACCCACCCTATTCATTATTTTTGGCAAGGCTTGTTTTCTGCCAATTTAATTCCCTGAACTAGCTCAGCAAAAGAATCAGGCAAGCATCTGCACCAGAGTGCAGAGAAGGGGGCAGGAACACACAGGGAGATGAGGACAGGCTCGGGCTGATTTAAACTGTCATTGAACTGCATACCCTACAGCAGATCTACATCATGTTGTAGTTAGAACTGACAGTAATCTGTGCCTTTACAACAGGAGGCCTTCATCGTTGATGAGAGTACATGAACAGTACCAGCACTGGAACATCCTAAGCCAAGTTTAACCTGGGCACAAGCTTGTGTGATTACTACATGTAAAAAAGCACACAAATCACAAAATTCGTAGTATTCAAATTTTTGCAGAATTCAAAAATTACGAAACAGTAGCTAATTATCCCCCCTGTGAAAATGTTCTCTGTAATTCCCATTACACAGATTTAGCCCAGAACAGCAAAGCCAGCAGAACTGGTGACAAACTCAGGATTGAAACCTGCTAAATTCTGTTTCAAACCAACAGTTCATTGCTCAACTGTGTTGTTAACCCTAAGCAAATGCAATTAGCCAGTAGCAGTCTATAAAAACCCCTTTCGCAAAGGCTTTGAAATGTGCTATAAAGCTCAATATTTATAATACAGTTATGTTAACAAATGTAGTATTTCCTAGGTAGTTCTGAAATAAGAAACTAGGAAAAGGAATTATACTGAGATATTAAGTAATTATTTCCTTTTCTACACAGGGAAGTAAGTGCACATAAAGCAACACAAGGGGCTGTTCACACAACTTGAGAAATTTAATGCAAAGAACCAGAGAAAGGAAAATACATCCATGTGCATGCTTTTTTCTCAGATTAGCAATTGTCAAACAGTTTCAAGTGAAGTACAAGCAATTACATGTTACACACAAACCAAGACAGGTACAGTTCCTTTAATTTACCTCCCACGCACAGTCCAACAAATCCCATGCCTAACTCACCCTCTGTAACACCATAGCACAATAGGAAAAGGGGTGGGAAACATTGTCAACACAGAAGCAAATCTCTGCAGTAGTAAACAGCAGGCGCTGTAAGTCTATCCAGCAACATGAGATGGTCTCTCATTCATATACTAGCCTAAGCACCCAAACCAAGCCTATCACACATTTGGGACACTCAAGTCATAGTTAATTTTGTTCAACACCTCCTTTTGACAGCAGCTTTGTCACAGGGATGGAAAATACGTATGTCATAGAAGACGGTCATTTGCCAGGAGTGTCACTGCTTCTCTCAAGATAAAAGTAATAAAGCTGTAAGTACAAGTAGCAGCAGCTGCCTAATTGTCAGCTGTATAAAATATCAGTATCAAGATTATTTTCCTATGGGCAACAACAGTTTGAGAATAGAAAATTGAGATGCGGGGGGGGAGGGGGGAGGTACAAAAATTAACCGACAAGATTTGCACATTAAAAATGCTGTAATCTGTTCTGAAGTCTTGATCTCCACAGAAGCCAAAACTTGAGGAAAGCAAACAAACGCTGATTGCATGCTACAAACAACTACTGCAAATTTGCCAGAGAATCTGGAGAGAAAGCAAACATGCCTATGGAAGATGGGAATAAAAAGCTGGATGACAGATGAAGCAGAAAAATTCTGGACAGCATGGACAAAACATTTACCCCAAAATTCTTTGCATCCTCACACATCTGAGCATACAGAAAGCAGCAAAAATCTGCTATTCTAAGCGTGGGAATTACCACTTGAAATTTGATTAAGATAATTAAAGTGACTGCGGTGTTGAAAATCTCCTTTTTCTGGGCAATACATTATTAGGATGGACCAGAAGTAGGAACAACACTTGTTCACACTGCTCAAGAGACTCTTAACACAGAGTTATGTTGGTCCTTCCCAGGTTTAACAGACAGACCAAGTTGAAGGCTACCTCACTGATTCCGTCAAGTGAGGCAACTCGAGACATCATCACCATTACTCGCTAAGACAAGCGTTCAGAAGCTTTTCACATCCAGCATCAGGAAGTCAGTATTAACACTTACTTGCTTGAATTATTACTGCAGGCTAATCTTTGAGAAATTGTGTGTGACAGCAAATCTGAGATTTCTTCCTCTTAAAATGACAGGGTGGGAAGCTCAGATTCTTCCCCCTTCCTTCTAGGAATTGAGGAGCAAGCTCTAGCTGCTCTAGTTGAGAAATCACCACGCTAACACACACCTCAACTCTACTCCACATGTGGCAGCATGGCTACTGACACAGCTCAGCCTATTTTACAACCAGCTGTTAGACTGGTAAATTTTGGTCAGTTTTCACAAATGAAAAAAGAGGAAAATGGCAGAGTCACCTTGATAATTGAGCAGAGGCAATCAGGCAGTGGAACTATTTCATAGCAAGGACAAGCCTTCTTCCTTCTGTCCTTAATAAAATAAAAGCTAAAAGGACAGCCACAATAGGAGAACATATTCCCCTGCTAAGAATTAGGAAGCACAACTCTCCACCCTCATCACAATCAGATAGTCTGCAGGAAGGAAAAAAAGTTAATTTTACTCTCCCACCCACCGCTGATAGAGAAGATCTAAAAAGCAGCTTATAATCTGACACCCACCAGTGAGAGAAACTAACACCAAAGTCCTCACTGAAGACTAAGCAGTAATACCCATACATTAGTCTCAGCACCTTCCAACAGGCGAGGATGACGCCAGGCTTTGAGAAAAGGGGCTTCCCACTAACATGTTGCCTCCAGGCTTCACTGGTGAACAAGTATTTCTATCCGTATCATGTTCCAGTAAAATTTTAAGCTACAACACAGGAACACAAATGTATGTTTGCAATAAATACATGTGCATTTTGACATGTAAATACCTGAATTCAGTTATAAACCCCAGCTCGGCCATAAGACTGCACAAGGCCACTGTCCAGTATTCCATTCTATAAAAAATACTAAAATGTCAGTGACAAAGAAATTTTGTTTGCAAGATGCAACGTACATTTTTATCATGCTGGATAAAATATCTACAGTCTCAGCAGTGGTTAAATTGCTGCTATAAAGGAAATTGTCCTCAGATAAATGGTTTCCCTATGAGAAGGTTTCAGTGCTACACCTCACCCCAGGTCAATAAATCAAATTAACTGCACCTTGTCCTCTGGCCAATGACATCATCGGCTTGACCACATCTTGTGAAGCGAGTGCAAAAACATATGCTATTTAAGGCATGAAATCATATTACTGCTTTTTGTCCAGCCAGCCTTGTGCTGTTGGTCTGTGAAACAGTCAGTCACCTGAACAGTCTCATTACCGCTTCTACGGATTTTTTTTCTTCTAGTATTCAGGACCTGTCTTCACCAGGGGTGAAGAAAAAGGATAAATAATCTGAGTCATTATTTTTGAAATCAAAATGCTTTTCATTAGCTGCAGCGTAGTATTTTGTGACAAATTAAATTTAGAACCAAACTACAAAATACGCCACCTGCATTTGTATGTGAACACTCTTTCTGGTCATGTTTAAGAGATGCTTACATGCTAATCTGGCAAGGCTACTTTGAAGTACCCTGCCATTAGGTCCTTTTTCTCAACAGTGTGAAAACAATGGTCACTAATGAAAACCTACAGTTTTATCTGAAACCCATCCCTGCATAAATAGTTGGGTTTTTTTTTTAATTACTGCCTCCTCCTAATAAAGTACCCCATTTGTTTTCTTTCTAAGTAGACTAATACCTGGTTTTAAACTTAATTATTCTAGACAATTTAAGAGGATTAATTTCAATTTTCACTGTGTTCTTATGACAAATTCGCAGACAACTTATCTTCCGTTCTAAACCCTATACTGCCTAGTATCTTCTGTCTCGAAAGCCAAATATAAATGAAAGAAGGGGAAAAAAAAACCCACACCAAAAAACCCAAACAACCCAGAACAGTCAAAGATACAAGCAGCGACAAAAGCAACTGACACACTGTGCTGTTAAACTGCATCCACACTAAGCAAAAAGAAGGTGAATAAGATTATCTTCAATGTATTCAATTCTGTTTGTGTTCAGAGGGAGGAGGAAAGCTGTTCAGATTTTGAGTGTGTCTTCTATAGCTCTCTCAGTGCCAGGAAACGTAAATTAGAAGCAACTCTCCTTTAAGGAAAAGAATCAAGGACAAAGGGACCAAAAATGCCCAAGCCTCTGAAAAGCAGATATGAAAGGCACAGCTTTACAGTCCTGAGTTGCTATAAATTAAAAATAAGCTCCTTATTTAAAAGACATGAGTGTTTGAGAATCTATGAGCAGATCTGATGCTGCCCAAGCCCCAGGAGGGTTTTGTTTTTGCTGGCAGGGGTGAAGTGGAGATGGGGGGTCATTTTGGTTATTAGTAAATAAATCAAGCAGCAGAGTGAGGCCTAGGCGCCTGCCAGAGGAGTCAGGGCCTAGCTCTCCCCCTCCTCTCCTCACACAGCCTGAGTTTGATCTCGGGGCCCTGTGGGTTGCCAAGAAAATTTAAAAAAAGCGAGAGCGCGAGAAAGAAGAATCATATTGAACCACAAAAGCACATGGGGCGAATGTAAAATATAAACACGGCGTTGGGCTCTGAGTGGCTGTTATTAAAGGTCTGAATTACTAAACATGAGAGGCGGGGAAAGGCAGGCGGCCATTTCAATAATATAAACCTCCCCGAATTAGACATTATTCAAATGAGAAGGAGAAGGAGAGAGCGAGCGCGCGAGGGAGAGGGACGGGACCCGCACCCCGAGTGCCAGCCCACTGGGGCTGCTGGCACCACCACCCGCCCCTGCCCCGGAGCTCAGGGCGAGGGGTCGCGGGGCCGGTGCCAGGCACCCACGGGGTCTGCCCCGAGGCCGCAGCACCCTGCTCCCCCCGAGCCCTCGGGGGCTGCGGAAGCAGGAGGGCAAAGGGGGAGGAGGGCAAACGCCGCCGGGGCAAATGCCGTCTTCGGGGGGCGCAAACACGCGGCCTCTCCCGCCAGAGAGGGGCACAGAGAAACTCTGACCGCACACCCCCCAAGTCACCCCACAGTGAACCTGCCCTTTACGGGGCTGGGGGCGGAGGGAAGCTTTAAATAAAAAGCCAAACCACGCTCTCATCCTACCCCTCCCCGAGGCCATCCGCACCCATCCACCCCATGCCTGCAGGCCCCAGACTCTGGGGAAATAACCCTGGCTGAGGGGGATGCGGGGAGGGCGGGGGGGGTAATGAGGAGAGAGATGAGGAAACCAAGTCTTTCTCCCTCACCCGGCCCCACTGAGGGGCCAGCACCCCCGTCCCCCTCCGTCCTGCTGCCGCCGCCGCGCCAACGGGAGGACTCTGCCCCACTCGGGGGGCCACCCGCTTCCCCCCAACTGGGCGGGCCGTGCCCCCTCCCGCGGCCCCCGCCGGGACCGTTCCAGCAGCATCCCCCCCTCCATGAATATGTAAAGCGGCTTTTATTGTGGGCGTGCGGGCCGAGGGGGGAGCCCGGCCGGGTGGCGGCTAGCTACCTCCGATCGCTTTTGGTTGTGGGGATGCTTCCCCCCTCCCCGCTTCCCCCACCATCCCCCCCGCCCCCCCGCCGACTCCCCACCCCCGACCCCACCGCCTCGCCGTTGCGCCGCCGCCCGCGCCGCCGCCCCCCATCGCCCCGCTGCCTGCCCCAGCGCCGGTGCCCCGGCGTGCAGGCGGGTGCGAGTGCGGCTCCGTGTGAGGAAGCGGGCGGACGAGGGAGGGAGCGTGTGTGTGTGTGTATGTGTGTCTCCCCGCACGGGGAGGCTGCTTTCCTTCTCTTCCCCCCCACCCCCCCGCTCCCTCCTGTGCCGTTAATTATAATAATCCTGAGTACTAATAAATTATGCTAAGCGGGGCGGGCGGGCGGCGGGGGGCCGCGTGTGCGAGTATGAATATGAATATGTAAAATGCAGTAATGATTACCTGCCGCTGCCGCCACCGCCGCCGCCGAACTCTCATCTTGACTCGCTGCTCCTCCGTCCGCCATTTTGAATATTTTAACCAAAATCGGCCGCCCGATAAACCCTCCCTCGCTCCCGGCCCCCCCTTCCCTCCTCCCCTCCTTCTCCTCCTCCCCTCCCCCCGCCGCGCGCCCCCTCCCCCCCACCGCCCTACTGCGCAGCCGCCAACCGACCGCGCCGCGGCCTCGCTCTGCGCCTGCGCCAGCTCCCCGCTCTCCTCTCTCCCCCGCCCTCTCCGGCCGCTTTCCCGTCGGGTGTGAGATGCGCCGCCACGCATGCGCCGAGCGGGAGCGCTCGCTCGCTCTTCACCCCAGCAGGTTTCGCGCGGCATTGCGCAGGCGCGCAGCTGCTTTCCTTTCACCTCTGGTCGAGGGCTCGTTAACGTATAAACCGTCGTGCCGCGCACTAGCGTTTCAGTTGCCATCTCTCACCCCACCTCCCGCCGAGGGTCCGCGCGCTTCTGTGCGGGGGGGGAGGGGGCGCGGGCGCTTGCGCACTGGGGCTCTCAGAGAGAGCTTGGGGGCGCGGGGCTGCGCCCCCCGGGATGTGGCCGGCGGTAGCAAATGGCGCAGATAGAAGAGTCAGGGCGTCCTGTGCCCTCCCCTCCTGCGGTGCTCGGTTGCCCGCCGCTGGCTGAGCCGGGTCGGGGAGGGGAGGCACAGGGGGGCTTCACGCCGGAGCGAAGGCCGCAACGGGTTAACGGCAGCGGGGCAGGCACAAGTGGCAAGGGAGGAGCCGCTCCGGGCGAAGGAGGTATTTCTAGTCCTGCCTCGTACAGCCTTCGTTAACCGTTCGGCCGCCGGGCAGTAGCGCGAATGGTTAATGGTGGTAGTAAAAGGCAGCCGGCTGACCACATCCCTAGATGCGGCCGTTAGGCTGAAAGGGCGCCGCGAAAAGAGCCGTGTCTGCCGGCGCGCGGGTGAAAGCGCCTCTGGTAGCTGCGCCCGCGCGACAGGTACTCCCCGAGCCCCAGGCAAAATTAATCCCCTGTGAATAAAAGGGAATTGCATACAGAGAAAATGAAATAACAGCACCCGCGGTCCTCTGCGGAGGAGGAGGGCGCGAGAGCGGTGGTCTGCCCGTCCCTCAGAAAAGAGCAATTAGGAGGAAGTGATTTTCCTCTTAAGGAGCCCGCTGTAACGTGCCCCTCGTTCTGGGCAGTGCGGTGGCTCCCGGGGTGGTTTTCTCAAATCCGAGTTATTTCCCCCTCTTCCGCTTTCCACGTCAGATTTGACTAACCTGAAAGGGAGTCGGGCTTCGAGCAGCCCTCGTTAAAAGGAACAGTAGACTGAACAGCGAGAGACATGGGGAACCGGCAAATAAAACCGGCTTGAAATTCAAAACTTCCAAATGAGGACGAGCAATCGCGCCTAAACAGGCAGCGTGGCAAAACTTTGCTGATTCTCCACAGATCTGGCAGAGTAAAAATAAAATTTTGCTTATATTCTTAATGTTGCATAAATAGATAGTATCCCTGAGCTTTGTAATGCACATCCGTATGAAAACAAGAAGCAGAAGGTGGTATAGAACGGCACTCATTAAGGACTGGGCTCAGTCTTAACGTTTTCCGTAAGTCATTAACCTCAGTGGGTCAGAGTCCAAGCCAGATTTTCTTCTGGGGCTCGAAACCTAGTGGAATAACAGAAACTGGCAAGGATCCGTTCTTGCATGCTGTTGCTGAAGAAATTACCAGTCCTATAAGCGGCAGTCACTAGATTTTTTTTTTTTTTCATTTAGGGAAGAGCCAAAAAGGAAAGGCTGAGGGAGGGAGGGAGACAAAGCAGTTTGTCTCCAAGGGCTGAATCATAAAGGTAATTTTGACATTTTTATTTAAAAGTAAGTTCCTCTGGTAATGGGATTTTTTTTTTTCCTCACATACTATAAAATAACCTCTTGATACGGCAGAGAACAGTAGAAATGGACTGCGCTGTGAAAGAGCAAAACCCTTCCCCTTACACGAATTCTACTCTTGCACATTCATTTGATGGTATTCTGTACCAGTAATTAAGCACTTTTGTCTCCTGAAGATCTGTGTTTAACTCTCAGAAGTGAACGTGTAAACAAAGGCATATTGTCATGCTCCTCTTCTGTTCAGCCATGATCCTCACGGGCCAGTTAATCCAGTTTTATGGCCAGGTTATACCAGCACTGCAGAACACCGTGGCTGCACCATGACAGATAAAGGTGTAGAGAAAGGGCTGCCTCGATTAAGACTCAGCTCAGCTCTAATCCTGCCTACGCTGAATATTCTGTCCTGTATCTTCCCATCTCACCCGTAGACTCTTCTCAGTCCTGCACGCTACTCCCTAGTAACCTCCTCCCTGATAGTAGCAGCGTCTCGTCGGGGAGAATTTGCTCCCATTACCACACCTGATTTAGCCTTTGCTCTTGCTCAGCCTCTGTGCCGTTTGCTGGAACTCACAGCTGCCAAACAAAAGCTGTCTGAAAACAAATAGTTACTAGGGTGGGGTGGGTTTTTTGGGGTTGGGTTTGGGTTTTCTGGGGGGAGTGGAGTGGTGGAGTGTTTTGTGGGTTTTTGTGGTAATTGCTAACCTGGTCTGTTTTACAATTCACCGTCTGGAAAAAGAACTTCATTCTGTATTTGGCCACAAAGCTGCTCTCCCTCCACCTTTAAAGACTGGACCTATGTCTGCATCCCCTTCTCTAGTTTAGTTTGAATGCATCTCTACGTGATGCCTTCCCCAAGGTGTCATACATCCCTGTGGCTATATATCCAGGAAAGCTGACCAAATCATTAGTGATGAATAATTTATCAGATAAATTTTACCTCTATTTCAGTTGCGAGGTGTCTGCAAACAGCTTGTGATTTCTGCAAACTTACTACTTGATGATCCTTGCCAGATAGTGCCTGACTGGCGTCAGGACACAAAGGCGGTCTGAAGCTTAGTCCTGCGAGAAGCTGAGCACTCTAGATTCCTTCCACAAAAAGACTTAAGTGGGAAACTGAGTTGTTCGGCTGCAGTCGGTGAGGCTGAGCTCACACTGGTGGTTAACAACGCGCTTACATCCTCTGCTGCAACAGAGCCCAAAGCAGCGAGTGCCTTGCGGGACTCCGTGTTTCTGTTCTCTGACTGGACTTGTCAGCCTCGTAGAATCACCTCTTGCAGGGATTTTGCTTTAAAAATATTTTCTGTCAGTGGAAAACAATACAGTGTTCAAAACCAACACACCTGCAAAGGAAAGAAAGGGTGTTTCAGGATCGTTTAAAGCTCTGCAGTATATTTGCATCTGATGTTTTGATTTTGATCCAGGCACCTCCTAATTTCTAGACCTCCTTGGCACGCTCTGCTTGTGCCTATGGCCCATATCTTCTCTGATGGCTATATTACCTTCTGAAATTTCTATTTCCTGCTAGAATTAATTCAGTCGTGTTTCAGAGACATTTTTTTTTCTTAAGGTGGGGAGGCAGGGGCCAAAAAAAAAAAAATAAAAGCACAAATCGCAGCATCTAACCAAAAAGGCAGATTGGGAAAGAAAATTCTCCTTTTCCCTACACAGCTCTAGTAAATGGAGAAATTAAGAGCAAACTTAGCTGCTCCGCTCTAATTCCACTGTGCCGCTCAGATGTGAATCCCAGATGCTGCTTTTCTCACACCATGCCCCTTCTTGCTGTCATTTTTTCTTCACATCAGATTTCTCTCCTCAAAAAGGCGCTGTTTCCTGAGTCAGGTTTGCTTCAGCCTTCCCTTTTGTCCTCCAGGTACTGCAGTGAAGGCTTCTGCCTCAGAACAGCGGTCTGCGCCCCTTTCCTGCATACCTCCCCAAAACTTCTCCATTCCCTTCACTGTCAGACTGCTCCGATTGTCTCACCTTTAATTAATCTTACCTTTGTGGCTCTGTCTGCTCACCATTTTTCATGTATAATGCACGCACAGAGAGACCAGCAGTCTCCCTGTTACAGTCTCTGTAATAGTTAAAGGTTAAGGTCCAATTTTTTTTTAACGCGCTACAGATACGGACAGCAAAAGACCATCCATGTCTCAAACAGCTTGCAACCGAGAGACATGTCAGGCAAAGAAGGAGGGAAAAACAGGATTAGTAGCTCCTTGATTGAGGAGGAGAAGCGAAGTAATACAAAGACTGTGCCACAGTGGTCTCAATATCCATAAAGTAGAATTTTCACAGAGTCAAAAATGTGCTTGGATTAGTGCTTAGATGCTGTTTACTTTAGGGTTAAAAATGCTAACTTGCTTTGCTAATAACTCTGCTTTTGAAGAAGGGTGGGAGGCCTGATAAGAAGCATGTTTTGCTAAAAAGTATCCTTGGAGAAGAGCTGAAAGGCTGATAAAAGAGGAAACATTCTGCCCCGGCAGGTGCCAGAGCTGGGGCATCGACAGAGGGGCCTGAAGTCAACAGAAACTGGGGGGAAGGTAAAGGCGGCAGGGGGAGATCGCGACCACCCACCCAATTATAGGACAGTGTGAATGACACACAGACACACACACACATCTTCAAGGAGTATGCCTGCTATTTTGGATATGCTAGATGATGGAGTAATTGCTAACCAATTAGTGTAAAATTAGGCATGTTTTTCTAATCCTGTAACCAGATGAATAGGTTGTAAATTCTGTGTGTAGAGGGCTAGTTTGTGGAATTACCACTGAGCACCCACCTCTGCACAGACATGGAATAAATCAAACACCTCTGCTCTGTGTGTATATTGGTGTATTGCACACTGGGTAACGATTCCACTTTTGGGCCAAAAATCTGGTGCCACAGCAGGCATTAACGGGACTCAGACCTGGCCCTAGGTGCTCTGAGGCTCTGCAGGTCTGTACTTGAACCAGAAAGCTGGTTTTCTTTTCTCTCCCATGTCGCTCCCTGCCCTCCTCTGGTTTGCCAGCATGGTGTAGGTTGTCCAGCTCGCCCCGGAGGCTTGGGACCCACCAGTACCTTCTGTTTCTAGTATTATGCTCTGCCCCCTCCTCAGAGCTCTTTCCTACATGCCTTATGAGTGCTCAGCACGAACAGCAGAAGAGGAATGGAGACTGTCCGCCGCATATATAGGCTATTATTTTCCCTTAACACTCCTCTGGCTGCCTTTGACCGGATTGCTTTCTAGCTCTGTTTCTGTCCCTCTTTTGTTGTCTCTGGATTGGAGAAAGGATGACCCCGAATCTCTTATTTCTGAGAGTCGTCACCGATCCGCTGAATCTCCCAGCTAATGAAACTGTGGCAGGAAAGTTGTACCACCTCGTAATAATCTGCCCCTCCCAGGTGCAGCTAACTGCTTTTTTGGAGATAAGAAATGGAGCAGAGATGAAAAGAAACATGGTTTTCATTTTCATATTTTAAAACCCCCTGTAATTCAGAACCTTTGCGTATCCTCAGGAAAGGGAGAGGTAATCACTAAGGGGACACTTATCTTTTCAGGTGGGTTTTTCAGTCTGTTTCTCACTCTGCTGCTTTGGCTGCACTTTTTCCAGCTCAGATGCTTGTGTCTGAGCGCCTTCCAATTTTAATCGATTGTGCCATACAAATTATCAGCTTAGAAGATTCGTGAAATTATCACAATGCTTTTTTAGCAATAGTAAACTAAGGCAGGGGAATTAAGGCACTTGTCTGCAGTTGCATGTGTAACTGGGCAGCCTAAGGAGAGGAGACCCCGATTCTGCTTCTCTCTATTGTACCTTGATTGAAAGACCCCGTTCAACTTGTCGTTCCTCTTGCAGAGGTCCACGAGGCTGGCTCCGTCTTTACCTGTCTCTCTACTCAGAGGGACAACAGTGGGGTCCTACAACTCTGTTCAGATCTCCTGGAGAATGGATTGGCAATAGCCTGATTCACCGTGCCACTCAAAACTGCCACAGATCTGTTGTCGGTGGTTTTCTCTGCCTTCCCTCACTACAAGGGAACCCTTAAAAATACGTCATACTTTTTGTTCTGAAGATTATTAGCTAAGATTTGGGAAATGCTCAGATATCACAGCAAGAGTGGCTGCAGTCTGGTAGACCCTGTACAAGAAGGCCAAATTCTGCTTCGCATCTCTATGAAAGAGAGGGTTGAACTCCTTTTTTCCACCAGACATATAGCACACTTTCTGCTGTAGACCTTGGGAATGCTTCGGCACTGCTTACATGAGGAACCAAATTGGTTTTGACCTCAGTGAAGAGGGGGCCAGGAGGGACACATCTGACACCTTTTAGCAACCACAAGGTTTTCTGTAGAATAGACATAGCCTATGAAACAAACACACAGCTGGAGTTAGGGTGCTTTTGAAAACATTGTCTTTATTCTCTACCCCCTTTCTTCCAGGACAGGCTCTTTGCTTATTCCCTCTTCAGAAGGGGACTTTTCTGGCACACAGCCTAGCCTGGCTGGAGATTAGGGATTCTCTCTGCCCCTTCATCCTTGAATATTTCCTTTTAATTTCACAGTTTAAATTCCAATTGTGTAATTACATTCTGCCTACCCCAAATTCCTCTGTAATTTCAATTGGACACGGTGTCCTTCACTCTCCCGGCTGAACTCTTGCAGTGCTGTGGGGCACTGTTAAAAGGCTGCCACGCTCCACTCTAGTCCCATTTCATGTAAATGGGGAAAGAGAATGGACGTAGATCCCTTTGAACTAAAACTGCTGCTCCATATAGGCGAGGCAGGGGTTGCTGTAGAGTGACAAGGCAGTCTTACCCCATGGCAATGCACTGGGCATTTTTTACAATGCCTCAGCCTGAACAGATTTTTGGAGTAAAAGTCTAAATCTGCCTGGAGGTATTTCTCCCCCACAACACTGTACCCTTTGATCGCAAATATAGCTGTACGGGGACCCCCAAACCAATACTTTGCTGAATTTATGTGGCCTGAGAGTACCTGCTCACACCGTTTAACATGGCAGAAATGCCACAGTGATTTAATTCAGGTTCAGGCAGTTGTGTAGCAATGAGAGGGTACGCAGCACAGATGCCTAGTTCAGTAAAATGCTTTACAAAAACTGGCAGGTCCCATGCATTTTCTGACCCAACCCCAATACTTCTTCCAGATTTTGCTGTGCCAGCATTTTCCCTGGATCCCTGCCCTGGTGGCAATCACCTGAGTCTCCCATCCCAATTTGCTTTATCACAACATGCCTTTTTTAAGTGTTGGAGTCTACTTCACAGCAATGTGAATAGATTGCTGCTGCTCCTGCCTCCTCTTGTTTTCCACTTCCTTCCTTATGGAGGCACAGCTGCCTGCTTGGTCAGTGTGCCAGCGTGTGGCTCTTCAGGTATCAGTGACATTCACCTTATATATATATATCTATATATATATCTATATATATATATCTCCATCATTCTGCTCTGGTCTACTGTGGAAACTTGGGTTGGAGAAGGGGAGGAAGCATGTTTTCAGTGGAAGAATGCTCCTCCTTTGCCTTGTCTTTTAGAACAAACTCTGTCTCTCTGTGCAAGTTATGTGGCAGGCTTATGGGAAGGAATTGCTCAGCTGGTGTAAGGTGATGTTCTGCGTGGCTCAGGAAAAAGGAATTGGTTTACTATAGAAACTGGAATTATTTGATGTTTGATCGTCTTCAACCACAAGCCACATTCTTTTCACCACGTGTACGCTTTTGTCAGAGGAACATGGGGCTGACACCATAATTAGCAACAGAGTGCTTCACCCAAGTTCATTTCCCTTCACTGCAAAAGTACCCATGGTAGTCCTCCTACCACACAATGATAAAACTTCACCTGAAATAAACAGCCAGCTCCTTGCTGGCAGTGCTGTATCAACCACTTTGAATTTTCATGGGACTCCTGCTTTATATATTCTGCAGGTTTGGTCCTGTTCCCAAAGGACGTCTTTATGCCTACTCCCATGGCAGCAGACCTGAGGCAGCAGACCTGAGGCAGCAGACCTCTCTGGCAAACAGCAGATAGATCAGGTGAGATCAAGAAGACCATATTTCCATGTTTCCTTGGTTAGCTTATACTGTTAAAAGCGAGTTGTTGTTAGGAGGAAACAGAGCATGTAATAACTAGAGTTGGGGTTTGTTTGGCTTTGAGTCATAAATCTTAAAGGAAAGGAAAGAGCCATCATGCTCATCCCCAAGTTTGTCATACAATCAGCAAGGGGCAAGGCAGTAGTATGGGCAAGAAAATGAAACATGTGAAGGTACAAGTGCCAGCGGGGGAAGTCACTGTTGCTTATTGTCAGTTTTGGTGTGACACAGAAAGTTCAGCTAATCCTCTTAGTTACAGAGACACACGGGTGGGGGGAGATTGTTATCTCAAGCAATTTGCTGGCTCTACTCCTTTTTTTCCTTCGAGTTTCTTTTCGCCTAATTGAGCAGCGTTTCTTCCTGGGACTGGTTTGCAATAATCCTGGGGCCTCATCTGGGAAAACACTGAAAAATATAGAAAGGAGAAGCAGCCTGAGTGAGGCAGCTATCACCCAGGGTTTCTCTCCTCAGAAAAGTGTCAGGTTTGGCTCCAAGTGCTGAGGATTAAAAATAAGGTAAGGATTCAAAGTGATGCAGAACAGTCAGAGCCGGTGATCACTCAGGAAGGTGTATCTCAGCCAGGAGCTGGAAGGACCGGTAATTAACAGCCATTCAGAAAACTACAAGTCTGAGGTGGAGCAGGAGGTGAGAATTCCACCGGAAGGCACCAGAAATGCCTTGATTCTGCTTCCATTGCCAAAGGGATGTATCTGCGGTAAATCTAATCAAGAGTCAAAAGGTGAACAAGAACAATAATAACTGGGGAGGTTTGTTTTTATTTATCCAAGAGATAAGGATTCAGCTACAGGAATAGAATGAGAAAAAGGCGCTTCTTTCTGAGCAGACAATTATTCCACCCACGCTCACTCATCATCAAGGTTTTAATATTCTGTTACTAAGGCTATTTAACAATTTCCCAGCCTCAAAGCTGGTAATGTGTGTGCAGTTGCTCTGCCAGTTGCCACAGGTGTCTTTTTACAAAAGACTTGTATAATTAACATGAGGTAGTCCTGAAGATGGCAGTAGCCAGGAGCCATTCTTCAGTAGACACCCAGCATTTTTCCTGGTGCTTGAGCAGGGCTGTTACCAGCAGGAGTACACATTTGAAAACCCTATTTCCATATGCAGACAGAGCCTTTTAGACCAAGAGCCTTTTAGACCCTGAAGGCATGAGACTGTTTCAGCACTTCCCAGGGAAGTAAGGGCTCTTGTTCCCAAGCTCCAGTGATTCACCCTGGAAAAGTTTGAGATATTACCGTTCTCAGCTGCCCGCTTTACTAAGGTGCTGGGTGTTAACCCAAAGAAGAGGTGACCTAATGAATGGTGTGTCCACTGCTAACTCACTTGGCTGGTAGCCTGATGCACTAATGTAAATCTGATTTCAACTGATATCAGTTTACTCTGGACTGAGAACTGCAGAAATAAGTTATTTAATTCCTGATCATATCAATGTATTTTGCTGCGGTGGCCAAAGAATTTATTACCTCTAGCTGTGGAGATGGGTTACCTTTGCAGTTAGGGCAGCTAGATCCAACAGAGACCGTGAGTCAGAGCCATCATGTGAAAGAGGACCAGAGCGAACATCAGTCACAGAGCTGTGGTTAAATAAGTAGTATAGTCCTTTTAAGAGAAAAGATGTTCAGCTGATGTCCTTCTAGAACAGGACAAAGAAGCTACAAGCTTGATATGTATGTCATGCCATCAGAGGAACCTTGACAGGCTTGAGGTGGGATTGTGTGAACTGCATGAAGTTCACCAACGCCAAGTGCAAGGTTCTGCACATAGGTCATGGCAATCCCAAGCACAGCTATGGGCTGGGCAGAGAATGGATTGAGAGCAGCCTTGAGGAGGACAACTTGGGCGTAGTGGTGGATGAAAAGCTCAACATGGGCCAGCAATGCATACTTGCAGCCAGAAAGCCAACCATATCCTGGGCTGCATCAAAACCGGTGTGACCAGCAGGTTGAGGGAAGTGGTTCTGCTCCCCTGTTTTGCTGAGACCCCACCTGGAGTACTGCGTCCCCCCAGGGATATGGAGCTGTTGGAGCAAGCCCAGAGGGAGGCCACGAAGATAATCAGAGGGCTGGAGCACCTCTGCTCTGAAAGCAGGCTGAGAGAGTTGGACTTCTTCAGCATGGAGAAGAGAAGGCTCCAGGGAGACCTTATTGCAGCCTTCCAATACCTAAAGAGGCCTACAGCAAAGCTGGGGAGAGACTCTTTATCAGGAAGCATAGTGATAGGACAACGGGTAATGGCTTTACACTAAAAGAGGGCAGACTTACATCAGCTATTAGGAAGAAATTCCCTGGGAGGGCGGTGAGGCCCTAGCACAGGCTGTTTCTAGCATTGTTTAATCTGGGGCCTTGGAACATGTCTGAGCTCAGAGGTCCAGAGGGGTGCCCTCAGTTTGGTCATGCCTGGATCTGGCCTGTGACACACACACGGTGCCTGTGTCCAGTTGCCAAACAAAGGACACCCCAAGAGTGGATCAAACAAGACCAGGTTTTTGACTCGTGATGAGCACGAGGGCCCCGCCATGTGCTATGTCTTGTACCTTCAGGTCACTTCAGTGTATCTCTACTGCATGCCCGCAGCATAGATAATCCATTTGTTTCCTTATTTCTCATCCATATTGTGAGAATAAATGCATTACAAAGTGTAATTACCAGGCTACAGAGGTGAGGGCATCTTCAGGGGATTTCTTTTAGTTCCTTTTTTTCTGTTAAATATAATGGCAAAATTTGAGCAAATCCAGAATTTGCTTTTCTAAACTATACTAATTTAAGGCTAGATTGGGGTGGGGGAGGGGAAGAGGGAGTGGGTAGGGGCAAGAAGATGGGGACTTGTACCTGTGCTACCATGTGACCAGCACAAAGCAGCCCTTGGACCATGCTATACACAGGGAATGCTCTGCAGTGGCTTGTCTGGGAGTCTCCAGTGCTTCACACAGCACAAGGAGTAAGGAAAGGGAAGGGATTCATGGATCTCTCTCCCCCTCACGCAGATCCGCACAGCGAGCTAGTTGCATGCAGGACTATACCACGCTCTTTAACCCTCTCGGTGAGCACTGCGCTTTGTAGCACTGAAAATATAGAGAAAAATCATGTGGGTTTTAGCCACAGATGTGCTTTCTGCATCCAACACTGTAGTGTTGGGCTGCAGCTCTGACAGTGAGAGCAATCACAGTTGCAGAGGCTGAGAAGAAATTAGAGATGTATAAAATGCATGCATAATGACTTTAAAAAATATGTTGAATAAATATTCTTGCAGTTGCATTTCAGATAGATGGGGGTTAGATTTCTGTTAATCAGAAAATGAATGTCTAAAACCACTGGAAGAAAGACAAAATTGCAGCTGAATATCATGAATGAAAAAACATTCACCACTGTGAATAGGACCATCAGATTTCCCAATAGCAGCTCCCTGTCTTCCCCTAATTTCCCCCTCCCTTTCCCCTCCCTCTTCAAACACATACGCATACACTGTGGGAGGAATGACAGCTGTTCTTCATGGAATGACAGCCCAGGGATATTGCATCCTCCCTTAAAAAAAACAGGCAAGGTACAGAATAAGGTCAGTGAAGGGAGACAAAGGGGTCTCCCAGAGATGGCAAAGGGTAATTTATTGACAGATGAGATAGACGTTACTACAGACAAATATTAAATGGATTCTTTCCCCTGTCTTTGGAAAGGAGAAAAAAAAATGTGGAAAGGGTTCGGAAGGACAGATGCCAGAAATAGAGACAAATTTCCCAGGAGAGGAAGAAGAAATCCTGAAGGAAATTAGGATCATGACACAGCCAAAAAAAAAAAAAAAAAAAAAAAAATTAGAGCATCCCAAAAGCTACAAAATTCTGTCCTAGAATCCTGTGTGGAAACAACAGAAAAGGGCAGCGGAGAGGGAACTCCACCACCGTGGGCAGCCTTGCTTCAAAGGCACGCTGTGAGGGAAGGAAGTGCTGGTAAACCAGAGCGCCTGATTAAAAGCCAGTGTTGGAAAAGGGCTGTCGGGAAATTACAGAGCTGCGCACACGCCCGACGTCAGCGGCGAGGAAGACTCTGAGAGCGCTAATCAAAGTGAGGCTGAGGGACCATATGGAGCATGGAGATTTTATTAAGGACAGGACTGAGCCTGGGTTCATATAATGGCAGCAGCCGAGCTCGGGAGATGGGAGGAAAGAAAAGGCCGGGTCGGCTGGTGAAATAAACCGGCGTAGCGCTGTCAGCTTTGACAGTATGTCAGGTCCTGCTGCAAGGAAAGAGCCTGAGCCGGGGTTTCAGTAGGGAATGGTATGAATATAGTTTCTCTGGCCTAGATTCAGAGCTTTCCCCAAAATAATTGTGCGGGAGAGGAGGAGGGAAAAGCCAACGCACTCTAGTTGGGGTTCTGTAGTTCCTCATTGCCCCCAGCCAAAACACAAAGGTACTGAGGAGAGGACGTGTTCCTAGAGCTTCTGACATGAGAAGAGTTTATGATTTTCACCTGTCAGGGCCAGAGCGATGACAGAGGAGTCACCAAGGAACATTTCCACGAAGATAAAAGCAGCAGAACAAAAGAAATATGAAGGAGAACAGATTTCATTTACATTCGCGTCAAGAATGGGTTTAAGTCAAACCATATTTTATTCTGCTCCTTTATGCAAGGACCATGGGGTTTGTAGTGTGTAGTAGCAGAGCAAAGGAATAGGAAGACTCCTTGTGCGTCCCCTGTTATGTGCCACATGCAGTGTCTCTCCAGTTTGCATAAATCTTGGCAAGACATTTCCGTTGGAGCAGGTTCTTCTGCCAGTCGTCTACTCTGACCTAAAATGTCCCTCCCACTCCACCCTGATCTCACAAGACGCTCTCTTATGAAGTGCAAGTCTGGCAGAGGTATAGGGCATTGCATTGCCATGTGTTGTCTGCCCCACTTTAGCTTTCCAAACTAAGTCACATTAAAAAATGATGGAGCTCATAACAAAAACAAGTGTTAAATGATCTAGATGGGAAGCGCTCATCCCATCTCTGCGACTGCCATGCTCACAGCTGATGGGAATAACAGCCAGGCTACACTGGACTTGAAGCATTGATGCTCCAGAGGCATTTGCAATCTTTTGTGCCTTGGGAGAGCAAGTATGACAAAGAAAAAATAAAAGCTGGTGCTTTGCTCAATTGGGCTGTTAAATGCTAAATAAGGCTTGTACTTCCAGTGGGTGACTTGGGCTAGCTTTTGCCTGGAAAGCTGCCACATACCTGAGCGTCATCTGCCACACAGATTGTATGGGAATTGTCCTTCAAACAGAACACTGCAGGTAAAGTGTGCCCAGAATGTATGCCCTGCAGGTAAGTGTACCACTGCAGGTAAGGTGGTGCCCAGAATGTATGCCCCATCCATGTGATGAGCTGCATTTACAGTTGAAACCACCTGCACCATCACAGTGTGACCCAGTGTTCTTGTTTCGGCTGGAACAGAGTTAACTTTCTTCCTAGCAGCAGGTATAGTGCTGTGGTTTGGATTTAGGATGAGAATAACCTTGATAACTCAGTGATGCTTTGGTTGTTGCTAGGCCACGTTTACACCAAGTCAAAGAACTTTCAGCTTCTCACACTGCCCTGACAGCAAGGAGGTTGGGGTGCACAAAAACCTGGGAGGGGACATGGCAGTGACAGCTGACCCCAGCTGGCCAAAGCGATATTCTGTATCATATGATGATGTCATGCTCAGTATATAACTTGGGGAAAGCTGGGGGTGGTGCAACCATGGCTTGGGAACTAGGTGGGTGTTGGTGATTAGCGGGTGGTGAGCAATTGTACTGTGCATCACTTGTTTGGTATATTCTATTATCATCATCATCATCACCATCATCATCGTTACCATTACTTTCCTTTTCTGTCATATTAAATTGTTTTTATCCCAACCCACAAGTTTTCCTTTTTTCCCCCTTTTTAATTCTTTCCCCCATCCGACCATGTGTACGTGGGGTGGGTGAATGGCTGTGTGGCTGTTTTAGCTGCCAGACGGGTTAAACCACAACACCCAGATCCACAAGATGACCTCCATACTGTAAAATTCAGTGCAGCATATCTAGCATTCAGGGACACACCTGCCTACTGATCCTCCAGTTCTCTGTTAGATACCCAGCTTCCTTATCCAGGGCCGTCCCTGTGCTAACACCACCACAGTGAATGGGGAATCTTCTCAGAAAAGAAGAAATGTCGAAGTCTGGCTCTGCTCCAGCTGTAAGGCACCCTTTCACCCTGGTGTGTTTGAGGATTCCTGCTGAGGTAGAGCCTTGCTCACTCTTTTCTCTTGGAGACAGCAATTCGACTGGCCACAAGGCAGTAATTTACACCGTGCTCCCACCTCTAAACCAGGTATATTTTCTGTCATACCAACAAACTGATCTGACAAACCCCATACCCCCATCATTACTAGACCTGACTTAGATACCTGATGTTAACGTGCTTCCTGGAGGCTAAGAAAGGCAAACTGAGGCAGAATGCGACCTCCATTTCTGGCAGCAGTCTGCAATTATATTGGATTATAACGGATAGACATGCAACTGCCCTGAAGTTACCTTTGGTTCTTACACCAACCTTATCTGTGGACAAGACACAGCCCATAATCAGCAGGTTACAAAAAGCTGAGTGGCCTTTCTCAACTCAACAGCTCAGTGTTCAGTCTGACTGAGAAGACAGTGTTTTAACTCAAGGAGAGAGCCTGCACCCATGTCACACATGGGATCACAGAACATTAGGAGTTGGAAGGGACCTCAAAAGATCCTGTAGTCCAACCCCCTGCCAGAGCAGGATCACGTAGATGAAGTCTGAGGACGCAATCCTGTGCTGATGGTTATTCTGGAGTGAGAGAGACCACACCAACTATTTCCCTTTTCGTTGATTAGTTAAGTATTCTTTGGGCCAGGAAGACAGAACAGAACTTGACCGGCTAGCCATCAGGAGCTATGACATGGGAGGGGAAAAGCCTGCACTGATGAACGTTTAACTCTTCCTGGTCTCTGGAAAAAGGTCTCTGAAACATGCATCTGTCTGCCCCTCTCAGGCAAACGCCTTAATCACCAGTTTAGAGTCGTTCTTGTGCTCTCTGGAGGCCAGTGAGTATTTAATTATGCCACACAGAGCTGAGTGATTGCTCAGGGAGACAGACTTTGTTAGCAAGCTAGAATTTAACCTGATCTTTTGAAATTTTCCACAGACTTCCTCTGCTGCAGTATTTGTGTATGTACAACGCTGGGCTCAGTTTCTAGGTCTCAAGTACACTGACAGATGCAATCTTTTCCTCACAGCCTGGGACTGTATATTGTTCATTTAATTTGAAAATCTTTTTGGGTGAGAATATCTTGCATTGCACTGCATGTATTATGTTACCGCAGTGGGGACCTGGTGCTACTTAAGGCCTCTGGATACTAAAGGAGTAACAATAAATAACTATTTCCTTAACTCTCAGTAAGCCCAAAAGGATGCCAAGAAGTAAAAGGTCATAAAGGGGAAATATTTGGAAGTGTTGAGCAAGGATATCAGATGGAAAAGACTCTCCACCAAGAGCAGGAAAAGCACAGCATCTCTCTGCATCAAGGTTGGGAGCAGTACTCTGGCAGAGCTCCTCTGGAGCACTGTGACAGGGAGAGGTGGCCACGCTTTTTGTGAAGAAGCTTTGTGCTCTTAAAGATCAGCTAAAACACCAGTTTAAAGCTTCAGTTCTCTGTGTGGTGGGGAAAGTGTAACAGTTCTTGGGGAAAAGGGAGAAAATGAGCTGAAGGCAAACCAGTATCTCTCCCTGTTTCCCCACGTATAAAGTGGAGGTTATGTTCCCTATTCAGCAACCAACACTGAAAAACTTCTTTGGCATCTTCAGATAGAAAATGCCTATTTCTAAAATGCAACCTTTGTACCTTTTCCTTAATTGGCCTATTTTTTTTAAAACATGGGACTGACCAGAAATATTTCTGATGGTCTCTTTTTCTAGTGCTTTGACAGTGACTAGCTATGATTTCATTTTTTTTTCCTTGCAAAATAGAGACTATTTCACTGAAAATTTCTCAGAGAAAAATCATTTCTACTTAGCAGTAGCATTAAAGCCCTCGAATTGGGCCACATTCTGCTGCCAGTGCAGTTTTGGGGACACTTGGAAAATGTTTTGAACAGCAGGGAGGAACAGTGATTACCACTACACAGTCTCTCAGTGGTGTGAATATTGTGGGTTATTTTCCCCTTGACTGTTTATGGCCTATTTACAGTATAATCACACCAAATCAGGTTATAACATGGCTCGGGTTCTGCCTTTTTTTTTTATATATAGTGAAAACAGACTCTAGCATTATTCATTTTATTATTTATTTCCTGTAGCTCCCCTTAAGAGCTAAGGAATTTTCAGGCACCAAGCAAGGATGAACTTTCCTCCAAGGCATTTGTAACTGAAAGACAAGGAGAAAGGTGGCTAGGAAAAATAATAGGCAAGTTAGTTCTAATTTTGATACACTTGCAATACCTCTACTGTAGTAAACGGGGCAAAAATGGAATTATGAAGGGGACTTAATTGCAGACAGCAGAGAGATTTGCTAATGAGGTGAGGGATTGTTTTACAGTGTGTAACTGTCATCAGACCAAGCTGTGGACACATATATGAGATCAGTTCAGCGAAATAATACATATCACCCCATCCACACCAGCCAGTGGCATTGCCTTACAGGATTAGAAGGAAACAGTTGCATATGATTTTCACAGAATCATAGAGGTTGGAAGGGACCTCCAGAGATCATTGGGTCCAACCCCCTGCCAAAGCAGCTCCCTAGGACATTTCACTCAGATAGGCGCCCAGACGGGTCTTGAATATCTCCAGAGAAGGAGACTCCACCACCTCCCTGGGCAGCCTGTCCCAGGGCTCTGTCACCCTCACTGTGAAAAAGTTCTTGCACATGTTGGTGCGGAACTTCCTGTGCTCCAACTTGAGGCCATTGCCCCTTGTCCTGTCCCCACAGACCACTGAGAAGGGGCTGGCCATTTCCCCCTGTGTCCCACACTTGAGAGATTTATAACCATTAATAAGATCCTCTCTCAGTCTCCTTTTCTCAAGGCTGAACAGCCCCAGTTCACTCAGCCTTTCCTCATAGGGGAGATGCTCCAGGCCCTTAATCATCTTCGTAGCTCTCCTCTGGACTCTTCGCAGGACATCCTTGTCTTTTTTGTACCAGGGAGCCCAGAACTGGGTACAGTACTCCAGGTGAGGCCTGACCAGGCGAATGGCACCTTTAAAGCAGAGCAGCTTTGCCATGTTACAGATCACCCGTGAGATTGTTCAAGCAAAAGTCTCACCCAAGTGTCTGCTCACCAGAGAAAAACCTGTCATCAGAACTAGGCAGCACTATGTACCCCTGGCTTTCTAGCAGCTGTTGTAGCCAGTGGAGGGAAAGATCTGCTAGCCCACACTGAGAAGGCCTGGGCATCGGTGAGCTAAGGAAGCAGAAGACACAAAGTTCTGCCAGAGATCCACAGCTGCAAAGCAACGTCCAGGGAGCATGAGAGAAATCAGTATTGCTCCTCAATGTTCAGAAGGATGCACACAGATGAAAAGAACAGTGTATAAGCTGATCCATGGGAGTTAGCAAAGGAGACGCTTTCAAAGAGACGGCTGTCTTGTCCATTCTTTACAGTATGATACTGACAACAGGAATTCCTTCTCATTGTGAAGGGGAAATGAGCTTAAATGAGAAATCATATATTGGTTTACTTTATATAATCCCAGAATATTTTGGGTTGGAAGAGACCTCAAAGATCATCCGGTTCCAACCCCCTCCACCAGACCAGGCTGCCCAAAGCCCCATCCAACCTGGCTTTAAACACTGCCAGGGAGGGGGCAGCCACAGCTGCTCTGGGCAGCCTGTGCCAGGGGCCTCACCGCCCTCATAGTGAAGAATTTCTTCCTAACATCTAATCTAAACCTGCCCTCCTTCAGTTTAAAGCCATTACCCCTTGTCCTATCACCATACTCACTGATAAATAATATATGTATCTTTTTTTTTTCCCTGTGACAGTTCACTCAGCTCCTACTTAGGTTTTGGCTGACCCAGCTCACTCTAAAAGCCCTGATGTCTGTTGGGAGCAGTTCCATTAGGTCAAAGTGGAGCCCCAGGTACGCAGCGCAGGTGGCCAGAAAGAGCCAAAGGGCAATTATGCAGCCAGGATCACCTGCAAATCGCTGACTTCTTCAGCCATGTCTTTTGTGTCTTTCGTCTGACAGTTTCCTCTAGATCTGAGAGATCCATTCAGACCATGGCCTCTGTGTGTCTGTCTGTGCCATGAAAACTAGACGCTGAATGGCAACAGCTGGAAGGAGAACTTGAAAATGATGGGCGAGGAAATCCCAAGAGTGATTTGTCCTGGGTTGAGAGCCACTGTTTGGATGCTGGTCACATGTGGCAGGAGTTTGCCAGATGGGGGAGAGCTTCCCATAAGTTAAATAGGGGAAAAGGGAAAGATGCTGTGTGCTGGCTACGAGTCAGCTGTGGTAGGGCAGCCACAGATCCAATTGATGAGTTGAAAGGAGAAAAGGTACAGTTGAAAAAGGAAAATGAGAAAAGGAGAATGGGGAAATTGGGAAACACCCGCAGTTACTACTGAGTGTAAGGGATGATGGGAAATGTATTTAGAGAAGGGACTCTTTCTGAGGGGCTGCCCTCTCACCTTCTGCGGCAGCTGGACAGGTTTCCCTCAGTCACTTCCCAGGATAGCTCTCTGGGACCTGTGTCAGGAAATGGGGTGACACCATACAGTGTAAAAGGATGACAACTAAGAAACCAGAGACAGCAAAGGATGTGAGCTCAGGGATGTACCCAAATTTATCAACACTAAACTTAGATTGCGAATATGCAGGGAACTAGTGTGGGGGCTTGATTCAGGGGCAGTGCTGGCGGCCGCTACTCCCACTGCTGAGGATCCCAGTCCCAAGGTGATGGTGGCAGTTAATGGTCACGGCCTTACAACATTCCCAGATGACACAGGAGCTGAAATATCGATGGTAGGTAAGGACCCAAAGGCCAGACTCTGCTTAGCAAGCAGTTACTTTCTATTGTAGGCGTTAATGGGAAAATCACTAACCATCCGCTGGTCAGGGCTAAACTAATTGTCTAATGGACAGCCAATCTGCCTGACCTAACCTTTAGGTAATATATTGGGTATGGATGTATTGAAGGGCCAGTTGTGGATGGAAAACAGGAAATGGGGACGCCACCCTCTTTGCCCCTCTGTTTACCTCCTACAAATGCATCCCTGACTGTTGCCAACAGCTATTCCTTTACCCCACAGCAAGCTTGTTAATGTTCCACAATACAAATTACCTTCTGATGCTATTCACCCCCCTACTGAATTGATAAAGCAGCTGGAAGAGCAGGGAATCATTGTCACATCTCATTTCCCCTACAGTTCTCTGCTTTGGCCAGTAAAGACATGAAACGGCAAGTGGTGACTAGCAGGAGATTACAGAGCTGCTGAACTGCTCACTGCAGCTGTTCCCAGTATGAATTATATGGCCAGTTTTCTTAATACACACCAGCAGGATTCTTTGGACACCTCGGTGTGGCACCCAGGAGATCGTGTGAGATTTCAACACCCCTCACTTGGAAAACGTGAGGTCACTTTGCAGCGTCTTTGAGGGAAAGGAATATGGGAAACTGTGGGTACTACAGGAGAAGTTCTTCACTGCTGCGGCTTGGGTGTGACCCTTCTTTCTCTCTCTCTCACTAGGAACTGCTGAACTCCTGGACAAACAAGTGAAAGCTGTCGTTCAACCCACGTACAAGGCAAAGTATCCATCTAGAAAGCACACTAAGCAAGCATTCCCTGGCACTCTGTTATTACTCTCTGTGGTAAAGTGCGGTCACCGGAGATACTGGGGACAACATCGAAGAAGTCAAGAGACTTCATGTGTCGGACAATTCTAACCCTCACATTGGGGCATCTGGCATTCTGTCACATAGATGTTGATGCCCTCTGCAAGAACCAAACCAACCCACAGAAGCTGGTGACCTCTGCGACTCTGTGCTCTACTCAGGAGTATGAGCAGCCATCTCTGTTTCTAAAAGAGGGATGAGGACCTCGACCGGAATGTCTGACCTCGGGTTCCTAAATCCTTTTCAGGCAGTAGAAAAGCAGTCTGATTTTCATCGCCGTTCTGTATCTAGTAGCTCTGTATTACTGCATTGCCTTTTCAGAAATGAGCAGCAAACCTCAATGGAAGAAAAAGCTCCCTCAGAATACAGCAGAATAGTTTCCTCAGGACTACTCTCATGCTTCTACGGCTTAAAAAATAATAGTCATGATAAAAAAATCGTATCTAAAAGGGGAAGTATTGATGAAGAGTAGTTTCAACCAAGAGCTGACTTTTCTAGCGTGCTCCAGGCTGAAATCTCTGAAAAGCAAAAATTCTCACTTGCAAGCTATCTCCACAGCCCAGGTCAGCAGGCAGCAATTAGTTTCTCAGCCATTCAGTCTTCTTTCCATCTTCCTGATGGATATTTCATCTGAGATTATGCTCTCCTCCCTTGCCTTCTCTTCACCTCTCAGCTTCTCTTTCCAATAAGGCTATGATCTGTCACAGACTCTCAATGGACAAGACCTATACATCCCATCACAACGCTGTCATAGGCAGTTACATTAGACAGGCCAGGATGAAAAGCAGTTTGGAAGGGAGAGAAACCGTCATGCTTCAGGGCATAGATGTGAACTCTAACCAAGGAAGAGAGATGAAGGAGGGCTTTGGCCCAGGTGGGGATAAAATTTTACTCAGGGCAGGTTTTTCCATAATTACCCACTTAAACTTTCTTTATACCTCTCTGAGATGCTCCTGGTTCTGGCCAACATCAGAGACAGAAGGGGTGGATCGCTGGTGTGATCCAGGAGGGGAATGAGTTTCTTCATCCTTTCTGCCTGTGCACAGAGTTTATAACATTTTCTGAAACCACAATGAAATCCCCTTCCAAGCATGACCCTTGGTCTGCCAGCAATAGCCAAAACTCCTTCCCCTAGCCCCGTCCTTCACACTTCCACAAGCAACACAGAGAGAAGCCGGTACAAAGCCAGGTCAAGATGATAAGAACAAAGCCTTGAAGACTGCTCTTAGATACCAGCTTTACTTAACAGAGGAGGAAATTTTCAAAGAGGTGAACTCTTTCTGTCTCTCTCTCTCTCAGGCAGGAGTCTCCTGGGAGGAGAAGAAAACAGCTTTCATTTTAGCGAGTCATGATATTTATGGCCCTTTTATGGGTTTTGTTTGAAAATATAAAAGTAGATGGACTTAAATCTCTTTCAGAAGGGAGGAGATGGGAAGGGGAGAGACAGAGCATATGAAGGGCACGTGGGTCTGAATCATCTGCCCATGTTCAAAAGCAAATCAAACACCTTCTTTGTTTTAATATGGACCCTTTCCAACAGTCATGAGGATAATGTCTGACCTTTCCTTGCATAGACCCTTTTATCCCTAATGACTTACAAATTTTCTGTGTCCACTGCCACCAAGAACACTCACCTTGGGATGAACATGACAACTATTACATTATGCAACTGCAGCACCATGCAGCAGTTCAGGTGTGACTGCTGCCAGGAAGCCGACTTTCAGATCACGTCTCCTGCAGAAGCGAAGGCTTTATACTGTATTCCTGAGGGGCAACTGTCAGCTTCTGCTTGCTCACATACCAGAGTCTCATGTGGGCTTTTATCCATCCTATTTGTGGTGTCTGTTCAGCAACTGAGGTTGCACCCTTTTGAGGGCCTCCTGCTTTTCATATGTGGAATCTCCTCTGACCCTCTGCCTCTAGGCAATACTTTTGATCCAGTTCAGACTAAGAAGCCCATGCCTTGCAAAATTATTGAGGGAGGGAAGAGTTTAAGTTGAAGGACTGGGGTTTGCATCTGGTTTTGAATGCAGTTAGGCCTGTGGTCATTTCACCTGCTCTGGGAATGAACCTTCCTGGGTTATGGCAGCTACTGGGAAATTTCTATGAGCAGAATGTACAAAGTGACCCATTAATTGGCAGTTTCATAAAAGCTACTGTGGCCTCATAAAGCTTTTCTTCTCAAGCAAGGAAGGAAGAGATGTTCTGCCAGACTAATGGATGGCTTTTGACCGGATCCAAGTTCAGCATGGAGTTGGTGCAAAGATCAAATTGCTGGGATGGTCCATGAAGATGGACCAGTCACACAAGGTTTAATACCAGCTGGCATGTGCTGCCTCTTTCACAGAATCACAGACCTGTAGTGGTTGGAAGGGACCTCCAGAGATCATCGAGTCTAACCCCCTGCCAAAGCAGGTTCCCTAGGGCAGGTAGGTGTCCAGATGGGTGTTGAGTATCTCCAGAGAAGGAGACTCCACACCCCCTGGGCAAATATGGTATGGCACCTTGATATGGTGCCCTGCAGTAATCAAAGGGTGACATCACAAATAGGCGCATTCCTAAAATTAGGCATGTTCCTGGCAGGGCGTGACCTGAAGCATACAGCTTTCTGGCCAGCTGTAAACAGGTCTTGCTACCGTGGCTATTTCCTAATACTGCTCAGAAGACCGAAAAGCCTCTTAAGACATTGATCTCTGGGTAGGTGCTGGTGGTAGTTGGGTTATGCTATAAAAAAATTCAGCTCCTTTAAATGTTTCTGTCTTCTAACTGGTATGACCTATGCCTTCGTGCAGCTTTATGCCCTCACACATGCCCTTCTGACTGGAGTCACCCTTCCCTTCATGGTTACTTGTGCAGAGTCCTTGGGAAGTTTGAATCAGGTTTTGAGATTTATTGATCTGGCCTTGTTCATTCAGTGGTGTGTTCTTTGATTTAATTTAATGACTGTAAAGCATTCAGGCATGTTGTCATGAAAGGGGCACCGGAAAAAAATAAGTGATTGACTGATTGATTGATTGATTAGGTACAGACATTCTTCTCTCTGTAGTTAAAGATGAAGCTAGTTTGCCATTATACCCATTTGTGGCTTCCAGGGCACATGTACCTTAACTACAGACAATCCAGTCTGCAGGCAGGTATGAATCCTATGTGGAAGCTGTTACTCTCCTGTGCAAGGATAAAATATTTTCTCTTTTTAAAGACACACACATAAACACAAACCTTTGGAATGCAGTTCAGAGGGGACATTTCAAAGCACAGACAGGGTGTCACTTCTGCTCTCCAGGACTGTTTCCACATCACCACACCTGCACAGCTTGGCGTAGACATCCCCCACATCCCCTCTCACCTGCAGACATCCCCCACATCCACTCTCACCTGTTTGTCCTGGTAAGAGCTGAATTCAAGTTGTTGCCTGCTTCTGTAAGTCACAAGTAATGGGTTTCCTTCATGCCTGTGTGTGCGCACGCTTGTGTGTATGCCTATGCACACCCTGGTGTGTATGCCTGCGCACACCATGTGGTGGGGGAACCGGTGCCCCAGGAAAACCCTTGGCTCAGAAGCTACAGAATGCTTGTGACAGAGGGACAGATGGAAGCAACACAAAGCAGCAGTTCAGCTCCCAAATACATTAAGATGTACCAAAGGACAAGAGGCCCGGGAAGAGAAAAAAAGCCTGGGAAGAGAAAAAAAGAGCGAGGATTCTTCCACGTCCAAAAGATTTCTGTTCCTAGGGGCAGCCAGAATGACAGGGTGTTCATTTAAGAAGATTTTGCTGGCATTGCCGATACGCAACCCGACGCCGCGTACTTGGAACCTCTCTCTCTCCATTTTTTACATGAAGAAAAATGGAACAAATCTTACTGGCATTTAAATTGTTACTCCCGGGCAAATAAATTAGCACCTCGCCGAGATGACTGGGGCACTTCACACATCATTTAGAGCTATGCTCCCACCTTCCCAGAGAACTGTTTATTTGTTACACAGAGTTCCAATTGTGGAAGTTTTCTTCGCTATTATAACAGCCAGAGATTTAACCCACTTTCATTTTTCTAAATGACAAGTGAAATTCCAGAGAATAGGTAGGCAGCTCTCAAAGAGATTTTGCTGGAGTACATGAGCATGCAGTGCCTATTTTCAAGCCCCAGACTATATTAATCACATGCTTTCTGCATCTCTGTTGGATCATCTATAAATTTAGGAAGGTCACGGACACTGTGTTTTCATGTTCTAATATCTGTATTGAATGTATTCCAGCTAAACCCTTTAAGGAAAGGCAGGCAAGGCAACATAGCCATCCCCAAGTAAAACTTCTGGTCTCATAATTCACCGAGCTCCCTGCTACAGCTAATGCGTAAGCATTTCTCAAGGAGCTGTAAAAGAAGGAAACGGTGCTAAACTGCTTTTAAAATTATCCAGTCTAAACCAGTGCTGAGTGCGATACATCAAATTGCCCTGAAAATACTAGATGGGGGGAAATGGGCCATGGCCCCACACCTATCAGCTGTACGACACAGAACGCAGCTGTTACTCCAGGAATGACTTATTTCTGGCACATTTCTGCTTCCTTCCAAACTTCCTTCTTCCACACCAAATTCACAGTCTGGCACAGATGTCATTTTATCATCCATGTCCCACAGATGTCTCTCGCCCCTTCCATTTCTCACAGCCCCCTTCACGTTTCTCATGAACCTGTGATTTCTGTAAATTCCACCATCTCCTTCCCTCCCACGGAGGTGGACCCATCTCCTTTCCCCAGAATTCTATACACTTATGCAAATTAATATTCTGCATTACCCTCTTCGGCTTACATATATATCACCACCTCCACCCAGTGTAGGTCCCCTTCTTAATTTGTCTATTGTCCCCAGAGGTCTTTTTGAACACTTCCTATCTCCTAGCTGTCCAGCTTTCATCACTTTCCTACTTCTTACTTGGGTCAGACCAACATGGGATGGGTTTCTCTCTCCTGTATCCCGCATTGCCTTCTTTGCTTCCCACATACTCTGAGCTTCTGCGCTGTTCTAAGGACATTAAGGAAACAGAGTCATAGAAATGAGTGAAAAAATGCAGAACTTAATGAGACTGAGCACTGAGGTGGCAGATGAAACTCCAGGGTACTAAATGTCAGGCATTGCAGGCATTGTAAGAAAACTTAGTGTATAAAATGATGACCATTGCCACCCAGCAACAAGACTTTGTGGATGTAATAAACAGCTCTGTGAAAATGTCACCTTGGTGCTCAGCAACAGCCAAAAAAGCATGCAAAGTGTTTGGAGGAAGGAAGGCAGAACAGAAAAAAGGTCCTTACACCACAGGGTGAATCCCTGCCACACCTGCACCCTGACTGTCCTGTGAGGATTTGGTCCTTCATCTCAAATGTGACCAAGTAGAACTGGGAAGGGTTTGGAGAAGAACTGCCAGGATAATCAGAGACATAGCGCAGCTCCCGTAGGGGGAATGAGTAACCTGGGTTAAAACCAGAGAGCTAAGGATGGGGCATGACTACAGAGAGGGGGTAAAATCTTGTGGGGCATGTAGAAACTAACTAGAGATTATCTTGAGAATTAACTAGAGATTATCTCCTGGGTAGTGGATTCAGAACAGAATAAAAGGAGGTGGCTTAGCATTCAGTACAGAGTAAGTTGTGGGACTTCTTGCCACAGGAGATGAGGGAGGCTAGCAGGTACAAGGCTGGAATGGCTATAACTCAAAAATGACTCGGCACCTCCATAGGAGGAAAATCTATCAAGGGCTATTAAATACAAAAATATCACATCTGGCTCAGGAAGTCCTTGAGTTGCAAATGATTAGAAGCTGGACGATCTTGCTGGGGAAATATCACTTATATCACTGCTCTTATATTCTTCCCTAGGTATTCACTGTTGTTCTCTGTCAGAGACAGGATATTGAGCCAGATGGACCTTTGGTCTGACCCCATAGAGCCTTTCTGATGTCCCTGTGTTTATATTCTTAACTGACTGTATGGATGCTCCTTGCACTTTCACCTTCCACTATATGATGCCAAAAAGTCCCTCCTGCCTACAGCAGCAAACCGAGGCTGAGCGAAAATATCAGTCCCAGCACATCTCTGCTGAAAAATCATTCCTAGATAAATTTGGGTACTTACCTACTCTTTTAATCTCATGTCAGAGCAGTGTCATTGCTGAAAAACCATTCAGTCTGCAGCTCTGGTCACCTGAAACAATCTGTGCAGACCTCTCCCCTTTCACCGACTCCCTATCTCCTTCTAAATTCTCATCTTAAAACCTGACTTTCTAGCCTGCCTTCAACCTCCCCATTTCTGTCTCTCCTGGTTATTGGTCTTATGACTGAATGCTTTAATATTTTCACCATGCAAGGTCTTTATGTCACTGTTTCATGTAATTTATACCTGTGAGCTGGAGCCTTTCCCATCTCGCTTGCAAGCACAGGGCATATGCTGAGTGGAGTCCAAAATGATCCCCACCCCCTTATTGCTTTGGGGGTTTGGCTTTATTAACAAGGATATAGGCAATAAGAAAATAAAGTTCAGCTATTTCTAAGGCTTCTCCCTCATGACTGCTCAGCCAGCGCCTTAGATGGCCTCTCCCCAGCAAACCATTTTTATCTCCCTTTTACACAAGTGAACTAATAAGCCACCTACCTCAGTGAGTCAGCAGAACCCACTTAACCCTTTCCCAGAAGGGTCAAAACTCGCTATCAGGGCGGTTTGGCTGGGGCTTGTTTTAGAACCGTATTCTGCCCCTCGGTCCTGAATAATTTATCTGCGCGGCAGCCCTAGATTACTGTTTAAATCACACCGCTACCCAAACAAAGGCTGTGCTGCTGCACGGCGCAGAATGAAACCAATTACCACCACATCACATACTGCTCATCTTTTATAGCGTGAGATGCCCCCTACAGCACTGCAGAGGACAGGCGTTTCCGTGGAGAACGAACGGCACCCGGCCACGGGAAGCCAGAGAGAGATTTTTCTTCAAAGGGCATCGGCCTTTGGTTAAAAAAAACCCCTAAATTCAATGCCAGAAGGTACCGCGCGCTTCCGCTGCGACCCGCCAGAATTTAAGGCCCTTTCTAGACCAGCGAAAACAGGTTCCGTATCAGCACTCACAGAGCTGTTTTCCACAGAGCACCCTTCCCTGGGGTGAGAGAGAGGGGGAAGTGCCTACCCTGACACAAACTCGATGTGAAACCTCAGAACCGCGAAGCCCGTGAGATTCCCCTGCTCTGAAGACACGGGGCTCAGGGCATGGCGCAGACACAAGGGACGCTGGCATTAGGTGTTACACTGTAGCAGAAGCGCACTATTGTAAGCCTTGCGGCAGCTCTGGATGCCTGACACATTAACAAGGCCGCGTTCCTTATGTACTTCAAAAATCTAATCTGAGTTTACTCACAGGAAAAAAAAACCAACCACCACCCCAAAAGCCCACCCAAGTGAAATACGTCCTTTTTCTTATTTTTCTACCCCCGTTATTGCTCAATCACCCGATTCTGAGACTCTGTTCACCTGACAATAAGTAGCTATCATTTACCCTAGTCCTGGCTGTCAGGAATAGTCGTCTTTATCTTCAGAGAAGCAGGGATAATGTCTAATCAGTGAGTAATAGTTGAGAGAAATGATTCTAAGTTTAGGAAAATTGGCAGCTGCATTTTGTTATCAGTAACCATTATTTAGGTAGCATGGCTGATGTGCGTGGCATCATACAGGCAAGGACAAAGACCAGGCCCTCGCCCTGTGGAGCTTACTGTCTATGCTATACAATTAAAACAGGGAGAGGTACTCGTCTAATAGCAATGGTGAGCTCTGAGCACCACAGGGGGAGAGAAGAGACAACAAGAAAAAGACAAAACTTCCAGTGAGAGAGAAATACTGCGTCATCCCTCCGTTGCTGTTTCATACTCAGCTCTGCAGAGGGTTTTGTTCTTTCAAACTGCAGTCAGTACTGAAGTGGCAGTAGGTAATTCCCGAGTAGGAATCAGGAGAAGCCAGCCTAGCTGTTTATAAGAGAGGGGTGGAGGATGTTCACTGGTGACAAAAAGTTGGGTACTCTGTTGTGTCAAAGACACGGTGTCGTCATATGAGTCACACAAGTGATGCTGTGGCCGGCCTGGCGGGTCGTGTCACAGAAGCAGCTCATGAGGTACCGCCGGGCCTGGAAAGACCAGCGGCTTTACTGTGGTGGCTTCCACTGCGACCCACTGAAATTTAAGGCCCTTTCTAGACCGCAACGAAAGCAGGTTAACATGGAGACTGTTCTCCCTCCACTCACTCTGAAACGTGGGCTGGCTCTCCAGCTCACGATACAAACAACACGTTAACCGCAACACGTCAACTAAACCTACCAGCTCCTAAAAACGAGCTTCCAAGAACCACATTCAACAGACATACCACTTGTGCCTTATACCGACACTTCGGTTATACATCATTTTATTATGAGGTCAGTTTGTGTATCACTCTTTTTTTTTTTCTTTTTTAAGGCAATCATGTTGAAAATTAATACATGACAGTCTGGCTACAGACATAAAAGCACAGGCTTAGCCGAGCTGCATACATAAGCTGAAGTCAGAAACCCAGCCTAAGCTAACACTAATCCTAACCCTAACTCCATGTCTTTAACTGCATCAAGACATAATTTTTAGACAGCTGTTAACATTACTGCATTTTTCCTTTGTTGACCCAAAGTTATTGGCAGGAACTGACCACACTGGAGCAGAGATGACTTCATCTAATAGAAAACAATGGTACAACAGGAATACATTCATTACTGCATCGGACTTCTAAAAAGAAGGAGGCATCTTCTTTTTTCTAGTATTTCACTTTGCTCCTGCTACGTGGCCAAGTAAAACAGTACACGTATTCCCCTGAACCGCCTTATTCCTTTTAGACATTTGTAAGACTGGTGCAGAAAATGGAGCCTACCTGGTAACATCTCAGCGGTACAAAGTCAAACTGATTAAGAGAGGAACATTCTTCAAGTTCCTAGAAAAGGCTGTTGGCTTCTTCCATTTATGATCAAAAAAGATCCTAGAAAAAATATGTCCAGTCTTTAACGAGAGTAGGAAATTGAAATAACCAAAACGGGATGTGATTGGTCTTTTGAATTGAGGTGCCACCATTACTTGCTTTTGCTGCTGAAACATCGCCTGGCTCCTAATGGCTTCTAACATTGTGTTCCTACCTACATTGATCATTTAATACTAGCATCTTCTTTCTGACAAACCACAAACACTTCCAAAACTTGACCTCTTCCCTTTATCGCTTTTGATTAAGAAGAGAACTATCTGCAGGAAATGCCCTACAAACCACAAAGGATTATCAGAAATATAATGATGAGTGATTCAGGGACTCGGTGGCTCTGCTTGTGTTCCTGTAATCTGATCTTGGTCACTCTTCCCTTCTCCGTTGGAGCTTTGCTGCAGTTTCTTCTAGTCGGCTTCTCCAAGCAGCAATAATGGCATCATCATCCATCTCTTCTTCCTCTTCTTTACGCGTGCTTCGCCTGTATTGAGAGAACTGTCTAGATGCAAATCTTTCTTCACTTTGTTCCACCTTTGCCTCCTTCTTGCCATCCTCTTCAGACTTTGAAAAGCTCTGGGTGAACTTTCTCTTAGCTCCAAATTCTGACATGTCTGACCTGGCCTCCTCTTCACATGCCTCCACATGATGAGATCTAACTCGACTCTGTGTAGACGGTTCAGGGGATTCGGAGTCGAAGGACGGTTCAGGTGTTCGGCTGAAAACATGCAGCTCTGGGCTCTCTTCTCTGGTACTCGTCTCACTGACCTTTGACCTTGTAAACTTATATATCTTTTTGTCCTCTTTTGCAGAAGCAGAGGAAAATCTTGATGTGGTTCTCAGGGAATCTCCTTTTGACTCGTAGGAAGAACAGCTGTCTAGCTCTTCTCTTTGGGATCTGGAGAATCTGTAACTGGATGTTTCAGAATCCATCTCTCTAACTTTGGATGATCTGCCGTATCTCTCCCTAGCCTTCTCACTTTGACCATACGATGGTGGTTCTCTTTCTGCCTTCAGGCCACTGAGCCACTTGGTGATGTCACTCTCTGTCTCTGTCTTTGGTGCACCTGTGCTTGCAGGGTGATTGGACAGATCAAAGACTTCATCGGTTCTGTCAAGATCTGCTGGCAAGAGGTGCCTGTGACTGCTTGTTGTACTCTCTCTGTCATCTTTGATTTCATTTTCCTCTCCTTTGGCCACCTTTTTTTTAAATAAAGTGCTGCGCTTATTGTCCCTGATCACCTTTTCGATTTGATAATCTGACATTTTCTCTCTCATTTCCATTTGCATCTCCTTCTCCTTCCTTCTGAGTTTCTTTAGGTCAACATCATCAGCAAAGAGGCTGTACAGGGGCTTGCTTGTCCGTGTTGCCTTCATGTCTGAACTTGTTCCTTCTGTCCTTGTGCTCACCGAGGTGTTGCAGGACAGGACAGACTGAGACTCAGCCCTGTGCACATCCTGCTGGTGAAGCTGAGAGACACCAAGAGATGAGCCACTCTGAGCACTGAGAAGAGAAACTTTATCATCATCTACTCGCCTGCCAAGCTCTCCTGACATTACGCTGGAGGCCACTGCAGATGACGGACGGGAGAGCATCATGATCTCATTCTGCTTTTGAGCAATGGTTTCACTGACCACGTTAGCAATCCAGTTCTGAATGCTCGCCATGGATATTGTGTCACCTGGGCCAACTGGGAGATTGGGAAGGGGTATACTTGGCATTTGAGGCTGCACTGCCCCCGTGCTGCTCCTGGCCTGTGAAACAGAGGAATGATTTGTCTGCATGCTCAGCGCGGAAGCTGCGTCCTCGGCACCGCTTGCAGAAGGTGCTGAGGACCAGAAAGCTGACAGCGGGATACTCCCACTCATCGTGCTGCCTGTCTCCCAGCTGCACATGGACTGGCTTTCTTCTAAAATTTTCTTTGAACGTTCAAGGAGCTCCACACGCCTCTGCTTCTTTTTAGCTGAAGCAGAATCCTCGCTTTTGGCAAACTCCACAAATTCCTCCTTGCTTTCACTGCCCACCTTCTTCTGCCGCTTCATTTTCCAAGCCTGGTAAGCAGTCAGATCGACGTCTGACAAACTCTTCCCTTCTGTCTCCTCCCCACCTGCCTGGATGCCATCATCTGCTGGAGACAGTGCAGAAGATGATGATGGTTCTAAATCCTTCTTGTGAAAGCCAAACTGGATCCTCTTGACCTTCCACCTTTCTAGAGGAGTCAGCTTGTCTTTGTTCTTTTGGCAGAAATTGTAAAAGGAGCTACTCTCTGAAAACACACTCTCCTCATCCACATCTCTCTCCTTTCTTCCTGCTTCTGGAGATTGTCTCTCCCCACAATTTTTGTTCTTAGAACGATACCTCTGGGCAGCTTCCTTCTCAATCTCCAGAAGCCTCTGGTTCCACATGTCCCAAGTGCTCTCTGAAGACATAGAGCCTGTCCGGCTCCTTCTCATCCTACTAGAGCTACTGACTTCCAGCTGCTCTTTTAGGGTTCGGATCTCAAAACTGCTCACACTCTCAGCATCACTGAATTCACCTGATGGATAAGGTCTTCCTCCTGTGCTGAAATCTCCATCCTCCTCCCTGCGTGCACCCTCCATTTGGTATTTCTCATTTCTGCACTGCCAGTCGTGGATCCTCTGTTCCACATCCTCCTCATATTGTTCCCCTTCCTGATCCAGAAGGTTTGGAGATGTCTTTCTTCCATGGTTAACCCCTTGTGCCTTTGCAGACAGACCTTGTTTCTTCCTCCATTCCTCATACAACCTCTCCTCGTCCTCCTCACTGATGAGGGTAGAGTGTTTGGAAACCCAGCTTGTTTTTCGCACTGATGAAGAGCTCGTATGATTACTCAGCAGGCTGCTGGTGTCCTCTTCTTCTACTGTGATGGAGTGGGCTTTGGCTCCCATGATGCTTTCTGAGTCCCCATCTCCAGACAGCTGGGAAGAAGTCCCTGCATGGACGGCAGGACTTTGTCTAGGAGTGACTTCTTCATCTCCAGTATGCTCCAACTCTCGTTCCTCCAACAACTGCTCGTTGAGCTCCCTTAGCTGTTTCAGAAAGCCGTCGTTGGGGTAAATAGCACGCTTCTTTCTCAGAGTCATCAGAGCCTCCAGAATAGTCATATGGTGGTAGATCATCAGGTAAGCCGTCACCAGCACAGCTGAGCGACTGATTCCCATTTCACTGCTGACAAGGATTTTACCTGCAGATACAGAACAATATTCATTAGCTTTATCTTAATAAAAATCTAGATGCATATGAATATAAAGCACATTAGTTTCAAAAGCTCTGGGTAGGCCCATTTTAAAACAACCTAAATAGTGTTTGTGTTTTCACCTATTCACTTCACTTCCCCAGATAATCAAAAGGCTCGTAATAAGTATTAGAAAGAGAAGTGACAGTGTACTCTTGACTCACTGCTGACTTAGGGTAAGACATTTAAGCTTTCCATGCTCCAGGTTCCACACATGTAAAAAGGGAGATACTAGCATTAGTGTCCAGGAAGGTGTTGGGGGAATAAGCAAACAACTTATTTTTTTTATAAGGCACATTATAGGGTTTCAGTACAATGTTATATTAATTTAATTTTTTAAGCCAGGAGGAGGCTTGGGGAGACCTCATCACCACCTACAACTACCTGAAAGGAGGTTGTGGAGAGGTAGGCAATGGTCTCTTCAGCCAGGTGACAGGAGATAGGACAAGGGGAAATGGCACAAAGCTGTGCCAGGGCAGGATCAGATTAGATGTTAGGAAAAAAATTTTACTGGAATAGTTGTTGGGGCCTGGAACAGGCTGTCCAGGGAGGAGGTTGAGTCACCTTCCCTGGATGTGTTTAAAAAAAGGGTAGATGAGGTACTTAGGGATATGGTTTAGCATAGGACGGGAATGGTTGGACTTGATGATCTTAAAGGTCTTTTCCAACCTTGTGATTCTGTGATTACATTTTTACCAGAACTCAGACCTGCTGTTTTTCAAGGTACACTCAAACAGCTACACGTAGGCTGGGCAGAGCCCGGAGCCAGATGTGTCTCGGAACAGGAAAGCCAAGCGACTAGCAGCAGAGAGCTGACAAACTGACTTCAAAGTGGTAGGACCTGCTGTCTGCAAACAGTGACTGCATGGGCTAGAATCAAAGCCGAGGAGCTGCTTTGCTTCATGGCATTCACAAAGAAACCACGGCTCGCAGAGGAACTAAGCTCTGGCACCTAGGAATGCTCTTTTAAAGTTAATTTTATAGCAAATTACAGTTGCAGAAAAGCTCATAAATATGGAGAGAGAGGAAATGAGGCTTTGCCAGCTTGCAAATAACTGAAATTGCTGTTTCTGAGTGTGTGATAAACTCTAGTTTAATCAAACTGTTTGCACCGAAACTTAGTGAAGGCAGTTTAAACACCACCTTTCTGACTGCTGATGTTACTGCAAGTATTTACCTTCCATACCTATTCCTACAATCATAGAATCACAGAACATCCTGAGTTGGAAGGGTTCCATAAGGACCATAGAGTCTAGCCCTTGGCTCCACACAGGGCCAGACAAGTCAGAGCATGGGACTGAGCGCATCCTCCAGGTGCTTCTTGAACTCAGCCAAGCTGGGTGCTGCGACCCCTTCCCTGGGGAGCCTGTGCCAGTGCCCAAGTCACCCTCTCAGTAAAGAACCTCTTCCTAATATCCAGCCTAAACCTTCCCTGTCTCAGCTTCATGCTGTTCCCTGGTCGCTGGTCACCAAAGAGAGGAGATCAGCATACCTTTCTTAGTATCACACGCCTCGGTTGCTTTCCAAGCGTGTTAGCAGCCAGTAAAGGCTATCTGACAGCTCACCAAAAGGGGGAGATCTCATCCCTCTGCTTTCTTCACGGCTCCTCTGTCCCCAAGCTCCCTGTCCCGTGCCGGCTCCGGTACTCACCGGGCCCGGTACCGAGCCGGCTCAGCTTCCCAGCCCCATGGAAAACCACCTCGTCCCTGCTGGGCTGCCGTTTTCCCTGGGTCGCTGAATGCCAGCAGCAGTAAGCATCTGCGCCGTGCCAGGGGTAGCTGCAGAAGCTACGAGGAAGATCGCAGACGGGTAGAGTGTCCCTCCTTGTGGTGGCGGTGGGGTTGAGCTACGAACAGCGGCTCAACTTTTCTGGTGCACTATCAAAACGTCTCAGTTTTCTTGCTGCCACTGCTATGAGCGGGTAGCCTGTTGTCTCTCTACAAAAACGTAATGCATTGCATACATATATGCAGAATATCAGTGATACCACTGAGGGTGGTGGAGGTTTTCACGCTGAATTCCACAAAGATGTTTCTAGCTGTCCACTGAAGCTGCAAAACTGAAACTCACCGTATACAGGAATAACTATATGGTAATATATAATATCCATATTAAAAAAATACAAATTTTTGGAGCAGGGCTTCACTTCTTTGTAATAGCAGCGTACAGCCAAAGCAGCTGAGGGAGGTGGCTCACTGCCTCCTCTCACTAGTTTTTCCCCTCCTGTTTTGAATGAGGCATGGCAGAAACAGGCAAGAAGTCTTTGCCCCGACTAGATGCAAAGAACAAAGTATTTGCCTTACAAATGTGGCAACAGCTGTTTATCAGAGTAACCCCTCACCCACTGATTCCCAACTATCCTCAAATCACTGGATTTTTTTTCCCCCCTCTTACCCCTGTAAGTCAGCAGTGCTTCATCAAGGAACTCCGCAGCTGGGCGGAAGTACTTGGAGATATCCATATCTGGAAAATCATCCACCTCAATGCCCAGGTATTGGATATTCAGACCGTTGTAGAAGCCTGGTCCGGTGTATACACCTGTGCCATGGGCTGCGTTCAGGACGTGTGTGATCCCCAGCCGCTTCAAGCGGCTTTTGTTCACTGCAACACTTCTGCAGGAGAGAATAGAAACACGTTAGATTATCAGTGCTCCTTTTTCAGGGAGGAAAGAAACTGTCTGCTACATGGTCTGCGGTGTTCTCAGTCTGTGTTACTCATCCAACACGTAGCTCCACTCAGACTTTAATGTCCTTTGAGAGTTCTACAGGTATTTCTTTCCAACACTCACTGGGAAAATGAGAAACCGTGTCACCAGTAGAGCTTCATGCTCCATTTCCACTCCAGCTTGATTTTAAGCTCATCCTGACATCCTAGGTTCAGGCTGCTTACTTGTGTCTCAATTTTTATCTCTGTAATCTACACTAGATCCCCTGCTAATTCTGTCCTGGTCACCTGCACAGATGTCTCAGGCAGCTGAGCTGTAGTACAGAAGACATAACCATTTCCACTCGGTATTTGCTATCGTGCATCTTTTTAAATTCTCTTTTATATAACAAAGGCTTCAGTCCCACTTTCACAGTCAAATTCCTATCAGAACAGTGTAATTTGGGCTCATTTGCCTTTTCCTCTACTAAACTGTCGAGGCATCAAAGTAGTATAGCAGAGCTGCTGATTCTATTCCAGAAGTATTTTGTTTCAGCAGACACAGAGCTTTGTGAGCATATTCCAGAAAACACTTTGGGGCTCTCTAGGGATGAAAGGCATTAGGTGTTCATGTAATGCATGTTATGCCTTCAACGGTTCCATCTGACCCTTCACTGCACCCTCGTGCAACTTGATGGCAAAAGCTGACACTTACTTTTCTGCTATGAAGACATTAGGCCAGACTTCATCCACAGCATCCCTGGGGGTCTCCAGCCTGTCCTTCACAAGTGCCCTCTGCAAGTCCATCACACACGGTGTGTTAAACAAGCTGGTGTCATCAATCTTTTCCTTAACTCGGTTGTACAGGTCTTCCACCATCAGCTGCTCGGCAGACTCTAACATCCTGGGACACACTGGATCTGCCTTGGTGTCCTTTGTCTTCAGTTCTGGAATAAACTGACATTGTAACTGAAAGCACGTAAAAACAACGCAAGGTGTGACCTGGCATTCTTTGCTCCTGGGACAAGCCTTGTAGCTCGCTTTTTTCCCCAGTAACATCACACCATCCTGTCTGCAATGTGTACCTGTGCATGCACATCCTTATCTAGTAGCCCTGAGGTAGCCAGTAAGAGGAAAAGCTTATTGCACTGCCCTCTCAGTCCAAAGACCCACGCTGGCCACAGGGCTGGGAGTGAATGGCATGCTCCCTGTAGCCCCAGGATAATGCACTCACAGTCTGCATCTGCTTGAGGAAGGGAAGCAGAGAGGGATGTGCCGAGCTCTTCTGTCTGGGATCCAGTGACAGGACATGTGGGAATAGTTGAAAGCTGCACCAAGGCAGGTTTAGAGTAGACATTGGGAAGCATTTCTTTACTGAGAGGGTGGTGAAACATTGGAACAGGGTTCCTAGAGAGGTGGTCAATACCCCAGGCCTGTCAGCATTTGAGAGTCTTTTCCTCTTTTATTTTCTCTTTCTTCCTTTCCTTCTCTTACCCTTACCTCTCCTCCTCTCCTTTCCCCTTCTCTTCCCTTTTTCCTTCCCTTCTCCTTATTTATTTTATTTTATTCTGTTCTACTCTATTCAGCAACCAGCAAACTACACTCACCGCTGCAGCACGTGCCTCTGCCACACTTCAGTGCACACCTTCAAATCCAGACACCAAACCTCTCTGTAAACTGTTATTTCTTTGTGGTTTTCACCTCTACCTCAGGTGGGGTTTCCCATAAAGACTTTTTTATCATTGTTGTGGTTTCACACGGTGGGTTCTGGTGGAGAAGGGGGCTGCAGGGGTGGCTCCTACAAGAAGCAGCTAGAAGCTCTCTGCAGGCCCCAGAGAGTAAACACCAGCCTGCTCAAGGCCAGACCTGATACTGACCAAGGCCGAGCCCATCAGTGATGGTCACAGCGCCTCTGGGAATCACGTTTAGGAGAAAAAAATGCAAGCAGCTGTTTTTTGGCACCAGAGATGGAAGGGAGAAGATATAAGGAACTGTGCAGGCACCAAGGCCAGGGAAGGAGGGGAGGACGGTCTGCAGGTGCTGGAGAGAGAGATTCCCCTGCAGCCCATGGAGAAACCCATGGTGAAGCAGGTTGTCCCTCTGCAGTCCATGGGAGATGATGGGGAGCAGAGACTACCTATAGCCCATGGAGAGGCCCCATGCTGGAGTGGGTGGAGACATACAGAAGATGCTGAGACCCACATTGGAGCAAGCTCCTGGCAGGGTCTGCAGCCCATGGAGAGAGAGGCCCATGCTGGAGCAGGTTTGCTGGGGGAACTTGTGACTCCATGAGGGACCAGGCTGGAGCAGTCTGGGTCTGAGGGACTGCACCCCATAGCAGTGACCAACGCTGGGGCAGCTGGTGAAGAGCTGAAACCCTATGGGAAAGGACTTGCATTGAAGAAGTTCATGGAGGACTGTCTCCTGTGGGTGGGACCCCACGCTGGAGCAGGAGAAGGGTGTGAGGAATGCCCCCTGCTCCTGTTAAGAAGGAAACCAACTCGTGAGGAACTGACCAAAACCCCCATTCCGCATCTCCCCTGTGATGCCTGGTCGGGGGAGGGAGGTAGAAATCATGAATAAAGTTGAGTCCGTGATGAAAGGAGTGGTGGAGGGAGGTGTTTTAAGATCTGGATTTACTTCTCATTATCAGGCTCTGTTTTCACTGGGTGTGTAGTGTAATACAATAGATGGGCTTTTCTCAGTCCATGTTGAGTCTGTTCTGCCCGTGATGCTGATTGCAGAGCAATCTCTCCCTGTTCTTATCTCAACTTCTAACACTCTCAATGTATATTTTCTCCCCTGTCCAGCTGAAAAGGGGAGTGATAGCATGGCTTTGGGTCAAACAACCACAATCACTTTGCGATCTCTGGATGAGAAAGGCAAAATAAGTGCAACTCCAGTCTCTGTTACTTACTTAGTTCTTTTACACTTCCTCCTCTTACCTTCATTAATGATTTGTTTCGCAGCCACAGCAGATGACAGGTGGATTGGATCCATGAAGATGCTCTCTGTATCAGTGTCTGATACCACTGAAAACCTGCCAACCAACCACACTGCCTATTAGGCAAATGCTCTCCTCCATGGGGATCCCATCTTCAGGACTTCAGCCCTTTTCACCCACCCCAGAAGAGAGTGGCAGGGAACTGGGGCAAGGATCTGCTGATGGTGGAAGGGAAGCCTCAGCTCTTTTCCCACCCCTCTCTCCCACCCTGCTCTCCAGTGTGTTACTACAGGCTTCAAATATGCCTTCTATCCAGTGTCGTCAGGATGTAGAAAAGTCCCACGGGAAGGAGCTGCAGTGAGCTGGGGGTGCAAGAGAAGGGACCAGTGGAGTAGTTTTTAGGTAGAGAAGATCAGTGTCTGGTTTGAGACTGGGAGGGAGGTGGTCACAAGGGATGGTCTCACCGGTAGCTCTCACTCAGACAGATAAACATTGTCCTAAGTAAAATTTCTTGAACAGTTCAAACCAGAGGATGCTAGGAAACTGTTGTCATTTCTTTCTGTTAGCTAACTGCCTACCAGTGTCCTGCAATGCAAGCGTTAAGACTGAGGCCAGTGAATCACTTCCTTGGTACACTGGTCACTTCACAGCATAAATCTGTGGTCAGTGCCCCCACTCACGTGCTGCTGTCCAAATGCAGGTCAGAAACAACTCTGAAACCCACACACGCCTCTGAAGGGAGTTCTCTGACACACAGCGCAACTTACTTAAGTTCTTGTGAAGCAAAAAGGGGGACACCATCTTGAAAACGAATCCATTTCCATCAGAGCCCACCTGTACAGTGCCAGCACACCTCCTCTTCCTACTTAGACCATATTAACATGGTATTTTATGGAGCTTTTCCCCTGATGCACACCCTCTACGTTGCCTTCCAAACAGACAGTACGGATCATGAGGACAAGTTCGCTGCCACCACAGAAGCTGTCTGCCAATGCAGGCTTGCAGAACTTGCAATGTACTGTTTATTTTTGTTTAATTAAAGCAAGAGAGGGAGGGTGATGATTGTGCAGTCAGGGTGCAGCAAAGTGTCCGAAGGACTAAGCTGTCTTCCTCTTCCAGAAGCAAAATGGAGGCCACAGCCGTCAGAAACCACTTAATGGGCTCGTCTAGGTCATTTAGTTGGGTTCCAGCAGTTGTCAAGCGTGACTGAAAAGTAATCTGTTTCTAGCTCTTCAAAGGAGTTTCTGGGATGAGCATGAGGAGCCTTGGTCTCATTTACAGGAGCTGACACAAATTTGTGGCTATGCCCTGCCTTCAATTCCTGTTGCTGTAAAGGTCGCCTTCAAGCTCAATAAAAGATAACAGCCAGTGATAATCTGCCACCACAGCCTTAACACACTTTACCTGTAGCTGCCCCGAGTACCCATGAAACACACAGGTGCAGAGCTGCCCAAACCTGGATGCTTCAAGGGCCTCATTCTGGTTGTGAAAGGACCTTGCCAATATCGTCACTGCTTTTGGCATTGACAGCAAGGAAAAAAGGAGAAGGAAAATAACATGGAAGGGAAGGGAATAAGCTGGAGAAGTGCTTTGGTTCATTTTGAGTGACTGATGACCAATAGGAGAGTGATTTACCAAGTTCAACACAGAATTTTACTTTGTGTGAGCTCAGTGAACTTCCTAAACAACGTTTAAATGCACACAGTTAAATGAAACAAGCACCCTGCCTTCATTCTTCTGCAGTGCCTCACAGTTAATGGGAACCATTTCAGAACCTCCTACTTGTTGAGGGCCACTGGGGCAGGTTTTTTGCAAACTCAATCCCTACTCCCTGGCTTCGGATAAAACATCTGCCGAGTGCTTTGCATTAGAAAAAAAGTACAAAGGGATGTGCTTTTCTTTCTGTTAGGGGAAAACACATCTAATCATCCCTCTTTTGCTTGAGGTAACTCAATTTTTCACTTGCGCTGTGACAGCCTCCTGTTCAGTGCCTGAATCCTGTAGCGAAAGATGGCTGTGAACCAAGCCCAAATCCAAAGACCCTCGGTCTTTCTGGGGCTGGGAAGGGCTAACATCAGCATTTTAAAAATCCACAGGTCCTTATAATGGACAGAAAGACAGGGCTGAATTTGGGAAGAGCTGAAATCCGGATCGGAAGTTTCAGCAGCAGGGTAAACATGAGAGGATGGGACAGGGAAAGCAAGCTGATCTACCACATGCTACAGGGAGGCCATGGCAGTGCCTGTGGCAAGCATACTCACCGGCTGGGTGAGGGGCTGCGGAGATAGTGGGCCTGCACGGCCTTCACGTCCGGTCCCTCATCCTCCTCACCAGGCACCACCTGCTCGTTGTCTGAATCTCTGCCACTGGCCATGGTGGCTGCAAGAGGGTCCACTACAAGGGGAGCACAGCAGGAGAGAGGGTTATTACAGAGGTGTGTGCGGGAGGACATCCCTGGCTGTGAGGCGGTGGTAGCAGGGGGTGTGTGGCAGAAGGGGCTGCCACTTCTTGCTCCCACAACCCTACAAGCAGCCCTTGCTGAGCCAGCCATGCTGGCTCCGCTGCCAGGGCGCCTGCTATTCCAAGGCCTCGTTCAGGCCTCTGGCTGCTGCCCAGTGAGCACTGATGCCCTTCTTGCCTGTGAGTAAGCATGTAGGAAGGCCAGGAAGGAAGGGGTGGCGGGGCAGAAACTCTATCCCCCTCTGGCCAGCTCAGCTCGTGCATGGTGGCTGGAAGAAGCTGTAGACAGCCAAAGCCTCACTGGAAGGAGCATCGGGGGAAAGAAACATGAGATCTTGCCTCCCCAAAATGAAATGCTCCTAAAGCTCAAGGCCAAAAGCACTTTTTAAGCCTTGGGACTTTGTCCTTGTAATCCTTTGTGGGAAGCCTGCCATGGGAGTGCGAGGGGGCCGTAGCTTGGTTAAGAGCACCAAAACACAGCAGCTAGTGCTTCAGCAGGTCCAGCCAGAGTGAGTCTGGCCTCACTGCGCCATGACAGGCAGCGGCAGCTCTGGAGGGCTCCGGCAGTCGGCCTCAGGCAGGAGGGCCATAACCTCGTGTCACCAACTGGGCTGAGGAGCGTCTGTCCCTCACCGGGCAGTGAGCAGAGCAGGGAGGCAGGGGGGCAAGGAAAAGGGTACTTACGCTCTGTGCTTGGACGACTCTGTCGAGGGGTCCCTACCAGAGGCACGGCAAAAGAGTCCAGTGAAGAGGGCAGGAAAGCTGGCGGGGAACGGTACTGAGGGGAGAGAAATAAGCTGCCCCCTCTCGCTCTCTCAGCGGTTTCTTCATCAAGAGGCAGGACAACTGTTGGCACTAAACCTTTATCAGCTTTCTAAATATAGTGTTGTCCTGATGCTGGCTGCTAGATTGCACGGAAAAGAATTCAGTGCCTCATAGACAGCAGCTGGTCAAGCACTTAACTCCTTCCTCACTGTGAGCTGGATCCTCTGACACTTCCCAGTGGCAAAAGGAGTCCAGGGAAAAGCCCGGAGACAGTGAGGCTAGACATCTGCTGCAGGGAGGTTTAAAGGCAAATGGGATCCCACCAGGCACAACTTGAAAGGCTGGTATGACCTCTGATGTCCTTGGGTAACAATGCAGATTGAGCCACTTCAAGCATACTAGAAGTAGACTACATGTCAAGTACCTGGTCTTTGATACGGCTGCCCACAACATTCTCCAGTTCCTATCTCTTGACTCCCCAGCAAAGCCTATGAGGCCCGCTGGTCCAGAACAGAACCAGATGAAAGTCTAAGTGCTATTTACCTATGCTGGGCCACCAGTTCTGAGTCATGCAGTGACATTCCACGGCAAACAAACAAGCAAACAAGAAAAGAAGTGGGAAAGAGATCTGACTTATCTCATACCACAGATACCTTTGCTGCTGCATCATGCTGAGCAGGACCTGCATACTCTCTTTCCTTCTAACACAAGTGAGTGCTGCACCCCCACACAGGGATGGGGCCTCTTCTGCTGCATCATGGCAGGAAAGAGCCATGAAAGAGGCACTCGAGTCTGCATGCGCACAGCCCAGACTTGTGTTAATACAGCCACTGCAGTGAGCAAGTAGTAACAAGGGGAGGTGGTGTATGGAGTCTCGGGTGTCACATCAAGGGTGGAAATGGATTAACTGGTTGCTGGTTTGCTAACAGTTTCATGTACCAAATGAGGATGAATTGTGTTGACCCTGCAGCTGCTTCACCTGGACAATGCAATTTTCAGCCACTTCCGTGATGCAGTGCCACATGTGTTCTTGTTAATTACTGCTAATTGAGGCAGGAAGTGATCTAAAGAAATTTTCCTATGGACTCTTTTATTATTGGAGAACAGTTTTCAAAGGACCTAAATGTTGTGGAAGCCACTGACCTCCAGTAACACACTATGGTTTTAAGTCACTGAGCTGCTTCTGAAAATCCTTTTTGTGAATCTTTAGGGTACAACTGCAGAGGGGGATGATGGCTAGACCTGAAAGCCCTGCTCACTGCAACCGTTCGCATGTAGCGATGAGGGTAGGATTTGCTTATGCTGCAGACCTGTAGAGAACACATGAACAGGAGGCAGCCTGGCAGCTCCTCCTCACTGCTTGTTACAAGTGGTTGCTTTATGGGATGCAGGTGACCATGCAGAAGAGAGGAAGGATGCTAGCAAATGTATGCACACGCAAACACAGCACAGAGCAACAAGCTGTAAGGGGCTGGGGATCCGCGGGTGGTGATTCATATATCCACTCATGGAGGAACCCACACCGAACAAGACCAGGTGCTGACCTCCTAGATGGAAGAGATGGGATCTCAATGGAAGGTTCCTCTTTGTCTTAACAGGAGTTCCTATCATTTATAGTGTTAGCACTATGCTACCTATGGATTAATCCGCATTGGCTTTTATAGGGGAGCCTTATCAGAGTATGTATTTTTGGCAAGATAATGAGGTCACCCTATTTAATAGTTTTCTATTAAAGCTTTTCACGTGAATAGCAGTTTCATTAAAAAAAGCTAATAATACCCCCAAAAAATCCTATATGTCAGCAAAAAAGATATGCAGAGCTGCAGCCATTAGCAAAAATAAGACTTGAAGGGTTGGCATTGCCCATGGGTGAGTGATGAAGAAGTTGATGTGTGTCAGCCTACGCTATGGCACAGGCCTGCGTAGGGCCACAGCCAAGCTTTGGCAGTGTTTCCAGTACCTATGGCAGTTCCTTGAGCTGTGGTGCTGACGCCTGTGAGTTTTGGCAGCCCACACTCAACAGGGAAAGAAAGTCAACCCAGAAATGAAATTGAAATTGCCAGCTGTCCCAGTCTTTCTGTTTGGGCAGCTCTACCGACTTCTTGTAGGTAAACTGTACATTTGCCTCCTGCATTTATCAGCAGCTCCTGAGGGCCTCAACCAGGACTGTCAGGGAAGAGTGACAGGATTGAAGTGCCTAAGCTATCTTTCCCAATCTAGGCCTAAATAATGATAAATAAAGTGCATCTAAACAAGTGTCTTATAAATATAAGATTTACATGAGTGTTAGGTATTCTCAGCCTACATTCTCACACCTAGAAAATCAATCTTATTTAGCTAAGTCCCTGTTGCAGTTCAGCCCCAGGCAGCAGCTTGCTCCTCGCTGCCCCCAGTGGGATGGCGAGGGGAATCAAAAGAAAAAGGTAAAACTCGTTGGGATGAGGACAGTTTACTGGGAGAGCAAAGGAAGAGGAAAATAACAGTACTGAGAGTATACAAAACAGGTGATAGACAATGTGATTTGTTCACCACCTGGAGCTGGATGCCCAGCCTGTCCCAAGCAGCACTCCCTCCTCCCTGGCCAGCTCCCTGCTTACACCCTGAGCATGACTCTATCAGTTATCCCTGCAGCTAGTTTGGGTCGGCTATCCTGGCTTCCTCCTATCCCAGCTTCTGGTGAAAATTAACTCTACTCCAGCTAAAAACCAGGGCACTCTCCAAAAAACCAGAACATTATCAATCTCGGCACTGACTTATTTATGTGTAGAGCAACTGATAAAGGCTGATAGAGGCAGGGTAAAACTCTTCCCACAGTGAATCTGTATTTCCACACGGACACCAGATAAGGCAGCCTGTCCAAGTTACGGACCATGGTGAGATCCAGTGTCTGTCCCTCCTCCCCAGTGCAGCCATCAGCTCTTGCTGCCTGTGACTGCTCGCTGTACCATACTTCCCTATCTGCCTGGTTGCACAAGAGACGAGGCAGACTGGGGTTAGGGGCATTGGTAGTGTAGCCACAACTTCCTGGGATGGAAGACAACGATTAATGCCTAAGAGGTACCGTTAATTTAGATCTATCTCTTATCCCAGCTGATTGAGAAAGCTGATTTTGGTGAGATTGAAAGGAACTTCCCATCTTAAAGATCACTATCTGTCTGACAAATTTAGTTGAAATCTGCCAAGTGGGTTTTGACATCACTGGGGAGAAGAAAGGCTGCATAAATGACAGTGAAAGCCTTATTTCTGTGAAGATGATAATGGCAAGCTCACCAGGTTAGTACAGTGTCTGTCAGGGATTGTAACCAAGTGTGTTTGCTGAATACTCAAAGCTGCAATTTAGAGAACTGCAAATTAACTGAGGAAGTACGGACAGATATTGTACAGTGACTGCATTTCTATCATCTCCCTGTTCATCAAATTCAGTTAAAACATTAAATGGGAGTAAAATCAAAATCGTGGAAGCTAAATATCCTACATAAAGATCCTCTCCCTGGAAGCTATGGGATAGTCACAAAGATCTTCAACTTTTTAAAGGAGGTAAAAATCTAAGAAACTCATTCTTGTGAGGGACCTCATCCTTGTGGACACAAAAGAGGAGAAAGGAGACTACTGACCTTGCTCCAGTTTTGTTTACATCTTAAGTCATTTGTAGTTAGCAAATTCAGAGGGTAGCAACCTGGTTTTGGAAAAAACCTCTCATTTCTTTGCAGGGTCTTGCTACCTCCTAATGCCTGAAGCCTATTGAAGATGAGATGCATATGGCAGAACGGATTTTTCTCCTGGCTATCCCCATTTAGAAGATTGCCAAAGAACACAGTTTCAGGCTTGAATTTGCTTTGTGCCAACAGTTTTTCTGAAGAGAACTGAGGTGACGTATCAAGCACAGAAGTACAGACTGTCATTTCTATCAGAGGGATTGGATTTGCAGTCTCTCATAAGCGTCATTGTTTTGGAGGTGTTTTGTAAAACCGCCATGTAGACAAAAAGGCAATTTTTAGGGTGGTTTTTGGAGGGTTTACCATGCAAGTATGGGGTCAGCACAAGATCCACTTTACTCGACTAAAGAGAGTCCACTGTAGAATCACAGAACTGTAGGGGTTGGAAGGGACCTCGAGAGATCATCGGGTCCAACCCCCTGCCAAAGCAGCTCCCTAGCTCATATTGCACAGATAGGTGTCCAGACGGGTCTTGAATATCTCCAGAGAAGGAGACTCCACCTCCTCTCTGGGCAGCCTGTCCCAGGGCTCTGTCACCCTCACTGGGAAAAAGTTCTTCCACATGTTGGTGCGGAACTTCCTGTGCTCCAACTTGCAGCCATTGCCCCTTGTCCTGTCCCCACAGACCACTGAAAAGGGGCTGGCTGATTCCCCCTGCAACCCCTGCTTAAGTTAATTATAAACATTAATTAAGTCCCCCCTTAGTCTTCTCTTCTCAAGGCTGAACAGTCCCAATTTTCTCAGCCTTTCCTCATAGGGGAGATGCTCCAGGCCCTTAATCATCTTCGTAGCCCTTCTCTGGACTCTCTCCAGGAGATCCCTGTCCTTTTTATACCAGGGAGCCCAGAACTGGACACAATACTCCAGGTGGGGCCTGACCAGGGCAGAGTAGAGGGAGAGGATCACCTCCTTTGACCTGCTGGCCACACTCCTCCAGATGCACCCCAGGATCCCATTGCCTCTCTTAAAGTAGAGTGTAGTGTAGACTACACTCCAGTGTGGACAATCACTTTTGAGTTTGCCTCCTTCAATATCAAAACAAAGATCATCAGTATTATTGCTGCTTCTAGAGTATGATTAATTTCATGTGAAAATGATGGCTAAATACACAAAGTCCCCATTTAGGATGATTAAAACGATCACTCACACTCTGAAGTGACTTTGCCTCTCAAATACTAGAAATAGAGCATAGATGGCTATCCCAGATGGAGACATCCCCTGCTACTTGGATGAGCAGTGGCTGGACTTTCAGTATGCATGCCTCCGTGGATACATAGCTACACATGCTACGAGCCACTGATTGGTTTATCTAACAGCCTTCAGCAGCAGAAAGGACCTTTGGTTCTTACGGCTCTTCTGCAAGCCACACACTGGGAGTTGATTGGCCTCAGAGTGCAAGAACCTGGCTACGATGCATTGCACTTGTATTTAGATAATCCATTAGTCATCAAATTCTCATATATTAGATATTCTTGCAGGTATTTAAAGTAAGCGACTTAAGCACCTCAGCTCCTGCATGTGGGCAGCTGCCCGCGTTGTGAAACACTTCAGTACCTTTTTAACTCTGGCCCAAGGCTCCTTTAATTAAATATTTAAGATGAGTGAGGCTTATCCTCCCCTAGGTACCTGTCCTCGCATGGATGACTTCGATTGTCACTCCCAGTGACACTCCCAGCCACCACACCCTCGGGTTCGCCCCTTCGCTGGCTTTATGCACCTGCACGCTAGGAGAAACTGGGAAAGGCAGTTTAACTGGGGAAGAAAGTTCACAGCCAGTCTCTGCCCCTCCGCAGAGAGCAGCAAGTGATGTGAAAGCCTACTGGTGATCTGGCTTGTCATTCTGCCTGAGAAGGGAGGGGCAGACTGGAGAGAAAAGCACTTTGAAAGGGACTGAGGAAGTGAACCTGCAATGTCGTGGTGAGGCAGCCCTTCAACTAAAGCCAATTACTTACCCAGCCACCTAGAGATTACAAGGAAGAGCACTTTGAGGTGAAACAACGGAGAGCTGGAGAGGATGGCAAGGAAAAGTCTTTGGCTGCTCGTTTTCAGTGCAAGTGAGTACTAATTTGGTTATGTCCACAAGGGTTGGGTGGAAGGGAGCAGCACTACAAGTCCAGGTATTCCACTGGGCTTTGCGTGCTTCGTCTCCGTTTAGTAACTGCCCTTCATGTTTATATCAGGCAGGTGTGTTTACCCATCTCTGTGCTCAATGTCCAGACTCACGGGCATCTCCTGCTCACAAGAGAGTGTTAAGTACAGGAAAATAATGCTGTTCTTCACAAGACCAGAAAAAATTTTAAAGGCAGTTTTAATGGCTTCTGTTAAATACAATGTTTTTCTCTGAAGGAGGAATGTCTCAGCTGGAAGGGGCAAAGTCCTTGGGTTTTATTCTTTTATACATAAATGTGCACTTACGTTTCTAAGTCTAAATCCTACTGTTTACCTGTACTCTGGTACAACTTGTGACCTCTCTATAGTGTTCACGTTAAGGGGATGCACAAGGGTCCCTACTACCACATACAAACCAGCCAGCTCACCCTTGACTTTCACAGATCTGCCCTTTCTCACCCTGTCTCACAGAGCCCGCAGTCTCAGTTCCACTCCCTTCTGACCCGCCTCGTCTTCTCCTACCAATGCCCCTAGACTTTCTTCCAGGCTTCCAAGCAAGCTATGCATGTGGAAATCGCTTGAGTTTGGGGTTTTTTTATATCAAAATTCCTGAAAACCTCACTCCAACAAGACCCACAAGAAGGAAATGCACATAACTAGAAGTGGACACGCTCCATATTCAACAAATGTGACTTGGGTCACGATCTGACCATGGTTGTGTTAACTGTGTAATGCCATTGGTGTTCATTCTCTGTTTCCATTTTTCTCACCCTTCCTGCTATCCAAATTATGGACCACAAACTGTTCAAAGCAGAAATATGGATGTTGGGTGAAGCTCTTTTTGCAAGGCTCAAATGGTAACAATTCAGTGTTAAAATAAGGATATATTTTTGGAGATGGTATAGTACATTTCTGCGCTGCTCTGGCAGTGCAGTGTTGGGGTGCCAGAGATGCCCTGAATCAGCCGCATTGGGATCTTGGCACAGGCAGGCTTCTCCTGCTGTACAGCTTTTCGCTGCAGTTCTGTGAATAAGCTGGTGCTGTGAACTCCTTGCTGAATGAAGAGCCCCAAATGGTCATTCAGAATCAAACAAAATATTTACTTCTACTGCAAATTTCACATTCCCACTTTGGAATGAAATTTCAGCTAAATTCTGAGGTGAAGTGCTGAGGAATCAGAAGTTGCAGCATTTCTCTGTAAAAGTGAAGTGAAACATTTCCACTTTTCCTCACTAGCCAAATCTACCAAGACAAATCAGCAATAACAATTTTGCCTGATCACAATATCAATTTTTTCAGCAAACAAAATACTCCTCCAACATAACTCTGTTAGTTACCTTTCACTCTCTTCTGATTCCCTCTTACTCAGTAATGAATGTGAAACCAGACGTGTCGCTTTGATTTTTCTTCTTCCTCTGTACAAGTGCAGATGTTAGAGCAGAGGGAAACAAAACTTTTCTCAATTTCTTAAAACATTATAAATGTGTTCATTGATAAGGTGCAAAAACATAATTCTAATGCTTAAATCTAGGTGGTGCTATCCCTCTAGTGCTATGCAGGCTACCTGTCCTCCTTCTCTGAAGTTCTTCCAGATTCTGTTTTCTCTCAGAAAATAACCAAACCTAACAAAAAACCCCAACAAAACAAAACAAAACCCCACACTGAACAATAACCCCCAGTTTTTAGACATGCTGACTGTGACTAGTTGGCTCTTAGTGACTGTGGGGAAGTCCAATGTGATGAGAAGGGGGAAGGAAGAAATTGTGAGTAAATGGCATCCCAGAATGAAACCATACAGCTTTTGTGAGAGCCAGAAGGAACCCAAACAAGGGAGGAGTGGGAGCCAGAAAGAGATGTCACGGGTGAAAAAGGAGAGCAACAGAAGAATTTGAGCATTAGGGTGACTGCAACGGATGAATAGGTAGCATCGCTTGTTATGGGGTGTGTCTCTTGTACAAGGTGTTTGGTTCAGCTGTTCTTCCCCCACTCTGTACTGAAGACATTTTTGGAAAAAAAAAAACAACAAAAGATCTCAATTCCTGCAAGGTTTGACTCATTCAGTTGAAAGAAGGAAAAGTACCTGTGAGAGGAAGGCTTAGGGTTGGGCTGTCTCCGACTCAGGGCTAAGTTCATAACCTGTCAGTGAACCCTGGCCCAGTGGAACCAGTTTGAGTGACAAAAGGAAGTGGGTTTTGGTTCATCTCCTAATACAGACTGTGGTGCTTTTCATCTCAGTGCAGGACTGTGTGGCTATCCATTCACAATGAGAAAGCTTTCATAGGTGCCCCTCTCATAGAGGGCATGATGTGAAAGCCCTGGGTCTAGGCAAACAGGGCCCGTGCACTGAGTGCTCCAGAGCAGGGAAAGCCTTGGGAGTGGCTGCAATAAAACTGTTATAAGCATTTTCCTTCTCATACTTGTCAACAGCTTTAAATTAATTAAACCCTGAGAGAACAGAAATTACTACCACACAGTGTCACAGAGGAAGAAACTAAAATTCATACTTAGCTCTACCACCACGCCAGAGAAGAAGAGAGTAAAACGCATGCTTAACTAATTAACTGTGCAAGGTCACAGAACCACTCAGTTGTATGATAGGGACTGCAGAACGATTGGAACCCCAGCTAGAAGCCTCCTGCTGTGGTCACTCAGCCACCTTTTCTTAATGAGACATTAACAGCACAGAAGTTGGTCCTTGCACTCCTGCTGAAAATGTCTGAAGCTGCTTCTGAAGACAGCTGTGGAAGAGAGGGCATCCCTGCCCAAGCAGCAAGGAAGGAGAGGTGCAGGGGAGGGAAAGTTTTGGCCCCTGTGAAAATTCCCATCAAATTCCTCTCAGGAGAGGGAAGGAAGATGCAGTGGTTCTGGAAGTGCAGGCCATTTCTAAGAGGAGACTTCAAGGACTACTTGCTGTGGAGAAGAGAGTAGAACCAGGAAGCTGTTACAGAAGTTTTTGCTTCTCATGAGGGGAGCAGATTCCCATGCCAACTGTCCCATCTTACCCTGGGCTAGTGCCCAAATCACAACCAGCAGGTGTGGTGACGACAAATCCTCCTGGGTCCCTACGGTGCTACTTTTGAAGGGACACTATCATTCACTGCTGCTCTTAAGTAAAGGATGTGGGTAGCGCTCAACTCACCAGTGGCTTACTCTTACTGACCTAATGCAGCTGTTTGCATGTTTTTCCTGTCTAACAAAGCACCTGGTCACAATCCGTTTGCAGCACAAGGAGGAATCAAGACGTCCTTTGCTCCCTCCATTTTATGTTACACTTCCTTATGGATCTGACCTGCGCAGAGATATGGCAGAATGAGGGCCCAGAGCTTGCTAGACAGCAACTTTTCAGTCAAATCCTCTCTGGGGAACACTGACTCAGCCTGGTTCTTCCAAAAGCAAACCTTCACCACCACACACAGCGTGCCCCGCTCAGGGTTAGCACACATCTCTGCCCTCCCCCACTGTTCTCCTTACTGGACCATGTTCCTCTTTGCCACAGGAGCGCCTCTGAGCAGTATTCCCTCTCCTGCCTGCCCGGTCTCTCTCTAACTGGTATCAGACTTAGACATTGTGCAGTTTGGTGCCATAAAAAAAAAAAAAAAGCCCCACACAAGCTGTAAGAAGAAAGCAGGTGCTTTTAAACAGGTTCCCCCAGGCATGAAGGTCATCTATGGCAAGGCAAAGGTAAACCTCCAGCCTGATTCTGGGAATAACTAAGGCCTGCCGATAGCTAATACTCAGGTATGATGAATTAAGCATCGAGTCAAATGGAATACAGTATACAAGAAACACTGACCTTGCACTCTGCATGCTTCCCCAGGGCACAGGGGAGTTTCTGTTTTATTCAACCCTCAGCTATTCCTGTGTTTCACAAGCTGGAGCTACAATTCCTGGAGAAAGGTGGCTACCACCCTACTCAATTTTAAAAATGAACAGCTGTGCTTCTCTTGTTTCTTTCAAGTTCTCTTCGCTTTTCTAGGTTTTTCCTCTTTTCAGGGCATTACATGAACAGGTCTTGATTCCCTTGCACAAAATTTCACTTCTCTATGGACTTGAGTTGATGCAAGCTATTTGACTGCTCTCCTGATCTCTGAAAATTCAACAAGATCAATCTGTTAGTTTAGTCTAGATCCTTGAGACTGCCAGTGCTGTTTATCTGTCTCCCTCCGTACACTTAGAACTGTCAAAGGATGGCAGTCACACTGAAAGAGGGCTCAGAAAATAAATACATCTTTATAAATGCTATTGTATATCCAGGTAAAGAAGGGGGAAAGCAAGGAAGGAAAAGCAGAGTTTAGCTCTTAGCCACCCTGTAAAGCAGCTTCCCACAGTCAATCAGCCCCAGCATACAATCATCCCTTCTTGGCTCAGTGGGGAATGTCATGGATGACAGAGGGAATGTGGGGTTGTTGTGACATGTAAGAAAGCCAGAGAGACAGAATGTGTTATCCAGCTGTCGTTAATTTTGCTGACTGCAGCTGTTTTTCTCTTTTGCTAGTTCTGGTGACTGCTCACACCCTGACTGTGGAAGCACCTGACAAGGAAATACAGGTGGCACGAGGGAGAAACGTTACTCTCCGCTGCCTGTTTAGAACGGGCGTTTCTGCCGACGCAGGAGACGTCGTGGTCTGGAAGAAAGTCATTAGTCCGGTAAACCAAGTTGCATAAGGGAACATATGACAGGGCATCCAAGAGGGGGTGGTAGGAGATATGGAAGCAGGCCTGTGAGTGGGAACGTGTGTTGAAAAGAAAAGAGGTTCCTTCAAGACTTCCTCTAATCTCAGAAATATGTAAACAGAAACTCCAATTCTAGATGCAGCTTATCCCTTCTCTATTGCGTGATACTAGGCCAGCCCCCCACCCTTCTCCTTCCTCTCTCTTGGTCTTGCAACTGTGTATTGAGAATACATCTCTCTATGTACTGTGGGTTTACATCTATTAAAAGATGTGAAGTAGATACCTTAACAGAAAGATATGTATATTTTTAAATATACATTTTATACATATATATATACACACACATATATCCTTGATACTATGTAAGAAGTTTTAAGTTGATGTTAACAGTACATTGAGAGATTCTTGAGGTCTCTCCTACATTCTTATGGAGTATTTGAAGGCAGAGAGACCTGTAGAAGTTCTCCCTGCCTTCTTGGAAATTAGTGTGAGGAGAAGCAGCCTTTGGAAATCTCCTTGCAGTAACTGCTATGGGTTTCCTCTCTGAAGTTCCTTGCTGAAAGAAAGCAAGGGAGGGTTTGTGAAATCATAGGGGAATTTGATTGATACGTGGATCTCAGTCAAGTCTGATGGTGTTCTGTCATGGAAAGGAAAGGTGACTAGGCTCCAGCAAAACAGATCAGTCATCTTAGACTTCAGATAAGATGAGAGAGGGAATTCCAGACAGAAACCTACATCCTTTTGAATTTCTATGTTTTCCTTGGCTTTTAGGTGAACTGGAGCAGTTTAAGGTCCTCTTTTCCAAGCTCTTCTCTTAAGAGAGGGCTACTCCATTGAGTTAGGTTGTAGACTCATGTAGAAGAAACTGAGATTGATCTTAGGTGATCTTTAAGGTCCCTTCCAACTCAAACGATTCTATGATTCTATAATAATTGTCCCTCCCTCTCTCTTAGGTCGATGCTGTCACTAGGTATTTTGATGGACTTGTACAGTATGGCAAGGGCTATGAGAACCGTATACAGTTCACTGGTGATGTAAGCAAAGGGGACATCAGTATCATCATCAATGAGGTCACCATGGAAGACAACGGGACATACGCATGCAGCGTTCGCCTAAGGAATGACCCCCCCAGGCAGGCTGCAACGATGTCTCTTTTTGTCCTTGGTAAGCATGATGGTGGCAACACCAGACCCATTAAACACTGTCCTTCCTCCTCTAATACCCACATTATTTTAGACAGTGGATTTTCCAACAGAAAAAGATAATTTCCCAGGAAGTCATCAACTGCAATTCCATCTTTGGTCTTTTCCTACTGCTGTAGAAGCAGGTTGGGAGGCTTAGAGCACCCAACTCCACTAGATACCTGACTGTTGAAAATAGTCTTTGGAGTTGTATGGTTCACTTTCCTAATAACTCTTGCCCCATTACAGGGTATTACTCATTCCCCCTGTGGCTTGTCATACTCCAGTTAACAAAGAATGAGTTAACCAAAACTATTAGACACATCCCAAGAAGCATCTTACAATTCCTTCTTGGCTGCCCAGTGCCAAGAAAGAAGAAACAAATTAGAGAAAAGTTCATTCCAGGTCCTTTGAGAAGGCAGTGGGAGATGCAAGACCAGCCTCTGTTCAGCAAGAATAAAAGGTGCAGGAGATGGGTTAAAAAACCCAAACTACTCCTGATTAATAAAATCCCTTCTTTTTTTCTTTCTTCAGTTGCACCATCCAAGCCAGAATGCAATATACTGGGGACAGCAGAGTACGGACAGACCATCAATCTGACCTGCGTTTCTCACGAGGGCTCCCCAAAGCCCAGATACACCTGGCAAAGCTTCAACGTACAGAATGAGCCCCGTGCACTACAAACAACAGAAGGTATGAGTAATTCATAGACATCAAGACTTTGAGCTCTCTGTAGATCAGGGTTGGAAAGATTTTGAAATACAAATACAAAAAACACACTGTAAGGCTTTTCCCTAGAAAGTTCTCTGCCGGGGATTTCGAAAAGTTGCCCTTTTGATACAAAGCACACTCACAAGTCACTTAGCAGGGGATAAAGGGCTGTTACCTGAAGTAACAACAGTCAGTAAGGCTTTTCACTTCAGCTCTCACCTGGTGAGAGAGCTGCCCCACCCTGGAAGCAGTCAGAAAAAACCCAGCTTCTCAATTGCTGGGCGTACCGGGGGGCATAACGTGAAGAAAAACATCCAGTTTTCTAACTGGTGCACCTTTATACACCATCTTGCTCCACCATGTCCAGGTCACTTTCTGGGGTGAAAGCAAGCAAAAGTTGGCTCTGGATGCTACTTCCCTTCCAGCAATGATTCCTCAGATAGAGGAAATTGGTGTGAGCGTGGTTACACAATTCTTGCTCTGAGCATAAAAGAGGATTCTGGTTCTTTAGGACCGTCATGCAGACCTCTTTTATTTGCTTTCATTTTAAGTCAGAATCTGGAAGGGAAAAGGAACTGAATTTCCACAACAGAACCCTTGGTAGAACCATTCACACAGAAATGAGGTTTTACTACTCTCTGAATTGTAGTAGTGACAGAGGATTCAGATTTATTCCTTTGAACAACTTTGTTTCTTCCTGGTATGTTCAGCACCAGAAAGACCGAGTATCTGAACCTGCCCCCCCTGGTTTAGCTTACTGTAGCATCGCCAGGGGGGTAAACTAAATACCATCAGACTCAACAGAATATTCAACACTGGCTAGCCGATTCTGGCATCGATTATGCAAAAGACGCAACACGCCGAGGGACACAAACTTTATTCATTTGACTGGCCACTAAGTGGTGCAATGGCATCGCACACAGCCCTGCGCATAACGGGATCTGTCGTCCAACAGCAGCCGCTGCCTGTCTGCTTCTGCCATCACCCTGCCATGGGACAGGAGTCTCTTCTGGTCCACTCCCTCCCCGTTTCTGTTTTCACCAATGCCCACGTAGGATGCCGACTGTCCCCTTCTGCCCCAAGCTGGCTGTGCACCCTACTGGCGCTATGAGTAATTTCCTTCCGTGCTGAGCAAGCCCCAGTGCAGCAGAGGGTGCAGAGCTCCCTTAGGAGCCAGACCAAAACTGACAGCATCTGACCCACATTTTTCCTCCGCTCTGACTCACTGATCAGTTACTTGTGACTTAATACAGGAGGATTTACAATCTGGTTACAGACCACAACTCAGAGAGCTACAAATGTCACACACCACAGGGGAAAAATAGAAAACCCCAACCCAAAACGTAAGCACAGGCAGCACGCAGGCACTAAATAAACCCCAAATCAACGCACAGTCAGCTGTATCTTGGTTTGCATGATCTTCTGCTATGAGGCGCTAGGCGCCAGCAGAGGCTGGGCAGAATCCCAGCCCCACAGGCAGCCTGGAAAGAAGGGAGATCACGGGGAAAACGAAACAGGAAAGCCACTAGAAAGCATTCAGAGCATTTTGCTTTTAGAGCAGGAAACTGGACCTTTATCAGCAGATTACAAGAAAAAGCTGTGGACTACGTGTACAAATGTCAGCTTGGGATGTAACAGACACAAACCTCTGGCTTGAGCAGACAGTGCAAAGCTTTAACATAGAGTTTGGAGCTTTGCTGGCCAGAAAACAGGAGCATCACAGCAATCTCATGTCACTGCCTTTCTTTTCCTACATTTATTCTCACACTATGCGTGACCTCTCCCAAACTAGAAGACTATTTCCCCACAGTGCTAAGTAATTCCAGGCTGAAGGGCTGAAGAGCTTCTCGTTGTTTTATAAAGGAACTCATCAGATGGACAGTTCTCAAAGTCAGGGGCAGGTTTGGGCCACCTGGTATTTCTCAGCAACACCCAATGCAAAAAAGCTTTCGCTAAGCACACATACTTCTTTACCTTCCACCTACAATTTTCTTTCTGAAAGGAATGTTCAAATGCCACACGTTCCCTGTAATCAAAACAGCCACACTTCCGTTTGTGGGAGGACAAGTCTCACTAGAACCTCAGGACAAACACGGCAGCTCCGGAGGAAGACAGAGCGATTCCCCAGCTTTAATGACCTCTCATCACTCCCACAACCCAAAGCTGGAATTGCAGGGCTGCTATCCTCACTTCCTTCCCTGCTTTAATTCTTTTCTTTTTTGGGCTGGATTTGTTGGGGCTTTTTTTTTTGCAACAGGTGAACAAATAACCCTGAAGAACATCTCGGCAGACACTTCTGGCTTTTACATCTGCACTTCAACAAATACTGTGGGAAAGGAGTTCTGCAACATGACCGTCAGCGTCGTGCCACGTAAGAGATGGGGTTGCTTACCGCCAGGAGTAGTAGTTCCAGAGAGAGTATCCCAGCTAAGCATGAAAGGATTAATGGAAGTGATGCAGACAGAAGTACAAAATTCGGCTTTCTCTCAAAAAAGTAGCACACTTTGTTCACCTTTCAGACAGATTTGTCTGCATTGGGTTACACGCTTAACAGAACACTACCTCACAGAGTTAGTTTACATGTGGTTTTTGTCATCTGTCGAGTGAGACAGACCCGAGCGCCTAAGTCTGAGGCTGAGCTGTACTGACAACACAGAGGAATTGCTCGGATCCCAAGGCTCCTCCCTATCGCCATCTAACCACTTGCTCCTGCTGACTTACCAGTTACCTGGTACAGAGTTAATTCCAGCTGCTGTACTCAAAGGTGGCTTCCGCTTAGTCTGAATCTGGCAGAGAGATCTGAGATGTGGGGGTGGGGTGTGAAGTCCAGCGTCTGTGCTGAATGCATGTGATACTATTAAGTTTCACTGGAAAGGGTTAATTCTTTTCTTCCTGCACAGCATCCATGAACATAGCTCTTTATGCTGGCATCATTGGTGGAGCTGTTGCTGCAATTATAGTTATCGGTATTTTAGCCTATTGCTGCTGCTGCCGGGGAGACAAGACTGCAGACTATGAGAACACGTAAGTAACTTTCTTTAAAAAAAAGCCAGAGGAATGTATTTGGGCTCCCTGGTACAAAAAAGACAGGGACCTCCTGGAAAGAGTCCAGCAGAGGGCAACAAAGATGATTAAGGGCCTGGAGCATCTCCCCTATGAGGAAAGGCTGAGTGAACTGGGGCTGTTCAGCCTTGAGAAGAGAAGGCTGAGAGGGGATCTTATTAATGTTTGTAAACATCTCAAGTGTGGGACACAGGGGTTAATGGCCAGCCTCTTCTCAGTGGTCTGTGGGGACAGGAGAAGGGGCAATGGCCTCAAGTTGGAGCACAGGAAGAACTTTTTCACAGTGAGGGTGACAGAGCCCTGGGACAGGCTGCCCAGGGGGGTGTGGAGTCTCCTTCTCTGGAGATATTCAAGACCTGTCTGGGCGCCTGCCCGTGTGACCTCTCCTAGGGAGCCTGCTTTGGCAGGGGGGTTGGACTCAATGATCTCTGGAGGTCCCTTCCAACCCCTATGATTCTGTATGAAGGGTTTGCATTCTCCCTCTGGCATCGACTTACAGAGGGGAAAGCACAGGAGGAAACAAAAGAGGCAAATAAAGTGTGCACTGCCTTCTCCTTTCAGTTTCTACCCCGGCAGGTCCCATCTCTTCTCAGAGAACATACCCAGTATTGCCAGACAACTTTGTGATCTCTGGGGTAGAATGCAAACCTTGGAACTGAATTAGTAAGCCCAAGTGAGTCAAGCATGCACAGCTACTTGACAAGCAAAGCCCAGACCATTTCTCATTCCTCAACTCCCTAGAGCTGTGGCTGTCCTTGCTAGACTAAACCACCATCACACTCCATATAAAGAATGATTACTCCAGGACAGAAACCTTTTGTTTATCCTCATGATGGAAACACACCATCAGAAGAAAAGATACACCAGTCACCCTTTCTCTACATACATAGTATGGAGAAAAGAAAAAAATTCTCACAGACCTGTTCCATCACCAGCTAGACAAATCACATGGTTCAGTTTGGTACACTTTCAGGTCATCTTAAAGCACTCTAAACCCATTCTAACACAAAACTGCTACAGTAGAACTTGTACCTGGTTTAAATTAACATCTCTACTGTTAAACAATGTTTTAGGGAGCAAGAAGAGAGAAATGGACCCTCCACAGAGATGACTGTAAGGACCCAGTTAAGAGAGGAGGAATATATTGAAGATGAATGAAGAAAGAAGCAGGAGGCCAGCGGCATCTTCAGGATTTACTGAGGCACAGACACCACAGAAATAATTTGCTCGTTCTTACTGCAAGAAGTTTGTTTGGGTTTTAATGATGAAGGCTAATGGCTCTGCCTTCAAGTCCTGGGAAAAGAATATCCTTGACTCCCTTGGAAAAAAAAAAAAGTGCTTAATGTACAATGAGTTCTCATACATAACCTCACAGCAGAAAGATGCATGTGAAGCACAGTTTCAACCAGCCATTCCAAAATAACCAGTCTTCTAGACTTCCCACTTTCTGACAAAAGAAGCCAGCCAAGACTATTTGGAGACAGAGTTGCCACTGTATCCCCAGATCCACAGCATGTTTCAAGGTCACCACCTGCAAGTCGCAGAGGAAGGGTGGCCCTGGTTACGGTGTTAAGCGAATGTCACAGCTTCCAGCTTAGTCTGGTGTAGTAATTACTTTATGCAGACCAAAGCAAGTTGTTTTTTTAAGAACATTTTATTAAATGTTCTTTGTATATTATACATGTGCATATAAATAAGGAAAAAAGCCACAGATGACCAGTGGATGTCTCCTGTTTAGAACAATACTGACTAACGGATCGCGTAAGGTAAGAAGTCAGGTTTGTAATTGGCAGCCAGTAAGATCTAGAACCAGCCTAGCAGCCTATATACTGTCAGATTCCTGAACTTACAAGTTCCAGGTCAGAGAGTTCCTAAATACTGTTGGCTTTTGTTATCTTTAAAACAACCCACATATTCAATAAATGACTTTCCCTACAATATTCACCCTTTCACAGCTTTCTATTGCATCTTTGACTTCAGGATTTTTCGAAGCTTACTGCGATGCCTCCCATACAGCCTTCACCCCCAGATAATTACATTTTAGATTTCTGATAGAGATTTAAAAGTAACTTTAAAGAAGAACCAGCAATCCTCCTACACATGGCATGGGCAGCAGCATTTTCTAGATTTTGAACTATATTGCAAATCAGGTTACCAGAATTGCTATTCTGGCTTGCTTTCTGCCTACCTTCGTTTAGCATGGTACTTAATGTATCATTTTTCAGTTGGACTAGTAACGGCAAAGACTAACGGCCGGGCTTCTTTACAAAGTCCACGCAAGCCCAAACCTCTCTGGCAAAGAGCAACCTGAAATGCAGCTGAGCAAGGCGCTCTGAGGGATCTGATTCCTGTGCAGAGTTCAGATGGGTGACAGAACACTGCAAAAATGGATGCAGAATTCTGCACACAGCCGCTGAAGGCGGATAAAAATGAAGGTGCGTGGCTCAAACAGAGCTGCTGTGTGTTTTATTCTCTTCTGTAACAAGCAGGCATAATGTGTGTTATTTAATCAGCATTGGAGCAAGTTTGGTTTTTTTACCATGAAACAAAAGCTACTTCTTTTATAAATGCTACAGACATTAATCAGCACTCCCCATTCCCCCACACTCACAAACCCCTGGGGATGAAGGAGGCTTCTGCTCAGGGATAACAGCACATACTCTCAGACATCTTAACCACTAAGATGACCAAAAGGAGTTGACAATTATCAGAAATATTTATGGCCAGAAGCAGGCTCTGGCCTCTAAACCATTTTAACACTGACTAACCTAGCCCATACTCTTCAGTTTTTTGGATATCTGAGGCTTAATTGCTGCTTGTCAGCTGAAATCTTGAAGTAGCATCTGCACATTGGTCATTTTAAGCATAATGAAAATGATGAAAACGCACACTAGCAAATATGCATTAAGTTATATGAAGCAACCAACCACAGAATGCAGAAGAGATTATATAATGACTCCCAAACACATGAATTTAGTTCTCTGTAAATAGGTTCCATGAGAACTAGCAGGGAAAAAGCAAGAGTGTCAAACTTGACAACCACTAAAGCAGAACTGCAACACAAAGCTCAGCTCAACACTGGGAAATGAACTAAGTAGATGGCTGAGATATTTCAGTGCTGCTTATAAAAGGAAAAGGAAAAAAGGAAAAGGAAAAAAGGAAAAGGAAAAAAGGAAAAGGAAAAAAGGAAAAGGAAAAAAGGAAAAGGAAAAAAGGAAAAGGAAAAAAGGAAAAGGAAAAAAGGAAAAGGAAAAAAGGAAAAGGAAAAAAGGAAAAGGAAAAAAGGAAAAGGAAAAAAAGGAAAAACCTGTAAATCTAAGGTTTTGGAAGTTGTGTGTTTATCAGAATGCTACATACATATTTTCTCAACCGATTTGTTAAACTCAGTCAGATATACACATATTCAAAGTCCTAGCTTTGTCCAAGGTTTTCCTGTGACTGAATTACTTACTTGTGTGCCTTCTATGTCTTTTGAAGAAGGAGCCTGTAGCATATCCACAACATTAAGCAGAACTAAACCAACACTAAGGTATTTGGGGGGAAGACAGACGGGGAAAGCTAGGAATACTTAACTAATTCCAAAGAATTAACGTACACCTACTCAGCTTCAATTCTCACTTCCCTCAATAGGCAGGAAGCAGGCATAAAAGGAATGACCAGGCAGAAAAGTAAACTCCTACTTTACCCCTTACATGGGCTACAGTAAATTACTGTTTATTTATATTCAGCTTCCAGGTGGCAGAACATACACACATGAGCTTTCTCTGTGCACCAACAGGCAGTACCAGAGCACAAAGATTTAAGCTGTTACCCTAAGTGGAACAACCACCACAGTAAGGTTTTGCTACCTCATTACTTGGCAAGGCTTGCTTGGGCAAGCATACCAAGAGGGGAAAAAATTACACATCTTTTCTCCCGACCCTACCTCAGCAAGCTGCAACAGGCCATTCACTCTACAACGGAGCACATGGAGGTCCAGCAACCCCATGAAAAGCAGAGAGGACAGAAATCTTGCACACAATTAGAAAAACTGTCTCACCTTGTATTGCTCAAAGCATTTCCATTCCCCAGGACTAAACCATATTTCTCTCCTGTGTTTGAAGGGAAAGAACATCACCCCAGCATGCTGCTCCTTCACTTCCCAGCTTTAATTGGTACTTTTACTTGCTTATAACGTTCAAAAGGCAATATATTAAGCAGCTTATGGGAAAAAAAATAATTATTACTTGTCCCCAGCTCAGCTTTTAAGAGTTATTCCTATCTGGACACTTCTTATTCAAGGAACTCTGATAAGCAAATCACTGTTATTTATGAATGACAGAGGGATGAGAACAAAGTTTAATGACCTGACTGGATCACCACAATCAGGGAGAAACATAAAGAGAAGTTGGGATTTCCAGTCCTCTGATACACGTTGTCAGGCAAGTATTCTCATCAACACCATTCTTCCTATTTCATCTTCCAAATTATTTTTTCATTCCCTCCTTAGTCTGGGGCTTTCTCCTCAGCAGAGCTGCCCTCCTGCCAGTCCTGGCTGTACTGTTGCAAGGGTTTCTTACTTCCTAGGTGTGGGACTTTGCTGTGTGTCACAAGGTTCCTCTAAGCCCATCCCTCCAGCCTGTTTAGGTCCCCCTGTGCCCCAGTCCTGTCCTTGGGCATATCAGCTGGTGCCTCCAATTTGGTGTCTTCTGCAGGTGGGAATGAACTCCACCACCTCTTCCAGGTCACTACTAAAGACACTAAATAGGCCACTGAACAGACTCCTCCAGTACCCCCACTTGTTAATGGCCTCCATTTAGAATGTGAGCAGAGTTTTACCCATCTGGTTGTCCATCCACCTAGACTGCAACTTCCCAGCTTGGATACAAGCATACTGTGAGACCACACTTGAAAGCCTTACTGAAGTCAAGGTAAATGACCACTACTGCTCTCCCTTTATTCACAAACCTATCATGGGAAGCATTCGGGCTGGTCAGGCATGATTTAGCACTGGCAAACCCATTCTGACTGTTCCCAGTTTCCACTCTTCTCCCTCACTTACCAAGAACGTGTTCCAAGAGGGCACACTCCACCTTTTTTTTTTCCCAAGGAGCTTAGTGGAAAGGAGCAATCTTTTGGCAGATGGGTGCAGTATTTGCCTTCCACTGTGGTGGACCTTCCATGCTCTCTTTGACTTCTCAAAGGTAAGGGAACAGCCTCACAGAGACATCAGGCAGCTGTCTCAGCATCCTCAGATGGAGCCCATCTGGCCCTACAGACTTGAATGAGTCAAGATCTCCCAACTAATCCCTGACTTGAACTCCATCCACTGAAGACATTCTCCTTCCTGAGCACAGAGGTCTGAGAGACCTTTTGAGACAAGACTGGAAAAAATAAGGTGCTGAACGCCTCAGTCTTATCTGTTACTCCAGCCCTGTTACTACATCACAACACCATTCAGCAACAACAGGACCACTCCTTCCTTGTTCAGTCTCTTACTGCTAACAAAGTCATAAAAGCTCTTCTGGTTGACTTTTATCCCTTGCAGGAATCACCTCCAGGTGAGCTCTGGCTTTCCAGAAACCATGCCTACATTCATGGCCAACGTGTGTGTATTCTTTCTTTCTACCTCACACCTGCTTCTCCTTCCTGCACTAGGACTAGGGTGCAGCCATGAGTTCCCTGTAAAGTCCCCTGATCAATACACCTGCATTCCCAGGCTGTTCTGGCATTTGGAAAATGCCTGTTCTTAATGAACTGCCAACTTGAATGAACTCCCTTATTCTTCAAAACCGCTCCCCAGGGACTCCACCCCTACCCATTTTCTGCATAACCCCAGGGTCTGCTCTCCCTGCCTTCCTCACTCTTCTCAGGATTTTGAGAGGTACTTCCAGTACTACATGGACATGAAAGCCAGTGCTGCCACCGCTTATTACATGATTCAGTAGAGTGCACAATTTAGAACTGATGGGGCACACAGGAGTTAATCATCTCACAGTTCCTGTTGCTAGAGTAACAGCACCACTTCTCTATTCATTTCTATCATCTGTTCCAGGAAAGGCACCAAGTCAGTCTTCAATCTGAAGAACTTCACAGTACAATGACCAACCAGCAGGATTAACTCTGGATGCATCAGATCTAGTAATAAATTTACTACAGCCCAGCATAAGGGAATTTGGAACTTCTCTCTCCTGCACCTCACCTGTTCACTGGGGAGCGAGGGACTTATTTGAAGGTTGTAATTAGAGAAGCTTGTGGGAGTTTCCAAGACAGAACCAAGAAAAAGTCAGGGAACAGAGATAATACAGTGTTAGACTAATGTAAGTGTTTGCCAGTTTCTTCATTTTACTGAATCATTGCAATAAAAATTAACTGGCAGCTCATTCTAGGGTGGAAGCAAGGGATGATAGTCCTGCAGAAGACATCAAGGGAGCAGAAACCAGATAACCTTATTATTCCCCTGCCCCACTACAGCACATTTACTCTGCCAAATTCAAAGGTATTAAAGCCTCTGCAGTGAGCTGCACATGCATCTACCTATCAATGAGGAATTAAAAGCTCAGTTTCACACACATAATTGAACCACCTAACTTTTGTGGAAAGTTTGAAGTTCTTGATAGAGGAAAGGATTAGCACTAATTCAACTAACAAGTCAAAAAGCACAGTCCTGTTGTATTAATTATGCTGTGTTTTAAGAAGGTATCAGGAACAGAAAACAAGAGCTGTTTGCAAGGAAATCCAGTCTGGGCTTCCTTCAGTACAGGTTTTCATTCACTCAGCACAGATTTTTATTCAGAAGGATCTGACCTTCAGGAGAATGCTACCTGACTGTGACAGCTACAGACCCAGGGTCCCTGAAACAGAAGCAAGTTTTCCATTTGGGTGTGACTCAGCATAGACCTCACTCTAGGCAGCTGGCAAAGAACACACCCAGTGGAATGAGTGTCAACTGTGCCTTTTGATCAAGGATCACAGCACTGCTTCCTCCAGGTTGGCATGCAACACGGGCTATTTGACAGACCCTCCATGCAGTAAAGCCCCACCAAACTGCTGTCTTCTTTCTGTCTTTTAAGACTTTGATGACTGACAATATTGCTAAAGATGTAATAAAGCTTAAGTTAGACAGAACACACTGATAGCTTAGCTAGTTACAATGCAGATCTGAGAGTGGCAGAAGAGTAAAGAGATTCCAAGGCTTTCCTTATATTGCTTACTGTCCTGCTTGTTTTCTCACACCTGGTAGATGAGAAGGGAGAGTTGCTCTGTGAGAGAGCAGACAGACTGCACAGAGCCTCGTCTGGGGATCAACAGTGCAGGAGCTCACAATTTAGACACGAGGCACTGACCAGTGTAGGGTGAGTTCTAGCAGGTGGCTGCTGAAGGCACCCTTATCAGCAAGGAGAACATCAGGCCTTCCTAAAGCAACTGGAAGACGCCTTACGCTCCTGATTCAATGACTGATGAGCCAAGGAGGGGAGGTGCTCTCTGCTGGTCCTCATATTTGCAAACAAAGAAAGCATTGTGTGGGGTTGTAAAGGGTAGGGGTCAAAATTAGCTTCAGTAACCGTGAGGTAGAGGAGTTTGGAATCTTAAGATGAAAGGGAAAAAAAAAAAACAACAAAAAACAAAGGATCACATTCCTGGACCTCAGGAGAGGAGTATTTGGCCTACAGAACAATCTGCTTGGAAGAATCCCATGGCATGTTGTCCTGCAAATACGAGAGATCCAGGCAAGCTGCTTGATTTTTCAAGGTTCACCTCCCTCAAGGTAAACAGGAAGATGAGGAGAAGTTGACCAAAGAGCTCCTGACAAAGCTCAGACATAAAAAAGGAAACACACAGGAGGTAGCAGCAGGGACAAGTGATCTGAGAGAAACAGAGAGATGCTGTGTGAGTCTACAGGTATGGGATCTGGAAAGCCAACGCCCACCCAAAGCTAAATCTGGTGAAGCACGTGAAGGGCAACAAAAAGGACCTCTGAGGGTGCATCTGAATAGGAATGGGGACCTGGTCGTAAATGACAAGGTCAAGGGACCTTGAATGCCCTCTTCACCTTTATATTCACTGGCAAGATCAGCTGTCCAAAGCAAATTTAAAATTAAAGACGTAAAAAAAACCAGGCATACTACTTTATCTACAGCATGTGCATATATATTTTTAAGTGAACATTTCTGCTAAATACAAGGTACTGATAAGAAAATGATTAGCTGCAGCAGACAGCATGGTCAACGGGAATTTGTTCTGCGTATCGTTTCTACAGCTTATTGAAAGGGAAATGTGGACAAAACAGCAATGCACAAGTGAAATTCAGTTTCTACTACATAGAAGCATTAACTGCCACTTGCTCTACATGAACATGCTTTATTTTTCAGTATTAGTTATCTGTTCTGTAAATAGGATGGAAAAGAATGTGATTACAAGGTAATATGCTGATGTCATAGACTAGATTAGCAAAATTACGGTTGTAGCCTGTCGTGTCTTTCTGCCCCTCAGACTACTGTTCTTTTAGCCAAAGCCTAAAGAGCAGTAATGCACAATTCAACAACTCATCTGCTTACTCCTGTAACAAGAACAAAACCACCAACTTTGTAATGTGCATGCAAAACCAGAGTGTCTTGTACCCATCAGTGACGCAGGACCGAGCAAGCCACCTTAGTAGGACAGAAGCTGGGTCCCATGTAACATTACATGGCTCCTTTGCAAGAACAGCTCTTGAGACAGTTCAATTCCTGTGGTACCTATACACCCACACAGTTACTGTTACTTCTTACCATGTGGAAAGTATGCATGTAGAATTTCTGTGCTACATCACTAAAACTCTGCTCAAGGGCCATTCTGCCTTTGCTTGCTTTTATTTCTCCTTGAGAATTTTGTCATAGAAGCAGAAAGAGCTCTGTTCTGACTTTGACCCACAGTCTGTGCTTCACCAGTACTTTTCCTTGCACTCAAGAAGTGTGCTAAGGTTCTAAGTCACCATCTTTCCCTCATCTTTATTTTTCCACTAAAGGAAAGAAGCATCACTCTATCATGCTTATCAAGCAGATTTTATTTTTCAAGAAATCCAACAGAGTTTCAAATTGCAAAAAATCCAGGTAAGCATAGAAAAGGCTTTCATTTTGGAGCTACCATCCTTCAACAGCTGCTAGGGATTCACCTCAGTATATGCAGAGCAACAAGGCTATACCAAAAACGGGCTACATCAAGTTAGTGTGCTCATTCTCACTAGGCAGATCTTACACAGATTTCATTACAACACACACCACAGGTTTGGTTGTTACAGCAAAATAGTTACTGCCCTCATTAACAGCCCACTGACTACAGCACATAATTAGGTCTCCTACAGTTTATGTACTATTTTAAGTTACAGGTGGTAAGGTATAGACATGTCATGGTACCCTAACTCTTTGTTTCTCTTCTTCATAAGAGCTGAAACACGCAACTTTTATTGCAACACCAACATCTGAAAACAACTCAAGGCTTACAATTCTGTATGTTTCAGAGTGCCAGTGCAGCAATGGCTATCAGTTAAGCAACCCAAAACTCAAACAACTCTAATCCAGTGCAGAGAAGCCTTTACCATTACTAAATAGGCACCCTCTTACAGCGATCCCAGATGGTTCATTGGCGAATCTGTCTCAGATGGGTTATTGTCTCCTTTTCTGGTGACATTTAGCAGCTGCCTCAAAGGAAGAGGATGTAGAATATTTCAAGAAAACTCACTACTGTAAGCCAACTGTTAGGTAAGAAGCATCTAAAAGGTTCAGTGATCCTGCAGTACCAGAGGAAGGACTTCAATTGGCTGTACAGCAACTGTAAGAGATTTCCAATTAAACCAGAGACTGGCCCCTTCTGACATACTGATAAGCATGCCTGAGCTCATTCTTAAACCTGTTGAACCCTTATTTTTGGATTTTGTTTCAGTAGGCTTCACTCCCCCCACACACCATTATCCAAAAGAATGAACTACCTAATTTTGAGTTTCAGTTCTTACAAGGAATGAAGTTATCTCCTCACCAATCTTTGTTGGTTGCTATGGAAATGGCATTTCACAACTGGACCTCTGCTGGAACAAAAAGTAGAACCATCACCAAAAAAAAAAAAAAGAGCTCTTGTTTCTGAGAATCAGTTGCTTAAAGACACATGGACTAACGAGGAGGCTCAGATAATGGTCAACTTTTGGGGGCCAAGCCCAAGGCTTAGATATTCCATTTTATGGAGGTTCAGATCAGACTGATTCCCAGTTTTTGTGTGCCCTCAAATAATTATGTGTGGTATCTACCCAGCCTGACCAAACTCAGGAAATTTTATCTACAGATTAATGTATCAGTTTGAATTTTATATTCCTTTCAATAAAATCCCGTAACACCTACACTTCTTTTCACCCTGCAAGTTTGAGGGACATGCATTTTGTGAAGAGAAAACATACTTAATTTACCCCCCTTGGCATCAATGTTGTACTTGTTCCTGAGGTCTATAGCCTGTAAAAGAACATTAACAGATGGATAAATTTGTCACCCATTTCTTCCATGACACTTCGTAGAAAGTATCCCTTTTTGCCTTGAATGACCACTCAAATTCTTCATGGCTAAATGTGACAGGTTACAGAAAACCTTAGAGATTGTTTTACCTTGGAATACCTTCAATGCTCCCCTCCATCATTTTGGAGGGAGATACTGTTAATTTTCAGAGACAGGAGAGGGGAATGATGTTGTTAAAAGAGTAAATAAAGCACTTTTCTAAAGTCACATTTGGCTACTAAAGAATTCTTCTAATCCACTGACACTGGTTAAACAATCAAAATTTGCACTCCATCCATTAAGAAACAGAACTAGCATGGCACATATTTTTAAAGAGAGGATGCAAGTGCCAGGTCACTTCAAAATAAATCTTCCTATAGATATAAGCAAGATTTTCTTCGTTAAGTCCAGTCCGTAGTTTTATCATTCTAACAAGAACTTGAACTGTCAAAGGTTGCACATAAGATGAAAAACTGCAGTCTGGAGAAACTGCTGGTTGTCTTAGGGAAGCAAAGAAAGTCAGAATGCAGAGCCATCCTGGACAGACAGAAAAAGATTTTCAACTAGTGAAATATTTGGATGGATCAGATTCACTTTTCAGCAATCGAGTAACTCCTCTTCCTCGCATGGTACTTGTTCCATAAAGGGAAGTCTTCACACCATATGGAGAATAACCTATTAAATTAAATACAATTTGCAAATCAAATCAGCCCTGAAAGCTTTAACAGAACTGTTCTTCACATGCTGTAGAGCTGAACCTACTCAATACCTCTGACAGAGAAAGGCAGAAATGGGAGTTCTGTCCTCTCTAAACACCTAAACCATGTAAGATTTCATGGTATATAGTTGGAAGGGTTTGAGTTTAATTCAGTATGTATTTTATATGCAACAGAATAAGCTACAAACTCAGAACTCTTAGTTACCTGTCTTGCAAACTTGATTCTGTTCCTCTGAAGACTAACCATGAACTGCCCATATGAAGTGAGCTCACCTTCTACCAAAAAAAGTTGTCTCCCAAAAGAAGACATTAAACAGTCCTTAAAAACTGAGTTAGAACAGAATACTTGCAACGAGTACCAGCTGAGTCTGCACATACAGTGATATAAAAGGACAGTATTTAAAGATGGCCCCATCCCAAAGCACCTATGCATATGAGAATGGACTTCATGCAGTAGATATATAAGCAGGTAAAAAAATAAAAATCAGAGAGCAACATTTATAAGAAAAATTAAATGCTGAGAGACTTTTTTGACCATGAGACTGTGTCCAATAAGAAAACGACAACTCTTCATGTTCAAGTCTTCAGAAATTTAGTGAAATCCATATGCAGGAATACACACAGCTGGTGCAGAGCTGTTTAAGCTTTGTGCCACTGACTGGCAACACCTAAGCTCAGAAACTCAGAAAGGCACCAACTGCATTAAGTTTAGAAACCTCTTTCCCCTTACAAATGTGGAAGTTTCAAACTCACAGTTAGAGAAGGCAAGCTCTTGATCCTGACTTGAAGAGGTGAGGTGTCTGTTGCACAAAGAACCCTCAGCCTTTGTTATCTGTATGAAGAAATAAACACTCTAAATAATATGTGCCTTCTAAAAATGCAACTATCCACAAAAACCTATGAATTATGGTAAAAAAAAAAAATCACAAGAAATTACTCAGCTAGTGATTAATTTTCTTCCATCAGTCTGCTCAATACGTATCACAAAAGAGAGTATCCAAAGAGAAAAGAACTAACCTGAAATTGTTGAGTTTGAACACTTAACCAGAAATGAAACAGAATAGAAGCTTAAAGAATCAGACCTGAAAACGTCCAGCATCCACTACCACCATCTTGGTCTTTGTGCTTTCCACATAATCAGAGTCTTGAAGAGGCAGGTGAGCTGCAGTCAGGGAGACTCCATACACACTACCTAAACATTTACTGATGCAGTAGCTTGATTGAGGAAGGAAATAAAACAAGAAAAGTTTGACTAAGAGGGTTGTAACGTTCACATATGGGAGCACAGCATTCTTACTTCCACTGCCAAACAAAAGTAACCTCAGGCTGAGATGCACAGAGCAGGTGACAAAGGGCAGAAGGACATTATCGCCGCAGCTAAATACTTCTAGGTACTTCTAAGGGCACCAGCCTGTTCTACATCTATAGGTGAAATCAAAGCTGCTTTTCCACACAATCAAACACAATCACTTTGAAGCGTGAAAAGCAACTTGGGTTTTTTTTTTGCAAGGCACAGCACTACCTAATGAGAGGGGTTTTTGCATGAAAGATTATTATTGTATCTCTCAAACTCCTAGTACTACTGACTGAAATCTTAAATGCATTTCCTTTTTGACCAACTGTTGGTGTTCCCTTCTCCTCACCAAAAGCAACACAGAACCTTCTGTATCTACATTCTACATAAGGCAGTATAAAAGTTTCCAAATGTATCATATACTTAATTATACTGAGAATTTCTCATGAATACAGGTATACTAAACCTCTGAAGAAAAACTGCGAGTTCTAATGTAATTAGCATTTGCTCAACTCTCCAATAGTACACAGAGATAGTGAAGGGATGACTACAGAGCAAGGGACATCGCTACCGCAGGAATGATGCTGCATCTAAGCGCTAAGACTTAGAGCATTCTGCTAAGCCACGCAAAAGCCACGATGAAAGTTACAAATAGAAGAAAACCTTGGGGGTGAAGGGAATAAATACAACCCAAGATCTAGAACTACAGCGCTCCAGGCAGGCAGAAAAGCCCGAGCCAAAAGCTTCCACCTCTGACACAACACAGAAGTCCTCAGTACTGGAGGTAACTCCTTAGCAATACTCACGCAATCTTCTTACAAGATGCCAAGGCACAAAAGGGGATATCATTCTCCTCATGCCACTTGCACCTACACAAAATTAAGTAATTTGGGTTTACTTCAGAAGCATCTACATCGTTAACCAATGTGGACAGTTGGTCTGGTCAGAAGGAACAGGAACTAATATTGAAGATGCTAGCTTTTTGTCTCTGTGACCATATAGTACCTTTGGAATTTCACAGAAGACCAGTGTTCAATAACTAAGCTCTAAGAGTTAAAAAGCATGCTTAAGAGGCAACCTGCTTCATGCTGAGGCGGGGGTGGGGAAGAGGGAAAAGAGAATCTTAGGAGACAAACAGAACTTCAAAATAACGATTTGAAGTTTCCCATTAATGTGAAATAGCTCTTCTTAGTATAAGCACCCCCACTTTCCTCTCCAAATGTGCATTTTAAAGTAGATTTTTACATTCTTATTATGGGCTCCCTCCAGCATGGAGATACTAATGGAAAAGGAAAACCGCCTAACTATAAAAAGAGAGTGAGACTTATTATCCCAACAGATTTTAAAATCCAGACTGTAAGCAGACTTACAAGAATTATTTTTTCTCTCATATATCTGCTAAAATGTAAGATTGAATTATTGCTTCTTCATTAAAATAGTAGCAGAAGAAAAAAGTTAAAAATACATTTATAAGTTAACCACATCATCACTGAATAGTTGATTGTAACACCACAAGCTACACAGCATTTCTTTGTACAAATACAGAAAAATCTGAAAGCAGGAAAAGCTTTACCATTCCAGATAGATTAAAAAAAAACCTAATAGGATTCCAGATATGTAATAAAGATTCACTCTGGGAAAAAAAAAGTACCTTAATGCTTATGCTGGAGCACTTGATTTATAGCACTGGAAAACATACCTTATCCCTCATCACTGTCACAGCACAAGGCACCTGATGCACAGAAACAGCCAGGTTCCATCTAAATTACACTTCCAAGAGTCTGATTTTTCTCACTTCTATGATTTCTCACAATGTATTTTATTCCTATTTTTCACCCCCTCCTTTATATTAGGCCTCAGACTCGGAATTAAAAAGCCATCTATCTTTACACTTCTGGAAAAGTATTTTTCATTTCCAGTTCTATTCACGACATGACAAGAAGCCTTTCTGACTAGAAGGCTCACAGAACATTCTAGCCTAGCAGCATACAAGCTGTATGCAGGGCACCAAGGCCTATCAAACTAACATACACATGCACAAAGAAAGAACCTCACATACCTGGTATTGCCACAGAAATTCCACAGGAAGACATCCAGTTCTTTACACAACCAAGTCTTGGATAGCTCCTTTTGGTATTTTTTCTGGTAGAGTTCCATTACCAGGTCTTCTACAGCAAGAAGCTCTGGATGGTTCTTAATACCTATAGTTCAGAGAACATCCAGGTGAGGAGAACAAGAAGAATCAGCAACTATTCTCTCAGCTCACTTTTCAGTCAGTCCTTGTTCACTACCCAGCATCAAAGCTCTTGTAAATCTTAGTAAGTTATTTTACCAGTGGCTTTAATAAAACTCAGCATCCTAGCAGAGTGGGCCGCCCCATATTCCCCTAGTTTTCTGCACCTCAGTATTATGTATCCCACTTGCAGGCAACCTCTCCCTGGAAGCTGTTAGTTTCCAGGTGTTACCATACACTCACCTTCCCAGTAACCTCACTGCTTCTAGTGCTCCTTTAACTGCCTGAGCAAGAAACAGTGCATGTTACTCCACAGAAGCACTCATCAGCCACTGAGCTGATCATGCTGCTGGTTTACTGTCACAGATGGGGAGGAAAAGAAGGGGGAGAGGCGTACAAAGCAGTTGTAGCTATCAGTACCAGCTGTTATGAACCTTTGAGGCCCACAAATTTTCTGACAAATCTGGCTGCCCACGATCACATAACCTTTCTTTCTAGGGGGTTAAGGGAGGAAGGCAAAAAATAGTCCATTTCCCACCTGTTACGCTCGCCATTCGACTGAGACACCAGCTAATTCGGACTCTGTCAGTGGACTAGAGGGAAGGAAATTCCAGTTACACTGAACGAGCACAGCATTTAATTCTGACATGTGCAAGGCTTCTGACTACATCTGAAAAGTCACCTCCAAAATAAAGTTCAATGTTTGTGGGACTGAACATACACTGAATGTGCAATGTTTCTGAAAGCTGAGGAGGAACCAAGTGCCACAGAGACTTCCCAACCAAACCCCAGGATAAGTTTTAGATTAATTTCTGGGGACAGGTTACAGTCTGACCCATACTACCGATGGTGACCCTTAAGCACTCCAAGGTTGGTTTTTTTTTAAAGTATATTTATTCAGAGTCCAATATTTATGGATGGAGCCCCAAATCTAGACCTTCAGCACCTTTTTAAGGACTAACACTAAGCTCAAATGGCATCTAAATATAACACAGCTGTCATGAAGCTCTAATGCCTCGGAATTAATTTTTTTTTTTGCACACTGGCAAATGAAAAGGACAAAAATTAAGATGTACAGTAATCCCATGGGGCAAGAGTCAGAAAAAAAAAATCCCTTAGAAAAGCAGGACTGTGTTAGCCTCCAAGGGCCATTCCTTCCCGCATGGAACCAGGAAACTTTGGAAAATCCCTACTCTCTCACACGCCAGTTAGGTTTCAAACTAAACGATCTCCTTAGTCATCCAAAGGAAGTGAAATTCGAGGTTTTGATTTATACCACCTTACTGTGGCCTTGACCATACCCTGCAATAAAAGTGACGCCGAGCGCCTCTGGTTGGCTGGACAAACTCAAGAAGTTCCCGTAAGACAACTGCATAATCAGACCGTGGCAGATGAAATCCAGATACAGGGATCTTGTGCGTAGCATCACCTAATCAAGGTGGGAGAGGGGAGAGCAGATAAAACCCCACAAAGCAAGTTAGGAGAAGTTCTGCTTCCTTAAATGCTACAGTTCCCCCTCTCTTCTGTATCTTTTTATATGCATACAATCACACACACCTCCTCTTCTCTACAGGCAGCATACTGTGATGAAGCTATCCAAACTTTGCTCCCATCAGAAGACCAGCCCATCTGGGCTGTGAGCAAACACCCCCACACATCTATCTCTTTTTAAAAGGCATTATCTAAGTATTTGACATAGGGACACACGGGCCAAGTTTGTTCCCTCTGTACACAAGGGTAGGAAGTGTCCTAATAGTAACAAACTGGAATCTATAAGCATTTATACCTAAGAGTCCCAAAGGAAACAAGCCAGGCCAAGCCAGACACAACAATGGTATAAATACTTCAACTTTGTTTACATATGTAAAGCTGTAAAACACAACTTTTAAAACCAAACTAGTTATCTTTGATTTACCCTATTAGGAATTAGCACTTCATCCTGAAGATAAACACAAGGACTAGCAGGGAAGGACACTGCTTAGATGGGCTTGAAAGTATTTAAAGCTGTAAAAAGCTGTCCCACTTGAGAATAACCTCAGTTATTATCAAATTAAAAGAGGAAGGCAGAATACAAATAACTGTCTTCTTTAAAAAAAAAAAAAAGGGTGAAGTACTCTGCAATTTTTGGGTACAAGAAATATATACAAGGTGCCCATAACAAGCTGCTCTGTCACTCCTCAAACTTCAAAACTTGACAGGTTCCCAGAGGGTGAGATCGTAGACTTACAAAACATGTGGATACAGATCAGACAGGCCGAGTCTGAACTGTGCACACCTCAGAATACCATCGTTTTTTGCTACTGACTGATGATACTCACTAGCAGTCTGGCACTGGTACTGAAAACCACGTGGTGGTACTTCTGCAGAAGAGCAAGGAGAGAGGATAAATGGAACAATCATCATCCAACATGAAGAGTGACAGATCCTTAACTCTCAACTCTACACTGCTTTCATGCACAGAAAGGAACAGCTTCATCTTCCCTTGTGGCCTTGTACAAATGCCACAAATAATTTGGAGAAGTTATTTCCAGTTACACAGTAAACAAAGTAGATTGTATAATGTGTGCATGCTTGCACCCCGTCAAGCCAAACATTCATTGGCATGGAATATAAAGAACAAACATCTGAAGGTCCATCTGGATTTATTCCACCTTCTCCCAAGCTTCACGCAGCTCCAACACAGGTCCATCTCTTCAGAAACAATCAACACTGCTTTGATATATTAATAAGTCCAACCACTTACAGTCAAAGAAATAAACCTGTCTTAATACTAGAAATCAAAGCTAAGCAGCATTAAGTGACACTAGTAAGCCTCTCTCTCACCCCAAAGCAAGATGAACTACTACCTGTCTCCCTTCTTGTAACTCACCTGGACGTATGAAGTGGTGGAAATCAGCCATGATGCCGTGCTGAATGGAGTACTTGACACAGCCTATCTCACAAGGAAGGAAGCGCTGCTCACATTTGGGTGGCAGCTCGCCGTGGCTGTAAATGTCCAGGAAGTAGAAGATGTTTGCAACCACAGCTGAAAGAAGAAAAAAATAAAATCAGAACAGCCACCAGAAGAAGCCACCCTGGTCTCACCTCATCGAGTAAAAGCTTTGGTACACTTTATCATATGAGTGAGTGAAGTAGGGTAACAACAAAGTAAACCACACAGATCTTTCTCTGTAGCCAAGAAAACAAGGTAACCAATACTTATGCAAGAGTCAGGCATATTGGTTTACCCAGTACACCTTCCATAGTTGTGTAGACATTGGGGGATGGGGGGAAAGGGGGGATGACAGACAATTAAAAAACCCTAATAATCTCAAGCAAGCAGCCTGGAAGCCAACAGGGACTACTACTCCTTTTTATGATAATTCTCTTCACCCTTCATGAAACTAAGGTTAGAAACAAAATCAGTAACTGCAAAGCAGCCTCACAAGCTCAATTTGTTAACTGACACAAGAAAATGAATGAGCCAGTAATAATCTTCTGGTGTAGAGGAAGATGAGAAGTCTGCTAATTAAAAAGATTGCCTCTCCTCTGCTAAATGAGCTCCCAAAGAAGGTGGGAAGAATACCTGAGGCAAATATTAAGAAATAAATTTATCATTTACCAATGAAAAAAGTAACCAACTATGAAAAACAGTTCAGGATGCACCTTAATCCTTCTTTTCATGAACCTCACATAGCATTCTCAATGAAGTTTAAGGTAGGTATTTAATCCTTACTGTTAAAAGTTCTATCCCCTCATCAAAAAATCCTACTGGTTCTAATAAATAATAGAGATGGAAAACTGTTTTTACACAGAAACATTGTTGTATGCCAGACTTCATGGCATTTAACCCCAGTTGGCCTAAAACTGAATGCCAGTGCTCTTACACAGGTCTTAAAATCTTCCTCCCTTACCTCATCCTGAACCACTTTCCTGATGAGAAAACATATACAGCTACCGGGAACCACACAGGACTTAAAGTGAGAAACACTAAGGAACAGCATCACAAAAATGTATCTCAGTTATCCCTTACCATTCAGTTTAAAGATCAGCTGTGTCAGCTCAAACCCCATGATCAACCTGACCAAATCTGCATTGCAATGACAGGGGAGCATGACCTCTGACAGGGAGGAGGCTAAAAAGTGTAATACTTGTTAGAAAGCTACTCTTTCCTGCCCCTCCATAACCATGACAACATGAAAATAGTTCAAGAAACTTGTCAGGTGAAAGGCTTGAGCTGGAACTTCACCACACAGCACATGCAGCTTATATTAACTGGCTGCTTCACTTCTCTTGCGAGCACTAACATTTATCGTTTTTCAGAATAACGTAGCATTCATTTGAAAACATCACAGATGTGCTCATTATTCAATTCTAATCAAAACATTCATTTGAAGAGGGGGTACAGATAAGAAAGGTTTAGTTTTCAAGAGTTCTTTCAATAAGGAAGCAAGCCAAGATGTTTGAAAAGCACTGACAAAGTACATATCCCCTCTTTTACTCTCCCAAAGAGGCCAGGTCATCATTTTATTTAACACCTCTACCACACAAATTTTGAACCTTGGTATTTAACAAATCTTCACCCTTTATAAGAGGGAGAAGAATTATTTTATGCTGAATTTGGATTAGGCCTTGTAAATCATAAGCCTATGAGTTGAAGAATTACTTTAAAAAAAAAACAAACCACAAAACAACCCTGAAATAATAATAAAGAAAGTATCAGCGACTACACTCCCATGAAGTTAAAAAAAGCAGAGGATAGAATTGTTCAGGGAGGGGATGGGGCGAGGAACATTTGTACTGGCTTCCCTTTATAGTACAAAAGGCCTTTTAAGGGCAGTAGGCCATTAGCTTAAAACAAAGAAACACAGATGGCTATTAGCAAAATGTAAACAACCTTTGTATAGGTACCACTGAAGAGTATCTACAAAGGCCAAGCTTTTATCTACAAGGATCAACTGCTTTAAGGTTACTATACCTCGATCATTCTTCCAAGACACAGCAGGGGCATCTGGAAAAGAAGCAACACTGGGCATCTCTTTGGTCAGACAAGCAGGAACAGGATGAGCCAGATTATGGGTCTGGAGAAGACAAGAAAATGAAAAAAAAAAAAATCAGAAGACTCTACTAAGCCCTCAATAAAGTCCTTCACCTCCTCTTATTAGAAGAACATATGACATAAACCAACAATTACAGTTAAGTGGAGTAAGTCTGCAGCTGATGTACAAGTGTGTACTGGCAGACTGGGAAAAAAAGGTTTCTCTTCTAATAAATACACATCCTGGTCAACTCACTACAACTGAAGAGAACCAGAGCTAATTTTACAAAATGTAATTAATAAAAAATTAAAAATAGTATTTTGTTGAGTTTAACCCCTTGACACTGACAAGGAACTTTTCAAAATGGAATTTCAAAACTTCTTCCCATAAAGTTTGGCACTTGAGTCAGTTGCCTTTGTCTAGGAATGGAAATGAAGAAGAGCAGATAAAGCCTCAAGGAATTAGACTGCTCTCACACAGAGCAAGTAAGAGGGGCACATGTGCCCAATTACGTGCTGCAAAGCTTTTGAGAGGATGGGAAGAGAAACCTGTCAGGCTTACAGAATTCAATCATTCAAGACCCAAACTGGGAATAATATTTGCATCTAGGTACACTAATTCCACATGATCACCTTAGCCAAAATTTGTTGATTTCAGGTTGAATTATTTATGAGGAATTAGTCCCATCTAAGTAAGCCTAGATAGTTATCTCCATAAGATGACCAAGATCTTTCAATACACAAAGTAACCATAGTTATCTGTGTACAGTGACGTGATTAATAATTGAGATTATATATGATCTCATACTTCCCTATTTCCACTGACATGCAATAAGGAAGACTTTATTTATTTGGGTAAAGCATTTATTCTTCTCCCTGATTACAGCTTTCTAAAATGCTAACACTTGTGGAAAAAAATTACAGAAGCCTCCATTTATGGTTCATTTGTCATTTCATGTAGTTCTCTATTATATATTAAGATGGAGCTTCATTAAATACATACCCCATGCCTGCTAAGATAACACAATGTTCACATTTTAAACCGCTTTTTTTCCATACAGGCAGTCCTCCCAAAAATCAGAAAACATTGCCTCACCACTCCCTACTAGTCTCAATTGACTAAATTAACTAATCCAGATGTGTTAGTTACTCCAAACTACAATCATCCTGTCATTCCCTCTACAACCATGTGATTGTTTCAAAGTGCTAAAATTTACTCTCATCAGTAATTCATAGTTCATAACCACAATGTAGTGACATGCAACCAAACAGTAAAGGCAGTATTACACATTTACTCAATCAGGCTCTTTGCTCTGATATGTGAGTTTTTACACTCACAGCCAATACTAGAACAAACTAAACTTTCTGACCCCTCACATACTTCCAACTCTGAAGCAAACTATGCTTCAGGGAACTGCTGGGAGGAGAGAAACAGAAGAGAAAGACACAAAATGAAATGATGCTGTGCCAAGCCATAAGCCAGGAACCGCCTAAATTAAGGACATCCACGAAGCAAAAGCAAAATGAACCTGTCACCAGAAATCATACCAATTTACACCATTAGAAATAAAACACTGTACATTAGTCATTGCAAAATACTGTTTAACATAAAACTAAGTTCTTAAAGGACTACATTTTACTTGGTAAGAGAGTTTAAAATGGCATAGTCTCATCTTCAATTTGAACCAGTATTCTACTTAACCTTCATAATGGTATGGACTGGCACAGCAGTCCTAACTGCCAAAGGCTAGAGGCTAGGGATAGCAGCTGACCAAACCCCAACATTGCTTACTCTCCCTCTCATTTAGCTACATTGAATAGTGTTCCTTTCTCAATGTTTACCTCTTTTGCTCTCTCCTGCAAGCATTCCTTTTTCTTACGAGCCTTCTCTGTATATGCCATCCTTTCTTCCTTAGTCAATGACTTGAAATAAATTGTTAAAAAAAAGAAAAAAATTTAAAAAATTTACTACTTCCTTCTAGTAGCCCCACGAACCAACAAACTCCATGTATGAAATTAGTTGTGCATTCACAAAGGACGTTATCAATGCTTGGCAAGAACTTCCAACCCATAACATTGACTCAAACATTTCCAGTAGCTTTCTCCGCCCCAAAAGCCAAAAGCTTTGATTCAAAACACCTAGCAAGCACCCTGAGGGAAAACTAGCACTGCCCCACCACAAACAAGAGGTCTTCTGAAGCCAGCCAGGGATACCACCATCATCGTATGGAATCCAGAGCTGAACCACCAGCTAGTTTACCTACCCTTCCAGGAAAGGGCACACTGACATTTTGTCCCCCACACAACCTGCACAGGGGCACCATGCAGGCCCACCTGATGGGTGCTAATTCCCCACCAGCAAGAAGCAGGTGAGCTGCTGCGTAAACCACAGCCCCAGCACGCTACAGCTGGAGCAGGACAGCACAGCAGGCCCTCCCCCTGCCCTCCCCTCCCCACCATTAAGCTGCGTTAACTCGAGGGTACTCCGTGTGTTTGTCCCCATCAGGAGGCTAGAGAAGGCCCCCTTCCCCTCACCTCCCACGCCCAATAGCAGTAGGGGAAAGCATCGACCGCGCGGACCACGGGCAGCCCGCGCCGCCTCAGCTCGGGCAGCTGATCGCACACGTATAAGTAAAAGGCTGTCGGGGAGGCCCTCCGCTGCGCCATAGTGGCCGCCGATCTCCCGGCTTCGGGCCCACCAAGACCCGCCGCAGCAACACTCTCCTCGTCCCGCTAACACAGAGGCTTCGGCGCTGACTGCCTCCCTTCCTCTCCGCGACTGGGCTGAGGAACGACCGGCGGGGCGGGGCACACCCGCCCCCGCCCTCCTCTGCTTGACTTTTGGCGGCAAAAGGGAGGCAACCATGACGCTTAACGAACGGCTGCCTGCCCGTCTGTGTTGCTGAGTGCCGAGCCGCGGGCAGGGTGGTTCTTGTCCCCTTCGCCCCTTGGGCTTTAGCTGTCACCTCAAAGTGGGCCTTGAGGAGAGAGCAGCAGGGTTGGCTGCCGGTTTTTTGTGGGTTTTTGTTGTTGGTTTTGGGGTGGGTTTTTTAATGTTCTTTGTGTGCTGAAGGATAAGAACTATCTAGTGGGACCAACAGCTTACACCAAGTTCTTGTAGATGTTCAAAAAGGAGTCTCCCTACCCACACAAAAAGTTTTTTTTCAAAACAGAAATGTTCATAGAAACAACAAAAAAGAGGAACAGACTTATAGCAGGGTAGGGGTTGGAAGGGGCCTTTGGAGATCATCTAGTCCAACCCCTCTGCTAAAGCAGGATCACCTGAGGCACATAGCCCAGGATTGTGTCCAGGTGGGTTTTGGATGCCTCCAGAGAAGGAGACCTCTCTGGGAAGCCTGTTCTATGGCTCTCTTGCCTTTAGAGCAAAGTAGTTTTCCGTCATGTTGAGACAACTTCCTGCGTTCCAGTTTGTACCTGTTGCCCCTTGCCCTGTCACTGGGCACCACTGAGAAGCATTTGGCCCCTTCCTCTAGCCATCCACCCTTTGCATATTTATTAGCATTGATAAGATCCCCTCTCAGTCTTCTCCAGGTTAAAAAGTAAAGAAGATGGTAAAGAGACTAACTGGACTTCTATATCCCAAATAAATCTATTGATACATGGGACTGCTGAAAATATTCAGAGATCATTGCTACTGCTTGCAGCTACCTTATCTAGGCCAAAACAGGTGTTCTACTGCATGTTACTGAGGCCAGTCATGGGGGAAGGGGTGGGGGGCAAGGTGCCTGCCCCGCCACCTGCATGAACACACCCCAGCTCCTGGCTTTCCTCTCCTGAAGCACAGCGGCTGCTCCCAAACAGCTGTTACACCCTGAGACAAGATGATCACAGTCATATGCCTACTCTGACACCTCCACCCACTAGTGCTCAAAGCACTACCAGGACCTGGGGGTCCTGGGTGAGAATACAGGGTGACAGATAATGGTGGCCCAGGGGATATGGGAAGGAGTAGGGGGAAAGTCGCCTTCAGTTAGGAGGCCTGTGGTTTGGTTTTGAAATATGTGGTAGAAAAGTGGAAACAAAGTTTAATCTATTTACAGAAGGGTTTGTGAAATCTGGTTGCCTGGAACAGAGGACCCTACATTTGACCTGAGACAGGGTTACTCAAGTGACAGTGTTGTGGTAGACCCCCATTAAGTTTTGTCTGGATTTCACTTGTCTAGTCGTGTCATGTCTCCCATATTCCTCACTGTTCCCCTTGTCTTTTGTGAGAGTCTCTTTCAGCACACAGTAGTATTTCTTGCAGAGCCTGTGTAGTGCAGCAGAACAAGAGCTCACACACTGCTTCTCACTCAGCCATCTTCCATGGATTTACCTAATCTCAATAAAAATGGTGTAGCACTGACTTGGAAGATTCTTTCCAATCCTTTATCCCAGTCCTCTTGAATTTACAAACAGTGACAAAAAAACCCTCCATACATTTCCAAATCACTGGAAAACTCCCTCTTCTACTCAGCTGATCTGCTTTTTTCATCTAATGGTTATGTAATGGAAGTCTGCTTAGCTCCAAAGGAGGTAGCTCTTTGTTTCAGCTTATATCTTTGGCTTAGCTGATTGTGTTTGTCACTGCTGTAACTGTTGGCAGGTAAGGTCAGATCGGATTGCTCTTGCATCTCACTGGTGGCTTGATTTCTCTGAGGGTTAAAAACTGCTGGTGCAGGTCAGTCTTCTGGAGGCCATTCTGTCTTGTTCAAATCCAGTGGCAAGTTTGTTTTGTGGCTGTGAACTACTGCTGCTGTTAAACATATAAGAGCACTGTTAAAAATGTATAAAATTATGGGATGTAAACCAGATTAGAACAGGTGAGCATTTTTAAAGTCACTTTCACTGTTGTGGAAAATAATTTATATTCTGGTCTAGTTCCTGATATAGTAATGCTAAATCTCTGAGGAGAGACTGCAAGAAATAACTTGTAAATACAAATTCCCTCACAGAGTATAGTCTTTCAGGCAAAAAGGCAAGTATTTACTGTTATATTACTGTAAGAGTTGTTGCTAGGAGTGTATCTGTGCACATTTGTTTTACTTTGCTTCATACCATGTTCTTTTCTCTTGTGTGCAGCTTTGGGACCCTCCCTTTAGCAGCCCTTCCTTTTTGAAGAAATTCAGATAATGTGCGCATCCACTGCTTGAAAAAACACGAGGCTGCAGTAATAGCTCTCCTAGGGCTAGAGGTGTGGTTGGAAAATAAAATTCATAAGCAGCAGGGAGAGAGAGATTTTCCTGCATAGGGTGGGGAGCTGAGAAAAAACAGGGAACAGATCATCTTCAGAGCATCAGGTCACTAGTATTCTTCCCCAGGGCCCTTGGGGAGAGCCCAGTAGAGCTGAAGGAATTTATTTTTAACTCTTTGGTTGTCCACTATTTAACTTAGCTGGCAAAGGAATTATCTGGACCATTTACACTGATTTGTAAATAACTTGCATAGCACTGGGGACATTCCAGCAGATAAAAGCAAGTGTTGTGCCAATATTTACATATTAGGGTGTTTTTTTTTAAAGCACTTATTGAAATTAAATAACTTGCTATGCCAACACATAGCTCTTAGGTACCTGGCCCTGGAAACCCAGCTGCAGAATTGGGGCATTGTACTTTCCCATCAGTGCATGGAGGTTGTTCGGTATCTCAAAATAGGGTCTATGTATCCTAGTATTATGTAAAGAGGAAAAATATCTGTCACTTTTCTGCCACTAATTAATTTTTGCTCATTCAGGATTCAGGGCTATAATCTTCTTACCAAGATATGTCTTACAGTTGTTCCTCAGGACTAATGAGCAAAAGGTATTCCAAAAAAACATGGCAGTGACCACAGCTGCTACTACTGCTGCCCAGCAGCTGGCCTGGGCCTACAGCACTCTTCCACAAAGTGAAATATTTGGTGTTTATTTTAGGGAAATGGGGCCAGATCCATCAGCCCAAAATCAAGAGTTCTTCACATAGAAAAAGAGCTATGAAGTAGTTTAATAAGATGATAGGAACAGGCTGTGCTCACCAAGTGCAAGGCATGGCAGACAAGCACATGTGGTGGTTCAGCCCCAGGCAGCAGCTGAGCGCCACAGGCCAGTCACTCCCAGAGAAGAAACAGATGGGTTGGGGTAAGGACAGTTACTGACAAAAGCACGTGAAAGGGGAACAGCCCACAGCAAATTTCATTTACACCCGGTGATAACACAGAATAACTTACCCTCCTGAAAGGTAACTGAGTACTGCACTATGCAAGGATGGTCCTGGCACACTTGGACTGCTGGCAAACTCAGCTCAACTCTGCTTGGGGAGGTTAACTCTGGCCTGGCCAGAACCATTATCCACCCCCTTTTTCCACACCATCTACATCATGCCAAGATCTTACATTTTCAGTTTCTGAAGAGAGTCAGGGAGTCTCTGTTGGTACAGTATTGTCATCCGTGCACTGCCATGGTAGCAATTTTGGTACCCACTGTTCCTTGGCCTTTAGCAGCCACACAACAGAAGGGTCTTCTGAGAGTTCAGGCAGAAGAGACAGTTGTTCAGTTTCTTCTGTCTCTAAGGCAGCTATCCCAAAAGCCCACCAGTACCCTTTTGGGTCTTTGGAGTACCCTCTCCAGAGGAAGTCTATGGCCAGGATGCATGGAGCTTCTGGACCAGTCACAATGGGATGTTTTTCCCAGTCATTCTCACTTCAGCTTCTAGTAGAGTCAACTTCTGGGATCCCCCTGTCACTCTGGAAATGTAGGTAGGCTCTAACCCTTCATAGTTGATGGTATTAAGGTACACTGGGCACTGGTGTCTACTAATGCTTAGTACTTCTGTGAATCTGATGTGCGTGGCCATCAGATCCACACAGTCAAATAAATCCAAGTGCCCCTTCCCTCCACCTGGCTGGAAGCAGGACCCCTCTAATCTTGTTCATTGTATTTGCTGTTTACTTCCTGCAAAAAAAGACTTCAGGAGAATCACAGGTACAATGACAATCGCACAGACTTGGTGGGCTGTCTACTGGAAACTGGCACAGCATTCTTCCTGGAGGAATCTCTTTTTATAACTGTCTTTCCTTGCAGCTCATTCACTTGGGCTTGGGGGCTGAGGTGGGTTTCCCATCCCACCTCCTCATGTCTTTGCCATGGTTGCGCAGATAGAACCACATGATGCCTCATGGGGTGTACTCTTTATAGGCTCTTTCTGGAAGAGAGGAACACCTACTTCTGATAGCTGAAACTGTGGTCTGCACAGGTGGGCTGTACTGTCCTCTTTGAGTTGCCAGACCTCTTGAGACAGCTTCTCCACAGCTGAGACAAGGGAGGAAGAAAATGCTTTCTTCAAATAGATGGAGTCTGCCAGCTACCTCATCCACTGTCGATGCATCTTCCTTTCCCCAGTCTGTTTTGGCAGTGAGTGGGTGTATGACACTGGCACAGTCCGCACAAACTTACGCCACGCAGGTTGGGAACATTGCACTTCATCAGGATCAGTGGGCCAGTACTGCCTCTTCTTCAGGTCCTTGCAATTGTCCCAGTTCATCATCGTCTTTCATGATGCAGACTGATTTCTTTGTGTATTTCTTCTGCATGGGGGCAACTGATACTGCTACTGGTTGGGTTTCTGGCTCAACTACAGAGCTGACCTCTGAGGTTTGAGTACCCATGGTGCTTGTTGTGGGGATTAGAGGAGCTGCAGCCTCTGAGGTTAGGGTAGCTACAGTGCCTGTTGTACAGGTTCTTTCTGACTCAGCTGCAGTGTTGGCTTCTGTTTGGGTAGCCACAGCGTCCATCAATTTGTTTCTCTTGTCTAGGTATTTGCTTACGTCCTCCCATATGCCATGCCACCCCTGACCCTTCCGCCCCAGGGAAGATCTGGCAATATTCTTGAAAGGATTTTCAGTAACAGATAAGACTTGAAAGACATTCAGGAGAGTAAGCAACAGGCATATGCTGGTTTGAACGTTCCAGGGATAGTCAAAGTTCTCAAAAGACACTGTAACAAGACTGAAAGAAAAAGGGAGAAGAAAGCACTGCCCCCACCCCCATCTTCCTCATAAATTCAGAGTGATTATTAAATGATGCTAAGATATGTTGCTCAATAGGTGGAAGTGACAGAAATGCCACAAAGAAATACCTTCTGAGGCTGACAAACACAGATGATATCTTGTCATAAATCAATATCACAGTACTACAAAATTAGAATCCTGACTCCCCTCACCAAGGTTATAAACAACACAGCAGGGATTAGATAAAGTGGGGGCAGGTTCATACACCAGAGCCCAGTGACGAAACAAAACATTATAGTTGCCATCACCTCTACGAACAACACGATAAGCGTTTATTTCACTTTTTAACACGATTGGGTCAGATCTTACTGTTATCCCAACCCTTTGGGCCCCATGTTGGGTGCCAAAAGGGACTGTGGTGGTTCAGCCTCAGGCAGCAGCTTAACACCACAGACCATTCACTCACTCCCAGAGGAGAAACTGAGAGAGCCTTCTAGGGTGGGATAAGGAGAGTTTACTGACAAAAATCACTGTGAAAGGTGAGCAATAGCAGCCTGCAGCAAATATCACTTATACCCAGTGATAACAGAGTACCTTATCAACCCAACTGTACCAGAGAGTACTGCACCAACACAAAGATTGCCCTGACACCCTATCCACACTTTAGCTGTCTTAGAGACACCCATTAGCACCCCTCCCCGACCAGCCCCTTTTATGGGGAAGTGTTGCCAGGTGGTGTGGAAACAGCTGGGGCTAACTCAGCTCACCTGGCTGCTTGGGGAAGGTACCTTTTTCCCAGCTGGACCCAGGACACCTACCTTGATGAGTCTTATGCCTGCACCTTGGGGCTGAGGCTTTTGTGGAACAGCCCTGGAAGGGACCTGACCAGGTTTCTCCTTCCTCTGAGCCATTAATTTGGGTTTCTATTTGCTATTGTCTTCTAGTGCTTCTCTGGACTTGGGATGGACCTTGGTGAGCTGATGGCTCTTTCTATGGATGTGGGAAGATCCAGGGTGGGGTATTATTTGTGTTAACCCCATGCCATTGTTTCTCTGCAGTTCTTTGTGGGTGTGTAGACAAGCTTTTATCACATAATCTTGCAGTTGACATCTTTCTCAGCCTGGCTATAGAGGTTTTAAATCTACAGTTTCCCTGGAGAGTGATACAAAGGGGGAACTTTGCCTTTCCAGTACAGTAACTGTTATTGTTTTGTATGTAATGTGTAAACATTTCAGGGATCAGAACCTGCAGACTTCCCCTTCCCTAGGAGAAGGACTTAATCAGTAACCTGTAGCCAGCAGCTTTCTCTTGGTCTCACTCCTTTTCACCTAATGAATCTTGTCTTTCTTCCTGAGTAGTGCCACAACTGCGAAAGCAGGGGAGGATGCCTTTCAACTCAGCTGGATGTAGCTTTGAACACCTAGGAGTCAAGAGGCTTCTTTTTATAAAGTAAGCCATGTCCCTCCACCTTGGTCCCTTGTCTGCCTTTGCAGGGCTTTGCTGAAAGTTTGTTGAGACCTATTGTGAATGCCCTGGATCAAGCCACACAGCACCTTTCTTCCAGCTTTCTGGGGGAACTCTTGTGGAAGCTGTTAGGCTTCTGCCTGCTCTTCAGAAATAGTAGTGTTTGGGCTGGGAGTTGCAGTGCAGCAGGTCATGGGGGTTATGGGATGCACATGACTTTCTGGGCAAGTGCTGTATCCCTGCTGCCCAGCATGTCTCAGAACTACAAAACCTGTCACAAGGTATGTGGTAACCACCTGCCCGTGTGTGGTACAGCTGCATCCCCTCTATGCCATAGATTTCTAATGTCTTTGATGCTGTGGCTCCACTGAAGCCACCATATAGTTCCTGTACTCTGGAAAAAATACAGGAAATCCATATTATTTGCTAAGACTGAGTTTTCAGGTGGAAAACAGGGACCTGGCTGCAACAGCCCAGGTGTGTGTAAGCCTTAGCTTACATCAGTGTGCTCAGGACCATCTGGGCATGCAGAGAAACAAAACCGTAGCTTATAGTCAACTTTGACAGTACGTGTGTGCTTTCAGTCTCAGGCTGCTGCTGAATAAGGGGGGTTCCAATTGTGGCTCTAAACATTAGAGATACCAAAAATTTTCCAAAGGCTTGTTTTGGATCTGGCCCTAAATAGGATGACCTGGGTAATTATAGAGCTGTCAGGCTGGATTTCCAGGCAAAAAAAAAATAAATCGCTGATACAGGAGTTGCTTCAATAATGAATTAAAGAAAAGTAATGTAATTAATGCCAATCAGCCTGGGTTTGCAGAAAATAGATTCTGTCACATTGGTTTGTAATTGCATTAAAAAGATATTAAATATGGTTACTAAAGGTAATGCATTCAGACACGTGAGGCATATCGGTTGACCACACAACACTGCATCAAGGAAATGCAATGATACAGAGACCACACGGTCCCTGTTAGCTTAGGCTGTCTCAAAATGTAATTTTAAATGAGGAATTGTGATCACACATTTTCAGGAGGATCTTTCTTAGGTTGGTTCTTCGCAGTGTACTACTAAATATTTGTTGGTACCTTTGAATTAAACATACAGTCACCACAGATACTTGCAAATGATACAAAGATTGAGGGAATAGTTAATAGCATAGGTGATGGAGTAGGATATCCACCAAAAAGGAGCTCCTCGTGTGATGCTATGTCAAAAGGACTAACAGCATGATCCCTGGAAGGATAAACAAAGACATGTTCAGCAGGACTGATGATGGGGGAGCTGGGCTTGTTCAGCCTGGAGAAGAGAAGGCTGTGGGGGGACCTCATTGCAGCCTTCCAGTACCTGCAGGGAGCATACAAACAGGAGGGGAATCAGCTTTTTAAAAGGGTAGATAATGGCAGGACAAGGGGGAATGGATTGAAGCTAAAGGAGGGAAGGTTTAAATTAGATATTAGGGGGAAGTTTTTTACAGAGAGAGTGGTGAGGTGCTGGAACAGGCTGCCCAGAGAGGTGGTGGATGCCCCATCCCTGGAAGTGTTCGGGGCCAGGTTGGATGGGGCCCTGGGCAACCTTGTGTAGATCCAGACCTGGAGGTTGGTGGCCCTGCCTGTGGCAGGGGGTTGGAACTCTATGATACTTGGGGTCCCTTCCAACCCAGAGCATTCTATGATTCTATGATGATGATGTAGTACTTCTGCTTTCATGCTTTTAGCACCTGTGCCTGGGATGCTCGTTCCAGATCTGACGTTAGCTCAGGGATATTACAAAGTAACAGCTTGTTGGACTTCCAAAGAGAACGTTAAACGGGGTTTTGATAACTGCTGGTTGTTACCTCTGTTCAGAAATGCCCTTCCATCTAGCCTGACAGTACTGTAAGTTGAAACTAGGTGCAATTAGGGGCAGGGTGAGATCTCTTCCAACCCAAAGTATTTTGTGATCCTTTTTCTAACAGATAAAGCCATTGTAGTGTGTGGCAAAGTGATGTGGCCTGTTTTATTAAGAGAGATGGATTAGACAATCACAAAAGTCCAGTGTGTGAACTCCAGCTCCCTAAAGGTATTTGTGCTGCTCACAGTTGCTCTACAGCCAGCACTAGAGGGTTTTACAACTCATTATCTCCTTGGTTATTGTAGATGTGCTGCAGAGTTGGGCTTACTCCTGTTCTGTGTATTTTTGCATACAGAGACACACAAAAGACCGTGAGCTTGGGTGATTAATTTATGATCATGTACCTATATAATAACTTAATAAAACATTACTGCTGATATGCACTTACTGTTTTACTTACATGAAAAATTCAGGTTCCCTCTGAAAATGTAGCAAAGGCACACTAAGATTTTTAGTGTCTAAAAAGAATCAGGAGCAGCATGGGAAACTAATACAGAGGATTGAATACTATAGAAATATGCTGTTCTCTTGGGTTTGTTTTGGGGTTTTTTTTTGTGGGTTGTTTCTTTTTTTTTTTTTCCTGGTGCTGAATTTATATTACAGAACTCATTGAAATGATAAAATGAAATTCTTGATTAAATACCCTGAACATTTGTTGGTACTAACAGCATAGTTAAGAACAAAACCAGTTTATGTTTCTGCATCATATCACCCACTTGTGATGTTAATGGGAGGTAAAAGCTCTGTATTATTCTGCTATCAAATGTAGCCAGGCAGCTCAGAAAAAAAACTACTTACACACAGAATACATGTATTCCAGCAACACCTTGCTGTGAAGTTATCAACTATTACTAAGAGATTCCAGTGTAACAAAGCAAATAAAGAGAAGTTTTAGTTAGTAGCTATTTTTAAGAGACTCTCTAAGAATGTTATGATTTGATGATGTGTCACCTAATAGCTTCTGTAATGTGCTGGTCTCAGTATTAAATCAAGAGAGCAGTGTTTAATGGCTGAATCGTGTATGACATCCCAGACAGCTCTTGAAATCACTGTTTCTATGGAAATTTCTACCAGGGAAATCCAGGGGCCTGAATGGATGTGCAGAAGTGTGCATGAAGTATTTTCATGCAGCACAGTGGGTTCTCAGGGATGTTGCTGAGTGAGGTGCTCCTGCTGGTAACTTACTAAAAAGCTGACTCTGCCTATCAACAGAGGAAATGACCACAAAAGGCTGGTTCTGGAAGATGAAAGAAGGGAGAGCTGGACAAAATAGTTGAAAGGAAAACGGCCAGCAGCTGTTACAGCATGAGTAAAAAGAGTTTGTTTGTTTGTTTCCCTATTGTTCAGCTGAACTTGTTGATGATCCCATTGTTTAGAGGACTGCTCCAGAGTTGTGGTATGACTTGTATCAAGCAGTGTGGTAGCGTGGTATTCTTCTGATTCTCTCTGGGGCTAAATTATGCAGGACAGGCACTGTGAATGTGGTCGTCGGGTTTCAAGGTTGTCAAGTGAAGTGAAGAAGATGAAGCTTGAAGTCTACCAGTATGTTGTGTTTGAGGGGGCGGAGAATCCCTGCTGGGCTGTGGCTTGAAGTGATCTGGCTAATTGCATAGGAATTTACCCACTGTTTGAAGGTGAAATGGGGCTAACTGCAGCTTCCTGGCTCCAAGAACTGGCAAAAATGAAAGAAAACATCCCAAATTAACTATTAAGCCAGCTCAGATGTTGCAACGCTCAGATCAAAGGTCCACTGCAATGTGGAACATCTATTCAGGGCTCGGGCATCCATCATACGTGTGTATATATACAAGCAACAACTAGCATCATCACATGAAAAAACTGTGCATACATATGAAAATTTCAAAGCAGCTATAAATCCAACGTTACATGCAAAACAATGGTGCTTCCTTGTATTGAAAAATCTTTCCTTCCTTTGTTGTGAGTCAAAAGTTTAGCAAAACTGACGTATGCCAAATTTATTTGCAAAAACTGGAGGAGATTAAAAAAAAAAATAATAAAACTTATGAGTAGCTAACAATAGTGACGCATAAGGGACTGTACTGCTCCCAGCGTTAACACACATGAGATAAAATCAACATCGTCTCAGGAAACTCTGGATCAGGCTCAGGCTCCTGGCCAGCTAAGTTACAGAAAGGCAAGGCAGCAGGATTTCACTTGAAATTCTGAGGGTTATCAGGAAAAGTGGTTAAAGGAGGAAAGGAAAAAATAGCTGTGTGTTCACCTTGTAGGAGTCTAATTTCATCCCCTACAAGCCTTCATGGATTATATCCTATAGATACATAACTATGGTGAGGCAGGCTCTCAGCTGGCGCCAGGTATTACAGCCCCCGCTGAGTTTTCTGGAGCTACATGTATTTCTTGAGGCTGAAGTTGTGGCTATTGTGAGAGTTTCTGCTTTGCTTTCCACCGGCGAGTAAGCACAAAGGCAGCGGGGTGTCAGAGCACCGGGTGCTGAAGAACAGCCCTGTGTGCTGTCATGTACATACACTCTTAGTTTTCAATAATGGCTTTTAGCTGCTGCTGCAAAACAGTTAAATTCATCATGTGTCAGGTCAGAGGAACACCAGGACACTGATGGGGAGGGTGTGTGTCTCACTTTTTAAAGGCAATGTTGAACAAAAATAAACTTCTATGCGAAAAATATTTTTGAATAACATTGCCTAGCTCCAAGTCAGAGACTTAAAAACAGGCTGGCTGCCTAGGGATTGTCTCCCTGCTTAATTCCACTTTCTATTAACAGAGGGACTACTACAACCGTTCAAAACCAACCAAAACGTTTCAACACATCTTTTATCACCGCAAACATGCTGCTTTGCTTTTTCACTCAGAAGTTATTGATCTATTTTTATTCATGCTTTTAGGAAAAAAATAATTAAAAAAAGAGCTTTGTAGAGATGTTTAGTCTGAAAGGCAAAATTCTGGGAAATCTAGGGGGAATTAGAAAATACCTGCTGGAATGCAAGTGGCTTGTGTGGTTTTACTGCAGGCATTCCTGTGCACCCTGCCTTGAGCAGTGGGACACCTGTAGTGCTGCTCCCCTCTGGGGCCCAACTTTGTGCTAAAAGATCACCCTCGTTTATGTTCTTTGGTAGGTTCCAGAGCAGAGGAAGCCAAAGACTACTCCCATCTCCCATGTCCTTTGAGCCAAATGCCTCAAAGGAAAACGCCCAAAGATCAACAACACACAAAGGGCAGCTGTGCTGGATGCAGCAAATGGCGAGTGCCATGTTGGAAGATGCTTTGGAGCTGAGCCACCAAAGTTAAGCGTGCCGCTGTTTAGCCCAGCTCTGGGCCTGGGAATGATTCTGCTCCCTCACGTTGCGTTCTCAGAAAGTTTCTAAGTTTCAAGTACAGATCATATGTGTGCACACTGGCCCACTGTGGCCAGGGATCTTTCATTTCAGAGCAACATCCACCTTTTTAAGAGTGATCTTCTTCAGCTCTGTTTTTCTAGTTAGCTGAAAGAACTGGGGCTGTTCAGCTTTGAGAAAAGAAGGCTGAGAGGGGATCTGATCAACGTTTATAAATATCTCAAGTGTGGGACACAGGGGTTAATGGCCAGCCTCTTCTCAGTGGTCTGTGGGGACAGGACAAGGGGCAATGGCCTCAGGTTGGAGCACAGGAAGTTCCGCACCAACATGGGGAAGAACTTTTTCACAGTGAGGGTGACAGAGCCCTGGGACAGGCTGCCCAGGGGGGTGTGGAGTCTCCTTCTCTGGAGATATTCAAGACCCATCTGGACACCTACCTGTGCAATGTGTCCTAAGGAACCTACTTTGGCAGGGGGGTTGGACTCTATGATCTCTTGAGGTCCCTTCCAACCCCTACAGTTCTGTAATTCTGATACCTTCCTCCCAAAACCACTCCATCCCCTTCCAGTTTCACATTGGCATGAAAACTTAACACCCCACCACTCGGCTGTCCATCATTAAGAGCCGGAACGCCTCTTCCTTATCTGAAACTATATCACTTCCATCTCAAATCGCAGTAATTAGCCTCCTCTCCCATGCTGGAAGTGGAAATCCCAGGGAAGTTCGTAACTGGAGCAGCCTGCGTTCATTTCCCAAGGCCATTTTCCAAGCCGGTTAATTTGGGGATGAGAGGCGGTCGGCGCGGACGTTTCCTAAGCGCCAAGAGAAGTTGTTAAAGCCGGACGGGGCCAAGGCAGAGGCCGCTGCGCGCCCCGCGGGGAGCGGGGCTGCGCGCCGCTCTGGGCCCCGCCGCCGCTGAGGTACTCGCAGAGAAACCTGCCGGGACGCCCGCAGGCTGAGAACAGCTCCGGCAATCCCCCGGCGGCACCTGGCAACTGAAGCGCGCCTTTGCCGGAGGGAGGGAAGCAGTTTCGGGAAGCCGCGTTTCCCTACGCCGTCCTCCGCTTCCCTCCCGCCGGTGGCGTTCCCTCCCACCCCAATCCTCCCGATCCCGCCGCGCTGTCCCCGCCTGCCGCCGCGCCCGGACAGCCGCGGGGGCGGCCTTGCGAGGCGGCCCCCCTCTCAGTCGCCGCGGGAGCCGACAGCCGGCAGCGGGGGAGGAGCGGAGTTACACAGCGCGGCCGCTCGCCTCCAGTCCGGCCGGCTCTGCGGGGAGGCGGCTGACGGAGCGGACTGCGGGCGCGCCGGGCGGGGCCGCCCCCGGGCCTCTCCCGCCGCCCCGCGGCATGGTCGCGCCCACCCCGCGGCGCCCCCGCCCCGCGCCTGCCGCCCGCCCGCTCCGCCTGGGCCAGTGGGAAGATGGATGGGCACGTCCTGGGCTGGATCGTCCTCCTGTGGCTCGCAGGTAGGGCCGCGGGTTGCCGCGCACGGGCGTCCCGGCGGCCCCGACGTGCCTGTGCCGCGCTCGGCGGGCACTCCGTCCTCCTTTAGGGCGAAAACGAGAGGTTGGGGGAAATGCCCGGCGGGGTGCGGGAGGGCAGCCGCGGGGGGAGCTAGCGTGGGGGCTCTGTGTGTGTGGGGGTTGTCTTTTCGGAGGCGTCTCGCGGCGCAGTTTGCGGAGACTTCGCCGAGAGGACTGGTCTCGCTGGGGACGTGGGGAGGCAGCCGGAGCTTCCTGCCTGCCCGGGCCCCATCGGGGGGGCAGCGGGGGCAAGTCTAAGGGGCCCCTGGCACACATGTCTGAGGGGAGCGCTTGGGCCGCTGTTTACCGGGGAACGGCGGGAGCCAAAGGGGCACTTGTGGAGGGGAAGGTGGGCGCCGGCCCGGGAAGGCAGCAGGAACGCGGGGGGAGCTGGAGTGTCCTTGGCTGCGGTGCAGGGAGGATGGCGACAACGCTCGGTTCAGCCTGCCCGCCCAAGCCGGGCTGAGAACAATTGGAGGAACTTCTCCTTTCCCCACGTCCCGGCTCTACACGACGCCCGACAGATGTATGAGAGGAGGGGACTGCTCTGCCCCGGCTTCCAGGGCGGCAGGATCCGGCCTTCCCGGTGATGGTGTAGCTGTGCCCAGGCCTTTGTGAGCGCAGGACGGGACAGCCTCCCCCCCAGCGCAGCTCGCCGGCCACCTTTTGCCCGTCCGACTCTCACAAAGGTCGGGCAGACCCTCCCTAAGCGAGGGGGAGGGGAGCCGGAGGCGAGAGTAGAGAGGGCTGAGCGATGGGGAGAGGGCAGGGGGAACAAGCTGAAAAGGGGCTGGGTCTGCGAGCGGGACAGCGAGGAAGGGAGAGGGTAGGGATTACAGCAGAATGGAAGCGGCGGGGCAGGCGGGAATTGGGGAGGAAGAGAGCGAGCCCTGTCAGGACAGAGGCAGGATCGGCTCCTCTGAGCCGGTGCAGCAGCCAGGCACAAGGCAGGAGCAGGAGACTTTGGGAATAGCTGCAGCAGGCTGACTTAGCCAGGCAGGCTGGTTACAGGCTGAAAGAAGAAACAGACACACTTGGATTAAGTGGCATGTATTTCCCACCACCACCAATGTATCCCACAAAAAAGACCTCAGGCTCTTCCCTCTTCCTATTCAGATTTAGGATTCACAGGGAGTAAATTCAGCTTTTAGTCATAACACCTCTCTCCCACCACCCACCCACCCCTTTCCTTGCTTTTTCACTCTGAGTCATCTTCAACACCAGTGCCTGCCTACTGCTCCCTTCCAGGGTTTCACGGCCTCATCTGGGGCTTCGGCAGCTTCCAGCTCATCCTCCCTCGTTGCCTCCCTCCCTACCATTTGTCTGCTTCCAAATGTATCCTGCTTCACTGAGTTGGTCCGGAGTGCCACTGCACCCACAACTATCACTCCTTTCCTACTAGCCATAGTAGTATGCTGATAAATAGCACCTAGGGACTGGTAAAGGAGTACCCGGTGTAGATAAACATGACATTACATCCCTCCCTCTTTAAAAAAGATCTTTGTTATCTGGACATGTCTGGCTAGATCAGGACTTTCCTATCCAACTTAAAAGGCTGAGTTATTGGCACCTTCCTTTCTCCCTTCCTCCTCCTCCTCCTCCTCCCCATCCCCCCTGCGCCCCCCGCCCCGCCAAGATAGCTTGTGATTACTGGCAGCCACTGCCGTTTTGAGCATTCAAGGTCTATGCAGAGTGAGAGGTACCACTGCAGCAGGAAGACCTTCCAGTCCCCTCTAGCCTTGGGCTTTTGAGACAGGACTGTCTGCCTCTGGTGCTAACTGCTGGCAGGCAGCGGCTTCCGGCGGGCAACAGGTTAGCGCTGGCCGTGTGCTGAGAGATGGAGGCATCCGCGCTCAGCCTGCTGCCTTCGGCTGCTGCTGCCCAGCCATGGAGCAGACGATGCTGTCCTCTTCCATGGCTGAGAGAAAGCAGGCAGAGGTGTGTGACTGTGTACGTGTGTGCACGGAAAAGGGAGAGAGGCTAGCGAACATGGATTCAACATTTTCCCTCTCCCCAGTGGCTGTGCAAAGGAATGAAAGGTCTGCACCAAGGTAAGGAGCCCTAATCCAGTCAGAGTGGTACACTCCGCCCTGGGAAAGAGAAGTGGGGGTTGGGAGGTGGAGGGGCCAGGGTAAGAGAGTGGAAGATGGGGCGGAAGCAGGGAGACAAAAGGGAGCAAGAAAGAGAGAGGCTCTCACCCCCTTCTCTCTCCTCCTCCCTCCTTGAGGTGGGCTGAGAAATTTCTAATCAGCACTCACAGTTCCTTTCCTCCCAGCAATAATTCCTCTCTGTCCTTTGTTTATCTTTAATTTTTGGCTCTTGCATTTGTCTTTTTTGTTTAGCTTTGTGCATTGTGACTTCTTACTGCGATTTCAAAAAACCTTGTCTGAGGTACAGTGGATTTTGTTAGTCTTCCTTCTGCCTTTCTCCCATGTGCCTAAAGCTAGTGTTTTGATAACAACAGCAAAAGAATGAGGAGCAGGTCATCTTTTATTCCTTCCTGTGAAGTGGCACAGGTTAGGATATGTATGGGGCTGCGTTCTTCTCATTCTAGAAAAAGAATTTTTCAAGTATCCTTAAGCCCCTGTGTAAAGCTCGTTCTTTTAAACCCTCAAGCGCAGCTTGATTCTGGAATGAATCCTCTCCTTGTGTTTACCATTACTGTTATTAATGCTGTAATTTCTTATGCATTTAAAACTAGAGGGAAGTGTTGCACTGGATGCTGAACTCCAGTTTTACCTACGGAATGAGCAGAGCAAATCTTTTTCTGCCTTGTGACTCAGGCTAAGCTTGGAAAGATTGCAGTGAGGAGACTGTCCTCCTTAAAATGCAGTCTTCCCTCCCTGCTAAGTGATTTTTCACCAATAATTGAGCACCGGGTACCTGTTCACTCTCCCTGTGCAGAAGAGCCACTAAGTGCAATGGTAAAGTACAAAGGCTGGTATGTTTACTACCTGTTTTCTCAGCCACAGTTGAGGAGGGCAGGTAGAAGGGTCATGCTGGAGCTCAGCTATGCTTTGCTGTTTCCTGGCCAATTGAACAGACTTGGGAAGTCAGGGAAAAGATGGGCTGTTTTATCTGCTTTGATTTAAGGTATTCATCTGACTCCCCTTGACAGGCTTCATGCAGCATAAGTGTAGTGTAACTGGGAAGAAATCTCACTTTTTTTTTTAACCTTTTATTCCTGTGAGATCACCTTGGGTGGGACTGGTGCCAGTGGTAATCCTGATACCATTCTACAGATGGATGTTAAGGCTTGGTGTTGCAAGGCTTAGAGAGACTTTTCCTATTTTTTTCCCTTTGTTCTCAGGCTTCTGGTGCTGACCAATTGCTGAGTGATAGTTCAGGCCATTAATTCTGGGATGCTGAACCAAGACTGTAAACCATATGCCATTGCCAATTGTAACAACTTTCATACAGTAGTAAGGGTGGATTTGATTTGCTGACTGCAGCTGACATAATTCACCTGAAAACATCCAGGCTGAATGAATGCGTGTAAGGGGCAGGTTGTGAGAGAGTGTAATGAGTGCAGGGATGCAGGTGAAGAGAGACCTGTAGCTGGAAAAGCCCATGAAATATCCTGAGCTCTCGTGAGAGCTCTTAGGCAGTCCTTGCCATTTCAGGGCTGTCTCCCTCCCCAGAGAAGACAGGAGCATGGGGTGTCTGGGAGGACAGCAAGAAGGATCCTTATGGGTCTCTTCCAACTTGAGATATTCTGTGATTCTGTAATAGTGCAATATCTACTGCAGTTTGCAGAGTCTGTGGTTGGTTGAGCCTGGCTGGAGGCCAGATGCCCACCAAAGCTGCTCTATCACTCCCCTTTTCAGCTGGACAAGGGAGAAAATATACATTGAGAGGCTCAGGAGTTGAGATAAGGACAGGGAGAGATCATTCCCCAATCAGCATCATGGGCAAAACAGACTCAACACACTGAAACCAGAGTCGGGTAATGAGAAGTAAAACCAGATCTTAAAACACTTCCTCTCACCCCTCCCTTATTTGCAGACCCAACTTTATTAATTTCTCTTCTTTCCTCTTTCCCAGGTTTCACATGGGGAGGGAAGGGGAATGGGAATGGGGGTTTTGGTCAGTTCCTCACAAATTGTTTTCCTTGTTAGTGGGGTGGGGAGCATTCCTCACACCCTTCCTCTGTCTCCCAGCCACAGGAGACAGTCCTCCATAAGCTTCTCCAATGTGAATTCTTTCCCATGGGGCTTCAGCTCTTCATCAACTGCCCCAGCATGGGTCCCTGCTATGGGATGCAGCCCCTTAGTCCCAGACTGTACCAGCCTGGTCCCCCCACAGAGTCACAAGTCTGCCCAGCAAACCTGCTCCGGCATGGGCCTCTCTCCACAGGCTGCAGGTCCTGCCAAGAGCTTGCTCCAACATGGGTCACAGCATCTTCCATATGTCTCCATCTGTTCCAGCCTCTCCACAGGGTGCAGGTGGGATCTCTGCTCCCTGTTATCTTCCATGGGCTTCAGGGGGACAGCCCTCTCCAGCATGTGTTTCTCCACAGGCTGCAGGGGAATCTTTCTCTCTGGCAACTTCCTCCCTTCCCTTCTTCCCCAGCCTTGGTGCCTGCACAGTTTCTTACATCTTCTCACGCCCTTCTCTGGTGGAAAAAGCGGTGGCTTGGGGTGTTTTTTCCCTCTTTAATATGATTCCCAGAGGCGCTGTGACTGTTGCTGATGGGCTCGGCCTTGGTCAGCAATGGGTCCGGCCTTGAGCCCAGCTGGTGGTTACTCTGTCCGGCCCAGGTGAAGCTTCTAGCTGCTTCTTGCAGAAGCCACCCCTGTAGTCCCCACCCCCTTCCACCAGAACCTTGCCATGCAATGCCACAGCACGCCTACACAGCACTTATACAGAGTGGGTTTGGTTTTTTTTCTGAAGTTCCATGCTGTGAAGGCTGGGTGTGCAAGGGCATGCTTTTCTCCAGGGTTTTGCCCTTTTCCAGGTTAAGGATTTGGGGAACTGAAGTTCTCGGTTTTACCATGGAGCTGTAATAAGCAGTGCCGTGCTTTTACCTCAGCTGCAGCTGACCTATTTAGGCACTGGTTTCTTGCTGACTAAAAAAGTTGACAATTAGTGGCCACGGAGCTAAGAACACAAGTCTGATAGAAACCAGACCGAGACATCCAATTCATTTCCCATAAGCCACTCAACACAATCTGATGGTGATGGCTTTTGCTGATAAATTGTGTGGATTGGATTTAATCCAGCAGAAGTAGGCAAGAACTTGTACAAGACAATCTCATTGATCCCACAGGCTCTCCATTCACTTGTTTACACATCTGTTTATAATCTCTCTGACTTTTCAGTCTCAAAACCCAGATCTTGTGCTTCCTGGTTCAGGCTTGATCCACATCTGAAAGTGTGGATGGCGTACCTGTATTCAGCAGGGGGAAAGAACATTTTTCATTGATGCACAGTAGCCAAGGTGCAACAAAAAAAGAAAGATAAAACATCCTTTTGCCCAACAGTTTATTTTGTCGGGGGAAGTGATGCAAGCTACCTTAGAAACACTATCTCTTACCAATGAAGGTATGATTTTCTGCCAAAGCCCTTAAGTATAATCTAGAAGTAGTTTTCCTGAGATGGCTGGTTCAGGGTCCAGGGTCTGTCCTGTATGCACGACTGCCACTTCTGTCAATCAGAGTGCGTCATCTGGGGATGTAATGTTGGTAGATTCATGGCATCAGCTCTCCAACCTCAGGCAAGTGGTAGTGTGAGCCAAGTAGTTGTGAAGGAGATGTGATGCATACACAGATAGGGAGACCCATTCTGGCCTGAAGAATAATGTGTGCTGCCTTCTTTTGGACACAGATCTTATTTTATGTGCTAGAAGGATGCTGTCCGAGACTTAATATGCTGAACTACAGTATTTGGCTTTGCCATTATTTACAGGGATTAGTGCTTCAGATCAACTTTATTCTAACTAGGTGATCTCTAAGGTCCCTTGCAACCCAAACCGTTCTCTGATGCTATTCATAAAGGTTAACTTAAGGCTGTGTAGTGAAAATAAATCTTCCTGGGATTCCTCTAGCCTCAGGGAGGCATAGGCTGTTCTGGAGGGCAGGAGAGAAAAAAGAGTCTGAGTTATTACCTTGCAGTTGCCTTCTCACTTGTACTTATGGAAGAAGGCATTTATGAAGATCAGGCTCAGAAGGCTCAAACTTGCCTTTACAAATATGCCCTTTGTAATAACTTCCTGAAATTTTCTTTAATCACCACTAAAAGGTGTTAGCGGTAGCTTGTGTGTAATGCTGATTTTGCATAGTTTGAATGCATAATCTGAGGGCAGTTTAAGAAGAGAATCAGAGGAAGGAGACACAGACATTGCCCATGAGAAACAGACAAACCCCATACAATTATATTTCTGAAGTGAGATTGTTTTTAAGCTCTTTCTGTGTGTGTGTGTGTGTATGTAGACATATGCACAGACAGACAAAGCTGTGGGTTCTTTTTATTTTCTGAGAGTAAGGATATCTGTGTTTTTAAGATGCACTTGATTAATATTTGCAGACCTTTTTCTGGGGATTTAGGAGAACAAGAAAGAAGGAAATCAAAATTGTCGTGCAGTCATGAGACTCCCACAAGCTAAATTTTTCCTGTGAAAGTTCAGACACTCTGAAATTCACAATGAACAGGTTGCTTCTCTGGAGTGCAGGAATTACATTTCCATGATGACTTTGAAATAAGGGCTAATCTTGCTCTGTCTGCATTAGTCAAAACATAGCAGAGCACAATTCAGTTTCTTTTAGTCTTACTTGTATTAAAATAGACAAAAGAGCTATCACTGTACTGTCACTAAGCTTGTCATCCTCATCATCAGTACAGGCTGGTAGATGAAGTGGTAGAGAGCAGTCCTGCAGAGAAGGACTTTGGGGGTGATGGTGGATGAGAAGCCCAACATGAGCTGACAGGGCGTGCTCTCAGGCCAGAAGGCCAGTCATATCCTGGGCTGCATCAAAAGCAGTGTGGCCAGCAGGTCAAGGGAGGTGATTCTGCCCCTTTACTCTGCTCTCGTGAGACCCCACCTGGAGTACTGTGCCCAGTTCTGGAGTCCCCAACATCGTGGAGCTGTTGGAACAGGTCCAGAGGAGGCCACAAAGATAATCAGAGGGCTGGAGCCCCTCTCCTATGAAGACAGGCTGAGAGAGTTGTACTTGTTCAGCCTGGAGAAGAGAAGGCTCAGAGGAGACCTTATAGCAGCCTTCTAGTACCTGAAGGGGCCTACAAGGAAGCATAAGGGACTTTGTAGAAGGGCATGGAATGATAGGATGAGGGGGAATTGGAAAGGGGTAGATTTAGATTGGATATTAGGAAGAAATTCTTCACTGCAAGGGTGGTGAGGCACTGGAACAGGTTGCCCAGGGAAGTGGTGGCTGCCTCCTCCCTGGAGGTGTTCAAGGCCAGGCTGGATGGGGCCTTGAGCAGCCTGGTCTAGTGAGAGGTGTCCCTGCCAATGGCAGGGGGTAGAACTTGATGATCTTTAAGGTCCCTTCCAACCCAAACCATTCTATGAACCTTTTTCACATCTTTCACTCTGCTCTGTAAACAGCCCAGAGTTCTGTCCTGTGATACACCTGAGGCATTTCTCACCTTGGCTAATGTCTTAAGGATTTTTGAAGTCAGCAGGTTCTTCTTGAAGTTGAGGAAGCAGACCTCTGTAATTCACATGTGTGGACATCACTGATAGATGTGAAGCCACCACTGTCTTCAGGCTGTTGCACAGCTAGTTGGCCTTTTTGATGAATGCTGTTACAGCAGTGACGTATGGCATGAATCCATTCCGATTTGTTTTTTTGGCAGAGGAAGTAACAGGTGTATAATTTCCCAGTTCAGCCATATATAATTATATATAATTTGTCTTAAATAGATACAGAGTTTCCACTGCTCCAGTCTCCCAGTCTGAGGCACTGTGTTGCTCTTAAATGCTATTTCTGGAAAGGATCCAAAAACAATACTTCAGAAGTTACTGAAGAGTTTGGAATGGGATACAGAAGATGCCAGATAATGTACTGCAGGTCTCTCAAATGAGCTTGGGTTGAGAAAGAATTCTTGTGTTTTCCCACAAGCTGTTTTTCATGATACAGACATTCACATGGGGGTAGGGTGGGGAAAGTTGGTCAGATGAGAATTTGCTAAAGCTCAGCTAATCATTTATTAAAGCAGTCCCTGGCTTGCCAAACTTATTATTCTCATTAACATGGAAGGAGGGCTATGGTGCGTGGTTAGCTGAAAGCAGTGTGTTTACAAAGCAGTGTACTTCGTTCACAAGGGAGAGATTTAAATATTCACCATGTCACTGTTTTATCCCTGAAGTTGAAGTAACATGATGAGTCACTTGATCAGCTTGTGTCACATGCTGGCTTTGGCCACAGGCTGCTTGGGGTCAGGCATAGAGTTGCCAGCCATGGGTATGACCTGGAACCGTTTTATTTTCGAGGTGTTCTTCAGTTCTTGCATTCAGACGCAACCCAGGAAGCATGGGTCTCTGGGTGGGGGAGAATAAGACATCATCACCACTTCGCTCACCTGAGAAGCAAGTAGTGATGTTCTCCTAGTGCTGCATGGCCCCCACATTTGTACCCCTCTAGTCCCTCCCTGGGAAAAGGAGGCCTGGCAGAAATCTCCCAGCTGCTATTTCTTGAGTTAGCTCTCTGCCTACACCTCAGGGAAGTGGAGGAGCTGCCTCATACCCTTTCCTCTCCTGTGGGAGCATCATGTTGGGACCTCAGCTGTGTTTTGTGGTACTCTGGAGAACACTTAGGCTTCAGCATTTGGATTTGGGTCCAGGCACTTCTGGCAAACCTAATGGCATCTCCTGTGCAACTTCCCCATGGCACAGGTACGATATGTGGCACTCGTTATGTGTGTAATACAGCATTCCCATGCGAATGCCATTGCACCCTTGTGTGCTGCAGGCCTTCACGTAGTAGTCTCCAGGGTCAAATCCTGCCTAGATCAGTAACTCTTTTGTTAGTATCAGGGACTGTCTTGCCTTTCTGAAACATGCTTTTCCCTAGGTTCTGTCTGTACTCTGTTTTTTATTGGCTTTGATGTGATTTATAGTTTGGGCATTGATAACTTGCTGGAATGAATATTCAGTGTTGGTCCAGCCTCTTCACTTTCCTTTGGTTCTGACCATGAGATCTCTTGCTTGCTTTTGCTTTTCAGGTCTGCAGCTGACTCCAACTTGACCTTGTCCACCTTCATGCTTGCTGTTCTCATGTACTGTTGATGCATTTATTGTCTGCTTTAAGCTCCAGTGCTTTAGTCTGTGCCCTCTTTTTTTCCCATCCTAAAGATATCTCCTGTCATTTCACTTTCTTTTGCCAGCTTCCATCTCTTTTTCATTTCTAGTTTCTGGAGCAGGTGGTTTATTTTTGCTGACTCCATTTCCTCTCCTCTCTACATCATTTCTTAATCTCCTGCAACCTGGCTTCAGCCCTTGGAAATTATTTTGACCTAGGCTGAGATACCTTCTTCAGCTTCTCCCAGCTGGATGTAGGTTTTCTGCTTCCATGGTTGTCATCCTGCTTATCCTTCTGCTTCCCATACTTACTCTGATACTTCATCCTTACTCTTGTCTGTTTTTATCTTTCTTGGCATTTGCCCTTCTCTCATACTGCTTCCTGACATCAAGGGAGCCTTTTTTTTTTTTGTGTGTGTGTCTTTGGTCTTTCATTCCTTCCTGAGCATCCCCTAAGTCCATCAGTCCCTCCTGATGTTACGTAAAGACCCTCTTCTGCTTTATTCCCATGAACGTGTCCTCTTTTTCAGTGTGCAGTGCTCTGGGCAGTGGGATATGTGGTGACTGGGTGTAGGGACCTGCCATCATCAACGATTCCCTTGCTGGACCTGGTTTCCTTTTCTCATGCAAGCTGCCACCCTCAGGCCCTGCTGCCCCTCAGCTGCAGAGCGCCCGGGGTTCCAAAAGTCTTTTCTTAGGTGCCTCCTCCTTGCCTCTGGGCTGTTCCTGTGTCCACAGGCCAGCACACCCCTGCTTCGCAGAAAGCATCAGCATGGTTTTCCAGTGTTGTGTAAATGTTCCCTTGGTCGTTGCTGCCTGCAGTACAAGAAGGAAGCAAGCAATGGAGGGCATGTGTGGGAGGTGTTGGCCATTTCCCTGCAGGTAGATGGGAGTACCTCACTCTCCCAAGGGCTCTCTGCTGGCATTGCCTTCTGACTCTTGGCTTCTCCCGAAGCTACACAAGGATGTGGTGGCAGTCCCATGCATCTTCTCTGAGGCCTTCATACATCAGCTCCAGGCTGCAGCTCTCCTGTCAGCTGGTAGATAAACATTATGTGTGGAGATCCATCTCCACCCTGGGAATGTGAAAAACTTGAGTGTTTGGGCCATTTTTCTCCACACCTCCCACATGGAGCAATTTCTCTCAGTGCTACATGCCAGCCCTGGCAGGAGCTTTGTGATTTGGATCCACTTCTTCCTGTATCTCCAAAGTTTGGCAGAACAAGCAGCACTAACTGGGCACCAGTGCACAACAGGCTGGGCCAGGCTCTGTGTGCTGCTTGACTTTCAAAGAGGAGGTGTGATGCCACCAAAATTGGAGGGAGGTGCGATTTACTCTTCATTTGGATTGTTAGGAACTCAGGATCTGCCCCCTGAGGCTGACCTGCTGTGGAAGTAGAGTGTGGCCATCCCTAAAATATATCTTCCTTATCTGTGACCCTGCCGCAGAAGCTGTGAATCATCACACCACTCTGCGGAGTGCAAGGGTGCTACATTTGAACCTCCAATCCTATTGTACTGTATTTTTCTTTGTGGTTGTAGGCTGTGGAAAAAAGCAAATTTAATTCTGCTGCCACCATCCTTGCTTGCATACATTGGGGAGTTTTGCACCCTGGCACCTGAAACAGATGGACATTTTAATTTTATGTATGTGGGGAGAACGATGCTGTGATGAAATGCAGTAGCTCCCTCTTCAAGCAGTGCCAAGGCATATGACTCTCATGTTTCTGTCTTTTAGCTGAGGTGGAAGGGTTGCGGGTCTCCGTGCCTGAGAAGAAGAAGGTGGCAATGTTGTTCCAGCCTGCTCTGCTCCGCTGCCATTTCTCTACTTCTTCCACCCAGCCAGCAGTGGTACAGTGGAGGTTTAAATCTTACTGCCAGGACCGGATGGGAGAAGCTCTGGGTATGGCGACTTCTGGTTTACAAACAATGAGCAAGAGGAACCTGGATTGGGATCCCTACCTGGACTGTGTGGACAGCAGGAGGACAGTCCGCGTCGTGGCCTCCAAACAAGGATCTGCTGTCACTATAGGGGACTTCTATAAGGAAAGAGATGTCAGCATTGTCCACGGTAACTCTGCTACCTCAGCGATGCTTGGTGGGGGTTGGAATGGACCCGTAGCAATTTGGGAGACTAGAGGCTGCCAAAAATTGTTCAGTTAGCTCCCTTAGAAAAGGCCTCTGGAAGGGAGCTGTTGTGTATCAGACATTTGGGATTCAACCAACCAATCCTAAACCCAAAGGTCATTTCCCTTGGCGCTTCCCTTCCTATGACTCCATGTAAGTCTCCAGCCCTGATACAGTATTCTTTTCCCTTTGATGAAGTGGAAGGCTTTTATTCCTTGCTTCTGCATATACATTTTCCTTAACAAAGGAGTGCCAGCTCATACCAGAGAGGTATGAATTCAGTCTCTGCAGAATAGCTTTTTATTTCTTGCAAACTCCACCTTTTGTGGGTTTGTTTTTTTTTCCTCAGTTCCAAAATATGCTTCATGTTTGCTCAATTCTGGACTTCACCCGCTTACCCCTGTCATGAAGCTAAACCCACACAGCCTTGGGCATTGTGAAAGGAAGAGATTTCCATGGCGTGAAGTCAAATTGGGTGGAGATGGCGGGGTGTGGGGGTGTGATGTGTCCCAAAACATTTGGGCTGGAAGACTTCTTGAGAAACCCCATCTCTCGAAAGTACATGGCTTCTGCTTGGGGCTCAAGTCTACCAAGCCAGAAATGGAGGCTCCTTGGTATAGGGAGCATGTGATCAGCTTCAGCAAGGGGAAGTGCTTTCCTTTATCTCCATGTAACCTCTTTGGTGGATGGCTGAAGTGCTGTAGAGGAGATGCTGTCTAAGCCCTTCTTGCATGGCGCGAATACTGGTGGGACCTCAGGCCTTAGGCCATAGGAAGGACAGAGAGGGACATTAGTTACCCGTTCTGCTCTCAGCACTTGCAGAATGAGCTGCCCCTGCAGCATTACCTGCCTTCCCACTTAACAGCCAGAGTTGAGAGCTGTCTGTTTTTTCTTGAATACTCAGATACTCCAGATAACATTAACCCCTCTTCTTAGTAAGGAAATGAGATGGATTTGGGACACAGAGATGGATGCCATGGTTTCAACACTTCACTCTTCCTATAGGTGTTGGAGGGAGAGCCTGACTCTTCTTTGCCTTTCAGATGCAGACCTTCAGATTGGGAAGTTGATGTGGGGAGACAGTGGGCTCTATTACTGCCTGATTATCACGCCAGATGATGTGGAGGGCAACAATGAAGAATGGGTGGAGCTGCTTGTGCTTGGTAAGCCCTCTTGCCAGATTGCTTTTTCAGCAGACCGCTGATACATATCTTCCCTTCTGCTCCCTCTGCTCTCTCTACATGCCTGTGCACCATATTACTATAGGTGTAAGATCTATGTGAAACAGTCACCGCAGTACCTTCACCATTGCCTTGCACCTTGTGCAGTCATTCACACCTAGGCAAAGTGGGTGGCAAACACTACCAAACCAGAATAGTAATGTTTACACCCACGCTGCTCACACATTACACAGGCATAAATGACTACAGAAAGTGCAGGGCTGTGGAGAGTCAGAGCCCTTGCTTTTAAGGCACAAAACAATAAACTTGCAGCAAAGTGAACACTTGAGACAGTCTTTTAAAAGAAAAGACACCCAGAAGACATGGAGCTGTATGCTTCTTGCAGTCTTTTCACATTGTCTTCATCCCACTCTTCTGACCTGTGAGGATATGAAGGAGCACTGCATTTATCTGAGTGTGTCAATTTGGGAAAGATTTCTCTCTGCCTAATTATACTTGTCCAGTTAGAGGTGCAGTTTCACAGTCGCCTTAATCAGATCTAAGCTGTTGCTGCCACTAAAAGGACCTGCTCTCTCTCTGATGGGCACACTTGGCTCTGTGTTTCTGTTAGCTCCTTTGAGCAGTGTGGTGAACAGGATCAGTTTCTTTCCTATTTGCAAGGTTAACTTTCAGTGGTGGCTTCCACAATCCAGTTTGCTGTAAAGGTCAAAAAAGCACCCATCCCAGCTAGGGGAAAGGAGCAGAGTGAAACGGACCTTTCAGGGGTATTTGCTGACACTGCCTTGAGCCAGCAGTAGTACTTCATGCCTAGACTGCCCCAGGAGAGTAAGATGAGTTTTTTCCAACTTGCCTTAAGAGCTGCTGGCACCAGTGTTTGTCTGAGCAACACACTTGCATGGTTCTTGGATGTACAGAATCTGTGAAGGAAATGTTAAAAAGCTTGGGTCTGTAGTGTGGAGGTGATATGTAGAGGTGTATGATAGAACATGTCTGTCTAGTGCCCTTGGTCTCAGGGATAAGGTCAGAGTTTAATTGGCATTTAAATTTGGAGCTGTAGTTGTCATCACAAAGTGAACCAGACTGAATGTCTTGGGTGAGAGACCATAACACTGTCATCACCTCCCCTCACTCCTTCAGATGTCAGTCAAGCAATGGACAGTTGGCAAATGGGTGCCTCCAGAAAACACTGTTGTCATACCTGTGTCTAAATGGACGGTGTGAGGGCATCACAGGCCCAGGGCTGACCTGTGTTAGTTCAGGTGGGGTTATCTCTGCCAGGTGGCAGATGGAGCTGTTATGTAGCCTCTCCAGAGGAGCTGTCTGGCTGCATGGTGATGGGCTGCTGGATTTTGTCCCTTCTTCACCTTCCTGTCCAGGATTTGGTGTCTTCTCTTATCTGTGTCTACAGCAGTGCTCAGATGCCAGTGATGAAACAGTGCCATGGTAACAGGAAAAATGTGTTTTTCAGTGTGTACAGAAGACTATGGGGAAAGGAGGGTGTGTGTGTGTGTGTGTGTAACAAAGAACTGCCCTTCTCCGAGGCTGTCTTGATGCCCCTGGCCCCAGTTCCCTGTGGCTGTGCTGGGAGGAAACCCCTAGCTCAGGCTGTGTGACCTTGACCACATCTGGTTTTCTGTTCACCGCAGCCTGCAGGTCTGACCTCATGCTTTCTGCAGCGCTCTGCTAAGCTTGGCAGTGGCAGGGAAGCATACGTGTCGTGGGCATACTTTGTTCTGCCTTATGCTGCTCCGTGCAGCTCGTGTGTATTGCTTTTCCTGGGCGGTGTGTGCAGAGGCAACGTTCCAGCTCTTGCAGCAATTCCAGGTTATGTACCCATTTTCCTTCCTTCACACCTTATTCTCCTTCCTTCCCTTCCCACCTTTTTTTTTTTTACTTTCAGCCTTTGCTAGTGTTTTTTTTCTTCCTTTCCCTTTACCTCTCCCCGTTGATAGCTACAGGAGGAGGCAGGCAGCGGTGAAAATACCATTTGTTAATGCACCAGCTTCTTCTGGGACATTTTATATTCCATCCCACTGCTCTGCTAGGTATTAGTGACTTTCAGGGAGACAGTGAGTACAGGTGTCAGTCTGACTCCCCAGTCCTAGGGAACGTGTGGTAAAAGGGTTCTGTTTGCTGTTTCCTGCTCTTTGGGTGGAACCCCGGTTCCCTTCTCAGAGCAGTTGGAGCAGCAGAGGGGTAGTATCTGAGAGAGACACTGTGATTCCCACAGCACATTGTTCCCTGCTGACAGTGGTCTTTCAAATAGAATTTACATTGTTTATTTTGAGGTTGCTGCATGATTTAGGCATAGATTAGAATTTTAAATAGAGCAGAATGGAAAAGGAAATAGGAAAATATCCCTTCTTTTGGTATTTTTGCCAAGATGAGAAGTGTCTTTAGGTTAGAGAAAGGTACTGCTAGGCAGGACAGTTTGCTATCATATAGAAACCTTGAAAGGTCTGAGAGGCAAAAATGGTAAATACCTAATAACATCAAGTGATTAATGGAAATTTGCGTAGCCAAAAGTGGAGTGCTTTTACACAGCAAATTGCACCATTAAAAATGGGTTGAAAGCTGCTTTATGACAACTTGGAGCAGTATCTGAAACCTGAGTAAATTACAAATTCTCTTTTTTTCTTAGGGAAGCGATCACAGAGACTACCATTGAAGTCTTAAGTAGCCAGCCAGCCTGGGTCACGATGGGATTGCAGGTTGGGTTTTGTCACCTGGATGTGACATGTTGCCACACAAAGAGGCTGAAGAACCCTGGGTAGCATCAGAGAACCCCATGTGCTGTCTCCATTTTGGGCCTGTTTCAGAACAGCATATAAGCATTTCTTTATATCCATTTGTGCTCAGCAAACTTGATAGGATTTATAAAGCATACCTGATGTTAAGCATGTGCTTATGTGTCTTGCTGAAAAGACCATTCAGTAGGTTTTGCTTAGTCAGGGACTTGAACCCTCTCAGGGAGATTGGCTGGTAGTGAACCTCCTGTGGAGCAAGGGAAGAATTTAAATTAAAAATGATTAATACGCTTTTATTAAATATGTGTATTTTGTTGGTGGTTGGAATCTCCTAAGGGGGTCTAGCCTGCTAGGAACTGTATGAACTCTGCTTCTACCACAGCAGGACTAGACTAGTACATAGCTTAACAGTTCCAGAATGGGAGTCAAGTGATGTTCTCTGCACTCCTCTGTTTTACTAGAAATGTAGAACCCTTTGCTGGTACTCCAGCTGGGATAGCAAATCCGTTTGCAACTTTGTATGTTTTTTATTTTTCAGAGCTAATGTGGTCAGATTAAAAAGGCTGAATCCTAAATTTAAGAAAGCCTGTACTTCTGCCTCAGCAGCTCGCAGCTGGGTGTCCTCCTTCTGGAAGCACAGGGCGTGCTACTAATGCAATGGTTATGGGTAGTAGCCCCTGTGCAGTGCTGCTTATCAGAATGGCAGCGGGCTTACGTGAAGTCACCCGCTGCAGCTGCTGCTGAACAGAACTGCGGCTGCAGGGTGCCCAGAGTAACCTACCTTCGGATCAGAGGTAGGGCAGTGCCAGGGGATACCCCACGCTAGCTTCACGTGACCCGGCCTACCTCGCCTACCGGCGTGGGATTGCGTATAACCCGTATGAGCCTTGTGGGGAGACACAGTTCACCCATCGGGTGCAGGGTCCTGCGAAAGCGGCTGTGCTGCTGCTCCCTTCCCAAGGTGGTGCAGCTAGAGACCAATGGCCACAGCTGTAGGAGGAGCTCAGCGCACAGCTGGCTGCCCTGAAACTCGTAGCTCTGTGCAAGCCCAGCATGTTTGAATGAGAAGGTTTTAGGTAGCTCAGACACGCTTCACCCGACAGCGGCCTCATTCCCAAGGATGTGTCAAGTTCCTGGAAGAGGTGGGGAAATGATCCACTAATCCCAGTTGTTGGTTTGATACTTCAGTTAGTTACCGGTGTGCTTTGCCAGAGAGCTGTTGCCTGCTTTTTCTTTCCCATCCAATCTGGCAGCTAATACTACATGCATCATATATTAGTGAAACGCTATTTAATAATTAATCTTCTAGAAGCTTCAGCTTCTACAGTTGTTATGCTTTAAATAACAACAACAATTAGCGCTTGCTGTTTTTGTTAATTTCTGAAGTCAGCTACCACTTAACATTGGAAAACTGATATGTTTGGTAGCTTGCATTACCAGACAGTATTGGTACAGGCTAAACCCAAACTTTATCACGTCTAACACCTATAGGTTGGAAGGAATCTAGATACATATACATACAGCATATTGCATGGTAATTAATGTACTAATAGAGACATGCGTTGGCTTTCAGAGAGGATAAATCTCTACAGGGACCTGTGTGTATGGTGTGCAATGCTAATAAGACAGTTCTTACTCAGCAAAGTGACTCAATAGCTGGTATAAATATAGCCAGGTTTGGAGTCTCTTGCCTGCCAGGAGAGACTCTGTTATAAAAGTTGATGTCGTTTCAGAGACAAAAAAAAAGTTCTCAGCAGAATTTTCCCTGACAAGATGATGGTTTTAGGATTTCGCTGTGTTTCACTGAAAAGCTGCCGGCAGCATCTGAGCCAGTACTTGGTCACAGCGGTTGGCAGAGCTGTCAGTGCTGTTTGCCATGTGTTGGGGATGAGAGAGCCAGATCGCAGCCAGGGAGGTGTCTGTAAACAACCTCACAGCGAGGGCTCTTCGACCTTGAGCTGCGCCTTCCTGACCGAAGGTGGGTAGTGTCAGCAGGCAGAGGAAGTGATTGGCACCGGATTCCTCCGCTTAAAAATCTAGGAACGGCAGCAGTGCTAGGAAGGTGGCTGGTGTCCTCACACCCCCAAAATGCTGGCTGTGTCCTCGCTAGGTGTGGGTGCCCTGCTCTGAACCGCTGTGCTGCCACCTTTGTAATCTGGGTCCAGTCCTCGTGCTAGCCCAACCAACTCCTAGTTAGTTATTTCACACCATTTAGAAGTGCTACTTGTTGCCAAGGCTTTTTGCCCCTCTTTTCCTCCTTATTTGCCAGCGACAGCCACATGCTGCTCACAAAGGAGACTGGCGGGATTAAAAGACCTCTGTTACTAAGGTAGCCATGGCAACAGCTTCCTTGGAGGTCTTTGTTGCCTGCTAAAACTTTGATCTCCAAGAAGGGCTGCTGCTGTTTCTCCCTCCAACTGAAGAGAAGGATGGGAAGAAAGGATAAAGTTTACTCCAAGCAGAGGGGGAGCACTGAGGAACTTCTCAGAGAGCCAATCTCTTCCAATGAATCTCACAGCAGCTTCCTTGGAAAAGTATCTGATTTACTAGGACCACGCTTGCTCCCCTATGCTTTCCAGCACAGGAGAGCTGCCACTTCCCCTCAGGGCAGTGTTCTGTGCTAGGGGCCTCTTGCAGTGACACAGCTTGGCAAACTTTTCCACCACTGAGGAAAAGAATTATTTCCTCTGTAGCTGCTGCCTCCTGTGGTCCCACTGCTGCAGGTAGGGCTGCAGAGGCAGCCCTCAACAGGGACTCAAATTCAACAGTTATTCCCATATTTACCCAATATTTATCACATTTATGCAATTGCCAGTATTTACCATGATCCCTGTTCACTCAATTGCCATTTGCCTGGCTGCACCTGCACCTACTTTATTCATGTCATCATTCCTTTTCAGCTGCACCACTTACCCTAATTATTTTTGTGTCTCTTCTCTGCAGACTCTCTACTAATTGTCGCCTTGACTCCAGATACTCCCCGATCTGCTGCTATTTGCTCTCTCCATCACCTGCCTGCCTCCTGTGTATTATCTCATGTCCTTGCTTGCCTTTTCTGTATCTCTGTACCTTGGGGTGCCACTCTGCACCCTCTCAGCCTTTCCTCTCTCCCTCTTCCTCCTGCTGTCTACTGCTGCACTCAGCCAATGCAGACTGGGGACTCATGGGTTCCCTCACACTTCAAGGCTGGCTGGGGCCTGGGCCGTGTGGGGTGCCCAGTGGCAAGAGGCCACTGTGGGCGGGTAAAGCCCAGCAGCAGCAGCATGGTGGGAATAGAGATGGGAGCATGTCCCAGATCTGTGCTGGAATGAGGACAAGCTCTTAACTCAAACAGACCCCCCTTCCCCCTGGGACCACTCTGGTGAAAACAGGGCCATCGCCTGTTCCCGTTTTCCCCTGGGGGTGCCTGCTGGGCCTTGGTGGTGAGAGCTTGCACAGAGGACACGTAGCCATTCCAGGTGGGGGCACAGAGCTGCAGCTTGGTGGCCGTGCCCAGCCATGTCTCTCAGTTCTTGTGGCCCTTCCTCAGGCGGGCAGGGCTGCCATGCAGAGGTGGTGTGGACAGGTGGTCTCTTGGCAACATTTTTAAAACTAAATAATTTTCTCCCACCAGCTGCTGTGTAGCTGCAGCCCACCACCTTAAATTGTCCTTGAGAAAACCAAAGCAAAATAGCAAGAGAAAAGCAAGGTGAGCTTAATGCCCATGGAAGGAGCAGCCTGGGCTCGGAGAGCTAGGAGGGTGCTGGCCATGGGTGCCATGGCTGCCTTCTGGCTGGAGTTCAAGCAATGGGTCCTAAAGGAGACCTTGCTCACTGAAACCCTCCCCTCTTTGCTGCAGCTTTGGGTACTGTGTAACCCACCATGATGCCATCCTGGGCTCCCTGTGCTGGCTGCTGCCTGGCTTTAGGGTGCACCCATGCCTAGGCCATGCGTGCTCAGAGTGGGCAGGTGAGAGTTGGTGGCCGTTTTCCCCACAGAGCAGCCCTGTCCCTGCTCCCTCCCCTTCCTCCCCCTCCCCCGGCTGAGCGGTGGGCTGGGCACTTCTGCTCCACTTGTTGCTGGCAGCGGGCGGGAAGAAAATCTCCTTCAATGAGGGGTAGTGGCAGGGAGCCTCCCGTTTCCGTGGCAACCGCAAGGCAGCCATGGCTGCACAGCCCAGGCCTCTTAGCACATCGCATCGCCTAGGGGAGGGTTATCAGTGAATTAATTCGGCCCAAGACAAGGCCCCCAGGGCTGTGCAAGCCCAGCTGGTGGGGCAGGGGGAGCAAATCCTCCAAGCAGATGGGTACTCAGTAGGGCCGCATGAGGCCACACAAGCAGGGAATTGCTTGACTGCCCATAGGTAGTTCAGAGGAACTACTTTGGTTGTCTTTGTAAAAAGTTATCAAGTCCTCAAGCACTGTTATTTTTGAGAGATGCTTCCTTCTTGAACATGTGGTTCCTCCTGGGGATCAGGAGGCACCTGTCATGAGTTGACCCTGGCTGGATGCCTGGTGCTTACCAAAGCTGCTCAATCTCTCCCCTTCCTCGGCTGGACAGGGGAGAGAAAATATAACGAAAGGCTCATGGTTCAAGATAAGGACAGGAACATCACTCAGCAGTGACCCTTACCAGCAAAACAGACTTGACTTTAGGAAAAATGAATTTGATTTGTTACCAATGAAATCAGAGTAGGATAATGAGGAATAAAACCAAATTTGAAACGACCTGCCTCCTACCCCTTCCTTCTTTCTCGGCTTAACTTCTTTCCTGATTTCTCTACTTCCTCGCCCTGAGCAGCACAGGAGGATGGGGAATGGGGATTGCAGTTACTTCATCTCACATTTCTGCTGCTCCTTCCTCCTCAGAATGAGGACTCCTCACACTCTTCCCCTGCTCCAGCCTGGGATCCCTCACACAGGGTGCAGTTCCACTTGAACCGCCCCAGCATGGGTCCCTTCTGTGGGGTGCAGATCTTCAGGAACAGACTGCTCCAGTGTGGGTCCCCCACAGGGTCACAAATCCTGCCAGCAGACCTGCTCCAGCTTGGGCTCCTCTCTCCATGGAGTCACAGGTCCTGCCAGGAGCCTGCTCCAGTGCAGGCTGCACCTGCTCTGGTGCAAAGTCCTCCATGGGCTGTAGGTGGATGTCTGCTCCACTGTCAACCTCCTTGGGCTGCAGGAGGGCAACCTGCCTCACCATGTGCTGTAGGGGAATCTCTGCTCTAGCACCTGGAGCATCTCCTGCACCTTCTTCTTCACTGACCTTGCTGTCTGTAGACTTGTTTCTCTCCCATATCTTAATCCTCTCTGCAGTTGCAAGTGCTTTTGCACTGCAGTTTTTTCCATCTTCTAAACTATGTTATCACAGAGGCACTACCACTGTCACTGACTGGCTCAGCCTTGGGCCAGCGACAGGTCCATCTTGGAGCTGGATGACATTGACTATATTGGACATGGGGGCAGCTTCTAGCAGCTTTCCACAGAAACTGCCCCTGTAGCCGCCCCTGCTACCAAAACCTTGCCATACAAACCTAATGCAGCACCATAAGCACTAGGGTGGACCTTACGAGAAGTTTCAAAATAAAGCAGGCATCTATTTGGACTTGTAAGATGGAGCTTTGGAGGTTTATAGGTGTCACTTGCTTCTGGTGCCACAAATGCCAGCCTTCATGTAGCTACATACCTCCAGCTGTCTGTCCGTTGGCGCCTGCTCTCAGGCTAGGGCTGCACATGAGCTTGTGTGGAGATAGCACATGGGAGGCAAGCTGCCTGCCCGTATCTGTCCATATGTTCTGTGTGCACATGGTTCACGTGCACATTGTTCACATGCACACACAGGGGCCTGTGCAAGAATTGTGTGTGTGAGTGCTAGGAAAATACTTAATACACACATGGAACATGATCTAAATCTTCCACTGTGACACATTTGGTGCCCACTTGCATTCCCAAGATTTAAGTTCCACGTAAGCTGTATACATGCCTATATCTTGTGAGCTAAAAGCTTACCTGAGCTCTTTTCCAAAACAATGTAGCTGTGAGCAGTTTGGATCCTTCCAGGAGACGGACTGCAGAAAATGCCATGAAAGACTTTGTTTATGTAGCTGAAAATGTTGCAACAGGCTGGTGGCAAGAATCCTCCTTCAAAGTAGTAAATGAGGAACAACTATGTGAAGGAGCAGCACTGTATCTTTCCCTAAGGCTTCAGGAGCACCTCCTCATAATGGAGTTACAGTGAGTACTAAACAGCTTTGATGAGTTGCAACTGGTTGCAAAGCACTTGCAATATGTTCACTATGGCTCCAGCAGGCATCCTTGTGGATTTTTGATCTCTACAGAACCTCTGCTGAAGCACCAAGGAAAAAAACAGACAGTGGGAATTTGATTATAATATGCTTCAAGGACAGACTAGAGACCAAGGAACTTGGCATCCAGGTCATCATTGTGTCTGAGTGCTGCTTAATGCAGGACCTGAAGGGCGCGTGGGGAGGTGGGGAGGCTTTCCACCACTTCTGCACTTGGCTTACCCGTAGCTGCTTCTGTTAAGCTATATCCACAGTGGATGTCTGTTCAGAGTGCAGCTCTCTTACCTTACGTGTGTCATTAACACATACAGCGTGATCCTGGTGCTGTAAAAAGGAGTACACAGCAGAGCTGCACATGGGGCTGTTCTGCCGAGGCACAGGGATGTGCAAATTCTAGCTGAACACCATGCAGGGGGTGTGCTGCCTATCAGAAGTATTCCAGACATTTGGTGCCAAAGCAAACAGGCACTAAGCTGCCTTTGGGCTTGGATTTGGTTTGTATCCTGTTACAAATTAGAGGTTTACTTGCTGCTTTTTTCTTTTTTTTTTTTCCTTCCCTTTTTCCTCCTGCAAAGCAATCACACGGATTTCTACCCAAATCCTTCCCTGATTGGCTCACTTCACTTGAGAGTTGGCCTCATATCACAGTCTCACCGAGCTGCTCATACATCTTGGAATAAGTAGCACTTCAGTACTCCTTTCCTGGGGCTGTCTCTGCCATTGCAGAGCCCCGCATGGAGAGCATCGCCCACAAGTGTTGGATGCATGTGGCTGCCTTGTCAAGGGCCTTGGGCTTAAAGATGTTTCACACCCATCCAATCTACATCAGCACATTTTCAATGTAAAATAAATCCTTCTGTTTGAGGGCTGTTATGCATTTCCAGGAGCTTTTTGCATGTGTAGAGTGTAACTCCAGAAAGATGTTACTGTGTAACCGTGCTAAGGGGACCTCCCTCTTGTCATTTTGTGCCTAGATCGGAGAAGCTCAGTTTCAGATTCTTTCCCCCCTAACCCAGCTCCCCTGATAAATATAAAATACAAGGACACAGAAATGGAAGAAGTGCAGGGGCAGACACCAGGCATTGAGCAGGATGACATCTGTGGTTGATGGAATTCACTTAAGAGAGTGCAAGCGGGCTGATGAGGATGGGGACTGGAAGCTAAGGCAGGGGCTGGGGACTGTGTTTTCTTTGCAGTAACCTCTCTCCTTGTTCTCCTCCTTCTGTCTTTTCTAGGCAGGACAGGGCTGCTTGCTGATCTCTTGCCCAGTTTTGCTGTGGAGATTATGCCAGGTATTCAGTCATTTCACCTTTCACTCACCCAGTCATCTGTCATCTTGTCTGTTTATCCTTCTACAGCATCTTTATGTGATGTGTGTTTCGCTCTTAAGTGTTTTATCTGGGGATAAAAAGGGAAAAGCCTGTCACTTCCTGGGAGAGTGTGTTGTGCTGATGCTGGGACTTGGGGAAGGAATGGCCACACTGGAAGTCAGCGTGCAGGGATGGTTGATGTCATGCCAGGATCAGTGTGAGAGCAGAAATGCCAGCGCTGTTCAGGGGAGGTTTTCTATCAAGCTCTCTGCTCTCCCTCTGTTAGCACAAAGGTAACGCCGCTCCAGCCTGCCAGACCTTGGCACCGCGTGTGCCCGTGTGGCTTCCTACGTCAGCTGCTCTTGTGGAGTAGCAACTTCCGCTCCCCAGAGCCTGTTCCGCCGGTACCCTTGCAGCCATCACCACAGATGGTGGCACAGGAGGTGCCAGGAATAGAGCCCTGGTTAGTAACCCGTCAGTAGCACAGCCTCTCTTGTGCTGCGTGGCCAGGGCATTATCTACGTAACACCAGGTGGTTGGACCAGACATGAGAGGTCTCTGCCCGCCATGAATCCTTCACTAGCCAAACTAATGAGAGCCACCAGTTCTGGCACTCCTTGCAGAGGAAACAGAGATGGTGCACAGATTGTCCTTGAAAGGGAAAAGCTGTGAGAACATTTAGCCCTTGAGTCATCTGATCATCCCCTGACGGTGTCCAAGGAGTGTTTCTTTCGCAGGTTTGTGCAAAAAGGCGACTCCACATAAATGTGTGAAGCTATTTTCAAGTCTGTCCTGGCAACGCAAATGGAGAGAAGGCAGACACTCCCCGCCTCCGGTGTAACCCAGAGCTCCCTGGAAGTTCAGCATGGCAAGGGAGGGATTGGTCTTTTCAGCATAGCCAGAAGTCAATTCTCTGTTGCCTAACAATGCACATCCCCCTGTGTCCCCCCCAATCCCTCCCATTTACAATTTTATTGAATAGGTATAAAATCCTTGTGTGTTGGCCAGGTAGTTTCCTGGTACCCTTGGTACCTGTTTACTGGTATCCTTGTTTACTGCATGGCTGTAAACAAGAAGAAAGTCTAAAAGACAGCAGCAAGCTACATTTCAGCTGTTCACATTGCCTGTTGCCTGAATAAACAAAAGCAGATGTTCCTGCAAGCAGGCAACAGTTGTTGCCAGTCAGTGAGGACATGTAAGGCTTCACCTTGGTAGTCATTTGAATCTCAGGGTTACACAGTTGTACCTGGAAGGGCTGTGATAGAAGGTAACAGATGTAGTGTGGAGGAAGGATTTGGGAATTGCAGGTAAAACTGGTTGAATTCACAGTTTTGTGCATAAAGGAGGAGACAACAGGCTCATTTGCCAGTTTCCTAATCTCACAATGGTCTAACTTCCTGTGAAGTAAAATCCTTCTTGATTCATAGGTCCCTGTGACGGGGACACTTGATTTCAAACATCTGCTCCTGGTGCTGAGTGAGTATCTTGCAACATGCACCCTACATACTAACCTGACCTCCTTTTATACTCCTAGAACATGTTCAGAAAGACCACAGACAAACGTACAATGGACTTGGTTATTTTTTCCCTCTACCAGGCTTTTATGCTTTATGAAAGTGGTTGTGAACTGTTCAGTAATAGCTCTGGAGATCAGACACCTGAGCTTCACTGCACAGCAGTGACTGGCCACTTCTGTCACATGGTAACTGTTTCACTGCTCTCTACTGATGGTGGTCGTAGAGAGCAAGATGAGAACACGACAAAAGAAAAAGCCATGGAGCTGTAGCTCTGCTAGGATTGGCATATCTTAAAAAGTACAGGACTGGAAAGGATACTCTGGCTTGCTATCTTGCTTGTTATCCCAAGCACCATGTAGCTTCATCCTTTCCATAAGTTGAGACAGCTTAACAGTAGTCTGGGCTTGGCCTTTCTCTGTCCCATCAGCTCACTTTTTTTGATGTGCTACTTCTGGCTTCCACCTACATTACTCATAGCCTGTTTATATCCACTTACGTAAGACCTTTAATAACTGGTTTTCTTCCTACCGTTCATTCTTCTAGCATATTTACTGGCAACAGCTACGTCTGCTCTCAGCCGCCTTTTTAATACACTAACACAATGAACCTCAGCTCTCCTGGTGCAAGGCAGGCTATCAAGTCCCTTCACCCCCTCGAATCCCTGCTTTGCATCAGCTCCAGCCTGAATCCTTCTTTTCTTGTGCAAAGATGACCAAAGCTGTAGAATATCAGCAACTTCAGATGAAGTTACATGGAGGCCTTGCGTGATCACAGAATCACAGGGGTTGGAAGGGACCTCCAGAGATCATCGGGTCCAACCCCCCTGCCAAAGCAGCTCCCTAGCTCATATTGCACAGATAGGCGTCCAGACGGGTCTTGACTACCTCCAGAGAAGGAGACTCCACACCCCCTGGGCAGCCTGTCCCAGGGCTCTGTCACCCTCACTGTGTAAAAGTTCCTCCACATGTTTGTGCGGAACTTCCTGTGCTCCAACTTGCAGCCATTGCCCCTTGTCCTGTCCCCACAGACCACTGAAAAGGGGCTGGCCATTTCCCCCTGTGTCCCATACTTAAGATATTTATAAACATTAAGAAGGTCACCCCTTTAGTCTTCTTTTCTCTAGGCTGAACAGATGGCATTAATATTTCCTTAACGCTATGGGAAATGCCTCCTGTACTGGGCATAGGACTGTATTTACCATTTTTGCGGCTGTGTTGCATAACTGGGTACAACCCTCTTATGACAGAATTGTAGACTTTCTTTTCTCAGACATTTTCAACCAATGAAGTCCTGTACAAAGCAGAAATTATTCTCCATCTTTGAACGTGCGACCTTGAAAGTATTGCTGTGTACCTTGAAATCCAGTGCGTTGCTGCATTTCATGTTTCTTATTGTAGGCCCAAGGACAACTGGCCCTTTCTCTAACATAGCCTAGTCTTAATCTTTAGAGACAATGCTTGACTACCTCTTCTTACCCTCAAGACTTACAGACACATTCTTACTTTCTGCATCAGGGTCGTTCATGAAAACATTAAATAAGATGGCTCCCAGAACCCACACTTGAGTAACTGTATCAGTAATCTCCCCTCGGCTCTTTTCCATTCATTAATCTTTCCCTCCAGCCATTTCCTTATTCATTAGCTGAAGTTTTCTCAGCATATAATAAAAAAATAGTTCCACAGGGATGAAAATTATCTGTGAATTTATATGGAGTTCATCTTGTTTCATCCAAAAAAGTAATAAAATATTCAAAAATATAAAACATTTCACTTGACGCTGCTGAAAGGAAATGTTTTGATTTGTAAATGCCAGATCTTTCACTGACATTTTTAAAGGGAAAAACGTAACTTCTAGGTTAAAAACAGCATTAAAAAGGGGGAATTGTTTGTAAAAGAGTTAAGGAAAACTCCAGCAAAACAAAGACTTTCAAATTTTTTTGAAACAGAACACTGTGGGTAAATCAAAAATGATACTTTTTATTCTTGCATTTTATTAAGAACTTGAAAAAAACATCTGTTGTGATTGTTCCAAGCAGAACATTTTTCCTTGGCTTTTCAGCTTAGCAACACAAGCGAGAGGTGCACTATGTGGTTCTCTACTCACATTGATCATCCTTGTATCAGTGCTTCATCTTAAATAATAATGTACCAGGAGGCCCCTTAGTGAATGCTGGATTTCTCTTCAGAAGCAGTGGTCTGCTGCTTTTTTCCTGCAGAGCAGCCCCACCATGTCTTTCTTTGCTTTCTCACCATCTTTCCAAGGTGGTTGAATACACCTGTAGTGTTCCCCCACATTTTCCCTCACCGGCATCGGTCTGACTTCTAGGTAGGCTGGTGCACCTCTCTGATGTAAAACAAACTCCAGGTCTCCCAGACATTCAAAGTCTTGACATGTCTTTGTCCAGATGTGTTTGCCGACCATTCTCTTAATCCAGGGAATTGCCACGTGGCGGCAGGCATGCAATCCCCTGCAAAACACAGGGTGGCCAGATGCAGAGCTGGGAGCTGCCCCGGCACAGGCTGGGCACCCGATCCCACCGCAGCTGCTGCTGCTCCTTTCAGATTGCCCAGCAGCGAAGTTTTGAGAAACCTTTTCTCGTCCCCCTTCCCTTCCCATTCAAACCCCAGCCCTTTTTGTCACGGACCAGCTCTTCTGTGCTGTCCCTTGCAGGGTGCTTTTACACCCGTTCCCTTTTGGGGCCTGACAGGCATCATCTGTGGCTTCAGCGGGGGTGGTGGTGGTGGAGGTTGGGGTGGGAAAAGCGGTTGTTAGGTTTCCTGGCTGGCTGCAACGCCTGAATAGGATGTTCGTTCGGCACATTCAAAAGAATAATTGCATGCGTGGGCCTAGTTGCGAAGGGGCAGGCCTGGCTCATTTGCTGGGCTATTTATAGCATGCTTTTCACCATCGTTTGTCCCATTAAAACTAGAATGTGGGTAGGGAACAAACACACAAGCAAGGCATGAGCATGGCCAGGAAGAATGAGTCTTTGATGAGATCCAAATGCTAATGGAGCATGCCCTGCAGCGTTCATACAGGTCTGCTGTGGGGCAAAGGGTTTCTGTGCTGGAGAACCAGAGCTTCTTCTGCCTCTCTGCTTCTCTCAGCCAGCCAGAGACAGCGCAGGAAGGGACTGGATTTCTGTAGCTCCATTTTTCACTGTCATGTGCCATTTCTGCTTTGACACAGAGGGGGACGTAGTCCTAGACCAGCAGAGAGTCCACTTTGTTATTCATCTTTCTGTTTTGCCCCTGTCCTCTCCCCAGGAAAGATGTTGCTGATGTTCCCTTCCACAGCGATGTGCAGTCCTGTATCTCCCTGTCTTCCCTTGTTTTCCAGAGTGGGTCTTTGTGGGCCTGGTGATCCTGGGAGCATTCCTGTTCTTCCTCCTGGTGGGGATCTGCTGGTGCCAGTGCTGTCCCCACAGCTGCTGCTGCTACGTCCGTTGCCCCTGCTGTCCTGAGTCCTGCTGCTGTCCCCGGGCATGTGAGTGACCCTGTCAAGCCTGACACAAAACTTCTCCTGCATTTGTTCTGCTCCCTGTCAGACCAGGAGGAGAATCTGTTAATAATGCCTTCCTTTGCCCCAAGCACTTTGCCTGACTAGTTTTTAGGGAGTGAAGCATCTGACCTATTGCTCAATAGTTGAGCACTCAAAGTTAATTACAAATGGAATTCCCCAAGCCCTCCCTGCTTTGGCAGCTGTGCCGCCTTCTCCAGAGTGTCCTGCCCGCCTCCCAAAGTTGTTGTATCAAGTGAATGTTGAGGGTCAGAACTAAAAGCATCCTGGGAGTTTTCTTCTTGGCAAGGCAAAGCAGCTGCCCTCTACTACAGTGCAAAATCTCTGCAAACCAGCAAAGTTCCGGGTGAGGTTCAGTCGGATCTGTCAGGTTTTGTGAGCCTCAGCTCTGCTGCTGGAGTCATCAGTTGTTTTTAAAACTGAACTGGCACTAAATCCCAGCATCAGTAATGCTGGCTGTCTTTCTGTTGCTGGGCATCCTTGCAGTGCTCCTCTGATCTGCCGTGTGCATTTTTAAAACTCCCCTCAGTTCCTTTTGAGCCTTAGAGAAATTCAGATTGATCCTTGTTACATTTGTCCAGTTGCTGTCTCCTGCTGAGTTGTCAAATGTTGGTGACGTGCAGGTTCCTGTCCCGTGCCGGGTGGGTCTGCCAGAAGCTGGTGTGATGCTGACTGCTGTTCTTCTTTTTCAGTGTATGTAGCAGGCAAGGCAGCGAAAGCTGGGTACCCTCCTGCAGTGTCTTCCATGCCAGGTCCATACTACATCCCCAGTGTTCCTGTAGCTGGTGTCCCGTCTCCTGCTGTGCTGATGGATAAGTCGCACCCCCTCCCCTAGCCCCGAGTGACTCCAGCGGAGGAAGTCAGAATGGTAATTTGCAGTGCCAGGCACAGCATTTGGTTCTCCAACTGGGAGCAGGGCTGGGAAGGGGAGGAATGATTATCACTGGTAAAGTGCTATGAACAGAAGAAACACAGAAAAACTGAATTTTAATCCTGGCTCTGACAATGACATTTGCATCCCTTAGAGCCACATGCTCCAACTTCTCTCGTGCCATCAGCACTGTGTCAGTGTGTGGATATGTAATTAGGTCAGCAGGGAATGGGAGGCTAAGTTCACGCCCTGGGCCTCTCTCATTACTGCTGCAAAGCTTTACTTGCAGAGGAGGAAAGGAGAAAGATGATTTCAGGGGAGCAGAGGCAGTGGCCATTTTCCCCTTTAGCTGATGCCGTGCAAGCTGCTTCTCCTGGTAAACTGTTCTTCCAGCCCTCTGGCAGCAGTTTTTGCTGCAGCATGTTTTACTGTCCCCATGGCATTTTGGGCAAGGGGGCGTGCTCCCTTGGCATTCCTGCATGAGAGCATTTGGGGCTGGATGCCCTCCCATACCTTACAGCAGTCAGTAGGTGACTTCTTTTGTTCAGCCTTTGGGTTTGTGAAATGTGAGAGATAAAAGGCCTCTAACTAGAAAGGAGTTGTGGATGAACGTCTGACACGGAGTATCGGTATGATCACTGTCTTGGTGAGGGTCACTTTGCCTGCTGCAAAGGAAGCTGCCATCAAGGGAAAAGAGGATAGCTGTTTAGCCACATGCTAGCATTTCAGGATCAGAATGGCTCTCTAAATTCAGACATGCTGCAGCAGAAGTGACTCTCACCAATGCAGAGTCACCATAGTGACACAGTATGTTTGCCGTTGATCCAGCTACGTGTCTGATTCTAATTATCAATTGCTAAATTTGCTCATGACAATGTGTTGATAGGACACTTCTGAAAAGACAAGATCAAGTAGTATAATAAAGTAGTTAAGCTTTTGGAACAACCCTACATATCTTTCTGCTGTCCCAGTCAGCTTATTAACCTTTCTGGAATCACAAAAGGTTTTTTCCTTCAACAATAGCACTTTTTTGTTTTCCCACTGAAATTGAAACAGGGCTCTGGAATGGAGCATTTTGAAATAGGAAATAAATCAATCGCTGATCCAAAGCAGAACGTATCCAATTCAAAAACCTTTGTCAGAAAGTGATGAATGACAGCCCAGTGCTTGAATTTTTTCCTCCCATGAAAAATGTCACTGCATGTAGAGCATGGTGCCGCTGGCTGTGGGAGATCCAGGGATTTTTTAAGAGTCAGATCACAGCCCCAGTCTCGTCTCGCTGTACGTTACAAGCAGAGAGCACAAGTGCAGAATGAAAAACTGTGGATGCATTCAGTAGTCCAGTGCAACGGCTCTTAGCACCCCATGTTCATTACAGAGGGATGCATTTATTGTGTAATCCAAATCAGCTGGCTGGACTTAACCCCACAGCCCAGGGCTTGACAGGAAATACTATGTATTGCAAATAAAGGCGTTGTTAAGGAGTTGTAACTGTTGTGAAAAGGCAACAGAGGTTCTTAAGCTTTCAAAAATTCAATTAAAATGGTTTTGCAATAATACGAAAAAACTCTTAGTGTGGATCATGCACCTGTTGTTCAGGGTGTTCCTTGAACTGTGGAGCTAAGGAAGGGCAATAACCCCGCACCCTGTTCCTTTTCTCTTGAGGACTTCCACTGTGCCAAAGGATCCCCTAATTGCAGGCTGTGAAAGAGAAAACATTATGTGGCTGTTCCAAGCTACTTATTTGCTGGTTGACCAGACAGTAAGCTAAACAAAGCAGGTAATGGTTGAGTTTATAATAGAGGCCTTTTCTCAGAGGAGCGCTAATTATGGTCTCTAGGTCCTCTGCACAGCCAGTGTAGGTCTGATCTGAAACTTGGTATCTTTAAGGCTTCAACGTTTCTGTCAGGTTTATTTTAAAATATGTGATCAGCAATGTTGGGGGACAGAGACTGGAGGATTCTGTAATCCTGGCTGCCAGGCTAAAAAGGACAGCCTTTGCCCTAGATAGTTTCTGTGCTTATAAATGACCCCTGTGAGGTGATCTAGTGAGCAGACTGAGGCATGAGGATATTTAGAAAACTTGTCTAGGGTTACATAAAAGGCACATGACAAAGCTCCAGCGAAGCCTAGAAACTGTCCTAAACTTAGGGCTGAACAGAGAAAAAAAAACCCAACTTCCAGCTCTTTAGAAGAGTATTGGCAACATATAAGTTAGGGTTTATGCTCTGTTTTAAATGCAGTGGTTACCTGGATACTCTTGAATAGATTTTGTAAACAACCATATGCACAGGGAAGCTTTTGATCCAAGCGCTGGACCTCCAGACCTTTAATGCAGAAAGTGTATAAGGATGAGACATCATTTACTTCCTAACCACACTCCCCTGGGAAAAAAATAGTAGTGCTGTCCTTTCTGGGGAGGGAAACAGCTCACAGTTTTGGCTGACTTGGTTCCACCCACAGCAGAATTAAAAAAAGTGTCCACAGTTAAACACAAATTAAAGATGGGAAATGTATGAACTCTTTGGGAGAAGAAAATGCGGTCTAACAGGGAAGAACGTTCTGTTCTCTTTGACTTCAGCGAATGGTTCTGGACAAGTGGTTGGTGTCTCTGCATCTTCATTCCTTGATGATAATTAAGATATATTTCAGGCCTTATTAAAGGGCTATGGCAATTTACAGATGAAGAAGGGTGCGAGGAGGAAGCAATAATATCTTTGGTTCTCACATGAAGGAATAACAAAGAGGTTTAATGAGCTGGACATTCAGTATCATTGTGAGAAGTATTTAATGTAGAGACAAAATATGCTTTATCTCTAATGGAAAATAGTTTTTATGAGTTCTTCGTGGCCATCTCTGCAGATTTAATTCCAAAGTTAATTCTGGGTGCTTACGGAATTAACCAAGAAACAGATTTTCCTTTTGATACCCAGCTGCAATGGCAAGTCGAGCATGAAGTCTAGCTAATTCTCCATCAGTTCCAGGGGCTAGACATGTTGCCCAAATAGATATTTGGCACAGCCTCAGTGTGAGTATTGGCTGTGGGGAGGCAGAGTCTGGAAGCTGCCTGTTCAGGTTCCCCAAAGGTTGTTAGTAGGTCAGAGTGATTTCCAGCTGATGGCTGTTCGCTGGCCTGTGTAGAAACGAGGTGTCAGCTTAGCTGAGCTCCTAGTAGACACATTAGAAGAAAGAATAGCAAGAGGCGTCTCTCCTGGCAAGGCACCAGGCTGCAAGGGGGAGGTGAAGCTGGGAACCTGCCTTGCTGTTGCTCACGCAGTGCAGTGGGAGTCATTCTTCTGAGGCCAGTGGGTCCAGCTCCCCTTCACAGCGGCAGCCTCACTCCAGGAGATGGCATGGTCTCCCACTTTGGAAGGCAGAGGCAGGGCTCCTTGCGTTCCCTAAGCCACAGTGTGCATGTGCTGTCATTGTGCATGCATTCGCGGGGCTAATGACACGCAGCAGAACTCCAGACTGCTTGCTGTCAGCCGAGCTACCTGGAGAGGTGTTGAAGGCAGGACCCTGATAGACCCATACCATGTTTGGCCATCTAATGCCTTTCCCAAGTGCAGAACTACCAGGTCGTATTTCGTGATGCAGCTACTTGCCTTGTGCACAGTCAGAATCCACAGTGAAGACCTTTCCTCCCAAAGCAACGTGTGGGGTTGTTACGGGAATCATTCCCCCAATTGTTAGGGCACTGCCGCTCCCCAAGCAGAGTGTGGTTATTTAATAGCACAGACAGAGGCACAGCAGTTTGGGACAGAAGGTGCCTAAGAATACCTCTGCCAAGTCCTTGCTCAGCCCACACAGCGCATACTATGCAGCGTACTACCCAACCCATATGTTAGTAGCTTGCTGCATCGGGCAGTGGGATAAAACAGAAAAAACAGGTTGGCTCAGGCCCGTCTGGCCACGCAAGAGGAGTGTGCCTGCAGCACTGCAGTCTTCACACAAAGGAAGGTCCTAACTCTGTGCCAGGCAGAGAGGCCCTGCTCTGTGGTGCTAGGCGAGCTGTCCTCAGCAGCTCTCTAAAGAAGGCTGCATTTGAGGGCTGCAGTCCTCTTTGTCCTCCTCTGTGCTTAGGGCTGTGTTTCTGTCATTCTTGCAAGAGGCCCAGGATGAGACTTTTCTTAAATAATTCACTATGAGAGCCTTATTTCCTTCTGAGTCCTGATAGAGGGAGTTCTCTGCTTGCTGGCTGTAGACCTGCCCTGAGGTAGCCAGGCTATTGATGGGGTTAGTAGGTAAACTGTGCAGGAAGCCCACCTGCCAGCGCTGGAGCTGCTGTGGCTCCCTGTGCATTAGAGACGGCTTTTCTACACACAGGATATGGAAAAGCCAAAAAGCTGCCCAAACTTACCCTGCCAACAGAGTAATCCTGGGAGTCAAGCACTTAATGTATGTGTAGGACCCACCTTTTCTGTAAAACACAACCTGTAAGGAATGCCAGGGCAGGCAGCTTCACAGTTACCCGGTGACCTGATTGGCCCCATCATTGGATTTGGGATAAGTCTCAAAGCACTGCGATGTGCTTTGTGGGGCTTTCTGTGTTTCCTTCTGTCTTCTCTGGAGCTTCTCCTACCACATGCTCTTCAACCTGTGTGAACAGAATTCATAGGGATGGGAGGGTGGAGTAGTCCTGTGGAGTGACAGCTCCCAAATGCTCAGCCACCTGCTTCCCCTGCAGACTGGGAGCTTACAGCCCTGCTGCACAGAGGAAGCCTGATCTTCCGGGGCTGCTTCTCTCATACCATGACAAATCCTTTCTGTAGTGCTGAGGAAGGGGAAATGAGTGCCACTTTTCTCTCTGCCGTCCTCTGTGGGAGGTGGAATCACTCTGTAGCAGTGACACCACTTGATGCATTTGGTTGTACAGACCGGGCATTTCCAGACCATTTTTGCTGTTACTGCAAACTTTATAAATGCTGCAGCTGCTCACAACTTCACATCCCACGTTACAGACAGATTTCTTCTGAAGCAAGGACTGACTCACTCTGTTTTGGAAGACGCAGCCTACCTGCTCAACTACAGAAGCAATATTGTCAGAAAATCTCCTTGGGTTTGAATGTGTTGTCCTCTAATGCTTTGCTTTTCTCTGTAGCAGTGCGCAAAGGGTACAGGATCCAGACCGACAAGGAAAGGGACTCCATGAAGGTGCTCTACTATGTTGAGAAAGAGCTGGCTCAGTTTGACCCGGCTAGGAGGATGCGAGAACGATGTGAGGAACGAGCATGGTTTGGTTTGGTTTGGTTTGGTTTTCTTTTGTTTACTCTGACCTGAAAAAGACTCTGCAAATCTATAGTTAAAAGTTACTGGCTTTGCCTTAGTGCAGGGTATGGTACTTGGGGCAGAGGAAGTCTAGACCATAGGCATCTAGGTATGTTCTGATTTTACAGATCTCCTGCTTACCTAATCTTCCTTAATCAGAGTAGTCAAGGTGTGGGAGACTTGAATGCTCATGAAAATTGTCCACTTAGATAATTAAACTTTTGGATCACTGACATCTGAAGAGCCAAGTCCATTCTCATGCTTTCTGCAGGCTGTGGTGGGCTGATTGCTGGGATGTTGTCCTCACAGCTTCTGTGTGCCTTACAGTGTGGGTAGGATACAGCTGTAAATTCCCAGCATGGCAAAACAGGAGAGGGATGATTTTATTGAAAGCCTGTTTTGTGAACTGTGATGGCAACAGTAGGGTTTGGAGGATGCAGAAAAGTAGTTTGGAGGGGTTGTTGCCCTGCAGAAGCAGCAGGGCCCACAGGAAAGATTTAAGAAGCTGGGGGATTGTTGTTTTTTGCGACACTGGCCAGCATAAGCTCAGAGATGGTACGTGTGTCAGCACTGACGGCTCGGCAGTCAGACAGCCGCAGGTGAAGGGGAGGATGGTGGTGAATAGGGACAGGCTGCAAATTCAGAATCGAGCTTCTGTGTGGAGCTCCTCACTGCTTCCCTGTAGCCTCTTGCAAGCTCTGTTCTCCCAAATAAAGGCCAAGGCTGCTCTTAATGGGAGTCAGGGCACAAACCAAGGGAGGATCTTAATGGGTTAGGAGGCAAAGGTGCAGTGATGGGACTGAGTGTGTGCACGAAGAGGACTTGCAGTGCAGCTCTTTGACTTCCACCTGTTCCATGTGGAGGACAGCAGCAATCTGGGGGTTTGGTTCCTCTGGGCAGCATCTGACTCACAGAGCTGACCCCCGTTAGGGACTGGTGGAGGCTCATTTAAAACAGACGCATGAGATCCTGCAAATCAGTGAAGGTAAGGGCTTCAGAGAATGACACTACATTGAAGCTCTGTACAGATTAGGCATAACTAGAAAATTATATGTACTTCTAAAACAGTCATTGCTGAGCACACTGTCTTCTCCACCCACCAGATTTACTATAAAAAGACATCTCCAGATTGGTATGTCAGGCCTCCAGATGTCAATGTGCTTGACAGGGTAGAGACTGACAGCAATTCACACAGTCTCTTACTTTCCTCTTAATCTTTCTTTTAAGGGGGTTGGTTTTGGTTTTAGCTGGGCAAGTCAGGCCAAATCCAGAGCCTGCCTGTCTCACACCAGGCAAGGGGGAGGTGGCACAACTGCTATAATGGTGTTGCACCAAGTGCAGTGCCCACTTTGTGACGGTGGAGAGCTCACGTCTTACTGAAACAGAGCTGAAGGGGGATTTCTGCACGAAGGCTGAACTCGGTTATCTGGGATGCAGGCATCTGATGCCATTTGCAGTACCCTTAGAATATCCCACCTGGCCGCCAGCTACCAGTTCAGAAGACCTGTAAGCTCTGTGTCCAAACTGAGCTGTAGGAGTCTTGGGCAGGATCAGCCAGGGGTTTGGGGAAGGGGCATGGATTCCCTTTGATTTTTTTCTAATGGAGGGTTGCTCAGCTTCTTTCTGAAGAAGCTGTGGTTGGGCCTACCACAGCCTTCCTGTCCTCTCCTCCCCTCTCACACATGCTATCAGGTGATGCCTGCCTCTCTTCTTTTCTGCATCCCCTGCAGATAACAACACCATCTCTGAACTCAGCTCTTTGCACGAGGATGACCTGAACTTCCGTCAGCCCTACCGCCAATCGCGAAGGAAACCTCTGCCTCCCGCGGGGGACCTGGACAGTGATGCTGAGTACTGGGCAGGAGTGATGGGTGGGGGCAGCACATCAAGATCCCAGGCTGTCTCCGACTACAGAGATGAGCGGGACAGTTTCCGGCACAGGTGAGGGCTGCTGCGTTGGAAAGCATCTGTATCTGGCAAAGTAGTGAGGAAGGGAGAAGGGGCAGTTTGGGCTGGTAGTTCTCCATTTCCTGCTGCTTTGGTTCTGCTTAGCAGGTCAGAGGGCTCAGGGAGAAACATGGCATCTGGAGATGTCAGATGAGGTCAGAATTGCTCTGATTCCCACAAGCCCGCTGAAGCCTACCCAGCCAGGCAAGGCTAGGTACCAGCCCCAGTCCAGGAGGGATGTAAAAGTGAGATTGACAGGAAATGAAGCCACTGTTCACAAAGTTCTCTCTCGAGATTTTCACCTGATCTCCACCAGCACTGGGAAGATCTCCACCCATCTGCACTTCCCAGTGCTGGTGGAGATCAGGTGCAAATCTTGCGACAGCACTTCCCAGTGCTGGTGCGCTTTATTAGGAGTCATTCCCTGGTGCAGCAAGACCTGTACTCCAGGCCTAAAGGACTGGCACTTTGGTGCCTGGAAAGGCAGTATCGCATCCTCCCCTCATATAACAGTAGCCCAGTCTCTCAAAAGCAGCGGCAAGGATTTTATTCCCTCAGTACTGCACTACTGTGCCAGCTCACTCCCTTTCAACCTGCTTCAGAATTGCCTGCTGTGAGCTTCTGTAGCTGGGTTCTTGGGTTCTCCCAGCAGGATGTACACAAGCTGTGGGGCCAAGGAGAACCAAACCCAGCCCTGCATATTAGAAGACAAGGGACGTGCACTTTGGGGTTAATCTCAGGTAACATCAGACATCTAGAGTCCGAGCTACCCACACTAAGCTGCCTTTATAGTCACCAGGAAGAAGCAGGGGTATCTAGGATGTGATGCATCTTTTCCTACAGAATACGATGACAACAGGTCAGATGATTCATGCCCCAGGAGTCCGCTTCCTTCCATTGTCTGCAGAGGCAGCTGGAGGGGATGAGCGCAGCTGAATCCTGCCCTCTAACACTGCCTCTTCCCTCCTTCAGCCAGCAGAGATCCAAGTCCGAGATGCTGTCCCGTAAGAGTTTCTCTGTGGGAGTGCCGGCTGTCTCCATGGACGAGCTGGCAGCCTTCGCGGAGTCCTACAGCCAGCGGACCCGGCGGGCAGACAGCCAGGAAACTCGGCGCTTCGAGCGCTCAGAGTCGCACGGCGGCCGCGGCGGCGGCGGACTGCCCCACCAGGACAGCTCCATGGAGGAGTACTACACCAAGCGTAGCCGGGGGAACCGAGAGCTGCTGACAGACTCAGACCGGGGCTGGTCATACAGCCCACCCCGGAGACGGGCCCATGAGGAGAAGCACCTGCCCAGACTGGTGAGCCGGACGCCTGGAGGGAGCCAGAAATACGATCACTCCTACCTCAGCAGCGTCTTGGAGAGGAAATCACGGAGCTACGACGAGAGCGGTGACCACAGCGAGACCCCCTCAAAGCTGAGCTCGCAGCCCAGCCAGAGAGGAGGCGGAACGTATTACGCCTGGTCACCACCCTCTACCTACAAAGCCGAGAAGTCGCAGCAACAGGCGCAGCAGCCGCCGCCACCGCCTCAGCAGGAAGAAGGGGAGGACACTCTGCCCCCATACAGCGAGAGGGAGCTGAGCCGAGGGCCTTCATACAGGGCCAGGGAGCAGGCCTACCTCAACGCCTCTGACAAGAAGAGGAAAAAGGACCCCAAGAAAACAGTGAGGCCAAATAGGCTGAGTGGGGAGCCACCGGGCAGGGGTTAACTAGCCAGAGTTCAGGGGCAGGGAGGCTCTGCAGGAGAGTAGAGCCTGGAGCCCAAGATAAGCGGTGTCACTGTGGGAGGAGGGCAATCACTGTGGATGTAGGAGGCCAGAAAGGGAAATAGTTCCTACACAGGGCTCCACAATGGAGGGGAGAGACAGATGGGACTGGGGAGGTAAGGGATGTTCTTCACATCTGTGGCCTGGTGATACAAGGAAGTGGGAGTTTATCTAGGATTTAGGAGGAGCACAGTGGGGAAGGGATCTTACCCAGGGCTTACTGAAATTACAGGGCATTGCTTTGGCCTTGATCCTTGTTAAGGAAGGGTTGAGAGGTTGTGTTTTTCTGGGCTGGGACAGGGCTAGTAGCAAGACATGGTCTAAGAGACCACGGATCCTGAAGGGGGTGAGAAGACAAATTCCTGTGGGTGCATGCATATGGGCATGTGTGTGGGCCATGTAAGCCAAAGGCGTTCTTCACAGAGGCTACCAACAACTGCAAAACTTCCTGAACTCACTTCTGGTGAGGACTGATGAGTGTATGGTTGTTGGGGAAGGGGAGCTGGCAGAAGTCTGTTTCATGGGAGAAACCTTGTCGGTAGAGTAGCTTGGCTGTCAGGCCTGAGCTTAAATGGCACATGAGAGAGGAAACAGGTGTCAGCAGACGAGGCTGTTGCTGCTTGGTTGTGGCTCTGTCCGAGCTACATCTGTCTTTTTGTCCATTCCATGGGTGCTTTCCTGTTGACACTTCTCTTCTCTTTCCTCTCAGAATGATTTCCCAACAAGGATGTCCCTCGTGGTTTGAAGTTTTGGACATGTCATGTTGATGGGCTGGGTACCATGAGGTGACTACAATGAAGAAGATGCAGAGCAACAAGACATGCCTCCATGAACCTTTGCAGCCACCAGCCATGGACTCTGTTTCAGTCATTTGTTTCATCAGGGGGGCAAGGTTTTCCTGAGAGACACACTCCCACAAACAGCACTCAGTCTCAGAGGCTCTGGGAGTCTGCCAGGAAATGGAGGCCAGGGCTGTCTTTGGCACCCTGCTTTCCAGTGTCCTCTATTCCGCGCTGGAAGGCAGCCACGTCTCCCTGTGTCCCCACAGCCCTCATCCCCAGGCGAGGCCGCCTTTGTGCCCCTTGCCCTGTCTGATGTGCAGAGAGAGGCCTGTGTGCGTACCTCTGGCCCTCCCTGCCTCCTCAGTTCTCTGTTTGGATTACCTATTGTCTCCATACTTAAAGCCTTTTCTGTATCATCCCTGTGCTGGGAGGAGGCCTCATTCTTACAGCTGCAGACTGCCTCCAGCTGATCGGGCCCTACATTTACATCCTTTGGACACTGTAGAAAAGGACTGATGAGGTGTTACTTTGGCACGGGTGGGGACAGCGGGAGAGGCGATTATAGGCTGGTGTGTTCAATATATTTAGTTCTGTTCATTGTGTGATGAGAGTTGCAGGTGAGATTGATGTATTGTTTTGAAAGTGGATCAAAGTAGCTTTTATTGTGACGAGAGCATGACATGGTTTTTTCCCCCATCCCCAGCTGTGATTTGCTTTGATACGGTTGCATTTTCTTGCAGCTAAGCTGTGGCCCTGTAGAACTTCAAGCTAGAACATCTATTCCACCATATCAGAAGCGGTGCCCTAGCCTTGCTGGCGCTCTGCTTCCAGCACCACCAGACATCTCTGCCTAGTGAATGTCCTTTTTGTTCTCAAGAAGCAAAAAGGGGAAAGTCTCAGTGAGAGGGCAGCCGCAGATCTTCATTCTGTGCTACTGGTATTAGTCCTTTCTGGTCACTGTTCCCAGACATTGAAGAGAGCAGTAACAGTAATGGAAAAAAAGAATTGACACTGGATGAACTCAAGCTTTGAAAATCACCTTTTGCACTTACAACCATTCCATTCACTTCAGTTATGACATGGTTTTAAGTGGCTGTTGTCTCAGGAACAGCTGAATTTTGGAGCGAGTGCTCCATACCACCTGGAAGTCTGACACTCTGGTTTTCATAGGGTATAATGCACTCATTTCTTTAATTTTTAGCTGCTGAAATCATGATGTGAAGGATGATGATGGGAATGTTTTAACATCCGGCATCTTGGTCCTGTTACACAGAGAAACAACTTGTTGCCCTGTTGCGTTATGGCTGTTGTCAGCCTTGGAAATGCCACCTCTCTTGTTATGCCAGAAGTGTGGGGAGCTGTCTGGCCTCTGGCAATACACTCCTTTGAACACGAGATTTATTAACATCACTGAGGTTCTTCATAAAAATGAGAGATTAATTTCTGAATTACTCCTTTGCCACATTAGTTCACCGGGAGCGTTGAGTGAAAAGGAAAGAGAATCTCCATAGATTTGATGACAATACAGGTTTCATGTTAGAAGGTGAACTGATGCCTTTTTTCTCCTCCCACATTCCTCTATCAGTGAATTTAGTTCTGGAAATCCCAGTCCTGGGTCATCTTGGCCAGAGAAAGATTAAACTGCAGGGACATACAGTCATGGAGTCACAGAATGGTTTGTGCAGGAAGGGACTTTTAATGGTCATCTAGTTCCAGTCTCCTGCTGTGGATTGGGACACCTACCACTAGATCAGGTTGCTCAACCAGCCTGAACTTGAACATTTCCAGTGATGGGACATTTGCACTTCTCTGGGCAATCTTTTCTGGTGCCTCACCACTCTCACAGTAAAGAGTTTCTGCCTTATATGTAATTAAATCTACCCATTTAGTTTAAAACCATTGCCCTGGTAAAAAGTCTCTCTCCATCTTTCTTCTAAACCCCCTTCAGGAACTGGAAGGCTGCTATGAGGTCTCCCTGGAATCTTCTCTTCTCGGGGCTGAATAGCCCCAACTCTCGCAGCCTGTCTTCATAGGAATATTCTAGTCCTCTGACCATTTTCATGGCCTTCCCCATGGCCCCTCCAACAGGTCCATGACTTTTTTATACAGGAGATCCCAGAGCGGATGCAGCACTCCAGGTGAGGTCTCATGAGAGCAGAGTAAAGGGGCAGAATTGCCTCCCTTGTGTGCTGATCACACTTCTCATGGCAGCCCAGGATATGGCTGGCCTTCTGGGCTGACTTGTCCTGGCTCATGTCCAATATTCATCTACCACTATTCCCAGTCCTCCTCAGGGCTGCTTTCAATCCATTCCCCCCCAGCCTGTACCGATAGGTGTAGGACCTTGCACTTGGCCGTGCTGAATTTCATGAGGTTCACATGGGCCCACTCCTCAAGCCTGTCAGGGTCTCTCTGGATGGCATCCCGTCCCTCTACTGAATCGACTGTGCCACTCAGCTTGGTATCATCCACAAACACGCTGAGGGTGCACTCCGTCCCACTGTGTCATTAATAAAGATATTGAACAGTACTGGTGTCAATATGGAACGCTGGGAGACCCTGCTTGTTGCTGGTCTCCATTTGGACACAGAGCATTTGGCTGCAAGTGTTTGGATGCAGCCATCCAGCCACTTGATCACTGCATAGTCCATCTATCCAACCCATATTTCTCCGATTCAGAGACAAGGGTGTTGTGGGGGACCCTGTCAAATGCTTTACAGAATTCAACGTAGATGACATCAGTTGCTCTTCCTCTCACCCACCAAGGCAATCACACTGTCGCAGAAGGCCTCCAGATAGTCAGGCACAATTTGCCCTTTGTGAAGCCATGCTGACTGTCTCTAATCACCACCCTGCTACATGCATCCAGGAGGATCTGTTCCACGACCTCACTGGGCACAGAGGTGAGGCTGACTGGTATCTACTCCCTATGGTGTTCCTTTCTACCTTTCTAAAATAGGGCTAATGTTTCCTCTTTTCCCCATCACTGGGGAGTTGGCCTGCCTGACATGACTTCTCAAACTGGGAGAGCAGCTTAGCAACTACATTTGCCAGCTACGTGCCAGCTACATCTACTTACAAGTGTTTCCATCTTTTCTCATCTTTAATGGGTGTTCCTAGGAAAAATCACAGCAAGGTTAACAACAAGTGGGCAGGTGGTTGCCATCTGAGGTCTCTATGACCTTGAAGTCTACAAATCTACCCTACATGTTACTTTAAATTAAACCTTTCATCCCCGACATAGGGATGATGGTAGCAGCAAGAAATGTGGATGTTTCGTTGGTCTGAAAACCTCATGAATCCCCATGCCACAAATTTTAAGGGAGTTTAGCCTGTGCTGTCTCTTTCCACTGGGCATCCAGCAGGCCCAGGAAACATTTCCCACAGAGATCTGAAAGTGGGTCTGCAACAGCGGAAGTGGCCCAGTGAGGAGTTCAGCAGTCTCTGAACACCCCTATCTTTCAAACCCTACTGAAGTTTGAAAGTCTGTCCCTCCCCTCCGCCACCGTCGTTCATTCGATCGAGCCCAGGGTAATGAGCGGATTAAAAACACGAACCTTCCCTTCGCTTTTTTGCATCAATATCATAGAATCATAGAATTGTAGGGGTTGGAAGGGACCTCGAGAGATCATCGGGTCCAACCCCTGATAATAAAAATATAAATTTTTTGCTCAACGCTGGTATTTTAGGGCATTTGTACACTGTGTGTAAGCAGTTGCCGTTTATCTGTCTAGCTTACAATTCGGTAGTTGCAAGCTAATTCTCTTCACTGCTTTAACTGTAGAAACAACTGTTCCTAAGAACTGCCCAACCTTTCTCTTGAATCCAAGTACCTGGAAAAGCACTGGAGATTTTATGACTAGTGATTCTCTGAGTTCTACCAGGTGATAAAAATTTAAGCCTCAAGATAAAAAAAGAGCAGGTCTTAATTCCCTGAAGTCAGGTCTGGGCAGCACTCGTCAGTCAGCTCTCCCTTTGATCTACAGTTTTAGGTTTCCTATCTCCTTGCACAAATCTGAGGGAATTTTCAGCTGCCGATAGTGCCTGTCCTCAGGCCACCTTTATTTTTCCCATTGGGAATATGTTTGCAGCAGCACCAAATGGACCAAATCAGAGAGCGAGAGGTGACCTAGAGCAGGGCTTCCATCCCTACAGCTACACAGCCCTAATGACCCGTGACTCCTGCAGCAGAGGAGCGGGGTGGGGGCGTGCGGAGGCTGATGAAGGGGCTGAGAGGAGCCTCTTGTTTCAGGAGAGAAGGAGTGGTTTGTGCCTGTGCCATCTCTCAGAACACTGGCACCGGAAAATAAGGAGACTGATTATTACAGGGTCTCAAATTATAAATTTTCCAGTGATCAATTTTTACTGCTGGCATAAAATTAAGATCCTTTTCATAAAGGATATGGTTGTCTGGGTCATGTCGGATGGTTTTGTGGCCTTAAAATGAAGCATCACAGCAGTGACTTGCTAAGGACCGAGACGATGAGTGAATCCTGTAAAAAAACCCAAACAAGCCCTTAGAGCAGCAGCAGGTAAACTTGGCTGTGCTGTTGAAAATGTGAGCTGGGCTACTGGAAAAAGTTTTGACATCATGGAATGGGGAAATAAATACTAATGGTAATGACTTGTTGATAATCCTCCTATTCCTTTAAAGTACACGGTAAAAACTCCAGGGGGTGGCTTCAGTGAATATCCTCAGAGCCCTCCATTTCCACCAAAATGAGAAGTTAACAAAACTAGCGCTTCGAGTACCTGGGAGCTTTGAGGAACTCCGATGCGCATCATCTGAGGTGGGCCACTGGAATTATTCAGGTCTTTGCACTGGCATCTGGTGGGAGGGGCTGGGACCACAAGCATCCTAGCCTTCATTACTAGTTCAGAGATAGTCAGCAGCTGTGTGTCCCAGGCCCCCCTCACCTTCCCTGCAGCCAGCGTTGGCAGGTCTGTGTGCCAAATTTCCCAGAGAGGTCCCCGTGCCTGCTCTGGTGAGCCTGGGTCCCTTCACAGCTCCCCAAATTGTGGTTTTCATTCTGGTTTGTGACTCCAGGTACCTGCTGCCCGTGGATCAGCCGTTCCTCTGCTTTCCTGGCCCCTTTCACCTGCAACAGGAATAAGGTGATCGGTTTTGCAGTCACCAAAGACCCTTCTACATGCCAGTCCTCTGCAGAGGGTTACCTAGAATTAGCCCGAAAAACGTGTGGGAGGGAGCAGCAAAAAAATGAGGGTTGTATTGATGGAGCTGGCCTTTGCAGGGAGGAGAGGAGCAGCATTTCCTGAGGATTTTTTTCAGAGAGTTTCAGGAGAGTTCACCCATGTGGATGCCACCACCAGAGAGTGACCAAAACAGAGGTGATCTAACATATCTTTTGACCAGAGAGCCCTCCCAAAGCTGCTCTGAAGAGATGCAGGACAGCCCTTGGGCTGTGTGAATACAGATCCCTGAGAAGGAGCAATGGCAAAACATTTTTGCAAGTCAAACATAACCCCAGACTGTTCCATAAACACAACAACAGAGTGTTTAGCATGCCTGGGCTATTCTGAAAATAATGTCATGGAGATTGCTTTGCTGAGAAACTGCTTGGAATTCCCTTCCTTCTTTTCCAGGGAGCTTTCACACAAAGATGCGGGTGGGATCTGTTCTGTGACCCTAAGTACAGGGTTTGGGACATGTGGAAATGGAAGCTAAAGGGGCGTTAGTTCATTCCTCAGCTGGGCCCAGGAGCAAAGAGACCTTTGGCATAAGCCAGGTGCTGGTAGCAGATCTGACGCCATGACTCCTGAAATCTCTGTGGTACAGCATCTCCATCGGGCTACCCTGGCCACGTGCTTTCCACAACAGCTGTGCCATTGAAACCATCCTCATCTTCACTTGGGGCTCCTAAAGCCCCTTTGGCATTGCCTGTGAGATCAGACAAGAGACCCGTAAGGGAGGGTGACAGCATGGCTATGATGTTGGTATGACTTTAATAACATCAGCCAGATTACTAGCTTTAGGAACAGAAAAATCTTGAGCGTAACATTAGTTAACACTGAAGGAATCAATCTGCCATGGGTCCCATATGAATTCTCTTGTGACCTCTGTAATTGCTTTTTGATATTCACCTCTGCCTGCACGGGGGCCTTTGCCTGGAGAGACCTTCACCTACCTCCTCTCCCTTCCTGTCTGCTGCTTTTGTCATGCTTGTAATCCCTCTCTCACCCCTCGGCTTCCCTTGGATATTTCCAGTTAACCTTCAGCTTTTCCCCTCGGAGTTCCAGTCAGTGCCCATGCAGAGCGAGCGGTGTTTTGTAAAGAGACATTTCTACCCCCTGAGAAAAGCAGAAATTACAGAACACACAAAACAAAATCCCAAGCCCTCCAGATATTCTCTCAAGCCCAAGCAGGGATGTTACTGGGCGCATTTTAAAAATGAAAGCTGAAGATGATTCTGAAACGAGTTAAGTATTGTTTTCAACCCCAGGGCAGCTGCAGTGAGAGCTCAGAAGTGCAAACAACAGAAGCAAAATGCACCCAGTTCTCATTGTCCTTGGTGAGAGCAGTGGCAGAGAGAAGCAGCATCTCATGAGTCATAGGAAGCAAATGGGATTCCAAGATGCTATTAGTTACATTTGAGTTTAGAAGTATGAATTAAGAGTTGACAGGCTCATTTTAAAAACAAAACTCAGTTCAAGGAAATGTCAAGGCTTTAATTTTAATGCTTGCTGCAGGCTCGATCTCCACCACACCTGCTCACTTCATACGGATTTATTCTTCTTTTTTTTTCCTGGAAAGCCTCTACTAGTCCTCTGAGAACATCGTGTCCTCTGTGCCTTCAAGCACCAAACCGAACTGAGAGGGGAAGGAGTCTCTTATGCACCCCTGTCCCAGGCAGACAGTTCACAGAGCACCAACACTGTCTCCATCTTGTCCCAGCCTGGGCTGGGAGCTAGCTGCCTGCTTGTGCTGGTATTTCATATGCCCTGCCGAAAGCCCAAGGCCAGCCTACTCCTCTTGCTGTTCCTCAATGAGATGTTTGAATTTTGGGGTTTTTTTCTGCTGCCGTTGCTTGCCTACAAGCAGCCATTCCTCCCTCCCTCCTGTCCCCCGTCCCGTCCCCGTCCCTTCCCCCATTATGCAGTGAGTGAGTGGCTTGGTTTGCTGTACTCAACTTTTGTTATTTTACTTACATTGTTCTTCTCTCCTGTAGCAAAATGATTTTCAAAATGGGGGAAGGGAGCGGGGGAAAGGGAGGAAGGGGCGGAGAAAGGCATAATAATACTCTGTGCAATGAAAATACAACACTTCTGTAGCTTTTTGGGACACATCCCCATCCCCAATTACCAAGCATTATACATTTGCCGTGCTTGCAGTTTTGAAGTCGTTGCTTTTGAGTTGTCACCATGGAGAATAAAAGCAGGAAAAGCTACTGCCAATCTGCCTTTTTATTATTCCACAGGCAAATAATTTGCCCAATTTTTTTTGCTAAGAAATGCACAGTTTACATGAGCTTTTTTGATTGATGGATGATAAACAAACCACTTTCCAGTTTTACTTAATAATTTATTTATTTATTTAAGTTTATTTTATTTTGATTTAATTTACATTTATTTAATTTCACAGGTGAAATTCTAGAGCAAGTCGTATGCATGATTTATTACTTATTTCCAGAAATCAGAGGTATGTCTGGGCTGCAGTTTACACACACATCCCATATTCAGCCTTACAACTCTCAACAGCAAGTGGCCCCCATTTCACAGATTCCTCATAAGTCAGGTTTTGCCTGTTCCATTTCCAGGAGCAGCAGGCCCCTTCATAAATTTTGCACCCAGCTCACCAGATTAGCACCTATAAGCACATCCTGCCCAGCCTCCTTTCATACAAGAAACCCCTGCAAGTTCCTCACAGAGCCACGCTGCTTTGTGGAAAGGATAAACTCCCCCTTGGACACATTAAAACTTTTCCCCTGCAGATTTTATTGGGAAGTTATCTTTTTTTTTTTCCCTCTACGGACACGTTCTTTCTTTTCGGCAGTTGGACCCCTTTGTCCTTAGGCCCATGGTAGCCTGGACCGAGGTTGATTTCACCTCTCCTGGACAAGTAACTTCATGCTGGTTCTGTCTCCATGTTACTAATCTGGGACGCGGGCTCTCATGGCGTCTGCAGACGTGATCTGAACAGCATTTGTGTGTTCGGATCCATACCTGCGAGGCCTCATCTGCACTCGGGTGCAGGAGAGGTGCACCCAGGTCGAAGCTCTGCTTTTCCCTGTGTGAAGCGTGTCATCCCCCTGGCTCCCCTGTGGGATGAGAAGCAGTGCAGGGCTACCTGTTTCCTAGGGCCATGCTGGTCAGGCCCCAGCCAGCTCGGCTCCACTCCACATGCCTCTCCCAAATGTCAGGCTGCAAGTGCACCCCTGCTACAGCTGGCTCGGCGCTGAAACAGCTCACCGACTTCTACTCCCGTGGCAAACACGGGGCCCCACGCAAGCTTTACAAGGAGGGCTCCATCCTCACAGACGCGGTCCCTGGGACACAAAGTAACCGCATGAAGACAGCTCCCTCCCCGGGACCCGCCAAGCCCCTCGGCTTGGAGCTCAGCCCTGAGGGGAAGCCCCACGAGTAACACAAAACAATCCCCCTCTTCCCCCTTCTGTGCTGGGGAGAGGGGCGGGGGACTCGAGTCAGCTCCGGCTTCGCCAGGAGGAGCCCACTGACCCACCGGGAGGAGCCCATTGGCCCACCCGAAGGGCCCACTGACCCGCCGTGAGGGGCCCACTGATTCCTCCAGTCCCCCGTCTCTCCCCAGGTTGCCGTGCGACGGGGGAGGTGGCGGGCAGCGGCCGTGGTGGGGCGCCCCCTGGCGGCCTGAGAGGCCGCCGCGAGGCGAGGCGGGGAGCGCGGGAGCTCGCTGCCGCTGGCAGCCCCCGAGGGCTACGGGGGTAACGAGGCTGAGGAGATGGGGCGGGTGGCGTTAAAGATCTCTAATAAGTTCGACATCGCCGGGCCTTTGTCTCCCCCCGCCCCGCCAAAGGCACCTGTGCCCCCCAAACGGAGGCATCTCCGGCAGAAGGAAAAGGTGCCCGTGCCTTGAACAGACAAACGCGGGTGAGGACGAGATGGCGACAGGTGCACTGAGCCGTCACTCAGCCCCGCGGGAAGTCACCTCTGGCTGGAGGCACGTTTGCCTGTCAGGAAGCAGCGATGCCCTGGCAGCATCTTCAGGTCACACCTCACACAACGGGCGAGGCTCCTTTGTGACCAGCGGCCCTGAGCTCCTGGCTGCAGGTACAGCTGTGTGACTCAGGGACATGTCAGAATTACAGGAACGAGCCTAAGAAAAAAACTGCCTCAAGTGATGCAGGCCCACGGGGATGGGTAGTGGTTCCATCCAGCCCTCGCTGTGGGTGGGGGGAAATGCTTTTCCATGATAGCTGAGGTTTGTTTCTGCCAGCCCCTCTGGAGCAGGTGTTGGTGCTTTTTGTGTCCCAGTTACCACATCTTCTCTTGGAGCAACACATCAGTCAGCGCGCTTGTCTCTGAATAGGTACTCCAGGCTAGCAAGAGCCTGAGCTCCAAGTAGATGCGTTTCACACTCAAGAGCTTGCTAAATGATTAATTTCTTTGGACTGTTACAGTTCCCTGCTTCCTGCAAAGCTAGAATGTGTGTTTCCACAGGCCTTAGACCCCATTACCTTGGAAACGCAAGTTTTGGCAAGGGCTTTAACCTTCAGTAAGGTGGAGATGGGGTAAAACTTCCATCACAGAAAGCTAAAGGCCTGTTTACCTCTTACAGATATGCTGCCGTGTCTCACCTGAGGACTGCTGCATCTGTCACCACTAAATTCATGCAGTCACAGAAAAGACGACTTGTGCTCCATGTGAGTGGCATTCCTCCCTGACTGGAGGATGGTACTGTCTGGAGCAAGTCAGCCAAAAGAGAACTGCTCAGGTACCTCTGGTGCTGTGGGATTGTACCCTGTTGGGGACAGGGCATAGCCCAGCCTGGCCCGCTGCTTCCCTTAGGGAATGCCTCTCTCATCTTCAGGTCAGATTCCACAGGAAGGGTGGGTTACTACAATGAAGACCACCTTAGCTATAGAAGGTCTTCCTGGATTTCTCTTTCAAGTTTTTGGCAATCTTAGACTTTAAAGGGTAGGCCTGCACAGGCAGAGTTTGAGGAATACCTGCCTAAAATGCAGATCCTACAAATCTTTATGCATGGGCCCAGCTAATATTGCTAAGTGCAGGCAGAAAGGATGTGTGGGCCTGGTACCTGTAATATTACTCTTTAGAACTCAGAGCCCCAGCATTTAGGCTGACACCATTGGCACAGTTAAGTGTTCAGGATTTCCGCAAACGTAAAACTACTCAAATGAGCAAAACCAGAGTCTGCAAGCCTCCCAGCGCAGCCAGTTTGCAGTGACTGCACTGTGCACCCCTGGAGCCAAAACTGATGCAACCCAGAGCCCACATCTTTGCTGAACTGAGCTGTCAAGACCAAGAGCACTTGGTCCCATGCACAAACAGGCCTTCACCTGGTGACCGCACTCGTGTGTGGGCAGCAGACTTGGAGCTTAAGGTATGCTTTAAGTAGCACTGAGGAAGTGAAATGTGTTTTGTTTGCTGGTTATTGTTTTTTGCCTTTTGTTTTTAAACAGAAATAAACATTTCTATATAGTTATTTTTATTTTCGCTTCTGAGAAGGGAGACCTGTGGCTGCCTTCTGTTCAGGCCAGTGTGGTACCTGAGCGGAAAATTTTGGTTTCAGTGAGGTGCAAGATGGGCTGGTTCTTGTAAATACTTGTAAAGTTACTGCAGCAAAGCTCTGTAATCAGGAGGTCTCCCATGGACAGCCTGTCATCCTGATGAGAGGTGCTTCTTAATTGAGCAAACATGCTGCATTATGGCTGCAATAATTCCCAAGTGTCCAAACCTCCCTTATCATATCAGTGGATCTGGAGTCACAGAGCTCCCAACAAAGGGTTTTAGAGGATTTCACACAAATTAGAAGTCTAAAGGTTCAGTGCTTGAGCATGAGCAGCATGCAGAGAAGGCATTGCAAAATGTGTTTGAAGGGTGTTAACACAGTTTTGAAACTGCTGCAGAGATCTTCGAAGGGAAGAGTGCAGGTAGCATCCCAAATGTTGCTGGGCAGACCTGAAATTTATGCACTTGCATGAAAAGCTCAACTTTATTTGCAGGCAAATCAATTAAGAGCCAGGCCTTGCAGCTAAGCTTAACTTAGTTCCTGTTTGAGCACCTCAACGACACTGATTTCATGATTAAACTCCGTCTGATTAATGGGAGAACCAGAAATAGTCCATGGTCAAAATATTGGACAAACTGTTTAAGCGAATGAGGGAGGGCACTGGAGAGCCTGGAGGAGAAAAAGAAAAGGGCTGCCTTCAGAGAAGCACTGAATTCAAGCACAGGAGGAAAATGAAGAGGAACATGCTGGTGTGCTTCAACACATCAAGTGGTAATACAGAAACGCTGCGTGAATATTGATTATCTTCCTCAGCTGATGAGTACCCTCTGGTTATGTCTATACCGTTGTGTAATCACAGAATCACAGAACATTAGGGATTGGAAGGGATCTCAAAAGATCATCTAGTCCAACCCCCGCCAGAGTAGCATCTCCTAGACTAAATTACACAGGAATGCATCCAGGTGGGTTTGAATGTCTCCAGAGGAGACTCCCCAGCCTCTCTGGACAGCCTGTGCCAGTGCTTTGTCAACCCCATAGTCAAAAAGTTCCTCCTTATATTCACATGGAACTTCCTGTGCTCCAGCTTGCACCCATTCCCCCTTGTCCTATCGCTGGCCATCACTGAGAAGAGCCTGGTTTCATCCTCCTGACTCTCGCCCTTTACAGATTTATAAACATTAATAAGGACACCCCTCCGTCTCCTCTCCGCCAAGTTAACCAGGCCCAGCTCCCTCAGCCTTTCCTCGTAAGGAAGGTGTTTCCCTCCCTCAATCATCTTGGTGGCCCTGTGCTGGACTCTTTCAAGGAGGGGCCCAGAGTTGGACACAATTTTCCAGGTGTGGTCTCAAATACAGCCCAGGGAGCCAACCTGGGTGTCCGGTTCCCGATCATCTGCTTCACATAAGGCATTAGTGTGCTACAGTCTGTACTGCATTCCGGAGCAAAGTCATTTGCAGATGCCCACATCTGGTAGCTAATTGCTCTGGAGGACCACCAGATGAAGGACCACTGTGGCACCCTGCAGGAGCCACGTGCCTAGGGCACAGGCCCACCAAAAACCAACATGCCGTCTGCACCACGTCTAGCTAGACAGCAACGTGGCATTTTCAGAAGGAGTCCACCTGGGCTACTACCACTTGGCTTCTGTGCCCCTGGCACCTTTTCCTGTGCAGACGTAACCGGTTCTGTTCATTGCTTTGCTTTGCTCCTTCCAGAGGCAAACACAATAGGCTGATAGTCCAACTCCCAGGCAAGAGACACATTTCCAGCCAGTTTCTGGGGGAGAACTACCACACAGAATACATATTTAGGTAACAGTATGTGCAGTAAGGGTACCACAGAAATTAACTGTAGTTTCAGTCATACGGTGGCAGCAGGGGTACGAGCCTTCCTGATGGGGCTGGGGGAATGCAGAAGCAATAGAGACACTGTGCCAGGCGTTTCTAGGTCTAGCTCTCCCTAGAAACATTAAAAAAGAAGAAGAAAAACAACAAACATCTTAAATGATGTGCTTCTTGGGAACTGACAGCAATACCGGCCATGTTATTTATTTCCTTTTTGGCCTGCCCTCCTCTGACACCAAGGCTCTCAGTCGTACATACCCTATTGCTTGTGAGGCTGGGGTCTAGACTGGACTAATGCAGTCTAGAGTGAATTCTCCAAAGTCTGTCACTTAAAAAACCTGGATCGATTTACGGATCTGACTTAGGGCACAGCCTTGTGAACAGTGAACTGGCACAGCAGTATGAAGCCAGGCTCTAGGGGTGAAGGCGGGAGTAGAGAGGGACCAAAGGACTTAAACCAGATCTACTGCTATGTCCCCTCTGTGACGGCCAACGGGTGGCTAGGGGTGGTGTGGGTGTACCTGCATTACTCAGTCAGTGATTCCAGTCACACCCACAGCTCACTTGTTCCCTTGGGATCCTGTCCTCTTTGGGCTGGGTGTTCTTTTTGCCCCGCGTGCCATCTCCCATTCGGGAGGGAGCCCGTCTCCCCGTGGAAGCTCATTGTTAGCGTTCGGCCTCTGTGCGGTGCCGAAAATAAAACTCGTACAGCACACCAGATTTGATCCCGTCACTTGCTCGCCTGCAGCACACTGTGGTTTCTTCCCCCTGTTTGGCTCCGTGGGAGGAACAGGCATTTCAGTGTACACCGCCACGCTCATTACAGGGAGTTCTTCCGCACCAGAGATATTAACATCTTTGTTATTACTGCCAGTTCTCTCCTCCCCCGTACCAAGCGGTCGCCTGAGCAAGAATTCCATTTAAGGACAGACTCCCAGTAGTAGTATTCTCCTCCTCAAAGTGAAGAAGACCTCTTCAGAGGTCAGTTCCTTCTGCTTTCTCAGAATCCTGCCTCCCCCGTATTCCTTAGAAAGTCATTATTAAAGATACCAAAACCGCCCGCAGAAATATCACAGATATTCTAGAAATCAGTGTCATGATTACCTCTTTGTAATCATTAACAACTCGGAATCGTAGCAGTCGAGTTAAAAAAGTTTTATGCAAGAAAAAATGTTTTAACATTTAGTATAAAACCCAAGTTTGACATAGCTTATTTTTCCAACACCATCCTCTTTCAGTTCATCAACTGACAATCAGAAGACCACAATTAAAAAAAAAAAAAAAAAGGAATCCTAAATACTTTTTAATAGTCTTATAAAAACATTCATAAAGTGCCACCCACAAAAGCACCTAAACAAGGATCTGAGAGAAATACCTATCGGGATGTTAATTTACTTAATTGCTGCTGAGGACTAAGCTGTCAAACAGCAGCGTCTAATTCAGGGAACAGCTGCACCACCCAGAAAAAACACCATTCCACAGAGGTGGCTCTAGCAGAGCATTGTCTGGGCCCACAACACGTATGCAAAGGCACCCAGCACAGCATTATAGGGTTTTAAAATAAACAGGTGCTAACACCACCTAGCCCTAAGAATACCGGCAAGTGGGAGCTGTGGATTCCAAAGTGAGCAACCATCCCGGGCTGTGTGGCCTTACTGGGAGGGCAAAACACAAGCAGCTTGTGCAGAAAACAGGTACAGATTTCAGTTGCTCTTTACTAGGATAGAAAAACATCACCCCTGGCTAGAAATACCAGAAAAAGGCACTGATCCTTGGAACGCTTCTGTGTTCTCCTCTCTGGCCCTGAGCGTACCATACCGTAAGCACCTTTCTTTTCCCCATCCTCAAAAGAGGGGCTCAGACCCACCGTACCACAGTGAACATGCACTAGTTTGTCTAGCAGCAGCCTCCCCCTACCCTTTGCTCGAGTGCCTGGGCAGTGCTCAGGAACATATTTACCCAGAAGAAAAGGGGACAGGCTTATGGGGCTCCCTCACCCGAAATCCATGCCCTCTATGAGGCGTCCAGGGAGCAGCTGCGTGTCTTCCCAACACCGGGTCCACATGGCCTTCTCTCCACCAGCTACTCCGTATGGTGCTTCTGGTGGCGCACCAGCTGGGGCTGGAATCGAAAGCTCTCCCCACACTGGGTGCAGTGGTAGGGCTGCTCCCCGGTGTGGATGCGGGTGTGTTTGATCAGGTTGGAGTTGCCGCTGAAGCCCCGGCCGCACTGGCTGCATTTGTAAGGCTTCTCGCCAGTGTGGGTACGAGCGTGATTAATGAGGTCAGAGCTCTGCCCAAAACGTTTGCCACACTGCCCACAGGCGTAAGGCCGGATGCCGTCGTGGGCTCGCTGGTGCTGAAGGAGGTGGGAGTGTTGGCTGAAGCTCTTCCCACAGGCTGAGCACTTGTAGGGCCTCTCGCCCGTGTGCATCCGCTGATGTTTGATGCAGGTGGAGCTGTCGCTGAAGATCTTCCCGCACTCGCTGCAGACGTAGGGCTTGAGGCCCGTGTGGATGCGCTGGTGCTTGAGGAGGTTGGAACTCTGGCTGAAGCTCTTCCCACACTCGGTGCAGGTGTAGGGCTTTTGGCCCGTGTGGACCCGCCGGTGCTGGATGAGATGGGAGCTCTGGCTGAAGCCCTTGCCACACTCCCCACAGAGGAACGGGCGCTCCCCAGTGTGCATTCGCTGGTGCTGGATGAGGTGGATGCTCCGACTGAAGCCCTTGCCACACTCGGAGCAGATGGTGGGCCGCTCTGCACGAGGGGCTTGCCGTGAGGCTGCTGTCATCCTTCTCGCCTGTCTCTGCACCAGGCTGGTATCAGAGCAAGGCAGCTGGGCCTCCTCTTCCTCCTCACAGTCACCCTGCTGTGCCCCTGGGGAAATGTGCTGACTCTCACAGCTGTCCATGAACTGTTCCCCTCCTCCTCTGGACCCTGCTGCTAACATGTCCTCCTGATCCATGTCTGCAAGGTGATCTGGAAGGGGATCTACCTCACCACCTGGAAAAAAAGTACAACTTTAACTGTGATTGATTCTTTCTGGGGAGTGGCAAGGCAGAGAACGGGCAACCTGTTCTGGAGACCCTGGTCTGCAGAACCAGAAGGAGAAGCAGTAAAGGGACGACTGGGAGCAAATGGAAACCTAGCTGTGGGAGAGGCTGTGTGGCGTCATCGTGTGGCGACACAGAGCAGACAAGCCACCACCAGCAGAGGCAAGGACAATGCTACAGGTGTTTTCTTGCCTCCCAGAAATCTTGTCATCGTAATATGTGCTCTTACACATGCTCTTAGCAGCAGGCTGACAAAGGCAGGCTCTCTGCCTCCCCCACAGCAGGTCTCAATGCGAGCCACATGGGATAAAATGGTTTAAATAACACCAAGGCAGTTCAAAGAGCATTTTGTTTGCTCAGTGTTTATAAGCTTATCGAACCTATTCCTCACCAATGTGTGTCTCCTCCAAGGCCTCATGATCTTGTTCTTCTCCTTGATCCATCTGGGTAGTTGGGTCAGGTTTGGCAATCAGGAATCCTTCTTACAAAAGCAAACAAAAGTAACCTTAGTTGAGTGTTTAGCAAAAGCCTGTCACATGTCTTAAAATCTACTGTCCCTGCTGAATTTGGGGAACAAGGAGAGTGGTTACATGAAAGAATGGAATCAACTGAGCCAGCATTTATGGAAATCCCGAGCTCTACTGAGGTGTCCAATTTCAGATGCTTTCCTTAAAGGACATTCAAGGTTGGCCCCCTTCTGCTACATGATACACATTAGGACATGCACCAGACGTGCTGAACTCAGAACTGGTTGACAGCAATCACGGACACAGGTGTAAGCAAACAAGAAAACCCAGTCATATTTACATTTCTTCAGTAATGACCGTCACAAGATTAATTACTCTCTGATTATTTTAAATGGAAAATGACTCTTTGGTCACCAGAACCTGATTTTCTTACTTGCTGCCTTCTTTCTCCTCCCAAGACTCTCAGCAGGCTGAGGCAGCAAAAGCCAACAAAACAGGGAACCTAATATCTTGTCTACTCCAGATGGATTCTGTTAGTTCCCTGACTGGCATCCCTACCAAGCTCCAACAACCACCATGAATGCATCTGTTGGGCAGGGTGCTCTTACAAACGCCATCAGCACCACAGACAAGAATTCTACCTTCAGCATTTACTGTTTCAAGGCCAAAACCAGCCAAACAGCAAGCAACAGCAGTTACCATCAAGATGGCAGGCGTTAGTAGTTGCTGCAGAAAATAACACAGACTCACAGAGAAAATACAATGGTAAGAAAAATCCCACCTCGTTTTAAAAAGTAAGAGTCAAAGATGGCAGGGAAAAGATAACATGTGGATGAATCAAGGACCAGAGACTAACATGTGTCACAGCTAAAGCTGAGATCATTTACAGAAATATTTTTAATGCATAAAGACATTACTTTTTATCCCCCCTCCTTTTAATCTTTATTGTTTCTTAGTACTAGTTTGCATCACTTCAAAAATGTGCTCCCTGAACTCTGCTTCAAGTTACCAATCTCCCTGGACAAACAGGCAAGCTCCAGATGGAACTGACAAATGAAGAGATGGGCTCTGGTGCTCACAAAACACTGCCAACTGATGGATGCTTGGTCCTGGACCACTTCATCCATCACCAACAGGTATTTAACAGCAGGTAATGGGTAATAAGTGTTTAGACAGTGTCAGAATCAAGGAGACAGCTCAGATGAAGGGAAGAGTTTTGGACCTCGGTTTCCAGCGATTATAAAACAACTTATCTTGAAGTCTTCGGTCCTAGGTGGCAAAGCTGGACAGAAAGAAAGGGAGCAAGCAAAAGATAAAGACTGCAATCTTGAACTGAAGAACCATGAAGACAAAAAGAAATCATCAGGTAAGAAAAAAAGAAGCCTTAGCAAAAAAAACCCAAACCAACCCCACAACCCAACACAGTGGCCTTAAAAGTTACTAATTTGAGCCCCTACTTTAAATATTTGCTGAATGCTGAAGTGGACCACCCCTGCGGATGGATCATTTCTGGCAGTTCTAAGCTGATACACAAGGGGTGGCTGCTTTCTGCAGCCCTACAGCTCTCAGGACTTTGTCATTATTGAGAATTTCTGCTGCAAGTTTGGCAGTACGAGCCGACCGAGCTATTTACATGCTTACCAGATGGCCCACCCCCACGCTAGAGCAGGAGCCGTCAAAACCCTGTCCGCACAGAGACCTTTCCCCCAGGCAGCTAGTCACAAACAGCGGGGCTTCTCTCTGAAAGCTGTCAACAAACAGGAACTTTGGAGGAGCAAATCCCTCAGCATCTCAGAGGTGGTACCAGCATCTGACAAAGGTCAAGTAACAGCTACCCAGGGAAACATCTAAGTAAGCAGACAAGATAGAATGAAGAGTTCCCTTCTGACCCTGCAAACATTTCCTAGCTTGCGTTGCCACTGACACACTGCTGCTACGTTCAGATTGGCTATGGCAGCTCCGCAGAAAGCCTTTGTACAATTAACTGCCTGCCCTGGAGTAAGGAAAGATTTTCCTTCTTTCCCACCGTCACAGTCATGTCTTTGCGAAAGGAGGGGTTGAACCTCATCAGCTGAGGGGGTCAGTCCTTCAGGGACTGCATCTGCTACTGGAAGAACAGGCCTTCAGGGATTGCATCTGCTAGTGGAAGAACGGGCATATTGGGGTTTTGCTTGAATGTGGGAAATGGAACAGGAAGAAGGCCTGTGCATGTGGGCGTGCAGGGTTACTGCACACATCATCCACAGCTTCAGTAAAACAAGGCATGAGGGGTAACTAGCTTGGACCTCCGTGGAGGGCAATGCAAACACACCACAATGTTCCTGGGGCCTTGGCTTTAGCGTTGTGATACCATGTAGAGATTTCCTAACTGGGTCCTACAGTTTATGTGTATTACCTTAGCTATTTGCAAATAACCACTTATTTTCTCTTCCAGACGCTCCGCTCTGTATTCCTCCTGCGTCTGCACCAAGCTGTGAAGGTTACCGGACTCATCCTAGTGCAGAGTGCCATACTTTCAGCTTCTCCTGCTCCTTGGGATCCCGCAGTCTGCTCCCAAAGTGCTGCTGGCCGCTCCACACGGTCATGCCAAGCACAACAGCACAAACCTGCAATTCAGAAGATGTTCACATCTACCCCTCCCCAACTACTATCTGGGATAGATGATGATTGCAGTAAAAATCAAAAGGCGAAGGCATTTCTATCACAGAAACCATCTCATTATGCAGCTGCACACGTTTCCCTTGGGTTCAATGAGAGCCCCCTTTCCCTGTACCCTCAGGTTTGTTCATAAACCACAGCACCCATCAGTGACTGCCCTCCTGCCCTGCTCGGGATGCTGTAAGGCAGGCACGGGAGGCGGAGCGGGAGGGCGGCTGCAGAGTGCGGTACTAGAGCACCCAAAGGCTGGGGGGGGGGGGGTGGCGTCTGCAAAAGGGGGCAAGTGCTGAGCAGCTTTTGGGAACAAAGGTTTTCCACAGCTGCCCGCCTGCAGCAGCGAGCTGAGGCACTGCGTGGGAACTCAGAAAGACGCGCGTTTGCTCTGTGGCAGGTGGCAACGGATGGTTAGGGGGAAACCGCATTACAGCTAAGGGGTTCAACCAGACCAGGTGGCAGCTACAGCAGAGCGGGGTCTATAAGAAGGACAAGCTGGGCCCTCCTCCGAGCCGCGTTCTTCTCTTCTACTCCGGGAAGCTCCTTCCTTCTCAGGGCCGACAGACAAAAGGCTCAGGCACTGGTTTAAAGCCCGGCTCTCAGTGCCGCTGGCCTCCCCGAGGGCACCCCCGGCTCTGCCCCTCACTGCCGCCCCGTACCCCAGCCGAGGGCGTGCGGGAGGCCCGGCCCCGCCGTGCCGTGCCGTGCCGTGCCGTGCCGTGCCGTGTCGTGCCGCGCCGTGCCTACCTGCAGGGCACCCGCTCCCGCCCGGCGCCCGCCCCGCTGCGCGCCGGCAGCAGCTTCCTGCTCCGCGGGCAAAGGGCGCTTCCTGGGCGGAGCGGGAGGTGCCGCGCTTGGAGCACCGCCGGGGAAGGAGTCGGGGAGTCTCCGTGAGGAAAGAAAGCCCCGTGCCCGGGGGTATCCCTGCAGCGCCGCCCGGACCCCGCGCTCCTTGCGGGGGGATCTACAGCGCCCTGGGCCTCACGGATCGATACCCTGCACCTGCCTGCTTGGGGGAAGCGCGCCGGGGGAGCTGCTCGGCGGGGACTTGCGGGGGGAGGGACGGAATACTCGGCTTTACAGCTGCTCCCGAGTCTCGAATGCGGTACCTCTCTGAGCGCCGCTGCCTAGAGCCGGGTCCTGGTGCGCCCCAGGGCGTTGAAACACGCTGTTGTTTCACGGGCCGTATGCAGAGGTGTGTGTTTGCTAAAGCGCCTTCGCTTAGCGCCGTTAGGTGCTTTGGCGTCAAACTCTCAAGGGCAGAAGGGAAGCAGCTGAAGTTCGTGTCCGTGGTAGAAAATGGGAGGCCCATCGGCATGCAGCAGCAGCCTCTTGTGAGGACACCGTGCTGTGCCATGCCAGGTGGGAGAGGAGATAGGGGGTCACTTTGTTCTGCAGTTACCTCGTTTGGAGTCTCCCCAGGGGAAAGAAATGCACGCAGGGTTTTACAGCAGGGTGCCTTGGCTTCTTAATTTCTCCAGCTAACTCATAGCTGGAGGGAAGAAGGTAGATAGATGACTGTGTATGTTTTCATGAAACGTGGTAGGGAACATGAGAGCTCGGGTGAGTATATGAGCACTTCCCTCATTTTTGAGAGAAAGGTTTCCCTACACAGTAGGTGACAGAGGAAAGGGATAACTTAGGTCCCTGCAGTTCCTAACTTAAGCTCCTCCCGAGAGACCCCTGCTTGTGGCACTGGAATGCCACTGCTCCCCAACAGAGAGCTGTTGCATTGGGATGCACTGGCCAGGCCTTTCCCCAGGCAGTTCCCAGCATTGCTCTGCGCTTAGAGCAGGCCCCACAACATTACCGCTCACCAGTATAAACCAGTCCATTCCACTTTGATACACCCACTGTGGCACAGGCCTCCAGCACTACCCCAGCTGCCCACTTTCTTGTGCAGTGTGAGGATGTTTGTTCCCTTGGCCTCACAAGGTTGGAAGTCTGATTCTGGGGGGCTTCACGTCAAGCTTGACAGTAACCAGCCTCCTGTGAGACCACGCGGCTTTTCTTGCCGTGGCAATCTGGATGTTCGCTGTTTTCTTGCCATGGTGACATTTGGGTTGCCCTGCCGCCTTACCAGGGGACCGAGAGTTGGTTTGAACATGGAGGAAGCCACCCTGTGGCCACAGGCAGAGACAGCAGATGCGCTTCACTCCACGGGGTCATGAAAAACAAGCAGCTTTTCACCTTGGCCCCTGTATCCCACAGATATCCCAAAGTACGCTGCCTTTTTTGGGTGGTGGCTCTTTCACGCCACTGCTTGCTCAAGGTGATAATATAGAAAAATGCTCAGCCCTTCTACGAGCTACACCGCCCAAGTGTGCAGTACGTGCTTAGCAGTGGTACAAAGCAGGCTGGCTGTGAGGTAAGGACTCAGATGAGGGCAGAGAAAGGAGTGGTGTTCCAGGAATATGGAAATCTTTCACTAACAAAGTGAAAAATACTCTCAAAGCCACCTGGATCCTTTTTGTCTTCAAGCTATTGTTAGCAGGGCACTGCTGATTTGCACTAGTGAGAAACCTCAGTGAGTGTGTGCCCTGAACTGTGAGAGTCACAGTGAAAGGGAGCTCAGCTGAGGCTTCTTGTTTGCTAGGGTTTAAGCACCAATTAGCATTAAAGCCTTTTTATGTTGGAGAAGCTAGGACTGATACGGGCTCATTTGACCAGCAGTCTGTAATTTCACTTGCTGTGGACAGATGGAGAAATGGTCATCACAAAATAATATGGGAATACTGAAATAGAACAAAAGGGAAAACAGCCCCATCAGTTTACAAACATTGCTGTATCCTTGTCATGCTTGTAGCATGTAGCACATTTGTTTAGAAATGGGGAGGGTTGCAGGTCAATATGTTCACAATCAAAGTACAAGTGTACAGAAAAGAATGAGACATGAAAGTAATCCTGTTTGCTAGATCTCTCTCCTTGAAAGTTTGAAATGTGGCTAGACAAAGCCATGGCTGACCTGATCTGGTGCTGGCAACAGTTCTGCTTTGAGCAGGAGGTTGGATTCCAGAGGTCTCTTCCAATCAACATTTCTGTGATTCTGTAACCGAGATGTGGGCAGTTATGAGTTACCCTACATGTAGCATCCTGTAGACAATTCAGTAATGGAAAGTAGTCCAACACCCTGCTCAAGCAGGGTCAGCCAGAGCAGGCTGTCCAGGATCAAGTCCAGCCAGGTTCTGAGTATCTCCATGTCTCCATTATATTTCAAGCGAAAAAAAAATTACAGGAATCAAACTACTACTAGACTGATTAAAAAATTGGGAAGCTGTCAGTTGCAATATCAGTGCTAAAATGCATCTGTCACAATCTAGGCATGTGCTTGTGGGGAAAAAAGTGACATCACCTTGTCGTGTTCCATTTTTTATTAGTTCGGGGCAATTTCACAGTGTTCCTGGAATACACATTCCTCAGACTACAATACCGGCCAGTGCTCTGGGAGGATTCCAGCTTAAGGTGCATGTATTGTGTCTTGGTGGTAACTGCTGCTTTGAGCTTCTTGCAGTGACTCAAATCTGCTATGGCCTTAAAAGTGGATGCAGAAAGAAGAGCTTTCTGCCAGAAGACTCAAGGACACCTATGACTGAGTGGGACTAAAACAGACATCCAAGCCATTGCATACACATGAACAAAGCAGCCTAGGAATAGCAACTTTTGTTGTCACAGATTTCTTGCTGAGTTTGATTCAAGCTTACCGAGGCTTGTTGAATTACAAATTTTTCTAAATAGAAAAAACCCCAACCCAAACCTCAAAACTTGGTTTAGAAATTACGATATTCACTCCCTTTTTGAAGAAATTGACCTCAATATGTTTGGTCAATGATATAAGAGATGCAAAATCAAAGTTATGTCTGTGGACCTGACTCATGCTTACTTTGGTGAATAACACGTAGCTGAGGAGATTTGCTCTGTCTGATGTTTAACCTCCCCAGTAGGACACTGGCTGTCACTGTGTGAGTTTCAAGACTCCCTAAGTAAAAAGATAATGAAAAAAGCCCTTTTAGAGATAAAAGAGTGTAATTATAGCTTGGGGAGGAACATCATCCAGTGAGTAAGCAGGGGCATTCCCAGCATTGAGTAACTGGGAAAAAAACCCCAAAACCCAGACGAGAGGACTAGAAGAACAGATACACCTACGTGGATTTCTGCATGAATTTATTTGAGACAAGCCCCAGGCCCCCGAGACAGCTGGCCAGTGGACTGGCACAAGCTTGTTAACAGAGGTTATGCTTTATGTACTTACACAGATACCCAATAAAACTTGTCAGTTAAAGGAGAGACTGCCGTTATCTCAGTTGCTGATTGCTTAATTGCCCGTTACCTAGATTTACTGCTTTCACTGTGCTCTTAGGAAGCCAAGAAAGGGCTAAGAACTGGAAAAACCCCAAAGACTGAAAAGCAGCTGGGAAGCTGCACTGGGGAGTCTTTAAGCAGATGCTGAATTTTATCTCATCTTTAGAAGAGAGATACCATTGAAATAGTTTATTAGTTAGTCTGAATCTCTTTACTTCCTTATGGAGGCTGTGTCCTCATACCATGGGAAAGGGAGACTGCCTTTCATGAGATGTCGACAAGTAGATGCTTCTCTGTGCTAGCAGAACGCTGTCCAAGGACTTGTTCGTCCCTTTGAGTCACCGTTTCACAACTGTGGCCACTTCTGCGCCACTGTGGCTGGTCTTCCCTTAAAGTGTCTGTAACTGAAGGATCAGGAATAATTGCTGACCCTCTGACCACCAATACCTGGAAATAACCAAGAATTTTAAAGGAGTTGTTATAAAGTGCTTCTCAAAAGCAGTTATCCAGGAGCACTAGCTGTCTACCCCTCCCCTCCCCCCCCCGCCGACAATGAATCACACCCCTCTACTCTCAGGTAGCCCCTGTGGCACCCCCAGAGCCACCCCCTGCATTTCAGACAGGGTCACTTGGCTGCTCTTCAGAAGGAAGGGCCTGAGCAGTGGGGTCTGAACACGCAGTCTGGCAGCAACTGCAGGCTGCCACATCTGCCAACCACCAATGACCAACCACCAGCTGGGCACGTGCCACCTGGTAACCGCCACAACTAGCTGGCCACCATTCATCCTACCTGTGGCACCTGGCCGCTGCGTGCCACGGGAAGTGGAGTCCTGCCACTGCCACGGGGTGCCTTGCTGTGTGTGCCCAGGGGGGAAACTGGCCCCATGGTGGTCCCCTCGCCTGAGGCGTGGTAGGGCAGGAGGTGGCTAGGGGCAGTTGGTGGTGGGCAGTTGTTGGTGGGCACTGAGGTTGTGGCCTGGCAGGAGCCAGTGGGGAGGTGAGAGGAAAAGATCTGGAAAGAAAGATCTGAATAGTTACAGTCAGAGAATTGCAGTCAACAGTTCATTGTCCAAATGGAGACTGGTGACGAGTGGTGTTCCTTAGGGATTGGTACTGGGACCGCTACTGTTCAACATTGTTGTCAGCGACATGAACAGTGGGACTGAGTTTACCCTCAGCAAATTTGCTGATGACACCAAGCCAGGTGGTGCTGACACACCAGAGGGAAGCGATGCCATCCAGAGAGACCTGGACAGGCGTGAGAGGTGGGCCCATGCCAACCTCATGAAGTTCAACAAAGCCAAGTACAATGTCCTGCACTTGGGTCAGTGCGATCCTAAGCACAAATACAGGCTGGGTGCAGAATGGCTTGAGAGCAGCCCTGAGGAGAAGGATTTGGGGGGTGTCTGTTGATGAGAAACTCAACATGAGCCAGAAGTGTGCACTTGCAGCCCGAAGTGGCAACTGGATCCTTGGCTGCATCCAGAGAAGCATGGCCATCAGGTTGAGGGAGATCATTTTGACCCTCTTCTCTGCTCTCATGAGACCCCACCTGGAGTACTATGTCCACTTCTGGGGTCCCCAACATAAGAAGGATATTGGGCTTTTGGAGTGGGTCCAGGGGAAGACTGCAAAGATGATCAGAGGGGTGGAGCACCTCCCCTATAGGGACAGGCTGAGTTGGGGTTGTTCAGCCTGGAGAAGAGAAGGTTCTGGAGGGACCTTCAGCGGCCTTCTTGTACTTGCGGAGGCCTACAGGAAAGCTGGTAAGGGACTTTTTACAAGGGCATGAAATGATAGGACAAGAGGTAATGGCTATAAACTGGAAGAGGGTAGATTTAGACTAGATAAAAGGAAGAAGTTTTTCACTGTGAGGATAGTGAGGCACAGGGAAGTTGTGGATGGCCCCTTCCCTGGAAGTGTTCAAGGACAGGTTAGATGGGGCCTTGAGCAGCCTGGTTTAGTGGGAGGTATCCCTTGAGATTCAGTCAAGTTCCTCATGAGTTATTATCCTCTTTAGTTGGGGTGGGGGGCATTCTGCACACTCTTCCCCTGCTGCACCATGGGGTTCCACACACAGGAGACAGTCCTCCACGAACGTCTCCATGAGTCCTTTCTGTCGGAGCTTCATCTCCTCACCAGTTGCCTTAGCGTGGCTCCCTTCCATGGGGTGCTGACCTTCAGGGCCAGACTGCTCCAACCTGGTCCCCCCAGAGTCACAAGTCCCCCATCAAACCTGCTGCTGCATGGGTCGGTCTCTCCATGGGCTGCAGGTGGGGTCTCCGCTCCCCATCATCCTCCATGGGCTGCAGGGGACAGCCTGCTTCACCATAGTCGTCTCCATGGGCTGCAGGGGAATCTCTCTCTCCAGCACCTGGAGTGCCTCATCCCCCTCTCTCCTTCTTCACTGACCTTGGTGCCAGCACAGTTTCTTACATCTTCTCACTCCCGTCTCTGGTGGCAAAAAGCAGCTGCTTGCAGCTTCTTTTGTCCTAAATGTGATTCCCAGAGGTGCGGTGACTGTTGCTGATGGGCTTGGCCTCAGTCAGTGGCAGGTCTGCCATTGAATTGGCCGATGTTTAAGCATCTGGACGATGTGCTCAGTCCCATGCTCTAACTTGTCTGGCCCTGTGTGGAGCCAGGAGTTGGACTCTGTGATCCTTATGGGTCCCTTCCAACTCAGGATATTCTTTGATTCTATGATTCTACGATGTTTACTCTCTGGGGCCTGCAGAGAGCTTCTGGCTGCTTCTTGCAGAAGCCGTCCCTGCAGCCCCCTGCCTCCACCAGAACCCAGCCACACAAAACTGCAACAACATGAAGTGGTTAATGAGGTCACCTCTATTGGAACGCTTGTTTTTCACCAGAGGGAGCTTGCAGCTCGTTGTTTGTACAGCTTTAACTAACTCTGCTTTGTTATTTTTTTCCTATCAGATAAATGCCCCAAGGTGTGCTAAAAGAACCCCAGCTGGGTTTTGTTCTCAGGTACCTGGGGAGTAAGGGGTGAGTGTGCTGAAGGGGGCAGCCTTTCCCCATTCCTTCCCTCAGGCAGCCCTGTGTTCAATTACTCCATTTCAGGCGGTAGTTGAACTGGGGGACTGAGCCGTATTAACGTGGTTATTTGTTTAAATATGTGTTTTGTCGGCCTCATCAGGGTAATTGTGTCATGCAAAGTAAAAGGTAGCAGCCTCAGGCTCCATTGCGGCTTGATGTCAGCTGGAACCGATGGGCTGGCACGTACCTGAAATTGCATGCACGTGCCTTATCTGCCTGAAGGTAATGGCATATGCAGATTATTTGGGCTTCAGTGGTCTGTGGGTGCTGAGAAGAGATGATTAAAAAAAGGAGACTTTTTAAACAGTTCAGGTAATTATGCAAATACCAGAGGCTAGTACTCTGTGAAGGTTTTGCACGGCAAACCCAGCAAAAGGAGGCTGGAGTCACTCAGCTCGGTTTGTTGTGAGCCTCCTCCGATTGCAGTGGCTGCCCGAGGGTCACACGAGCAAGAGAAAGCTTAAAACAAAAAGCTGAAATAGAGCTGCACGTAAACATGTGCCTAGATGCATGTACACCTGCATGCACACGCACACACGTCTTCATCACAGCATGAGAATTATCAAGGGCACACTGAGCTTAGCAAAACCAGTGTGACCAGTGGTGCAAGTCAAAAGCTTTCCACACTGAACCCAGGATAAAACTGTAGCTAAGACACTGACTATGACTATTCAGCAAGTCTTGCTGCTGTGTCAAGAAGACTCAGCCACTTATTGACTACCTAATAAACGTGCTCCCATGTTTCCAAGTCACAAAGAACATCACCAGTTTCCTGTGGCAGGAAGGAAGAGGACTTGTGCCATCACTGGATTTCTGCAGTAGATCAAATGGATGCCTTTGGGGACCTGCACTGCTTGGGGAGCTCATTTAGTTAGTCCAGATGTAGACTGCCATGCAAGGATTGATTCAGGGGAGGGCACATCTGAGGCAGCAAGCTGTCTGTCTTTGTTAGGGCAAACGATGCTACTCATTGGTGGACTTGCTCTCCTTCAGAGATCATCTGAAGATGAATAATGTTTGTGACCAATGGCACTGACAGACATCTGACTATATATCTGGCTTCATTAAGCTGCCGTATTCATTTAGATCTCCAAGTTGCCCAAGGTCTGCCCATGGTTTAGATTTCTTGCATTTGCGGTCTTTTTGTGCTTGTTTCTTGCTATTAATTTGACTGCTTTTGTGTTGGAAGAAGCTAGTCTGCAGTTTTTCCTCCCTTGCCTTTTGAGTGTCTAATCATAAGTTGGTTGTTTTCAGAGTGCTGTGGTTTTCACAGTCTCCATCTTTGTTGATACAAGCAGTGAAGATGACCCACAAAGCTGTATTTCGTGAAGGTAGCAACAAAGCTTATGGCAGCTCTCTGGTAAAGTTTGCGCACAAGAGGGGCTTGACTTGTTCCTTGTATGGCAGCCTGTGTTTTCAGCCAGGCGGAGGTCTTTCATTTCTATATGAGTGCAAACCACAGCAAGCAGTTACTTTGGATAGTCGGGCCGAGTCAGCTGACATTCGCTTCATTTTAAGGCTCTTGGATACACGCTTTTCTGTGACCCTGCGCTTTTGGAGTTTGGGTCCGAGGTGTTGCTGGATGAGCAGAAAGACAGGCAACCTGCTCTGTTCTCCAGAGGTTCAGTCCAGTGTGTTGCTCATCCCGGGTGTCAGCTCGGCCCTACGTGCAGTTTTCCGTGTTCCTTCTTGAAGCAGAGGCAGTGACTTGGGGAAAACCGTCAGACAGCGAAGATGGATCAATCAATAGTTTGCTGCCCAAGTTGCAGCCTTGGTGTGATGCACGTACTGTGAAAGGAAACTTCACCCTAATGTACGGGCTGTCTGTCAGGCTGGGAAATCAGCTGCTGTGAACTCCAGAAATAAATTTACTTTCTGAGGTGACCGCTCAGCTAGCAGAGACGTGTTGGAACCACTGACTTCTCTAGAGACCCGCAGGAGTTTGTTTTTTTCACACGTGCTCCTCTGGCACATCAAGAGGTGCGTTGTGCTGTCTCCTGTGGCTGCACTCCTGTTCGCCGCGTACACGCGTGGGGAGACTGGGCAGACGCCGAGCAGACCGCGCAGCGCTGCTTTGCCTGGCTGCATGGCGTCACGCCGCTGTGCAGAAGCGCCCTGTCCCCGAGGAGGGCTCCAATACCGCGGGTAGCTCTGCTGTTGTCCTTTGTTGCAGACATCCTCACCCTTCTGATGGCAAAGCTGCCCACCTGACCAAACAGAGCTGGGAGCTTTTTGCGGTGTCGGAGTGTTTTTGCAGTGGGCCAGAGGAGCAGTTGTGCAGCCATGCAAGTCCATCTCAAGCAACCAATCCCCCTTTGTTGACCTGCAGCTACACCTTTTACCTGGATCTTTGTTGTGAGAAGCTGTCTTCTGGCGCTGACCTCCACTGTCGCACTTGGGGCACGGTAAAAAGGGAAGCGTACACACAGGTTCGTAGCCGAAACTATTTTGGCAGTGGTTGAAACCACAGGATTATTATTGTTTTTTAAACAAGATAGCTATTATAGCTGACAATTCTCTGTTCAGGTTTGGTGAGGAAGTGATTAGCATGCAAGAAGACTTGAAATATTTCTCCTCATCTTCTTGCCTGGAGCCACACCAGAGATCTAAGTGAGCGGGATTTAAAGGTTTTCTGGTGAACAAGCCCATGAAGAAGTGTATATGTAATAGCAAAGAAGAGATCACTTCCAAAATGTTACCTACTTTCATCCTCCAGGCTGTGTTGTGTGCACTTGTTATTCTTGGAGGTAAGAAAATTTATTTCATTCTTAATTATTCCCTAGTAGAAGCATACTTTTATGGTGAACTAGGATGGAAAATCTGGTTTGGTGGGGATGTGTTTTTAGAGGTTTATGCTATTAGGTTTATTAGCTGCAGGATCAGGACAACACTCAAGTGCTGGGTTGAAACAAAATGATGTTCCCGAAGCGTTTTAGCTTGCTGCTGTGAGCTAACAGCTGCACTTGCTGTTGGAAGTATCTTCTGCTTGAAATCAATTCCACTGGGAAATAAAAGACCTCAGCTAATAGAATTACGTCAGTATATTTGGAATATGAAAAATCCAAGCAATTAAAAATAGAATATTAATTAAGCTTACAGCTTCCTCTTAAAGATTTAATGTTTGAAGGAGCGTGGTAATAAACTCTGGCAGGATAACACCAATAAAACAAATCTAATTTGACAGAGTTAGCTTATTAGATATTATTGAGTGTGAGTTGTGAGTTGTGCCTTCGTATTTACAAAGAATAAAAATGGCAGATTTGTGCATCAGCTTATGCCGTATGAGGCTTTATTTCATAAAAAAAAAAATCCCTTCCAGGAGTTTAAGGAAATTTCTTACTTAAGTTTTATGAAACTGCTCAGGAAGAAGACCGGTATGAAACCATCTGTGCGTAAGCTATGGCCCTTGGACAAGCCGGGGTTCAGTGATTAGGCTGACATCATACATTTCAGTGGCTGGATTCTGAAGTGAATCTCAATTTTCACTCTTAAATCCCAGATCTGGGGTGATGTTCCCAAACCCGTGTCACCGCCAGAGTCTCAGCTCATGGCTGTAACTGTGATCTGTTTGCTGACGACTCTCTTTTCTGTGCGCGCTGTGCTTTCAGCTCACGGCGATGTGACAGCCAGACACGGGAGAGTGTGTGACTACGTCATGTTCGACCTTGACTATCCTCACCTGGAGCCAGGTTTTCAGATCAGCTGGCACAAGGGGAACACATCCTTGTGGCCCGGGAGGCACAGCAGCACCAGGCACCGCCAGCACATTCATGTCTTTCCTAATGGGACGCTGAGGCTCCGCGTGCTGGGGAAGGAGGATGCCGGGCCGTACACAGCCACGGTGCGCAACGGCTCTCGGCATTGGCTCCACCAAAGAAAATTTCATCTCTCTGTGCATGGTGGGTGTAAATTCTCACTTTAAAGCCCTTATCTTTCCACATCGGGCTGCCTGGATCAGACACTTGTTTATGTTACGATGTATAGCTTACGGATCCATGGTTGGCAGCCTCTGCCTTTGTTTTGGAGTTTGTGTGGTAATGTGGATGAGAACAGTTGCATGTTGTAGTTTTGATTAAGTGTCAGTTGCACTTGCAATTAGCATCTAGCCTTGTGCTGCAAATCTAAAACCAAGATGTTACAGTTAGACTTTTAGACCCAACCGTTTAAGCTCCTAAATGTGCTGAGCTCTCTTACTGAGTTTCCTTATTTAGCTACTGGGTGCTAATTTTAGACTGTTTCAAATTTTGTTTTTTCTGTCTCTTTATTCAGTGCTTGAATTTACCAGCTAAAAACATTAGACCGTTGTTTTGAAATGTGTTAACATAACTATTGAGGTCAACTCGGTCCAGCAAGGTCCTCTGAAAGCTGCCTGAGCCTTCCTGAAGTCTGACCCGCAGTGGAATAATGTGGCAATTTAGGGACCTATAAAATGCTGATTAGGAGGACTCTCCTCCCAGTTCTGAGCATCCTGGCCCCTGAGATATTGCAGTTCTTCAGGGGTACCGTGCCACAGAAGACTAGTCAGAATTATGCATTGTTCTGCCTTCCAGCTTTCCTCACTCTCAACATCATCCGTTGCTTCTGGTTGCAGGGCTGCAGAGAGCCCACAAAAGTAAACACTTGCCTTCTCTTCCCAATAACGCCTGTCTTCACTCTAGTTCCTGCCAGTCCCCTCCTCATGCTGCTCCGCTGATGGTGCTAGTACCCAGCAAAACACTCTGGCTGCCTTGCCCTACCCATAGCCCTGCATGTTGAAGGCAGTTTTGTCTTCTGTGCTTCAGCAACTTGAACTTGCTGTCTCTGATTCAGGCCAGAGCAACACAGGAACATGAAATAGAAAACACGTTCTGACGACACCGCTGTTTCAGGGCTCTTGGGTTTTATCCCTTTTAGTTAATGCCTTTCCTCTGTTTCCTGGAGGTAGGAATCAGAGAAGTATTTGTCCTTCTTGGCTGGGTATAAGGACAAACAGGAGGTGTTTTAGGCCGCTTGACATGCGTCCTATCTGATTTTGAGATAACTAGGCAACCAAACTAGCAGATGGTTTCAATGTAGGCAGAATCTGTGCTTGTTGGGGCAAACCAGCCTTTGCCCAGAAGCAGTTAGCTTTCTAGAAGCAAGCAGTTATAATTTGAACCAGAGTTATTTTCATCCAGACCTTGAGACTACAGTAATTTTGTAACTCAGACATGACAAATTCAGCTTCTGACAAAAGGCACGGGGTTTGTTTCCACTTCCAATGCAGCAGCTGTTGCAAATGTCAGGATCCAGTTTTGTAGGGGAGCTGTTAAAAGTTGTGATTTGGGTTTGGGACAGTGTCAGAGACATTATTTTAGATGTGCCCCTGGGCATTAACATATATGAAGGGTGCTGATTCATAATGCATTCTTGATACGTCTTGTGACTTCCTGGTAGGATTTTCCATTCCTAGATCAAATCCAAGTAAAATGCCTCCCCATCATGACAAGGAAAGGGACCTTCTCGTGGTTCCCAGTGACTTTACTTGTTATTTGCCTTCCTCTTAAAAGTGAGCTCTGGCAGCATGCAGATTCCTGGCAAATCATACTTCCAAGGTAGTAAGAGATTTCAAAAAAGCAAATACATACGATGTCTTGTACATCCCTTAAGTAAATATACATATGTGCTCTCTTTCAACAGGAAACCTTGTCAGAGGGCTTGTAGGTGACTGTGTTACTTTTGACTCAAACTGCCTGCAGTCAGCTGGGTACATCGATGTCATCTGGAAGAAAGACAACCATCGAGTGGCCAAGATAAAACCATCAGGAGATGCCACAAGCTACTGTGAAAGAGCCCATGTGTTCCCCAATGGCAGCTTGAGCCGTTGCCCCACACAGTGGGGGGATGAGGGAGAGTATGTGGCAGATGCATTTGATAAGAATGGTACACATTTGCATCAGGAAACTTTTAATCTGAAACTGAAGAGTAAGTCTGAGTGTCCTAGACATGCGTGATGAGGTGCTTTCTGTAGGTCCCCTTGCAGTGTTTGCATGCCTTGTTTTGTTTCTGGGGTCTTTTACCAAATGGTGTATTTTGTAGAGGAATAAAATATCCAGAGAAACGTTCCCAACATTTCTTCCCTTCCCTGTTGTAGGACATAAGTCTGGAAACGTAGTTTGGCCCAGGGTGGCAGAGCAAGGAGATGCACTCATCTGTATGGTAAACCCTGAAAACAACACTTAGATTATGCATGCTACTCTGCCAGGTTTCCTTTCCCAGGACCTGTGTTCATAAGGTTTCTGGCTTCTGAATGCCAACATGATGGTGAATCAAGAGTGGTCCATTTTCTCCTGGGCCAGGTCATGGTTATGGTCTACTTGACAGCATGGAGACAATCAGAACTCAGGGTTGGGAGAGGGTCCAGACTCCTGTGGTTTTAATAATGTTTCAATTCAACTCAAATTACCCTTTGTAACAAGAACTTAGTCTTCAATTCTTGTCACTCCTGTGCCATGTAATAGTTTGCATAGGTGTGAGAGGGTCTCTATATGTGCAGGTTAATGTCTGGAATGACTGCTTGGGGCAATCATGTGCCTGAGGGTGGTTCTTGTGTGGCTAAATCAGCCTTTTACAAGATAATTTTGGGGACTCCTGCTGCATTTATACCTTCTCCAAAGTGCAGTCTTCTGCAAGAAGACCTGGTTCTTGGATATGTTGGAACACCAAACCCTGAGCAAAGAGGCACAAGAAGTTCTACGTCCAGTTTTTGGCAGGAGTGCTCTAGCTCCAGATCTGTTGCATGTCTTTCCTCAAGTTGCCTTTGCTATTCTGAGCACAATGTCTTTTCTGTCCTCATCTCTTGTTGGGAGGAGGATGGGAGCAGGGGTGGTTTGAGGGTGCATGTGAGGTGCAGTTTCAAGGTAGCGTAGTGCAGTTTACTTGCCGGTTCAGGGTCAAGTCCTGTGATACCCGTGACCCTTTTTACCCATGCAGACCCAGAGGTCTGACGTATGAGTGAAGTGGTGCCCACCTACCCAAGGGGTTTTGCAGCTCACATGAAGCTCCATGCTGCAGCTACAGCATTCTGGGGGTTGTATGGTTGTATTTTACCACTTCCTGAGGTATGTGTGTGAGCTGCAGCAGGAGCAGAGACCACGGAGATACAACGTGTGAAGGGGCTGCCCTCAGTTTACACCAGTGTTGTGCAGACAGCACTAATTAATGCTTTAGGCCTGGGTAGACGCCCATTAACCTATCGCTTACCCAGCCCCAGGCCCACCTCGTTGTGCTAAAAAAGATCTATGTAGGCACATGGAATGGAAGAAACATTATGAAAATGGGAAAAAAAGCTATCGCATGGCAAGGGAAGATATTAAAGCAGCCTTATAGTGAGTCTCCTATTGATTTTAGGGTGGTATTTCAAATAACTCTAGCAAGGGAAAAACACTTCCAAACAAGAAGAAATACAAGGAATGGGCCTGTTTCTGGTCACTCTCTGTGGAATGGAAAATACTCCAATAATGAGCAGTTATGTTCTTCTTTTCCCTCAGGAGTGAAAAGATTTAAAGAAATCACAGAACTTATTGGTGGATCCGTATTCTTAAATCTAACAGAGACAATGCCAGAACACTTCTTCCAAGTATTCTGGAAAAAAGAAAACACAGAAATTGCTTGGACAAATGTTTCTGGGGTTTGGTATCATGAGGAATATATTAACAGGTCTGAGATTGTGTCTAGCTACAGTCTCAGACTAGACAGGATTCAGGAACGGGACCATGGCACGTATTCTATCGAAGTGAATGACAGAGAGGGGAGAACCCTGTATGAATGCATCGCTCATGTGAAACTTGGTGAGTATCTCTTAAGAATGCTGTCTCTCAGTTAAGGAAAGCTTTCCCTGCCCCCTGCCCCTTGCATCCAGGTTGAATACACAAACACAAATAAAGAAATTCTTCCCTGTGAGGGCGGTGAGGCCCTGGCACAGGCTGCCCAGAGCGGCTGTGGCTGCCCCCTCCCTGGCAATGTTCAAGGCCGGGTTGGATGGGGCTTTGGGCAGCCTGGTCTGGTGGAGGGTGTCTGGTTAGAACCAGATGATCTTTGAGGTCCCTTTCAAACCAAACCCTTCTGTGGTTCTATGGTTCTGTGAAATGGATTATGTAAGAGACTGCCCCAAGCTGCAATTGGCTGATAAACAGATGGAAGAAACAGAGACAAGCTAGGTCAAGTCTTCTTGTGTTAAGCTGGGCCTTCTTTTGCCACTATGACTGCTCCAGCCTAAGAACTATGGCTTACTCCAATATATTATGAAAACACTATGAGCTATGACCCAAAAATTACCCTTTTTTTCAAAGCCAGAAAATACCATGTTCTTTGCTCAGATGATTGCTGGTTCAGAGGTATCTGAAGAACTTTCTGGTGAATGTGAATTTATGAGCATCCCCCAGATCGGGAAAAGATCTTCTTTCACATCTCTCTCATTGTCAGCGCTGAGGCACTGACAGGCTGACTCCTGTTCTTACCTCTGCCATCAGAGTGGATCCAAAGAATATTTATTAATATGGTGATAGGCACGTTATACATATAAATATATTAAAATATCTATATAAAATATAGATATAAACAATTCTAATTAAATGCTGCCTACAGTTCTGGTTTTGTTCTAAATTCCACAGTGTGAGAAGTATAACCACTGTGGTTTTACCAATACAATTTTCTGGTTTGAGAGAGAAAAACATTGTAAAAATTTTTTTTCATGTTTCCTGCTTGCATCTCTTTCACTTCATGCCAACAGACTCGTGGGTTTCTGGGCCAGAGCAGCTCTGGGCAGTGACACCTTGCTTCCCAGTGAAATGGCGTGAGCACTGCCTCAGAAACACAAGGCTGACATATTGTTTGGTTCCTGCTCTGGTGCAGAAACCCAACCAGAGAGATACAGAGAGACTTACAGGTATACCTGTCCACCAGGCAGTCATACCAAAATGCCTATCATGTACAGAGTATACCTCACTAGCTATTCTTGTCCCACCTTACAGATTTCTCTGGCCAGTGAGCAGAGGTTCTCTGGCCTGTTGGCTGAGGCCTGTCCTGATGTTATAGGTTAGAGGTTCCCATATATACTTTATGAAATGAGACCCTTTGGCAGTAAAATACTCACAGGAAATAAAGAAGGTAGCCTTTAATTTTAGAAGTCAGCTTTCTGACGGTAACGTACTTACAGGATGTTACAAAAATAAAGATCAATGAAGCTAAAGTAGTACAGCAGGATGAAGGTACTGTGTTTTTCACAACTGAATTTTCCTTGTAGAGCAAAAAGACACATTAAGAAGAAGTTCTGTTCCTGTACTGTTCTATATTGTCATAGCATCACTAGGAGTTGTAATTATAATTGTCTTGGTTGTGATGATATGGCATTCTCAGAAGCACACCAACAGGTCAGGTAAGAGATCCTATCCTATTTAATGATTCCAGAACACAGGAACCCTAATTAAATAGCCTTCCACGTGTAGACCCAGTCCCCTGTGTTTCAGGGAATGTCTGATGGTGGAGTTTCTACTAGGAGTTAGGTTAAGACTGCAGCTTTACCCTGCTGCAGCTTTACCCTGCTGTCAGTGCTGGCTGTGGCAGCTGCAGGGACCTACTGCCTGAGGCTCTTCCACATCCATGGAAGGACTTTCACCTCTGCCTGCTGCCAAGGTCCAGTGCTGGGAGTGTCCAGGCCAGTCCTGTGGTCTTGTGGCAAGGACTTAGGAGGTCCCAGCAGCTGATGTCTTCCTGCTGTTTGTGTGGTGTGCTGAGAGGTGGTTTTGTCATTTGGAGGTGGGATGCTGGCTGATAAAACAGGGCCCTACGTCTCTTCCTGGTGGGGCTCCTCCGGGTTTGGTCGCTTTTGGGAGCGCAGGGTAGGTGAGTGCAGGCAGTGCAAGGGAACCCATGTTTACTCCTGAGCCGGTGAACCTAGCCTGAAGGCGATGTGACCTCCCCAAGCCCAGACACCATGTCGCCACTGAAGCTCTGTGAGTAAGCACTTGTTTAGCTGGGCTCAACCATGGCAAGTGTTGTGTGAGTGAAACTGCTGCTGCTGCTCAGGAGTTCCACATTAGCTCCAAGGCCTGTGTGAGATTTTAATCCAAACTGAAGAACTGGTTTGCCAGTTTGAAGTAGCTCACACCCAAATTGGTGGCAAGATGGGAGTGAGAATCATGGGTTCGCTGCAGCAGATGTGTAAGGTGAGGAGAGAGTGGGTCTGTGTGCTCAGAGGATGGAAGATGGTGGCCTTCTCTGGCAAGAAGCTGTTACTGCCTGGAGGTGCTTTGCAGTTCAAATGCAAAGTTGGTCCAGCACAGAGCTGAGTGAGACAAAAAGTAGTTGGTCCCATGTGGCATGAGAAGTGATTTGAAGGGCTGTAAGCTAAACAGAGGGGAGGATTGGGACAGGAAAGGAGAAAGACAAGAGAGTTGGGTGAGGGTGCATTTTTGGGGTGGGCAGGGTCTGCATGAAGAGACTGAAAAACACAAAATCAGTGGGTAGAATAGTTCTCCCATGGTTCAGAGGGTTGAGACACAATTAAGACTGCGCCATTATCTTTAGTTATGTTCTCCTGAGCATACTTTTCTCTAGTAAGGGGTGAACTGTAAGGAACTGAGCAATAGCTGTGCATGAATTCTTCCACCTCTTCCTGCAAATGTTTCAAGTACATCTGTCTGCTTTTTGCTTGATGTGGCTTAAGTTTGGATCACAGTACCAAGCATTCAGTACGGAAGTTTGATACGTAGAGATGTGAGAGACAATCCCGAGGAACATGAAGAAAGGGGTGAAAGCAATCCTTATTCAAGTGAGTATCCATCACTGTGTGGCTTCCTGTTGGTCACAGGGAGGGAGCAGGAGTGTAACTTGTCTGTGTGTGGTCTGGTGAGGCTTGATTGTTTTATTTAAACGGAATGTTGTATTCAAAGGGGATCTTTTCCTTGCACAGACATGTCTGAAATTTGAGAAAGAACCAAGGTACTCAAAGTGCTCAGAGCTGTTGCTAGCATTAATACCAGGGTACTCACGTGTGCACCAGATTAGGGCTGTCTAGCTAATTAATTCTGTGCAGTCTCACATCCTTCCTACCCTAACCTAGTGGGCTGTGTCCTCTTTAGCTGTGTGCAGAGACTTAAAGTTCCTGTTAGCTAGCTACTCACTGCCAGGGGATAGCTGGTGCTTTCCCTTCTTCCTCCAGCAGCCCCACATATTTGTCAGGCATCACTCTTTCTGGGCAGAGGGGGGTGTTCAGGCTGCACAGGGCAGACAGCAGTGATCCTTCCTTCCATCTGTCTTTCCTTCTGTCCTTCCCCAGTGAGGCTCTCCTCCCCCTTCCCCTTTGTGATCCTTGCGCAGTTCCACCCACTTGGTAGGAGGAGTTTCCACCCTAGCTCAGGGCCAGGCTGTTGCACAAGTGTTAGGTACCTGTAGCACATCAGACTGGGGAGTATTAAGGCTGTCCCCTGGACACTGAGATGTGCAGGGATCAAAGGGAGATGCAGGGATCAAAGGGAGTAGACCCTGCTGTCACCCCTAAGGTGGGTATGTGAGGAGTCCGCAAGCAGCGCTGCTAGAGGCATCAGGTGGGAACTGGGTGCTTCAGGGAATAGGTGTGTCTCGTATAAATTTGATTCTTTGTTTGCTTTGAGGAACTGTCCAGAAGCAAAGTCTCTCTGTGGATCATTACTTTTCCAGAGCTGATGTCCTTCTCTTTCTTCTGCTGAAGGTCTTCCAGGAGAACCCGTGGAGAATCCCTTGGAAAGCAGCTGTGGTAACTGACCCCGAGGAGTCCAGCACCTGCTTCTCTTTGCTTCCACTAGGAGGTGTGTGGATCAGGGCTTTCATCTCGATCCCTTCTCCTCTCGGGTGGTCCATACACCTGACTGCATGGACAAGGGAATGGGGCCAACAACTCAACAGCTCAGTGGACATGGGCTATTTGCTTAAGCCTGAATCCAGCAGACAGGATGTTAATAAAACCCCAGATTAACTCAGTAGATTTAAGCATGATTTTACTTGTGTTGTTGCTCAGAGGAAGGTGCTGCTTAGGTGGAAGTCACTTCCAACTGTGTTAGGAGACAGGAACTGTGCTGAAGAACATGCAGCAGCTTTTATTCAGGAAGTGCTGTTTTAGAAGGAAAAAAGAAAAGAAGACAGAACGTTCCTAGCAAATGAGTATAGCCATATATGTAATTGCCATTCATGAACAGCCTTGGTAATTAGCTGCTGTATTTTCTGCAGTGCCTGTGGTTGGTTGGGTTTTTTAACCTTAACTTTACCTTAAACTGTGTGTAGTAAATTTAATGTGGCTTTATCTTAGCTAAAAGGTGCAGCTTCTATGTTTCACAAAGTGTCTTTTCTTACAGAATGTCGAATAAAAGTGGGGTTTCTTTGTGTGCCTGTGGGGTTTTTTTAGAGGGGTTTTTTGTTATTATTAAAAAGCTCTTCCTGAATGTCATTATGAACTTATGTAATCAGTTTGGCTATTTAAGTCTGTCTTAATACACATTCTACCTGCAGATAAAATCTGTGGCTTTGTATTCTAACCCTGCTGTAGGCAAAGACACATGGTTGGTATCTCTTTAGACCAAACAGGTGATTGTGGTTGCAGTCCCACTCCCTAACTGCCCTTCTTTGGGGCAAAAACCCCAAACCCAACCCCTTTCTCATTTTGGTCTCACAGGGTCATTCTTGCTTTGCTGTGCAGTCCATTCTTGTTGAAGTAATCAGCATAGTAACTCCCTGTCCTCATAGCTTTTGCTCCTCCCGATGTGTTCAGGGAGGCCATATAACTTTTTTTTTGAAGGGGATTGCCTGCTAGTTCACATTCAGGGTTATCACAGAAAATACCCTCTATGAAGCCAAAACTCAGGTTTATCTTCCAGTCTACCTTACCAGGTGTGAGCTTATGAGTCTTGATGATGTAAGAGCTTTTTAATTTCTCTTGGGTATTTATAGGAAAAAAACTTAAAAGCTGGTTCCACCGTTGGTCTACAAGAATTCAGGGAGTGTAGAGGTAGACTGAGAAACATCACAAGCTGATTACAACAAATGACACTTCTGGAGATACCCAATCTTGTAGTGTGATGAAAAATTAACAGCTGAAGAGTATGAGGTGCCTGAAAACTGAGGAAGCTTTGGTGGATGTGAGAATGGCTACTAGAAGTTGCAAATTGGAGGATGTCGCAGAGAAAGGAGTTTCCAAAATGGATTGTGAGCTTAGAGTGTCTTCATGCTTACACAGGGAGAGCTAAGTAAACATTGCAAATTCCTTGGCTAGTTCTTCAGATCAGTTTCAGTTTGTAATGTGTTTAACTGAGGGAACTTTGCATGTCCACTGCACTGACTAGGTGACTACATGGGAAAGGAAAGCTTACAGGTGCCTGTGGTTCAGTTAAGAGGGTACAAGAGGTATAAATATATCCCATCTCTGAAGGAAAGAGTGACTTCAGGTTTTAGTGGTCAAAATTTCTCAACTTTCCATGTGTGTCATTACTTTTTAAAATGCTAGTCTTACATGTTTTTCAGTAAGATGTTCAGTACTCTGCTTTTGCCGTTGGCTCGACACTATTAAGTCAAGAGTGGTCTGCAATTACTTCATCAAGAAACGTGCAAGCTTCCTCAGGGCATCACACCTGTGCTTTCTCTCACCTCCAAACACCAGCCCATGCAAGACTCAGGCAGTGAGGGACAGGAGACCCACGTGTGGGTTTGGTAGGAGGTTACCTTGCAAAGCCTCGTGCTGTGTAAGACTGGGGCTCTGCAGCGCAGGTCTGGCTGCTGGGACATGCCATGGACCTGTGGTGTGCCAGCAGCTGGCTGCTCTGGCCAGTTCATTCCTCTAGGTGGTAGCTTCTCTGTGTGAATTTTATCTTTATTTTAGTGTACCCCATCACTTTGGTCTGGGAGCCTCCACTGACCTGTTAACCCTCACTTGAAAGCTTCTCCACGTGGTTCCAGGATCCTCTAAGACCTCTTCCTGCTGCATCCAGATTGGCTGGCTGATGATTGCTAGCTATCTAGTGCTTGATTAGGTTATAAGGGTAGGTGGGGGTTTTCATACCTGTGAAAGAGTCTCTTGGGGAAGGCTGGTGTGGTTTGGTGAGAGTGGGTGGTGATGAGGGGGGTTGGAAAGGCTTCAAGGCTCTGACTCTGTGCAGGACTCATGAGACAGCCTGATGCAGCTGTGAACCACAGCAGGGACCAGACTGCAAGGAGCCAGGTGGGTACCCATGTGCTCCCCTGTTCGGTAGTTAAAGATAGTGTTAGTGCTGATGGGAGTGACCTGCTGGTCTCTGGCTCTGGCTATCCAGCCTGAGCAAGTGGCAGAGGGCTCTGTCTGGCTACTTGGAGGAAGCGAGGTATGATTCTGGCTGTCTGGTTGCTTTAAAGGGTGTAAGACCGGTCAGCTGCCCAGGGTGTGCAGTGTGGGGCTCTAGGGGAGCTGCTGCCACAGTGGTGAAGGGCTCTGGCTGGCTTGCAGGCCACCTGTAGTGGTGCTGGGCTCTGGATGGCTGGGCAGCTGGGGCCCTACACCATTACAAGCAGTTGCCATCCTGCCAGAGCACCCAGCTTCTTTAGCCAGCCAGGCACAGCACAACACCTCTTCCAGGGCTGACCACCCTGTGCCCTACATGACTTGCCCTGGTTGGCTAGCTTCAGGCCTAGGATGCTTGTCTCAGCCATCTAGCTGTATTCCTTGAACAATACTGGAGTATTGTGCCCAGTTCTGGGCTCCCTGGTATAAAAAGGACAGGGATCTCCTGGAGAGAGTCCAAAGAAGGGCTACGAAGATGATTAAGGGCCTGGAGCATCTCCCCTATGAGGAAAGGCTGAGAAAATTGGGACTGTTCAGCCTTGAGAAGAGAAGACTAAGGGGGGACCTAATTAATGTTTATAATTATCTTAAGCATGGGATGCAGGGGGAATCAGCCAGCCCCTTTTCAGTGGCCTGTGGGGACAGGACAAGGGGCAATGGCCTCAAGTTGGAGCACAGGAAGTTCCGCACCAACATGTGGAAGAACTTTTTCCCAGTGAGGGTGACAGAGCCCTGGGACAGGCTGCCCAGGGGGTGTGGAGTCTCCTTCTCTGGAGATATTCAAGACCCGTCTGGACGCCTCCCTGTGCAATATGAGCTAGGGAGCTGCTTTGGCAGGGGGTTGGACCCGATGATCTCTGGAGGTCCCTTCCAACCCCTACAATTCTGTGATTCTATGATTTGCCCCAGCTGGCTAGCCAGAGCCTTACACCCTTGGAAGTAGCCTGACAGCCAGAACTTTGTGTCTTTGGTGCTTTTTAAGGTGTATTTAGGTGGGATGTTGGTGGTTTGTGTATATTCTGTATCTTTAGCAGCCAACCCTTTTCCTGAGGCTTGGTCAGATTGGCATGTTGTGGGGTATGCTGTGGGGGTTGTTTTGGTACTTCTTGGAGTGGTTGTTGGTGGCTTAGAGTGTTAGAAGTTTGGGGTGATTACTGTAGATGGTGTGGGTGTGTTTTCAGTTTGGTTGGATTTCAGAGGTGTGGCTGTTTGATTTGTGGGGGGTAGGGTTGGTTTTGGTGGTGGGATGAGGCTTGCTGACTTTGTTGTGTTTGAGCTTATGCAAGGGCTGTCTTGTGAGTTGATTCAGGCGGTTAGTGGGGAGGAAAAACGTAAAAGAATAGTTTAATGTACAACAGCAGCTTTGGGGGATGGAAATACAGGTTTAAGTCCTTTTTTCTGAGTGATTTTGGTGAGTGTGTTGGGTTATTACTCTAAGAAGAGGTGTAGTCTTTATTGTTTTTTTTAGAAGGCCAATGTTTTTCATAAGCTGGTAGAGTTCTTTTAGTACTTCAATATTTTGTTTTCTATAATTCTGATGATGAGGAAGAAGAGACTACTGGAGTGAGGGCTTCTATAGCAACAGGTAATCATGAGTGGAGGCCAAACTGGGCTGATTTTCCTGTGGCCTCTATGATAAGGCCTATTAGTGGGAGGGTTAGCGTCTGAGTTAGGGAGAGGACTTGTTGGATTTCTCAGGTGTTTGTGGCAGCAGCAAGTCATGCTATGCTTAGGATAAGGCTGGTATCTCTGATTCAACTTGTAGTGCAGCTGTATTGGCTTCTGCTTGGGTTTGTCATCAGCCAGTTAGCAGGAATGATAGAATGCTAGCTCCTTCTCAGCCACTGAACAGTAGAAAGGTTGTTGTTGCTGTTAGAAAAGAACTTTGTGATGTGTGGTTCTTAGGCTATATATCACGTTGCAAATTGGAGGATGCTATGTTATGAATAGGGTGATGAAGAAGAATATTATGGTCTGTAAAAGCTAAGTGGAATGTTGAAGTTATGATAAATTTTCATTCTCAATGTGAGATGATGCTTTCTATGCCTAGTTACATAAATAGCACTATTGGTATGATGAGGCTCATTATGAAAGCAGCTCTAACAGTGTGTAATGGTGGTTGGGGAGCTTTGCAGGGTGTGTTTATAGCAGTGGGAGCAGTGGGACTACTGTTACTGTAATGAGTATGGAGGCATTGAGGAGTAATGTTTGTTCTACAACTTTTGCTTGTATTTGCACCAAGATGGGTGGTTTCCAAGACCAATGGATTGCTGTTCTACTTTAAAACCTCAGTCCCCTTGCTTTTAGACTCGGATGTGAGAATTAGAAGGTTTTGTTGGTCTAACCTGGCTTAACTTTTCTATTTTTAGAATAACCATCTAATGTTTGCTTTGAAACTATACTTGTTTGGTGGGGTTCAGGAAATGAACTCTAGTTTCAGGATGAGAATTAGTATGGAAATGACGTGAGGGCTATTAGTAGGTGTTCTTGGGTTTGTGTTTGGGATGGGTATAATTTGGGTGAGTAACATTCCTTGTTGGGCTATTGGTAACACAAAGTGCATGAGGCAGTTATTAGGGTTGTGGTTAGTATGATTGTGAAGGAGGATCAGTTGAATAGGGCAATGATGATGGTTAGTTTTGCTGTAAGGTTGGTTGTTGGTGGTAGGGATATATTGGTTAAGTTGGTTAGTAGTTATCAGGTAACTGTGAGGGGTAGAAGGGGTTGGAGGCCTTGTTAGGAGAAGGATTAGGTTATGTGTGCATTTGTAGTTTGTGTTAGCTGGGCAGAATAGTATTGAGGAAGTTGTTCAGTGGGAGATTATGAGCATTATTGCCTCTGAGAATGACCAGTGGGTTTGAATTATGCTTGTGGCAATGACCAAACCTATGTGGCTTACAGAGGAGTAAAGGATGAGTGCTTTTAGGTTGGTTTGGCACAGATGGAGCTGGTCACTAGTGGTCCTCATAGGACTGGGGTGAGGAATAGGTAGTATAGGTGGTTTGAAAGGGGGCTGTTAAGAGGGTCATTTGGTACGAGCTGTATCCACCTAGCTTTAGGAAGAGGGTGGCAAGTAGCATTGATCCAGCAACTGGGGCTTCTATATGGGGTTTGGGGGAGTCCTAGGTGAAGGCTGTACAGGGGTGCTTTCACCATGAATGCTGTTAGTAGGGCTATGCTTGATAGGGGGCCTGTTTGTGAGTTGGTGTGTGTGGGGTCAGTTAGTTCTAGTATTAAGTGTAGGGTGCTGATTTATGTATGTAAGTGTAAAGTAGTGGTTAATAATGGTAGGGAGCTAAGGAGGGTGTAGAACAATAAGTAGATGCCAGCACTTAGGTGTGCTGGTTGGTCCTCATTGTGTGATTAGCATTAAAATTGGGATTAAGGTGACTGGAGATGTAGAATAGTGTTCTGTGGTTGAGAATGCTAAGATAATGAATGCCTAGATTGCAATTAGGGTTGTGATGAAGGCTTGTTTTTGTGTTAGTGGCTTGTGTTGAAGGTGGTTTTGGCTTGCTATGATTACGAGTATAAGTAGTCAGCAGGGCAGCAGCAGTAAGAGGGATGAAGTTTGGTCACTGCTGGTTCACTGGATCAGGTTTTTGTGTGGTTAGGACACTGGAAGTAGTCATTATAGGCTGAGGGTCATTGTAGGCAATGTTGGCTCATAGGAATTTTTGAGGGGATGGGGGGCTGTGGGTGAAAATATGAATGTTGGAAGGATGATTTTTAGCATTGTAGGAGATATAAGTTTTCTAGGTGGTCTAAGCTGTAGCTTAATGCCGAGGCAACTAGTATTGCTAGGCTGAGAATGTAAGTATGAGCACTGGCTGATGATCATGGAATCATAGAATGGTCTGGGTTGGAAAGGACCCCAAGAATCGTAGAATTCCAACCCCCTGCCACAGGCAGGGCCACCAACCTCCAGGCCTGGATCTACACAAGGTTGCCCAGGGCCCCATCCAACCTGGCCTTGAACACCTCCAGGGATGGGGCATCCACCACCTCTCTGGGCAGCCCATTCCAGCACCTCACCACTCTCTCTGTAAAAAAACTTCTCCCTAATATCTAATCTAAACCTGCCCTCCTTTAGCTTTATGATGTTTCTGGATTTTCAATGTGTCAGATTAATAGGGCAATGTATATAGATTGTATCATGCTCTCCAGACATAGTAGGGAGATTAGGTGAATTCAGTGGAAAGCTAGTCCTAGGCTATTTAGGGTGGTGGCTGAGAAGCCTTTGCGTTCAGACACATTTCCTTAGATAAGGAGGTAGGCCTGCATATCAGATTGCTGTGTTTTTGTGTCAGAGACATAGTGCTGGGGGGAAGGTTTTCAGAGGAGATGCATAAATTGGTCATCGTGGAACCATAGGTAGGAGGCATGAATCCATTGGAAGCCTAAGGAGACGAGGAGTGTTTTGTGGCTAGGGCAGTTGTGTATAGTTCTGGGGAGAGATTGAGTGAGCTTGAGTTCAGGAATAGGATGGTACTTAGTGCGTTCATCAGTATGATGTTTGCGTACTCAGCTAGGAAAAACAGGGCAAATGGTCCTGTGGAATCATCTATGTTAGTTTGAGAGTAGCTCAAATTCTCCTTCTGTAAGGTCAAATGGGGTGTGGTTTTTGTCAAGTGTGGAGATATATCATATTATTGCAAGGGGTTAGGAGGAAAAGATGAAGTATAGTGGTTCTTGGGTGAAGGCCAAGGTGCTTAAGGTGTGGTTCCCACTTAATACAATTATGGAGAGGCAGATAATGGCTGATGGTACTTCACAGGAGAAGGCTGGTGCTACTGCTCATAGGGTGCAGATTAACGTGTATTTTGAGTGTGATGCTCACTGAGTAGGCTTGATATAGCCAGGAGGAAAAGGAGGCCTAAGTTTAGGTCAGGAGGGTGAGTGACTCAGATTGTGATTCCTAGGAGTACAGCTAGGATGGGTGTTATAGTGAAGAGAAATAGAGAAGTAGATGGGCAAACAGCTTCTTTAATAAATAGCCTTACTCGCTGTGTGATGGGTTGTAGCAGTCTGAATGGGCCTACAGTATTTGGGTCCTTCTGGGCTTATATTGTAGCCTCAGACTTTTTGTTTGACTAATGTTTAAAAAGCCACAGCAATGTCAACTGTGGTTATGTAGGATAAGGATATAGTGAGATGGAATAAGATGAGGGGGTCAGGTCTTCGGGGAAAGGACAAATGGGCTAGGGAGAGAACTTGAACCTCTGGGGAAATGGCTTAAGCTTTTTTTTTTTTCATTTACCAAGCTCTTCTACTCTAGCTGTACTTATTTAGGATGGGGGTTGAGTCCTTTTGGTAATGTAGTTGGGCTCATTACTTGGGAGGGGACATGTGCCTCATTTTTCTGGTCCTGTTGTACTAGGCAAAGTTTGTCATAGATAAAAACCAACCTGGATTGCTCTGGCCTGAACTCAGATCACTTGAGACTGTTAATCGTTGAACGAACAAACCCTTAATAGCAGCTGCATCATTAGGATGTCCTGATACAACATTGAGGTCAGAAACCTTTTTGTCGATATACATGGGAAGATCAATTTCCCTGATTACCTGTAAGAGACAGTTAAGACCTCATTTAGCCTTTGCACAGGGACAATTGATTGCGCTGCCTTTGCACGGTTAGGATACTGCAGCCATTAAACTTGGTGTCACTGGGCAGGCATCACCTTCAATACTTGGCTGGCTGAAGGCTATTTTTTTTGGTAAGCAGCAGGACCTTTTACAGGTTTAAATCTTTCTAATGGGTGCTACTAGGTTGGGTTAACAGGGTGGGTTTAATAGTCGGCCTGGTGGGATTTGTGGCCTGTTAATAATGTAATGATCTATGCTTGCATTTGTGGGGGAGGTGTACTTTCTTATTCTGGCATTGATTCTATTATAAGTTAGACTGTTGGTGGTAAGGGAGTTGCTGTGTGTTTGGATTTTTTTTTGAGTCTAGAGCTTCGACACACTCTTTGGTGGTGGCTGCTTAAAGGCCTATGTGCTGGTGTCAGGTGTTTATCTTCTAGAGGACATTGTGTTTATTAAAGGAGGTGTATCTTATTTAAGTTACTCTTGATTTGCTATGGGGTGGGTAAGGTTAAGCATCCGTGGAGGTAAATGAAGAGGGAACTTATTCATTTCACAGGCAACCAGCTATCACCCAGCTCGGTTGGCTTTTTACCTTTAATGACAAGTCTTCAAGTCTTCAACTCTTTGGCAACAGAGATGGGTTTGCTCAGGGGTAGTTGCTTGTAAGTAGCTGTCTTGGGTTTTGGGGTGACAAGTTTTGATTCGTTTTGTTTTGTTCTTGCTAGATCATGATCAAGAGATACAAGGGCTTTGCTGTTAGTGTAGTTTTTATTGCTAGTTCATCTTTCCCTTGTGGTTACAAAGATTTCTATCACACCAATGTAATTTCTATTGCTTATACTCAAACAGGAAAATGCTGTAGTTCGGTGAAGTGGGTTTTTAGTTGTTTGTGTTTGGAGTATAGCTGGGCTAGAGTTAGGCTTCAAGACAATCTGGTGGGTGGCGGATATCTTTCAGGTGTAAGCTGAATGCTTTTTCATTCTAGTACCCTTCCCTCATCTTTGTCTGTTAGATGTATTGGCTGTGGGAATTGGTAGCTTGTGTGGAGCATAGACAGGCTGGATGGGCCAAGGCCAATGGCATGAGGTTTAACCAAGCCAAGTGCCAGGTCTTGCATTTGGGTCATAATAACCCCAAGCAGTGCTATAGGCTTGGGGATGAATGGCTGTAAAGTTGCCTGGCAGAGAACCACCACCTGGGGGTGTTGGTTGACTGCCGACTGAACATGGGCCAGCAGCGTGCCCAGGTGGCCCAGAAGGCCAGTGGCATCCTGGCCTGTATTAAGAATAGTGTGGTGAGTAGGACTAGGGGAGTGATTGGCCCCCTGAACTCAGCACTGGTGAGGCCTCACCTTGAGTACTGTGTTCCATTTTGTGCCCCTCACAACAGAAAAGACACTGAGGTGCTGGAGTGTGTCCACAGAAGGGCAGTGGGGCTGGTGAGGAGACTGAAGAGTAAATGTTATGAGGAGTGGCTGAGGGAACTGGGGTTGTTTAGCCTGGAGAAAAGGAGTTTGAGGCGAGATCTAATTGCTCTCTACAACTACCTGAAAAGAGGTTGTAGGCTGACCTTTTCTTCCTAGTGACAAGTGATAGAATCATAGAATTATAGGGGTTGGAAAGGACCTCCAGAGATCATTGGGTCCAACCCCACTGCCAAAGCAGCTCCCTAGCTCATACTGCACAGATAGGCGTCCAGACGGGTCTTGAATATCTCCAGAGAGGGAGACTCCACCACCCCCTGGGCAGCCTGTCCCAGGGCTCTGTCACCCTCACTGTGAAAAAGTTCCTACGCATGTTAGTGCAGAACTTTGTATGCTCCAATTTGCAGCCATTGCCCCTTGTCCTATCTCCACAGACCACTGAAAAGGGGCTGGCTAATTCCCCCTGCATCCCATGCTTAAGATAACTATAAATATTAATTAGGTCCCCCCTTAGTCCTCTCTTCTCAAGACTGAATGGTCCCAGCTTATTCAGCCTTTCCGCATAGGGGAGATGCTCCAGGCCCTTAATCATCTTCGCAGCCCTTCTTTGGACTCTCTCCAGGAGATCCCTGTCCTTTTTATAACAGGGAGCCCAGAACTGGACACAATACTCCAGGTGGGGCCTGACCAGGGCAGAGTAGAGGGGGAAGATCACCTCCTTTGACCTGCTGGCCACACTCCTCCTGATGCACCCCAGGATCCCATTGGCTCTCTTAGCCACCGAGGCACACTGCTGGCTCATGGCCAACCTGTCATCCCCCAGGACCCCCAGGTCCTTCTCCACTGAGCTCTTCTCCAGCAGGTCATCCCCCAGCCTGTACTGATAGAAACGGTTGTTCCTTCCCAGGTGCAAGACTTTACACTTGCTTTTGTTGAACCTCATCTGGTTTCTCCCTGCCCAGCTCTCCAGCCTGTCCAGGTCTCGCTGGATGGCAGCGCAGTGTTCCTGTGTCAGCCACTCCTCCCAGCTTTGTATCATCGGCGTACTTGCTGAGGGTGGATGCTATTCCCTCATCCAGGTTGTCAATGAAGATGTTAAACAGGACTGGACCCAACACTGAGCCCTGGGGAACACTGCTAGTCACAGGCCTGCAGTCAGATTCTGCTCCACTGATCATGGAACCTCTGGGCTCGGTCCGACAGCCAATTCTCAACCCACCTCACTGTCCACTCATCTATCCCATGCTCTCTCAGCTTTGCTATCAGGATGTCATGGGAGACAGTATCAAAAGCCTTGCTAAAGTCAAGGTAGATGACATCCACTGTTCTCCCTCCATCTACCCAGCCAGTGATGAGATCGTAGAAGGCTGAGATTGGTCGAGCACCATCTCCCCCTGGTGAATCCATGCTGACTACTCCTTATGACCCTCTTCTCTTCCAATTGCTTGGAGATGGCATCCAGAACAAGCTGTTCCATTACCTTTCCAGGGACAGAGGTGAGGCTGACTGGCCTATAGTTGCTCGGATCCTCCTTCTCGCCCTTTTTAAAGACCGGAGTAACATTGACTACCCTCCAGTCCTCAGGCACTTCTCCTGTTCTCCAAGACCTGTTGAAGATGATAGAGAGCGGCTCAGCAATCACTTCTGCCAGCTCCCTCAGCACACATGGATGCATCCCATCTGGGCCCATGGATTTGTGTACATTAATCCCTTTGAGACACTCCTGGACCACCCCCACCAACAAAGATAGGACAAGAGGAAATGGTGTCAAGTTATGCCAGGGGAGGTTTAGATTGGATATTAGGAAAAAATTCAGAGAGGGTTATTAGGCATTAGAATGGGCTGCCCAGGGAAGTGGTGGAGTCTCCACCCCTGGAGGTACTGAAAAGTCAGTTAGATGTGGTGCTGAGGGACATGGTTTAGTTGTGGATGGCAGGTTAGGGTGATGGTTGGACTTGATGATCTAAAGGGTCCCTTCCAACCACGACCATTTTGATGGGCAGCCTGACCCATCTGGCCATTTTTAACACTGCAGGGCTCCAACTGGCTAGAGACTTGCAACACTGTAGGGCTCTGGCTGGCCAGCTGGGGCAAGCTCTGTTATAACCACCTGCCAGCTAGCCAGAGCCCTACATGGATATAATGTCCAGTCAGGCTGGCCAGCCAGGGAAAGAATTCTAGGGCTCTGGCTGGTCAGCTGCTAAATAGCAGTGTAGGATTCTGGCCAGCCAGCCAGAGCCCTAAAACCCTTGCCTCAGCTGCTCAGCCACTCAGCCAGAGCGCTACACCATTGTTGGGCAGCTGGCCTGCTGGAGGCCTACACTGGTCACCCTAGTGCCCAGGCTGCCAGAAGCCCTAAAAAGTTTGGTGAGGATGGCCAGACAAATGAACACACACCATGTGTCCCAAATGACCAACCATAGCCCTACACTGCTGTCTAGCAGCTGGGCAGCCAGAGCCCTATACCACTGGCCCTGTCTAGCCATCCAGGCCCCATCACCATTATTGAGCATCCAGCCTACTAGATGCCTACACTGTTATTTAGCTGCCCACTAGCCAGTGCCCCATAGCCTTATATAGCAACTGTCTGACAGTCCAGAGCCCTAAAATGCTTGCTGTGGAGAGCTAGCCAGAGCCCTGTACTGCTTGTCCTGACTGGCCATCCAGAATCCTACACCCCTTCTTAGCGGTCAGCCAGCCAGAGTCCTGAAATGCTTTTCCTGGCAGGCTTGCCAGAGCCCTACACTGCTTTCCCCAGACGGCCAGCCAGATCCCTATGCTGTTATTTAACTGCACGCTGGCTGGTGCCCTATATCATATAGCAGCTGGCCCTGGAAGTGTAGGGTTCTGGCAGCATTTTTAGGTCACTGGCTGGCCAGTTGTTTGCTTATAATGGTGTGGGACTCTGGCTGGTCAGCTGAGGCAAGCGGTGTAGGGCTATGGCTGGCTTGTTGGGACAAGAGTTCTGTGTCTCTGGCTGGTGGGACAAGGCAAGGCGTTTTGGGCTTTGGCCAGATGGTGCAAGAGGTGTAGGGCTCTGGCTTGGTTGCAGGGCAAATGGGTATAGTTCTTGTTTACTGGCTGGAGTAAGTTTTAGGGCTCCAGCTCACTGGCTTATGGGTTAACTTTGTTCCAGTTGGCTAGGCCAGGGATGAATACCAGTCTTGCTGGCTGGGGTAGAGACTATGGGTGTTCTGTTTTAGAAAGCACCTGTTTTGGAGGCTATTGATATCTCTCAAGGCCACTTGACAGTTGCAGGCTGGCAGAAGAGAGTTTGCCTCTTGTTTGAGAGTGGGTTCTTTGCTTTTTAGCTGGTCAGTTTGAGATCATATTGCTGGCTGGTCATGTGGACCACAGCTCTTGCTTTCTCTTTTTGTCAGTGACTTGGCTCACTGGCCTAGATAGAGATGCTCTGGCTGTTTGTCTGGAGGGAGGTGTTTTCACTGGCTTTTGTGATGCACAGGAATAGCTGCTGAATTTACTGTGACAGAAAGCAATTGTGAGAAGGAAGAGCAGGGGTCTGGGACCTATGGAGAAGAGAAGTTATTCTTCATTAGTGTTTAGCAGTTGAAGGGGAACATCTGGGCCTCAGAAGAGGCACCACCAGACCGCTGAGGAGAGCACAAAATTTGTCTATGTGTTATTGCATGATTATGCTCTGTTGTATGTAAACTCCTGGAAAATCCCTTTGGATATGTTTTCTTATGGAGAATGGGTCTCATGTTTGGGGAAAAAAAGTTTTGTACTTCTACCCTTGTGTCTCATTTTTCCTTGGTCAAAAAACATTCCAAATCACTTTTGCAACAGAATTCAAGGCCTGGATAGTACCTCCCAATTATTTACTGTGTTGACAGATTTTCTTAAATGACCCTGATAAACCTTCCTGTAACCACAGATCACAGCAGATATAAGGCTACACTGTTAAGCGAATCCTGTAGGAACTTTTAACCTATGGAATCTCTCTGCCTTTGCCAATAACATTTATATGATTAGTTTGAAGATGGCAACTTTACTGAAATTTCCCATCTTCCAAGTTGGTATGTTGCCAAATTGATTTTTTTTTTTTTTTCCCCTCACTAAAATGAGGCAAGGCAAAGCAAGGACAAACAGGAGAAGATGAACAAGATGGGCTGGTACTTGAGGGATGGGTGGGTGGCTGTAGAAAAATCCTGGTTGGCAGGAGCTGAGAGTCTTTGCCAGAGACATTTTTGTCTGTGTCTCAGTTTTGTTAGAGTGAATGAAGGACAGGGATCTGGGATTACTGGTGGCAAAGTTACACAGTAGCAGCCTCTGAGCAAGACCAAGGTGAAACTGAGATGAATTTCAGCTCCAAGTCACTCACTGAAGATGAAAGCAAAAAAGCACAATTGACCTGCACCAACTTGTGGCAGGTTGGATCCTAACTTCACTTCTTGTCCACTCATGGAAAAAGATTTTTCCCCTGACCATAGCAAAACTGGTCAAAACCTGTACGTTGTAGGCACTGTTCTTGTTGTCCTTGATGTGGTCATTCACTTGAGTTGTGTTTATGTAGCAGTGTGATTGAACCCATACATATGAATAGCTCTGTAATAATAAGGCATTTTGGGGTTGTTTTTCAAGCAAATGCAAAGCATTTCACCCCACTCACAGTGGTGCTAAATACAAACTGTGTAGTTTCTAGCAGTTATTCCACATATGGACTCTTCCTCCTGTCATTATGGGCCAGACTAGGACAGCTATGTCAGAGAACCTGTATGTGATTGGTATGCTTCACCTGGATGGTTGAGATCCTTATGTTCTTGTTCATCTCACTTGGCAGTGAGGTGATAGGTAAGTGCCAAGATGAGATAGCAGCATGTCACAGTACCTCTTCCACATCTCTGCTTTTTTGTGGACCTGCCTGGGGGTGTCATAGCTGCTTAGCAGAGGTGGAGCTGGGGGTGAATTAATGACATTCACCCCTGAGCTTTCAGGTGGCAGGGGCAAAGAGGAGAGCACCTGTAGCTATTACAAGAGGAAGAAGAGAAAGCCTAAGGGTGATAGCAGCTTCTTAATGAGCAAAAGTCTGAATAAATTTAATCCTGGTTGGTCTTGTTCTCTGAGAGAGCCAGGAGAGGGGAGCTTGTGTGTGAATTATGGGATCCGTGATAAGCACATGGATTTTAACTTGTCACGAGTAGGAGCTGAAGACATCTTCCAGCTTGTCATTTTACATTTTGTGGAGGTGTGGGACTTCTCTGCTGTGCATTACAGGGCAGCATAGAGATGGGCTCTCCCAAAGGATGAAACAGGTGGGCACCATGTGAATGCGATCAAGGTGCTACTGTTGAGTTTTTCTACTTGGGTTACTTCGAGCAGAGGGCTTCTGCAGATTACATCCTCTGTTTGCTCCTGGGTACTGTGCAGAGTCTCCTTATCTCTGCCCCTTGAGGATCCTCCCTGCCACTCACTGTTACTCAAACTGTGTATTTTAGTCAGAACGTCAGTATCTGGTCTGGTGGGTACCAGATAGCCTCAGCATCACAAAGCAGAAGCAAAGGCTGTGGCAGGAAGTGTGAGACAAGGAGCAGTGGTGTGTGTCTCACCACAGAGGTGTCTGTGGAGCATGAGACTGGCTGCTGGGAGGTCTCCCAGCTTCCTCTTTGTGCATCAGAGTGGGTATCTGCATGGGTTTTACTTTTATCAATCGGACTGCTAAGGCCCCAACACAGCAAGCTTCTCATCTGTGCTTGCAGGACCTTTGATGTCCCTTGCATCTCTTTCCTGGAGAAAGCTGAAAATATCTGTGGGTGCTCTGAAGAAGAGGTAGTGTTCCTGTGAGCCCCTGTTACCAGATATCTGGCAGTTCCCATGAGTACATCCTGTGATCTCCAGAAATCCTGGCCCTGACCATAGCAAGTGTTGGATCCTTCCTTTCCTGGAGGTACTACAGGCTGGAGAAACCAAGTGTACGTTGTCTGTAATTAGGCCCAGAGCCTTCCTCTAGCAGATCCTGACCTCAACATGTTTCTGAAATGTGCTTTTTGTAATTTGTGGGTTACTTTGGGTGGCCCTGTCACAGAGATAGCATCTCTAGTTGAGTGTCTGACATCAGCATTGTTTGGAGACAGGCTAATTAATGGCTGAGGTCAACTTTTAATCTGAGTAAGAACAGTTTGGATTTTTTTGTTAGTTTTTGGTTTTTTAATAGTGTCTTTGTACTGGAAGCTCTTTATCACCATGCAAACAGACACCTTTCTTTGTTTATCTTTGCTATTTTTTGCTTGCTATTGCTATTTCTTTGATCAAGAATGAGTTCAGAGTTCAAGCATAGCTCTTTGCCTAGTTTTATTTAGCAAAGAAAGAATTCATATGCTTATGTGTATTGATCTTCATCAAGTACCTGAGATCCTGTTGCCCCTGCACAGAGCACAGCAGTGTCTCTCAGGCTCACCCCTCCCCGCCCCAATTCCAGCCTTGTGGCTCTGCAGTTGAGCATCTCTCCCAAGAGATGCTCAAAGTGTAGTTAAGAACAACTTCTCATGCATTAATAGCTGTAGGTGTGAATTGGACAGGTAAGCTAACATGGCTACAGGCGCCTCCCCTTCCCAGTGCTGCACAGTCCATGTGGTACCTGCCCTGGCAGCTTGTGCTGTAGCTGTGGCTGTGCTGCTCCATTACAGGGGGATGGATGGATGGACGGAGGCATCCATCAGTGCTTTCTGGCCTGGGGCTGGTGCTGGGGCAGGGAGCCCTCAGCAGCAGCACAGAGAGCTGGTTGCATGCTTGTTTTCTGTTTCCACACACTGAGTTTTTGGCGTAGAGTTCTGTGGCTCCCGTGTGAAGCTAGGCCTGTGCATTTCCCGGCTAACGCTGAGGCACCACTGCAACAGTAAAAAATAGGTGCACCACTCACACTTGCTAGCCTATTTAAAGGAAGATTTGCAGAGTTAGTACATATAAACTCACCTCATAATACGTCACAGCTTTCTTCCTGCTTTACTTCCTCAATCAGGTAGAGCAGGCCTCCTGTGCTCCATCAATGCCTCGTGTCATGTGAGGGATCAATCTCCATTCTCCTTTCATGATGCTGTCAATGGCTGGAAGGGCAAACTGGCCCTGTGAGCTTGCAGCTCACCACATATAAAAGATCTGAGTTCACCCTCCAACTACAGGTTCTTGGTTTGGGGCTTTTTCCTTCTACTCGTGGTTTCTGTTAAGTCCCACAAGGTGTTTTTTTGTCTACAATTATAACACAAAACTTTACGTGCCTTTTATATAAAAGGGGGAAGTGAATTCTCTGGCTAGTCAAGGGTCTTGTGAGTGCTCATTAGCCAATTTGAGAACTAAGTCTCTAATCTCATGTAAAAGACTTGTTAATATATGAAATGAGAGGGTTTCTCTTATGAAGGAGCTAGTGATTGATGACAACAGATTGCACATGTGCTGTCATCTTTGTCCTGGCTGTGTTTTTTCTTTTTTTTCCCCTTTTTCTTTTTTTATTTTCCCCAGCTAGTGAGGATGGAGGGACAGAAGAAGCCTAATGGAACTTCATATACTGCATGATGTACGGGGCACTCGCAGTTAGAAATATTGAACTCATAAATGTACTCATTTGCCCTGGAGTCATGGAGAGGGAGACTAAATACAGGACACCGCAATGTCACAGTCCTGCAGAGTCACTTCTGTAAGACCAGAGCTACAGTAGAAAGGCTGTATTTTTCTTTGATTTTACTGTGAATCTGTAAATGAGCTCTGTGAGGGTGCTATCACTGGGTGGAGGAGAAGGTCAGCTTTTGCTGGGCTCAGCTGTATGCTGATGCCTTTTGCACTTTCTTTATTCTTCTGAGATTCTGAATGTTTTGGGGTACGATTTTTGAAGCGACCCTGCATACGCTGTTCTGTCTTGCATCTCCAGCGCAGCACTGCAACCTGAAGTTCTACCACCTTGCCCTTCAAGCATGAAGGTGAAATGAAGTTGAGTGTGCACATCCGAGGCAGATGGTTAGCCCCAGTCTTGCAGGAGTATTTGAGACTTTTTTGTCTTCATCTCATTTCAGCAGCACAGGGGGAAATGAAAGCGCTTCTTACTGTAAATACTTTTCTGTCTCCCCCTTCCTCTGCACTGCTGTGAGAGACTGAAGACTCACTTCACTGCTTTTCTCCGAGAAGGCTATTTCGGTCACATCTTAGATCAATTTAGGCCTGTCCTATGCACATACGATAAGGACAGGATGGTGCTATGGTACCTTGAACAAACTTGTAAATTTTGGACCCAGGGAGCAGGAGGTGAGATGTAATTGTCATTGCTAAGAAGCCAGAGAGGCCAAACCGCTGGCTCAAACATGGAATTACCAACCAGAGCTAAATTGTTTGAAAAACAGTGCCAACCACAGCCCAAGGGGTTTAACCGTGCAGAAATGCCTGTATATGTTTATTTCCACCAGAGCTTCCTTAGCGGGCTGCGTCTGTGTCTGGAGACAGAGCACCAAAGGGTAAGATGCACAGCCTCACCCTGACCTGCTGTCACAGTTATTCCCCAGGACATCTGCTAAGCGCATCTAAAATAATCCAGATGTTGGCTCTAATGTGATGGCAGGTTACTTCCTCCAGCGAGCGGGGGATGGCTTCTGCTGCGTCGCTTGTGCAGTCTGCCTCGGCACAAAGCACCGCTGCACTTTGAGCCATCTCAGCGAGTGCCAATGATGTATCTGGCCCTGTGTGGCCCCGTGAGACAACGGGTTCACAGCGGTCCTTTGAGATGGATTTTTCAGTCTTGTCTTTGGTATCTCCATGCCAAACTAGAGCCAGGGTAGCTTTCAGGTTGCATTCAATCTAGTTTTGCAAGGCAACTGAAGTTCCTGTAGCCTTTATTCTTTGCCTGGGTTGGCTGCAAGGAGCCCTTCCCTGCATGACAGGTACCATTCCGTCACTGGAAGAGCCCAGCAAAGTGCAGGCTGGCAACACCGCCTTTGGGAAGGAGGGGGAGAGCCTTCTCCCACCCCTCCTGCTGGTGGAACTCTTGGTGAGCTATTGGTATTTCAGGAAATCAGGTGGTCTGTATGTCCAGTACTTTATCTAACTGGACTGACTTAATCTTTCCTGTCTGGGGATGCTGTACTTCGGTAAACTGGAAAAGAGTGAAAGAAATAGATAGGTGTGTTGCCTGTGCCCGGTCTTGGCATTAGCGTCTTCCTAACGGGGGTGAGCCGTCTGGGAGGTATTTTTGAGTCCTCGCCTATCAGTCCTATTCTCACACTTGCAGCTAGTTCCAAGGTGCGGGACTTTGCAAAGCACCCTGTGACTTGCCTTGGTTCAGCCCGAGTTCAGTCACCCAAAACCTTGCAGGTCTATTTTGAAACATTATTCAAGCTGTCCACTGTGGAGTTTCTTTTCTTTTTTTTTTTTTCCCCTCACTCTTGCTTCTGACATCATTTCCTGAGCTCTATATGCGCTGAGCTCTGTAGCCAGATCGTCTTCGCAGCATATGATGCAAGGAGCTCTTTAAAATGGATTTCAGCTCTCCTTTTCCTCTGCAGTGCTTACTGGTGATGATAACTGTTACTCATGGTAAGTGGGATTTTTCTTTATGAAGCTGGCACAGATGTCCCTAGATGAGCAGGCACCTTAATTTTGCTCCAAGATCTTTTAAGGACTATCGGGTTTGGGGAGACATCAAATAGCGTAACTGCTAATGCGTGAAAGGCACAGTCAGACCGAAGTAAGACAGAGTATTGTGTTTAGTAAACGAATGATAACTAACAATACAGCACTTTCTTGATCTACTACATCTGTAAAAGCATTCTGGTGGGGAACGCAAGGTCCTTGTACGCAGACCACTGGCTGGAGGGGCTGGAGAGCAGAGAGGTCCTGCTCCGGATGCTTGGTGTGACCTTGGATCAGTCCCCAAACTGTTGTTGCCCTGCTCTTTTACCCATCTCTGATTTGTGAACAGCAACTCAGTAACGTGCAAGGACACCGGCTCAAGTTAAAACTGACACCCTGCTCTTTGGGTCAGAGCAGCTGTGCAGGCAGCAACTGGCTTTGCTACGAGATCCACGGCACTGATGCACTGAGGATTTTTCTTTGCATGGTCTCTGAGGGGAGGGTGGGGATGGTAGGTGGTCACGTCAAATTTGGGGAGAGAGAAGTCAGGCTGCTCAGCCTTTTGTCGCCTTGTATGCACCACGCCCGTGTTATTGAGGGGAAAGCTGGTCTTTATAGAAGGCTTCCCACTCCTCTGATTTTCAGTGACTGGTGGCCCAGGGTCTGTCACTAGGGGTGGGTCTGTCCCCCTTATGTCTCAACTGGGCATTTGCCGTTCTGGGAGGCAGCGGAGGGGAGATGGATGGACATGGTGAGCTCGCTGCCCATGCTCTGTGCCTCTCCTTTCAGGCTCAGTCACCTGCACCGGCGTGCTCAGCGGTGGCTCGGCAGTCTTTTCTGTGGGAATGCAAAGCCTGCAGACCTTCTCCAGAATGAGCAAAAGGGACGCGAGCTGCTCGGCGACTGTCTTAAATGACACTCTGTTGGCCAAGTGCGACAACTCTGCCAGCAGATGCCTGAACCTGCAGAACGGCTCCCTAGTGCTGAAGAGCGTGGAGAAAGAGGATGAAGGGAAATACGAGTTTGTTTTTCAAAACGCCACCAGAACTTTTACACTGAAAGTGTTTGGTAAGTGGCCTCCTTAGCAGCAAACAGCTTTTGAACTTGTGAGCCTGGCTGGAAGCTGGTGCCTTGAAATTCTTCCTGAGAGACTGCTTGAGCTTGCAGGAGCTACAGGTGCCTCTGGAACAGCTTTGTAAGCCTCCAGCAGCACCTCAGGCAGCAGTAACAATGAGCGTAAACTAAGGGATGCTTTTTGCATCTGTGTTGTCAGTCTTTCCTGTTTGTTGAGCCTTCTCTGAAGCAGCCGCCTCTGGAAACTGAACCAGACTCCTGTGGTGGTCTGGGTTGAGGAGTGCTGGTTTTTCCCCCTGCTTTGTGTACCTGAGGGAAGGTGCTAAAGGAATCTAGGTATGACTCTCTGATTCTTGGCTGCCCATGAGCAGCTTGGAGGTCAGTATCTTCTGTGTCTGCTGGTCTGAGACCAGTGATGGGTATATTACCATGCCCATCTCCCTGCTGCCCTCCATGTGGCCTCTGGATTGCCACTCTCCTTCATGTCCCTGCTCATCCATCTGTGGGGTGTAAAGACAGAGATAAAGTTGTGTCGGTATGGGACCCAGCTTGGTGCTTGGGTTAATATGGAGGAGGCTTAAATGGGTTTGCCCCCTGCTGAACAGTGCTCCAGATAGCCAGCAGCCATTGCTCTGGTTGTCTTCTCCACTGTTTCTTTCACAGGGCTTTCACTTACACAAGCTTCTAAGGGTAGATAATGGCAGGACAAAGGGGAGAATGGATTAAAGCTGAAGGAAGGGTTAGATTAGATATTAGGGGGAAGTTTTTTACAGAGAGAGTGGTGAGGTGCTGGAATGGGCTGCCCAGAGAGGTGGTGGATGCCCTGTCCCTGGAGGTGTTCAAGGCCAGGTTGGATGGGGTCCTGGACAACCTCATGTGGATCCAGACCTGGAGGTTGGTGTCCCTGCCTGTGGCAGGGGGTTGGAACTCTATGATCCTTGGGGTCCCTTCCAACCCATGCCATTCTATGATTCTAAGAGAAACTGAAGCGTATGAAATTGTAATGAAAATGTCTAAGCAAACTGGTCTTTCAGTGAAGACAAATGAATCCATACACCAGTTGGACGCAATCAGGCAGAACTGCTGCTGGGAGTAGGTCAAAGATGTGACTGCTTGGCGTGAAGATCAGGGCCTTAGACTGGAAGTAGGCAAAGGCTGCAGAAGTATCCCAGTTTTAACCTCCATTTCAGTGGATTTACTTTGGGAACTTCTGTCTCCTTGTGTTCTGTTGCCACACATAATTTAGAGAAAAAAATCTGACAAAGGTACTCACAGAGACAGTGAATTTTAGCAGATGAGGCTCTAGTTGAAGAAAGTGATTTCTGAGCTTAGCTACATGGATGTTTGTGCAGGTGTTCTCAGTGTGACTCTTATTGTCATAAAACTATACCACTTCTCTCTCTAGTCTGTATTTGCAAAGGAGCAAGTAGGTCAGCTGCCTGTAGTAGACTGAAAGAGAAATTTGGGAATATGTAATAAGATTAGTGATTTGTTACTTGATTTTTAAATTGTTCTAGTCTGGGTCATCCTGTTTAACTGCAGGTGTCTGGCGCTGGTACCAACGCTGCGCATGATTTGTACTAGTTCCCCTCTAAAACGGAAGAAGAAGCAGAGTGGCAGGAACAGTACAAACGGTCAGAGAGAGGGCCCAATCTCCTCTGAAGCCACACTTAGTCAACGATGACAGAGAAAGCCTCCGGCCAGTAGATGCTTTGGGTGTTTCCACAGTCCTTTTAGATTGGGGGCTTTTATTTTTACCTTTTTCAAACTCAATAAGGAAAAGGAAGAGATGCCAGATTTTTGTGGCATCCCCAAAATAGGGACCAAGAGTTGCTAGCGGGGTTGGGTGGGCACTGTTGAGCATTTCAGGGGTGGGCGCAAGCACTGGAGGGTCTGGTTACTTATTTCTGTGGTCCCTGGCTACCAGTCAACGCAGTGGTACTAAGACTGTTTGTGGTAAGGGAAGCTCCTGTCCAGCTCCTGTTCACTGCTGAGTCTGCTCCTCACCTCTCTTTTCCCTCCCTGTTCCTGTTGCCCTGTGCTGTGTGTGACCAGAGCCGGCCATTAGTATCCAGTGCTTCCCTAACGGCACCGGAGACTTGTCCTGTGACGCGACCAGCAACGAGAGCACCAGCTTTCGGTGGCTGCTGAACGGCACCGCGCTGAGCGCTCCTGAGGCGTGCGTTAAGGACGGTGGGAAGAAGGTTCGCCTGGACAAAACTGTGCCTGGGGAATTTGTATGTGAGGTTTACCATGGGAGCAGCGTCACGAGGACCAGGCCCATCGCGCTGTCTTGCAACTACGGTGAGTAGCAGCACCTGCAGGAAGTCTCCCTTCTAGTCTCTCGCTGCAGAAAACTAAGGAGTTGATGCTGTCTGCATGATACTGAACTCCTCTGTCCTCTGGCAGCTTTCTCCAGACTTATGACATCCCCCCTTTAGAAAGTGTCCCCTTGACTTCCTTCTCCCTCCTGTCTCTCGGACTGACACAACCTACAGCCAGAGGCAGGACGAAAGTTTGTTCAGGAGGTCTTTTTACCCAGCTCTGCAGCAAGTTTTCCTACTTCCCAGTAAAGGAGACCTTGCAGCCTCCTGTGCACCCCAGTCCTCTGTGCTGGTTGAGAAACACGAGCTGCTTTGTACTCTGACTGAAATTCATCCATGACCCAGACAGCCTTCCAGTCCCTGCTACACCCCTGTAAAAACACCTCTGGAAGTTCAGCCCAGTTGCTGAGGAGTTTTGCCTTGTCTCTTTTTTCCTTATCTAAGGTAGCTGCACAAAGAGTTACCCGTCTATACAAAAGCTTCTCCATCAGCCCCACACCATCAGAGGTGGGGTAAAGTCGCAAGCCATCTGCTTAGGAAATGCAGGGGGTGATTTTTTCCTCCATGCCCCTGCTCAGATACGTAGTTCGGTGAGAAGGCTGTGACTTTATCTGTTTGCCAGCTATCCGTAAATGCCAAGCACTCTGCTTGAACGAGGCAGTAGTTTAACACGACAGAAAATCCAGATCCTAGGACTGATGAAAACTGCCAGAACCTCATGATGCAAAGCACTGGTCTGTGCTGTAAGCTCACATGTATTTAAAAAATAAATCACATTAGATAACTTGGGTGTGACTTCACTTGCATCTCCAGTAGAGAAGGATTTGTGCCTCTCTGACAGCAAAGATTGTCATCAAAACTACACTAGGGTGCCATAGTTTAACCATAAGTTTTTTTACTAATTCAGCTGTAATTTGATCACATTGGCTACTAGATCAATTGTACTGTTTGATAGCACCTACCATTTTAGAAATGAGGTCTGAGACACTACAGCCCTACAGCAGAAGCTGTGTTTTCCTCTGTGGTTGGCACACAGCTGGTCTGAAAGCAGAATGACTGACATACAGGCCGTGTTCAACAGGGATGCCGCTGCAGTCTGTTCACACCTGATTGCCCTGGTGCCACTGGCCAGTCTGTGCCAGTTCTGCATGTGGGATTGTGGAGCAGTGGTGATCTTAATTTTGTCCAGTTAAATATGTCAAAGGTTGTTCAGCGTTGTAAGGCCCGAGTTAGCTGAGGATGTAAACCAGGGAATGAGGGTGCAAACAGCCACAAGAGCTGTTCAATCAAGCCCTGTGATAAATCATGTGAGTGCTGACACCGTTGCTTATTCTGGGTGGCAGCCCAGTCCCTTGGGTGCGATATTGGTTCCCCATTTCCTCTTGAAAAGCCCACAGGGGAATTTAGAGATAGCTCTGATGGGGTGGACGCGTGCATGAATGTGTATTTGGAAAGATCTGAAAGCAAGAAAGTGGCAGTGATTCTACAAATGCAACTGCATTGGTAAAAAGTGAAGTTCTGGATAGTAGTAAAATAGAAAAAAGTTAAATTAATTATTAAATATTAATTCATTATTTCTGTGAGTTATTTGCTCCAGGCAAGTGGCTGGATATAGTTTTTCCACTGTAGGTATCAGATCTATGTAAGAGTACTTATTTGGGCAATCTGTTGGCTGATGAAATTAATTTTGAATAATTGTTGGCATAAAACAATTTGGCAGAAATGCTGTAAGCTTCCCAGGCACTAAAGGGCCCTGATCACAAACATCCTCAAGCTGAGGATTCATAAATTAACAAGTCAATATAGAAAAAAAATATTTCATTAGTTTATTACTTGGTTTATTTCTTGCTTATTACCAAACTTTAATACAATATTTCATCTCAAAAATACACTTTTAAAAAAGTGGTGACCTTTTAGGAAAAAAATATTCAGGAAGAAATATTTCCAATGTGTATTTATGCCTTTTGACAATATTCACTAACCTTTCAGTGGAAAGGAAATAAAATTACTAGGGGTATTATTTCTGATTTGCTTAAAGTTTAATTGTAGTATAGGTATTTTTTTTTCAACTTGGGAAATATTACTAAAGAGTCTGGAACAAGCACTCCAAAAATACTTTATATGTGACTTCATGCACAGGAGGACCTGTCTGCAGGTGTTCTTACTGTTCTGGTGAGCATGTGGACTATGATGGCATGTAGTATGTCCTGGGACACTCAAAACCCTTCCCAGGTGCTGGGGTGAAGCCTCAGAAAGGGGAGACGCAGCAATTTGTGCAAGTGGGGTCTTGAAAGCACGCTCCAAAACAGCCTCTGGGATTTCTCCCTTGGCAGTGCTGTGCAGGCATATGCACTGGGGAAAAGAAGCCAAGCAGGATGGCTTGGGTTCACCTTGGGAGCATTAAGGAATGTGTGTTGTAGTGATAGTTGAGCTGTATGGGGGGGAGGGTTCACGTTGGGAAGAAGATTTTTTTTCCTACTGACTGCCCCATTGGAGCAAATTGCCTGCCTTAGAGGAGGAGTGAATCCAGAGGGATCTCTCTCCCAGCGAGTCCGTGATGCCCTCTACCAGCTTCCCCGCTCAGCAGCGGTGTATGTGCCCATCTGACCTGTCAAAGCCACCCTGAGCAAGGCACTCTGAACCAGGTAATGACTACTGCCCGCTTGTGCGTGGCCATCTGTAGCTGTTGCCTCCTGCCAGGAGTTTTGTGTGATCTCTGCTGGGAAGGGGAATGAAGAAAAGTCCTCCCCTGAGCAGCAGTGAAGCTGGTTTCCTACAGCTCTGGCACCAGTGGCTGGAGGCTCCGGCACCTGAGGAAGCGCAGGCTCTGCTCACACTTGATTTGAGGTTGGTGTAGTCATGATGTGGCTGCCCAAAGTGTATCCTCTGGGGCCTGATGCAAACTCTGAGGGCAGATTTGGCAGCTCTTCTTGTAGCAGAGATCCTAGCTTAGGTCTCCCTCCTCCACTGCCTGTTCTCAGAAAGCTTGTTGAAATGTCTTTCAAGCCACCACCTTCCCTGTTAAATTTGATTAAAATTTGAGAATTAACTTAGACATACTGCAGAGTAGGCAGAAAAAGTGTGCACACAGCATAGTTACACAAGCCTCTTCTCCTATGCAACAAGTTCCACGCTGTAATTAAATGATGTGACATAACTTAAGACGTGCCACAGTTCAGAACAGCAGCCTCTCTGACTCCCCAAAGCAATAATAATGCCCACATGCTTTGGTATGTCTGCAGGGATTCTCCTATTTGGAGAAGTAACTAATGGCACCCTGTCCTCCTCCTTGCAGGAGACCTGCTGCAGTACCCGTGGTTCATTTACATCCTGGCAGGATGTGCAGGGGGAGCGGTTATCCTGGTCATGGTTGTGTCCTCAGTCGTATACTGCTGCATGAAGAGGAAACACAGGTTCATCCCAGTGCCTTCAGGTGAGTGGGGAAATAGCCTCGGCTTGGTGGTGGCTTGTCTTCCAGCCACCCCTGCCCTGATGCAGTGCAACAGAAAACTGCTTGCTGCAGCTTGTTGCAGCCAGCGGGGTCTCGAATTATACCTTGCTTTTCTCTTTTTCACCTCATCCTCGCCTGAGGTGTACGCCTGGCCAGAAAGAAACAAGGCAAAATCTTTTCTATGGCCAAGAAAACTGAGCCTTATTCAAGTCTGATCTTGAAAGGACCTGAAGGCTCCTGATGGCAGTGCTTTGTCAGCACGAGTTCCTGGGTGCAATCTGTCTGTGTCCAGTGAGGCCACTTCAAGCTGTGACCCTGCCAGCATGGCCAAGCTGGTCTTTGACAGGTTGGCAGTGGCCCTCTGTACTCGGCATCTGTCTGCTTTAGGAATGGAGCCAGGGCCACCATGAGGAGGACATGCATGCACATGTTGGAGGTCTGGCCTCACAATGAATGTGCTGAGGCTGCTGGGATGTGGGATCTTTCCTAAAAGTGTCTGGTTTTGATTTTACAGAGGAGAAGGACGATGGACTAACAATGTCCATAGTCTCCAGTGAAGATGTGAAGAGCCCCGCCAATGGAGACCATGTCGAGGCTCAAGCCGCCCAAATAGACTGCCCTCCAAAGCCTGGTGGGTCCAGTGAGTTGTTTTGAGTTGGACAGATGGCCTATTTAGAAGGATGAAGGACAAAATACATGTGTGGTGGGTTGGCCCTGGCTAAAACACCAGAGCCCACTGAAGCCTATCATTCCCCCTCCTCACCTTGGACAGGGGACAGAAAATATAACACTCATGGATCGAGATACAGGGAGAGAGCACTTTCTAATTAGTCATGGGCAAAACAGACTCAATTTGGGAAAAATTAATTTATTACCAATCAAATCAGATTCAAGTAATGAGAAATAAACCCAAATCTTAAAATCACTTTCCCCCCACTCCTCCCTTCTTCCTGGGCTTAACTTGACTCCCCGTTTCCTCTCCCTCCTACCACCCAGCAGCACAGGGGGATGGGAGTGGCAGTCAGTTTATCATTGTCTCTGCTGCTCCTTCCTCTTCAGGAGGAGGACTCCTCACATTCTTCCTCCGCTGAAGCGTGGGGTCCCTCCCACAGGAGGCAGTCCCCTATGAACTTCTCCAGTATGAGCCCTTCCTATGGGCTGCAGTTCTTCACAAACTGCTCCAGCATGGGTCCCTCATGGGGTCACAAGTACCCACCCCCAGCAAACCTGCTCCAGTGGAGTGGGCGCCTCTCTCCAAGGGCTGCAGGGGAATTTCCCCTCTTGTGCCTGGAGCACTTGTTCCCCCCACTTTTTCACTGATCCTTGGTGACTGCAAAGTTTCTCACATCTTCCTTGTTCTTTCTCTGGCCACAAAAAGCCAACCCAAAACTGGCACTCAGGTATTATCTTTTTCTCCACCTTAACTATGCTATCCCAGAGGTGCTCCCACTGTTGCTGATAGGCTCAGCCTTGGTTAGCAGTACATCTGTCTTGGAGCTGGCTGGTGTTGGCTCTGTGGAACCTAGAGGAATCTTCTTGCAGAAGCCACCCCTGCAGCCCCCTGCTAGCAAAACCTTGCCATGCAAACCTAAAACACTGTGTATGACTGATGGGGGAGGAGTGGGCTGGAGAGAACGGGCCTGGGACTCACTGGTGCAGGGATGGTGCTGGTTCTTGTCCAGATGACAAGCTGCAGCAGGTCATTTATCGGTACCTTACTCATGCTTTGCTTCTGTGCAGGAGTAGCTCTTGCCCTCACCCAGCTGTAAGATGTAGCAGCAACCATCTCACAAGCATCCTGCAGACAGTACTCCCAGCAGATTGTGAACTGTCTGTTGTGGTATCGCCTGTGCTAAAATACACACCTCTCAAAAACTGCAACCCCCATAAACTTACCAGTTTTCCTGCAATTTTATCACATAACCCCCCATCATTAACATTTTATGAAAATCAGCATTGGTTTTGTAAGTACTCATCTTCAGGACAGCATCCACCAATATGGTGAGCTTTAGACACAGCAAAACACCATCAAAGCCAGAGGGTTGTGTATTTCCTTAAATTGGGAATACAGTCACATTTTAAGTCCTTCAGAGAAATCAAGAATAAACCCCCACAGCTTTTAGCATAATGTGGTGAAAAGGCTGCAGTGATTAAAAACCTTCCAGAAGTCTCCTGTTCTGTTAGCACCTGATATTATTGCTCCATGTTTTGCACTGTGTTTCCCTGAATTGTGTTTCACTGACATAAACGGCTGGCAACACCTTCCCTAGTAATGCACCACTGTCAGCTGAAGGTAGGTCTGGCAGTGACATGAACTCAAGCAACATGACATGGGTCGTAGCCCAGTCTCAGCATCGCTGTCTCCACTTCTGGTGCCTTTCACTGTACAGTACACAGCCTCTCAGCAGCTCAGCTATGCTTTGTGTCTAACTTTGGGTGCTTCTTTGCCCTGCCTTCAAAATAGTAAGCGCTGCTGGTGAACATAATGCAAGAAAGAAAGGGATAAAAATGCTGTTAGCCACTCAGGTGATTGATGAATATTAATGTACTTAAAATCTGGCTTTTTTTTTAAATTAAAACTTTCCCCATTGTCAGTTTGACTAGCAAAGTATCCCCTATTTAAATTCTCTACAACTAAGTAAAAATCAGAGATGCCTGTGGAAAGTGTATAGGTGAGAACACACTAAATGTGTGTTGTTAGGCAGCTTCAGTCACTCAGATGTGACTAACCAGATTTGGCTTTGGTATTTCAGTACATTTGGGGCAGTTGAGGCCAGAGAGCTTCAGCACCAAAGTGTCTTACAGAGAAAGCCACTGTGAGCTGCTTAACAAATTTAATTACAAATTAAATTTGTAATTACAAAGAAAATCGAAATTTGACTTGCAGACACCTGGGGAGAGGGGATCAAATGGGTTAGGCAGCCCGCAGTATCAGGGACTGGGCAGGATTTCCGCGGGGGTGAGCGTAGTGAGGGTACTTAACACACCATTTCTCTCTTCTTTTCCAGACACTGCTCAAGCTGTTGAGTCCCAGCCCTCCACAGAAGAAAATTTACCAGTGGAAATAGAGCCTGAGGAAATGCCGGACCCAGGGGTCATAGTTGCTGTGGAGACCCAGGAAAATGCCTCGGACTGTTTCCCAGATCCAGCTGATGACTGATCTGGCATGCTTGCTGTTCTACCTTGTCTTGAAACCTGTGGCACCCGTCCTTTGCATCCCATAGTCTCCTTGTGTGTAAAAATTAGTCCAGAAGATTTTAGCAGGAGAAAAACCCCATGAGGTGTCAGGCCTGCGAACCTTTTTAAAAAAAAAAGGCACATGTGTGTCTTCATGGCCACACTGCTGTGGGCTGGCAGGTTCACTAACAAAGAAAACTGGGCAGGCCTTTGATGCTTTTTGCCTGTTAATAGACTTGCAGTTAACCTGTGTAGCCCTCGAGGAGAGCCTGAAATGAGAGGAGCCTTTCCCACTGTTCCCACCCCATGCCTGGCCCTGTCTTCATCAGCCAGTGGATCGCATGGGGGACAGGCATAATGGGTGGGATGAGGTAGCCCGCCAGTCCCAGACCGAAACAGGGAACTGCCAGAAATTTCCTGAGAAAGCCTCTTCTCAGGAGACTTCAAGGCTCTTCTCACAGGCCCCGAAAAATGATTGGTGGAGGTTTCGGCTTGGTGTCTGCAGTGCCGGGTGTTCATCTGAATCACTCTTCTGTGCTCCAGGCCCTCTGTGATTCGGCACTCACTGCTTTCTGTGAGGGGCCAGGAACGGCGGTGGTGATGGGGGCTGCTGAGTGCAGGCCCTGGGAGGTGTCGCTGGCTTGCTTACCTTCTGATGCCCTCTCATGGCAGAGGGCTACTGGCTACCTTTCATCAACGTTTAACTGCTCAGGTTGTCAGCAAGTTAAAACAGCTCTGTCACTAGCTTGCTTGTCTGCAACAGAAGCGTGCCTGGGCCTCAGGTGTGTAATTTTGGCAGAAATGTTGATTATAACACTGAGACCGTTCATCAGCACAAGCTTTAGTGCCCATAGTGTAATGGTTTAGCTACTGCAAGCTGATCAAGCTGACCATCTGCCTGCGCACGTAGGCTTTTTCAGAGCTGTGTTATTTGCACAGACAGAAGCAATTTACAGGATTTCTTAGGCAATGTCTTGCTGCTGCGCACATCCTGTTCTGCTCAGGGCAGGTTTGTGAGCTGAGCGGGTGGGGCAGACCTGCAGGGAAGAAGGACAAGGTGAGGAGAGGGCAAGGTCCCAGGCAGTCTGTAACCAAGTCCCTGGCAAAGCAGATGGGAGCTGCAGGGACTGCTGCAGGGTGTACTGCCCAAGTAAGGTGTATTTACTGTGGAAGCGTGTTTCGGTAGTTGGAAGTGGGGCACATTGGTGTTAAACTAGCCCAGTGGGCTGGAAAGGCACAGTGGAGTTTGTATGGTACAGAGCAGGGATGGTACAGATCGGGGCTGAAAGGGACAGGGAGGTGCATGTTGCATTCCAGCCTCTTTCCCTTCTCGTTCTGTCCCTGGTTTATATTCTGCTGACGTTGTGCCATGAATCCCTTGGAAATGCATTTACCATACACCTTGTAAATGCCGAGCAAGGAGGCCTGCAAGCACCCCAGCAAACTCAACACCAAGCTGAATGCTTCTCTCCCAGGCGGGGGAGCTGGTGGGACAGCTGCATGCTCGCCTGGAAGTTCTCTGTGTCTGCATACATGGCAAAGCTCTGCATCGGTGACACCCAGCCATAGGTTGTACTTGTCGTTTCCTTGTCCCGTGACTCCATTTAGAAGATTATTGGATCTTGTGTGCTTTGTTGGTGGTGATTCAGCCTGTCTCTGCTTTTAAGGCTGCCACAGGAATCGGATTTTCCATGGTAAGAGGGAGATAATAATTCTTTTCCTCATGGTGCTGTACTATCTCCTTTCAGTACAAACATTCCTCAAAGACTGTGAGTGGGATGACAAAAATGTGATGCTGAGCACTCAGGATGGCATTTGCCTTGCAGGTAGCACAGTGGCAGCAATGCTGGGTGGATGGGAGGCCAACATCACCAAAACTGGGGAGCCCTGTCAGTTTTGTGTCTCTTTTGTGCTTTCTGGCAGAAGCAGGCAGGGGAGAGTCGACTCCAGCACATGGGTAACACTGAGGGCTGAGCAGTGCCCTGGGCTGCACAGGAAAAGATGCCAGAATTTCGGGTGCTGAGGGTAACAAAGCTGAACAAGCCTTGTCCTGCTCCAGTTTGCCCCAGTGTCACAATGCTACTGTCAGCCCCAGGAGGGCTGGGAGTGCCCTGGCAGCTATGAGTGCTGCCAATGGTGTAACCCCAGGCTGAGAAGGAATTTTCCCATAGAGATGGGACTCTGAGGCTCAGGATGTCTTTGAGGCAGATGGGACACAGCTGGTTTTCTGTCCTTCCCTACTGAAGATGCTGTTCAGCAACAGGGTAAAGGTTTCTGTTACTGTGAGGTCGAAAGAGAAGTCATGCAGCCTGTGCTCTTCCTTTAACTGTACGTGTTCATGCCCAGCTCTTGTTCTTTTCTGGTGGTTGGTTTTCCCCATCATGATTTTATTCCTAATAAAAAGACCTGTTTTCTAACTTGCCTTATACACGTTTAAGTCCTGTTCTTTGACAATTGCTTCTTTATAGTTTTCCCTGGAGGGACAGGCAGGTTTTCGGACTTTCACCTGGCTGAAATGAAGGAAAGGTGACAAGAAGTTACTGCTGACCAGAGCTGACTTGGGTAGTGTAGGGGACAGATCCCAAAGGCACCTGTTTGTAACAGTCACTGCAGGACTGTGGCCTGTAACTAGTTGCTGCTGGGGTGTGTGTGCTAATGTGCCCACACATCTGTGCGTGCTGGCAGCTCACCAAACTATGAGCTGCAGGGAAGGGGTGCAGGGAGATGGCCTTGCTTTATCTGTCTTTATCCATCTGTACATTTTTTTGTGAACTTTAAACCACCCTAGCTATGAGAGAGGATGCTTGACTGCATAGCTCCTGTAGCAAGGAGGTGACAACTCTGTCATGCTCACCCTTAGACAGGTGGGCCCAGATGGCAGGTAAAACCAGTGTCCTGACGATTTGTGATCATATCAAAGCCCCTGATGTAACTGAGTGAGCCCTGAAACAGTGGTGTGACTGGACATGGGTGATCCTGTCCTGCAGCTTGGGAACCCAGCACTTCAAGGGGCCACCCGCCTGTATTTGCTGTTTTTCAGCCTGACTATGGCCCTGCATCACCCAGGCAATAGCCAGGATTCTTTCAGGCCTGCGCCCGTTTCGCAGAGCAACGGGTACGGATGTACACAGAGCTATCGGGAATGTGACCAGAAGCAAGAGATCCCTGTGCTGCCTCTCCTGGCCTTCTGGTGGCCTTAGTGAGGCTGTGCCCTGACAGGCCTACTCGCTCCAGGCTGCTGAGGGAGCCCCTGGTGCCAGTGTCTCTCTGGATGCCTCTGGCCTCCTGTGGGAAGCTGGTGCTTTCCAGGGCAGGGGAGCTGCAGGGAGAGCTGCCAGTCATGCTACCCTCTCCTGCCACTGGTCCTGGCTGGGGAAGGCAGGCAGTAGGGTAGGGTCTGTCCATCTGCTCATCCAGTGCTGGAGGGACAAGGGGAGCTTTGCTCTGACGGAAATGTGGATGTTTTGGGATGTGGCTTCTTTCCAGTGGAGACAAACCACCAGTGGTTTATAGTACTGTGGAGAATTTGTATCTGCGTCAATGTTTCATAGTGGGAAGAGAAAAATTCCCCTCTGCTTGTGGTATATGCTTAGCAACAGATACGTACTCTTCTCATCATGTAATGCGTGCAGTTTATGAATATAAAAGAACATCAAATGATATTTGACTTAAGACAAAGGGGAAAGCAAAAGCAGAGAAGAAACACTGTACAGCAGTGAGCTGAGAAAGGGGAATGATTCTTTTAGATGCTTCTTAGTGCTCAGAATATACTTATCCCCACAAAACTGTCACATCAGTAAGGCTTCCTGTCCCAGTGATGAAACCGTTTGTGCGTCACTTGCCAACCTCTACCCCAGGCTGCTGTGCCTGATGTCCCACTAGCTGTGTACATAGCCCTTGTTGTCCTCCCTCAGAGCCCAGCACAGAGGCATAAGGGTGGGAGCCAGCAGTCTCTGTGGAGGAGCTGGTGAACCAGCCCTTCCCGCCGCCCCCCCCCAACCCCAGCTCACCAGAAACAAGAGAGAAGCTGGTTAGTTTGAGAGCAGATAGGCAAGCATGAAAACAGGCTAGTTTACATTAGCAAATGAAGCATTTGTTGTAAATACTGAAGAGGCGTACGAGCAGACGTTTATGCTAACTTCTGATGAAAATCCTGGCATGGCTGAAAAAAAAACCCCTCTTGATTTTAGGCATGTGCATAATAAGCTTCTGTCACTTTTTATGAATGATTGCAATTAATTTGAAGGTAAGCAAACAAGAAGAGTTCATGTGTAATGCAGCTTTAGGAAACAGTGTCACTAATAGGTATCTTCAAAACCATTTCCTTAACATTAGCAAACAAATTCTGGTGGTGCTTAATGTGTAGGTGTTGCTACCACCAAGCGGGGGGTAAGATGTCCCCTGGACACTTTCTGAGGTAAGCATGCAGGACCAGTAACAGCAATGGTCAAGAACAACAGCAGCATCTATTTCTGTCTGATGTGGAAGAGGAAGTGAGTGATGTGTTATCGAAGGGGCTTGGAAAACAGTTTGGTATTGCTTGTGCCCTCACCCAGGCTGCTCAGTGCTTGGGTGCAATCGAGCACTTGCCAGTGCAAGGCCAGTAGTGGTGGAGTTCCTCCTGGACATATGCAGTGCTGCCCTCCTGTCCTCTGATGTAAAACAGGCTAGGAAACAGCATCATCACCCAGTAGGGAACCTCTGACCTGTGACAACCAGTAACTGCATCCTGCATGGGTTTTGTTCACAATGAGCGCTGCATTTCCTTTCTGCAAGATTTACATGACTCATCTCTCAGGCACGGGATGTGGCTGGAGACAGCAGGGGAGTCTTTACTGAGAACCTAGAAGGCCCTCAGATGAAGCCTTCCTAAATATTTGTACTTTTCAAGCAAGCAAATGATGGCAGGCATGTTAATTATATTAATTCAAGCTGGATACGATCAGTTAAGGAGCAATGTCTCTGGGCTGTGCAGGACAGTGGGGAGTGCAGCATCCTTCTGGCTGGCCTACCTCAAAGGCTCCAGGGTGGCTGATGGTGTAAAGCGGAGCTCTTGGACAGTTCTGGGTCTGAGAGACTCTTCCTTCAACCCTCCTGATCATCAGCAAGCAATGTGGCTGAATCATATTGCTGTCTACTATTTATAGGAGCTAAATAAACTGTTTCCTGCCTGTAGGCAGTGGATGTTTAATGATGAGAGTGGGGAGGGGGCAGAGGCACCCCACTAAATTGTTCAAATATGGCTAAGCCCCTCAGGAGCTGGATTGCAATTACGTTCAAGTAGCACATGAAGAGCAGTTCTGTTTATGCCTGCTGACACATGCATCTTCAAGGGGGTTTTCTCACCTCTGCCAGGAGGTGGGATTTCAGCCCCAAACAGCTCCTCATCCCTGGGGTTCCCCCACCCTCATGTCAACTGTGAGGGCATGAGGGGATGGACTTTATCAAATCATTCATTATGCCTACAAGTTTAGATACTTGACTCTACCCCTCACCTTTCAGCATGCCTACAGATGTGTGCTTGACAGCTAGATTCTTGCTCCAGGAGTTGATGTTGCCATCTTCCTCAGTCTCCACCTGCCTTCAAGCTTTGCTTGGAGAAGGGGCTGTCTGCCAGCACTGTGCCTCCCCTTCTCTTGGGGAGCGGGGTTTGGACCTGCTGGGCTGTGACCAGGGGTGCCTGATAGCCCAGCTGGAGTGGAGCTATTTGTGGGATTCCCCTTTGCTCTTCATGTGGTCCCTGGAGGGGTGGGTGCTGTGAGGATGGGGAGACTCTGGCTCCTGGGAGATGGGAATACTTGGCCTATGCCCATGTAGGTGTGGGCATTTTGGGGAAGGGGCTGGGTCCTGGCATGTGGGGAGGCATCTGTAGCTTGTTCATCGTGCTGTTGTGCCAAATGCTAATGGTAAGGAAATGTTCCCATCTTTAGGTAGCAAATGGTGGCTAATGTCAGCTTGGTTTTAATTGATTTATTTTTCTGGTTATCATAGTCTATGTCACACTTACCTAATATCCATGATAAAATATTGGATGGGGCTGTTGTATAAAGGGTGTATTTTATAGTTATTATTGGAAATGGGGGAGAAAGGCAAAACTTTGAGCCTCAGTTCTATGTGGAACTTTTAAAAGTCACCCAAATGGATGGCAACTCCTGACAGTTTTAGCATTGTCTAGCAGCACAGAGACTAGATGTGTTACACACCAAGAGTTACTCGGAGGCAATTTTCCATGACTCTTTTGGAATTGCAAATACAGCACATTAAAGAGAATTATTATCTGCTCCCGCATCATATGCAAATGGAATAGAGAAATACAGTTTGGTGGCTATCCTCTTTGGCAGCGTTGCTGTCTCAGGTTTGGTTTATACAAGCTCCTCTTTGAGGGCAAAACATATTTTCCCAAAACTTGGGAGTGAAGCCAAAACAGTTTTAAAAGGCCTTTTTTATTTTTAATACAAAAATTCATGTAATGAGACATCTTCAAACAAACAAAACAAATGAAAGGAAAAGATGATGCGTTGGTCTTTTTGTCTATGTGGAAAGAATTGCAGGAGGGACTTTGAATGCATGTCTTGAAGCAAAGGGCACTAAGAGTTCATGTTGCACTCCTGTGAAAGCTTCTCATCACAGAGCGACAGGCCTCAGAGATTTCTCCTCTGAAACAACAAACCAACCTGTAGTCAGGGGACTTGGGGCAGCAGGGATGGGATTCAGTGATGTGTGTCTGTGGGTGTGTTGACAACCTGGCAGTCAGTATCAGTTCACCTGGAGCTGATGACAGAAGCTGGGGTAGGTGAAGGATTTTCTGCGGTGGGATGCGGAGCCTTGGAGCAGGAGGTACTTTGCTGGGTGGGACAGCCTCTGCTCCCGGTGTCTCTGCTGTCTCAGGACAAACCATGGCAGGACCGAGGAGGATGCAGAGAGCAGGGTGACCACTGCAGAGGATCCAAGAGAAAGAAAGGGCACAGGCTTAAAGACTGAGGGTAACAAAGTGATGGTGGGTAACGGCAGTCATAGATGTGCCATTTCTTCCCTGAAATGGGCAGGAGACTCAAGCAAGGTCTGTCCTCCATCATCCTGCAAAATCTTTAGGTAATGTAAAGTAGTGTCCCCCAGAAAGCAGCCTGCTGCCTCCTCACACCTATTCTCCCTGACATTTGCCTTGAATTCTTGGGATGGGGATGCATTTCTCTCTGGATGGTAGATCACACCACCTCCGAGCTTCTCGGGCGATGCTTAGCCAGGGACCATGACTCCTCTCTTTCGTGTGAAACATGTGCAGGGAATGTGCAGTGATGGTTCAGATAGGTCTGAGAATGGGGTTAACACAAATCTTCCCATATCAGGAAGTAGTTTCTCTTTTTTTTTTTTTTTTTTTTGTCTCCACCCTCTCCCTTCTCCCAGCCATTCTCTAGTCCTAGCTGGCCCTTTCAGGATTTGCTTCCTGACCTGATTTTCTGGTATGGGTTTTACCAACTGAGATGGGAGAAGAGTGGAAGGAAGCCATGGTCCTAGCCAGCTTTTCAGGTGCCCTTGAACACAGGTAAGAACATACCTGTTCCCTTTCCTTCCTGTGCACAGGCTGGGTCAGGATTTCCTTTGCTGCCATAGGAGGCTGTGGTGGAAGCTATGCACCTTCAGCTTCTGTTTGTACGTATTCCTGTCCAGCTGTTGAGGGTTTGGGATTCCCTTTCTTCAGGTGATTTCATTTCTGATAAGGGGGGGATTTTTTTCCCCCCTTACCTTTTGTGGAGAGTTTAAAGCTTTGTTATTTGACAAATACAAATGCCAGTTTACAGCTTTCTCTGGAGAACTAGCTGTAGATGGAGAGCCCCTCCTTTGCTGGAGTAGGAGTGAACACTTCCATGAATTTGATACCATCTATCTTAAAAAAACCCCAATGGTTAAACGGCCTCAGTGAGAGAGGAAGATGGATGCCTGTGTTTATACCAAATTACTAATGCTGCAGAGCTTCAAGGAACTTCCAAGGTAACACAAATAACCTCTGCAGCTGTAGTTCCCACACAGCACATCCTACCTGTGGCACAAGGCATGCCACAGTAGCTTTCTTTGAGGCTGCCCTGGAAACTTGCAGCTCTGCAGAGTGGTGACTAGGGCTCAGTAATTCTTTACTGAGCTGCTGCTGGGACAGGAGAGAAATGTAGTCAACAAAAAGCCTGCTCTTCTGTGATGGAAACGAAAAGGCATGACTGAAAGGAATGGTGACACCATCCTCAGACCTTGCTTGCGACAATAGATGCTCTGAATGGAAAGTCCTTTTAAATGGGGCTTTGTAGACAGGTAGTGGGTGGCCAGGAGTCTGGGTCATGGGAGCATCTGGTTCCATTTGTTGTCCTTCTTTATACTGGGTGGCTGACCTTAATGAGTCCTTCCATCCTCCTCTGCCTTGTTTCCCCATCTCTAAAACGGGTGATTGCGTAGGCCTCCTCTGTAAAATGGGTTTAAGCCTTGCAGACACACAGTGGCACCTCACACTTGTGGCATGGCATGGCTGAGAGCTTCGAGATCCCACAGGGTGCTGATGCAGAGGTCTGTCCCGGCTGCAGCAAGTGCTGTGGTCCGCCTGCCACAGGTTTGGCAGCCCACGATGTAAGGAAGGAGAGTTTCAAAAGCTGTTATGGAGGATGATGCCTCTCTCATTAACCTTGCTAGCTTGTGAGATGCTGGTTTCCTTCTTACTCTCAGGAGTGTGACCGAGGGAGCTGGGCCTCATGTAACGCCTTGATAGAAATAGTGTGAAAAGCCACAGCTTGCCTCCAGTCCCCCGGTGCTCAGATGCATTACACAGAACATCCTCTGCTTGCCTTATTCAGACCTTAAGCCCTAGAAATTCTCGGAAACGCAGTGACACAGCACCTTAGCCATTGCCCTTCCTGGCTGACAGCAGGAGCTGTGGGCTGTGAGTGTTTTGAAGCGCAGGCAGCTCTGTGCCTGTACTTTCCCTTGCTGTGGAAAGGGCACGCTCCTCGCTGTGGCTGGCGTGGGTCGCTCCTGCAGCTGCCTGGTGTTTCCTGTGCCAGCATAGTGTGATGGCGGCAGAGCCGAGAGCGTGGTTGGAAGAGGGCTGGGCTCTTCCTACTGCCTTGTTGCCCCTGCACCCCAAAAGGTGTGTATGTAGGTCTGCCGGTGCTTTTCGGTCCTGATGGTGGGGCTGGGTCACCCCAGCGAGAAGGAGGGGGCTGCCTGCCCTGGCTAGACCAAGGTCTGGTCCTAGGGTGTCACGTGTGCTCACTCAGGTCTGCTGGGGAGAGCAGGGTGTCCTGCTGCACTCCCTAGCCAAAATGTGCTGCGTCAAGGGTGTCAGCTCCTTTTTCTCACCCGCTTTCTGTCCTCACATCTTCCCAGCTGGCAGGACCGGATGGGTCAATGCATGTAGGAACAGACAGACATCAGAGAGGCCGAAACACTGTTCACAAGGCATTAGAAACTTGTGGGCCGAGAGAAGAAGCAGGGGAAACTGAGCTGCAAAGTTGGGATCCACACTGAGCAGCAAAAGGTCTTGTTTGCGTTTGTGTGTGGGACTTGTAGAAAGGCATTCGGGGCCCCTCCTAGGAATAAATGCCTGTAGTACTGAAATTTATCTTGTGTTTCTTTGTGCTTAATCTCCTGGATCACTCCTCATCCGCCCACCTACCCGTTTCAAACTGTCCCTCACTTCTCTCTAGACCTATAACAGTATAACAGAACAAAACATTGTACAGGGCATGAGTTATTCATGCATTTGTTAAGCTGGTGATTTCTGGAGAGTGTCAGATCTTGACTGAGAGATTACTTTGATGGTAGTAACAAGTTCTCTTTCCTAAGTATATTTCTAAAACCAGCTAATGTCTAATATCTTCCTTGGGTAGCTGGTCCATCCCCTCTGGTGACGAAGAGACATATTGTAGTTAATACAGGTCTTAATTAGTTAATCTGGAAGAGGATTATGTGTTCATCTCTCTGCCATATGTAAGGCAGAAGGGCTGCGTCATACCAACAAACTTTTTGCTTGGACCACAACATGTTTTGCTGTAGTAGTAATGTCACTGAAATTATTAGAGTAAGGTACAGAAAGTTAGATCCTAAATCTAGGATCATTAGATGATGGAAACCAGTGCCAGACAAGACTGAAGTGCACCATCTGCAAGAGCAGCTGTCTGACTTTGCTCTAGCCTCAGCCGCTGTTGTGAACCACAGACTGTCAACTGCTCTGTATAAGGATGTCACAGTGCTTCAGACCAGACTTAGACTGGGCGTCCTTTGTGAGGTTTTTAGGCTGTTGACACAGGCTTACAGGTAGAAAAGAGGAAGATGAGTCTGAGGGAGCAAACACCTGGGGCTGATGATGTGGTGTGACAAACACCACAAGGGAACCATTTATTGTGAAAGAATCAGCTAAGGACTGTTCTGAGCGAGTCATAGTTTGAAAGCTTCCACCAACCTCTGTTTATAAAAGGATGAAAAAGTTGCTGCAGACAGCCGTTTCAGTGCTGACTATTTTTGGAATATTTCCATCATGTACAGGCAAAGCAGTGCTTTCAATTTGCATGTGGCAGCCTCTGAGACACCGAGTCAGCATCCCTGCCAAACCTTTGGCCAAAGCCTCATTTTGAGTTCATGATCGTCGTCACGTTTGCAGCACTTCATTCGAGCTGGACTTCTTCCTCTCTCAGCTCTGTGTAAGGCAGAGGTGAAGAAGAGGCACTTCAAATGGCTGAGACTGGGTGTGGGAGCCAGCAGTCCCTTGGCATTTCACAGCGCTGGGGCAACTCCTCTGGCCAGGGCTGACTTCGCTTCTTCCTCACTCTAGGCACTGCCCACAGTTCTCCCTCTCCTGCAAAGTTATTCCAAAGGGGAAAGGGAACGTGCCATCGTGAAACCCTCAGCTACCATCCAGGGCAACCCAGATGGAGCCCAACTGCTAGTCTTGCAGGCTAGGGTGCAAACTCAGGGTTTCTCCCAAGACTAAGGTTAGACTTGTCCAAAGCTTCACCTCCATGTGATACCGCCCATCCAGTGTTTCAATCAAAGTCACGTTTGCTCTTCTCCTCCCAAACTGTGCTGAACTGAGGGCCTGTCTTTGAGAAATTTAGAGGTATGAATTTGCAATACTTTAGCCGACCTTGGTGGTGAGTGTCTCAGGTGGTGGTGAGTGCAGGATGTCTGACAGTACTTTCAGGGAAGAGTAGTGAGTCCCATGCAAATGCCATTTAAAATTACCTAAGCTTCATGCCAGAGGAGATGGTATGAATTACCAGATGATCTAAGAATTCACTCTGGCTTATCGCATGCTGACTTTCCCAAGAGGAACACACTGAATGTATTTGTCCTCTTACTTTTCTACATCAAATAACTTTCCCTTTTCTTTATTAGCCTCAGGCATGAATGTTTATTGGATTATCACCAGGGTGAAGACTTAGAGTCTGGGACAGCTACATATTGTCTCTTGAGATGTTTGTCTCCAGATCTGTGGGAGGGAGTCTGTCACCTTTACATGGAAGCATAAGCACGCTGCTTGCATTCCCTGCGAGGAAGGAAGCTGCTTAGTATGTTACAAAGAACAGAACAGTAAAAGAGAGCAGGCAACAAAAGCAAATATGCATGACTACAGGACTTTGTGGCTTTTGCAGTAGAAACAATACCACAGAGATAGCAGAGGCTGCAAAGAAATATGCCGTGGTAGTGGCTACGTTTGGTCCTCTGCTCCTGCTGCGCATCAGAAGTTGGAGACATAGAGCAAGGCAGTGAGCTAACCAGAGGCTGAGCATCCTCAGCCATGGGCTGACAGGCCTGACAGAAGACAGGCCCAGCACCACTGTACCCTTCTGCTGGTGCCCGGGTTTTCTAGCTGGCTTGTGTGTAGCCCAGCAGTGTTACTTCCTGCATAACAGGTAGGAGAGGGAGGGTGTCTACAGCAAGCAGAAGGGGTGAGGGCACTCTTATCTGCAGGGCTGGGAGATCTTGTGGTGTTCTGCTCAGCACAACATGGGACAGTGTTTGGGCTGTGGCAGCTCATGGGCACAAGCAATAGCTCTCATTGTGCCTGTCTCACTCCTCAGGCAGCATTGCTGTTTGGTGCCAGGAGCTGCGCTGCCAGTGCTCTCCACTGTAGATGTTTTTGGGGCGTGCATCCCACACTGCATTGCTGAAAGTACGTGCTGGCTTCCAGAGCTCCTCTGACGCAGTGGCCCAAAGCTCCTGTGCTTTCCAGAGATACCCATTTGCCCTCAGACACCCTCTGCTTACTGCCTTCCCTCTGGGGGAAACAGAGACATCAGTGCAGGTTCTGCCAGCGCTCCCCTCCCAGTAACAATCAGAAAATCCCTTCCTCCTTGAAAATCGGGGTCAAAAGCACAGTCAGGACTGTGGCATGACATTGACTTGCTCCTTAAGAGAAGGAAGGTAAAGCCACAAGGATATTGCTGTTTCCATGCCTCTCAAAAGGCAGGAAGGCTGAGGTTAGAGACATAGGCAACTTTCTCCTTGTCCAGCTGGGTCCTGTGGCACAGAAGGGTTCTGACACTACTGATTAGAAAAGGTGCTGCTTGGTGGGATAGCCTATGCTAAGATCTCATGGGGAATCCTTGCTGCAGGTATGTGGTGTGCCCCTTTGCTGGCTTGGCTGCACTTCTGTTTTACAGGATCTCTGAGCAAGCTGATTTTGTGCACATGCGGCCAAGTACTCAGAAGTGCCAAGGCCCAGCATTGCTTCTGTGATGGACAGGAGACATCAGCTATTGAGCCCTTGCCACCCCTCTCGAGTGCCTCTGCACAGCGAATGTGTGTTTTTGAACAGGCCTTTAGTATCCTTTAGGGGTGGTCTCTTGCTCCCCATTGCTCTAACAGGAAAAAGGATGCCATATTTGAAGTGCTGTAACTGGTGTGCTGGAGTATAGGGGCTTCCAGTCTGAGTCATTTCAACTATATTGTTACATGGGCGTGGGCACTGGGCCATGACAGACCTGATCAGCTGGAAGTACTGGCCTTCATTATGAATACCGGACAGCGGCCTTCTAAGCCTTGTTCTGCAACTGTGAAGCTTTACCTCTCCTCTCTTGCCTTCATGTGCACACACACATCTTCCCATCTGTATTTCAGCCATACCGACCCCAGTTTCAGCCTGCAGCCCCGCAGCAGGCAGTACCCAGTGAGCAGGCCGGCACTGAGCAGGCTCCATGTGTGTGTGCACAGGGCAGCACGGTCCCTGTCCCAGTGCATGTGCGATCTGAGCGTGGTGGCAAACAGTCAAAGCACGGGGCTATGCTGGGAGCAGGTGGTGGCTTTGAGGCATGTTGCCTCAAGGAAGAAGCGAGACAAGGTTGAGCAGAGTGTGAGCAGTGGTTTCAACCCAGGGAAAGGGAAACAAAAAAGAAAAGAAAAGCAGGTGAGCTCAGAGTTGCTGCTTTCACCCAAAGCCCTGTAGGGACTCAGGCTGGAAGCAGACATGTCCAAGTGTCGAGACCTTGCGTGTCGCTGACAGTGGGGCTGGGGAGGGATGTCCTCACAGCAGCCCCAGTGCTGGTGCTGTCTGCTTGGCTTAGGGAGATGCTCGGGCACAGGAAGCCGTGCCCTTGCCTTGTTTTTCTCCACAGAGGGTACCCGTCAGGCAGAGAAACGACATCTTGCTGCTGTTGCTTCCTCTCTCCTTTTGTGTATGCATACTCTGTAAGGAAATGATAAAAAGAAAAAAAGAAGGAAGAAAAGCTAGGTTTTCCTGCAATGTGAACAGGCAGCATGACTGTGACCTTGGGTGCATTTTACCACAAGTAACTTTTTCTCTTTTTGTGCAAAAAAGGGCAGTTTTTACCAGCGTCAGTACCAGTTAAAAGACAGCAAAGCCAGAGAGGGAGAGATGTCTTACAAGACCTTCCTATAACTTCAAGGAAGAAGGATGACATGAATGAACAAGAAAGGTTTATCTAATATTGTACGTCTCCCGTGCCACAGCTTTTCTTCTGTCTTCCTTCTTGGTCTACATGTGTGATAAAAAGCTGGATGATTTTGGTGGCCACTGTAGCAGAGGGACAGTGTTGGGGATGGTACGATTCAAAATTCTTCCCACCCCATCTGTTTCATATTGGAATCAGGAATAAAGATTTTATCTTCTCACGTGGTTTTGGACCTAAGTCCCTTCAAGCTTCTTTCCTCAGCATCTTTCCCATACCAACCAGCTTTGGGGCTGGTTTTCAGTAAGACCTGAGGCAGCGTTTTCATCCCCTCCCATGCTCATCCCTAAACCGCTGCCCATGCCTGCAGGACACCTTGTGGTTCTGGCCAGCCCCTCATAGGTCAAATGTTGTTGTAAAGCTGATCCTGATGGTTTCCAAGGGAAGTGTGTCTCCTTTCTGACATTGTCCAACAGCCATCAGCTACCAACTTCCACTGGGGGGCCTGGGCTTGCTGGCTCCTTACTGCTGCTGAGGCTATAAGGGGAGCAGGAATATTCCCACCACCCCCTGCCCCAAAACCCACATCCATCTTATGAGGATGGTGGCATGTGGATCCTGGACTTTAACTCTTCAGGTGAACATGGAACAGGATGAGGGCCCTGGCTGGCCCTCCAGCTGGGTAGACAGATCTTGGGGGCATTCCTACATCTTAGTGTGTGCTTTGCTTTGTCACTGCACGTTATCCCTGTCCTGATAAAACAGCCTGTTGAGAAGTATTTCTGTCCATGGCTTTTGTGCCTGTGCTAGAAACGAGAAGTGCTAGGGTGAGAGCTGGGAGGAGGGGAGGAGGGCACGAGGGCTGTACCGACACATCCCACGACCGCTTGCTCACAGCAGAAAATCCTTTCACCTGCCAGAAGCTGTCATTAGACAAGGCAACACTGGATTTTTTGACCCTGAAAATGAACTTTATGAGGATTTTCCTAGTCAAGTGCTTGGTGCTTTTCTTTCCCAATGTAAAATGTGAGTTTTTCTTACTGTTTCTTTGCTTTTTTGGGGTTAGCCTTGTTAAAATAGCATTTTAAAACATTTGCAACGTAGTGGGATGTTACTGATAAGCAACTAGTTTTACTATCCCAATGAGTGAAGACCTTTGGGTTATTGCTATTATTATTCAATTTAATTTTTAGCTAAGGGGGAGGGCAGGACCATAGTTTCCTTTTCCATTTATAATAATCTACAAACAGTTTTGGTTTTAAGTTAGTGAGCCTTAATTTGACATATGTATAATGAGAAATGTCAGCATGCAGTTTTCTCTCTGCCCTTGAGGTAGCTTGTACTACATTAGAGATCCAGTTCACGGTGCATTATCACATGTAATTTCCTTTTCTTATCAAAGATGAGCAAATCTTTTGAAAGTGCAAATTACATTCTTCCATAAATATTAACAGGAAGAGTGATATATCTCAGTGTCCTCAGTGAAGCTGCAGAAGTCTGAGATGTGAAAACAGCAAGCAAATACTTATGTCTTTTATATTTTGCATATTATTGCCCTCTATTTTTTAAAACATTAATCTAAAAAGCTTAATTAAGGTGTTAACTCGTAAATTAGAGAAGGTTGTAAGAGAAGGAGACAAAACAATCATGCATAGATATTTTTTTTTCTGTTCATGCCACTACAGATTGTATGAATGGCTGTTTAATTCTTTTCTTTTCCTCCCAAACAAAATTTATAGATGAATTTTTTTTTTATTTAATGTGATGTATAACTATTTTCCCCAGCAGAAATGAAGACTATTCCTTTGAATGGAAAACTTGTTCCAAAGGCTTCCCTACTTCTCTAAAGTTACTACGGGAGCATTTAGTTTTAACCCTTCCTTGCAACTGCAGGCCAGGTCTACATTGCCAGTGCCCCTCAGAGCACGCTGCAGTTCCCAGTAACTGCTGTGCCATTAGCTAAACAGATTTTTAGTCTTGATATATGTAAGATGCTCAGCTTTCTATTAGCAAGAACATGGAGATTGGATAAACAACCACAGATGTGTTTAGGTCATGGGTTCACAGAAATGCCATTAAATTATCCTTGAAAACTGAGATTTATTTTTTTTTCTTCCAGAGAGAGGGGAAAAAGAAAAGGCTGATATCTGTTATGCAAAGAAGTCTCATTACTAGCTCTAAGTATCTGTGTGTGACTGAGCAGAAACAAGTATTGGAATGCAAATATTTGGGTATAATCTGTAATGCAATCTATGCAGAGGATAGCTACTTCCAAGACTGTTTGGTTGAGAGCTTAATTTCAGAATATTCATTAGATGCGTCAGACGCCTTGTAAGAAATGCAATAGTGAAATAACAGCCTCCCCTTTAGACTGGGGGTGAAGTGCCAGGAGCACTTCAGTAGTCATTTTCTTCTTGTGCTGGAACTATTTTATTCTTTGGTTATTTCTAATATTGTTAGCTTCATTAAATAGGAACTGGATTTGGGTTTCCCCTCTGCGATGGATTTTATCGTCCTTGATACTGGGAATGAAGGACTGTAATAAAAGTATGCATAAGTATAGTTTTTCTCTCAAGTGAGAGAAAGGGCTTAAGATATGTAAAATTAGACCAGAATCAGCTCTGTCTGGTGATGTGAAGAGAAATCCCCTCCTTCTGATCAGCTTTATCCTGAAAAATAAGAAAATGGCAAATGAAATAAGCCGTGGCTCTGAGTGCCCCTTTGGTTACCAGTGAGCGTCTCCCACCTGACGCCTGTGAGCACTTTTCTACCTCCTCCTGCCAATTTTCCCCCTGCTACAAGGGCTGAGACAGCACCTTATTTGAAGTGACCTCCTGACAAACCTTGGACTTTGAAAGGTCCCAGTTCACTGGAAATGGACCTTGCAAAGGCTGAGGAGCATCCAGGAGGGGAGGGGGCAGGCCACCCAGTCTGGAGCACACCACCTCTGCTGCTAGTAATGAGACTGGTGTTTAGAAGCCTTGGCTTTCCTGAATATGCCCTTCAATGGCCACATGCAAAATGTTTCCCAGTCCTGGCAGTACCTTTGGGAAGCACATGGTCTGGAGAGGGGACTTGTCAGCAAAGTGGACCTGCAGAGAGAAAATACTTTTTTGGCCTTTGTGTCTGCCGTGCCCGATCAGTTCGTGGGGTGTTGTTAGCAGTTTGTTTCTCCCCACCTTACTTGCCCCACCACGGATCTACTCCAGCAGGGCTGGGTGCCTGGGATGGGTGAGGGGGAGTCCTGCAAGCTGTAGGCACTGTGCCTGCCTCCAGTTCAGTGCCTTATGCCCACTCACTGCTTGACATGGGCTGTCAGCAGCATTATCACTGCCACCAGTGTCACTGCTGAACCGATCCCACTGCCCAGGGCTGCTAGCAGTTTGTGTCCTTAGTGTCCACAGTGATGTGTGCAGTCATGGGCATGCTGCATACTGGTCTGTGCCACGTGCAAAACACACTGAAGTGAACTCATTTTCTGGAAGCGTTAAGTTCACAAGGAGCCATGAATCTTAGCGTTCATAATCACTCCAAATAAGCCAGCAAGAGCATAAAGCCAGCTTTTGAAAGCCAGACTCTTAGCTTTCTTGCCCCCAGAATTAAACTGACTGCTGACATTTACCTAAGAAACGATCAAGGAGTGCTTTGGGGCAGGGGAAGAAAAGAGCATTGGCTAATGAAGAGAGGCAATTCAGAGGGGGTAGCAAGTGACAACCTTTTGGGTCACTACTGTGTCGTCTGGTGATGCACTGACAGGCTGGTTGTGATTCTGGGGCCCCCAATACAAGAAAGATGTGGAACTGTTGGAGAGGGTTCAGAGGAGGGTTATGAAGGTGATTAGAGGGCTGGAGCACCTCCCCTACAAAGAGGGGCTGAGGAAGCTGGGCTTGTTCAGCCTAGAGAAGAGAAGGCTGTGGGGGGACCTCATTGCAGCCTTCCAGTACCTGAAGGGAGCACACAAACAGGAGGGGAATCAACTTTTTAAAATGGTAGATAATGACAAGACAGGGGAAAATGGATTAAAGCTAAAGAAAGGAAGGTTTAGATTAGATGTTAGGGGGAAGCTCTTTAAAGAAAGAGTGGTGAGGTGCTGGAACAGGCTGCCCAGAGAGGTGGTGGATGCCCTGTCCCTGGAGGTGTTCGGGGCCAGGTTGGATGGGGCCCTGGGCAACCTTGTGTAGATCCAGGCCTGGAGGTTGGTATCCCTGCCTGTGGCAGCAGGCTTGGAACTCTATGGTCCTCGGGGTACCTTCCAACCCAGACCATTCTATGATTCTGTGATTCTATGATTCTCTTTACAGGTTCCAGCCCCAAATGCATTTACATGGCTGTGAATGAGTCAGTTCTTTTCAGCAACCCTGCTGATGCAGGTGGGGACGTGTATCATATCATATGGCAGAGAGGCCAAGAAAAGTTGGTTCAGATAAAAGACAGCACCGTTAAGTACTTCGCAATGAAGAGCCAATGTAGGTGTAAGTTACACATCAATGGGACTCTGGAGATAGAGCGTGTGGTGAAAGAGGACAGTGGAAACTACAGAGTGACGGTTTATGGGAAGAATGGAAAATTTAAGACAGAAGAAGAAACAGCATTCACCGTTCAAGGTGAGTTTTTGTTCTTCTCACGCTATCTGCAGCATAAAACATGCCCTCTGATCTCCTGCTTCTTTCTGCTTGCCCTCTCTGTCAGCCACCAAGCTTCTGATTGTACCCAAGCAAGCGTCCGTGAGCACATCTGTGTTGGCAGTGGGGTGAGTGTGATCAGCCCTACTGGTGCCAGGACCCCTCGGGCCCTGAGGCAGGGCAGCACCGCAGGAGTGGACCTGTGCTCTCAGCAGCACCCCGCTTCCAAAAACCTCTTGTGGGAGCACAGAAACCTATGTGAGGTACACCTGTGGCTGTGGCACTTGTGGTGGTATTTCATAGTCACTGAGATGTGTCTGTTGGTCCTTAGCTACTGCTCCAGCGAGGTGAGCACCTTGTGTGATGCCTCTGCCATCCTCATGAGGAGAGCCCCGGTGGCACTAAATGCCTGTATTTAGGCAACATGATCCCATTCTATTTTTGCTCGAGCGAAAAATGAGCCAACAGCCATCTCTCCTCACAGCTACCCCACAACTGGAGTTGAATATGCAGGGAAAGAGGAGTCCTGCTCCCTATCCTTGTATAGCACCTTGCAATAAATATGAAGATCGAGCTGTTCAAAGGATGCTTAAGCACACACCTAGGGGTTTCCACTGCCTGAGGTTCAAAGTATGAAGCCTTGGTTCTTTTGCTGCATCTTGTCCTGAGGTACAAGAACAGCAGAAACCCAAAGCTTTTCGGGTGAGTAAGGAAGAAGGGGGTGGCTCTCCTGCTCTTTTATGGATGCTGCCACCTCTCCGGAGCACTAAGCTGTCAGGCAGTGTGGGGGTTTTTTTTTCCCCAGAAATAAGATGATTTTGCTGCATCCTTCCTCAGCCAGCATGCACACCTCTGCTAGCCTCTTGAGGTCGTGGGCACCATCTGGCACTACAGAAATGACACCTTGGTGAGGTGGCTGCAGCAGCAGCAAAGAGAGCTGGAATAGCTTTTGTGCAGTGGGAGGCCCCATGGCTAACAGACTGCTGAGAAGCAAGGGTGTCCCACTACTTTGGGAATCATTGTTGGAAACTCTCTACAGACTCAGGATATCAGCAGGGCCTGATGCTACTTAGGCTTTAAGGTGCTGAGATGTCATTAGGGTTTCCTGGCTTCAATTTCAGTTCAAGGTTGCAACCTAGTTACGTGCTGCACCATTTCATCTACCGCACAGCAGAGAGGTTGCCTTCCCCCCACCCAGACAGCAATTTTGGGAATAAAATCTTCCAGGTGCTAGAGTCATTTGCCAGACAGATTACATTTTGTTACTAGGGTTGGACAGACAGTTGTTTAAAAAAAAAAAAGAAAGAAAAAGAACAGCTTAGATACCATCACACAGCTCCATCGGCAGGGCCTGGGTGTTGGTGTTTCGCACCCGGGCGTTCCGCTGAGCCGTAGGTTACAGCTCACAGAAGGGGAGTGGCCTGAAGGGTGGCTGCAGATGTCACAGCCTGAACCCAGGCTGCATTTGCTATAGGCAGCCCTGGCTGGCTCTCCAGCTTAAAATGCTTCTAAGTAGAGGTGGCTCTGGTGTGGTTTTGTTGGGAAAAAAACAAACAAAAGGTGGCAACTAATTATTTCACACCCTGCCCCCCACCTGATGTCCCTGGCTGCACCCCTTAGTTCAGGAAAGCCCTGTGGGCTTTTCTGGCTCTCAGTGCCACCAGTGTCAGAGAGAATGTGGACCAGAAAGGTAGCCAGCTGTTTGTGGGACATCAAAAGCGACAGAGGTCGGTTCTTTCCGCCATAACCTCGCTGAGCGCTAAGAGGTGTCTGTTCTGTGTTTTCTGGTCTGTGCTGGTGGGATTTCGTTGCTGTGGCTGCCGTGCTAGCTGCGTGCCTGGGGTAGCACGTAAAGCATTGTAAGGAGCAGTTAGTCTCAGAGGCAATTTCTCCTGACCACCATGGGCAGATGAGACGCACCTTCGTTTGCACCAAGGCACTGGGGCCAGCATCGGAGGGGGCTGGGGCACCAAGTCCCTCCCTCCCCTGAAAACATGACTTCTTCTCCTGCTTGGCTGGCTGGCTGTGAGCCAGGGTGAGCCTGAAGGTGCTATAGCCGTGGTGATGCAGCTCTGCTTGCCAGGACAAGCATGCAGGCTAATAGACTGCATCTTCTTTATTATTCCCATGTTATTTCTGTAGCAGAGGTCTAACGTGCTCTTCTTTCTTCTCTGGTGTCATTTAGCTGGTGTTTCTCCCTTACAGCTTGTTGGGGGCTAATTCTCCATTCTGCTTAATAACAGAGGTTCCCAAAAGGAGAAACCATCTCAGATGTGCCTGTCTGTCCCTTCTCTTGTTTTTCAGACCCCGTCCCTCAGCCGATCCTCAGCGCTGAATGCATTAATAAAACTGTATCTGTCAAGTGCGAAGTGAAGCCGAAGAACAAAGATGAAATATTTTTAATAGAACTGATTCTAGATAAAACCAAAAAACTCCAAAAGAATGCAACAAAGTTGGAATTGCACAAACAGCCTTCTGGGACGTTCAGCTGTGTTGTCCAGAACAAAGTCAGCAAAAAAGTATCTGAAAAAGTAATGAAGTGCTCAGGTAAAAAAAAAAAAGCATATTTTTTGCTAGAGTCCATTGGGCACGCCCACAAAACATGACACAGTTGCAGGTCTCTGTAGGACTGGTCCAGGTGCCAGGAGCATCAATAGCTCCTGGTACCCAGCGTTGTGAGTCTAAATACTGCCACAGTTATTGGGAACTGATGCTTCTGGGGTAGCTGTGATGTGAGTCATGCTTTCTGCTTGGCATTCCCCAGCTTTGTCAGGTCTCCATCCTCCCCATCCTGCTGCTGCCCACTACACTGCTACCCTTACGGAATCTCCAGTCTAACATCTGTGGGACACAAGGTGGGCCACCACGCTTCTGCTCTCCTGTGGCCAGTGGTGTTTTCCCCCTTGCTTAGTGGGGGCTGCTGGAAGATGGGGAGACATTTTTTGTGAGTCATGGGGATTGTGGGGGGCAGAGAGGCCCCCAGGGCATACTGCAATGCTGCTTCCACCAGGATGAAGTCTCTGGGGGGAAGCTGCAGGCTGCCAGTGAGATCAGGCTGGTTGAGGAGTGAATGAGTGAGAGTGGTTCTTACTCATCCTGTCATTTTCTCCTCCCCGCCCCCCCCACCCTCGTGATTCTTCTTCCAGAAGCTGTCAAGGTATTGTAATAGACTCACGTGGTGTCAGCCATCACTGTGGCAGAACAATGAAGGAAAGGAGACAGTGGAGAGGTGGGCCTGAAAGTGTTTTAATTGCACACGGCAGTCTGCAAAATGCAGAAAGCACTTTCCCCCTCATTTGTATCCTTCTTCATTGCTTTGCACCTAATGGCACTTCCCACAGGTTGACTTCAGTCAACCAGTCCAAGGCCGAAGAGATATTTCAATAAAATAGCATAAAACTACCTAAGCTACCTCAATACAAATTAACAGATGGGGTTTTTTTAATACTGCTTGAGATCTTCTCCTAAGTATATGAAGCCATGGCATTGTTTTCAGGGAATTTGGTCTTGATTTACATCCTCATGGTGGGGAAATCAGATTAATTTCCTCATCTCCATGATCCTACCTATGAAGGTGGTGGTTGACTGCTACCTATGGATGTGGATGGGTGCTTTCACAAGGGGAAATAAGCTGCTTGCACTCTTTAGCTTGACCTAGAAATCAGGAGGGAAGTTCCGGAGAATTTAGCTGACATTTGGGGCTGCATTACTTAAACATACCACAGAGTTTCTTACTCACTTGAAGTGTCATCATTCTAAATCCCAAACACAGCAAAAGAACTGAAGGAATTGTATTTTAAAGGTGCAGAGTCATGCTGAAAAGTATCAGATAGGCAAAAGAAGTCAGTACTCTTCCTTGTAAAAAATTTGAAAGTTAAAGTAAAAAACAAGGGACAGATTATATTGGTATGATCCCGGGTTTGTGTTCAGTTCAAACTTAATATTTCCAGTTCAGTACTGAGGAAAAAGTCTCTGAATTTGCTGGGCTTGGTGTCATCCCAGCTACCTGCCAGCACTTCACTTGAAGCACTTGTTTGGTCTCGATTCCTGCTAAAGCTAGTGAAGTGTGGGGGGCTCACGAGAGTTGAGGCAGTTATTTCCAGTTTCCAGCTATTTCTGCCATAGTGAATTTAAGGGAAAGCCCAAGTCTCTAGGCCAGACCACAGTGTGAGAGGGGAGGGAGCAAGCCTTGAGTCATAGAGGCCTTACTGAAGCAATCCAAAGTCTGCTGTGATTGAAGGGCAAAAATCTTAGTGCTGGGGTGACCTCTGTTCTTCCACAGAGCCCTGGCCTCCTGAAGGATCCCCCCCCCCGGTACCTAAAATGGCCAAAATAGGGTAGTTTTCTGTTGCAGGAGTGAACAGCCCTGTTGGTGCTAGCATTGGGAAGGGGCTGGGGCACAGGATGTGGCATGGACTTTGAAGCCAGGTGTGAAAGTATGCTGCTGGATTAGGCCTGTCTAGGGCAGGGCAAACTAGCCCAAACATGCTTACTTCCTGAGGAGATGCTGGCTGAAGCTGACCATCCTGGGCATGAGCCAGGCAAGCACGGGCTTGCCAAAATTGCTGGTACAGGCAGGCATTATCCATCAGCTAGGTGGTTTGATTTCACTTCTCACCCTTGAGAAGCACTCTCCTTTCAGAGAGCAAGTTGGGTGGGAGAGTTTGTTTTTTTTTTTCCTCAAGTTATTAACAGAGAAATAAAATACTTGCCACACTGCTCTTTAAGGTACAAATGCTGCGTTTTTCAGGCACCAAAACCCACTAAAAACCCCTCAGACCTTTCTGTGTGGTGGCAAGACTCTACCAGCTCCCTGGCAGATAAACCATCCCTCGGCTTGCAGTCAAAACTCCTTCCAACCCTGCTGCCCTCCACGCCCTCCTCTGGTCCTGCACTGGAGGCCTGTTACCTTGAATTTTGACTTTTAGCAGGCAAGGCATGCTTCTCACAGCCTTCAGCTCAGCTGACTTTCCCTATAACTGTCCCCTTGTGTAAATCTGTTTGGGCTCACCTTTGTGCAAAACACACCTTGGTGTAACACTGTGAGCTACAACAGGAGAGAAGGGCTACATCACCCTGGGTGCTCATCTCTTTCTTCCACTGGGGCAGCTCAGGCTGGTACTGTAGACTTCTCAGCTTTGGTGTCATCACTCTTTGCTCTCCATGTGTGTGCCCCATGAAAGTTAAGGGTGGTACCAGTGGTATGGTCCCTTTGGGAGCTTTGTACCCCAAGAAGCCAAGGAAAGGGCACTTCTGCTGGGTTCAGCTCCAGGGCACCAGTGCTTGAGCTTGAATGCCGAATGCCAGGAGGAGGTGGCGAAGGAAAGCCAGCATCCAGAAAGCTTTATCTGGTGAAAATAAGGAACACATACAAATTTTTGCTCACCGGGCAAACGGAAATCTTGTTTTGAAACTGTGGGGTGTTTGGTTATGTTCTTTTCCTTTTTGCTAATTTTATGATTTGTGGACAGCTAAAAATTTAAGAGGAAGTACCAAAATACTATGAAGCAAGCTAGTCTCTGTATTTCCAGTCAGACTTTGGGAGTTTATTTTTGTTCGGTGCTGAGCACTGCCTGGATGCCTATTGTGCTTAAAAAGGGTCCGCTGCTAGAAGGAACAGGGCATTTGTGGTAATTTAAATAGGATGAGCTGGCACACATGTATGCTCTGTTTTCAATTTTTGGCAGAACTTGAATCCACCAGGGAGCAATCAGAATTCCCCACAATGAGGACGTGCAACTTCCAGCTGTGTACAGCAAAAAGGCAAAGGGTGGGCTTTCTCACTGGCTCTGCCTTTACAGTCAATGGAAGAAAATACCAAATTTATGTAGATGTTGTGCAAGTTATTTCTTTCCTCTAACATTCTCTTTCATTCCCTTAACTAGGCCAGCTGGACTTTTATCTCATCTCAAGCATAGCAGGAGGTGCAATCTTCTTTGTCATCTTTGTGATTTTGCTTATTTATTGTATCAGGAAGAGGAAAGCGAGACGGCTTGAAGGTGTTGTTGGGGGTAAGTGCTTAAGGATTTGCTTTTAACAAAAGACTTCCTGTCTCAAGACGTTTGGTTTGTTTGTGGGGGAAGATTTGCTCCTCAAAAGCTCTGCCAAAGTCACCATTCATGAGCATCCATGGGGCTAAAATATACAATTAGATATCCCACAAGCAGATTTTTTTAATTGACTTTATACAGTGAAAAATTAGGGTCCTTGAAATCATTAGTGACATTTGGAAACATTACAGATAGTGAGAAGGGGAAAGGGCTCAGCTTTTCTATGAGTTCCTTCAGGCATCTCACAGGACTTGTCCTCTCTATGAAACAATGCCCTTGGAGGCCTGGTCAACACTGGAGAACCAAGTGGGGTCATCTTAAAGAGTTGAAGTTTTCAGAGTGGGCAGAGATTTCATCTGTTGTCCAAAACTCTTGCTTCTAAGACCACAGGGAAAACTCTGCCAGAGTCTTCTCTGAGAGTGGGTTCTCAGTCTTAATGGAGAAGTTGTCTTGAATTACAACTCAGGTGTTACTGCTAGTTTGGATGGACAGAGAATACTGAGCTGCCACTGGAACAGCTGTGTGGCCTACCTGGAATGGGAGGCTAAAGTAGGAGGGAGGCCACCCTGGCAAGGAGGTGGTCCTGCAGCCAGGGGAGCACCTCAGCTGAGTCCTGGCCTCACCCACTGTGTCAGGCTGGCTTCCTGTGTGGTCTCACATAACAGCTAGTCTCTGTGTGAGTCAGGTCTCAAGATACAAAATGGGAGTAAAAGCTCCTTTGTACATCACAATAGAAGGAAACCTCAAAGCAATGCCTGAAGGAAACCTCAGCTGATACCTCAAAGGTGCCAGTGGTCAGGCTGACAACATGGATGAGCATGACTGGTTGCACAGCCAGCCAAAGGGAATGCAACCTCACTGCAGGGGAGTGTGGGTAACTTGCAATGGCTCTCCTGCTGTCCCTGAAATTAAGATCATGAAGAACAGGCGAGTGCTTTTCCCGTTCTCTGTGAGGTCACCAGGGTGTAGCCATGGGATGCCACCTCAGAAGGCTTGCCATAGCTTGTGAGCATGGTGCCGGTGTGCTCTTGTCTGAGTGGGATACGTTACTCCCTCAACTGTGCAGTGGTAGCACATCCTCAATTCTTGGGTTTGGATTTAGCAAAAAAGAAGAAAAAGAAAAGTCTGGGAGAATGAGGACTAATATACTAGGGTGACTAGCCTCCCCGAAACAGTCTGGGTTGTGCTTAAGGCCATTTCAGTGTCCCAAGAGGGGAATCCCTTGGCTAAGCCGACCAGCATTTCAGAAATGATGAGTCACAACTTTACCACTTCTACACATGGGGAGATTACTGCTGGCAAAATGGACCTCTGGCTTCCAGGTGCCTGGAAGTCCCAGCATGGAGAGTGGCAGAGTTGCTTTGATGTTGCTTCCTGGGGTTACATCTCACTTTCCCTCCGGCAGCCTGTTTCAAAAAAGAGGACAGAGCAGCTCAGGCTCTGTCTGTCAGTGGCTGCTGGGACCTCTGTAGCAAAGTCAGTCTCCCCAACTGAGGGGCAGCAGAGCTGCCCCAAGTGCCCCCAGGTAGCTTGACCTCTGCCACGCAGCCAAAAGGCTTTTCAGGTTTGCCCAGTGCGCACAGGGGGAGGTGACTGTGGTTGCTCCACTGGAATGTCAGGAGCACCTGAGGGTAACAGTGGCCTTCCGGATAAGGCCAATGTTGGCTTTTACTTATTTGGGCCAAGCAGTTTTCCCTGTCTGCTCGACGCCTGCTTAGGCTTTGAGCGTGTGCCTGATTGCTGGGTCCTTCTGTCGTTGCAGAGGAGGAGCGGAAGATGCAGGCTTGCCAGGTGGACAGTGAGATGGTGGTGCGGGAGCTCCCTCAGCCGCAGTACTACCCGACCGCGAAGCAGATGCGTGTGCAGCAGCGGCCGCTGCCGCAGCCCCAGGTGCAGCAGCAGTCACAGCCCCCACGGCCCCGGCCCCGCACTCAGCCGCGGACACCAAACCACCCCAGAGAAAGACCCTGAACCTGGGAGGGACGGCGGTCTCTCTGCTCCACCATTTCCTGGGAGAAGAAAGTTTCCCATAGTCCAGAAGCCCTCCTGCCCAGACCTACGTAACGCTCAGCTACTGAACGACCGCTTTTTGTTGCAGAAAATTAGAGAGAGCCTCAAATGGAGATGAAGAGACACAGCGGAGGACATTCAAAGTGATGGGCCCTCATCCCTGTGGCCATTTTTCTTCAAGTGTCTCTGTGTTAGGGTATGGAGCATTGAACCTTGAAACCTGTGTCTCTCTGTGGTTCACTTGTTTTTACTGCACCTTTTTGTCTTCGTGCTTTTCGGATGGATTATGTCAAGAAGAAGCTAAAGCTCTGGTGAGACAACATGGGCCTAAGGATCTTACAGGGTTTTGTGACGTGTCTCTCTCCTGCCACACGTCAGGATGGCCCTCTTCTTCAGCATCAAATGCATGATCAAAAAATAGTTGTATGTGATTAAATGCTTGGCTGAAGCTGAAAGAATTGGTGTAATCTAATGCGGAGGAAGAATGTACTAAAAGGAGATGAGAGCACCCTGAAGCACATGTGTGGGAAGAACAAGTGGGGAAGGAGTAAACTTTCCACTTTTCTGTGTTTAGAACAAGAGACCCTGGGCTTAACTTGTAAGAAGGGAGAGTTAGGTCAGGATTTGGGGGTGTTGGTTGGTTGGTTTTAGTTTTGGTTTTGGTGTGGTTTGGTTTTGGGGTTGTTTTTTTTGTTGGTTTTTTTTTGCAAATGCAGTGAAATAGATTTCTGGGAGAGGCTTTCCAGCACTGGGTGTTTCAAAGGGCAGATGAGGCACCACCTGAGAGGCAACCTCATCCTGCGAGGGCCAGGGGAACGTAATACGTGGGCTCTCCCAGGACTGTTTCGGTTCAGTTTTCTGTGAGCCCTTGCTGGTAAATAAAATGAAACTTTACTCTCAGCATAGGTATGTTTGACTATTTAGACAGCATTTTTTTGGTCATAGAAGAGGTGGTCTGGTATCCATTGGCTCATGAAACAAGTATTACAAACTGAGATGGAGTCTGATTACTAGCAGCATTGCCTCAATTGTCATGGCTTTTCATCACAGGACCTCCTGCTGATGGTGAGGGGCTGTATCCCTTGATTTTCCTAGTAAGCACCTCAGGTATTACAACCAGGTGATAGAGAACTGCTGAGAGATCTCCTTCCCAGAAGGAGGGGTTGGACTGCAGTAACTGTACCTGCATCACCCTCCATGTGCTGGACAAACACTGCTCACTCCTCTGGTCCTTGGAGACCTAATTCTAACTGCCTCTATGGGACAGCTGAGGGGCCGAGAGAGGACAGACCTTCTCAGAGCTGTTGGGGTACACTGTCCCATCTGGTGTAAGTGGCAGTGCAGGTGGAGAAGGAGAACGGTGAGAGCCACAGAGCGCGAGACATCCAGCTACCATGTTGTTGTGTTAGGCAGAAGAACATGCAATGCCCCTTTCAAGCTTGTGTATCCTACATATGCCAGGGGGTTTAAAACTGCCATCCTTTGTTTCTGCTTAGAAGTGTGAGTATTTTTCTCTTAAGGTACTAGGGGAGGGAAGTAACTTTGTTAGGTCTCTGCCTCCTCCAGATCTCAGTCACTTTGCTTGAACTCTGGCAGCGGGCACAGCCCTGGGTGTGCCACCCTACCCTCGCCTTAGCTTCCTGCAGCTTCTTTTAGGGCTTTCACTATTTAAACTTGCGTGTGGTTCATCTTGTAACATGTGCCGTTATCCCTGCAGTGAATGAATAAAGAGGAGAGTGGGTGGAGAGAACCTTAGTTCACATCTGTGCTAGCACTTCAGCATCTGGATCTCACTCTGGCACAACGGAGAGAAGAAAAATGTTTTGGCCCCTGAGCCATGGAAATGTGGATGCAGAAGGTGTGACCCCAATCCCCTGAGGTACTGGCTGCCACCCGAGTGATTGCAGCTGGTGGGCTCAGGTCAGTGTGGGTGAGCACAGCCACCATGCCTGCCTGTCCTGCGCGGCCAGGCCTTTATCGGTGGCCTCTCCAGAGCAAGTGGCTGAGCTGAGACTCCTCTGTAGTTATGGAAGCACTGGTCCTGCCTGGGAGAGAGGGAGGGCTACAGGGACCTGGAATACTCCTGGGAGCCCCTACCACTGAACAGTGGCCTCTGTGCCCCGAGCTTAACAGAGCTGCAGGAACGCTTTGTGGGTGCTCCTTCCCTACCGCAGAGACTCAGTGAGCTTCTGTCATACCTCTGAGACATGCTCCTGGTCTTCCCACTAGCTGCTGGCCTCAGCCCTCCTTTGCCTGGTGCTGGTGCTGGTGAGGTGACACTCGTGACAGGACCTTGCAGGGAGCATTGGTGCGTGCGTGAGGTGGTGTCAAGGTGATTCTAGCCCAGCACAGAGGTGTGCTCACTCTTCTGGTGAGGAACTGCAGCACAAATTGAAGTTGTGCCCCAGATAGAAACAGGAGGGAAGAAGCTTTTCTACTGTTGGTCACAAACTGGGTTCAAACCTGCCCTCAAGACAGGGCTCAAGACCACCCTGTGAAGCTTAAGGCCCATGAGGGCTGAGCATGCCAAAAACTTCCCTTGGAGCCCCTTCCTAGGGAGCGGCACCCCAAGTAGAGGGCAGGCCACAGGCCACAACAGTGGGTGTGGGTGAAGTGTGGAAGTCCATGTTTGAATCCTGCTATAACCAGGGGGATGAGAGAGGCACTCTTAGCCTCTACACAACTCACCAAGGTCTCTTATGAGGCCCCTAGATGCTTTTCAGCTCAATGTTTCCCTCTTACATTCTAAGAGGCTCAAAGCTAAGCAAAAAGAGCTGAATTTATCTCTGTTGGGTAGATTGGCACCAAAGCACAGTCCTCTGCCAAGCAGACCAAAAAAAATACCATGAGCACAGAGTACTCTCTGCAACACCAGTTTAATCAGGCAAGGCTTATTTTTGACTGGTGCCTTTTTTTTTTTTGATGGTCACCACTGTTTTTGTGATGTCTCCTGTTTGTTCCTGATGCGCTGCGCTGTATTTGTACAGCCCCAAGTTCCACCTGGTTCCTGCTTCAAAAGTCAGTCATTTTTCTGACTGCGTGTCATGGAGCATTCAAACCTCGGGCTCTTATGCTGCAGAGGGTGTTTCAGTTCTGGAAAGTGAACTGACAGCGAGACCTAAGAAATAACAGGAAGCGCTCTGCTCTGGTGAACCCTGCTGCAACCTTTCTTCTTCTTTCGCAGACAGTGTCATCCACCAGAGCAACACAAGATGAAGCGTTTTTTCCCCATCCTTCTTAAGGGGGATGAGACAAGAGGGCTGACATGCTGAGCCGTGCTCTGTAAGGATGCTGGCTTGTCCTCCATGATGGGAGAGATGCAGTTAATGCTGCCTGGGCGTTAGCAGGCATCAGTTTTTCTTGACGATGTGCTGCAGGGCCAGCACTGAAGGAATGGGAGGAAAGCACAGTCCCGTGGGGCAAGCAGGTCTGTGGTCGTGCCGTGGTCCTGCAGCACTCACCAGTTGTGCAGTCTGAGTAGGCGCCCAGAAAAGCAATGGCTGATTGCACAGGAGAGACGAATCTTCTACCTTGGTCTTAGTCCACTTAGTGGCAGCAGCCCTCGGTGCCCGAACGTGGCCTTTCTAGTAAAGTAGATGAGACCTACTTGTATCTCAGGTAGGCATTAGCTAGGCCAGGGGGAAGCTCTCTGCTTCTGGCACAGGCAGTGCCTGAGCCAGTTAAATAATTTAAATTCTAAAATAAAACTTTCAAGCTGTAAAAAGCCAGCTAGGAGACCATGGCTCATTCAAATGTCTTTCCTGACTGCTTGCCAAAATGGTGCTGTGAGGGGAAAAGACGCTGATTTCATCCTTATCCCACAACAAATCTTCAGGCTGTGATGCAGAGATAAACTCCAGCTGGGGTTGCATTGCCTGTCAGCTCCCTTCCCCATTCTGACAGACCAGGGCATCACCCCCTCACCATGCTAAAACCTTGCAGAAGGCTTAAGAAATGCTGGCTTTGTCCTTCAAACTGCAGGCCGCCGTGGGGTGTGTTACGGGTGATAGGCAGGAGTGGAGCTCCGCTGAGTGTGTGAAGTGCTCCACCTACACTCCATGCAGCGAGCAGGCTGGCATGGCTGTCCCCTTCCCATCCCCAAACTGGGCAATGGTCCCCCTGGGCCCTGAGGGACCGAGGGGCTTGTTCACGTGCTGTGAGTGATTATGTAAGAGGTTTGGTCTCAGACTTTTGGATACGATCAGCTTCTATTAGCTATCGAGCTTGTGAAATAAGCCTATCTTAGGCTGTGGGAAGAAAGATAAGAGTTATTTGAAGGAGAGCACAGTAAGAGGCCCTGTGGCAGCGAAGTAGCCTCCTGGCCTCCTCTCCCACCCTCATCTCAGAGGAAGGATGCCAAATCCATTCCTCTCCCCCAACAAAGTGCTCCTTCCCTCCCTGCAGGTGGGAGCTTACAGAAGCACCTTCTCCCCTCCTTGCAGCCAGGCATCAGGGGAGGTCATGGGAGCGCTTCCCTCCCTTGGGGTTGCAGCTTTAGCCTTTATGGTTGCAGAAGGCTGATAAAGCAGCTGCTCAACGAGTCTCTGATGCTCACCCCAAACTGAAACCCCCTCTGCCCTGCTGCTGGCAAGGGAGAGAGCTGCAGCTCTGTGGGCAGAGGGTGCAGCACGGTCGGGGCTTATTTGCCAGCTTATTTGCTGGGCTTCAAGCAGCATCTGCCAAGAAGGAAGCTGTTCCTGATATGTCTGTCCTGATAGACCAGGAAGAAGGAGTCAACACCCTGATTGCCTCCCATTTGGAGGGGAGGATGGCAGTGAAAGTAAGAAACTGAGCAAAATGTCTTGCCCTTTTTTTAATGGGTTCTGCTGACAGGGCAGAGGGAAACAACCCCAAGCCAGTGAGGATGCAAACCTACATCTCACTCACCAGACTTTCTTCTCCTCTCTCCTCTCTCCCTACAAGAACAGCAAGGAACTGGGTGGAGGGACTGTCCCAATGCCCATGGCAGCACAACACAGCTGTTGCTCCCCTTCATCTTCTACTGGAACTGGGAAGGTGCACCAAAGGTTGCTGTGGGGAGTGTGGAGGAGCTACCTCATGTTGGGATCAGTATGGAAATCTGCCAGCTACTGCCTGTGTCTTCCCAACAGGGATTTGGGACTGAGGAGGAGGGCAGGGATGAGCTGAGCTCATGCAGTGAACAAGCCAGGCTTGGTGTATGTAGTATGCTGAACAACAGGGCAGGTGAAGAGGGATGGGCAAGCACAGAAATGGTCACTTGAGAAGATGAACTGGCCACCCAGCAAGCAGGATTTGAATCACATAACATCATCTTGCTTGCAGTCCTGGGATGGGGCTTCTTTTTCCATCAAGAACCTCGATCTTTGGGCAAGAGGCAAGCATTGCGTGCCTCGCTGGGCCTTGATGGGCCTCCTTTTTCAATTCCAGGACTAGCTGCCTTGTGCTCACCTTCTGCAGTGCTTCCCCAGGCAGCACTGCTGCAGCATTACTTTCCATTCTAGCTTTCCTTTCATACAAAACATCCGCTCTGGGCAGTTTAATTTTCCTCTTTGAGTGATACCTCAGCACTGTACCTATTCAAATGTCAGTCTAAGGACACTGTGCCTGCCGAGAGGGAGGAGAAGGGACTTCCAAGGCACCCCTGTGGCTTCAGAGCATGGTTCCTCTTCATCATGCTCACTCCAGGAAGACACACTCCAGGTCGCTTTGCTGGTGTCAGCCGTTGCCATTTGGAGTCAGGGAACCACCCCTGACTCCAAACAGATTGAAGGAGGGTACGTCTCCTTGCAGGGGGGCAGGTATTGCTGCCGTCTGCCATGCCAGATGCACGGGCAATGCTGAGTCTCCCAGGTCTCTCTGGGCATGCAGCAAGCCTGCCCTGCCCAGAGCCCATGGTGCCAGCAGGCCCTGCTCTCCCTCCTTCAGCACCTGCATCACTGGAGTAAGCTGGGAGTCTGATGGAAGAGCACGCAGCGGGAAGGAGAGGGCAAAAGCTGGGGCAGATAAATGACTAAGGCGACATTTAGTTCTGCCCACCTGGCCGTCAGCAGCACCAACCTCAACACAGTGCCGGTGCCTTGCGTGCCTTTGTTTTAGACAATACTGCTAGACAGTTTCTGCCTTCAGTGCCTCCAAAATGTAGTTTTTGAGATAACAGGAAGAGATAACCCCACAACAGAGACGCTATCTGCATACTAGCGCTCATTGGTTGCATTTCCCAGGCGCTTTCTCTGCCTACGTAACAACAGCAGGCAGCACCTCGGGCTGCTGCCTGCCCTCCCACACAAATACCCGCTTTCCATCCCCGCCCTTCTGGGTGGCGTGGGGCAGGTGAGCGGGCACAGCGCAAGGTGCGAGTCGAGATGTGCGTGGCATGGGCGCTGCTAGACAACTGGAGGGGAGCGGGTCTGAAACAAAAACCCTCAAGCAGGCACCTCAAAGCTGCATTTCTATGTTGACTGCCCCCTGGCTGAACGCTGGTGAAACAGGGGACAGGTCGGTGTATTAGGACAAGTAGCCCTTGAAGAGCCTCACACTGAAATGTAACACCTGCTGGCATGGTCTGAGGCCGCTGGAGTCAGAGAAAGCCCTCTTCTTAAAGGCAAGGTGAGCTTTCCTGTGAAGGATGGGAATAAGACAAAGGGGTGCTTGTTTGGCAGTGAGTTCAGAGGTAAGGGTGCTCTGGTCTGCAGCTTCTATTCCACAGAACATGCACGCACCTGACTTTGAGCTTTTCCTGAAACCTGCTGCAGTCCCTTCCCCACCTGGCTGGGTGTCTCAGAGCCCACTGTATTTGCTGGCAGGTTCTCCAGGAGGTCCTGCTGGGCAGAAGGTCGCTCAGCTCCCTGCCCTGGAATGGAGCTCTGTGCCAGGGCTGGGGGCTTGCCCTTACTTGCCAACTCATCATCTCACTCTGGTGGTGGGTCATGTCCCTCAGTGGCTCTCCCTGGGCTCAGCACTAGGCAGATGACAGAATTGTAGGATGGTTTTCATTGGAAAAGGCCTCCAAGATCATCAAGTGATGATGACAAACCTGGGGGAGCAAGAGGTTTGCGGTGCTATTGTAATGGTCCTGCTCATATCCCTGCTGGGGACTGGGTCCAGATTTCTCCTCTTGCCTGAGAAGGGAGTACTTGTAGGTATTGGTTCGTGCCGGCACCACGGTTTTATTCCATTCCTGGAGGTCTTACAGCTATCAAACGCACCACCTGAGGGAGCTGTGTCTCCGGGAATGGCTGTACATCCCTAGGATGCTTGGGTGACTGTACAGCTGGAATCTGTGCCGCGCAAGGGCAACTGTGGGGCTCACCTGCTGCAGACACACCGAGCTCTATAGCAGCCAGAACTTCGATCTGAGTTGGCTTCAGTGTGATTTCAGCAGTCAGGGCCAGCGTGAGTGAATGGGAGAATGAGGATGTGGTTCCTATTGCAGGGGAAGTGCCTGTATCTCAAATCCAAACTCAACCAGCAAAACCTCCAGCACGCTTTTGCTGAGCTTACAATTTCTGTAGACTCTTTTTCTTTCAGCCATTTAAAAAAAGAGACAATCTTAGCCAAAAGCCAAAAGCTAGCCGCTGCAGAAGAGGAACTGGGTAACATTACTTTTTAAAAAACGTTGACAGGAAGAGCTGTGTCTGCACAGCAAGTGACTTGTAAGATTCTTCAGGTCCTGTAGGGAAAATTAAATGCTGAGTTTTGAAGGAGTTGCTGGGTATCCAAGGTCTGTTGGATAGTCTGGGTATCCAAGGAAAGTCTGCTTAATCAGGAAAAAGGGACGGAAATAAATGGCAACCCCCCACCCTTTTTCTTTATCAGACATCTCACCTTGCCTAGAAATTCAGGCAGCCCATGGGCAGCCTAATGTCACGCTGCTGAAAACAGCAAGTACGTCCCTGGCGGTTCCTGCCAAAGAGCACTCTCTTACCAGGCTCATTCTTGTCCATCCCACCCCTCTCCTTGTCATCCCTGCACGACAGGGGACAGCGTGCCTGGGGTACGTTCTAGGGAAAAGACACTGGATATGTATGTCCCTGAATATCAAATGTTACCTGCAGCAGACCTTTTTGTTGGTGTTGGGAACATCATGTCAGTAAAATTGTGTCAGCTTTAGGAAAGCCACCAAATTGCAGCTCTGAAGAGCCACAGGTGGTACCAGAGTTAGCGGGAATGTCGGCAAGTGAGTAGAGGCACTTCAAGATGAGAACTGTAGAAGAAGTAGCTGTGAATCTCCCTTTCCTCAAAGCATCCTTGCTAGAGAAGAACATCTGTGACAGAGCACCTGAGGTGAATGCAGGTGCAACGTCTTATCTAGAGAAAAAACCTGCGCCACTACTGACAGGCACCAAAGCAGCTGTCTCAACTGACTCAACATATGTACTCATGTGCTAAGCAGTGAGAACTGTAGGTCTTCTCCCCAACCTGAAGTTTTGAAGGACCCGTGCTTCTGAAGCCCTGTTAAGAAATGCTACAGAGGAATGGTTTACAGGCCTTGGTTCATCAGAAGAAAAGCAAAAGCTCTGCTTCTCCAAGGTATTAAAAGAAGATGATGCATCCTTTCAGAAAAAAACCAAACCAACCCTGCTGCAAGAAGGCAGGATGCAAGGTATGATACTGATGGTACTTCTCTGTGGGACAGGTGAGGTTTAGCCCAGCACTGCAGACTGTGCTGCAGGCACCAACCCTCTGCAGTCATCTCTCACGTGGGATCCAGCGGCTCTGCATCTACTCCCAGCTCCAAGCGTCATGCAGATGCGTGAAGAGCCAGTGGATGGTCTCATGGGACAGTCACATCTTGGAAGCAGAAGCTTGTCTGCAAATGGTATGGCTCTCAGCCAGGAACCCAGTCCACGGATCTCTGCCATGGATCTCTTGTCAGCCTCAGCAAGTCAGACACCTAGCTACTGCCACTTCTGGGTCAGCCTTTGGTCAGGTACAACCCAGAGCGGGCAGGATGGATGCCCTACCTAAAACATACCATCGAAGACATTCTCTGTGCAGGAATTGTGTGCATGAAACATGGGAGTTTAGTACTATGCCTGGTTTATGCTCAGAGATGCCCCTTTCCAGTGGTCTTGGGCTTTAGCCTCTCCTTTGGGTAGTGAACAGTGTGGCTGGAGAAGGGGACTCAAAGCTGGACCTATGCTGAAGGGGCAGCTCGCCCAAGTGCAGCTCAGGGAACTGATGGCTGCTTGGTCTCTCACTGGAGGAGAAGGGGGAATGTGTGGGGTGGACATACAATGATGACAACAGTTTAGGGGCATTTTATCTCAGCGCAGCACCTGTCAGCCAGTTTCTGGCACACACCTCTAGGCAGGGAAGGCAGTTTACAGCGCGGCTTTACCTAGCAACTCCTCTGGGAAGCCTTGTTCTGCAGGATCTGTCTCAAGTCCTCGGTCCAGCTGTGCTACCAGCTGTCTCCGGGGCCAAGAGGCAGAGGCAGCAGCAGGTGCCCTGCCTGCCGCATCCTGCCTGGTGGTGGTGCGAGCGTGGGGTGCACAAGAACATGCTGGTGCTGTCATCTAGTGGGACAACACAAGCACAGCCCAGCCACGGCTCTGTGCCCTTCCTCCTGTGCCTTTTACTCCTCCCTTGCACTATTTTACATCCTGACTAACAGGTCTGGGAGTATTTTTGGAGCCATAAGGCTCTTCCATAGAAAGGGCAGTGGAAAAGCTGCTGCAGGCTTCGTGCACAGTTTTTATCGGGCTTGTTCATCAACAAGCTAGACTTAAAGGGAACTCCTCCAAACTCATGAACTCAGCTGCCCACCATGTACCTTCCTTCCCCTAGCAGAGTGTACTTTGGGCCTGCCAAGGAGATCAGCCCAATGCACAGGCAGAGTCATGGCTAATTCCCCATCGAGTTTAGATCCCCTTTTGTGGCCAAGGAGATCCGAACGGACAAGGCCAGAGCTTTCTTTTGTTTGTGTTGGAAGCACAGCATCAGTCACTACTGTCTGGTTGTGATCTCCGCATGCAATCGAGTTCAAGTTTTGGTTCCTCCTGCAGCGGCTCAGGCCTGTTCTGTCACTTACGCAGCACGTGACAAACCGCCTCATCAGATGCCCCGAATGTTCCCAGAGGGTACAGCGAGACAACTTGTCTCCTGGAAGACGAAAAGCAATGTCAGATACTCAGTGCTTGGGATGTGTTCGAGGCTGAGGCGCAGAGGTGGGAGTAGGGCCTTGCAGCTCATCTGTCTTTCCCGGCCTCTGATGGCTTTGTTCCATAAATGCCGTCTTGTTCCTCTCGCCGCAGAGGGAGTGCTGGAAAATCTGATGCTGCTAATTATGGTGGAGGAACTGGAATGCAAACCACAGCCCGGGCAGGGGGCAACAAGGAACTGAAAGCAGCCTTCCATATAAGAAGCACTGGTGTGGAATTTTTTTTATTTTAAAGATGCAGGGACTTCTTAACCGCGTTTTAAATAGAGCTGTAGAACGGCCCAGGTTAGAAGGGACCTCAGAGATCATCTGGTCCAACCTGTTGTGGGAAAGGGAGCCTAGGTGAGATTATCTGGCTCTCCATCCAATTGTGTCTTGAAAACCTCTAGCGATGAGGAGTCCGTCACGTCCCTGAGAAGGTTCTGCCAGTCACTGATCGTTGTCACTGTAAAAAATGTTTCTTATGTCAAGATGAAACCTCCCCCAGTGTAATTTGTGCCCATTGCCCGTTGTCCTCTTCATGTGGCTCCAGGTGGTTCAGGTTGAAATCTTTCATCTTTCTATCTCTGAAATACTTCTGTTCATGCATGATGGAGAGTGATCTTGGCAGGTGTCCTGAAGAAAATACAGTTACGAAGGCATGCATCTCTGTTGGTCCTCTGTTGTGCAGTCTTTCTCTATCCTTCCATCCTATCCTTCTCCTGGTCTTCTTGAGGAAGCACCTACATCTGCAGGTTACAGTTGCTTAAGCACAGTAAGCCTCTGTTTTCTCCTAGTTTAATTGGTCTTGTTCTCTCCTGCTGTGAAAAACACCCTGTGCCCGAGTAACCTATCCCAGCTCACAGTGCCAACAATGGCGGCTGCAGCAGATCAGCGGTGCAAGGCTGATGGTGAGTAGAAGCAGGTCCTGGTGGGTTTTCCTTTCCACACAGGGGGATGATACGGTGGTCAGGGAAACAAACAAACAGAGAAAAGCACAAAAAGAAAAAAGCCCCAAACGCAGTTGTGTGGTTTTGGCAAAAGGCAGCAGAGCCCAAGCTAGGAACTTCTCTACAACTGCCTGCAAGGTGGTTGCAGAGATGTCGGGGTTGATCTCTTCTCTCTAGTGACAAGTGACAGGACAATAGGGAATGGCTTGAAACTGCACCAGGGGAGATTTAGGTTGGATATCAGGAAGAATTTCTTCACTGAAAGGGTTGCCAAGCATTGGAACAGGCTGCCCAGGCAGGTGGTGGAGTCACCATCCCTGGCGGTGTTTAAAAGCCATGTAGATGCAGTGCCTGAGGACATGGTCTAGATGGGGGCTATTCAGGCTTAGGCTATGGTTGGACTCGATGATCTAAAGGGTCTCTTCCAAACCAGGTGATTCTATGCTCATGTTGGGATCCTCAGGGCACCACTGGGCCCTGCCCAGAGTCCCCCACCCCGCCCGCGTCCCAGAACTCTTCTCAGCCCGTCCCTGCCCCCCGGGAGGTGCCCGATATCCGGGGCTGCCCCCGGTGCCCCCGGCCATGCCGTACCGCCCCCCTGCCCGGCCTCCCCGGAGAAGCCCGGCCGGCGTCTGGCGGCAGCGGGGCTCGGTCCTGAACCGAGGAGAAACCCCAGCAAGGCCAGAAGAGGGCACCTGAAAGCAACTGTTGTGTGCAGGGCTGTGCCTGCCGCTGGTTTCTTCCCTCTCATTTTTTATTTCCTCCCTTTTCCTTGGCGTTTTCACCTTGCCGGGAATCGGGTGCTTTGTGGCAGGGAGAGAGCGCGCAGGGCCCGGCCTGCCAGCACCGGCGGGCCGCGCCCCCGCCCCCTTCCCTCTGCACCTGCGGCCAGCCGCTGGCTCCATCCCCGCAGCCCCCAATTCGCTCCCCCTCTTCACACACATGCCCGTTGCCGCACCCAGCGATGTGCTCAGCTCCAAAACATCCCGGCACATGCAACTATATGGTAACCGCACAGCAATTCGGGCATTAAAACCAGATCTGATTCCGGGCAGGGGGTGTCCCCCCAAAAAGCTCCCTGAAACATGGAGGTTTCAGTGAAATGGCACCTGCCTTCAAACCACAGTGGGGCTGGGGAAAGGGAAAAATAGCCCCTACCCCAGCAAGCAAGAGTGGCGAGCTGCAAGCAGTGCCATCTCTTTTTGAGATGCCAATACGCGCTGGGCTGCTTCAGATGCTGCTCCTTGAAAAGCCTGGTTTTCTGAAGGTTGAAAACACCAGGCCAGAGATCCCGCACATCAGACTTCAAACCAAAGGAGCCAGGCCTGAGAAATGTAGAGCTCAGCTGTGCTGAGGGGTGGCTGGGTGGAACACCAGTATCAGCCAGAGGATAAAGCTCCTGAGGTTTGCTCGGTGCTAACGTTGACGTATGCAGTCACGGCGCAGCATTCCTGCCACGCTTCCCTTCTGGGAGTGTGAGCATCCCATGGTGTCTCCCCATCTCATCTGTGCAGATGTGCACGGCTTTCCCCCCAGCACCCAAACATGCGCTGTTTCCTCCTCACTTCTCACGGGTGCTTGCAGATTCAAGCATGAAATCTCTACCAACAAATGCTTTTTGCATGCTCTGCTGTGTGGCTTTGCCGTATACACTTACGCTCTAATTGCATCACTTCCCTCCGACTCCCTTTCTCAGGTGAGCGCCTCGCTCTCTTAGTCAGCGCGTGCACACGATAAACATTTCATGCTCCATAGCTGGACCCAGATAACCCACGTATAATTCACATTTATGTGTCCATCTCCACGTTTTAAGCTCTGACCTCGTCGACTGCTCCGTGGCAAATGTATACTGCAGGCTGTGTATGTACAGGGACCTTTCGCACATAGCCTATACAACTTCAAGTATAAATATACTTGTTTCCTTTGCCCAGACACACACGCACACTCTCCCTTCTCCGGAACAGACAAGCCCTTGTTGTTAGGCTGTCTCTGCTCCTCTGGTCTTTCTTTCTTCCCTTGTTTTTGACAATGTTTTCCCTAATGCTTGTCTCTCCCGCTCATTCAGGCTGTCAGCTAAGCGGCAAGGTGCTACAGATGAGCCTCTTGAAATCATGTTTGTCCAAGGCCTTTTCCTGGGAAGATGTGTGGCTCGTTGAAATGAGATCCATGTGTGCTCTCTTGCTGTCATCCCCTGTTGTCATGTGTGTCCTCCCCCCATACACACACACTTTACCCCTGTACATTTAAGGGTACAAAATGCAGCATTTTGATGAAACGTTTTTTGCCTGGTGGGATGTTCTGTTCTGCAAGGGCAAGGGACTGGGCTTCTCCTTGGGGAGGTGGGGTATCTCTTCCATTGCTGTTGCAATAGCAAAATCCCTGGTCTTGCCAGGACAGGCTGGGAGGCCGTATCCAGCCTGCTTAGGCTTGCCCACACACCTTGGCCCTGGGCGATGCACTGACAGCTCATTCCTTTGACAGGGGGTTGCTCGTATGTTGGGAGATGAGGGGGCAGCAGAAGTCGGGATGCAGCAAGTATCGGGGGTGAGTCATGTGGGCACTTGGGCGGCCAGGAGGGGATTTTGCAGTGGCTGGTTGGTATCAGCAAACGGTTGCAGAATTCAGCAGGGCACAGCTCATGGTAGGGTGTCCCTGTTGCTGGAGTGGGGGCAGGCAGCAAGGCTGTGCTGTGCTGCAGCATCGGGGAAAGGCAGGCAGTGAGGGTGTCTCCTCAGCCCCCATGCTGAGGGCTTAGTGCTGCTCTCCAGCCATTCCTGGGGAGGCTCCTCACACCTCACTGTTGCCTGGTTTGCCCAGAGCTCTCAAGGACCACCCTTGATGGGACTTAATGCAGGTGGTGGGCTGCCACCACTGCTGCTGGCCCCGCCTTGGGCTGTCCCAGTGCTAAGGTGATACCCAGCAAAAGGAGCTGTGCCAAGCATCCGTCCCTCTTCTCTGCCTACAATGCATCCATGTTTTGTGGGAGACTGCTGAATCAGGATGAATGGATGAGAGCTCAGCTGAAAGGGATGTGGTGTGGTGTGGTGTGGGAGGGAGCCCTGCTTTTGAGGGTGCCTCCTTGACTCTGCTGGGGAAGGCACAGCCAGGCTCTGCAGTGCCCCTGAGGGCAGTAGCACCTTGCTCTGATCAGCCTCGAGAGTGCTGACACTGGTGGCAGACCCTTGGATGAAATACACGCAGACACCTCACTGAGAAGCTGCCCTCCACTGGCTTGTCCCAACAGTGCTGTGACAGCAGCCCCCTTAATGCTGAACCCATTTTTCCTCCCCTACTGGTCTCAGTCTCCTGGGTGTCTCACTGGGGTTAGAGTCCTAAACTGGGCACTCTTCACTTATCTGCCTGTTCTTATTTATTCTTTTCTGTTTGGAATAGACACGAGGCAGGAAGCAACACCCAGCAGCAATACTGCCTGTCCTGCATGGTCTTCTCAGGACAGCCGGCCTCCTCTGATCAGTGACCCTGTTGCTACTTCCACTTGCTTCCCTCTTTTCATCCCATCAGCACAACCTTGAGGTGAGCCACAACAGTTATATTTGTGCCTAGCAGAGATGGGGGTTACATAAGTTGTTTTGTTTCTTCAGCGAGGTGTCTCGTCTGCTCAGCCAGGAGACGGCAGCTGGTACTGCCGTGGTGGGGAGCATCTCATGCTCATTTTGCTCCTTGTCTCCCTGTGCCTCTTGCACAGGGTTCCCAGCCAAGTCCATAGACGAGCCAAATGTATCTTGTGAAGAGCAATGGCTCCAGCTCCCCATCCCCAGTGGCTCACTGACCTGGAGACCTCTGGGCATAAACAAAGTGCAGCGTTAGTGGAAAATCAGTTCAGCCCCCAGAAGGTCCTTAGGAAACATGTGAGGCCAGATGGAGCCAGCTCCTTTGCGTGGGAAGGTGAGAGGTTAGCCCAGATGATGTGGAGGACAAAGAGGAGCCAGAGCTGGAGGAGCACACATTATTTGTCTTGTGGCCGAGATGAGTGGCTTGGACTGGATGTGGGTGAATGGCACTCAGCCACATTTTGAGGAGTGACCTCCAAGGCAAGCTGAAAAAGCCGTATGTGTCAGCTCTTGTGAAAAGGATGTCTGAAACCCCACAGCCCTGGGAGGATGATAGTGCAGTGTATTTCTATTTGTAGCCATTAGCTGGGTCAGTAAGCACAAGCTTACTGTGTTTCCCCCTGCCTTCCCCCCAATTTTGTCTTCACAGTGAAAGGCACAAACCCAGTAAGGAGGCAGTCACAACTCCTCCCTTTGCTTCTGGACTGACATTTCACGATAGATAAGCATCCAGGCTATGGAAGGAAAGAAAATCTCTGCTTCCTGAGGAGGTCATTCAGGTCAAACAGGTTGTTTCAAACATAAACTGTGTGTTGGGGCCTGGGCTGGATGTGGCTACAGACACTGTGAAACCCATGTGTTAAGCAGGGTGATTTGTTGGCACTGATGGAGAGGCCGCAGCTCTATTGCCTCCTTATGAAATCCAGCTGGGCTCTGCATCTGTGTGTGTGTTGGGTGCAGTCTGGACTCACTCACTGAAAGCCCTCCCTCTACCACAGTTAGAATCAAAGCAGAGGGTGAGGCCACATCTTCTTTGTGAAGTGAGTTGAAATGGTCCAGTTTTCCCTCAGAAGTTTCTGGGTGACCAGCCGCATTACTGTAGCCGGAGCTGTGTCTCCACAGGGATGTTGTTTTTTCAAGCTGAAGCTAAGAACAATTCCCTCAAAGAGGCACTGAGGATAAAGTGATTATGCTGGAAGGAGAAGTGTTGTTGCTTGAGGGGTGCTTTGGCTCAGACCTCCTTCCTCAAAACTGGAGAACTCTAGGATCAAAGCTAAATTTAGACTGGAAGGGGCCCTGCTGGAGGCCGTCTAGTCCAAGACCAAATGAACCCCCAAATGTAGCAGGCAGACCGTGAGGCATCATTGTGTTGCTGAGCAGAGAAAATGTGGAAATAACTCTTGGCTTATTGGGATTCACCAGGACTTTTGTGGTAATAATGTAAGAGGGGTCAGAGGTATGGCCTGGCTGTGGATCACATCCAGATCCTTGTGTGCCCATGTCACCCCCCTAGACAGGCAATGCTGATCTGAGCGCAATCCCTCACTCCATCATGGTAACACTGCTGTCCTTGCCACTCCCTGCTGTATCTGGCTGGGACAGTGTGCTCTGTGCCCGTTGCCGTGGTTGTGCTCTCCTTGCTTCGGCTGGGTAAATAACAACCTCTTTCCTCGGCAGTGACTGTACATCAGAGCTCCAAAGGAGCTGCAAGGGCTGCGTGACACACTCTGTTGACTCCCCCAGTGGAAGGATGGTAGGAATGTGATGTGCAGGGCAGGCATATGCTGACCCAGATGCAGCGCAGCTGGGAGAAGGCCAGGTGGTAGTTTTGCCTTGCTGCTGCTGCTCTCTTCTCCTGACAGCATCCTATGCACCTCTCTCCCACCCTTTTGCAGCCAGGGGAAGAAAGGAAGGTGCTTAGAAACCAGACTCTTTAAAAAGTGAACCTTCTTGCTAGCTAGAGACAGCCATGCCCTGTCATACCCTTGGTAGGAGGTGTATCTTGTCTTGCAGAAGGTTAACACATCCGGTGTTTCTGCTCTCTGCATCTTTAAGCATGTGCTCCTGGAGGCCCAGAGCCTTCCCCAGACCTCCCAGGTTTGCATGAGTTTGCAACTGTGCTTCCTGCTACTGGTTGGTCTGGACGTACAAAGAGAACAAATGTTGGATGTTATTTAGCACTTCAGTCAGGTCTTGCTGCAGCCAGCAAGCACCATGCTTCGTAATGGGGAACATATGGGATCTCACACAAATGCCCTCACTCACTCTGTCCTCGTTTCCCTGCCTGTATAATGGAAATAACGGCTCGGCACCTCAAAGGAGAGTTGTGGGGTTTGCTCAACAAATTGAGATTTGCGTGCTGCTCACAGACCTTCATCCAGAAGGGGTGACAGGAGGGTGCTGTGTTTTTAATTGCAGGAGCGTTGGTGGTCTGTCTCCTTCCCGTGCCCTTGACAGAAAGGAGAATCTGGGTGGCCTGTCTGAGGGGCAGGCAGTGGTGCATGGGGCAGCCAGTGTGCTCAGTGGCCATCGCCTACACGGGGACCTCTGAGGGTCCTGCGCTACCACATGGGGACATGGCAGCAGAGTGACCAGCCTGTGTCCATCCTACATGATGGTCACGCTGCAGCCCTTGAGGCCATGGTACCTGAGGTGGGATCAGTCCCACTCAGGGGGTGTCAGACAATTTCTCCATCCCTGTCACCCCATAGTCATCTGGGTCTGTTTCCCACTGCTGGCCTGGAAAACCAGTACCCGCCTATGCAGCTGTCCTTGCACACGTGCTCTATGTTAGATGCTGGCTCCAAGAGCAGTAGCACTGAAAAAAGGTCTCCTCAGATAAGTATATTTTCCCAGATAGTAACATAAAGTAAAAGTCAAGGGACTATTTTCTTTCCCTTCTCCACCTCTTTTTGTTTGTTTGTTTGTTTTTATAAGCGAGGCTTTTTATTTTGCCTTCAATGAAGGCAGCACTTTATCTTAGTGCTGTTTTCAAAAAAATCATTTTCCTTTTCCATACTGACCTTTCTGAGGCAGATGAAAGAAACAGCCTTCAGAGAAGAGAGCTGGGTAAGGCAGAAACTCCTCCTCACCCTCCTCATCCAGGGCACCACCTCCTTGCTTCCTCCATCCAGGAGGACATTGGATCTGTTCCGTTTCCTGACTGACAGAGTCTGAGACATCCCCCCCAAGTTGGTTGATATTTTCTTGGTCTGCTTTCATCCTACTCAATATAACAAACAGATGTGACAAACTTCAGGCTCAAGACCTTACAAGAGTAAAAGTCTGGGATCCTGTAATCCGGGAGGTCCTCTCCAATCTTCTGCAGCAGGGGCTGTGGTGGGTCCTCCTGGTGCCCAAAGCCAGGGTGGCTGAGAAGCAGGGTGGCTGAGCTGCATTGTGACCACGGCCATTTGTCTTTTGTCAGGGCGACACTGTAATTCCCAACATTTCAGTATGGCCTGAAAACCTGGAAGTGCATGCACGAAGCACAAAGAAGTTATCCTCAAACCCCAACTGCTGCTCCCTGGCAAGGGAAACCAAATGGCTAGGAGAGCTCTTGGGGGCCAACAGTGCCAAAGAGGGTCCCTGGCAGCTCCCCCCAAGGCAGGGACGGGGCTGACACCACTACTGGGTCAGGGATTCCTCTGGCAATCCTGTGTGGTAGCTGGTGAAAATCTGTCAAAGCTGAGATGCGCTGAGCAAACCAACTCGACTGTAAATGAAATGGCATTTTTCCAGAGAAATTTTTTGCTCAGCAGAAACTGTGTGGCTGCATCTGATACGGATTCTGTAAGCGGCCATTAGCCTGCGGTGGATGAGAGCAACATAATTGAATTTAAGGAAAAAGTTTAGGAGAGAAAAAAACTTTTCCTTCTGCATAGTTTCGCAGAAACTCTCTATTTTTTCTTTCCCTTTTTGTTTTTCCCCCTCCAGTTGACAGCTGAAAATGCCAAGAGCTTGCAGTTAATTCATGGAGACAAAAATAAGAACCAAGGGAGGGCAAATGAGAAGGAAAACCAGGGATGTCCATCTTCACTAGAGCTGGGCGCGTGTAGCCATAAACGGTCACAAATGTGCTTGTGAATAAAACATGCAGAGTCTCCTCCTTTAGCGATTGTGACCCATTTTATTCCCAAACACTCTGCTGCAGAAAAGAAATCTTCTACCCACAAAGATGTTCAGGAAAGCCAGCTATCTTTCAGAGTAATGTGCATAACTGTAATTGAATGCTCAGGCTGGCGTTACTCTCAGCGCCGTTCTGAGGAGCATAATAGGCTGGTGGAACAATTCGGCGTGATTGCGAACAACTCGCGACAAGGAGGGGACGTCTCTCCTGCCCGCCAAGCACAGCGCCGAGCGAGGAGCCACACGGGATGACTTACATGGCATCATGCTAACGGCGGGTGAGGGGGAGGATCTCCTCGGCAGCGGGGTCCCAGCTAAGCCGTGCGTTAAAACGCCGTCACGCAAACCGCTTGTCACAGCCACCCGAGCAGCAATCCCGTCTGTAAGCAGACAGGCTGCTGGCTGATAATTCGGGGGCAGATAAGGGGGCTGCGTTTGTCAGGGGATTTATCAGCAGTAAGCAATTTGATCAGCTTTAATCGTATGTGACAGCAGCGCGAGGTGTGAATTTGTGGTCAATCAGTTTGAATTAATCCCTCCGTCGGTGTCACCGAATGGAAGACGGGGGCAAGCTGGTGTTATTTCCTCACTTCACCCATCACTGAGAGGAACAGCTCTCCCTGCCCTCAGGTATCCCCACCTTCCCTGCGCTGGCCTGCATTCCTCTGCAGGAGCCTTCCTGGCTCGTGCTACCAGAGGCAGAGATGGAAACGAGCTATCGCTTCACACCAGAGTCCATTCACCTCTGGCTGTTGTAAAGTCCTCTCCAGTGAGGTTTTTTTTTTTCCTTTTTCTTTTTTTTTTTCCATGTGTGGCAGTGATTTTCATTTCATACGCCCCAAAACGCCCGGGCTTTCCCGGCATCTCCCGGATGGCCCTTACACATTAAACTGTAATTGCACCGTCAGGGAGTTTTCCTTTCTGATGGTCTGCCAACGTGTTTCCTTTAAAAAAAAAAAAAGTTATATCTATTGAGGTTAGCAGCTTGGGCAGGAAATAATCCAGACAAACGCAGGCTGCCCCATCTTCGGGCCAATTAATCTGAAACAGATATCCAGTGAGAGGGCGATAGTGGAAACGCTGAATGAGATCTGTGGGGAGTGGACAGCAATTTAGCCGGGGCTGTAAACTTGCAATTCAGATGCTGGCAGCAGTGCCTGGTGATTATGGGCTGTGGAGAGGGCAGAGGAGGACTCTGCTGCAGCGGGCCAGGGATGATGCATCCGTGGGCAGCACCTGCAGTGCTGTGTGCTTCAGGCATCCCGGCGCCAGGTCCGTATTGGCAAACTGCTAGCCATTTCTAGAGGAAAAGGCCAGCCAAGCTGCTAGGCTAGGGTTGCACTCCGGTGGGAATAACCTGTTGGCAAAGTGCAGGAGAGAAGTCTGGCTTAGAGCCCTGCCCGGGAAACAGTTTTCCGTTCGGTGCGGTACAAGCTAAAGGGTTTCCCCGTGCAGGGGACGGGTCTGGGGAATGCAGGGAGCATCTGTGGAAAACTGAGAAGGGCCCTTTTTGGGAGGAAGCACTTGTAGAAAGCTGGGCAGCTGCCTGGATGGGGTAGTGTGGGCTGCAGCAGAGCCCGCGGGCGGGGAAGCTGCAAGCACCCCATTCCTCCGCTCCAGAAACCCAGCAGGTTCTGCTGCAGCTGGCAATTGCTGGCAACCCCTGGCAGGGCAATAAATTAAGAAAACGTGAATTAAGTTAAAACATGGCAAAGCAAAGGGGAAAAGCCATGTATTTTGTTTTCTTTATTCCGTTGACGGGGATCTGAGAGTTTCTGGCTTAGAAAGGAAAGAAAAGATTGCTTTCAAATGCTTCATTTTGGCAATATAGTCTCCTTCTCTGGATATATTCCAGACCCATCTGGATGTCTACCTGCGTGACCCGTCCTAGGGAACCTGCTTTGGCAGGGGGTTGGACCCTATGATCTCTGGAGGTCCCTTCCAACCCCTACGATTCTGTGATTCTGGCTGCCTGGAGAGTTGTTTGGCCACTGTTTTTTGGTTTTTATATGAACAGCTATGCAGGCTGCGATGAGGCCATGAAGATTTTGGTGTCATCGGATCTGAATTTGTGGTGGGAAAAGCACTACTGGTTGCATTCAGGCACAGCCCATTGCTGGTAGCAAAGGGAAGGCCGTGGGATGGGGGCATGGCTTTCTTCAAGGAGTACCATGAAGTCTGTGATAAGATTAGTAGTAGTCTGATGAACATTGACCGGGGAGGAACGTATCTAGGTGAGGCTTGATAGTGAGGTCTAATATGAAGAAGGAGATTACCCTGTAATAATGAATGCTTTTGCACTACAAATCGATTTAGGGGGAAAAAAAAGGTTGAGTGTTGCGAATGGCTTTTCACTCATTCTCTCTCTCCCCCCGCCCCCCCTTTTGATTTGTAGCTATAACACAAATAGCACAATATCCATAAACCTGCTCCCAGATGCTTTTCTTCCATTCCTGCCCCTACCTCAGAAAAAAACCTTCAGCAAAACCCATTCAGGAATGGGTAGCATGCAATATTTTATAGAGATTTTAGCCCTGCTTGTTGTGCTATCTAACAATGAATTGGATGCAGCAGGGAGGTCAGCAGGAGCTGTTGTAAATAGCTGCTGTCTTTCAAGATACATCTAAAAAAAAACCCCAAACGCATTTGCTTTATGAAATATATAGCTGAAACGATAGGTAGGAGCTGCTATCTGGATTGCAAGCGGCACAAAAGGTGGGTCAGGTATTTGAGCTATGGGAGGAGAGGTGTGACCAGAGAAGAGAGTAACGAGGTGTGAGCACAGGAGGCCGGTGCGGAGACAGAGAGGGAGCTGCATCATTTTGTGTAGGAAAGCCACAAAAATATCACGGAAGCAGATTAAAGGAGGGTGTAAGCAAACATCAAAGAAGGGCTTGTAGCGCCACTTTAGAGAGTTTTAGGGGAGATGAGCCTGAAATAGTGAGCGGGAAATCTCTCCTTTGTCTCCCTTCTGTGTTTAGGAAAACAGGCTTTACCTTTGCTTGCATCCTCAGTCCTTCTTCCAAGGAGAGAGATGTCTCCTGCAAGCGGCTCCCTACGCTGTGTGCCCTGCTGCAGGACAGGCAGGCTGCCAGGGCACGGCAGTGGTGGGTGCTGAGGGGCAGCTGGGGTGCTCGTTTTCTCCCCAACGCTCTGCTCTCAATTACTTAAAATGCTCATCTTTCAGTGAATCGATCAGTGGGTCACCGTTCCAGCCTAGGTCTGCGCAGGAAGCTTGTATTCTCTGGAAAATGTGATGATGTGTGGTTTGGCTGATGATTAGGAAGCAAGAAGGGGTGTTCTTAGCAGCATTTTTGGCCAAAACCCAGGAGAATGAAAAGCTGAAATTAGTCAGGGGAAGTAACCTCTGCTACGAAGAGCTCTCTCAGCTTATGCCTGCAAAGTTGGCTTTCTTTTGAGCACATTATGATTGCTTTAAAGTCATGTACTGTGCATGCATGGTACTTTTTTGTGTGACTAAGCTCTCAAAGTGAACAGCCGAACAAGGCTTTGCAGTCTGCATGAGTGCCTCATTTCCCTGCACAGTGACAACTCTGGTTAAACGTACTGTGGGCTGTGCAAAAAGCACGTGGAGCCCTGGTCTGACCCCTTTCAAAGCTTGCAGAGGGGCGGAAGGCCCTGTACCCCCAGCTCATCAGTGCTTGTGAGAGACAAAGAGCATGCTGCTGGGAGTCAGAGAAGATTCCTGTCCCTAGGAATTTAGGGAGGATGTCCTGGAGGACGACTTCTCCTAGATCTTTCAGGGGAGATGAGGTGGATAAGAGATAGAAAAGCCAAGGCACTGGGAGATGGTAAAGCACATGGGATAATCTGCTCTTTGGGCAAACAGATGTGATGCCCACTGGTACTTTTGGTAGCCAGCAGTGCCTCAGAGGTCTACAGAACAGAACGCCTATTTTGCTTCTGTTTTTCTTGAAAGACAAACATTCAACAAGCCTTCCCTTCCTCATGAACCTGGGAAAACTGTTGAAATGGACACTGAGGGAAATGGATGCCTCCTCGGGGATGGGAGGCAGGATTTCTAGCCAGGGCGGGTGGGGAGGCCACTGTAGGGTACAAGCAACTTGCCCAAGCCATGGCAGGCTGCTGGGCCATGGCTGCACCCAAACACCACCCTGTCATGCCGTCCATCTCCTCCACGCTGCCTCCCCTCACCCCGCAGCTGTGCAGCGCCTGAGTCCCCCAGTCACTCTCTGTGCAAACGCTATGTGTCAGCATCTGCCATAGGCATTAAATCCATTAGCCCCTGGGCACCCCACAGGCTGCCGGCCCCCCATAAACAGCAACTTCATGCATGTGGTCATCATCAGCCTCCCAGGCAAGGGTGTAAAGGGGCTCAAGCCCAGTGCGGGGGGAAACAGAAATGGGAGAGAGGTTGGAGGGGAGCAGTAACCAACAAACCCATCCTGTTCTTGAGCTGTACGTGGAGATGTGCTGGTGTGTGGAGTGGAGGTGGGTGCCCTGCTGGTACCCCCTGAGGGGCTGGGTGGACTGCTTCACCACTGTGGACCACTTGACCACTGTTTCTTCCCCCATGGGAAGGGGAGCAGCATCCTCAGAGGGCTGTGTAGCGCCTTGCAACCTTTGGCAGTTCAGTCAGGAGGTCCCTGTCGCACTCTGGTCTGGGTGGAGGACAGGACTGGTAACGGGACCTGGCAGTGCTGAGTCTGGTATCCCACAGAGAGGGAGGCTTGGGCTGAACCAAAGGGGCCATTGGGCGTTGTGAATTATTGAGTGCTGTGCCACGCAGAAGAGTCGAGCAAGCCAGCTGAGGTTAGGCAACCTGTGCTCCACTTTTAGAAACGCTGTCTAACCACGGGGCCAAAATACCCCTCCAGCCCAGCAAAGCCACTGTGCGCAGGCTGGAGCCCCCACAGAGGGGTGGGGATGGGAAGGCCGGCAGCCTGTGGGGTGCCCAGGGGCTAGTGGATTTAATGCCTACAGCAGATGCTGACACATAGCGTTTGCACAGAGAGTGACTGGGTCCCACTGGCAACAGGCTGGGCGGCAGAAGTGAGGGAGGTGGAGATGTATCTCCCCCTGGGGCTGGGGGAGCAGGCTGGGCAGTGAGCTGTGAGCCCACTGCTGGTGCTTAATATTTATTAATGACTTGGAAAAGTGGGAGAAGCAGCAAGTTTTGCAGATGGTATGAAATTATTTAGGTTAGAGAAGACTGTGTGGGCACCCACTGGGACTTACCCTAGGAGAAGGGGCAGGTGAACCTCGGTGTTGACAAACACGTCAGTGGAGGCTGCCTCCGCACCCCTGCCACTGCCTGGCTGGGTTCTCAATCGACCGAAGCCGCCTGGGTGATGCTGGAGGGAGGCTGGGTGTCACTGCACACAGTTCAGTGGGAACATCTGCTCAGTCTGCAGCAGCCGTCTCAAAAGAGAACAAAATGGCTGGCTATATAAAGAACAGGATTAAAAAAAGAACCATGCTGAAAATATCACCTTTCTGCTGTCTAAGCAGAGCAGGTGAATTATGGGCTGGAGCGATCCTCTTGTTGCACAGGTAATGTAGATGAAGAATGGGGAGGAAAAATGGGCAAAGAAAATGATGGATGCAGAGAAACTGAAAATAGTGACTGCCTTGCTCCCGCTTATGTGAGGAGGATTGAGGTGAGGTGTTTGAAAAATAAAGACATATCAGTTTATCCTCCTAAATAAGCCACAATCAGAGAGAGGTCCCTTGAGACTGATGAACTAAATGGCTCATGCGGGAAAAGAGATGGACATTTTTAAGCAGTGCATGGTGAGGCCATGGGCTGAGATGGCATGGACTGCATCGTGCATGCCAAGAGTCCAGTGAGATTCAAGGTAGGCCTGGATGTGCAGATGAATCACAAAGACCTGTACATTTTGTGTCAGGGTTAGGAGTTGGCATGGCAGGTACCTGTGTGCAGCTCCTAAGAGCTGCCCTTGAGGCTCCCTGCGTACAGAACAGGCACCGCGTACGAAGGCTGGGCCTAGGCAGCCAGCGGACAAAAACAGTGAGGCAGAAACAAGCTCATCTTGGAGACACATGTATGCCCAACAATGGAGAGAAGCTGCTTATCACTGAGGATCACAAAGCAGTGGGGCCGCAAACAGCATTTGGTCCCTTGCTCAGGTCTTTTTCTCTCCTTCCAGCGCAAGGCAAGGGAAGGGGAGTCATCGCTCATCATGGGCACTCGCGAAGCCGCTTTGTAAAACTCTTCTCTGGTGGTTAAATCACTCAAGCAAGGCAAGCCCTCGCCTCTGGTACGGCTAGAAAATGTGACCTAGTTAAGCCCAGCTGTTTTTAAGTGCGATGAAATGGAAGTGACTTGCGCTGGCTGAAATTTGACACCAGAAATAGGGCATCTGCTGCTCCCCCGGCCAGCTGAGAGGCAGCCTGTGGTGCGTGTACCGGTGGGTTGGTGGGTGCACGAGGCAGCACGCTGCACCAGCAACCCTGTCCCAACCCTCCTCATCTGCTGCCACCCTGATGGGTGCCAGGGACCCCTGCAGCCCTGGACGTCCCTGCCCTGTGCCTCACTCTCCTCCACAAAATCTAATTAGAGAGTGAAATGAATTTCAGAGTCACTGCTAGGGGTGGAGAAATGCCTGTGCATGGGGTGGGAAAGGGTCTGTCTGCTGGTGCCAGGGCAGCAGAGAAGTGGTTCTGGTCTTGTTTAAGCCCAATGCCGCTGAAAAGCTGTTGCTGCGGCTGCAAGGGAGCTATAAACGTACCATGCAATAATGTTATCGCTTCGATGGATGCTGTAAAGGCTTTGAATGCCCTTTTTTTTTCTCTCCTTCTTTTACACTGTGGCCTTGTACGTTGCAGCATCCCTTGCTGTAATGTGCTGGTTTCTTTTGTTACTCAAATCCTACCCCCTCTTCTCTCCCTATCTCTTTTAATGGGCAGAATACCTTCTTTTGCTGCTCCTTTCCTGGAGGGAAAAAAAAAACCAACAAAAAACCCCTCAATCATTTGAGGAATAAAAAGGCCTTTATCCTCTTCTCGTGTTTCTCCCGGGGCAGGTTCATGCCTCTCCAACACTGATTAGTGCAGAGGTGACCAGAAAGGAACTCCAGTGCAGGCTGCTCAGGTGCCTGGAGCTCTTCTCTTGGAGAGGGACTGGCTGTGTATGGACTGCGGGCTCCTCGTGCCTCTGGAAGAGAAGAAAACTACTTGGTGCTGAAAGTCATTGGTTTTGGCATTTTCTTCCTCAGAAACAGTTTCCCTTCTGACAGTGTTACACTTGGGGCAGTCCACTCGCATGCACTGCTGATGTCTTGGACCCTCCAAGGGGCTGGCATGAGAGCTTGGGAGTGTGCCACGACGATGTGACCCCGATTTGCCATTTTAGGAGTGCTGTGCAAAGGGCTGTACTGGCTGATTCAACAGATCCTTTCCCAGAAGAATCCCCTCCATCTTCCCACACTTCTCAGCAGATTTCCTCCCTTCTTCCCTCCCTTTTTTTCCCCTTGCTTGCCCTCAGGCTGTGGAGCTGGCTGTTGCCAGTTAGGATGGAGGCCAGAAGCACAGAGGGGTTTGCAAAGCAATTAGGTTCAGAGGAGAAAAGGTCCCCGACAGCTAGTAAAGTTGCAGGCGCAGCCCCTGGCTGGAGGAGTTGCTGCTTCGCGGGCTGCCAGAGGCCGGGAGGGCCCTACTCACACTCTAGGCCTGCCCTGGTCTTGTGCTTTTTCCTTAAATGGCTGCTCCTGGCCATGGCTGCAGGCCTCGTACCAAGCTGGATGCCCACTGGCCTGGTGAAGCACCGCCATTCATACATCCTGCTCTCCCACAGCTTTCCGATTTTATTCACCCTCCTTCTTCTGTCCCTCTGGTTGTTTCCCTGCTAGGGTGACTTCTGCTCTTCCCCGCTCTGCTCTGGCCCTGTTCTCGCCTTACATGATTTCTTTCAGCATTCAGCCCTTGCTTGGCTTTGGCTGTGGGTGACTCACTCCGTGCGCCTTGCCTCAGTCCCACCTCTTGGCTGCCTCCTGGACATCTGCTCTGTGCAAATGTAGCCTGTCTGGAAATGAAGCCCTGCTCTGTCCCCTGACACAGCCTCCTTACAGCAAAAACTAGTCTTGCCTCCTGGAGAGCCGAGGCTTCTCCAGGGGCACAACTGGGCTTCCCAGTGGACTGCATCAACAACAAGGTGTTGGTACAGTCCTCTCCTATCCCCAGCCTAAATGTCCCAATCACCCTGCAGTTGCAAGACCGGGAGAGAGATGGAGCAGTACTGTGCCCATTGGGCTGTCCCTGGTCACTGAGTTAAGAGGATTTTCAAGGCTTGTTGGGTGCAAGGAGTCATGCGCAGCCAGCTACCTGCTTGCACCGCTGCCCCATGGCTCCCTCCCTGCTCCTGCATCTGTGTCCTGAGCACGCCTTGCTCAGCACGCTCTGCCTGCCTCTCTCTTCAGCACCCACCTTGCTGCAGGATGGCACAACCTCTCTGATGAATTCCCTTCTGGTGGGAGCGGAGGGAAGGAGAGAGCTGCTTTGTGCTACACAAGGCTCCTCTGAGGAGAAGGGCTGGGTCCCCAAATTCCTCAGGGGCATTGAGTACAGGGAGCTCACTGCAGGAGGAAGATTTGTACGTGAAAAGATGGAGTAAGAGTATAATTTCTTCTAGTCTTACTTCCAAGATTGTTTCCTTATAGGGTTTTGGAATAAGATGTAGCTAGCTGGTCAGCAAGGGACAGAAAGTAGAAGGCTGATTTTCAGGCTAGTATCATTAGCCTAGACAAAACTCGATGAATGTGTTTTCTTTCTTCCCTCCTCTCCTTAAATGAATTCAGACCAGGACAACGTTTCCTTCCTGTGAGGGATTTCTGAAGTTCTGACTCCATGGAAAGTGTGACAGGGGTGGGTGTGTGCAGCCAGATTTTGAAGACAGCATTTGTTGAGAGTTTTCTCAATGCTTGGAATAGAAAACTGAACTAAGCATGTACATTGGGTTGCTGTGCTAAGAGTAAGGGCTTTATGTATGTGCTGCCCAAACACATTGGAAGGACTCTGCTGCTGCAAACCCAAACCAACTGGTCAAATGAAATACAAAGATAAGCATTGAGGAAACTCCTGTGCTGGTTTGCAGCTGAATAAGATCTGCGCTGTGAAGAGAGGTGCATTTCCAAGTGAAGACACCCACAGGTTTTTAGTGTCAACAATAGGTCCTTTTATAGGTGCCTTTCACCTTGAAGCAGCTCCAAGTGCTTTGTAGATATGTGTGTGTATATGATCGCTTGCCCAGCCGTGAAGGGGAGGCTGTGGGGTGGGATGTAGCAGCCATTCTATCTTATCTACAGTGCCCTTGGGATCTTTCCCCTCCCCTCAAAGCCCAGCAGTGCTCACGCAGTGTCATTGTCTTTCTCTAACTTCCTCCTCCAGCCTCCATGCCCTGCATTTCTCCAGGCTTTCTCTGTATCCCTCCTCGCACCCTTAGCTCCCACTTTCACCCTTCTGTGCTGCATTTCTTGTGCCTGAACAGCCCTCCCTGCTCTTGCCGGTGTGCATGCTACCCCTCTTCTTTGGCAGTCCTCTGCAAAGCCGTCCTCCAGATGCACTCCCCCTTCCTTCCTCTCCTCCAAACTCCTCCGCACTTGAACTTTTAACTTCCAGTTGGATTTGCATGCCATGCCTGTTTCAGCTTGCATGCCGCCTGGGACAGCAAAGATGTTTTATCTGCAGTGACAAATCGCTGCATAAAGTTACGGGCGCTACATGAGTTGAACAACCACCCTAATGGTATTGCAACCTGATGGCCGTGATATGCCAGGGAGAAGGAGGCTGGAGAAAACAAAGGTCAGTGCTGTTATATTAAGGTCTGGAAACAAAGAAACGTGCCTAAAGGCTCTCCTTAGATAACATTTTGCATCTGGATGTTTTCTGAGATATCTGTCAATCCCCAGAGCCTCCTGTTGCAGGCAGAGAAAGGACTTAACCTCCTTGCACCTCAGGGGTGGTCAGAGCATACTGATATCTTAAGAGCCATCTAACAAACCTCCACCAGGCTGAGGTTCTCAGCTTTCAGCTATACCAGCGGTATGATTTAAATCCTCTCAAGCGAGGACTCCAATGCTATGTGCCTAACCTCACTCAGCCCCTACTGCTGGATCCTCTGCCATACCTATTACCTCATTTTTTGCTTCTGGGCTGGCTTCTTCAGGATTTCAATGACTTCACAAGAATGAGTGCCACATGGAGAGCTGGGCAGTTGGCAAGCAAGATGTCCTGAGCTGCTCCTAATCATCTACCTGGTGCTTGCAAATCACAGCTTTCCACTCTTCTCCATGCCTCCTAAGCTTCATCTCTAGCTCTTCAACACAGGGAATCATTTACAATGTAGTCATGCAGCAGCTCACAGCTCGCCCTGTGGGAGTGAGGTCGCTACATGCATTGGCAGCAATGGTCAGGTAATAAGTGATGTCCCTGCACCCTGGGCAGGAGCAGAGCTGATCTCAGTGCAACAGGCACCTTGGAGCCTTTGGCCCATCCACCCCCTCGCCCCCCAAGATGTGACGGTGGATAGTCTGACTCATGTGGCATGTGGCCATTAGAAACAGGCTTGGGATTGTCCTCACCAATTTCCACAACAAAATGGGCTGCCATGAAGTAGCCAAGGGACAGTACCATGCCTCGTCTGTGAGTTCTTCTAGTCAGTAAAGCCACGGAGACTAGATAGCTTTGACAGTTTAAAGGTAACTAAATACCATTGGTGGGAAAGCTTGGGTTGTTGAATGAGATAGACGTGAGAGCTGTGGAAAATCTGACTGAAAGGGACCTTCTGTATCATATTGCCTTGTTGTTTGGGTTAGTTATGGTATCTGTAGAGAGCTGCCTCAGCTCTGCATTAAAACATGTTGGGATTTTTGTCCTGATAAAACCTCATGGAAGGAGATCCCAGAAATGTACTTCTTGGATGGTCAGGATCTCCTCCTAATTTCCAGCTGAAATGCATTCCTGGCAAATTTATAGGCACTTGTTCTTCTTCCAGCACTGCCCTTTCACTCAAATAGCTCTTCTCTCTTCCTGGTACTTCCCCCGGGGTATTAGTAAGCAACAAATATATCTCTTCCCAGCCTGCATCTTGCTAGACTCAAGAAACCAAGCTCATTTAGTCTCTTCTTGTAGAAGAAAGCTCGCACCTACCCTGGTCATCCGAAGCGAGAGAGGCACGGAAAAGCAATTTAAAATTAATTCATCTTTTACATGGACATGCAATATATTCTGTAGTATTAAAATCCCGCTACGGTTCTGTTAGAAACCCCTCATCTGACGTGTCTGAGCTTCGCATTTGTCTCGCTCACATCTGCATGCTACTGCCAGCTCGCAGCCATTTGATCGGCTAGTGCGCTCAGGTCTTTCTCCTCCTCTGTCACTTCCAACTGATGAGCTCCCAGCTGGTAGCAGAAATTCTCGTTATTACTCCCTCAGGGCACGACCTCGCATTTTGTACTATTAAATTTGATTCCATCTCTATTGCTTCTGTCCCTTTTTCCTAGGAAAACTGCTCTGATTAGTCACCGTATAATGCCTCAGAGACCTAAAGACATATTCACTATATTTTTATTTTTAGAAACTGTTTGCTGCTTCAGTATTTTCATTCAGTGAATGATGCTGATGTCTCTCCGTATTACCACATCTTTCTAACCGAGACTCCAGGCTGCTGCGGAGAAGGGCGGGAGGGAGGGGGGTGTGTGTGGAAATTGCATCCCGGATGAAATATATGGTGAGAGCGGGTATGTTTCCAAACCATTTCAAGGACATCATTTTTTTAAGTTATCTGTCACTCTGCTGCACGAAATGATCGGGCACGCTGCCCAATCAACAGCAAACCAGAACTGCACAGGTATGAAAAGGTTCTCTTTCACCTGACTGCTTTTTCCAAAGGGATCCACTGTTGCTGTGAGTGAATTTACTGCATCTCGCTGTTGGGGCGCACATCTCATCTACAGAGCTGTCACGGTGATGGCTCTTGGCACTTCAGGTTTTAACCATGCAAACTATTTTTCTGATGTTCAAACTACTTCAGAAACAACTGTCTTTATTGCTTAATTGTTGCGCTCGATTACTGTGGCAGTAGGCAGCTGCGACGGTGATGAGAATTCATTTCTGCTAACCTCTCTCTCTCAATTACAAATAATGCTGTTTGGAGATCGTTTTACCCCGAGAAGGTCTGACGCATTTCAAACCAACGTCCCTGTCCTTAAGATGCTGCAGCAGCTCCGAAGAGCGGCTGACACTGCTGGTGCTTTGTGAGGACACTTTTGCCTGCTGAGGAGAATTGCCACGGCAAGAGCTGTTTTTTGTGGGAAAATGTATTTCAGAAAACAGCTGGTTGAGAGGTGCACACAACGGTGCCACGGAATCTTTATTTCCCATGACTGAATTGTCTGGCATACGTTCGTGAGGTGTTTCATAGGGCTGTGAGCTCTCTACGGGCTTTGTAGGTGTGTGAGCAGCACCTAATGCAATGGGATTTCCTGTCCTGAGGGGACCTCGGCAAAGTCCATCTCTGCAAATGAGCATCGAGGTCACTTTGGCTGCTTGTAAACCAGAAAAGGGTGATGCATGTAGGGAGCTGTAGTACTGGCGTGGTATTAAAATCAGAGGTGGTTTCTATTTGCTCTCACTTATGCAAACAGGGCATATCCCAGAGACACTTGGCAACTTGCCGTGGCAGTTTTCAAATGGACAAAATTCAGTTCACAGATTCACAGAACCACAGCAGGGCAGGGTTTGGAAGGGACCTCTGGAGATCATCTAGTTTGATGCACCTGCCAGAGCAGGATCACCTAGAGCAGGCTGCTCAGGACAGCGTCCAGGCAAGTTTTGAATCTCTCTGTGGTCTCTCTACCTCTGGAAGGTAGAGAGACCACAGCCTCTCTGGGCAGCCTGTGCCAGTGCTCTGTCACCCTCACAGTAAAAAAGTACCTCCTCATGCTTAGGTGGAACTTCCTATATTCAAGTTTGTGCCCGTTGCCTCTTGTGCTGTCACTGGGCATCACTGAAAAAAGACTGACCCCATCCTCCTGACACCCACCCCTCAAGTATTTAAAAGCATTGACAAGATCTCCCCCTCAGTCTTCTCTAAGCTAAGAAGCCTGAGTCCCTCAGCCTCCCTTTGTAAGAGAGATGTTTTAGTCTCCTAATCATCTTTGTAGCGCTTTTTTGTACCCTCTCCAGCAGCTCCCTGCCGTACTTGAACCAGGGAACCCAGAACTGGAAACAATATTCCAGATGAGGCCTCACCAGGGCAGCCTAGATGGGGAAGAGAACCTCCCTTGACCTGCTGGCCACACTTTTCTTGATACACCCCAGGGTCCCCTTGGCTTTCTTGGCCTAAGGTTCTTACAAAAGAAATTTTGTTGCCATGTCATGTTCTGCATGTACTCTGAGGATCCTCTCTGTGTTGGAGCACTGTGGGACGGGGTGTATAAGGGGAAGGTGATCACTGTGTGCTGGTGATACAGGTGCTGGCGGCACCTCAATGCTCTTCTTCCTTCCCTCAAAGCAGCAGAGGAGCAGGATCTCTGGGCACCCTTTCAAGCTGTGTAATGGGTTTTTTTTGCTGGCAAAAGACTGTTTTTTCCTGCCTCGTCCAGACATGCTAACAAGGCACTCAAGACGTCTGACAGGGCCTACGTATGGAGATGTGAAAGAAAATAGCAGAGGGAGAGGGAAGAAGCAGCATCGTTTTGGAAGCACGAGAACTTCTGAAACATTAATCTGGTGAATAACTCCCTGCCAACAGAATTTCACTAAACCACTGATCTGAATCGTGTCACAGATGGCATCGTCTTCCAAAGTGTTAGCAAAACACAGGGCTCAACCTTCAGTGGCCACGCATCGCTGTTTCTGATCCAGCACAACAACACGCCTGTAAAAGACAGAGCTTGTAGTAACTGCAGCTCAGGAGAAACACAAACCAGTAGAAACAAACAACTGTTAGAGATCTGACTAGCTAGCTCACAGAAGGAGAACTGCCTATTCTGCTCAGCGCAGCAGTGAAGATGGGTTCACAGGATAAAGAGCACCACATGCTCTGATAGACCGTGAGGTCCGCTTTCATGCCTTTTTATAACTGGCTTTTCTGAGCAGAAGGTGAAGGTGCTGGGCTTGATAAAGCAGGGCCAGTGATGACACAAGTGGAGGGAGGTGGAAGAGACTGCATATCAGCCGGTAACCTCCATTCATGGAGTCTTATTTCATGGCTGTGGGAAGAATTTAGGCTTGAAACATTGTTTTAAATAAATCGTGTGCAAGCTGATGCCATGATGGATAAATAGTATGCTCTTGGGCATGCGATCTCTGGTATCAGAAGCTGCTCTTGGGCATGTGATCTCTGGTATCAGAAGCCACATCTGCATCATCTCAACTTAAAGTCTTTTTGGCTCCTGAATGTAGATGCCCATTCTGGCCATGTCTCAGCTTTTTGGTGAGAAGAGATTAATGGTCCCCACCTACACCCAATTCTCATGCAGGAGGATGGCTCCAGGTGAGCTCTGAGTGGGTGCTCATCTACATGGCCAGGGCCCTGAGGAGAGCCACAGCACTCATTCGAGGCATTCTCTTGGCAGCCCTAAAATATGAGCACCTCCCCTGGAGGCCTGGAGTCTAGCACCCTGATCTCAGACAGAGTTTCCCAGGAAGCAGAGCTGAGATTTCCATCGCCCTGGTTTCCTAAGGAGAGACAGGCCTCCCAAGGATGCTGGTACCTGTCTCCTTGGCTTCACTCCAGCATCTGACCCAGAGCTACGACTGAGAAGTCTTTACAAAATTTGGACAGCTTCTGCTAGACATGTTTTGTGCACGTACCCTGGCACAATCATGCTACAAGAGCAATGCTCAGGGCTGTGAAAACAAGCCTTCCACAAGCAGGAAGGCAATGGAGGAGAGGCAGAATAATGGTTGCCCTGTGTGATCTTATTTTGAGCTCTGTGAGCATTCAACTTACCTGCTATTTCAGGCCCTGGAGCCCTGCCTCTCTTAGTGAACAGGACGGCAACTGCGGAGGAACTAAACAGCAAAACATGAGGACAGAGGAGGCTATTGCCAGATGACCTATACTCCTTCTGTTGGAGAGGCTGTACTCATTGAGGTGGGGGCTGAAGGAAGAGATCATCTTATTGTCAAAACACCAGAGTGCTGTCCCAGAGAGCTGGACTCCCGCCCTGTGTCCACCGCCACATGCCTGTGGGATGTCAGGGACATCACTTCAACCAGGCGTTCACAGGAATGCTCTGCCTCTGAGTGCTCTTGTGTCCCAGCACCCGTCTTCAAATCCTGAGGGTGCTGTGCCCTGCAGTGATGGAGGCCAGTGAGACCTCTGCTCCAAACATCAGAGTCTATGCTAACATGCCGGCCACTGGGTAGGCAGACCCTAGGCAGCTTAAAGGGTGTCAGAAATGACTGCCTCTTTCCATCAGGTGGTGAGTTGTTGATAATAAATGCAGGAGTTGCTGTAAGCACTTCAGCACTATAATGGTGTTACAGAAGAACCTAAGAGGAAATTAATAGGGCCCGAGTAACTGGATTTGAATAGCATGTAGTACAAAAAGCTGAGGAATCCATCAGCCCGAGGCAAGACCTCTCACAGAAGATGTCAGCCCAGCCAGTTAAAAGTCAGGCAGCGTTAGAAGAAATTGAATATAATGCCAACCTGCATAATAGACACTGCTACCACCTCTCATGGTAATGAGATTTCATAAAGCAAAGCCCATCTCAGTGGCTTCCAGAAGGATTTCCTTTAGCAGACAGCTGGGCATCCGGGCTGATTAAACACAGATACAAGTTTGAGCAACTGGAACAGCCTATCGCGTTTTACTGTGTCCAGGCAGTTGTAGCTAAAGAGGATGCAGCAAACACATCCAGTCCATTTTTAGCTCATCTCTGAATATTTACACACTGTGAGGTAACACACCACTTAGTCCCTGTGATGAACGTAGTGAGCACAGGACCCATCAGCAGTTCTTCTGTGGGAATGGGCACCCTGCTTGATCCCCAGGGGTGGGATCAGCATCTTGCAGCCTCTGCCATGAGACAGCAAGAGGCAGGATGCTTAGATTTGCCGTCACTCCATCCCGCAGGCTGATGGAGAACAGCAAGACAGTGACACTTCCTCTTGGTTAAAAGACAGGAGCTGCCACAGTGCTTTCTCTGTACGGGAGGAAGATCTGAAAGAGGACCTCAGCCATGAATCTGTCCATGCTGGGCTCTGTACGCAGTACAGCGGTGATGCTTCATGGCTGGCCAGAGCTTCAGGCACAGCCCCATCCCTCCCAGTGATATGTTGGTGGAGCTCTTACACCTTCTTGTTGGTTTGAAAATCAGCTGCTGCCAGTGTCAGGTAAGGTACTGACTGCTGGAGTTGGGGCTAATGCTTGTGATTTTGATCTGCAATTGCCTGGTGCCTTATTGAAAGCAGTAAGAGTCACCAGAGAAAGAGCTGAAGTGAAACATTGCAGACATGGCTTGCTCCTAGACCTTGTGGGTCCCCCCGAAAGATTTTGTTCTTTTGTTTGGCTCTCAGAGTGATCAGAGTCCCAGTTTCCTTCCTCAAGACACCACTGCCTCCCCGGCAAATGAGTGGCTCAGCAAGAGTGGCTTCTGGCACCAAGCTTTCTGAAATGTCCTACTTGACAGACAAGGCTCAAGTAACAGTAAAGCAACTCAGTGAAAAGAAGGGGGCAGCGTAATTAAGTGAAGGGATGCCAAAGGCAGGGAAGTTTTAAACTTCTCTCCTTGTGAGTCTTTGGGACTGAGGCAAGACCATGACTACTTAAGTCGCCCCACACCTGGAAGCCACTGGCAGGTTCACAGCACGGGCAAAATGGATGTTTGTTACCAGTATCATCATCAGTCCTACTAACCAAGCAATTACAGAAAAATACATCATCCAAGAACCAGTGTCCACCCTCCATCTCTGCGCAGTATGGCTTTAATTATGCTCCAACGCTCTAATGACAAACTAGGGCCTAGGCAGTGTGCTTTGAAGTCAACACAAAGATTCCTGTTGACTTGAGTGGGCATTGGCTGAGGACCACAAGCTGCAGGAGGAAGACTGAATTGCTGTGATCCCGTACAGGACTCCATTAAGGGATGGCTTTGCCTCCATGAGATGATCATGGGTGTCAGAGCCAGCAGAACTGAAAGCCTGTGGCTGCCAAAACTGGGAGCATGGCTTTATCAGAAACCCCGTGCTGCGGTGTTCCCGTTCACTTCTGATCTGTAGAGGAGTTGCATGCCGGTCTGTAACTCTCACCACTTACACACACACCATCCTGTTGCATTCCCAGAGAGTCAGCATCCTTCCAGGACTACTGTTTTCCTAGTTGCAAAACGGTCATCAACTCAGGTACCAGCTCAGAATCTGGGTTCTTTTCTTTTTTTTTTTTTTTCCTTTTCCTCCTTCATTTAGAAGAAATGGCGATCCACACTAATTTTTATAACTGGCAAGGCTATCCAATCAAATTCAATTAGGTTCTTTCCACCCCTTGCACACGCCTGAAATAAAGCTTGTGTTATTGGAGTTTAGCTGACGGTGCTTTTGTGTGAAAAGGAAAGGCTCCAGTTAGCTTCTCTGTAACTGAAGCCATATGGAATTGAGACTTGTTGAATCAATAATGAAACATGTCTGTGTCACAGAGCAGTTTTGGTTCCAAGACATACAATAGACTGTTTGCAAAGTCACGTTGCTGGTTAAAACTACATATTTTTTTTAACCAACAAATAATTAACCAACTCAGCTGTTAAAGAGGATATGGTCGAGCTGACCGCCTGAGAAAGTTTTAAAAATCCCCAAACTGGCCTGAAGCTGACTCACTTTTGTAATACATTTAACCACACTGTGGCAAAGTGCTTGCCAGCCATTTAGGCAAGTTGCTTAAGACATGTCAAGAGATGTGAAGCGCAAGAATGGCTTCGACCTCCTGATTTCCCATCCATCCTCCCCAACACACGCACAGTAGCTGTGCTGAGAAGCAGGTGAGTTGCTAATGCAGACTGAGCTGTCCTTTGAGGAGCTACTGCAATTAATCCACCCAGTAACCCTTGAACAAAGAAATATTTCCATGACATGTCAGCGTTTCCAGGTTTGCAAAAGACTTGACGAAACCCTAACTGAACTTGCACAGCAAGTGAACTGTGGTGGAGAAAAGAGTGTGCAGCCTCCAGAGGAGGGCATGGAACATCTAAGGGGGTAAATAACCTACTTACTCAATGTTAGATTTTATTTTATTTCATTTTATTTTATTTTATTTTATTTTATTTTATTTTATTTTATTTCATTTTATTCTGGTGCTTGGCAGTGAAGGAGGAGGTTGGAGGACATCAGAGGGGCTTCTGCAAAGCTTGCTGGTGACTAGAAGTTTCTTCACTTTCATGTAGCATGCCTATAGCTGCCTGAAGTCCATCTGTATTTCAATATGAATTATTCCCCACCATTTTGTTTCTTGGCCTCAGTGTCACATAGCTTTGCAATGTGTATGTAAAGTAGCATTTTGTGGAACTCAAAAAGCTTTGGTAATTCTTTCCAAAAAGCTGAGCTTCTCTGAATTTCCTTTCTTGGTAGCGTGGGACTAGGTCTGCCCTGAGAATATCACATTTCACCATCTCTTGGTTCTTACTGGCCCCAGGTAGGAGACAAGCGCATGAGCCCTGTGCTTTTGGAGCAGGAGGAGCGCTGCACCGTGGTGGGCTCTGGGCTGGCAGCTCCAGTTTCCTCCTCAGGGGCTGTGGGAGCAGGTGCCTGGAGCTCCATTTTTCCTGGGTTTTCTTTCATTCTTTCCTCTCTGATTCTGTGTTGGGTAATTAAGGACTGAAAGGTTGCCTTAAGTGCAGCCTTGGGAATCGCGTTTTATTGCAGACAGTGTTCCCTGTTATCAATTATTGTATTATAACAGGGCCTAAAAACCCAGTGCACACATGATCCTTTCTTGGAAAGGTTTAGCTACCGAAACTGTGGAGGCAGATAAGAAGATGCCTACAATTATGGTGCACTGTGGCACTGTGTAAACGGAGGTAACTTGAGCCAGAGTGCACTGGAAAGAGGCAGGCACTGGGTCGAATCCCTCAAATCCCAGCTCGGTGCCTCCAGCACATAATTGGAGCCCTGTAGTAAGGGAATGGAAACACCACAGGGGACAAAATCATTAGTAACCAAAACAGCTGACATCATCCGCGGTTGTAGGGGAACCTGCCTGTCAGTGGAGGTGTATATCAATTTCCTTGTGTGGATTTTCCATAGTAATTTATCACTCCAGCAAAAATAAAAACCCCAACAAAACCCAAACAAATGAAATGAAGAAGTAAAAGAGCGCGATGTCTCATAATAAGCTCTCTCTGTTGTGGCAGCAGCTGCAGTTTCTCCTCTCAGATTTCTTTTCTGTTATTACTCAGAAAGAATCAGCAGCTGCTTAGGAAATATTCCAGAAAGATTCATCGAGAAGTTCCTGGTCGTTTTTCACATACTAATCTGACAGAAGCAATGTCTTCAAGGAAGGGAATGGCTCTCCTGTTTTCCGTCTGCTCCTCATAAATTAGAGGCTTCTGATAACGTGGTTATCTAAAAGGAAACAACAGCAGGAAGAATCCAGAAATAACTGGTCCAGGTGATGGGAGACAAGTATGGTTTTTTTATGCCACAGAGGGGCTGTGGGAGTTGCTTAGTTTATTTTAATGATCATTTTTGCATGTCTTTAAAATCTTCTGCTCAACCAAGCCGCTTTCCGCGTGGGTGCATGTGGAGGTAACACCCATAAGAGGGATCATTTGGAAGAGACATGACACAGGCTCCTCTAAAAGTAGCACACCTTCAGGACACCTTATCTCTGGAGTTATTTTGATGTTGTCATCACACTCCGTGCTTTAGGGCTGGAGGCTGCTGCTACCAGAGTCTGGCAGGGGAAGCTGCTCCGGGTGGAACTCAGCTGGACCAGCTCAGTGCCTCTGAGCAGGCACTCCTATTGCTAAACCTCCCTGTTCCTTCTTGTGTGCCTTCTTTTAACTGGGATGCCTGCTCGATGAGTGTTTCTCCCCTTAGCAAGGATGCCTAATGAGAGTCAGAGCTAATGCCCAACCAGAGTCAGGAAGCCGGTAACTGGTGGTTGTTAAACAGGTCAGTGGGGTGGAGACATCGATCCTGTCAAGGCTCAGATTTCCCCAAAACCCTGCCTGGAAGCTGTCACACTCTGCCTGTTGGACCCTGGCTGTAAGACGAATCACATGCTCATTTCCAGGTCTCTGGCACATGAGGGCACAATTCAAACGTCACCCTTTGAATTATGTTTGCCCATCATTCAAAATGAAAGCCTGTTTGCCCTTCCCCTGTCCTTCTGTGTCACGGGCAGCCCTGCCTCTGAGCGTGCTCCAGGCAAAATCCAAAGCTCCGGTTGGCACCCAGAAGTGAAGACATGGGTCTTTATGGGGCCGATGTGGAGCCTCCAAAGCTCTGGAGACCATGGATCTTGATCCATGGAGAATTCAATATAAAAGCTGCTTCTTCCTCTTCTGCTGTCCGTAGCTAATCAAGGTGGTGGTGGTGGTGAATTAAACCTGGGTTAAAAGCGACTTGGATCTGCCATGTCCAGTGCTGTAAAACACTGTCCACTGAAGGATACGAGCTCTGAGGAATGTGGACGAGATAATTGGAGGTTAATAGAGCTTTTACTGCTGGCTGCCTGGCCAATTATTTCTATGGAAAAATCCTGACTCTTTCCCTTTATTGGAGTGAGTTCATGATCAGCTATATAAAAGAAAGCTGTATTCTGAGAGCACATACGCATTTGCATATGGATGGTGTTCTCTTGCAAATTATTTGAATAAAAATAAAAGAAGAATGAAAACAGGAGTTTTCACTCAAGGGAAAAGTTAATGAACTCACTTCTCTTTCTTTCACTCCCTGATTAAATATTATGTTACCATTTTATCTTTGTGCATGAAGAGTAAAGCTCTATTCTGTATTTTGCCAGCTTCATTCATGAAGCTTTGTATTATTTTTACTGCAATAAAAAATTAAAAATTACTCTCTCCACATGAGAAGCAGAACAGAGAAGAGCAGTAATTCCCTGCAGTGTGTAGGAAGGAGAAAGTGAAAGGCAAGGCAGCCTCTTACGCTTGTTTGAATAGGCGTGAGATGTGCTCCAACATGCACTGGTGGGAGCAGTCAGGGAAGACCAACAACGGAAGCTCAACAAGAAATGCAAAAGGCATTATCTGCTGCGTAAGGCATCAGTGAGACCTTCCTTTCTGATGAGTGGGTTGCTTTTTTCTTTAACATTCCTTATTTCTGAAAGCCCACGGGCTCGGCAGCAGACTGTGCTGATGTTTTAAAGCTGACCATTTGATCATTCTAATTCAGATCCTGTGGATTTTCAATGTTGGTAGCTAAGTGGACCTCAGTGGATTTTCAGTGAGACCAGCTGAGCACCTCTGGACTTCATATTGTGCAGTGTTCAGGTAGCTCAGCTGGGCTGGTGCTCATTCGCTTGGGGCACCGCCTTCTGTTAGGTGGCAGCAGAAGCGCTGGCAACATTCAGATAAGTCCAGATTCATACACCAGAAGATGGTTCCAGAATTGGCTTGGCATGATATTAACATATCAGAAGAGTACTGCCATGGATTTGTCAGTGTCTGGATATATGAAATTTGCTAGGAGTTCCTGTCTGAGATGGCACCAGAAAACTAGCTCTGTATGAAAGCAACTTCACAGGGAGTGCCCATCTCCTGCTAAATATGGCTGGTTTTCAAATATGCTCGAGAATGAGCACTGCTTCTCTCAGTCCAGAAATGGGCTCAGGGTTTTGCAGAGGATTAGTGCCCAAATGGCTTGCCCCTTGTTTGATTGGCTCTTGAGATGTAAGTGGAGCCAGCATGGAATTATGGAAGAGACATCCGTGTGCAAAGCTTGTAAAACACAGCGTTTTCCGGGGGAAAAATGTAAATTCCAAGTAACTGAGAATGAAAAACAAACAGACGTGAGAATGGGGAAAGGAGATTTAATGTTCAGATGTGGACCCCTCCACCCAGGCGTTTCACCCGTGCTGCTGTTATTGGCCCATCGCTCTAGGTAGCAGGACCAAGGCTCGTAGCTGCCAGTCAACCATTTTCTTTTCGATAATTATTCACATTGCTGTAGAAACGGAAATGATATCTATTTTTCTCACTTCCCAATTGAAAACTGTAATTGCAGCTGCTCCCTCCTCCTTGTTTGGAAGTTTTACATGCAGAGAGTCATCAGCCAGGCTTGCCTTAAATCAAATCTTCCCATGCAGCCTGGGCTGTAATCGAGCGAGCGCAGCAGCTGCCTCGTCTCAGCAAGGGGAAAAGCAACACATTTCTCCAGCCACCGGCTAGGGAATTCCTGCTAAAAGAAAGGGGCCGGGCCTTGCCTGATGCCTTTACAAAAACGTAAAGGAGTCAGTTTCCTGAGGGCTTTCACAGATATTGCTAATCATCTTAAATTGAAACAGGGCTTCCAAAAACAGCATGTAAATCCCCGTAACACACCTTCAATTTCTGTCTCCAAGGCTACCCAGCTGTCCTGATCCTCCGTGACAAGCTCGGGAAATGCCGTGACACTTCCTTTCGCACCAGCCTTTCCCCGGCTCTTCAATTCCCCTTGCTCTTGGGTCGCCTTGCTCGCCTGAGAGACCACTCCATGGCATTCCTGCTGTGGTGGTGGGTGAAGAGCTGGTCTGAAAGCCCACGGGAAGGCTGAGTGGTTTGGGAATGCTTGGGCTCGCATCCCTTCCACCCATGGAGAAATGCTGTTTTCTTCCACTCCCCGCCCATGCAGACCTGCCCAGTTTTGCTCACTCCTCTGAGCAGAGGCTGGATTGCAGGTCTCTCTGAAACTGCTAATAGTGTTTATTCATGCTGTTTTTACCAAACCTTCCCATTCTGCTACAAGACATGCAATTCATGAGTAACAGCCACTACTCCCCAGCCACGGAAGTGTATTTTGGGGGACGCAGTATATGTAGCCTTACTGGACATTTTCCAGTGACTTTATATGCAGACACTGCTTTCTCACAGAAAGCCAAAATCTGCCCTCTTCTGAAGTCTCTTGGGTCTAAATTAGTGAGACTTTTATATATCGTGATTTGAATCTGAATGCGTTTCCTTGCTTGCAGTCCCTGCAGTCACAGAGTAGGCAAGGAGACTTTGTGCTGTAGTTTACCTTGTGAGTTTTTGTGGGTTTTTTTTCCCAGATGTTCTGGCAAACCAGATGATCAACAGGCATGCTCCCTGTGTTGCCAATGCAGGACCACCTTCTAAAAGTGAACATTGTCAAGGCTGGAAGATTTGCAGAGTCACAGATGTATGGAGCAGAGGCCCAGCAGACAGCAGGAGCCCCCAGCTGATGGCCCATCTGAAGGTCTGGAGTGAGATACAGCTTCTCTAGAAGTCAGCATCTAACTTGCTTCCCTGACCATTATCTGAGAATTAAAGTTTTGGATGAGCTGACAAGCCTTTTGTACTACAGACACCCCCAAAACACTGCAGGGTCAAGAGCAAAGTGCCGAACTAGAATCAATGAGGCCTTAGGTAGACACTCAAGAATAACAAGCCAACCAGTGAATTTGCAGGCAGACTGTAACAGCTTGTTATCTGTGTCCCCTGGGCACAAACACTGAGACATCTGCAGCTTTTGACCCTTTCCTTTTCCCTCCACTGGCTCAATAGCTAGTTAGCTGGTCATCTGATGTGAAAACAAAACAGAGGGAAGAAGACAGCAAATTGCAGTAGGCAGGAGATGCTGGACTATTAGGATGCCAAAAGGACTGGAAATAAAATAAGTAGACAGGTTGCTTTGCTCTCCTTTTTTATTTGTGCATCAAACTCTGGGAGTTTGTTTCTGGAACTATGCTAAAAGCAGAGGTTTCCGTTTGCCAGTTGTCAGTGAACTTTTATGTTGTTTTTATTTTGCATATCTCTTGCATTTCTAATATCTTGGGACTGCAAGTTAGAAATCAACCTGAAAAGCACACAGGAACTACACTGACTCCCTGAATTTCATCTGAGAACACAAAACTCTCTTCAAATCTTCTCCTTCAGCCCCATTCAGGGGAGGAAGACCCCCTGAAGACTGAGTACTGGGTTGTCCCTTGGACTGAGATCTCTGTTCCATGAGATACTAGCCTATACCATCCGTCCTTCCTGTTTCGAGGCTCTCCTTAATAAAGAGTATGCCCAGAGTGTCACACAGGGTCATGATCATCAGCCCCAGCCTAATCTCTTAATTAACTCCTGTTAATGTAAATGCACTTGAAAAGATTCTTCTAGCCGCCGTGTTCAAGAACTAAGAAGTTCTCTCTTGAAGACACAGCATGTTTCTTCTTTCATGGTTTGTATAATGACAGCACTGTCTTGCTGTATGAGAAGGATTTGCCTTGTCCCATGGTACTCCCTTCTCATCCCTGGATTATAGATTATCCAACTCAGCCTAACAGGTGACAGCTCAGTGTATGTTATGTGTAGCATTTCAGTCTGGCATAGGCAGAGACCTCCTGGGTTCCTGTTTCTGTAATTTCTGCGTCTCGGAATAGCCTGAAGTCAGAGCCAGGTTATGCACCTCATGCAGTAGAAGATGTGTATGTGAGGTTCTGGGACCTGCCAGAGAAACACACTGTTACTGCTTCTGATTTAATCTAATTTATCCTCACCGCATGGACGTCCTACTCATTGCAATCAAGGTCAGAAAAGGATTCAAGCCTGTTTCTGATGTAGGAAGACAGAGGTCCCACGGGTAAAAAAGCACAAAGAAGAGTAAAGCTCAGATTGACTTTTGTGAAAAAATACAAGCTCCCCAAAATGGACTGTAACTGGATTGTATCAAGAGAGTTAATTTGGAGGAGGGCGAGAATTGCACCTGCTCATGTTATAATCAGAGACTGTCCCTTCCCTCGTGACTTCAATTTTGCCTAGGAGAATCCATATAAAAACAAACAAATGCCAACAGAAATGTTTCTATTGTTTTCCTTCTCTGTTTCTAATGAAAACTGTTCCTTGAAAACAGAGCAATATCCTCCCCTATGATTTTTGCAGTCACAATGCAGAAAGAGAGAAAACCTGAAAGCAAAATTGACTCCTTTTGATTTTTCCTGGTTCAAGAGATGAGACATGCCAGTGGGAAAGAGAACAAAAGTCATACTGAGTAAATCTGGATTTTAAACTGACTCTAATGATCAATGGCAATCATACAAATATTTACTTCTCATTTTGTAGCTTATTTGTGTTTAATCTGACACCAGATATTCATTCTTCCTTATATAGGAACATGTATCTTTTAGATTGATTCTGTAAGTATTCACTTCTGTAGGACCTCGGACAGCAAGTTGTTGGGTGATAATTTTGTCATACACTGCCTTAGCAGCTACTTTCTGTTCACTACTATTCTGGTTGATGGTGCTCAGTTTGGTACTAGAGCTCAAATCCTGTTTGCACTGAAGTTGACCAGAAAATGTCCCAATAGTTTGAACAGGGCATTGATTTTATCCTTGCTGTTCATGCCATAATGGGAGCCACTGTAACATCTAACACCAAATCTTTAATACCCACCTAGGGCTTTGAAGTGCAGCCCCTTATGCTGGGTAGTGAGCACACAGAGTTTCAAACACCAAGCAAAGGAGGGGATGCAGCCCTGCTGCTGGAAGTACAGAAGAGAGGCATGAAGTAGGAGGATGTCTCATTTACTGCATAAGTTTGGTTTGGTGATTTTTTTTTTAAAGAATTGTTGAAGTTGGGAAAGACCTCTAAGACCATCAAGTCCAACTGTCAAGTCCAACCCAACACCACCATGCCCACTAAACCATGTCCTGAAGTGCGACATCTATAAGTTGTTTGAACACCTCCAGGGATGGTGACTCCACCACCTCCCTGAGCAGCCTGTTCTAGCGCCTGAACACTCTTTTGATGCAGAACTTTTTCCTCATATCCAATCTAAATCTCCTCTGATGCAACTTGAGGGCATTTTCTCTTGTTCTATTACTAGTTTCTTGGGAGAAGAAATCAACACGAACCTCACTACAACCTCCTTTGAGGTGGCTGTAGAGAGTGATAAGGTCTCCCCTCAGCCTCCTCCAGGCTAAACAACCCCAGTTCCCTCAGCTGTTCCTCATAAGACCTGTGCTCCAAACCCTTTACCAGATTCATTGCCCTTCTACAGACATGCTCCAGCAGCTCAATGTCCTTCTTGTACCGAGGGACACAAAACTGAACACAGCATTTGAGGTGTGGCCTCACCAGAGCCAAGTACAGGTTGGATAACTAGATTGCATGTGGTTTCCTCATTTGGTGTCATTGACATGGATATGCAACCCACAGGCACAGACAGGTCTCTGCAATCTGTTGTTTTCCTAGTTATTATGGCTCTAGCCTGCAGACCATCATGCAGGCAAGCATCTAGAGATGTGCTGCTAAATCTGTACATGGATTTTTCTCCTCATGTGTTTAGTGCTCAGAAATTCAACCAAATGCAACAAGAGCTCAGCATGTAATGTAAAGCAGCTGTTAGAGTGCTTAAGTCATTAGGAACCAAACTTCAGACAGCCAGGTCTGAAAAATGTAGTCAGTCTTTAAATGATGTGCTCCATCAAAAGGACTCTAGTCTGAAAATGCTCATGAAGTCTGAGGGTTTATGGTGTAAAAAAACCTGCAGCGTGCCGCGTGCGCTGCTTCCTTTCCTGGGTTTCATTACACCTTCCTGCCTCACAGAACAACGGTAACATCAAACCCATTGAAATTTGTAAAGTGCTTAGAGATCCACTGAAGGGAGGCAATAGAGGAGTAAGAGGTACTCAATTTTCATTGCTGCTATATCAAGCAAGATAGTTTTCAGAGTGTCTTTGTAATAAATAAGAATAAATAACTGCAAATGTAGAATCTGTTCTGTGATCGCTGGTAGGTATCTTTTGGGATGTAGCTGTGGAGAGTCTCTTTAAAGGGGAAGGTGAGTGTAGATTTGAAGATTTGATTTCATATTTCAATACCGTTCGAAGAGCCATGGCTTGAAGCATTGCAGGGTGCTTTAGTAGTGTATGAACACTACCCGGGTCTGCTGGCATTTGAATAATAGTGGCAAACAGCTTGTTTGACCATTTTCTCCTGTTGAATTTCAACTAGATTTTCAACTAAATCATTCACCAATATTTTTTCCTCATGATTTGATTAGCGCAATAGCCAGCTGAACAATATTTATCAAGTAAATTACTCACTTTCCTCCCATCAATCTGCACATAATTTATTCACAAATACTTTTTACTTGAGGCAGCCAGCTTTAGCCAGGACAAATCAAGGTAATTTCCTACTCTTTTGATCAAATGCCAGTAGGACTTTATCTTGGACAGCTCAATAGAGACAGGTTTTAATGCATAATACATAATGGGTAAGCTGAGTTTTCCACAGTTCTTTGTGAGCTCTCTACTATTGCCCATATTTCTGTTCAACTACTGAGAGAGGAATGACAGGGGGGCATCTATTTTCCATCCGGTTACGCTCAGGAGCATTTCACAAAACCGACCATACAGCTTCGCAGGCGTAGGGCTCATGTCAGCCACAACTGTGATGGGGCAGCCCCTTGGCTGGAACATGCAAGCTGCTTAATAGAGTAAGGTGAAATTTAACAAGAGTTGAGGAGAGGGAAGATGAGTATTGTGCCTGCTCTGAAACACAAAGGCAACCTAGAGGCAGAATGAAATCAAGCAACGTGGAATTTGGCCAGCGTGCTGGGGATAAAGTCCCTAGCTCTCGAGAACGGGGTCTTTAATGAGTAGCCAAGACACGAGACGACACATCCCCATGTAGATGTCTTCAGGACAACATTCATGCCATGCTGTGGATCCCTTTCCCCAGGGGCTCTCATGCAAGCAGTTTGGAAGCTGCTGTCAGTACCCTTTCTGCCCTTAGTTGCCGTCGTATTGCTTATGGAGCAGTTGAGTATGGCTTTATCTGCCTGTCCCTCTCTTTTGCTGTGGAGAGCTTGCTGCTGCCACACACGAGCAGCAAGGGGCCTCACCTAGCAAAGGTGATGGGACCCAAACATTTGTCCCCCCTGTAAGGTTTGCAGCCAGCAAACTGCACTGCACATCAGCAGCACTTTTTCAGATCCTGCCCCTAAATAGGGTGCTGGCTCCTCACCAGGGTGGGTCCTTCTACTGTTGGTCGGAGACATATGGGACTTCTGAATCCTGTTTACCCTTGCACTCTCCATTGTATGTGGGCCTGCTGCGCAGCCATCTTGCTTTTGTCCTCTGCTGCTCAGGCAACAAGGTGAGGAGAACAAGAGTTGTTTATCCACGTTTGTCAAGAGGGAAACTTGGCAAAAGCCAGCAACTGCATGCTGAAGGAGTGGTGCAAGTAGGGAGTGGTTTCATGTGGGTTTCTTTAGGATGCATGTGTTTGTGTTCATGTGCATATGTGCGTGTGTAATAATGCGTGTAATAAAGCCTTTTAATCCTTCCCTGAGATTCTGCTGGCTGCTCTAGTTACCCCGAAATGAGAGATGCCTTTGGCCTATGCATTATGCAGAAATCCAGGTACGAAGAAATGTAGGCGAACATTTCTGCAGCATCATCAATAAATGAATTATGTGTGGTATCTACTCAAAACAACAACATGCTAAACACTGAAAGTCAAATGGGATGCCTTCCTGAGAAACAAACAACTGACCACATATTTACTCTGCATCTCATAAATAAACATGGGGAAAGCACAAAAACAGAGGAGGATATTTGTCTCGACTTCATACTAGGAGAAAGCTTTTGACTCGGTTTGGCTCTCGTAGCTGAACTATACAAAATGGAATTGGCAAGGGGAAAAAATGACATAATCACATACATGTAACAATCCATTGAAAGTAGGACACACAAAAAAGAGAAGAAAACAGGCTTTGAAGGAGAGGTAGACTAACACAGCGGTCAGCTTCAGGCCTGCTCTTCCTGTCATCTATGCAGGCGATTTATCAGCCTCAGAGAAACGGCTCTCAAATTGAATGAGGGATCTCAAACGCCTGCTCTCAAATTGTCACAACATCACAAAATGTATTTTAGCATACCCTGCTGCAAGGCCATGTAGTGAGGAAGGACGACCATCAGTGATGAGTGGCAGGATGAAGATGCTCTCTTGGAAAACACAGATAGAGACTTGGGGATTCAACATGGGTAATGGACTCCACAAGCCTTTTGTGCAGCGTAGGTACTTAATGGTCTAATCCCTGTTTTAGACATGTGAGAAGGGGGAACCAAACGGCGACTGAGAAATGATTTTTACTCTGTGAACAGCATGTGTGCTTAGACCACACTGACATTGTATCCAGGGCGGGTCCCTGTGAGTCAAAAAGCACTTAGAAATAGTAGAGGGTCCGAAAAATGCTGCAGCAGCTGAAATTGATCTTACAATGTGAGGATTCAAAGAAAACAAGCTATTCAGTTCAGCAGGGAGAGTTGATAGGAGCACCACGTAGAGTCACTTATCCATGAAAATGGAATGGTAGTGCAGTTTTGTAGACAAAGGCATAACAAGTTCTGATCTCTTGAAGTTCAAGTCAGACAAATTCAACCTTGAAAGAAGCAATTTCCAAGCAGCAAGGATAATTAAACATTGGAATAAATTAGCAGGTTGAGTAAGGTACTTGCCATTACTTGGAGTCTTTAAGACGTGATGTGTTGTCACATCACTTTGATGCAGGTGTCGGGAAAAAAAAAATCCATGTCTTGTGTATATGGGTCAGATTAATGGGTTACAGTGGCCCCTTCCTTCTTTCTGGAATTGCGACTCTCCAGGAGGGAAAGGGGTTCTTGCTAAATATGAAGTAAAAAAGGGAGATGACACTTGTTGAGAATACCACACAGCACAGCTCAGGATACCAGGGCCTTTTTACCTGTTCTTTCCACCAGCATAACACCACGTTGCAGTGATGAAGTATATGCCAGTATTTGGCAGTTGCAGTAAGGGCAATAGGGAGTTCCAAACTGCACACTCATAAGGAAAATGTCTCCGAGGACATAACGAATATCATTGAGTCACTGATGTAACTTTTCATCACCTTAATTCCAGTCCCAGATTGGTGATCCTCAGCTAGCAACAGAGCACAGGAAATAGGAAGCATGCAGAACAGGGGGGTGGGGGGCTCCTGCAAAATCAGTGGCCTTGTGCATAGAGCAAATGTTGCACCCATGATGACATCTGTGTGTACGTACCAAGATCGTCGCTGCAAGGCTTCAGAGGCACAAGGGGATATATTGCCAGGACTAGAGTTTGATGAAGGATCAGCATGATGGAAGCTGACCAGTAAGGGTGTGAGATCTTCTAATGTCTTTTCTGAATTTGACATAAAGGACATGTCTTAGTTTACAGAAGATGTGTGTTCCGATAAAGAAAGAATGTGCTTGAATGCTGGCCAAAGGAGGAGGTAGCGCAGAATGATCGGAAATAGGCAGCAAGAACAAACAGGCACATGAGGGCATTGTACACAGAGATGAAGACAATCTTGCTTTGTTTGAGCAGTCCTTTCTTAGTTACACTTGTGGATTCTGCCTCATTTGTGGTTTGGGAGAGTGAAGAACTTCAACGTGGACAGGACGGTGTCTTCCAGATGCCTTGTGGCTGCAGCTCTGCAAAGAGATCTGCTGTGTGCAGGAGCTCAGGTAATTGTGGTCAGAGGGTGATAGTTCCCCTCATCAGTTTTAGGAGGGTCTTGTTTCATTCCTATCAGGCAACGCCCTCCCTACTGTAAAACATTACAGAAAGAATAACAAAGTCTGACCTAAAATCCAGTCTGATAATCGTGCTCAGTTATGAACACAGCACGCACTTCCTGCTAGCGAGAGCAAACAACCTCGCCCAAGCCAAGGCATGCTCAAGACCAAGGTGCACTGGTGACACGAGAACAAAGCTTACACCAGCCATTTTGTTCAAGAGCAGCAGTCCAAAGCCATGCACAGGTCCTGGAGATTCCCCACACAGAGAAGCACCTAACATGGATCTGGCTCCACCAGACAACAGAAAATTGGTAGCCTGAAGGGAGCCTGGGCAGTAAGCAGCGAAACACACCCAAGGAGAACACTGATTTTGCAGTCGATGTGGCAAGGGGACTGAAAGCAGCAGATACCTGCCTGAGTTACGGCACAGCAGGCCAGTGCCTCGGTTGTTTTTGCAAACGAACAGGAAATTAAATCTCCAAGCAAACAGAAATTCTGTGAGCAAGAAGAAAGGCGGTAGAGCGGTGGTATGAATGCTGTGCGGCAACAGATACTTATTAAATGGGAGTGCAAAGAAACCCTGTCCCAAAACAGGGCAGAGCTGCTTGCAGGGTGGCTGCTTGGCATCGGTGGGGAGGAGTAGCCCTGTCCAGGCACCACCTGGGGCAGAAGGGGTCCCCACTCCCCTGGCCGGGCATTGCCCCCACTCTTCCACCTGTGACCTGGGCTGGGAGACCAGCAGGCCTGCTCTGGGGAGCGGGCAGGAGCACAGGCAGGCCCAGAGGCATGGGATGCGAGTGGGTCCATGGACCAGTGGGCTTTGAGGCAACGCATGCATGGCTGGGGACATCCACAGGCCCTGTGGTTAGGGCAGCGTGACCAGGTGTGGGGGAGCCTCCGTGCGCGGGGACCAGCGGGCAGTCCCCGGCTGGGGCCGGCCTGTGAGAGTGACACCCCTCACAGGCCTGTGTGATCGTTCTGCACCTGGGTACCCTGCACTGGGGGCACGCCTGTGAGGGAAGGGGGCACCCGCCCGTGCAAAGACAGCGAGTGAACGCAGGCCGACCCCACGACACGGTGGCGGGGTTCCGCAGCCGGAGCAGGAGCGGTGCCACGACGTCCCTGCACAGCCGCAGGGCCCAGCGTTGCCGGTGTGCCGGCCACTGCTGGCAGCAGGGCTCCCCGCGCCGGGACACCCCGTCCCCGCCCAGGCACAGAGGCTTTCCTGGGCCACGTGTGCGGGCGGCCCCAGGAGACCGGGAGCAGCGCCGCCCTTCGCGCGGTCCCGCTCGAAGAGAGGGTCCCCGCCCCGCCGCTGGCAGCGGACGGGCGGGCAACGCCCGCTCTCCTCCCCTTTAAGGGCGTGGGGGCTGGGGCCGGGCTGGACCCCCGTACCGCCCCCCCTTCCTACCTGCGGGCGGGGGCGCGTAGGGGCGGGCGCTGGGGAAAGTTTGTCTCTGTGGTTGGCTGCGCCGCGCGGCGCGGCCGGTCGGGGCGGGCGGGCGGCTCCGTGTGCTCGTAGGGCAGCTGGAGGCGAGCGAGAGAGCGGCCGGCCGGCCGAGGACCGCGCTGCCGCCGGCCCCCGGGTGAGGCGAGCGTGTGCGCGGGCGATTCCGCCGCGTGTAGGAAGAGGCACCCGTGCAGTTCTGCCGGCATGGGGTACCGCGGAGGGAGGGCGTCCTGCCTGCCTCTCCTCCTCCTGCTGCTGCTGCTGCTCGGTGAGCTCGGGGGGTTGCGCGTCCGGGGCCAGCGGGGAGGGCGGCCGAGGAGGTCTGGGCCGGGCTGGGCTCGGCCACCTCGCCTGCAGGTAGCGAGGGAGGGCCGGGCCCGTGGGAGTGGGCCCCTTGCCGGAGCTGAACCGCCCGCCGTGTCGTGCCCGCCTGAGGCGCGGCGGAGCCCAGCCGGGGCGCTGCCCTCCGAGGGGCGGCGGGGGGCCGGGCAGCGCCGCCTGCCCGCCGGACTGTGCTGTTCCCCGGCTGGCCGGGCCGTCGCCGCGTTCCCTTTCTCCCAGCCCGCCCGCGGGCGCTAACGGCCGGCGCAGCCCGAGCGGCTCCGCAGCCCGAGCGGCCCCTGCCGCCCCTCTCCAAGGGCCGGGGCGCGGATTGTTGCCGGGGATCTCCCCGAAACTTTAAGGGGCCCTCTCAGAGCTGAGATGGGGCGGTGGGGGTGCTGCTTGGCGTGGATCCCCGGCGAGACGGGGGCTGTGTGGTGTTCCGTAGGCGGCCGGGGTCCGGCCGGGGTAAGGTGACGGTGTAGCCGTAGTTGATGTGCTCCCACCCGGCGCAGGGGCTGTGGCCGCCCTAGGGTAAGGGTAGTGCCAGTCTAGCTCGCAGTGCGGGAAGCGGTTCCTTTCGCGGCCGAGGGGCCGATTCTTCTCCTGCCTGTTCCACGAGGGAGACGGGAGGAGAGTCCCCGCCCGCCGGCAGCAGAAACCCGGGCTCTCCGGGCACTCAGGTGGGGCTGGGGGAAAGTGATGCTTCCCCGGGCCCTCCCCTCCTGGCCCCCTGGGTTCGCTGCCTCGGCCGTGAAGTTCTTGGGCTGAGAAGTCATTGTGTAGGTGATGTTTTATGCCGTGTTCACACAATCGTGTGGCTGTCGTTAGCTTAACGTGTGGCATTGTTCCTTACCGGTGTCAGTGCCAGGGAGGCAGCATGTGGAAAGAAGAGACTGTTGCAACAACTACACAGAAGGGTTCAGGGGTGGGTTTGGGGGTTTTGCCTCTGTGGGTTGGTTTGGGTTTTTTTTTCCTCTCTTTGGTTTCTTTTTTGTTTGTTTCTTCAACATGGGACTGGTAGCATTGTTGCTAACAGTGTTGCTGAAGTAGCAGTAAGTGTAACTAGAGAACAAGTAGGTTGCTCAGGTAAGGTAGCTATGCGTAGTGTTTAAGTGGTGGTTCTGTATCAGCTCTGGTGCTGGTCAGCAAGCTCGCCCCAGAAATTGCTACATGAACTTCTTGATTCTGATACTTGACTGACAGTGAAGCATTAAGAATTAGGAGCCTTTTTCAGGTTTGGGGTGGAAGGAGCATGTAACTAAACACTGCCCCGCGCTCATGCTGTGAGGCTCTTCTTTAAACAAAACTCTTATTTATTTGCTGACTTAGTTTGTGCTTGTACTTTTGACATTGCTATGACTAATTCTTTTGGTTTAAGTCTGCCAGAGTGCTTTCCTCATGGTTTGGCAGTTCAGTCTTTCATATGCAGGTCTGCGGAGTAGATGGAGTTGAAAAATCAGCTTCCTAAACCTGGGCTCGTCCCAGGTGCTTTCCTGAGGCTGCTTGAAGTCAAGCAGTTGGGGCAGAGGGTTGTCTATCTACAAGTCAAGATCCTACCACACAAAGGTGTCCACTGTGCTTTCTCTTACTTGCAGCAGAGGTTAGTCATCTGCTTTATAAAGGCACTCTGCCAGCTTGGGAAACAGTGAAGAACTGGAGAGAACACCTTCAGTGTTTTTGTTTAGAAACAGTAGAGGAATAACACTTTTCAAGAGAATAGTTTAGTAGGACAAGCAGAAAATTTGGACTCTTGGATAGTCGAGGTCATGCAGCAAAAAGTAAAAGTCAAGGATAGTGTGCAACAGGAAAGTTATTTTCTTCTTCCTCTTCATAATTCCAGATAAAATAATAAGTAGAACTTAGAATTAGAAAATACGCATGCACAGATATCTGCCTGCTGTTCATGATACAGTTTGTGTGGATGTTCTGAGTTGCCTTTTGGGGATTTTTTTTTTTTTAATCGGAATGGCACTGTTAAAACTGATAGCACAGGAAAAAAAATACCCTGAACTTTTCAGTCTTACTTGTGGCACATGTTGCAGTGTTGCTATCTTCCGATACCATTGCTTTTTAGTTTCTATAGGATATTCCAAATGTTAAGAGGTTGGGAAGGTGGTGTTCCTCTCACTCTGGATGTATGCTACTCAGCATGCTTCTGTAAATGTGTGTTTTCTAGCAGCTCTGTAATAGAGACAGGTTGGGGCTTTTCTTAAACTGATGTGCTGCAAGTGTTGGGGACTCCTTGTATAAAGGAAGTGGAGGCAAGGAGTTGAAGCACATAAGTCTGTCCCTTGCATGTACTTAGGCTTGTATGGTTTGTTCAGATCTTACAAAATAAATCAGCAAAAGGATGCAAACGGCTGAAGTATTTAACTGTGACAATTAAGACTGTTTTCTCATCCATTCTCCTGGATCCAGTGTTGTTATAATCTGCTTGGTAAGGAGATTGTGGATCCTGAGATTAAAACTTGATCTAGTTTCTCTTTTCCTCCCTTCTCTGGTGTGGTTAGATCCTGAGAAGAGGGCAGTATTGAGGCATTTGTGCTGCTGTGTCCTGTTGTATGTGTGATTTCATTTTGCAGTCAGTCTGCCTAAGCAACCTGCGAAATGCTCTGGAAATCTAAACAGCCATCCTAAAACAAGACATCCCCAAGTCCAAATGGGTATCTACCTGGTGGTTACTGGGGCTCAGGCTGTACATTAAGCAGTAAGCCTTGCAGCTCCTGGAGTTGTCTCTTCTTTTTTGTTGTTGTTCTTCTTCTTTGAGATTCAAGGTAAGAATTTCAGTGATTATGGAAAAACGCTGGGTTTAGTTTAAGTGATGTGGGACTTGAGGAGTGCAGGCCCTCAGTAGATCCTGAGGGAAAACCACCGATGAAGCATTTCCCAGGGATGGCCTTTTTCTTACTGCTATTTAGACCTGTGTGACACTTCCTGTCCTCTGTGATGAAAGTCAGTTCGAGCGTGCCAGATCCCCAGGAGCCTTGTGTACACATGACTAGAGTTGTTTCTTACAACTCCTATCTCAAATTCTTTATTGTGCGTAGGCTTTTTCCCTTTCCTCAGAAGCTACAACAATTAGTCATTTGAATCAAGGTTTAATTCAAGCTCTGCAGTAGAAAGCTTTTGGTGATTAGTATAAGTTATTGTGATCCTGAACTTCAAGGAAAAGCATGCTTTAATCTTTTCCTGCATTTGCAGCTGAAGTGAAAGCGTTAGAAAAAGGAGAGAGCCTCCAGGTTCAGGGCAGGGAGATGTTGTAAACGTGTGTTAGAGGGGAATCTGTTCCCTTGCTGCTGGCGCCTGCTCCCATCCTGTCGAGCCCAGGGCTGCTAGCCTTTGCCTGCTTGCTGTTGGAGGAAAGCAGGCATGGAGCTGACAGGTAGGCCTGCCTATCTCTGGTGTATTTTGAGGTGATTAAAAAGGCTCACAGATGGGAAATACCGACAAACCTGGCCTGGTCTTAGTGGCTGCAGCCTGCTAAGGTGTTAGGAGCATGTAGTGAGCTGTGGAACTGGGCTGGTGGGGCATGGAAGGGCAGGTGGTGGAGCTGAGGAGGAAGTGCTTTCTGTGTGGCTTGGCCATGCTGATGTATTTTCTTAGTGTGTAGGCTCTGGGAAGATGTGGGAACCAAAGTGTGAGCAGTGTGCTGAGGTATTTTCCCTTATGTTCTGTATTCTTTTGGGTTGGCAAATGATCCCTTAGTCCCATTTGCAAACTCTTGTGTCTTTGTAGGTTCCTGTCCAGAGGTCCTTTTTATGGAGTCTGGGTTGTTTTACTGAAATTCTTTGACCTTTTTCTCTAGGTTTCTCCATTGCTACATTTCAGCATAGCAACAGCTTGCTCTCTTTAGGTAGCCTCTGTTGTATTTGGCTTTAGTCCCTGAGCTGAGGTATAAACCTGCCTGAACAAGATTTGAAGTAAGCAGTAGGGGTCATTTAAAAATGCAGCCACATGCTTGATTAGAGGGGAAGGTACTTAAGGAATAATATATATTTATCCATCTAGCTGTAGAAGCAAACATTCAGGGACATTCGAGATTTCAGCTTTCACATCTAATAAATTTATGGTTTGATTTGTTTGTATGGCTGGTTTTTGTTGTTGTGTTAAGGTTTTTTCCAGTCTCCATAATCCTTGTCAAACATTCACCTTCAAAACAGTCAGGAAATGGTTATATTCATCAACAAGATATTTGTAGAAAGCGAGCGTTTCAGTTGTCTGTTTTTAGATGCCTTTCACTGATAATTTTTTGTGTGTGTGAAGGTCTGTGTTTTAGAAGGAAGCGAAGTGGATATGTTATCCGAAAATATGTATTCTTTCTGATTATATAGAAATGAATCACTTGAAAGTTAAGTTAGAAAGAACTTTAGGAAAACATTTACTAATGTGAGTTGGGTCAAAGTAGGGGTTACGTCAGTCTTATCAAGGTCTAGTAGTTTTGAAAGCAAGATATTAGGTGGAGCCTAAAATAAGAATCTGTATCAGAATGCAAAGAGGAATGTCTTTTAATACTTTGCTTTTGACTTATATTGGAGATGTTGCAGATAATCCTCAGGCCTCTGCTGGACATCCTGCTTTCTTAGAATATATGCAGCAGGAAGTGGTCAAGTCTGTCCTAGAGACCTAGGTGAAATTGTCTAGGCAGACCAACGTTTTGATGTCTGTCCAGGAATAATAAGCAGTTTTCTGCATGACCTTACTTTCTAACCTGAGCAAGGTACTCCAAAACTGGATCAAACAAGACAGAGAGAGACTGTAACATAAGCAGATTTGCCTGGGTTGTTTTATCTCCTGCCCTAAAGAAGGAATCAGGTTCTATCGATGAGATAGTCTTCTCCAATTGTCCAATTTTTTCCCCAATTATTTTCCAGTTAATTCCTTAGAAATCCTTAAGTTGTAGCTTTCTTCCAAGACTTTAATACCTGCTGAGAAGGGCTTTAAAAATACAATAAACTTTTAATATCCCTTATGCATTAGGTTTTGCAAGGGGCAAAAGTAAAAAATCATTTTGACCAAACTGCTTTTGGGATAAGGATGATCTGAAAAATAGTTGCTTAGATGCCAAAAGCCTCAAATAATGTCTTTCCAGATGATCAGCATATCTAAAACAAGGTAAGAAGCAAGACATAAGTTACGGAGCTTAAAGCTTCTTAGTTTTTTGAGTTTCATATCAGAAACTGTCCTATTCATTCGCATGTAAGCTTGCATAATGGTAAAGCATAACTGATTTCTTTTAACTGAAGTCTGAGATTAAAAAAATGTATTTTTTTCTCTCTGGATTTGGAAGAGGGTTTCCAGTGGAAAACATTATCATCCTTAACTATGGCACTCTGCCAAAGTTTAAAGCCATGTAGATAGAAGGTAGAGCCTGTGCTGCTAAAGGCCTTTGAGTCTTGTAAAGTTATAAAGCAGCACTGTAATGCTGGCAGGTTTGTGTCAGTGTGATAGCCATGGGGACTGCTTGAGACTTGCAGTACAACGTTACAGTTGGTGCACCTTGTGCGCTAGATGAGACCAGTGGTGGGGAAGCTCTTATGTGACAGGGACTGAGAAGCGGCAGCCTGGAGAGTAGTATCTTTTGTATGCAGCAAAGGCAAAAGTACTGCTGCAGAAATATGAAGAACTGCTGAAGCAAGCTGAAGCATTTGACTAGTGATAATCTCTGTGGCCAGATGGAATTTGCATGGGATGCTCTAAAGGACCTGAACTGTTGGCTGAGCTGTGGGAAGAATAGGTTAGCTAGTGAGACACCGAGTCCTGGACAGGATTTCCTTTAAAAGAGGATCTGAGGATGATTTTTGGAATTAATTGACTTGTGAACTTCAGGAATGAGAACTAATTAAAGACTGGAGCTCCCGGGCAAGCTGTCACAGCTGCTGATAGGCAGGGCTGCCAGCAATGCCTGTAGTATATCTGCTTGATACTTAGTGTTATGAGGGCCATCTCTTAAATCGTTTATTATTCTGCAAGACTTCAGGTATTCATGCTGAAATTTCCTGGGCTGGCTACCACAGGTTGACTTTTTTCTAGGATATACACACACACCCCTCCCCCAAAAGCTCTGGTGTTTCGAACTGTTACACTTTTTTTTTCTCTTTAATTCTCACATGTTCTGGCCGATTCTCCTGCCTCACTCTTGAACAAATAATAATCTCAGCTGCTAAGCTGAGAAATTCTAGCACCTCCATGCTTTAGAACAAGGGCTGGAAATTTGGCTGGAGAGTTAACTTTGCATCAAGAATGTGGCTTTTGCTGTTCATATGAAAAATATCCAAATTTGGCCACAGTGTAAGACTTGGAAAAACATCAGTTTGTAAATGTTCAGTAGGGAATTAGTTTCAGGTCCCATGAGAGAAAGCACTCTGTCATTGCTTTTAATGTGTGAAAGAATTACTGCTGAAATTGGGGGACAAGTGGACGCCTCCTTTTTATTCCTGTTTCAGACTTCTGTAAATGTGTTTTGAAGTCCTCTTTTTCTCTTTTTTTTTTATTCCTTTTTCCTCTATTCCCCTTTCTGCTAAATTGGCCAATGCTGGAGCAACATGCTGATCTATGTGGATCACTGGTCATATCTGCTGAGAGACTGCTGCTTGTAACACACAAAGTAGATATATCATCTTTCTTACATGTGGTGTTGGAAAAAAAAAATCAATGTAAACTTTATGTATGGTTTTTAACTTCTGATCTCTGGCTTCAGTTCTTCTCTCAGGCTTTTTCCCAGGTGTCCCCCATTGTCTTTTACTTCATGCTGGTAGTAAAGCAACTCCTGCTGCTATGGTTGCTCTCAAAAAAAAAAAAAGTAACTAGCTTACACCACTCCTTCTGCTTAACAGACTTGATTAGTCTGGACTTGCCTTGCTGCTGACTTTCTTAAAGATGTGGTTTAGCTATGCTGCTTAATGCTTGCTTCATGGCTGCAATTTGCATGCTTTTAATGTTGCTTGACTCACTCTTTTCTTGCCCTATCAGTAGCCATTATAGAGTTCTGTGGAACCATTCCGGGTGGGGGGTGGTGGTGTGGGTTAGCAAGAGTCCAGTTCTGAGAAAAGCTAGCTCTTAGGTCTTAAAAAGAACAATTGCCAATGTATGGGACTGTGTTTCCGTGCGAGTTCCGTTGCCAGCTCCAAGTGCAGAGATGGAGCGTCGCGTTTCGGCCGGTCTTTGACGCTCGTGGCTGTGGGGAATCTTTGGGCAGGCTGTAACGGCATTGTTCTCCTACACACATTAAAATGACTGTTGCAAGAGAGGCATCCACGGGGACCTCTGCCAGCTTCTTATTGATGTGTTCAGTTTCATCTATTGACACGCTACCCCTCATTATTACACAGTGAATCCTGTGGCGGTGGAATTTGCTATTAAATCTGCCCTGCAAAAGAGAATTGGCAGGAGCTGCTTTAAAAGTCGTGTGACCCCCGCGCTTGTGAAGAATAGCTTCTAAATATGAAACAGATGCTGAACTAAGAGAGGATGCTTCCGAAATTTTCAGGGTACCAAACATAGTAATTTTGAGGAAAAATTCAGAATTCGTGTGATTCGTTGAGTAATCATCTAAGTTTCAATACCCTTTTTTTTTTTTCCACAGAAACACACGTTTAATCAGAACATGTGTTCATTTGTGTTTGAATACAGCAAGTAACGCTGAGGTGAAAATAAGCAATTATTTGTTAATGGAAACTGTTAGAATAAGTGGTGAGGTGTTAGTCTTTCCATCTGTGCTCTAATCCTCTTCCCAGTGCTAGAGGGTGGGAGAGGTGATACATCTGCCTTTGTTTTTTGCCACTGCCACAAATATTTTGTGCTTTCAGACCACCACCTGTAATATTTATCCAGATGTTACAACCTCCATGGTCTCAGAAAAGAAGTGTTACATTCTTTAGAAGCCCAAGGACATACTGTGTATTGGAGGTGGTGTCAGAGAGTAGAATTTGTCTATGTAAAGAGCCTCTGATGCACATAGTGTGCTTGTTCACATTCAGTTCTTATGGGGATTTTAATTAATCTAGAATGGTAAGTCTATTGCATCAACTTTGTCTCCCTTTGATCTCAGGGTTTGGTTCTAGACAAGGCATGCTGTACCTTTTGGCTTAGAGAGCTTAAGTGCTTGGAGTGGGGCTTCCTCAGCGCAAAGTAAAGACCATGACAGCTTATCTGAGACAAAATCGCTCTGTGATTGTCAGGGGGTGGGAGGTAGCAAGGTAAGCCTGGGCCTTTCATGTCTATCACAAAGCAGGTTTGTATGGATGCTAAAGCTATTGACTAAACCCTGGTTTCTGGCAACTGTATTGACGGGCACTTGTCAATAGTTGCAAAGCTGATGGCATCTCTATGTCTGTGGCTTTATTTAAAAAAAAAAAAGTTGAGGAAATAGCATATATAGCCAGGTGTCAATGGGCACAGAAGCATGGCTGTTGCTGGAAATTAGAGTTGGGGGAAGGAAGGTGAGGAGAGAGTACTGAGTGGGACGCACTTCCCAGAGAGAAAGGAAAATGGGGGAATAGTTCAAGATGGAAGAATGAGTTAGAGGTGTATCTGCAAGAGGTAGTGATGTTGGGGCAGTTATCACCAAAAATCAGCCTTGGCAAAACCCCACAAGTTTCTCAAAGCTCTGCAAGCAAATCTTGAAATACCCTGGTTCTCTAAGCAAAGCTTTCTGCACACCACTGGCAGGTATGTGGAGTATCTAACTGTAGGCTCCTGCGGAGTTTAAAACATGTGTGATGCATGTTGCTGCAGGGTATGCTGTGGCATCTGAATTGATGCTGGTGTCTGCCTTTTCGAGTCTGAAAGGGAGGAGCAAGGGGGAGGCTTCAGTACTGTGAATAGAGTGCTGGGTGGGGATGTCCTTTCAAAATAGCCAAAGAACAAATGAGGTTTCAGATGGTACCCTTGTTCCTGCTCATGACTAGAGGGTGCAGGGAGTGTGCCTGTTCCAGACTTTGCCTCATAAATCCACAGTGATCAATGGAGATAGGCCAAAGCTACATAGAAAGGAGCCGTTAAAGGTGATTTAAAGTTTTTCTCACAGACCTTTTTGGTGTGAGCAGTTGGTTTTTGGTTTGTATGTATATGGAGAGATTTTTTTCTCCCTGCCTGAAGCTGTAGAGACGCCTTTCAGGCATCTGGGCAAAGACTAGTAACCTACAGATGGGTGCAGGGCAGATGCACTGCATACTTCTGTACCCAGACTTGCAAGGTGGGTCCTTTCCTTGCTTTAACAATTCCTACTCAGAAACTAATCCCTTTATACTGCTTTCATGGAACATGCATATGCCATCAAAGTAACTTGCTGGCACCTCTTTCTTCTGTATTTTCTTCTTTGGGTATTGGTGCACTGGGGTGGGAACTCGCTTTGCATGTGCAAGCTTGGCCAAAATCCAGAGTGAATGGTGCTCTCACAGGAGTGATGGCATGGGGTCAGCAGTAATCCTCCAGTGTCAGGATTGCCTGGTTGCAGTAGGATCTTGCTGCAATTCAGAGTGAGGCTTTGGTCAAATGACTGTCCTAAGTACACTAGACATTTTGTGGGGTCAAAGCCCTGCAACTGAGGTTTCTACCTCAGAGGAGGCTGCTAACCTGAGATACCCTGTGGTTTTCATTTTGGCTGAGATGTGTTCAGAGAAGGTGTTTGCTGGGGACATGGTCAGCTGTGGAGCTACAGGAACAGCCTTGAAGAGGAGCAGACTGTTCATGGGGATGGGAAGATGTTCGGGGGTTTTGTCAGGGAGGAGGCAAGGGCCAAGCTGCAGCTTCTGTGAATGGCACAGTGATGAAGAGCACTTTATGCTAATGAATTTTTCATCTTGGTCTGGTGATGTAAGGCCCTTTTTTGAGAAGGGCTGCTGGCTGGTGGGGTGGTGTGAGAAGCAGTGCAGGCTTGGGCTCCGTGTAAGCACTGCTCAGCAGTAGCAACATCATCTCTATGCAACAAAAACATCACTACATTATCAACACTGTTTTTGGCACAAATCCAAAATGCAGCAGGTGTCCAACTCTCATGTTGACAGGGTTACTATGATGGACAGCTTTGGGCTTGAACCCTTGTGCTGATTGCTGGAGGATGAGGATACCTGACATAAGGGCCCATGTTGGGAGTTGGTGGTGGAGGACAACTAGTTGCAGGGATTTTTGTAATGTGAAGCTAGACCTTTCCACTTCTGAGGGTGTGTGTATGAATCCAGCCTTCTGTCTACCTTTTGCTGGGCCTGTGTATGTAAAATGAATCGCTAGGTTTGCTTCAGCTGACTGGATATACTTCTGCTAGCCTGAGAAAAATAGCAAGTGCTGGGTGGTGTTCTAGTCAACAAGGTCACTGCCTGAACGAAGTTGAGCGAGCTTGGTTTCTGATAAAGCAGCCAGATGTGTGTGGACTATGGCTGTCATGCTCACGGAGGCTGTTAAGGGGACAGCCCTGTCTGCCCAGTTCTTGACTGTTTTGTTTGCGTGGCTGAGTGAAGAACTTTGGCCTTCAAGGTTATTTGAGTGCTTCTCAGTGCTATTGAATGCCACCGCTTCACTCTGCACCTCCCCATCAGTAGCTGTTTTTCCATGCATTATGCATTTGAATGACTCATGAATTGATGATTGCTTTCAATACATACAGCCAAGAAGACTTGCAGTATTTAATGCCCTACCTTTAAGACCTCCGTGTAGTCCTGGATGTATGCCACCAGATTATGACAAGAAATACTCTGATGATTGTTTCTGACTGAAAAGATGCCTGCATTCCTCATAGGCAATTGTGTGTACCCACTTTCTTGTCATTTGATGTCAGATTTGCTCCTGAGTGTTTCATTTACCCTGTTCAAACCCGACCTCTAGTACACCTTCAGAGGCAGCAGTGTGTATAGGTAAGTCATGCTGGGTTTGGACACTTGCTCTCTTAAAATGTGCAAAATCGAACAAGTATGGCTGTGTTCTTGTTCTCCTGTGGTAATCTTTGGAGATGGCAGGCTCATACATTGAGTGTAGCTGGGATGGAGGGTGGGAGCTTGCAGGGATCTGTGGCTCTGCTTCAGTAGTCTCCTGCTACAGGAGCCTGAGACTGTCCTCTAGGTAGTCTGTTGTGTACTGAGGTGGCTCTCCTTTTTCTTGAGAAGATGGCCTGCATGCTTTGTATCAAAATAGATAAAGGCCAGTGAATATCTGCTGGAAAACCCGAATAGCACTCCTTTAGACAGAATTCTGCTTATCTAGTGGCATATATTGTTGATGTTTTTAGGAGAGTGGAATCTCCCCCTTGCCTTCTTTCAGAACAACTGTTTGTGTGTGAAGTCATCTTTTGTCTGCCTTTTTTCCTCCATTTGAATACACTTTTACCCTAAACAGTTTTCTCTGTGGCACCAAAAGTATGAATGCCAGGAAGGATTTTGTCAGGTCATCTTGGGTGTTCAGTTCTGCAGGAAAGTCACTATGGTTAGAAGCACTGGAGTGTGTGTTTCTGGTCGGGCAGAACTGTGAGAGGCTGTGGGACCTGAATTGAGTTTGTACTCATTGATGCAGGATGGTAGCAAATGTAGAACTGTGTGCATTTAAAATTCTACAGAGATTCCTCACTGCATCTGTCTCCTTACTAAGAAGGACCTGTATGCCATCGCTTGTGACTGTACCAGCTGGTCTCACAAAAGATCTCTACAGAACGTTACAAAATGCCGCTACTAGATGGTGTGGTTATCCTGTGACTTGAAGTCACAAATCCTGATGATGATTTCTGCCATGTGCATCCTGTCACAAGTCCCAAGTAATAATAAAGCTGGAATTTAAAACCAATTAAGCTCTCAAAACGCCAGAACATTCTGTTGCTTTCTAGTAATAGCCATACAGAAATTCCACTGCCTGCTTCTAGATTCTACCCTCCACTCTCCCAGCATCATCTAATTCTGATCACTGTACAAGTGTTTTAAAGTAGAGATGGAAGTTAATTGAGATGAGTGGGTTTTTTCCCTGTCCTTTGCCATTTCTGGCATTTAAGGAGGAAACAGGGACAAACGTTTAACTAAGTGGCATGCAGGCTTAGCAGGAGCTTGTGAAGCTAGGCTGAGGAAATCTGTCCTTTCTCCTTCCCTTGTACAGAGAGAAGTTAAGGAGACTAACTTTAAACTTTTCCCACAGGGTGTTGCTTGTAACTCCAGTGCTGTCTTGTGGCCTTAGTCTGGCTTTGTGGTTCAACATTCAACTGTTGCACATTTCCACATAAATGTTGAAGGAATCCACAATAGCAATGCTAAATTTATTAGCTTCCAGCACTGATGTTCAAGGACACAGCTTTTACCTCTGCTGTTGTTTCAGGGTATCTGCAGATAACTTATAGCCTTGGCTTACAATACATCTGTTCGGGTGTGTTTCACTCAGTTTGGGCTAAACAGTATATAAATACATATCCTTCCTGTAGAAAACAAGCTTCTGATCATAGTATCAGTTGAGTTCTGCTGCTTAACAGATGATTGTTTCTGTGATAACCAGTTGACTGACCATGCCTGTGACTTCCAGCAGTGTACATACCCTTTCTTAAAGCACTTACCAGGTAGGTTTAAGAAGTGGTTTTGATGAAAGCACCATGCCCAGCAGCTTTCTCGTCCCAGAGATTTTTGTGATCCAAATAATGTGATGTGAGTACAGCTTTATTAGAATTGTGAACTCCTGTAATGATTAGAAGGGAAGAATACATCTGGCAGGTGGATTAATGAAGATGGTTCTTTTCTTCAGCAGGGAGATTTTTTCGATAGGGTCTCAGAGAACTCTGGGAGACTTAATTTCTTGCATCGAACTGTTAACACCTGAAAGTACAGTACTGTGAATGGGGCAGGCAAAAATGCAAATACCTTAAACAAAACTGCCCAGGGAAAATAATGACTTAAGTGTTAAACTGCTATTTCTTTTTTTAAACGCCAATTCTCTTTGGCAAAGAGGAGTTCCTTTTACAATAGAGGCAATGGGTAGGTTTTTTTCAATCTAGAGACAGACTGGACTACTTCTGTGCTTTAAGACTTCCTAGCAATCCCCTGTTCAAAGCTTATTTATTCCTTGTAAAAGGGCCAAAGTTTTGAAAATAATCTGTGTTTTGTCTGGGGAAAAGCAAAACCTCATCTAGGTGCCTGCTTTGTACCCTGCATTTTGACTCCTAGCAGGCTGAGGCTGTAAGGCTGCAAACAGTGGGGGCGTTTGTAGGCTGCTCTTGCATTACATTGTGGCGGGCGCCCTTCTGCTTGAATTCTCTGCCATGGCTTAATTTCATGTTGTGGATTTTAACGGGTTTAACCTCCTGAGAAATGCTCTTCAGATCATTAATCGAAAACCCTGTTCTTATTTCTGAAAAATTAAGCGGGGAGGCAGGGGATGAGGTGAGAGGAAAGTTAACTAGAGCTATGTGTAAATGCTTTACGTACCTTCTGTTTAAGTTTTCACTAGCAGCAGGAGTACCTTCTAGGTACTTTCACTTTCTTATAGCAGTAATCATGCTGACTGCTCTCTAATAATAAACTAACTTTGTTACAGGAGGGTGCTGTTAACATGATTTATGACTGCCACACCAAGAAGAGCGTTAAACCCAGCTGATGTTATGATGTAGTAAAATAGAAAGTGAGCAAGGAGTGTAAGTAGTACTTTGAAGCTTTAAAGCACAAATTTCCAAACAATGAAGAAATTAAGATAAACAAACAGTTTTGTTGTGTATGAAGGCCTTGTCAGTCGTCTTGCTATGGTTTTTAAATTGCTGTGTATTAGGCATGGCTTGATGCAGACCTGGGAGGAGGTTCCTTTTTTTAAGCCATCCATTGAGAAGTCTGACTACATGTACACCACATCTACATATTATTGAAGGCGTAACTCCTTTTCTTTTGCCAGCTGGGGCTTAGGTGTACCACTGCCTTTTTCAAACAGTGCTATCTTGTCAGATGTTATCATGACGCATGACAGTGAAGGTAATTTCCTGATGCTGTTGTCCTGGGTCTGGCTAGGGTAGAGTGCCTTTAAGTGCATTAAGTGCCTTTCTTGCTGCTTCTTTTGAATGAATGTTTGTGAGATCAGGCTTTTGGTTCATTTTTGCAGCCCGAGTTCAAGGCCAAAGTGCCAAATGAACACCTTGGGTATAGGCTGATGTGTGGTACAAATTATTTCTCACTTCTGTTTTCTTCCTGTCTTCCACGTAGGTCCATGCTTTGTGTTTGTGTTGAGAAGTTATGTTAGCTTGTGTACTCTCTGGCGCTTAGGCAGGGTGAACAGGTCTCCTTCACTTGACGTAGCTTCCAGGATATGTTCCGATAGAGGGATTGGAGCTTGATCTGCGCATTGGAGCGCCATGTTTCGTGCTCTGCCTTTCAGGGCCTAATCAGAAGTACCTCTGGGGAATACTTTGCTCTCCCTGTGCTCCGAGTGTGTATCCTCTGTTACCTGAGGGCTGTTTCCCTGGTGTGAAGGGGGTGGTTCAGAGTTAGCTTGGTATCTCAAAGGTGCTTAAAAGGTACTACTAAAGAGTCTGCTCTCACAGTTTAAAAGTGCGACGCTAATTCTAGTGTTAGTGGCCAAGTCTAAGCTTTCCAGGTGAATTTTAACATCCTCAACTTTCTAAATTGGTGGTGTACTTTCCACTACTGTTCTTGTGCTGCTCTATGTTGTATGCTCTTAGACAGTTGCTGTGTTCACACCATAGTTTCTCTTTAGCTAATGTTAAAATTGTTTTTTTGCTGTGGCTGGTAGAGACTTGTGAGACTTAGTCTGCAGTGCACTATTGCTTTTGCAGTGGATATTTGGAACTTGTAGTGTTGTCTTCAGTTTTTACACTCCACATATGTACATTTGGGATGCAGAAAATGGCTGGTATGCTCTCTGTTGGGATGAAGGTTGGCTGTAGAGTCTTTTGTTCTGTTGAACAAGGTACTATGGGACATAAGTGTTCTTGCAGTGTAGCAAATGTGAGGATGCCTAGGGTGAATACAATCTGCTGTCTGTTTCAATGTAAGCTGATTATAAGTGTTAGTTACTGAATAATTTCAGCATATCCAAGTTTCACCCAAATATTAACAGCTGCTTATTTTGTATGTAGGCTGTCTTATTAAATAGTGTAACCTAGAACAGCTCTGCAAGGAGACTGGAGCAGAAAAGAAACAATTAAGCATTTTCCCTCTGGGCATCTTTCAAAAACTGTATTCTCCTTCTCTTGCTACTTTAATGTCATGTTGGTTCTCTACACGCCTTTCTCTCTTGTTTCATGCTTGAAAGGATTCCCTCTCTTCTGATTTTAAGAGGTACTTGAAAATTCTGTGTTTTCATTACTCTTCTCACCGCTGGGCGCAGCGTAGTCACCAGCCTGCATCCTGCTGAGGAGTAGCAGCAGAAGGGTACTTCCTCCAAGCTCCTACACCCTAAAGCTGTAGAAAGAAGGAAGGGTATTGCTGAAGATCCATTCAGCCTTGTGTCTTGCCTCTGATGGTGGCCAAGAACAAGGGAAGACTGAGCATACCTTGTTGCTATTCTAGTGTATCATCTCATGATAATCTATAGCTTGGGCAGCTAGTAAGTTAGAGGTGATATCCTCATGTTTAACCCTGGGTGCTTCCTCCAGGAGTTTGGCTTATGGGTGTTGCATTTGGCTACCTCTGAAGTTTAATTTTCTGATGTTCTTGGTGATGGCGCATATTAGCTGATCTCTGGCTGTGTGATAACTTTCCTTTTCTTTTTTTATCACCTGTGGTGTTGATCTTTCTGTACACAGTATGCCACAGCAGCAAAGTCAATGCTTCTGAAATACATATCTTAGAATGTTTCCTGTTATTCCTGCTTTTAAGATGGGCATTTAGGCGTGCTTGTCTGAAAATTAGTAGCTAATGGCTGAAGGCCAAACTCTCCTAGGACTCAGAGCAGTAATATATTATGATGCAATCTACACATGGGTTTTCTCAAATGTCTAACGGCATAAAATTCTTCCCCAAAGTGTAAATGTATGTGACGTTCTGTAGTTCTTTGTGTTCCAGGGAGGCTATTCAGTATTGGCTGTAGTAGAGGTGAGAGTAAAAACTACTGCAAATGCTCTGAGTTAATCAAAACAGGTAACAGTGAAGACTTGCTGGCATATAATGTAAAGGGAGAAAAGCCTTTCAGTTTGCAAGGAGGAACATGAGAAGACCACCGGACTGCTTCAGCCAGGCACAGAATTGATGACCCTTGCTGTTCTGTTGGTAGAGATAACGAAATACCTGCACTGAATACACAGCAAGGTTTTCAGAGGTGATGGAAGGCTTGAGGCTGTGACCCTGAATTTTACAAAGAGACCTGGTTCCCCAGAAGGTTAATGGTCAGGGTTTTTTGAAAATGGAATCTCTTAATTTTGTGAGCTGTCTAACATTGGTCACAACAGTGGAGTGTGTGTTTCTCTAATTACTGCTCTAGACAGAAGGTGCAAGTACAAAGGGGTTTGTTAGTTTCTCTCCAGGCCTGGGGTAACTGGGAGTGGAGTGGTACCAGGTTTGTGTCTTGCGTGAAGGAGTTCATCTCTCTGCTAGTTTTTGGATCTCTTGTGTGTTACCCACATGCACATACCTGCCCCTTCTAGAAAGTCTCTTCTTTTTGTCCAGTAAAATTAATCTTCTAGTAAATTGAACAGCAGCTGCATAGCGGACCATTTCCTTTCACGTGTGAGAACAGCTTTCTAGAGGTAGAATTCAGGGGCATGGACAGCTAATTACACAGCAAATTTGCCTTCAAGCTCTTGGAGGCAGTGAATGCCAGCAAATTTTTGACTCTTGCATGCTTTTTTGAGAACTTTGGCTGTTAAATTTATTGAGCAGGGATAAGCATCACTGCAAAATGTGGGTGGGTTTCATATCCTAGCTGTACATTTGTTCATGGCTCGGCTCACACTTGTGATTTAGGGAAGAGTTTCCCTAAATTTCCACACTGAAGTTCGTTAAATGTGAACAGCCCTTTAAGTATCCTTTCGGAGCACACAGGCTGTACCTTCATTACCATTTTAGTTGGGGTGAGAATTTAATTTCTGAGGTGAATCTTCTGCTGTCCCACTTTCTGCATGCTGCTTTTTACTGGGGAACAATCTGAGCGTGCAATTAGAATTCCTTTGGATGTGACTGAGCCAGAAGCTCTAGGAGTTTATCTGCCCAGCTTCAGGTGCCCTTGGCCCCTTGGTCCATGGCATTGAACCTGGTCCAGTGCAAACCCCCAAACATGCATGGTGTGACTTGTAGGGCCTCAGCACCAAATGCCCTCTAAGGGCTTTGCTGCCTTTGGGCTGTGCCAGGTACTGAAGTAGACAGTTGTGCTGGTTTTGCACTCCTGTGTGACGGGGGTGGGGGGAGCTCTTTTGCTTTTTAAATACTGCTGAAGTAAATAAGCAGACTGTCTTGAGTTCCATCTACTGATCTAATGAATATCTTATTCTCAATTTTCAGGAGTCTTAAGGCAAAGCAACCAGACTGATTTGCTTTTTGAAGCTTTTTCCTGTGATTCCAGAGCTGTCTCTGTTGGCATTTGTCTCTTTCGAATAATAGAGTGCTGTGGCATGCCTGTTTTTAAAGCCAGCTGCTTTGCAGACCCATCTGGGGGTAATCTTATTTAACAGTCTGTGTGGGGGTTACACAGACCCTCTTAAAAGGCATTGACTGGAATCCCCGTGTGCCTTCTAGATGTAGTTTTATGTCCCTGACCTCTCATCTTTTTCTTATCTGGACCTCTTTTCTTCTCTTGCCCCCTCTGAACTATTGACCCTCCCCTTTGCAAGAGGGGAAATAATAATGTAATGAAGAATGTCTCTTCCTGAAATGGGTGATTTTGTGTGTCCACTCTTTTTGTGCCAGAGACCAGACTAGCAGCCTTTTCTGGGGCAAGTGTTTCTCATCATCAGTGCCATGGCAAATAATAGAAGCTCAGCAGCAAGAAATATTGTAAATACCTTGCAGTCCTGTTCTCAATTACAGAATTAGTTATGTAAATCTTGTATTAAGGGAGGAAGAGCCTTGATGTCTCTTAAATCACACTCTGTGTGTGAACGCATGCGCAGAATTCCTTCTTGTCTAGGAGAAAAAGATCTGTCCTCCTAACATTGCTGGCTCCACAGAGATTAGCATACTAAACAGTATTGCTCTGCATGACCTGAAATTGGCTTTCGAGTGCTAATTGGATCTATGAGCCTTGAGAGGAGGAGTGGGAAAACATTGGACTCTGGTTTTCCAGGTTGCAGACAGCAGTATGAATATGGTGGTGGTGTAGGTGCCCAAATGAAGTCCTCAGGGGGGCTCATGAGCTACGGGGGCATCAGTTGATAGAGCACAAGCTGTCTGCTTTGCATTCACTTGTGTCGTCTTCACCTGGCTGTACTTATCTTTCTGTTTTCATCTTTATGTAAAGAAACAGTGTGATGCAGTGAAATGAGCACTTAAGCTCGAAACCAGGAATGCCTGTGATCTATTCCTAACCGCTCCTGTTCTACTGCCTGAGTTTGGTCTTGTTGGTTAATCTGTCCATCTTCTGCAGCAACAGAGCTGGCAATAGCTGCAGTGCTGCACTTACCTGCATACGCTGATGAGACACAGGCACTTGCTCCCATGCCCTAACACCCATTCTGTGTGCATCTGTTGCTGGCATTTTTAATGTGGCCACTTGGAGATTATTTATGGTGAAGATAGGACCGTTAGGTAATTAAATTACAGATGAAAAGGATTACTCTACACTGAGATCCATCCTTCCATTGGCTCCTATGGCTGCAAATCAATTGTCAAGTGTGGAGCCAAGGTGGGCCAGTGCCATATGCTGCCTTGTTGAGTAGTTCCAGCAGCCTTGCTGCCTGCCCAGCCACTGCCGCTAGTCTCTCACAAGAACAGATGCGGAGTGAAGCTGCCTTTCAGGATCTCAACCAGAGAGTCTGAGAGCCCGATGTGTGTGTTGGGATGTTTGGCATTGTGGCTGCTGACTTCTGTAATCAGGCTCTGCTGCCATTTTTGCTGAAGCCTGTGTGATGTCTTTGCTCATCCAGTGGAATGTTTGCTGGGAAACTAGTCTCACGTACTGAGATTTTAAATGATCCCCCAAAACCAAATTTTGAGGGAAGAGGAGTTTAAGATTGATTAATATCTGGATTATGGAAGCATTTGGCTTTTAAAATCTCATCTTCTGATCCGCTTTAGACTTCATTTGACTTTAGACAGGTCTTTGGTGTGGATATATGGATGTAGTGTTGGGTTGAGCTGTGGTGGATGAGTGTCACCAAATTTAATAAGGAAAATCCACCACCACCTGGGAAAAAAACTCCTAAACCCACAATCACCACCAAAAATCCTCAAAGACTGTGCAAACTCCAGGATTTTATTTAAATGCATATTTTAGAACCCACAGATATTGCTACAGGTGCATCTTATAAACATGACAAAAAGGCTTTTCTGAGCTTTCCATCTTTCTCACCTCTGTGAGGTGCTGCGTCCTGGTTAAGATCACACTGGCTGACAAACATATTCGCTTTTATAGTGATCTTGTCTGGGTTATGGGTGTCTTGTCTTTTCTTGGATTTTCACAGTCAGTGTATGTTTTTAGTTAATATAGATTCAGATTAGAAAAGATCCATCTAGTCTGATTGTTTTCTCCAGCTAAATCCAAAGAAAATTCGGTTTAATCCTAGTGGTGTGCTGCATTCCATGTAGAGCAGAGAAAATGGCTGGTGTCTGCCCAGAGGAAACTGCAGTGTAGAGTGAGTGGTTTGGACTGCTCTGCTGTGCTCCAACTGCTTTGGGAAAGATTTCAGAGAAGAGATAAGTGTAAGCTAATGATGTTGCAGAACAGCAATTATTTTAATTCTGTATATTCCAGTTTGAGGACTTTAAAAAAAAATATTGGTAAAGGTATGCACTCCTCTTGAGTTGAGATTTATTATTTTTTAACTTGTGTCCTTCCTCCCCACTAAAGAAAATGTGAAGGTACTTTAGATACAGCATTTCTGCAAACATTTGCAGCCCTGCTTCCAACTGTGCTAGCTCTTCAGCTTTGAGTTGTGGGCTTACCTGCTTTGTCAACTGTTTTCCTTGCAATGTAACATATTGAACCTCTCCTCTGGCAACACAAATTGCTTCTGAGGCAGAACAACAGAAAATCACCTGTCTTGTGTGGCAGCCTAAATACCACTTCCACAGTCCCTGGACTTTTTGGGTCAGGTGTCACTAGGTAACCTAAACAGGCTGCTCTGGCAGAGTAGGGTAATAGTGGAGTTGTGCAAGACTTGGAGAAAAGTAAATTAAGGTTGTTAGCAGGGACAGGTATTTCAGGTGAGACCCAGGAAGCAGCAGCATGGGCCTTGCATTTTTTTTTGTTGGGGTGGGTTTTTTCCTCCTTTCCCATTTGCTCCTGGCTGCATTTTTTTGAGACTTTATCAAAAGTAGTTCTTTTAGATACGTTTTATCTTCAACTGTCAGTCAGTGGTACGGAAAGGAAACAGAGATCATGTATGATGTTGTTTGACATCCAGAGGAATCTAAAACACGATCTTTAGTGTTATCTCTGCCAGTTAGACATTTGTTCTGTTTGGACTAATGGTACCACAGTTCTCTGCCTGTTTGTCAAATTAGCCTTCTACTTTGCATGGCTGGGAAGGGTTTATCTGGCTTCTCCTCTCCCCTCTACCTGCTGTATGCTTGCTCTACCTTCCAGCAGTAGCATACCTCTCCCCATGACTGGGAAGCAGTGGTGCACAGTGGGGTCTGACTTGCCAGCAGCTGGTAAGTGTTTTAAACCCTAATAAGTACTGCGTGTGCAACCTGGCTTCTGCCTTAACAAGCTTCCACTGTAGTTCACTAGTCTCTTCCTTGTGTATTGTAGCAGGAATAATCCAGTTACAGCAAGAAGCACTTACTGCAAATTGCTGTGGCTCATTTCAGCTGCTAATTGAAATGGGTTGTGTGCTTGGGTGGGAGAGGTGCCAGTCAGCTGGTATTCGAAATGGTGGGGGTGAACAGTGCCTTATTCCAGATAGCCCAAGTGATAGCAAAAGCAACCATTGCAGTTGCATTGGCAGAGGCACATATTTGAGGATGGAGGCTTTCCTTCTTGAGATGCTTCTGTGACGTTTTTCCAAAATACACCTTTTTGGGCAGTGATCAGACAATCTGTTGCAATATCACAGAATCATAGAATGGCCTGGGTTGGAAGGGACCCCAAGAATCATAGAGTTCCAACCCCCTGCCACAGGCAGGGCCAGCAACCTCCAGGCCTGGATCTATGCAAGGTTCCCCGGGGCCCCATCCAACCTGGCCTTGAACACATCCAGGGACGGGGCATCCACCACCTCTCTGGGCAGCCTGTTCCAGAAATACAGTGCTTGTTACAGAAAGACAATATAGTGTATTTTATAGGGTGAAGTATTGTTCTGTTACTGTCTCTGACTATTCTTTTTTTAATAGCAAGGCCTTCCAACTGCCATTTCCAGATCTGAACTTGCAAATTACTATGTATTTATCCAGAGTAACATCATCCAGACTCTTGTGTTGGGCAGAAGGGATCAGGTCTGACTCACTGGGTGTTAATCTGGCCCACTGTGCTGGTGTGTTTTATATGTTAGAGAAAGAGTGATGGGGTTTTTTGTTAATGTGTTGGGTTTCTTAATTTTTTTTAAAGGGATGGGAAGAAACATGGAAAAATCTGTTTAGTTGTTCTGCTGAGCACAGGTGGTTTTCTCCCTAGGCTCTAACTATGAACAGCCGTGGGAGACAAGTTTATCAGAGAGCTTTTCTTCACTGATGACAGCTAGAGTTGAGGCAACTAGCCATACAAGGTAGCAAATACCCAACAGTTATGCAGAAAGACTCACGGAAATGGAGAGATGCACTATAGACTAGCTTAACTGCTTGACTAATTTGGTAGCCTTCTATGATGGAGTGACTGTGTTGGTGGATAAGGGGAAGAACAACTGATATAATCCACCTGGACTTCTGTAAGTCATTTGACAGTCTCATACAAAATCCTTGTCCATAAATTGGAGAAATAGGGTTTGTGAATGGACTATTCAGTGGATAAGGAGTTGGTTGCATGGCTGCATCTAAAGAGTGGCAGTCAACAGCTTGGTGTCCAAATGAGATTGATGTCCTTCCAGATTATGTGTTAAGGCTGGTACTGTTCAATATCTTCATTAATGACATGGTGGGACCAAGTGCACCCTCAGCAAGTTTGTGGATGGCACCAGGCTGAGTGGTGCAGTTGATTTGCTAGAAGGATGGGACACAATCCAAAAGAATACTGACAGGCTTGAGGAGTGGACCCATGTGAACCTCATTAAGTTCAACATGTCCAAGTTCAAGGTCGTACACCTGAGTCAGGGCAATCCCCAATATCAGTAAAGGCTGGGGGGAATTGATTTAGAGCAGCCATGCAGAGAAGAACTGGGGATAGTGGTGGATGAAAAGTTGGACATGAGCTAGGAATGTGTGCTTGCAGTCCAGAAAGCCATACCTTAGGCTGTATCAAAAGCAGTATGGCCAGCAGGTTGAGGGTGGTGATTCTGCCCCTCTACTCCGTTTTCCTGAGACCCCACCTGGAGCTCTGCATCCAGTCCTGGGGTCCCCAGTACAAAAAAGATACAGGCCTGTTAGAGCAGGTTCAGAGAAGCGCTGGAATACTTCCTCTTGGACAGAGGCCGAGAGAGCTGGAGTTGTTCAGCCTAGAGAATCTCTTCTCTGAAGCAACTACACTGCGGCCTTAAAATATTTAGAGGGGACTTCTAAGACAGAGAGGCTTTTTACCAAAGCCTATAGTGTCCAACAAGAAGTTTTAAACTGAAAGAGGGTAGTTTAAATTGGACATAAGGAAGACACTCTTTAGACTAGGGTGGTGAGGCCCTGGCACGGGCTGCCCAGAGCAGCTGTGGCTGCCCCATCCCTGGCAGTGTTCAAGGCCGCGTTGGATGGGGCTTTGGGCAACCTGGTCTGGTGGAGGGTGTCCCTGCCCATGGCAAGGGGCTGGAACTTATGTGATCTTTAAAGATCCCTTCCAACCTAAACTATTCAGTGTTTGAGCTGTGTCCTTGTGAAAGCCTTGTGGCTTGCTTAGAAGTGTTTTTTCTTGGGCTGACGGGTGAGGGGGATGAATGGGGAAGACAGCAGGTTGTTACTGTGCTGCAAAATAGGTTATTTTAATCCTTTCATGTGAATCTTAATCCACATGGTATAGATGGAGTCCAACTGGGAAGGTACTTGCATTTTCACCCAGTGCTGGAGATGTGGCTTTTCTGAGGTACCTCAGATGGCATGGAGATTAGAGCAATCCGGCAGCCTTGCAGTTTGATAGCATTTCTGAGGCCTCACTTAAGATGCAGTATGCGTTTCTTCATCCTGATAGAGATAATGGGTTTTAAGCAATTACACCCAGGCTAATTCCTTTTGATAAGAGCTCTACATTATCTAAAAAAAGAATCCTAGCCGCCTGGGAAAGAACAATGTAAATGTCTCTCTCATGGACTCTTTCATTTGCTCTTCTCTGATATCTTCAGATGATATGCTGCAGATCTTTCAAGCCATAAAAATCTATCAGGTTTTCTTCTCTTTCCAGTAGAGAGTATTGCAGTCAGGGAGGTGTAATAGTGCTGTTGGCCTGTGAGGTATGGAGGGAGCCCTGCGTACTTCAGATGATTCTGGGCTACTGTAGTGATTACAGCTTTGACATAAGGAAACAAATTGGGTGTCTCTCTTAATGGAGTCCCTTGTTCCCTCGCTGTGCAACTTGTCTGGTTGTAAGGTATGGGGTTGCTTCTCCTGACTGGGGGATCTAATTTTTGTAATTTGGGAGGGTAGCAAGAGCTTACCACTTCATTTAACAAGGATCCCAGCTCCTGCTGTGTGTTTGTCTGCACTGGGGAGAGCAGTACAGTATTGTGTGTTAAGCAGGGATGGTAAGAGATCTCACTTATTCAGAGTTTTTTCTTTTCAAGACCACTGAAGCATGTCAATAGTTATCTGCATTTCTGGTACTTAGTGATTAGGAAGAATAATAGGAATTTCTGTCAGTTTTCCTCTCAGACATACACAGTGTAGGATAGAAAATGTAATGAACTGTATTTAAAAAGGGGGAATCCCAAAGCAACGCGCTGCTTGTGTTAATGTGCCACTTCTAGGAAAATCATGTTATATATTTAAAAAACCCCTGTGTAACAGTATTGAATGGTTTTCAGATGCTGTAGGCGTATTTGTTCGAACTTGTTCTTTCTCTCCCAGATAGTCAGAGATGACATTCTTGATGTGTAGCTGCTTGATGATAATTGCACCTGGGAGGAGAGGCAAGGGTTGAAAAGGGGAAGATTGGAGATAAGGATTATAGTCTCCCATGTTGCTATGGTTTGGTTCTCCTTCCCTAGAGAAGAGCCTGTGAATGTGTGGCACGCTGTCTATCCTGTCACCTGCCTGCTCACTAGAGTCGCTGAATTCCTCCCAGCTGGAGCCTGATCAGTTCTCTTTCAAAATGGAGGAAGAGAATTTGTGTGGGACAAACCACAAAAATGACAATTCTTTCCCCCTCTCGCCACCCCATCTTGTAAAATGTCTCCATGCATCATAAACACTGTAGTTGAGTAGTGCAGTACAGAAGTGGGAGACTTTGGATTTTGCTAGGAATAGGAGGCAAAATGCACAGCTGCAGTGGTGAGGAATCCATTGCTTTTTTCTCTGGTGTGGCACAAGGAGGGTTGTCCCTACTCGGCCCCCTCACTTGCACAGTGCTGCAGTGAAGTGATGCCTAGATTGAAAATAAACACCGGAGCTCAGGGAGGGAAAATCCTTACCACCATTTGCAAAGCTGGCTGCACTATGTTTTTTCCCCTGTCATAAACTGTTGTGAATTTGAAAGGGCCGCTGTATTTCCTTCCCAGACATGGTAATGTTTAGTTGGCAAGTGAAACAACCTTTTGTTCAGAAAGCTCTTCTGAGATGAAAGGCATCAGCGAAGTTGTCGCTGTGTCTCCTGTGACTGTCTTGCTTGAGGAGCTGGACTGTGTGTTCTAAGTCTTCCTCATGCGGAGGCTCGAGCGCTTAGTCTGAGCCAATTTACTACTCCTTCAGCTCTTACTTTTTTGGCTTTAATTGGCTTCCTACTGCATGTCACATTGCATTTTCCTTTGGCTGGCAGATGTAGAGTCGACCTCCTTCTCTGGGCTGCTGAGGGAACATGTTTTCTTATTAGATAGAGCTGCCTAGTGCAGGCTGGAAGAAGCACCTTGTGCAAGAGTGCTGAAGCAGAAGTGTGTTCATTGCAACAGTAATATGTTCTCAGCCCTGTTGGTGGCTCTACAGATTACTTCTCATCTTGTTCTTTCATAAATCATATGCAGATGTAAAACCTGTGTGAAAATGAAGTTCCTAGGAGACCTTCTTCATCTATAGCAATGTCCCTAAAGCAAGAGGAAATCCTCATCGTCTCTTTCCTCAGAGTTGTGTAGCTTGTTGAGTTTAAAACAATCACCTGTTCTGTAGATCCTGCACAGTTTTGCTGCCTTGTTTTCTTGGTTATCCTAAAGCTGTCAGTTTGCTTTTTAATGTACTCTGACTTCACAACCTATCTATTCAGTCATCTTTTTCCCCTTGTTCTCCTCTCCAAAAGGATTTCATTTCATGACAGCAATGAGATGGTGCATCTAGGTTATGGGACAAATAAATGTAAGTACTTCGTGGACCATTGCTAAGGAACAAACACTAGCTCAGTGCTGCCTAAGCAATGTCTGGGCTATCTTGTCTCTGTGTTATTAATATGGCAGGCCCCAGTTTATTATTCTGCCTTGAGCCATGCTTTGCCCATGTTCCTGGTGGAGTATTTAATGCATTCCCTTGGGAGAATCCTCTAATCAAGTGCTTGACAAGCAACGCTGAAGACACTGTGGTTGCCCTACTTTTTGGATGTTTCTAGCAAAAGCACCAATGTTGCTGTCTCATAAGTCCAAGGACCAAGCCCCATCCCTTGTGTTTGTGTGCTGATGCTCTTAGGGAAGTTCCATTAACTTTTCTTTTGGGAAACAGTTCATTGCAAATTCATCTGGTGGTCTGCTAACTCTATAAAATTAAAGTTTTGTATTTAAGCAATTAATCTTGTGCTCAGGCATGTTTGATGCAAAGCCAGTTACTGAGTTCCTGCTAAATATGCATCTTTGGCATTAGTGATACTGAAAAATACTGAATTGTTTAACTTGTTACGCTGTTTTCTGTCACTAGTGTATATGCAGTTCTGTCCTGCTCTGTTTGTTTCTACAATTAAATGGGATTCAAGTGAATTCATTAAGAAGATGTCACTTTTTATTAAAAGTGAAATATATTAGGTGTCATGAAAAATAAATGTTTCCAGCAAATTTAGAGTTTGAAGCTCTTGTATCATGAAAGCTGAACTTTGATTGCTTTGGGAAGAGGGAGGGTGTGTGCATGAGTTACACAGGGCACTTGAAGACTAAAATATTTGTAGAAGTTACTAATTTATCTGCCAGAGTAAAATGGAGCTCACTTCTTGCCAAGAACAAGGTCTGTAGCTCTGTGCCTTCTATTGCTATGTGAAAGGTTAATCCCTAATGCACAGCAAAGAACATAACACCTTGTTTAGTACCTAGGGATACTCTTGCTGTTGACTGCTGCAAGGACAAAAGGTGGAACCCTGAATTCACAGCTTGCTAGATACTGAGTCTTCTGGGTCCCCTAGAAAACTCACTGTTGGAGCATCTGCCCTGTGCATGTTCCTCCTTAACTGTGGGCAGGGCACAGCAGATGCTCTGCAGTAAGTTCTCATTCTCTTACCTTGTGATACCATCTCTGTGTACTCCCTCCTGCCTTAGGAGAATGCTAGTTTGTCTTAGCAGTAACAAATGCTATTGCTTGTAAAACACAACGTTATACCTGTTACAGGCTGCCCTTCTCTCCTGCAGCCTGTTCCACCACCCTCCCTCCCAACCTTTTGTTAAACTGGAATTGCTTGTGGGAGTGTGCTGTGAGGAGGGGGTCAGTTACTGCTTTACAGCAATAGGGTATAGGCTTGGAACAGATCCTGTTGAGGAGTGCCTGTCTTTTCCTTTAGCTGCCTTCTCTTATGAAACTGCTAATCACCTCCTACCTTCGTTTAGTGTCAAAGGGTCTTTACTGATCTTGGAAGACAAGAAACTGAGCTGTCAGCGCTAATCTGAAACGCCAATGTGTAGCCCTTGCCACATTAGTCGTGCCTTTGTCACCTCTAGATTGGATTAGTGCAGTGCACGGTATGTGGGTCTGCAGCTGAAAACGCGTGTGGAGCAGCCTTGTCCGCTTGTTTTAGTGTCTCGGGAGAGCATTTTCTAGAGAGACGTCAGCGTTTGAGGAGCTCCCTCAGTCAGGATCCTGAGCTGACTTCTCAGAACGGTCTGCTGGGAGCTGGTTTGGCTGCCAGGCAGTGTTTTAAAGCTTACCTGCTGCTGTTGGTGCTTTCTGTAAGAGGATAAGTTGAAGGATTGAATGGGGCTGCAATTTAAGACCCAGTGAGGAAGTGTATCGGAGCCCTGCAGCTTGCTGTGTTTTTTTTTCTGGGTTATTTTTCCTGTATCAGTGACTTTACTGTATGGTATTTGTGCTTAGAGAGATGTCCTTAAAGACATCTGCTTGTGAAACAGTGCATTGGCAGAGGAGACTTTTCTCTCCAATTCACATTTGAATGGTGCAGAGAAGTCCAGCTTTCTTATTAGGACTAGCCGATCACTTGATCAGGTGCCTAATGACTGTCTCCTTGGAGGGATATAAGGGGTAAGAGATTAACCCCAGTCTGCATTACAAGTAAGTTTAATGAAATACTTATGTTGAATACAGAAGGTCATGGCAATGAGGAAATTGGACTATTATGACTGAGCTTGTACATGTGAACAGCCTGCAAAGTGACAAGCATGCCAGGAGTTACGAACTGGGGAGGTAAAGATGGTGTCAGGCCTTGGTTCAGCTGTTTCCTTAATTGTGACTGGAGTCAACAATGTAATGGGCTGGTTAGATCAGTTGGTTAGAGCCTGGTGCTAGTAATGCCAAGGTTGTGGGTTCGATTCCTGTATGGGTTACAGCTTTTAGCTGTGAGGCCTGTCAGTCAACCTCAGTCCTGGGCAAGATGATGGAGATGGCCATAATGGACAAGGGGAAGGTTGTGGATGTGGTCTACCTGGACTTCAGTAAAGCCTTTGACACGGTTTCTCACAGCATTCTGATTGAGAAAGTGGCTGCCACTGGCCTGGACAGGTGCAGCCTCTGCTGGGTTAAAAACTGGCTGGATGGCCAGGCCCAAAGGGTGGTGGTAAGTGGAACAAAATCTGGAGGCCAGTCACGAGTGGTGTCCCTCAGGGCTCAGTCCTGGGGCCAGTTTTGCTCAACATCTTTATCAATGACCTCGATGAAGGGATCGAATGCTCCCGCAGTAAGTTTGCAGACAACACTAAACTAGGAGGAAGTGTTGAACTACCTGAGGGTAGGGAGGGATCTGAACAGACTGAACCAATGGGATGACGTTCAAGGCCAAGTGTAGAGTGCTGCATGTGGGACATAACAACCCCATGCAGTGCTACAGGCTTGGAGAAGACCTGCTGGAGAGCTGCCTGGCGGAGAAGGATCTGGGGGTGTTGGTTGACTGCTGACTGAACATGAGCCAGCAGTGTGCCCAGGCGGCCAGGAAGGCCAATGGCATCCTGACCTGTATCAAAAATAGTGTGGCCAGTAGGTCTAGGGAAGTGATTGTGCCCCTATACTTGGCATTGGTGAGGCTGCACCTCGAGTGTTGTGGCCCTTCACCATAAGAAGGACATTGAGGTCCTGGAGCGAGTCCAGAGAAGGGCATCCAGGATGGTGAAGGGGCTGGAGGGCAAATCCAATGAGGAGTGGTTGAGGGAGCTGGGGATGTTTAGTCTGGAGAAGAGGAGGCTGAGGGGAGACCTTATCACCACCTACAACTACCTGAAGGGAGGTTGTAGAGAGGTGGGCGATGGTTTCTTCAGCCAGATGACAGGAGATAGGACAAGGGAAAATGGCACAAAGCTGTGCCAGGGCAGGGTCAGATTGGACATAAGAAAAAAAAAAAAAAATTACTGAAAGAGTTGTCAGGGCCTGTAACAGGTTGCCCAGGGAGGGGGTTGAGTCACCTTCCCTGGATGTGTTTTGAAAAAGGGTGGATGAGGTACTTAAGGATATGGTTTAGCTTAGGATGGGATTGGTTGGACTTGGTTATCTGTCTTTTCCAACCTTGTCATTCTGTGATTTTTTTTCCATATGTAGTTACGCTCAGTGTGTACAACTCCTTGTGTAGTGTTTATATGACCACAGAAATCTTGATTTTTTTTTTTCTAAAAGTGTTTTTTAATTTTATTTTTAACACATCCTTTTCCATGTCGCTCTGGAGTGGACAAGCTGGTCTTTGTAACAGGTTCCCCAGTGGGTGGTTGCTCTCCATGAGACTAACTTCTTTGGCCACACCTGGATGCTTATTGGTATGATGGTTCTGAACCACAAGTGGGGTCTTAACCTACAGCAAGATGACATACCGAGTGATAGAAGGTGAAGGCTCAGAAATTGTGTTGGTGTTCATGTCACTAGCAGGTGACTTTCCCAATGTAGCTGGTAAATTAGCGTCATTGTGAATTGATGGACTTTGTTGTTTGTTTGTTTAAATTTTGCTTTGCCTCTATGGTAACCTTTTGGGCCTGCTGCTTCTGAGGTTATTACGGCAAACTACTTAGTTTTAGCAAGACTTGTCCTCTAGTGTTCTGGCTTCTCTTGTTCTACCTGGCTGCTAAAATATTTTGCTACAGATATGGAGCTGGTGTGATGCAGTCAGCTGTTCATGTTTAAAGACTGAAAAGAGATTTAAGATTTTTCTGGTTGGTGCTATGAAAAGTTTGTGCCTTTGGGAAGTAAGAACCTGCCAAAATCCACGTGCAGCTGCTGGGGTTATTCTTTGGGCTGTGGAGCCAAATCAACCAGAAAAGTCTCCTGCTGCATCTTTGCCAGGTCCTCTGGCTAGTTTAAGTGGCTCACACTTTTGCCTGCAGCATAGCATACTGCTCTGCCAGGCTTCTGCAGAGAACTGCTGCTGCTGTTCTGTCTTTCTAGTGGCAGTCCCAGAAACACTGGGTGTTCCTCAGCTCTGGAGGAGCCTGCTCCACTCATGCTCACGTGTTTTGGGACTTCCACAGAAGAGGCGATGCGTGCTAGAAACATGTGTTTGCAGAAATCTGCTAAGCAAACTTTGTTGAAAGCAGTTCTTCCTTTCAAATCAGATAGGAAGGCAAGGAAGCTCACCTGTGTTAGAGAAGCCCTGACTTTTCAGGGCAGAAGTGACTACAGTCATTTTGGAGAATGTCAACTCACCATTCCTATTGCCCTTGAGCTAGGGGAGAGTGAGTTTCCTATTTCAAACTCTCTACTGATGTCAGCAGAAGACTTACAGAAATGCCTGATTAAATTGTGCCCTCGCTGTAGTAATGAAAGCCACTTATTAGTGTTGTTTAAGTGCATTATATTGCACTTAGCTTATAGTAGAGAAACTGCTACCCACTGGATCCATGGCTGGTTCTCCCCTTTTTTCTCCTTACAATTTTTTCTCCCTCAGTAGTTCATTATCTAATGTGTTACCAAATAAGGAATGAAACAAAGGTTGCCCATGCTAAAAATGGCGTGTTTAGGGGCTTCTGCTCCATTGAGATGAAATGTTAGTAAGAAATATCATTCTTACTAGCTCTAGCTTTCTGCAGAGTGGGGTGCCCAACTTTTATTCTTTCTTTTCCACCCCCTCCCCGTCCCTGAATCCCTATGTTAACCGTGTGTTCTCTCTCTCTCTATCCTCCTGCGTAGCATTCTGCAGAGGGCGTATTGTGAGGGTGCCCAAAGGGCCTCTTATTCGAGTCCTGGGCACGGAGGTGGTGATCCCTTGCAGCGTCAGTGACTACGATGGACCCAGCGAACAGAACTTTGACTGGGAGTTTTCCCGGGAGACTGACTTTGTGCGGATAGTGAGTACCTGGGACTCGACCTTCACCTCTGAGGAGTACCAAAAACGTGTGGGCCACGGGGATATCAAACTGAGACGGAGCAGCAACGATGCTGTGGAACTTGTGATTAGAAATATCCAGCCAACTGACCAAGGGAGATACAAATGCTCCACGCCCAGCACTGATGCCACCGTTCAGGGAAATTATGATGCAGAGGTCCAAGTGAAAGGTATTTCTGAAGAGTGAGGTGTGCTCTAAATTTGTTTTTTATATTGGTTATAGATGTACCTTTAAAACTGTTCCATTTCTGTTACTTATGAGCATTGTGTTTTGGGTGGGTTTTTTCTTTTCCCTGTTCCTGTTTAATTCTCCTAAAGCCAAAATTGAAATTTGGGAAGTATGATAGCAAAGGCAAGTGAGGTGAAGAAGTGAAGAGAGGCTGTTTATGATAAAAACACAATTTTCCTTTTTTCTGTCTAGTAAATATGTAAACAAAAATGGGAAAACTAAGCAGTGGGTTTTCTGAAGATGTCTGCAAATGTTTAATGTCCCTAAGCCTCTGGGTAGAGAGACTAACTTCAGGTAAAAAACACAGCCTGAATTCTCTCTTACTTAGTGTCATTTAGGGATTTTTCTATGTGAAAGAGGTAATCTTCCTTTTTGCCTTTAGCCTGTTGATACGCAGTCATGCCTTAGCTTTGCGCTCTCATTTAGGGCTCCCAGTAATTACTTGGGAGACTATTCTTTTTTTTCAAGTATCTTTTACTCCCATGAAAATCAAAATGGTTCCAGATGCTAGTAGTCAGAATGATGATGTTTGGATGAGAAACTAAAGCGAAGGGAAGGATAAAAGAATTGGAATGCTTGTCTTGGCTTGTTTGAAGTGGAGCACTTCCTTTAATGGATTTTCAGCTGAATTTGCTTGTTCCTGCAATATATATTGCGTGGAGGAAGGAACGGCTGGCCAGGTGTTGCTCTGTGGTAGTCGTACTGCCTCATATCTGTCGGTTGGTGTTGGTGTTCTGTTCTTGCTTCTGTTTTATGATGCTTGGGTCTTTTTTTTATAGTGATTGCTGACGGCTTATCGCTGAGTGGTTCAAAAGCACGTTCCTCGATGTCTCTCAGGCTGTCTGAGGGCGACTCCTTCAAGCTGCGCTGCTCAGCGGTCACCACCTCACCAGAGCACACTCACCTGCATGTGACCTGGCAGATCAAAAGTGGGTCAGCGTGGCGGGACATCCTATCTTTGACTCACGAGGGCAAATTCCAGCCGGGTCCTGGCTATGAAGAGCGCTACCGTAATGGCGATATCCGCTTGGACACAGGAGCGAATGACACGTACCAGTTGTCTGTATCCCAGGCCTCACCCGTGGATGGGGGTGCCTACCGGTGTCTTGTGAGCGAGTGGGTGAGAGGGGCAGATAGCTCGTGGCAGAAAATTCAGGAGAAGAATGTGGAGATTGCAAGCGTGGCAATCCAACGGACTGGTGAGTGCAAACTGATGGGCTGGGGTCACAGCTCGTAGCTACAGCAGTGCTGTATCCAGACTCTTGATATTTTTGAGAACAGAAATTGGGTAAGCTGAACTAAATGACGATACGTTCCAGGAGAACCTAGAGTGCTGTTTGGATAGCTGGCCTGCTTCCATCTGGGTTGATAGAAAATGGTTGGCCTAATTTGTCTAGTTTTTGTTTTGGGGAGGAGGGGGATGACATAGAAGGATTGATTGGAACCTCTTAGATGCCTAGACCTAGACTTTTATCTCATCCTTAGTCCACTTCAAACTGCTTCTGGGGTTTATATTTCTTCAATAAACACTTTATTTAACCCCTGAGCACCCCAAACCTTCCTTCTGTTCTCTCATTAATGTAGGGTTGTCCCATAGCACTAAATAGCTGCACTCGTCTTGTAAAAGTGAGTTGTGATTCAGTGATAGATGTGAAGTTTCTCAGTATGCTGTTTATTAAAATAGAAAGAAAGATCAAGAGAAAGGAGGAAAGCAGCAATAATTTAACAAGACAAATTATCCAGTGATGTTCTGTCACTGATACAGGATCTTGGTCTGTTTGCTCCACAGTGTTGGCAGGGGCCTAGGACAATAATGGTTCTGTTAAACACATCATTGCATGCTTGAATAAGGAGACAAAAACACATACAGAGCTTTGCTGACGATAACCAAATATCCCTGCCCACATACACTTCAGGAGTAGATGCACTAAGCACTTAATTGCATTAGGATTACCACTGCTAGTTGGAGGAGGGAAAGCGGGGAGTGATGCACCTTCTCACTCAATGGGTGGAAAAACAGGCAATGATGGTCCCTCGGAAATGTGAGATTATGATGATACTTTAGAAGTGTTCAGACAAAAAGGATATCTCTTCATTTTTGTAATCCTTTAATCACTACAGGGAGAACCCAGAACTGCTGGGGTTTTTTTGGCTAGATCACTTAGATGCTGGTACTACTTAGCCTGTGCTATTTGACAAGATCAATCAGCCCCCTCTTTTTCAGTATGTCTGTTACACAGTAAAGCTTGCAGGTGATCTCCACTGAGGCAGGGCTTGCTTAATTAAGAGCTGTAATTCTTGATTTTGTTGTACTTTTGGAGAGTTTGGTTTAAGTTGATGGGGTTTAATCACTGGCTGAAAACAGGGTAATATAGTAGTAGCACAATTTTTTTAATGTAGCTTGAGTGTCTGGGTATGTTTTGGGGAGTGTTAAGAGGTTTTTTGCCTTTGTTTTTTAGCACAGTCATTAGCAGCACCTGCACTGTCATGAATGTGAAGGCTTTTTAGTTCTGCTAAATGAGATAAGTTATTCTCCAGTAAGATGATGTGGAACTTTTTACTCATATATCCCATAGTCAGACTTAAAGAACATCTTGTGTTGATATGCTAAACCTCTGCACTTTGCATGCCAAAATGGACTTGAATTGTAGATGGTATGCCTGGTTACTGCAGTTTCCTCATTCTCACCTGCTGTAAACTGTGGGGTTAAACTCATAGAAAGAAAATTTAAACAAACATTTGTCTAGGTTTTAAAGATGTATCAATTATCTAATTTTAAGTCATGCACAGGTTACTTGCATAACTGTGGAGTTGGGTTTTTTTCTGTTGTTGTTCTTCTATCTACTTGCCCATCGCTCTCATCTCCTAAAATAATGACATCTTTGGGCCCAACTTTGTTCCTGAATGCCTCTTTTTTTAATAGAGCCTTGCACAAGAGGTGCATAGCTCTGAGTCCTTCATATGTGTCTGTAACCAAAAAGGGAGCATTGAGAATAAACACATGGTAAGCTCTGTATGCATGTACTTACTGCCAGATTCTGAATGCTTGTCACTATTTCATGAAGACAGAAATGTTCCTTGGAGAAATGCTGCTCTTAACCTTGCAAATGAGTCTCGTCTTATGTTCTGGTATTAGCCTGTTAAATTACCCAGGCTTGCTTCCTGATGCCAATCTGATGATAAGACAATGAGGGAAGCTCGGATGAGATACCCATCATACAGTCGACTCTGCTTTACCACTTGAGTGGGGCTTGCCACCCTCTGTTCAGTTTGGCTGCTCTGTGCTATCAGGTGGTGAGCAGTGAGATGAGTATTGCTTGTTTTGTCAGCAATAGTTCTGGCTGCTCAGTTTGGCTCTGGCTGCTACATGTCTCGCTCCTGATGATAATCCTAGAAAGCTTTTACAGATGGGTACCTATTGTGTAGTGGATTATGGTTTTACACAGAAGTCTCTAGTCTGTACCAGAGACATAGCTGCCTGCTTAAGGTAGGAGTCCATATTCTTGCTCATGGTCTTGGTTGTAGATCTGCTGAGAAGAGCCACTGTAGCAGACCTGTCTGTGGCCTCAGCGAGAGCAGCTGTGTTACTGTGGGAACGGTGCTGTGCTGCATTGTGCCTCTAATCTTTAGGCAGTGTAGAAGGAGGGAATGAGCAAGTGAGGTGGTGGCCAGGTAACTTGGGGAATGATTTGTGCTGAGGTTTACAAACAATGCACAGAGCACTCCCTGTTCACCTCACACCAGTAACTAAGGCCAGCTTTTGTACTCCTGTTCTTGATACTGTCACCTTATGGCTTTCTAAGAAAGCTGTGGCCAGCCTGGTAACCTAGAGAATGTAGAAGCTCCCATTTGAATGCTGACTATGACCATACATGCTATGTGTATTATTCAATGGCCAGTGGAGGAGTTAAAATGTGTTTTAAATGGCTATTGGCATTTAAAGTCCCTAGAGTGTGCTGGTCAGGGCAGTAATAGAGCAGTCAGCAGCATAAGGAATTATTGCTGCCTATCATTTCATGTTTCTGGAACACACCTGAGGTCAGCCAGGATGGTCAGTCCAGGACTCCAACATGGCCATGGCTGCTCCTCCTTCTGTTTAGAGGAGCTTAAAACCATTTCAGCAGAAACCCAAGTTGAGCTCTAATGTAGTTTCTAGTGATTTCAGCAGATACATTCTCTTCTTAGGGATAGTCCCAAAACACCTTGTCCTTCCTCTGAGAATGGAAAACCCTGCATGAGTTTTCCTGCCGTGTGAAGGTGATGTGTAGTTAGTGACTGGGACAAAGCCTCCATGGACCAGTTGCTGTTGAGTTACAGAAGCCTTGTTCTCCTTACCTTTCTCCCGCTGCCCTCATCATGCATCCCTGGCTTGACTGCATACTTCCTTGTAATAGGTCATGCAGCTTAATATTCAAAAGGGACTTGAAGGTTGGGCTACTTACAGTGAACTCTTTTTTTCTTTTTCTTTCCCCCCCTTTTTTTTTTAAATTTTTTTTTTGGTTTACATTTTTGTCTTTTCATTTCTAAGCTCTAGATGTGGTCATCTCAACAAGCAACGTGTCTGTGACTGAAAGGGACTCCTTGGATCTTACATGCAACATTACCACAGATAGGAGTGGTGTCTTCCAAACAGAGGTGATGTGGTATTTTTCTGCGACGCCTGACGATACCCTGTCAGATGCTCAGGTTTTGCTGAGCATGGACCGCGACTCTATTGTCAGTGATTCAGTTCTCGTCAGCCTGAGCCATGTCGATAGGAACTCCTATCGCCTGTTGGTGCGTGACGTGGATGTGGAAGATTCTGGCTACTACTTCTGCCAAGCAGGTGTCTGGGTGCCCCTGCACAACGGGAGCTGGCATAAGGTGGTGGAGAGGACATCGGCACCAGTCAGCGTGGTGGTGACAGCGTTAGGTGAGTGATTCTGCTTTCAGACCTCATGGCTAACGTACCACTCTTTCCTTTGGTTCTGTCAGGAGAGACAGAGGACCTCACAGAATCTCTTCTGCACAGATTTCTCTCTCATCTGCTTCTGTCATTTGTATGTTCAGGTATCTGTTTCTCACATATAAAGATACTGATCTATCCTGTGGAGTTCTGGGCCTGTATCTTATTGGGGTTTAGGTTCTCTTGCCACATGTCCCACCCATGCTCCGCTTTCTGGTGTCACTGAACAGTCTGCAATTGGGAGAAAGAACTTAACTCCTGGAAAACACAACAGGCTTTTGAAACTGCACGTTTGTCATGCTGGCCTCTTTCACCTCCCTTGTGCCATTAGCGGGGCTCTGATCAAGCAACAGGCATTCTGTTTGAGCTCTTGAACACAGTGATACCAGATACTTCCCCTGATTTTTGAGTCATGTACCATAAAAATTACTTATAATGGAAACTTAAAAATCAACTCTAATAGCTTTCAAAGTTGTTGGGTTTTTGATTTGTTGTTTCAATCACTAGAGACAGCCCACATCCTACCAATGGATTTAGAATGGAACATGACTTTATATCGCATTATTCTTCTCTGTCAACATAAAAGTCCATTTTATGAGACCATGCCACATAGCTGTTAAGTGTGAGTGAGTGCAAGAGACCTGGCTTGTGACTAATGATTAGCGTAGTAGCCACTAAAACAGATTTTCCTGGAGTACTTAACAACCCACTCTGTGTGGGGCGTTTTTCATCATTCAGTCCTAGAAAAGAGTAGATTTTTAGCCTTTTGGACAAGCAAAGTATTATTTGTGCACTTGAAGTTTTGACTTCTGTGTTACTTTAGCATTTCTGCAGAAAGTTTTTTTGAATACATCAGTGTGTGTGTGGTGGAAATCTACTTAAACAGAAATGTGATGATCTTTAGTCTCCCCTTCCTTTATCCCCTGTTTGTTCTTGCAGCTCTAATACCATCAATGCCCACACTTTTTTGCAAGGGACAGGTTAGAAGCATCTGTGTTTAATAGTTGTTCATTTCAGACTTGTTGACTGAATGAGGAACAGAAGCTGTAGATAAGAGGTTCAACGGGCTTATCAGATCTACCTGACCTACAAGAGCAGGATGACAGTATCTTTCCTTACACCCTCTTCCCAAGACAAAGCTGTTTTGGAGATCCACTGTCTCCTATGCATGTTGCAGATTGTAAAGCTTTTGCTTTGCATTATCCCAGCTGAACTCTTTTAAGCTTTGGAGATCTCTCTTTATGTAAATGTCCTCAGAAGTAAAGTTATTTGGAAGAAACACTAAACATGAAACTCCAGCAAAACCTATAAAGCCTGTCATTTTAGGGATAGGTCTAGATATGTCAGCCTACCCATCCCAAATCCTAATCCTGGGGAGGGAGTAACTTCAGTTTAGGAGCAATGAAACTCTGGATGGTGTTGCAGGATGCTGTAGGTAAGACATCTGTCCACACCTGCTAAAATTCACGAAGTATCAGTTGTGTTGGAAGCATGAATGAATGTAGATGTGAACTGGGGGGCCATTGGCAGAGTGGTAGTACATGATGTTTGTTCCCAGCTTTGGATGTAAACATCTGGGCCTGAACGCTCTCAATGTACCTGATTGGAGCCTCTTGTCATCAGAAGCTGGTGGTACTGTCCAGTTACAAAGGCAGAGCTCCTCCAACATAAAAGTACTGAATGAGCATATAGAGAGCCTGGTTTTCAGAAGTAAATAGCTGTGTCACAGGGTTAAACCCCAGTGAGAATGACTTTAAATTTTGTGTTTCAGCATTGTACAGAGCAGCTGAGCCGTGGCCGTCTCCAAGTGTACTTGTAATGTGTGCTTGAAGTGTGTGAGTGATGAATGTCTTTGTTTCCTGTCCTCGTTCAGCCATTCAGATGGCACGCTGAACTTGTGAGTGATCCTTCCTCCCCCTGCTTGTGTGCATGCACGCACACGTGTGCATGTGTGCACAGAGGCACTACAGCCTTATGTACTCCTGTAGTGCTCGTGCCTCTAGGACTTTTCTTTAGCCTTTTCTGTTCCAATCTGGCATTATTTGGCAACAAGAAAGAATAATCTGCTCTTCAGCAGATGCTTGGTTGCTAGGGCAAGGGAAAGTACAACAAATTTTTAGCATTTGAGGTTTTCAGCTGCATCTAGAATTCACCAGCTCCTCCTCCTTAATGGAAGTTAAGAGCTGCTGGAGTATTAAGTCATTGAACTGTCAGTGAGGCTGTTCTTTGACAGCTGACAGAGTGGAGGAATGAGGTTTATCCAGCCAGCCTTTTATTCTTTCTAAATCCTCTGTCTGAGTGTCTGTCAGGGTGAAGCGCCTATCTGGAGTGGTGCTGTCAAAGCCAAAACTCTTCTTAGCAGTCCTTCCCCTGCCCACAGATAAAACAAACCTGAAGTGATTTTCTAAGCACTTGAGTTTCTTGCAGCTTTCTCCTTTTTGTGGTGCTGTCTAGGGAAAGAGTGTCTGCTTTCACAGTCTTTGTTGCTATGAAAATATTAATTGGTCTTGGATGCCTTCTTTTGGGAGGGGGAGAAGGGACAGAGGGGGCAAAGGGGAATAAAAATAATTGCAGAGCATGAGCAGTACATCCTGGAGAAGGCTAGTTTTTCGTGAATGGGACAGGAATGGGAGTGTAGTTGTAGGATCTATCAGGACTTAGACCAAAAATGGATTTCGGCCACAATTAATAATCTATACCTTGACTGCAGCAGAGAGATTCTGTGCATTTTCCTTTTATTTTGCCTTCTACTGAAAATGTACTGAAGTCTGCACTTTTGTTCACTGGTAGTAGGTACTATCATCATAGAATCATAGAATTGTAGGGGTTGGAAGGGACCTTGAGAGATCATCGGGTCCAACCCCTCTGCCAAAGCAGCTCCCTAGGACATTTCACTGAGATAGGCATCCAGACGGGTCTTGAATATCTCCAGAGAAGGAGACTCCACACCTCCCTGGGCAGCCTGTCCCAGGGCTCTGTCACCCTCACTGTGATGTCCACCCACACTATGGACTTGTGTAAACTGTAATTTTACGCTTGTGTTACCTAACACTGCACAAACCCACCATCAGTGTCCCTAGACTCTCTATAGTGTCTGGGGTGTGTTAATGCCCTTGCTAGATGCAAGGGCAGTGTGTGCAGAGCACTTTAATGGTGAGAGATCTTTCCTGCAAGCTGACATAGGAGCAGCCAGCCTGCTTGATACCATTGTTTTTATCTTCTGCATCTGAAGTCCAAAGTGCATGTGCACACACAGTTTGCGCAGCAATTCTATTAAGATGCTTTATTATCTTGGCTCATTGGTGAGCTAAGCCTAAGATTTAGCCTTGGATTGCCTTCTCTGTCCCAATTATAGCTTCAGTTAATTGTTTCTAGGTGGGCAAAATGCCAAACCAAACATAAAGCAAGAAATAAATATAGAGCGCTGAATACACTTGGGATATAAAAGCCATGTGATGAGTATTGGCTGAACAGTTGGAAAGCTAGTCTTTTTTTCTGAGTTATAGTAGACAGCAAGACAGAAAAATATTCCAACACTAGTAAATAAATATGTGTTTCCTTAGTGGTGTGAGGTTCTTTCTGTAATCTTTTTCCTTTACTATCTCCACAGGCTGAGAGAAAATAGTCATGCTGCTGCCTTATCATTTTTAGGTCTGGACAGCCAGCTCTTTTAGATTTAAATACAACAGCCTCATTCTTAACCCATGAATTTCAGGCACTTCTTCTCAAGCTTGAGGCATTCTAGCCTTATAGCTGTACAGCATGTGCTTCTCTCTCCAGACTGTGAAGCTCTTCTGATCTATGCATCTTCCACTCTTAAACTACTTAATATTTATTATGCTGCCTGTTTAAATTTACTCTGCACAGCTAGCCATGCTGCCTGTGGTCAGTGCCAGTGGTGGTACCCATGCCCCCTGGTGTTGGTGTCTGGATGGGTGAGGTGTTTAATTTTTGGTGTGCTTTTGGGTTTTTTGTAGAGATGTGATGGGATGGCTAACTGTGGAAAAGAAAGCATTTCAGGATGGGAAATGGCATCTTATCCTGGAGAGAAATTGGGGAAACGGGAGGTCTCTAGTCAGTCCAAAGCTTGAGAGCAACTGCCTCAGGCATTGGGACAGGTAGAGAGGGTGACTGGCTGGTCTGAAACTGAACCTACATGGGGGCTTCTTGGAGCCAGGCCTAAAGAGGGGAATGATTTTCCTCTACAGGATTTCTTAGTCCTGATTTTTCTGAAACTGTTTGACCAGACATAGAAAACAAAAGGTCTTGTTTGGAAATGTAGTCCTAGGGATATTTGTGTCAGCCTGGTGCAAGCCTGAGAGCTGAAGTCCAAGTCCCTGGGTCTTATAAGGAACATGTGTATTTTGGCATGGTTCTTAGCTCAGGTGCTTTCAGAGACTGGACGCTTGAAGTTAGCAGTATCTCGTAATAAGCTCTGGCACTTTCTCCATCCTGCTTGTAGATTCTAACCTCTTTCCTCTGGGTTTCCTCTTCTGCAGAGCCAGACTATGAGGTGTTTCTGAATGCATCTAAAACACCCAAGTTTTCAGATGACCCCACAGAGCTCCACTGCAGGATCACAAATGCCCAGGACACCGAAGCCAACATCCGCTTCACGGTTTCCTGGTACTACAGGCAGCGCCTGCGCAGTGATGATGTGGTGACAGAAGAACTCCTGGCCATGATGGATGCAGACTGGACTCTGCAGCTTGGGGACAGGAGCAGAGAGCGGACTCAGAATGGGGAAATAATCTTCTCTAAAAAGGCTGCTGACACCTTCAGTTTACGAATCCAGTGGACTTCAGAAAGCGACAGAGGGGATTACTTCTGTGTCATCTCTGCGTGGAGCAGGCACCGCAACAACACCTGGGTAAAGAGCAAAGATGTGACATCTGCACCTGTCAGCATTTTCTGGGCTACACAAGGTAAGAACCTTACACCTCTTTGCTGAACGACATAGATGGCTTGAGATTAGTTTTCTCTTGAGTAAGCCTGCATCCAGAAGGCCTGCTAATGGGCTTTGGAAATGGGTTTCTGAAAAAACACTTAGCTTCTGTAAAGGCCTCTTCTTTGTAGAGCGAAGTAACTCCTTAGCAACACTTACCAGTTTTATGTGGAAATGTAAAGCAGACATGCGTCAATCAACCTATGCTCAGAGTTCCAGGACCTGGGCTGTCATTGTGGCACCCAGCAGTGATCTTGGGGTTATTGGTCCCCTTTCATGATCTGGGGTATTTTGGTGTCTCTAGGATGTCTTGCTGGTAGCAGTGGTTGGTCTTGAAGTGAGAAGACAAATGTCATTTGCTTTAGGTCTTCCCTATCTGGCAGTTTGAACGTTTTTTCTCTGCTACAAACCTGTGTTTAGAAGGAACTTATGAGGAAGTTCATGGGCATAGTACTTCCAGAATATCAAAAATAAATGGGCAGCAGAGATAAGTCATTCAATGATTTTGTTGGCTCTGGGCCTTTTTTGGGCAGATGTGAACAGCTCTGGGCAGTATTTAAACTGACTCTGGGAGCATTTCTTAGAAACGAAATAGTTACCTAAATCGCTTCATGCTTGTTTAAAATGTGTGTATGTATATTGGGTGTCCTTGTGGAGTTGATGCTGTTTTGGCTTAGGTGAGAGGTCATGCAAGAGGGTCTGTTGGATAGGGACAGAAGGAATAGGATAACCTGGGAAGTAAAGCCTTTGGCAAAAAAAAAACCTGTGTGTAGCTAAGCTTTGTTTAACCTGATAGATTTTTTTTTTAAACAATCCAGCTCAGGCAGTCACAGCAGAGAACTGTATTTCAGAGACAAGTAGTTTGAAATCAATTTCAAGTTGTTCGGGGATAGTCCCTGAACAGTGAATTGGAGAGAGCTTCTGCTGTGATTCTGCTTCAGTGGAGAGAGAAATGGTGGGCTGCTTGAGTGGTACTCCCGTTGTCCCGAGACCTTTTTGTGGTCCACAGAAAGGTCATTTTTATTGCTGAAGCAGACTTCTCCAGCAGGAATGAGACCTCTCATTAATGCTGAATGCTGGTGACAATTAGTTGAGATGTTATGCCCCAGCACGGAGTGTGTGTTGTGTGCATGTGCATGCACGCGCCACGGATTGTCGCCTTCAGAGCAGCTAGAGAGACCAGCTGGAGTTGAAAAGTCTCAGCCTGTGTTGACACTTCTGAGGGAAAACAAACCGTGACAGGTGTGAACACTCCCTTGTTTCTGGTTTTATTCCAAAAACTCTGCTAATTTTGTAACACCAATCTAAATGTTATAGTCCCCGTGCTGAAAAAGTACATTTTGTTGCCAAAACTTGGAGTTGGGGGATTTTATGATATGAAAGTGAGCTCTCCTACAAATACGTTCTCCTCCTGGAGAAAGCATGTCTTATTTATATATGAAGGGGAGGGGCAATACATAGATTTGATTTCCCCTTCTTCCCTTCCATCCCTCATGCTCCCCCACGCTCTTTCAGCACTCAAGCCCCAGATGCCTTTCTCTGCGTGTTGTGTCCCCTGCCGTATCCAATGCCTGGGAGCTCCAGACTCGGATGTGAGCCCAGTGCTGTAGACAACAACTATGAAGGAGTTAATCTGCTGCTGCCTCTGCTCTTGTATGTTTTGACAAGTATCTCTGGTGATTTGAGTCCCTAACTGCTCCCAGTGCTTATAAAAGCAAGCAGCCAGGCTCCCACGTGTTTGCCTAAGGAGAGAGGAGAAATTTGCCTCTTTCTTGGATAGCTTGTACCTACCTACATAGAGGTTTTCTTCCAGCTATTTCATTACTTGCATTGTCAATCTTAACTTCAGAGCAGTGCTTGTTGATGGGGAGGACTTCAGAGAAATCCCACCTTGGAAAAGGTTTTTTATTTTATTTTATTTTGAGCAGGGGTTTATGTTGTGTCTGTGGGTCGGTCAGCACAGAGGGGTGTTCAGGAAAAGGAAGCCTTTCCTTGAAGTGTAAACATGTGAAGATGTCAAAGTCCTCTTTCTGTGTGTTGTATAAGTTGTATGTTAGCCTATTTTAACTTGAGGTTTTTGATCTTTTTCTATTCTGTTCTCTTTGGATCAATAATACATATCTTTCTGCTTACTCAGCTTTGCAAATGTAGCCTATCACTGTTTTTGACATGGTCTGCTTGATTTGTTTCTTTTCCTCTTTCTTCTCTCCTGTGCCAAGGTGACAAATAAAGCATCCTTATCTCACCTCACAAATGAAGACCATCAATTATATTGTTATTTTTTGCTTATTTAGAGTACAAATTCCAACCAGTAAAAAGGGGTGAAGGGAGGAATTGTTTTTTGACTGGCTCTGTCAGAAGAAAAGTTTGATAGTTTAGAAGATAATTTTATTAATTTGAGCGTGAGTGCTACCTGCATTTAAAACACAGTTACCACTTGCAGTGGAATGCAGAATTGGTGCTTGTTTCCTAATCTGGTGTTGTCAGCTTTGGATATTCATGAAATTCTTTGCAAAAAAGAAATGGTATCCTCTAATTGAGATTCCAGACACCAAAGGTACTATTATTTGGGATTTGGTTAATATTTTGGTCTTTAATTTACAAAGCAATTGTATTTAACATATTGTTACTTGTCCTACCTAAATGCCTGCTCAAGGCTCTCCCATCATATTTAATTGGGAGCAAGGTTATCTTAATCTTTCAGAAACTCCTGCAAACAGAGAACAGGTGGTATTTCTGCCACCCAGTTGTATTTAGCACCACCTCTTGTCTCTGCTGGTGGATGATGGACACTGCATAGTACAGACAAGCAGTTCCTCCTGAGCAAAGACATTCCCATACCTGTGGCCCCAGGCTGCCAGTTTGGGTGTAGAACAAGAATGTGCATTAAGTTAGGTGTTCAAGCCTCAGTCAGGGTAGATGAGCCCCTCACGCCCATCACTGAGCATTTACGTTGTTTGCTTGGCAGGGGAGCTGGCTGGTGAGGGTGGTCTGGTGGTGTGTGTTTGTGTGTGTGCAGCAGTGGGGAGAGCCCATCGCGTTGTCCGTGCACGTATCAGGCTGTTGTGCCGGCCTTGGTGTGCCTGCTGTATCTTCAGAGCTGCAGGGGTGTAAACTGTACTTCAGGGTGTTGTATAGCTGCCTCCTACAAAGGCAAAGCTGTCATTACCTTAATGTCTGTTGCATTCCTTGTACTTGCGGTCTAGCTAGTGCACTGGGGGATGAAGAAGCCTTTATGAATACTGAGATGTCGTTACATGAGGCTGCTGATGAGACATGAGGCTCTGAGGTGGCTTTTTGCTGTGCCCATTTGTGCTGCTTTTCCAACCCGGGTGTTGGGAAGGTGTTTGCTGTTTCCTGAAGTCTCCTTGCCCTCGTAGCTGTTAGGCTTCTCTAGCAATTTCACTGGCTTGGGTGAGGTAAAAACTTGGTTTTGGGCACTACTCAGGAAGTACCGGTGAATGTGAGCACATACTTTGTGGTAGAGAGCAAGGGAATTACAGTGTGGCTTAACCACTTGGAGTGGCCAGTGATGGCAGGCAGAGGCATCATGCACTGCCAGGCCCCAAAGTACAGGTTATTACTCAAATCCGAACTGCATTGTTTGGCTAGTATTTCTTTTGTTGCTAGCCCTCTCTCTTGGAGCAGTGCCCAAACTAGTTATAAGCTTTGGGGTACGGTTTACTTAAGATCTTTCCACTACTGCCCTCCAACATAAACTCTGCAAATCTCTTGTGCATGACTGACCAGGGTGTGTTGTGTTGTGCTTTTTCCTCATGGAGCTTTACAGGAAACAGGTGAGACACTGCATGGAATTGCAGGTGTGTGTGTGGAAGGGGAAGGTGCAGGGTAGTGGTCAAGACACAGACATTGTTCCCTTGGCAATTTTTTGGAGATTAGAAATGAGATCTTAGGATGCATTTCTTGGATGAAAATATTTTTGACCTCTCTGTCCCATCTGATGCTCTAAGATGTGATGAGTAGTTTCTATTAACATAGGAAATGTGAAGAAACTTTCAATTCCCACTTAGATTACAAATAACAGTAATCTGCAAGAAAATTTAAGTGCCAAATCTTTGGGTTCCCCTTTTTCCTATGATATGCACTGTTACAGAGACCACTGCAGGCTTTTCTAGCTGGGGGTGATGGAGTGCTAATTACGTTGCATCTGCTGTTACTGAAGGAGAACAATTTTGGCACAGAACTTTACTGTTAAGAATGGCAATCTGGGCTTTTCTAGTTGGTAGGATATGGAGGGGGTTTTAAACTTTGATATACACAGGTCTCTAGTATTACTGCAGATTCAGAAATGCTCTTTTGATCCTTTTTTACTTTCATGCAACAAGGAACATTCACCATCTGTATGTGCTGGTTTTTTGTCCCCTATTCTATCCTGGTCTGTGTTTCTTATGACCTCACATGTGAGGTGTCTATACCTTCTGTATTCATCCAACCTAAGGAATTTTTGGTTTTAAAAGGTAGAAAAATCCTTGGAAAGGACTTTAATAAGAATATATCTCCCTGTTCTCTGTTCTGCATCCTAATTTATAAACCTTTTGAATTCTACCACTGTTTCCTGGCTGCATCTCTGGGCCTCAGATGTTCTCTTCCACAAACTCCACAGATGGCATTGATGCTGCTGTCCCATGCTACTGCTACTTTCTCATTTTCTTTAGAGGGAAAAAAAATTGTAAAAGCAGCATTTTCTGTGGCCTTTATATAGAAAGTCAAGAAAGGATGTCTAGGAACAGAGTTTGCTCTATCCCAACTGGGGACAAGACACACACCTCTGTACTGCTGCCTGACCTGTGAATTGGAGAATTGTTAAAAAGGCATTTGGAGCCCAGGTAGTAGGGAGGCTGTCTCTTCTCAGCTACATCTGTGCTGCTCTGGTTATGTGAAGGTATTTGTCTTAGAGTACACGTATGAGAAGCCAAATGCAAGATTTCTTTTTTGTGTATCTGTGTGCCTGGGACCTGGTGCTCTGGCATGAAGATCAACAACACAGAGAACGTTTGCCCAGAGCATCCTTACAAGGTCTAGGAAGCAGCCAACTGTGGCAGACAAGTATAGCTAACTCTTTGTGCTTCTGCTTTTGGGGCAAAAATACAACTGTTCACTAGATTCCTACAATATGTGGTGGTCTGGTCTGTGCTGGGCTCCTAAACACTGCAACTTTATGAAGAAGGGGGATATCAGAATATAATGATCACAGAATGAGGAAGAAATCGATTTAAAGTCTAGAATCAGATGCCTTATGACTTCTCACACAAGGGAGCAGGAATGACTCTGTGCAACTTCATTTGAGACTGTACCCTGAATGCTTAAATGTGCAGCTCTTGTGTTCCCACTTTCTTCGCAGTGGAAATGTGTGTGTTGTGTGTGGGTGGGTGTGTTGGTGTGGAGTATCAAGTAATTCTGGGCTCAGCCAGACCACTAGAAGCATCTCAGCCTTCCTCACTCCTGCTGTTTCTTTATATAGCTTTGTACTGTGATCTGCTTTATACAGTACTGTTTTAAAGTTGTCATACCGGGCTGCTCATCTTGTGGGCTGTGTTTACTCATTGTGAAAACTGCTGCTTGAAGGCAAAACACTGCAAAATGTAATCCTGACAAGTATCTTGTTGCTCTTACAGGGAGGGCATAAATATTACTGCATTTAGTTCAGTTTTGGAGAATGTGTAGCAATCTTGCACTGTTTAGATCCCTTTTCCTGGGAAGTTTCACCTTGTATAAAGTGAGATCCATATAGGGATTTTTTTCATGTGTGTATACTAGTTTTTATATGGGGGGAGAGGGGAGAATATGCTGTAGCAAAGTATGTCCAGAAAAGTTGGACTGACTGCTACTTTGGGAGGGAGCTGTAAGCTGCGTCTTCTGCCCCAACGCCCTTTCCTTAAGAAGAACCTGAGTGTGTGGGTTGTCTCTTCATCACAGTGCTGGGAAACTAGCAACTCCCTTTCCTTTTATCTGGTTCTGATTTCAGTCACTCCTCATTTTCTCAATTTCTTCTTGTGAGCTTGTATTTTTTTTGTGTCTTGGAGCTGTGCTCCTAGATGTATAGTTTTCCCTATCTCTGTAATGGATTTTTGGGATTGAGGAGCCAGCTGACTTGGAAAATGTGGAAAGAAAGGAACTGAGCAGTAAGTGCTGCTGGCATTCTTGATCCCAAATGGGCTGTTGGGAAATGTCAAGGCTTCTGATAGGCTTATACTCAGGTGAACACGTGAGAAGCAAGGGAAAAGAACATGGGGGGAGACAGTTACATGGAACTCCTTCAACACAGAGGAGTGTGTGTGGTAGTGCTGGGGATGGAGATATTTTGCTGTTACCACCCCCTTTTTGCCATGTATTTCGACTGGTCTGGAGCGTTCAACTGACTGTGTCTGGGTTGCTGTTAGAATGTATTTTCAGGGGAAATAAAAGAAACTACACTAAGTGCTGCTGATCCAGTCACTGGAAGCTTTTCTCACTAGTCATGAGTATTTCAGCAGCGTCTTTGTACCCTTGTTGCTGAGGGTGCTCTTCCAGATCCAGTGTAAAACTGTGACTCTTGAGTCCTGTCTAATCTCTCTACTGAATTAAAAAAGCCTGGAGGTCTTGTCACACTGTGACCTGTGTACTGCATTATCTGTTCAGTATTTCGTGTTCGTATGAATCCTTGCATTTTGACCCGAACTGTTGTGTACTGCTGTGTGCCCTTGTTGAGTAGCATTCTTGGATGTCTGTATTTGTTCAGATAAATGTACTGTGATTTGTCTCCAAAAAAAAATAATTAGTACTTGGCTTATTTGTAACCTTCTGGGTTGAAAGGTGCTACAGAAATATCTGCACCTATTTATTAACCCCTCTCTTGCTGCTTGCTTCCTTCCTCTTCAGATTACACACTTACTGTGGAGGCGGTGAAACTGAAGCCGTTCTTTGTAGCAGGCCACACCTTCGAGATGACCTGCAAAGTCTCTTCCCAAAACATCAAGACGCCACGCTACTCTGTCCTGATCACAGCGGAGAAGCCGCTGGCCGACCAGTCCAGCCCCAACGGCACCACTCGCATCATCTCCTTGAACCAGGACTCGGTGGTGCGGCTGGAAGACTGGACAGACCAGACCCGGGTGGATGGCGTGGTGCTGGAGAAGGTGCAGGAGAACGAGTTCCGCTACAGGATGTATCAGACCCAGATTTCCGACGCTGGGCTCTATCGCTGCGTGGTGACTGCCTGGTCTCCAGGGGGTGGCGGCATGTGGCGCGAAGCTGTGAATGGCTTATCCAACCCTATCCAGATAGACTTCCAGACCTCAGGTTGGTATGGAATCTGGCAGCTGTGTGGCCAAGCCAGAAAGGGAGCGAATTCTTAGATGCTCTTCCAGCAATTTCCGTGTTTCTGGAAAATATCTTCTCTTTGGAACATGAGGGCTCTCCAAATGGTACGATGGCTGAGAGCTTTGCTTATCTTCTCTGGTGGAACTTGTCCTTTATGCTATTGTTTCTTTACAGAGATATTAACAAATTGGCTGTAATCATACCTGGATTTTTCTTCAGTAATGCAGCTTTTATGGTCCTACAGGCTCAGAGCTGGTTCTCAATATGGAATAATTGCTGCCACATTTGCTGGTGTTATCACTAGGTTGCTGTTTGGCAATGCCTGCTCTGGAAGAACATTAATATAAGCTAGGTTTCTGTTCCAAGCCAGGTTTGATTAGCATAGCACTATATTGCCTGAGCACACCTTCCTGTTGATGTAATTGCAGAGAACTGTCAGGTGACATTTTGGTAACATTTTGTCCATCTCTGCAAGTGTATCCTGCCACTGGAAGACCTTAGAGGCTCCTGGTTAGCTGGACTATGAAGCTCTGAAAACTGGGATGAATTTCAGTATCATCCTGTTCCTCACACCCTTGCTTGAAACCCTTGCATTTAGCTGTAATTTAGCCTGCCTGTTGAGATTTTTCTAGAAGTGTGCATGTCCTTGATACATTGTTGGGTGGAGAGAGGGGGGACAGGGATGGTTTGGATCATCAGAGATGCATGTTAACACTGACTTCCTATTGTGCTGCGTGGGTGGTAAGTACTGTAGAGTTGTTCTTACAATGGCGGTGCACTGAATGAGGAGCTCATCTCATGATTGTTAAACCAAGCTCTTGACTTCCTGAGTGGTTTTGAAGAGATCTCTGTGTAGCCCAAAGGTGTGTCCTATTTTGGAGCTTTCTAGTTAGCTGCTTTATCTCAAACCTCTGCACACTTCCATTCCTATTCACAAACACAGCTTGTGAGAAGGCATCTCCTCATCCCTTGTTGTTTGTGGGAGTTATTCTTCAGGTAATAGCAGGGCGGTAGGGTTTTTAGAAGATACGTCTGACTAGGCAAGCACAGCCTGACTCTTGGTTGCATCCATAGCTATGGTAATCATTGCCTACAATGTGATTTCTGAAAACTGCACTACCTTCCTTATCCTACGCACACTGGGGAAAGGACAAGGGCTGAGCATTGCCTTGCAATGAGGATGTCACTTTGTAAGAAGCTTTGAAATGTAGCATCCAGATACAAGCCCTAATGAAGATACGGCCTGACCTAAACTGGCTAGAGAGAGGACATCAACCCAGCTCAAGGCTTCTCTCAGTTATAGGTGACTTCTGCCTGCCTTTTTGTTTAGTTTTATGGTAAGTTCTGAAAATACTCAATTAGTTGCCTTTGTTCCAGATGCCTCTTAGAGCATTACTGTCACAGCTGAACATTGCTGTAGATTTGTTGTCTTCCTTGCAGTGGTTTAATGAGCTATAGTTTTAGCCTTATTACTCTTGATTTCTGGGTCAGACACAGTGGGAGAGCAGCATCTGCAAAAGGGGTAATGCAAGAAACCAGAAAGAATGGAGTATGTGCCAAACCCATTCCCTCTAAGCTCTTATCCCTGAGGTTTTCCTGCACAGAAGCAGTGCTTGGTGACTCTCCCAGCATTACTCACATTATGTTATTGGACTGTGCTCCACCGTTAGTTAATGTCTGTGCTGCAGGGAACAGCCTGCCTCACCATGGCCTTCTGCACAGGCTGCAGGGGCATCTCTGCATGAGTGCCTGGAGCACCTCCTGCCCCTCCTTCACTGACCTTGGTGTCTGCAGAGTTGTTCCTCTCATGTTCTCACTCCTCTCTCCAGCTGCAATTGCTGTTGGTGGATTGTTTGAGGTTTTTCTCTCCATCCCCTACTGAACTATGCTATCCCAGAGGCACTACCACCATTGACGATGGGCTCAGCCTTGGCCAGCAGCTGGCACTGACTCTGTCAAACCTGGGAGAAGTTTTTAGCAACTTCTTGCAGAAGCCACTCCTGTAGCCCTCCTGCTACCAAAACCTTGCAGCAGAAACCCAGTGCATACTAATACCCATGGTTCAAAAGGAGCCTGTGAACTATGCAAGGAGCACGGTGTGTGTGTGTTTGCAGTCCTGACTCTTCTGTTGTCCCTTTCTACTCCCGGGCTCTTCACCCGGGTAGGATTTCTGGCGCACACAGCGGAGAAGGGGAGGCAGCCTGCAGCACTGCACTGGGAATGTGTGAATTCCAGGAGCAAGGCGGGAGCAGGCAAAAGGGATGGTCCTGAAGCCCTGTCAGCTTTTCATTCCTTACAAAAGAATGAAGAGATGAGATCCCAGGCACAATTTCCTGGAGAGCTTTTTCCCCCCAGATAATCTTGGTGTGTAGCAAGATCTGGTTTGAAATACCTTCCTTTCTTCAACTGGTCCAAGAACTGTGTGTCCTCCCATTGTTATTTGGATATCCTTGCTGGACATTCATCTCTGGGCACAATGAGAATGTGTGGTGAGCCCAGAGTGGACTAAGTGTAGAATCATTATTTGGAAGATTACTTCTAATCTGGTATAGAGGACAGAAGTTGTTTTGTGGGTGTGTTACTGCAGTTTTATGTCTGAGGTGTATGGTCTTTGAAGCAAACTGTGACTGAGTCAGGCAGCTGGAGGTAAATGCGAAGTTCTTGGAGCAGCTCTGAAAGCACAGCTCGGTTATCACACCCTTGTCTTGCATCTGTGGTACGGGCAGCTGTTAAACTTTTTCTTCAGAAAAAGAAGTTGCTGCCAGACTTTCAGTAATGGGAATGCTGAAAGGCAGCACTGCTGAGGTAGCTAGTGGTTTCTAGGGAGAACGAGAGGCTCCCCAGAAGTAGAGGGGAGATACTACAGGAAAGAGTCTGAAAAAGCAGAGGGGCATGCAGCTCTCCAAGCAAGTGTAAAAGCTGGGGAACATCTCTCTGCTAAGTCCCGAGTTAAATGGCTGATGAGTAGCCTCTGAGTGTTAGTCAGGTGCTTTATTAAGGACACAGTTTCCCTGACTTTTGGGGTTCTCAGTGCAACAGAAAGGCATTTTAGCTGTGAATGGGGAGTGATGGGTTATAGTAAAGTGGTACATCTTCAGGAAAATAAAAGAAGGTATTCCAATCTCCTCCCTACTGTTGAAGGCTTGGACTTTGATAGGTTTTTTTCGTCTTGCACTGTGAGGGATGAAGTAGGGAGGTGATCAATATGGAAGCAGCATTTTGAGCAGAAGGAAACTCTTAAAACAGTTTTACACAAAGCTTTTAGCCACAGGGAGAATTTCTTTCTTGGTTGTTTTTATTGATTCCTTTTTGACAAAGGGTAGAGAGGCTTTGCTAGGACTGGAAATCCTTTCTTACAGTTTGACTCTCAGATCTCTGAGCAGGGTGATGTTTGGAGGAGGGTTTCTTAGCACGCATACGCATTGTGCAGTGGGATCTGTCTGAGCGGTCGGAGGCCTGTAAGCTTGTTATATAGGAGCTGGGGACTGCGCAGATGAGACTTCAGTGTTTCCTCCCACAATAGGCTTGAAATGTGGCAGTGCTCTGAAATGTTTTTCCATGAACATCTGTGGAAAATGTCTTTCTCAGATTCTTTCCATTCAAGGCAGAACTTGTTGGCTGCCAGCAGAGACCTCCTCTCTTCTTTCTCCACTTGCTGTTGCAGAGGGACGTATTTATTCCATTTGGTTAACGATCTGAAATGTTAATGTAAAGGCATTTATTTGAAACTTCCTGAACTAAAGAACGAAATGCGGATTTTGTCCACTGAATTATATAAACTGGAAGTCGGGGATGGTGGTGAGGAGGAGTCTAGCAGATTTCAAATATTCAATCAATGGCAGATTGTTCTCTTCTGGGTATGATTTAAGAGCAGAGAGGGTCTTGTGAATCCTCTGGTCTGACCTTATGAATAATGTCAATTAGGCATTCATTTTATGAAATCAGTGTTGTATGTGCAGTAGCTGTAAGCAAACTTAAGGTTATTGGGGTAGGGGGGACAGGGAGAAGCTGTCCATATGAAGAATTTAATATTCCTCAGTGCCTCGTCTAGGTTTTCCCAGTCTAGAACAGAAGTTCTGTCATACTTTTCAAACCACGCAACCTGAAACCTTTCACTTGTCTTCTAGTAACTTGGTGGTGTTGCTCCAGCGGCAGTGCCTTTGCACTGCAGGACTGAGTGGTGAAAGACAGTAGCTATCTTTATTTCTGCTTGCACCCCTTTGGTGCAGCCTTAGCCAAGCTGGCCAGCAAGGGTGGGATTCAGTTTGGAACTTGCTTGAGATCAGAGATGCAGATCTGTGGACCGGTATTTAGTTCAGGTATGTGGCCTGCAGCGGGCTTCTTAATGTGGAGGCACCTGGTCTCTGAAATCCAGCTGATGTCATAAACTGTTCCTAGGCATTTGTCCTTCAATTTTCTGTCCCTTTTACTCTGAACCTGGCAACCCAGGTTAGTGTTTAGTGTCTCTGCCCGCTATACACTCACAGGGATTTCCAAAGAAGTGACTGACTTTCCTTTCCCTTGAGGGAAGTGTGGAGAAGTAAGCTTTTGAGCTCGTACTGATGTATGTTATGAGAACTGTTTGGAGCTTGGCTGTGCTCTGAGCTGGCATCCACCCCCTTGTGCCATTCAGCAGAGGACAGAGAGCTCTGGGAGACAAAAATGAAAGAGAATTTCAAGGGAAGTGTCTTGATGAAATCTTCAACCCTGGATTGCATCTGCCTGTGAGCTCACTGCGCAGCAATGCATTATCATTCACTTTGGAAGAAGCTGAGATAAACTGAGAGCTGCTGAAATATGAGCTGAGTATTGATGTAGAGCTTGCAATTCAAATGAAATGATGCCCTGCAATGACCCTGAGAGAGTCTTAGTTTCAAGAAAGGAGACTAGGAAGATGCTTAAAGGAAAGAAACCTTAGTCATGGAAATGAATGAAGAGCCATACAGCAGAAACTCTTTGGCAAGAAAGGCTGGTGTTTTCCAGCCACTGTTAATGGCAGGACCGTGCTTTGTCATTGTGTGCCTTTGTGCCTGTGTGCATTAATTTGTAGCTGGAAGTAAAAACCACAGGCTAAGCTACTGGGGGCTTCTTCCAGTAACAGCAGCTATTATGAGGCCTGGGGTAAAGCTTGTTAGGGAACAGCTCCATGAAGAAGCAGGGGAGGGCAGGGGGCTGGAATGGTGTGCATGAAGTAACTCATTATCTGGAACAAGGCAGGTCATGGGATTCTCTGTTCAAGAGTGAGTGATTGGTGCCAGGGCAGATATGAGTAATGTTTTGGAAAGCAGAGAGCTTGTGGGTTGCATCAGGGTGTTTTGGTTTTTTTCCCCCTGTTGTGGTCTGTGGTTCTGGCCGATTGCGAGCGGGGAAGCTGCATGCATTGGCTGTGGCCTCCCTGCTGGGTAATGGGCTGGGCGCAGGGCTTTGGTGGAAGGGCCTGCTCTGGGTCTCTGTCAGTCAGGTTACTTGACCTTTCTCCGCTCTGCTGTACTTGTTTGGAAAATAAAGGTAACGCTTGTCTGTGGGGAGACTATACCTTATTTTTGCAGAGAAGTACTGGTGAAAATGATACAGAAAAGGCCAAAATGTCACCTAGGACCTAGGTAATTGGGATCTCTTCTGTTGTAAATCTAGATGTTAACTGGCTTTTGGCTATTCTCCCTCCTTTTCCCCCTTCTTTTTTGCAGATTTTAGGTGTTGGGATTACGGAGCAGGGAAGTAAGCAGGGAGAATGGGGTAACATCAGGTAAATAGGGCTCAGGATTTTTTTTCTCTAATAGGTAAATACTTAAGCTGAGTAAATTAACTCAAACTTGTATTCCTCCTTTCCATCCTGCAGCCTGTGCAGTGTGAATCTGAGCACAAAGCAATAAACCAAATTTGGTGCAGCTTATACATGTTTTCCTTTTATGTATGTGGGACAATTTGCAGTACACTCTTTAGCTGAAAGCAATATAATTTATAGGATTTAAATCCTGGAGTTTCCTATCTGGGTTGCATGGAGACAGTGGTTTGAGCGATGAGGTGTGCCTGAAAAAGAAGAAATTAAACCAAACGGGTCCTGATCCTGAAACCTGGTTTCTCTTCCAGCACTTCTAGATTTCTACCAGTAAATTTCTAACCTCAGTTTTTTCACTGTTTAAAATTACACAGTGTTTTTTCAGCATTCAGAAGTCAATAAATGCTCTTAACAACTTTTTATTCTTATCTAGACAGCTGATGCTTTTCAATAGAAAGCTATTACTTTATTAAGGAAAACAACTTTTAGGGGCTGTATCTAAGCTTACATACAGCCTTACTACAGTGAGAAACACACTTTGGCTTCATTTAGGTCAAAGGTCATGTCAAGATGGCAATTTAGGGGAAGGTTGATGCTGAGCTCTTAGAACTGGGAATGCTGGCTTGTTTTGTAAGTCTATGCTTTTTAGTTTACAAATTAGCAAAGGGCATGACACTTAACTTCAAACCTGAAGTTATTAAACCCAATTATTTATCAGCTTTCAAACATGTGAGCAGCTTTCCTACACTTTGCTTTGTTCTTGATGAGCTTTAGGGGTCATGCTTCATTTGTCAACCCTGAAATCAAAACTAAATTCTGCCTTGTTTATTCTGCTGAGTGTCTAGTAGGTGCCAATAACAGTATTTCAAACTGCTAAATGCAGGTGACAAGGTGAGCAAAGCCACATCATCTGTTATCTGTAGAGTTCTATTTTTCTCAGTGTTAATGTAGCACGAGCTCGGATCTCCTTGAAGGAGAGTTCACATCACCTCCCCAGCCCTTCCTGTGACACTGCGAGTGATGGAGCGTGATGGCAGTGCACAGACCCTGGTAGTCAGTGCCATCAGTGTCTACTGGGAGTTGCCCGTCGCCACATGCCTGCATCTCTAAGCTTGGGGTTGAGCAGGTTTTATCTTGGAGGGTGAAAACATGAGAAGAGCACCTAGGCTTCATGTGGCAAGCCCAGCTTGGTGGAGTCTAGATCAAGGGCCTCTTGAATACTGCGGTCTGATGGTAGGGGAGGGGGAAAAAACCAAATACAACAGGATCCACACCTTGCAGAAGATGTTTGTGGTGCATCGGTGGCCTCTTTGGGAGGCCCTTAGGAGGGTCGAAAATGTGGAAGCATCCTGTGTTTGCTCTGGTGATGGTTTTTGCCCAAGTGCTTTTCTTGAGCCTGCAGTAGAGCAGGTGTCCAGTTAGATAAGGGGACGGTTTTGCTTGTAACCCACTAACAAACACTGTTTTGCTGCTGCTTTTGTTTGAGACTTAGCATGCAGCTCATTCCTGCTTCTCTCATCCTGTGGCCGGACAGGTTCAGCTGAAGCCAGAGTAAACTGTTTAAGCTGTGGACATAAATCAGACAAGTTACCAGGTTAAAATCACTGGCCAGTTGTGGGCTGGTTTTGGGGGCTTTTTTAGAATAAAACTGAACAAAACCAAAACCAGAATCTTTCTACAGAGAAGGGCAGCCTGCAGGTGACTTTTAATGAGGGATTAGAGCCCTGCTGTCAGCTTCTGTGGATCTCTCCCAGGCTGTGTAGTGACTACAACTCTGATTCAAGTATATTTTAGGGTGGAGAGCAGGGGATCAAACGCTCTTTGAGCTCCAGCACAGAGCTAGTGATTCTCTGTTGAAAACAGCCTCCTGCCTTTTTCAGGATTTTTAGTGGCATGAAAACAAATAATCTCTGAAGATGCTTTATTCTGTCCTTTCTTGCCTGAGGGCAGCTTGAGGCCCAGGACATGGGGCATGTGGGCAGAAGGCCTGAGATACTTCCAAAGAAGAAAGGTGCTACTCTTAAGAAGTTGCAACCACACAGTTTTCAAGACTGAACTAAGAAGCTTTCACTGTGATGAAACTTGCTTAGGTTTAAGCAAAACAAAAATAGTTGTTTTCCATCCTCAGCTGGAGAGGGAAGAAGATAACAACCCCTGACACATCTCTGGATGCTTGAAATCTGGACAGTGATTTCTCCCTGGAAGTATTAGACTCGATGCTCTTAGAGATCTTTTCCAACCTTAAAGATTCTATGGCAATTTGCAGGAATCTTACCCTAGTAGGCAAATAACTGAGGGAAAAGAACTGTTTGTGGCCTAGCAAGAGGAGCTACACTCGACATGGCAGAGCAGGTGCTGCCTCCTTACTGTCCAGGAAGCTCTGACTCTCCATGGGGGAGGCAGGGTAGAGGTGCACTCTGTGACCCAGCACAGAGGAGAATGTAGGGAGTCCTGCATTACCATGATCCATGGCCTTTTCTGACTGAGGTACTGAACAAGCTTGGCTTTTACCCTCATGACATTCAATAGGCAGGACAACTTGGACCCTGCATTAGTGCTTTGTTGGCATGCCAGGGTTTGAGGCTGGTGTCTGTTCACTGCAGTAGATGCCTGGACTTTCAGCTAGAAATAAGGCCTGAAAAGTCCTGTCTATACTCTCTGTCTCTCCTTGTTTACCCTGCCAGGGCAGGGGTAAGGCAGCCTGTTCTTAGCCTGACAAAGTTGGGATCGTGCAGTTCATCTCCCTTGCTCAGTCCCTGCCAGCATCTAGCCAGGATAGAGCCTGTTTGCTGGAGTAGAGCATGTCCCATGTTCCTGATGTAATGTCACCTCACTTGCTGCTGCAACTTAGCACAGACCCTGAGCTATAGACAGGAGCAGGGTTGTTATGGTGCTGTTTTACCCTTGATCAGCACTGCAGAGGGTATGTGCTGGGAATGCAGGGATGATCCTGGCAGGTTTTGATAGTCTCTTTATCTCTGTTGCTGTGACAGTTCGCACACAGCTTGAGACTTTCCTGGTTACAGTTGGCTGGAGTGCCATGGTCCGTGCTGCCTTTAATCCCCTAGGACCTTGAACTTCTGTCTGCGCAGCTCCAAAGAAGGTGGTGGAAAATGCCTTGTTTTATCTGAAGATGGCTAATCAAATAGGCTGCAAGGGGAATATAATTTGGGGGAGGAGCGGAGTGTGTCTCTGAATGTCAGGAAACCAATTGAATTCGCAGGGAAAGAGTTTGGATGGAGGTTAATGAGATTAATCTCTCTCCATGTCCCCAGAAAAGGACCCTGTCATGCTGAGCTTAAGTTGGGGCTGTGGCCTGCTCATGAAGTCACTGCCTGAACACCTGAACTTCAAAGGGCTTTGGGTTTCTTACTTCCTTAAGCAGGTTTTAGCATAAGCATGTAGGAGCCTCGACTGGTAGTCCATGTCCACCTAAAGTATCTCTGCCACCCTTTATCCTTGCTTGATGGGGTAACTTGCAATCTTAATTTTTAATAGAGAAAACTTAGTGTCAAACATCTGGGTTTATATATTTACATATTGCCCTTGTGTTACAAAGTACAGCTGCTTCTGGGGCAGAGAAGAGGGTTGTAAGAAATTGATGGTATAACAGAGCTGCATGTTGTGCCCTGTGGAAATTGTGGGGGGAATTTTGGAAGCCACAGAAGTAATTATTGCATTATAATTCGAGTTCTTTCCTTAGTGTGCTGTGTAATCTCTGATGACCAAAAGAAGACAGGCCCTTATAGTCTAGAATAACTACACCAAAAAATGACAGCTTTAGCTTCATGGTGCATCCAAATTTTTTTCCAAAGCCTCAGTTTGGAAGTGATGCACTAAGAGTGTGCGGTGTGGTGAGTTACCAGTAGAGCTTTCCACAGAAATCTGGGTAGGCAAAGGACAAGTAGGTTGTCTTGGCTGATTTCCTTACATGTTCTCCATCAAAAGCATTGTTTGCCACTGATCTTGAGTGGATTTGAAACTTAAAAATTCCTGTGCTAAAATAATAGCATGTAAGGGTGAAGGAGGGCAGATCTTCTAACAGCTTTTCTTTCCTATCAAACCACCTTTCTCTGCTTCTTGCTGCTGTGCCAGAGGTAGCTGAGCCAGATATTGATAGCAGTTAATGGTGTCTAGGGAGGGTCCCAGGTTCCTTCTTGTGTTCCCTGGCCCCTTCCCCCAAAGCCATCCTGGAGGGTGCCATTAGCATCAGCTTTCCTCTTACCTCCTTCACCTTGGTTAGTAGAGAAATCACTAAGCGTATTTTGATACAATTTTGAGTTTCTGCCCCTTGAAATAGAGAATACTAGTGATGCTGGCATATCTGAGGAGTTGTGTTTTCATTAATTTTGTACCAGAGATGTAGTTGTCAAAATTTGGTGAAGCTTTTTAAGTTCTGTACCTCAGAAGTCAAGTACCACATGTTGCTGTGGTGTCTGAGCATTTCATAACAGCCTCATGTTTTTCAGCAACTTTGTCACCTCTTTGCAACTGAAGGAGTTACCTGCACCCTTTGGGCTTTGAGACATCTTCTACAGAAGCAGTTATCCGTGGAAGAGCCTGAAGGAAAACCCACAGGAAAAGTTTCATCAGATGCACTTGTTGTATTGTTTGTTTCACTTCTGTAGCAGGACCATCTGCATCTTTAAAATACTGGCTTGCTCTAACTTGAATCCCTACTTCAGAGCTCTGTCTCCACAGACTAGCAGAAAACACTTCAAAAGTATGCAAGAAAGGTTTTGGACACTGAAGAAAAGCCTGCCATGAATAACTGTGGTTATTCTTCCCTAGGTCCTGTGTTTAACGTCTCGGTGCATTCTGACAACCCAACGATTTACCAGGGTGAACTGGCAGATTTGCTGTGTATTGTCACAATGGAAGGAATGGCTCTTGAAACAGGTATTTTGACAATATTATTTTACTTGTAACTCATTTGTCTTCACCAGGTGGAATAATACCAGCAGTTATAACCCTCTGTCCTTTGAGTAAGGCTGGAGAATGGAGAAACCAGCATTGAGAATTCTGTAGAGCTAAATAAATACAGGAGAACGTTTGCTTTACACAGTTCAATTTAAACCAAGGTTTTTTTGTTTCATGTTCTGAGTGGAGTGGTGGGAAAAATATGCTCTTACTGCTAACCACCCCTTGTGCTGCCTGTACCGAATGACCCCACTGCTGGCAATCTCAGTCTACAGCCACTAGATGGGCCATGAAAGCTATTCCTGCTTCCTTTAATTGGAAAGAAGGTCCATTGGCAAAACCTATTAGGAGACAACAGTCATCTGTCAACAAATCTTAGTCACCTGTCCAGTTAGCTACACACCACAAGGTGAATTTAAGTCTTACTGTGATTTTTAGGCTTACATTAATTGACTACTGCAACCTAAATGCAAAACCAGATGTTTAATTGCTGTTGCCTTCAGAGGTGAGCCTCCTATTTGGGTGGAAGAAGAAACAAACACAGTATCGAATTGATGTGAAAAGCCTAGCAGACACTTTAAAGGCAAACCTTTCTGAAGAGCTGGAAAGTTCACAGAATTTCTCAAAACCTGGCTGCTTGCTAAAGACTGCCTGAGCTGCTTTTCATAAAATAACTCCAGCTATTATACCTAAATTTGGGGGTTGCAGTGAATTTAGGTTTTTTTATAAATGCACTTTCTTTAAATACGAATATAAAGTATATTAAAATCTATAAATATGTAAATATAAGCGTATATTCCTAACTATAAAGATGCTGTGACTCATGTGAAATTTAAAAATCTAAGCGTAAGCACCAGAGAGGTGCTGTGCAGAAAATGCAGCTCATAATGTGGTAGCTGATGAGGTGAAGTAGTGAGCTTAGGAAAGGCCCCTTGCACCTTAAATCCAAGAGTAGCAGGGAAGCAATTTGTTAGATTAGAGTTGTGTGCTGCCTGTGGAAAAAAAAAATGGTAGCTGTCTGTAGATTGTATTAGGGAAATGCTTGGAAGGGAGGAAAAGCTGAGTAAACTTTATTGCTGTCCAGAGATTTGTAGCCTGGGATATTGGACACAGTAAGCAGGGAAGTGTGCCTGTACGTATACCTTGCTCTGTCCTGCCATTTCTCCTCAGTGGGAAGCCTCTTCGGAGCTGAGGTGTACCCAGGCTCTTACAGGTATTGTGGTGAGGTAGCACCCAAAGCAGCTGGCTGCCTTTGCAAAGCAGTAATTGCTGGCAGGGAGCAGCTGCGGCTTCTGCTGGTGTTCGACAGCTGAAATAAGCTTGGGGTTGCCCTGTGAAAAAGGCCTCAGCATCCCTGACCCACCTAAAACTTGAAAAGGGGCCACTTAGTAATGGTGGGGCTTTCCTGTCACTGCTCTGCTGCAGTTGGGTTTGTGGTGGTTTTCTGTGTGCTTGGTAGCTTTGGACTGGGAGAAGCACTGATGAGATAAGGATAATCCAATGGATCTCCTCTCCGAGGAGCTACTCATCAGCACAGGTAACTTTTAACTGGACAACTTCGTAACAGTTCATGGCCATCTGTTGAACTGATAGATGATGCCTGGAGTTGGAAATGATGCTGTTTCCAGCAGTCATGTACAGCCAGTGCAGAGTTTTAGATGTCAGCACTTTAATCTGTTCAATGGCTTGGTAGTGTAATCTTGAACATGGCCTCTGTGTTTCAGGGGCTTTTTGTGTTTGTTCTTGTTGCTGCTGTTCAGGGCTTTTTGGGGGTGTGTTTAGGGGAGTTTTTTTGAGTCAATAATGGGACAGATGAGGCACAGACAACATACATGCCTAGCATGCAGTGAAGTGTGACATTGTGGCAGGATTTTAAAAAACCTTTTAGTCTGTGCTCTGAGCCTCCAGTTGCTGAACAAGCAGGATTTGGGGTCCAACCAGCCCTACTGTGTGGAGAAACCACATCTGGGCCTTTCACAGGGCCCTGAGAATCTGGCCAGTTCTTGCTGCCCTCTCTCTGGATGAGACTGGCAGAGGAACATCAGGGAACAGCTGTAGGGTGTGCAGACTTCCCTTGTCAGTTGGCCACTGTGGCCTTGAGAGATGAAGGGGACTAAAGCAGTGGGATAACAGAGCAGGTTAGGTGAAGAAGGGTCTTAAGGACTCGTGTGATAATGAACAGATGCATGAATATCTAGAATACTCATAGAATGTCCTGAGTAGGAAGGGGATCCATAAGGATCAAGTCCAACTCCTGAAGTTAGTACTCTTTTTTTTCCTCTGTATCATATCTGATCTGTCTCTCTGCTGAGTCAGTATTGCAATTTAGTTCACAACTGGAATAGAGAATTGCTTTTTAAACGAGTGCCAAACATTAGACTGTGAAAATAACAGGTTTGTCTCGACCCAGTGGGGAAATGAGGTGTGTTGTTAGGGAAAGCCTACACCAGCTAATCATTTAAACAGAGTGAGAGTAGCCAGCATCTCTTAGAAGAAAACAGATAACAAGTACAGGCACGGTCTTTCCACTTGGGAATGTCATAAGAGAGCAAAGCAATTGCATTTGACTCTTCTGGGGGCCACGATGGCTTTCAAAGGCCATCTACTCATCCAGTGTGAGACTTGCTGCAGGGCTGTCTTCCTGTGAGCCAAATAGGATCAGAGAATTTCGTAGGATGTCTTGTTAAAGGCATGTCCGAACACACTTGGTATATCCGCCAACTCTGCTCTTGCAGACACAGGTGCTTGACTTCGCAGGCATCCATGTGGGTTAGTACACACGCTTCCTGTAGCAAGTTGAGGTGTCAGGTGCCACCTCTCCTCGCTCTTGGTATGCACAAGGAGAAAAAGTGCTTCCAAGGAGCTGAAGAGAAAAAGCTACATGACCGATGATCTATGTCAATGCCCTTCTTTGTTACAGTTAGGTTGATCCATTTGTTTTTAGAGGCGTTATTTACAGGTTGGACCTTTGCCTGGTAGAGGCAATTCACAACCCTCTGTGTGTGTTTTGTGTGTACCCATCCTGTGGGAAATTTTCAAAAGGGTGGAAAAGGTTTTGGTGTGACTGCAGCGTGCTTTAATTTCCTCTGCTGCTTTGAGACCCGGATGAAATGGAGTGTGTATTACTCAGCTTGGAACATGGCAGCAACTGCTCCATCTAAAGAAGTGCTCCTTCGGCTTGGCAGCTGTGGCTGGTGTTTGGAATTGATATGAGGGGAGTATGTGTGTGTCAGGGAGGAATAGTAGTTCTGTGCCCTGAAGGTATAAAAGCTGCCTCTGATATTCTGTTGAATACACATTTCCACAAACGATCTCTCTAGACTTCCCAGATCACCCCTTCTTGGGCTGTGTGCTTAGGGATTTAAAAGTATTACTGTGCCTGAAAGGAGATAGGTTGGGGTTTTTTTATCTGTGCCAGACAGACCCAGTGGGTACTCTGGAGAATTTAACAAAACCAGCTTGTTTACCTCTTGTATGGCTTGAAGTGGTTTGCTCAGCTCTCTAGGAAGCCCTATTCAACCTCATTTAAATGTAGTAAACAAAAAGGGTCTCAAAATTGTGATTCAGCACTGTAACAAGATGCTGAGAGCACTCCATTCTAAGCAGTGGAAGTGTATGGTTCCTAAGAGCTGCTCTAGAAATAGGATTCCCTGTTTGGAGGAGTGATTGGCCAGGGAAGCAGCTAAGACCCAGACAGCTTAGTCCTGTGTGTCAAATTGAATTGTGCATAAAGATGTGCTTTACATGTTGATGATCCTCACTAACTGAGGAGGGCAGGAAGTGTAGCACCACTACTACTCTGCTTACAGAGCTCTGAAGCATCTGGCTCAGGGTGCTCTTAGAGTTACTCTCTGAAAGCAGACGAGTTGCGTGAGCTGAGGGCACTGAGGTCCTTGATGGCCTTCTGAGCTTGGCCCTGGGATGTTGTGCTTTCCTATAATGTGGAGTGCCTTGCTCTGGTGTCTCCTACTACTTAGAGCACTGTGGACCATGGAAGGAACCGGTGGAAGAAACTGTTGTAGTGTTAAGCTTGTGGTTGGGTTTGGTTTCTGTACACTGGGGACAAAAATTGTGGTAGTGACTTGTCAACGTTGGTACAAGGTGGATGTGCAGTGGTACAGATGCTTTTTGGAAGCCTGGCAGGTGACCTGTTTTATGTCAGTAAAGCTACATATTCAGTAACACGTGGGAGCTTCTAGGTGTGCTCATCACCCACCTTCAGGCAGCACCTGATTTGTGTCCTGGTTTTGCTAAACTTTCCTGGGTTTTTGTTGCATGAAAACCAGAGACACATAGAAACGAACTGGATGACTTTGCTGTATGAAGCTCTTTCAAGGAGGATAGTGACAGAGTCCTCCGAGCCAAATCCTCCCTCTGACTGTCTGTAGTGAGTCACTAATTGCATGCTGTGTATACTGACTAATAAAATATGTTGGCATAATACTGTTGTCCCATGTTGTAATTACGGAAGATGGATTCAGCTATTTCAAAGTGACAGCAAGTGCCTACATTCATCTTTGTATGTAGAGGGAAGGGAACCTCAAATTAACTGAGGCTGAAAAGAAGGAATTCTTCAAAGGTTGCAAGTTGCCTGGGCATCTATCTGAAGGCTAGATTATGTATTTAGATATATTTTTATATATATATATATATAAAGTATTGTTTAAACTGGATTTCAGCAAGAGCCGTAGTGTGTTCAGGGTAGTTTGACTTAGCCTGGAAGGTGTCCATGTGCTCCTACAGCACTGTACCTGGAAACAACAGCTACTGACAGTCTGGATGATCCTTGGAAGGAATTGGCCGTTCCCGGCGTGCCTGCCTGCGGACCGGTGCTGTTACCATATTTGGCATAAACAGGCAGCAGAGCCGGAGAGTGGTTTATAGAAACAGAGCGCTCTCCAGTAGAGGCCCCGTCTCCCACAGGGGCGGATGGGTACACAAAGCAGAGGTCGAAGTTTGGTCCTGTTAGCAGAACGTGTGTTTCTGGTGATTTTTATTAACCTCGCTTCCACGGGCAGCGGTCCGAGCGCCATGCCAAGTAACTAATTGTAGTCTCTGTAGCGTGACGGGCAGGAGTGATTGTTGTGAGGGCTGCCGGGCCGTTTGACCTGTGCTGACCCCCGTGTAGGACTGGGAGACCTGCTCCTGCTGCCAGGCTGCAGAACTGCCTCGGTGTTCTCTTGAGGCTTTGCACTGTCACCCAGAGCAAATGGCCGTGGCAGGCAGGGAGGGGAAACTGGCTGGTGTCCCAAAACAGTTGAGTCAGCCAGCATCTCTGGTAGTAACGTCTGCTTTCTCATCTTTTTGTTTAGTTTTTGAAGATGTGTGGAAAAGTGTGCCTTATTGGGAGAGTTAATTATACCCTGAGCAGTGGGTGGCTTTTTTACCTTCAATGAGGGGTAATGTTCTGCCTGGCCAGCTGATGCTGTACTTCAAGTAGCAGAGCTGAGGATGTTCATTTATGTCACTTTATTATTTTAAGATTCCCTTCCTTCCTGAAGTCTTATCTTGCCAGATACAGGCTTAAAAATTATCTTCACTTATACCTGTGAAGCATTTTAGTACAGCAGCAGGTTTAGGGCTTTTAATTTTTCCACTGGCCTAGAGATCAAATGTGGAAGTTTAGAGAAGAGCAAACTCAATTAGATGAAAGATCAGGTTTAAATTTTAGACTGCTAACACTGTATCTTTTGGAGATCTCAGTGCTAGTGTAGGGAGGCTTGATACATCGCCAAAATCACTGAAGCTGCCTTAGGTGTGAAAAGGTTAAGCCCTGTGACACATTCTATCAGTACCAAAAACTCAGGACAGAAATAGTAATCCCCTGTTTCCAGTTCAGGGCCCACCAGTTTCCTGATGCACAAGGAAGAAAGATCTACTGAAGAAAGAAGTGGGCAGGTTTTCTGTCTCTGCTCTAGGTCGTGCTAGGTTTCAGTCTGACAGGTGTCTCTGTGCTGACGTTAGCGAGGAATAGCAGTGATTTTTAAAGCAGATACTCAGCCACATCAGCCCAGTAGGGTTAAGGCTGAGATCTACTAATGGGATCAGTAGGATCTTGCATGGATGCAGAAAGAGCTGAGTTTGCTGATGATCCCTGACTGCCTGTCAGCTATGTTAGATGTGGAAGGTGTTGCAAATGCATTTTTGTGGAGTGCCTCCTTAGGTGGTAAGGCTTGTAGGAGGCACGGTGCCTGATGATGTGTGACAGTAACCCAGACCTATGGAAAAAAACCATTAAAGCATTGTGGCTAGGCTTTGCCTCTGAATGCTTTGTACTTTTATAGGTAATTTTTCATGGCCTGTGCAGAATCTCTGTATTCATTTAGGCAGACTAAGTGTAAGGAAAGTGTCTTCAGAAAAGCCTTCTGACTCAGTGGTTGTGTAGGCCCTGTGTGAAGACAGTGATTGCAAATCACTCTCTGCTGGCAAATACCTAACCCTTCCAGTACCTTTTCACAATAGGGTCAGCATAGCTGTGGTACTTCTTAGGACACTAGGCCTGCTTGAAAAGTTAGATGAGAGATTAAATATCAATTTTAAGAGAGCAGGAAAGCAAGAAATCTTCTCTTTGTCATCCCTGTTGTAAGTCAGCCTTTCTATGCAGCTACATTTTTCCTGTCAGTGCATTTCATTGCAGTTCACTGCTTGAATCCTCTAAGAAAGGATATGTTCAGGGCACCTTTTTTTTTCTTTTTCTTCCCTGCTGTCAGACCAGTGTTGTCTATGCTGTTTGCAGATTTAACCTTTCTGCTGACAAGTGGCACTAAGAATACTTTTCAGAGCTCACTGACGTGTCTAAACTCTTCTCTGCCCACATATGCAGATGATATGTCCTTTGATGTCTCCTGGTTTGCCGTGCGCTCCTTTGCCTTGGACAGAGAGCCTGTCTTGCTGGCCTCTCTGGACCGGAGAGGGATTGTGATGCAGAGCAGGAGGAACGGGAGCAGTGATCTCAGCCTGGAGAGAATCAGCCCTCTGGAATTCCGGCTCCGTGTCCATGGCTGTGAGGACCACGACTTTGGGAACCACTACTGCGTAGTGACCCCGTGGGTGAGATCTGCCACCGGCGTATGGCAGCGGGAACCTGACATCAAGGCCAAACCCATCTTTCTATCTGTGAAAATGGATGGTGAGAGATTGCAGCATATGTTATGCAATTTATTTACTTTTTTAACACTTTGGTATATCTTTGTGACAGATGTTCCCCAGGGCTGTTTTTCAAAGATGCTTGTGATAATCTCATTAGATTGTTACCCTTTTCTGTTGCTTGCAACTTCCGATTCCAGATTCTGTGAGCCTGAACCGATCATAGTCATAAGGTTGGAGTGTTTTCTTTCCTGATGATCTCTTGGTTTTGCATAGCTGGGGGCATCTTTCAATCAAGGCATTAGTATTCTTTAAGTGTTAACCCTTCTGCTGCCTGCAGGAGGAAGCCTTGGTTTGTAGATGGGTTGTGCTGAAGCAGTCGCGTTGTGGTTAATATCAAAGCTGAGAACAAAGTCAGAGATCTGACTCCTTCCTCCCTCTTCTAACCACAAGACATGCTGCTACCTGCACTTAGTGCCTTGTCTGCTTTCTAACCTGAGTTGCAAGTGTTGCTAGACTTCATGAGTAGCAAGTTGTATGCTAGGTGTTCCATTCACTGCATAGCTAATGAGAAAAAATTATGCAGGAGGGGTTTTGAACTAGTTGTTTTCTCCTATTTCCAGGAAAGGTCATATTGGGAAGTTCCAAGAATTTGAGAGGAATCAGAAGTTTTTGTTCTCCCTACTGTGCAGATAATGATTATAATTGTACTTTCCAAACTTCTTACTGCGTTTTAAATGAGCAGTAGGTGCCTACAAATCAAATTCCTTGTTTAGGTACCAGCTCTGGAGGCTGATTAGACAGGGTTTCTGAGTGACAGTGAATATACTCTGTGAGTAGTTCAAATCAAGCCAAGCGTAAGGGAGCCTACTCCTTGCCGTTTGGAAACATACTGGAAAGAGCACAGCCACAGTCTGCCTCTGATGGGGAAACTCTGCATGGCTTTTGTGTGGGGGAACAGGTACTGGAACTGACCATTGGAACTCACCTCTTGAAATGAGCTATCTCATTCCAAATTTTCCTGTCTCTGTGAGGCTTTGAAATGGTGGAGAAAGAATTCAGGTGAGGACATAAGGGGATCCAATGAGGGACCAATTTTCCAAGCCTCAAAAGACAGAAATCAAGGAGGAAAATCAGTGTAACTTCCTTGTGAAATAATTAATCTGTCTGTGGCTGAATAATGTGGGACTTGTTACTTCTTTAGGTAAAAACAAATGAAAAAGATCTCTGTATTTCTCAGTGATATCTAATGACTTTGTCTTTCTCTTCCAGTTCTGAATGCTTTCAAGTACCCCCTGTTGATTGGCATTGGTCTGGCCACTGTCATTGGACTCTTATCCTGCCTCATTGGCTACTGCAGTTCGCGTTGGTGCTGCAAGAAGGAAGTGCAGGAAACAAGACGAGAGCGACGCAGGCTGATGTCGATGGAGATGGACTGAGCCTGGGAGACAGACACACTTGCATTTTGGGAGAGACTCACGGGGCTCTTGGACTGTGCTGAGACACTTGCTCACAGGCCCAGAAAAAACAGTGTGTTTCCTCTCTGATATCAGCCTGGACCTCAAGCTTCTCCTTGTTACATGTCATGCCCTGAGACCATTCAGGCCGTATTTAGCAACTTGGAGTTCTCCTTTTCCAGCAGCACTTTCTGCGTAGGGGTCATGTCCTTTTAATGTGCAAACTGTTGAGCCTTCTTTTCATCAGGGCCCTGTGACGAAATTTGCTAGGTGATTTGAGTTGTTTTTTACCTATTTGTTTGTTGGGGTTTCTCTTGCCCCCTTGATTTTTTGAAAATATGTCCCATCATGAAAGCATGGTGGGTGGGAAAGGGGCTGGTAGAAGTGTTAGACTTTAATTGTATTAACCAGTCTACTTTTCCCCTGTACCCCCATCGCACCATCTGGTTCCCTTTCTCTGTCCACCTTGGTATCATAGAATCATAGAATCATAGAATTGTAGGGGTTGGAAGGGACCTCGAGAGATCTCAGACTTCTCTGTGTTGGGCTGAAGGTTAGAGAAGGTTCCTCTGCTGGTGCTTCATGAGGCTATTCCAGCAAAGAATTGGTTTATGGTTGTTAGTATGCCTTGTCTTCCCTGGCTTTCAAAGGGTTTGCAGTTAACCCCAAAATGCAAACTTGCTGGGTGGTCTTTGAGACACATTTTTTTAAAGGGTTTGGGCTTGGTTTTTTATTCCCAGTGCTCAAAGCTCTGGTGAATGGGGGTGAACTTGGCAACCCTGAAGTATCAGTCTTCAGACAAGTGTTTGTTGGGTGTCTGCTTACAGCCACTTTCTCCCCACCCTCCCACTTCTTTTCTCCCCACTGCAGCTGCTCACATTGTGCCTGAGACCCTGTTCTGCTTGTGGCAGGGGGGCACATTGTTCCAGGGACAAGGCCCAGCCTTCTGCTGGCCTCGGCAGAGAGGTGGGAGACCTTGCCCCACTGATGAGTGTGACTTTGGAGAGAGAAAAAAAGAAAAAAAAATTGCAGCAGATCTTTGCCTGCAGTGGGCCAACTGATCATGTTTAGAGAGGTGTGTTAACCACGTGTTACCAAGCGCACAGACCTGACTCCAGTGGCGCTTCTGCCAGTCACTCGGTGGTGACCCTCGAGCCTGTGAGCAGAGTCTGGGATCTGCAGCGGCTGAAGTGCAGCTCAGGGTAGGAGTAGGAGCAAACCCAAGAGGGCAGCAAGAATCCTTCAGGTTCCAGTGGTCCTGGACTTGTGCACGGGCCTGCAGCAGGGCTTTGCCCATGGGTTTCAGACCTATTCCTTGGTCCTGTAGTAGAGAAGTCCTGATTTGGTCTTCCACATACACTGGCCTGGCTCCTGAGTGGGAGCATCTCCTTTTCCAGGCAGTTCTGTCTTCCAGCACAGCTGGTGTTTTAAGCAATAAAAGTCAGAATAAAGGTACTGTGTGTAAACAAGCAAGGAAGTAGGACTGTGCTGCAATCTGACGTCACAGCTGGGGTTTGGCTTCCATGAAGAAGGGTGGGAAAGTTGAGGCCAGGACTGAATCCATTGTTTTGAAGGTAAGAAATGCTGAAGGAGAGCATTCGTGGAAGGGAGTGGCTGTGGCGTGCTGTTGCCAGTCTAGACGGTAGTTATGTACTAGGTGATCTGCATCTGCTTCTAACAGCTCATCCCACTGCACGTTCCAGGGGAGCTACAAGTCCAGTGTCTGTGCAATGAAGACTTCAGTTTGCATTAGTGTTTGTGCAACCTTACACCCAACACTAACTATTGCAGAACTGGGGTGTTTTTTTGTGGTAAGCTTTCTTTGTATGTTGGGTTTTTGTCTGGGTTCCGGCCCCCTCCCCCCTCAACCCTGTCTTGCATTGTGACCTTTGTTCTGAGGCTGACATGGAAGCTGTTGTGCCTCCTGCGTGCAGTCACGAATGCATGTGGCTGTACGCATGGAAGTGTTCAACGATTTTTAGAAGCTGAATGTGAGACATCTTCAAAACAGACTTGATTTGCAGAGTTGGCACTTGCAACTTGCTGTTTGACCCTTTAAGGTGTTCCATGTTATGTTCCAAAATGGGTACACTCAACCTGTAAACCATCAGAAGAGTTTGGCTTGAACATTCATAGCAACCCTTCTTTCTGGCCTGATGTTTTCCTTTCTGGAAGAGCTCTGAAAGGGCCCGTGTTGCAGGCAGAAATAGCTGCCTCTGCTGAGGAACAGGACAGAAGCAGTCTCTAGCTTTGGCTGTGAAAGCCCAGAAGCCTGTAGCAATGCTTCCCAAAGGAAGTGACCTGAGGAAAGGATTCACTCAGATATTACTTCGACAGCAAGACTTTCTTCCTCTCCTGTCTGTCTGCTGTAGTGAAATCTTGTTCCTCTGTGGATGTTATGAAACTCCATTCTGACGTTCGGGATGCTGGCTGTCCTTCCCTCACTGATCTAGCAGCTTCTTTCCTGCATTAACATCTGCTTTCTCCACGGAAGGCCTGTGGCATTGGGGCGGCTTGGGATGGGTGGCAGTAGTGGTGAAGCTTGAAGCACAGCATCAGTCGCTTTCTGTCCTTGCAGACTGACTCCTTGTTCATGTGCTCTTGGTTACGTTTCAGGGAGAGAGGATCATGGCTGTAATGCAATAATTAGGGAATGAATGAGCAGGGAACTGCCAGCTCTTCCCAAGCACACAACATAGCACACTTTCTCCCTGCTGGAAAAAAAAACTCAGGGTTATTTTGGTCAGGGCTCCCTGCTCCACAAGTGTAAGGTCCCCATGTCCTTAGCTAACGCTGACCTTCCTTCATGGCCCTTAACAAAGCATCTTTGTCATTCCAAGTGAAGCAAGTTCGCCACTAGCTTGTACTGCTTACAGCCCCTTGGAGAGCAATGCTGCAACCCCTTCTACCCTGTATTTGCTGTAGTTGGAAGGCTAGAAGCTGAGGGTCTACACTTAACCCCCAGGTTTCCTTCTACTCGTGCCAATTTTGTATTATCCCCTTTTTTTAAAATAGAGTGGGAATCTTATCTCTAATGGGAAAAAAATAAATCTAGGTCACTTTTCCTGTTTTTTATTATTTCCTGTGTGACCAGGGTTTGTGTGAGTGGAGGTGTGTGTGCGTTTGGTTGTGTATTAAACTTGCAGCGTATCAGGAGAGTAAGCTGCCTGAGGCGCAGTGCAAGCATCCATATCCTCCCTGCTGCAACCTGTGGTGTTGTCAAAGTATCCTAAGGGCTCACGTTGATCTTCCTCTGTTCACATTGCCACATCTCCTGGTTAAGTTGGTAAATTCCTCCGGGCACTTGGAATTTCGATCCAGGACAAGCTTGAACATCATATAGCAGAAGGGCAAGTTATTTTCTTTTCATTTCAGAGTTAAAGTAAAGTGTTTGGCACAATTCTGGAATGCAGGTACCGAATAGTTCTAACAATGCTGTGTAAAATATTTCTTTTTATGTTTAAAATAAAGAGCGAGCCTTTTTGATTACCTCTGTGCTGTGGGCCTGGGTGTTTGAGCTGTGGGCAGTCCTTTCCCTGCATGCACACAGATGCTATTGTTGAGGCAAGGGTATCAAATGTAAACCTTACAGTCCTGTTTACAGTGCTGCTCACACTCTAAAATAAGCATCTGCCCTATTTAACAATAAGCTTTAAATATTTGCCTGCATTTGTGTGATGAATTTGGAAACAATTGTTTTGTGAGTCATCCTGTTTCTATCCCATTGTGAGTCGGTCTTTTCTGTTGGGGGAGTTCCCATCTGATTTCATAGGGCCAGGAGTCACAGGAGTGTGGGCTTAATGTCTGCTCTAAAACCTGGGCATTAGATGATAAGTTTTCCTTGAACCTTTCCTGAGGCTTCTTACTTCCAAGGCAGCGGGAGGAAACTTGGTAGAGCTGGGAATCAGCTTCCTGCTTACCTTGCCAATAGCTGAATTTAGGATTTTCCCCCCATTGCGGGCAGCCACGTAAGGACGCTGTAATGGTACAGTGAGGAGGTGACTTGCTTTCCAACAAGTTGCTCAAGGCAGAAGTGGTTTTGGGAGGTCAAGACAGGCTTTGGCAAGGTGGGTACCCAGTTTCTCTCCAGATGGTGGTGTGACAGCTGGCATGGACAAATGTCTGCTGTAGAATGTACCTACAGGAGGCTGGGAGGTGGCACCAAGCTGTAAGTTCTTAAAGGGGTGGCAGGGACCATCAACTGAGATGGAGAAATACCATAAATGGTCTCTGATCCCTCAGCAGAGACTTTGGCAGCTGCAGATGTTTAACATGTGCCCCCAAATGATGAGTGACATGCTTGTGGGACAACAGCAGCTGTTGGGATGCTGGCTGTGTAGGTTGCAGCTTACTATAAAGTTTGGATTAGCTCTATGAAATCCTCTCACCTCCCCCGCCCCCTGGGATGACCTGGATCTTAACAGTCGTCTTGTAAGTGTGCTAGGATTTTATGGAGGAAAAAAAAAAGCCAAGACTTGAAGTGTGGAGATGAAGGGGGATATCTGTAAGCAGCTGCCTGAGTGATGTTGCAGTGAATGACAGGAGTTACCATGTCTCCAGCATCTCCTTGTATCTGCTGAGGGTTCAGCTCCGCTACCTGCCTGCAGCGACACGTAGCTGCTGAGCTACCATAGAGGCAGTGTGAAGGGCACCTCTGTGCCAGAGCCTGAGAGCTGAGTTACCTCTGTAGCGCCGGGCTCAGGAAACACACTTGGCTGTGCCTGTTGTATGACAGAGCTTGGTTATGCTGTGATGGCTCTGGCTGGCTGCTGCACTCGGCTCAGGGTCGGTCCTGAAACTTCTGCTGGGCTGAAGCTGACTGGTGTTGAGTAGGATGTGTGAGAACAACTATAGGCCAGTCAGCCTCACCTCTGTCCCTGGAAAGGTAATGGAACAGCTTGTTCTGGATGCCATCTCCAAGCAATTGGAAGAGAAGAAGGTCACAAGGAGTAGTCAGCATGGATTCACCAGGGGGAAATCGTGCTTGACCAATCTCATAGCCTTCTACGATCTCATCATCAGCTGGGTAGATGGAGGGAGAGCAGTGGATGTCATCTACCTTGACTTCAGCAAGGCTTTTGATACTGTCTCCCATGACATCCTGATAGCAAAGCTGAGAAAGCATGGGATTGATGAGTGGACAGTGAGAATTGGCTGTCGGACCGAGCCCAGAGGGTTGTGATTCGTGGAGCAGAATCTGACTGGAGGCCTGTGACTAGCAGTGTTCCCCAGGGCTCGGTGTTGGGTCCAGTCCTGTTTAACATCTTCACTGACGACCTTGATGAGGGAATAGCATCCACCCTCAGCAAGTACGCCGATGACACAAAGCTGGGAGGAGTGGCTGACACGCAGGAACACTGTGCTGCCATCCAGCGAGACCTGGACAGGCTGGAGAGCTGGGCAGTAAGAAACCAGATGAGGTTTAACAAAAGCAAGTGTAAAGTCTTGCACCTGGGAAGGAACAACCGTTTCTATCAGTACAGGCTGGGGGATGACCTGCTGGAGAAGAGCTCAGTGGAGAAGGACCTGGGGGTCCTGGTGGATGACAGGTTGGCCATGAGCCAGCAGTGTGCCTCGGTGGCTAAGAGAGCCAATGGGATCCTGGGGTGCATCAGGAGGAGTGTGGCCAGCAGGTCAAAGGAGGTGATCCTCCCCCTCTACTCTGCCCTGGTCAGGCCCCACCTGGAGTATTGTGTCCAGTTCTGGGCTCCCTGTTATAAAAAGGACAGGGATCTCCTGGAGAGAGTCCAGAGAAGGGCTATGAAGATGATTAAAGGGCTGGAGCATCTCCCCTATGAGGAAAGGCTGAATAAGCTCGGGCTGTTCAGCCTTGAGAAGAGAAGACTAAGGGGGGACCTAATGTCTATAATTATCTTAAGCGTGGGATGCAGGGGGAGTTGGCTGGCCCCTTTTCAGTGGTCTGTGGGGACAGGACAAGGGGCAATGGCCTCAAGTTGGAGCACAGGAAGTTCCACACCAACATGCAGAAGAACTTACACAGTGAGGGTGACAGAGCCCTGGGACAGGCTGCCCAGGGGGGTGTGGAGTCTCCTTCTCTGGAGATATTCAAGACCCGTCTGGACGCCTATCTGTGCAATATGAGCTAGGGAGCTGCTTTGGCAGGGGGTTGGACCTGATGATCTCTCAAGGTCCCTTCCAACCCCTACGATTCTGTGAGAAGACCTGCTGCCTCTGTCATGCAAAGGTGAAGCCCGATTGTGCAACTCTTCCGAGGAAATTAATGGCTTTTGCCTTTTTTAGTGGGACTTGCTATGTTCCTGTGATTGCAGGGGGCTGGGGTCTGCACAGCAGGTATCGGGCAGATGGTGTTTCAAGAGAGGCTGGGGCAACTGATACAAGCTGTGGGACTGCTAACTGAAGAAAAAGCCACTGCTCATTCTTTTGCAAGGTATGCACACTTTAAATACAGCAAATAACCTTCTTTTGGACAGGTTCTCCTTCTGTTACAGAGCAAAACGGCACTGGGCCGTAGCCAGCAGATGACTGATACTGTGAGAGGTCCAGGGGAATTCCCGGGTTGTTGAGGAAGGCAGATTCTGCGGATTTCCAGGTCCCTTGGAAGAGCTGCCACAAGGACAAGCTGTTCCTCTCTCCCTGGCAGCCAAGGTGCATTCCAGAAAGTGCCAGAGCTCTAAGTGTATGTCTGCTTCCACCTCTGGTGGAAAGGCAGGACTTCCCAAAGCAGGCTTTGTGAAAGCAAGTTACCGTTAGATCATACACACTTTGTTCACATAGGATTTTATTAAGTCCATTATGTGCTGGGCCTTAGACTAAACCACTGGCTTTGAGGGCACCTTTGCTGGCTGCAGGTATGATTGATGAAGATGCAGATAGGTGGACACAAAGTTTTTGTGGGCAGCTTAACCTGGCTCGTGCCCTCTGGTTCCTTGCTTGTGTGATCCAGTCAATGATTTAGCATATTTGACAGATAGCAGCAGGGAGTCTCATGGATACTAGAACCCAAAAGTTTCTTAAGGGGTGGGGCCAGAGAGAAGAGAGGATGCTTCCAGAGCTCCTCCAGCAGGGTAGCACTGTGAGCACACCAGTTACTGGGCATCCAAAAACCCATGGAGATGTCTCAGAGGACAGGACTGGTGTTGCCTCTGTGCTGACTTCAGCTCTGCAAAGGCCCTGGGCATGGTGAGGTGCCCGCGATGCTGGGGCTTTGGTAAACCGGAGACATGCCTGTGCTGCTTAGCATCTGCCTAGATATATCAAACTGTGTGTGGCTACAGCCAAATGTGGGTTCTGATACCAAGTACAGTCATACTAACCTCCCTCTTCCTTGCAGCCCCTAACCTTGTTTGCTCATTCCTTCCATGTGTTGTTCCCTCTGCCTCTCTTCTTTTGTTTCCTGTTATTTCCTTCAGGAGTCTCTTCTTGCCTTCACCATCTAGACCGATGTACATCTCTGCATCTCTAAAGGACCGTGTTCTTTTCTGCTCATCTCCCTGGGGAAGAGTTGGGGTGTACCCTGGATTCATCTGCTGAGAGCTCAAGCTGCAGAACTCCAGCCTACTGCCTGCCCCAGCTCATCTGCAAGGCTGGCACCACACACACACACAAATGTTTTGTAGTCTCTTGCTTCGTGAGGACTGCAGGAAGGAAACTAAGCATCTCTGAGGGGAAATGTCTCCAAAATAGCATTCAGATTCCAAAAGCAGAAGGCACTGTCTGAATAAGATGTTTTTGGCCTGCTTTCCCCTGGGCTGCTGCTGCTCAGCATCTCTAAGTTCCAGACAAGTGACCGCTGTGCTGAACACTGTACCTAGTAGGAAGTGAAGCCATGTCTCAAGGTAACGGTGATAGGATTCATCTTTCCTCAACTTAAGAAACAGATACCTAAAGAAAGCAATTTTTCTGACCTACTTGAGATACATGTGTTAGAAGAACCTGAAGGTGCCCATTCCTCATCCTTAGCTGTAAGGGAGAGCGCATCCCACCTAGGACATGGGAATTAGACAAGATAAATGTATGGGAGTATTGGCCAGGCAGGTAGGCAGGGGCTGGGAGAAATGAGGTAATGGCAGCTCCCTCTAGTGCTGGGCTAGGCAAAGAGAAAGCCACAGCGCAGAGCTGCAGCAGTCACAGTTCTACCAGGAGGCAGGTGGTGGGTCCTCAAGATCTCTTAACTGTTTGCACGTAACTGATGGTGGCTTGGTGAGAACAGGACTGATTTTAATCTCGATTTTTGTTACTTGTATAATGTCTCTGCATAAGAAGATGCAGCCCTTGGAAGACAGATACCAGGACGGACCCAATCCACTCTGATTGTGCTTTATATCCTTGTGCCAGGCTCCTCATCTTCAGCCACACAGCTTTTCTGCCATGCGACTACTGGAGTGGGCCAGATCTTATGCTGAGGTCCCTGGTGTTGTTACCCACAGCGCCAAGTCCCTCTGAAGACATCTCTCCTAGTAGCTGTACCAGTAGTGAGTGACCAGGCTTCTTGAAGTGTTTACTTAGAGCAAAATCATTGCTGCAAGGTGAGTTTTTCTACTTTATCAGGTATTTGGCCTTCTTCCCCAGGGACAGACCTCACCAGCTGTGTTCTGTCCTTGCTCAGTCTCCCCCTGCCCTGTCACTGCGAGCTGACAAGCACAGCCTCTTCCCCTAGCCTGGAAATGCCTGTGTTCAGATGTTTGAGGGAAAGGCCCTTCAGAGGCTGAGCTCTGAGTGCCCAGCCTGGCAGAATTACACATTTTCTTTAGAAATAAGATGTTACGGTCCTCTTGAAACTGATGGCTTCTCCTGTAGCTTTCCAGGTGCGTGCGGAGGTGTCCTTGCCTGGTGCCATTATCTTTCTCTCTTCCTCCTGCCTCCCACAGTCCCCCACATTTACCCAGAAAGTGTTTTGTAAATCACTATTTGTTGAATTCCCCTTCCTTGACCTGTTAGCATACAGTGCTAACAAGATGGCTGTTGGGACCCTTGGGCCCGGTACTGCTGTGCTTAAAACCGTCCCTTACCTTGTGTCAGTGGTGGCAGCAGCAGGTCATCTGAGTGTTGCCAGTTTCCATCTTGGCTAAGACCTGTGTTTCCATGGCGAGATGCTCTCCAGGTCTCGGGGAGTAGTGAGGGTGGTACTGCAGGCTCCCTTAGGTGGAAGGTGTTGGTGCAGAAGTAAGAACTCCTGCTGTGTTACAGTACTGGGCACATCAAGCCCTTCAGTGGCAACACTGAAGGAGTTGTTACTTTCACACTGAGACTGACAATCGTAGTGCAGAGAAGGGAGATCTAGTTTGTGCATTTGCAGCTCTTCCCGACATCTTCACTTAATCAAAGCTGTGCAGCCCCAGGCTCTCCCCGGGGTTCACTCCAGCTTCTGCCTTTTGTTCAAAGGAAACTTGCTTGGCCTAACACAAATATAACTCTTTCTGTGACTACAGCCAGGGCATCCTCTGTTAGCATGCATGGAGGATACCAGCAGCAACAGCATCTGTATTGCCTGCACCATGTTCTGCTGCTCTGCTCTTTGGAGGCTTGTGTGCCACTTGAGGTCAACATGGGGCAGTGCTGTCCAGAGTCCTCTACCCAAACTGATGCCAAGAAGGCTGAAGAGATGGCATGTAGGAATAGAGCATCCACTGCACAGCCAAGTGCAGCTGTTTGGTAACTACACACATTCAGATCACCAAATAGCATGTTAATTCTGCATTTTAAGTCAAGATCCCCCTTGGAACTCCTCAAGACCCAAGCAGTCCCTTTGGGACTGTAACACAGCTACCCCTTTAGGAGATTCAAGAGGAACTCATGCTGGCAGTTCTGGGATGTAAAAGAGGGCTGCTCTGGCTCTGCTATTGGATCTTGTGAAACTGTTTCTTTTCCCATGATCCTAGAGGAGTGGGAAAGGAGGAGCTGTTTAGGGTAGGTGAGTGAAGGCTTTGATGCTTGGTGAGCTTTAAGTGTAGTTCTGCCATTACTGCCTTGCTTTATCACTTCAGGAGCATAGCTGTGTGTCCCTCCCATGTTTGTAGTAGTGCTGGGCTGGCTACGCTGCTTGTGCAGACAGTGCTATAGTGTCCTGGCTGGTAAGGATGGGTCTTTCTGCCTGTGTGTGTGGTGGGATTTCCTTAGGGAGCCCTTGTGGGACCTACAGCCTCTCCCCTTTCCATCCTTGCACTGGGTTCAGGGCGGGGGGAGGGGTGTGTGGGGGAAACCCCACGTACTTTCAGGTTCACACAGTGCCATTGGTGGGAGGCATGTGTCTCCTGTGGGACCTTGGAGACCCTCTGCATTCCTCTAGGACTGGGAAGCACATTCTGTGCATCTTCCACTCAGGCCTGTTAGGAGAGCAGCTCCCTGCTGCATCCACTGTGCAGTGGGAGCCGGGGTTGTCGCTTTCTCAGCCTGGCTGTCCTTAACAGCTGGCTGCAGCAGTGGCTGTTTGCTTCCCTTGCTAACGTTTCCAGGTCAGCTATTTAGTTTGGTTTTTTTTCTTTTAAACCCTCTTGCTTCTGGAAATCCTGTCATCAAATCCAAGCTCTGTCAATATAATTAGTTTTGAAGTACAGCATCTCCATAACTTAGAGACCTAAATAAGCAGCTTAATATTAAAACCTAGCTTCTCCCCCCGTATTTAACTGTTCTGTATTCCCCAACAGAACTTCCCCAACAGCAGCCCGCTGCCATCGCGTTCCCTCTTTCCCTCTCTTAACCTCTCTCCTCTCCTCCCTGGCCTCTGCCCTCACCGTGTCCGTTGGGAGCAGAAGCTGCCAGGCACAGCCCTCCGGTGGCCTTTCAGGACACGGCTCGCTTACAGGATGCTGATGCCGCTGCGAACGCCAGCGCGGAGAGAGAGGGCTGGGGGCGGCGCGTAGCAGCTCCTGGCGCCGAGATGAGCAGGGGGATGCGCTTGCAGGCTTGCACGGTGACGTGATCGGGCCCTGTGTGTGCTGCGCAGGGGATCACCGGGATTTAGGGAGGGCAGGCCTCAGAGCCAGGCCCCACAGACAGAGGCGTGTGGCCTGACGCGGCGCAGGAACGGGCAGCTGCTGAGCAGCTCCTTTTTGCTGGGGGGGGCACATGTGCTGGCTCCTTCATGGGATGCTGCGAGGAGCTGGCAGGGAGGGGATGAACTAACTCCCTCGTGCAGCATCCCTTCTGGTCCCCAGCGGTACCTGTGCCTCTCTCTGAGCTCTCCTCCACCTGCAGCAGAGGTGAGATGTCCAGGAGCTTTGTCAGAAATGCACTGTTGGCCCAAACTACAGAGACTGGTGTAGAGGCTGTAGAGGACTGAGGCTTTTCAGCCCTGTTAGTGGATTGAAAATTAAAAAATATTAGTAACAAAGGGATGGGTGGCTAAGGAGCACTTTTTATTTGGATAGGATATGGAGCACGTGGTTCAGGCTCTGTTTCTGTCCTGCTGACAGAGCAGATTGGGCACAAGTGTGCTTGCTTGCTTTTGCAGCAGTAATAACCCATCGTACTTCTCTGAAGGAATTCTGGTGTCCCAGCAGTGCCCTGGCCAGTTTTGTTCTTGTTTGAGTTTTGTTCACCAACAATAAGCTGTGGCCATTCTTCCACTAGGCCAGCCCTGGCTGCTCAGTATTGGGAGTGATCAGAGTCCTACTAAGCCACAGTCATACAGGACGGGTGCTTCTCTGCTTCCCAGCCTGTTCTGCTCTTAGGCTTCACATGCTTTATTTAATGACTCTGTTTCAGTTCCTGTACTAATACTGTTGTGGGTTTGGGTGCAAACCAACTGCATCAGCCTTTCTGTGCTGCTGTGGGTTTTGCTCACGAAGACCCTGTCCTTGCTGTGTGCTGGAGCCATGTCCCACAAGGACTTGGGTTACACTTGAGTAACAGAAGTTGTGCCACAGGAAAAGGTCACTGTTGTCATCACTTTTGCTAGGCTTCCCCTGTCTTTGTGGCTGTCCAGTTTCCCTGGGACTGGCTGGCGATTTGGATCAGCAGCACATCAGTGGGGAGATCTTTAGCTGCCAAGATCTCGCTGAGCTCCAACAGCCCAAGGTGAAGCCGGTGTAGCCATGGCAAGCTCCCTGCAAAAGCAAGCCTGGCTCCGGATGGAGCTGGAGGATTTGGGCATTTGTGCTCCATCAGGAGGTTTCTGCCCACAAGAGCACGCCCGGGGGACTGCAGCTGAGCCGGTCGGCCTTGGGGAAGCCAGGCAGCCAGCCGGCTCCGGCTCAGTAATTGGGGGAAGTAACCAGCTGCCTTTGATGTCTGAGCCGAGCTGAGAAAACCTGACGGCAGACTTCAAAGTCTGTTGCGCCAGCTCCCCTGATTATCTGTAGGCTTCTGGCGCGTCTCCCAAGACTGCCAGATTATCCCGGCTAACGCTGCGCTCTTCCCCGCATCCCTCCGCCCTGCCTGGCACCAGCCTCTTGCTTTCTTCCATCTGCAACTTCCATCATCCCCTACCCCCACCCCCTCATCCTGCCACTCCTCGGTCACTGCGATATGTGGCAATGGCATTTCTGGGTGGGGGACGTGCCTTCTGAGATCTGTGAAGCACAGGCAGAGGAGACGTTTTTGGAAAGCTTGCCTTACAGCCCGAGCCCCTGGGCTGTATTGCCACTCCCTGTTCAGTTACAAGAGCAGCCTGAAATGCAGGGAGCTGGCTGCAGCTGCCCTTTGCAAGGCACTGAGGTGTTTACAGCCAAGCAGGAACCATGTGCCTTTGACCTCCGCAGGGAAGGGGATTAGAGCTCCCATCCATGCTGCTCCAGGGTGGGTTGCACAAGAGGAAAGGTGGGGAAGAGCTGGGAGGAGAGGGCTGTGTTGTCTTTGCCTTCTTCAGACTATCTGCTGCTTCAGATTAGGCTCTAGCTCCTTTGCCATCTCTGGTTCGGTGCCTGGGGAGCTCTGGGGTGCTGGTCTGTGTGAGTAGAGATGCAGAGGGCAGGTCATTGCTGAGGGTTGGCTCAGGCTGGGGAGAAGTGATGGTAGGGCCATGGTGCTGAGCAGGGGCCCCAGAGCTCCTGCTTTTCCCAGAGCACTTTGCTTTCACCTGGGATGTTGCACAGCAAAGCCAAAAGCTTGTGGGGGAACCCTTTTAAGAACTGTGTTGTTTCTTTTTTCTCCCAAAGCAAGCAACTTCGGTACTGGCTGGAAACCCTTCTTGTGCAGCCAGGTTTGCCCAAGACATGGTTTGAGGTCTGGTTTCCTTTGGAAGGTGGGGTTTATTGCTACTTCTGAGAAGGTGGGGAAAGCTGTGCCCTCTGCTTTGACGAGAGGAAGCCAGCAACGAATGTGATGGCTGAGGGCAGAGGAAAACACAGCAGCCCTAACCGCTGGCACGCAAATGGGATGAGCGAGCTCAGAGGCACCATATAGAAAGATGGGATTTGGGCTGAAGCCTCTCCCCTGTGCTTGCAGTTGCAGTCTCAGCAGCCTGTTCCCCCTAAAAAAAAAAAAACACTGACCATGGGGTTGCCTCATTCATCCTTAATAGCTTTGTCTGTAGCACTTCTGCCCTGCTGTGGAAGTGATCCTGCTTCATCCCTGTCCTTCCCCAGGCTCCTTGCAGTGTGTGAGGGGAGCATCTAGTCAGCACTTGTCCGTCCAGGAGGTTTCCAAGTCACTGTGGATGTTACAGATTTGCTGCTGTTCTCTTGTAGGCAGAGTCTAACATCACCCTGGCTGCACTGGGCTTGACAAAACTTTCCATAGAGTTTTGGTGGGGTTTTTCTGGGCAGCTTTGGCTCAAAGTGACTGAGCAGCATCCAAAAAGGGTGCCTACAAAAGGGATCCAGGGAGGCAAGAAGGAGGAGAATGGGTACAGAGGCATGCAATTAGAGATAGCAATCACCTGCGTGAAAGCCAGAGCCAGTGCTGTGGGCAACCTGACCTCCAGCCTCACGCTCTGGAGTGGGAGATGGTGATAGCTTGCTGGGGCATGCTAAGCAGTAGCTCTGCCATACATCTGGTGGCACTGACTTCCCAGGGAAGAGGGTGAATTTTAGACTGTGCAGTCCTGGGAAGAAGGAGCTGTTGGTTTTGTCCACAGAGCATCAGCATTGCCAGTGCTAGGGCTGGGCCAAGCAATCCTATTCTCCCTGGTTTCTCTATTGCAAATGTAAACAGCGACTCATGCGTACTTAGAGTTACAGGCTTGTAGTTAAACTGTTCCTCTGTGTATATTTATCTGCACACTGATTGTTGGAAGCTCACTGAGGTTGAACTCCAAGTTTCCTTTCCATTTATGCTGTTGCTGTAGCAGAGATGCTTTTCTCTCTTCCGAAGTGGTAAAGTGGTAAGCAGGTTGGCTTACTGTCAGCAGGATCATCCCTGGGGCACTGCTGGCAGTGGGTTGCTCTTGGAAAGCAAACCTCTTCATCCCTTTCCTTCTGAGATGGGAGGGTTTCATCCTGTAGCAGGATGAAGCCTGCCACGCTATGTGCGTGGCTGTGTCCTGCCACAGGGCACAGGTTCTCCTCACCAACAGGCATACTGGGGTGCTCCACCACCTGCCAGCCTCTATCCTCTCTGCTTACCACCTCTGTGGAGACAGCGTGCGGGTTTCAGCCCTCCACTGCACCCTCTTCTCCCAAAAGAGGTGCCGCTCCTCTGCTCCATTTCATGGAAACAGTGGTGGGTGGCAGAGGACAGGTGAGATGCTGCAGGGATCTCTCTGCCTGCTGCAACAGCCCATCTTCCCCCCTGGCCTGTTTGGCTTTCTGGAGAGGTGCGTGGTGCTATGGGAGCTGCGTGCGCAGGCTGACAGGGAGCTGGCTAACGGAGGCACCAGCCTTGCAAGGAGGAGCCTCTGCCTCTATCTCCTGGTCCCACAGGCTGTCATGTGAATCAGTTTATTAAATGGGGAAGGAGGGACCTTGTGTTTGTTTTGCTTCGTTACATGAATCTCGTTCCCTCCAGGAGCCCCATGGGATCAAGCAAAAGCAACTTGTTTTACGGTCGGTTTTTGCTTGTGAATCCCTGAGCTAATTTAGTCATTCAGGCGGTGCCCCAGCAGCAGCACGGCGGGTGCAGTGGGGCTCGGGGCTAAACGCTTTGTGCTGCCTTCCTTTCTGGGGTGGGGAAGGAACAAACCTGCAAACAAAAAAAAATCCCAACCTTCTTCTGCCCCTCAACCCCCTTCCCACACTCACTCCCCCCCCCCCAAAAAAAAAACCCCTCACAATGAAAACAACGCCCCCAAAAAAAACCCCAAACTACCTTTCAGAGTGTCTTTGGTTTGAGCCCTTTGCTAGTGCTGGGCTACATGCCCGAGAGGCCCTGTGTCCCCTGCCTGGCATGTGCCCCTGTCAGCCTCGCACCACACCCCTGGCACTTGTCAGCAGGGTGCCCCAGGCCACGAGGTGCTGACCCTGTGGTGCCAGGTGGAGGCTAATGCCACCGCAGTGCTTGCTTCTGGGGCTGGGGCCCTCCTGCTGTGGCTCCCGAGGCCTTACTGTCCCTGTGAGCAGTGCTGGCCCAGGGTGCCCCACATGCACGTACCTGCCCATGGGCTGTGCCTACAGGCCAGCACTCCAGGCGGATTTCTGGCTACATGCAATCCTTTGAGAGCTGATGAGCTGCCTGGGCTGGGTGTTAATGATGGATGGTCTCCTGCCTGTGTACGTGGTGGACTGGTAGGGGTGCTGTGGAAGAGACACCCCACTTGGGGTACCCTACTGCACCTTGAGTCATGGCCTGACCTGTGATTCTCAGGGAGCACTGTGCCAACCCCTGCTGTCTGCAACTGTGGAAAATAAACAGCTAGGGGAGAGCTTCAGCCCCACTCTCCTCCCCAGGGGCTGGCCCCTTGCCTCCTCTGTTAGCCCACAGCGAGCCACTACCCCATGCAGCGAGGCATGGGCTAGTAGGGCTGGTCACCTTGTGAGCTGCTGTGGGACAGCAAAGCCACAGCGGGTAGCGCTGAGTGCCTAGCACACATGCAGGGCAGGAGGGGCTTGGAGCATCGCCCTTGCCCAGGCAGCGTGGGGCTGGGGTGCTGGCTGTCACCTCCCAGAGGCGTGTTACTTTGCAGCTCTCCTTGCCATTTCTGAGCAGAGGAAACCACTGCTGGGCAGCTTCCTCTCAGCCACTTTCAAAATAGCAGAGGGGCTGTCACCATTGCTCATGAGAGCCTTCCACCACCCCTCTGGGAGAGGACCCAAGTGAAGCTGTTTCCCATGGGGCTGGCATGGTGCCTGGCGGTTGCCTTCCTGCTCTTTCTCCTCTCAGGTTAGTGCCCTGCACCATGGCGGGGGCTTTTCTGGGGTGGGTGATGGGGAAGTAAACATCCCCTTGGTGCAGACAGCACCTTTTGCAATTGGGTGACTCAACAGTGCACCTTGCTGGGGCTGGAGGGCTAGGATGGCCCCACCATGGCCAGTGCTGCTCTGGTTTGGTGGCCATGGTAAGAGCCTTGTGATGGTGAGTTCTCCTTCTGGCACTGTGGTTTTGCTCCAAAGCTGTAGCCTGGACCCTGGCAGAATTTCAGTGAGGGCACATGCATGCTCCTGTTGCATGGCAGCTGGAAGTGCAAAAGGAGTTACCTTGCACACACCCCTTCCCTTGGGAGGGGTTTTCTGAAGATTTCTTATGCTGTGCCACCATCAGCTCTCTTCTCTGACCCAGTTTCTGTGTCTGTGTTCTGACTGAGTGCCCATATCCTGTGGGCATTTTTCTTGGTGTGCGTGGCAGGCACCAGAGAACTTCTGCAGTTCTGTAGTTCTCCCCCTCCTACAGGAGCTCTGTAGGAGGGGAGGGCTTATGGGTGGCCATTACCTCCCCAAACCCTCTGCAGGCAGAAACAGAGGGAGCCCTTGATGCTTCCCTATACCCCTTGCTGTCAAAGGAGCTCTTGTTGGCCCACTCTCCTGCACTCTCCCTCCTTTTTTGTCCATGAAGCACCTCTGCAGCACACAGCCTGCTGGTTCTCACTGCTGTCTCTGTCCCTTGGCTTCTGCACCCCATATCCCTCTCTGGCAGTGGTCAGCTCTGGTACCTGCTCCCTTCCCATCCCTCACCTCCCTACCTCCATTCCTGCAGGACTTGAGTGCTTGGTCCTCTTAATTTTAAAACACTACAAGCTTCCTCCAGCGATCTCTGCCTGTTGCTGCTCCCTCTGTCCAGGTGGCTTGAGTGATGCTCTCCAGCCATGAGGAGGCTTGACAGACCTCTGGCCATAGTGTGTGACCCGGTGTGTGAGGAGATGGGAAAGTCCAGATCTTTGTTGTTACAGGACTTGTTCTCAAAGTCCTTTTGGATTTTGTGCCTCAAAGAGTGAGGCTGCACAGCACTTCAGTATTACGCTGCCGTCCTGTGCGCAGCCAGACTCGCCTCTGTCCTGATTGTGCAGCCCTTGGGCAGCGTGTCCCTCTGCAAACACCGTGTGTGCTGACTGTGTGCTGACAGGTTCGAGCAGTGCCCAGCGCCTCGTCACTGTTCAGAAGGGGCCCCTCTACCGCACGGAGGGGTCCCACGTCACGCTCTGGTGCAAGGTGAGCGGCTACCAGGGCCCGGCGGAGCAGAACTTCCAGTGGTCCATCTACCTGCCCTCGGCCCCCGAGCGGGAGGTGCAGATCGTCAGCACCGTCGACCCCTCCTTCCCCTACGCCATCTACACCCAGCGCGTGCACAGCCGGGGGATCTACGTGGAGCGGGTGCAGGGCGACGCCGTCCTGCTGCACATCACGGAGCTGCAGGACCGGGATGCCGGGGAGTACGAGTGCCACACGCCCAACACCGACGAGAGGTACTTTGGGAGTTACAGCGCCAAGACAAAGCTCGTGGGTGAGTGCTGGGCAGCGGTGCAGGCCAGCTTCCGCTGCTCTCCCTTTTATGCTTGGTGGAAGTGCTCAACTCCTGGTCCCCGACAGAGAAGGGAAAGCTGGGGAAAGGGGAGATTAATGGGATGGGTGGGCAAAAATTTTCCTTCTCCTCTCCCCACTGTGGGACCTGTATCCTACCCTGAGGTTGGGATGCCCAGAGGTCTCAGCTGGTTGCTCAGGTTGCTGCTTCCCTGCCAGGGCAAGGGAAGGAAGAAGCAGCTTCTGCTGTCCTATGTCCAGACTTGAACTGCGGTTTCTGATGCTGCCACAGCATTTCACAGCCAAATACTGTGTATGTGTTAGTTGCTGGTGTCCTCTCAGGTCAGGGAACCAGACTTGACTCAAGCAGGATTCCCTCTCCCTCTTTCAGCAGGTAGCTCCTGTGGAGCGCTGGGAGAGGGAGCTCAGTGGGGTAGAGAGGCAAAGGGAAAGGCCGTGCTGTGAGCCTACTGAGTCTCCATACACACTGGTATGCCACATCCGTCTCCTATTCACCTGTTTCAGCTTGGGATCATGAGGGGCTGCTCATTAATCTCCTTGAGGTTGCTTAATTAAGATGGCCCGTAGTTTGCCTGAAGAGGGTAAGGCAGAATGATTTGCTGTGTTTTCTTCCCTGCTGAGGCTTTAACCACCCAATTCCTTGGTGTAGGCTGATGGGAGCCTTGTCAGTCAGCTATGAAAGGTATTTCTCCTGCACTGTGAGATCCCTCAGGGTCTGGCTGCAGCTTCATAGTGACCAGCAGTTTGCCCATTAAGGCAAACAAAGGATTTTTGCCAAGGTCCACTGTTTGTTTTTTCTCCCCTGTGCTCAGTGATTGCAGATACCCTCTCGGCTTCCATGGTGCCCCAAGTCCTCACCCGTGCTGAAGGGGAAGCAGTGGAGCTCACCTGTGAGGTGTCCAAGTCCACCACCCAGCACACGCATCTCTCTGTTGGCTGGTACCGTCTTCGGGGAGCAGGAGAGAGTCCTGCTGAGGAGGTCCTCACCCTCTCCAAGGACTTCATCTTGAGGCCAGGGCCCTCTTACACCCAGAGGTTTCTGGTGGGGGATGTACGGCTGAACAAGTTTGGGAACACCACGTATAAGCTCTCCGTAGGGGGAGTGGAGGCATCTGACCAGGGGCAGCTGTACTGTGAAGCAGCCGAGTGGATTGCAGATCCCGATGAGACGTGGAAGGACATCTCCCGCAAGCAAACAGGGAGGACGTCGCTGGCAGTCACGAGCCAGGGTAAGGCCCTTGCCAACTTGTGTGTTGTCTCCAGCTCCTTTGTGTGTTCAAGGCTTGATAGCAGCAGCCTCCAGTGGCCTCTGTCTGCCTCTGCCGCAGCCCAGGCACCCACCAGTGGGTCTGGCCACCCTGCTGGGCACTGAGGTTCACATGGCAGCTCATGGTTTGGGAGCTGTTGGTGCTTTTCACTTTGGAGGTTCACGCAGCTCAATCTCTGCTGTGGCCGGCAGCGATCCTGCAACCTCACGGGCTCTCACCAGGCATTAGCAGAGGGAGCAGCCTGGCTCTTTGGCAACCTGACACTGGTGTGCAGAAAGCAGCATTTAGGGTTAGACTGCCTTGAGGGCCTGGTGGCCTCGAAAGCTGAAGTATGCAACAGCCAACTGCCCATCATGGTGCTTCAGCCACAGCACCAAGGGACACAGGGATGTGCTGTGTGTGCTGCAGGGCTCTAGTGTCTGCTGGAGGTGTCTTGTCTGTCTGGCCTGATAGCTTCCAGAGCAACTGGTGCTTCTGTTTGGTAGATCAGCCTTGTATCTCCTCCTAGTAGTTCCGTAGCGATCAGAGTGTGCTTTGAGGTGGGTGCACCAAGCTCCCAACTTGGAAAAGGTAGGATGAGATATTTAGAAAGAGAAGACTCAGACCTGCTACAACATATGAGATGGATTAAAATAGGAAAGTTTGAAAACCAGCCCCTTCCTAATGCTGCCCATCCTCCCCTGCTTTGCTCTGTCTCGCCAGGCACTCCCTCCTCCCTCTGCCCGGCAGCTTCCCATGGTTCCTGGCATCTGTGAGCCCTGCACCGCCTTGCCTGGGGCTGGTGGGAAGACCCCTCTCTCCCCACTGCCCTGGGATGGTTACAGCACTGCGTGTTTGCTGCTGCTTCTCTGAGCGCCCTGCCCACCCCCCACCCCCACCACAAGCCCTTTGGCTGCTGTCCCTCGCCCGCTCTTCCCCCAGTTGCGTGTGGGTGGCTCTGCCCAGAGGAAGATAAGATCTCTGTCATGCAGATAAGCTTTGCCACAAAGCAGCCGAGACAAAGCTGCATCTAGTTGGTGTCCTTCAACCTGTGCAGGAAAGCAGGAGTGAGTTTCTCCCAGGAAACCCGCCCAGGCAGGTGGTGTACCCTGTCCCCATGCTTTGGGGCAGATGGAGGAGGCTGTAGAGCTTGGGTGGTGGGTGAGAGGAAACGGTGTCTCACAGGAGGGTGGTGAGTCAGAGCAGGAAACCAGAGAAATCGGTGGTTGAGAGCTGAGCGCCCGGTGTGTGGCTCAGGAGATCCAGATAGCACTGGGGGGGGGGGGGGGCGGGCGAGGGGGCAGGGGCAAGGGCAAGAGAGGGAACTACATTGCCCCACTGTAAGAGCCTGGTTCCCAAAACCCACCTGACTGGCAGAGCTTCGCTTTCCCTTGCTGCGTGCTGTGAGCAGCGCTGCCGCCCGGTGAGCGCTGGAAGTCTGCGTGCCTCCCTGTGCCCGCCTGCCTAAGCCGGCTTATCAGGACCGGCAGCCTGTGGCTGTGGGTGCCGGTGCCGCAAGGGCCTTTAGAAATAGAGAAACCTTGTCAGAGCTTAGTATTTGCCCTGAGGCAGCTGTGAAGGGTGGGAGGGAGGCGAAGGCTCTAAGAGGACAATAGGATGGTTGAGGTAGAGCTGCTGCTATTGCCGAGGGGGAAACAGCCGCGGGGCGTAGGAGCCCTCCATCGTGTCTGCAGGGCCGGGGTCTCCTTCCCGCACCCCGTGGGAGAGTCTGGGCCCCAGGGCTGAGCGCCCTGTCTCACCGGGAGCCGGCAAGCACTCTGACCCTGCCCGGCCGCTCCATCCATTTCTATAAACACCAAATATCTGGGAATGCCAAACGTACCTGCAGTGGCTGACATTGCTGTTTGCAAACTGTTTATGCACCAGTGTTTAAATTCACAGGGAACTCTGCTTTCAGTAAATTTTGAGCCCTTCCAGCAACAGTCTGGGAGCTGCTTTGTTTTACCTCTGAACTACATACAGCACCCCAGTCTTCACTCTTGTTGTTAGTCTTGGGGGGGCAGCACAGGGACCCAAAGAGAGGGACTGGTGTAAGCTAGGCTGGCTGCCTGGGGAGTCAGGGCTTAGCCCTCCCTCCTGTTTTTTGGCCATGCCACTGCTGTTTGAGGTCACAGCAATGGGTTTTGGGACACCCTGTGGGTCTCTGCTTACAGCCACTCAGCCAGGCCAATGCCAGGAACCAGGGGCCATTGGCAGACAGAGCTTTGAATGTCCCACAAGGGAGGTGGGTTGTACCATAGGACCCAGAGACAGGGTCCTTACTTCAGGTGCAGCTGGCTGTCTGACAGGCTCTCCCAAGGGAAAGATGACTTTGTGCTTCCCCTCTTGCTAACCCTCTGCTCGGCACCTGCTGCTGGGCAGCATGGGGGGCTGGATGGACTAGGAGGTGACCTCCACTACACACCTCTTGCTTCCCTGCATTGTGACAAGTCTTGATATTCCTGCTTGCTGCAGGAACTAACTCAAAACGTCTCCAGCTTTAGAGAGCCTCTCTTGCCCACATCCCCCAGCAGGCAGTGAGGGCAGCAGCCTGTGGGACTAGCAGCATCACATTCAGACAAGCAACTTGAATGGCAGCCCTCTGTGCACCTTCTCCCACCACAGACAGCAGAGTTAAAAACACCACTGAGTGATAAAGCCCATTTGTGCTCCTTACTGGTGTCTGGGATATTTATTACATGAAATAGAAGAGCTCCAGGAGTCAAGATGGACCAGCTTCCTGCAAAAGCCATTGCCTCTGGCTGAAGGCAGCCCTTGGCTCGGATGGCTGAGCTGAGCAGGAGGTGACTGTGTCTTGAGGTTATCTTGGTGGGTGTTCTGCTTTGAAGCAGGGAGCTGAGCTCCTGGGGGCACTGGTGCTTCCTCCATCTGTCTGCTGGTTAGTGCCTTGACTTAGCAACCATCTCCCCTTGGGCAAAACTGCCCATCTTGATAACTTTTTTAATGAAAGAAAACGTTTCAATAGAGAATCCCCTCCCATTTCCCCTCTGCAGGGCCATCGGTGCTGCCAGGGAGGAGGGAGGCATGGGCAGGATCACCCAGCACCCTCTCTGCTTTTGATTGCCCACAGGCAGAGACCTCCCCGTGGACATCGCTGCTGCTGCAAGCACCCTTTCTGAAGGTGACACCCTCCAGCTAAATTGCATGGTAGGAGCCCAGAAGGAGACAAGCAGGCACTTCCAAGTGCACTGGCTCCTCAACGGAGTGGAAGTGGCCGGGGTTGACCCCCATGGGGTATTGATTTTGGAGGAAGAACACGAGGAGAGAGCCAAGCTGGGGCAGCTCCGAGCGTTCAAGCAAAGCAACACGGTTTACGTCCTCACGATCTATGAGGTGGGGCTGAAGGACAGCGGTACGTACCACTGCTCTGTTTCGGAGGTGAAGGCTCCTGGAGACATCCACAGCATCCAGTCCAACCAGTCATCAGGCATCCAGGTGGACGTGAAGCCGATAGGTTAGTAAATCCCAATGTCTGCTCTTCTGGGTAAACCCTGCTGTGATCCCTGACTGGGGAACTCTTCAAGCCCAGCCTCATCCTGGCAGGGCAGCGCACCTGCGGTGTGCAGCAAGAGTGTGAGTGTGGTGTAGATTTTGGTAGATAACAATGGGAAAAGCACTTCCTCTGGCAAACATTGGTGCTGTAGATGCAGCAGCTTTCAACAAAGCGTACGCCTTTAGCTCAGTGTCTTTGCAGTAGGTTTTGGGACAAATAGGTAGAGTTCTGGGGAGGGTTAGGTCCTTCTGCGCCTTCGGTATGGAAAATTGTGAGCAACTGCTGTTGCTACTCCTGAGGATCACAGGATGACCTCAAACGGGTACTTCTGGGCAGGGGTAATCACTGCTCTTTCCCTTCCTGCTCTGGGGGAATAACTTGTGAGAAGCTACTCTAAGACATATAGGAGACTTTTGGTTTCCCTGTCACAGCCAGATTATGACTATTCTGATGTCACAGGAGCTGCCTTCTGAGACTTGTCCTTAAGTATTTCTTTATGTATCCGTGTCCCAGGAAATACGCTAAAGAAGAAATAACACCCCACGCAGAACCACGAGGCCTTCTCCAAGGTTATAAGAAAAGGCTGGTTGGCAATTTCACACAGTTCCATTCCTTTTCCAGTGCCAAGCTGTATCTAGTCTCTCCATTTAATGCCACCTCTGCCTTTCTCTGAGGGGCACGGCGATGTCCCCTCTCACGCAGTAACCCTTGTTTGCAGAGCGCCGCACGCACCTCTCCGTGTCCACCCGCATGCCACAGGTCACGGCGGGAGAGGCTCTGATCTTCCTCTGCGAGGTGCGAGGAGCGACCAGCCCCGTGTCCCTGCAGTGGTGGCACCTGCCACCGCAGCACACGGGTCCCCGCGTGCTGGTGGCCGCCATGGAGCAGGATGGCACCTTGAGCCTGGGCAGCACCTACCGGGATGGTGGGACGCGGGGAGGCCTCCGGCTGGAGAAATGGAGCTCTGGTGCTTTCACCCTGGTGATCCCCAACACGCTGGACGAGAGCGATGGAGGGCGGTACGTGTGCGAAGTGACGGAGCGGTCCCGAGGCCAGAGCTGGACAGAGGAGGGGAGACAGCAGTGACAGTCAGCTCCATGGGTGAGTTGGGCCACTCCTATTTCTGGGCTTTCAAGCTGGACATGCTGGAGGTCAGGCTGGGGTAGTGGGTGGGTGCATGTGGGTGGGAAAGAGGTCTGCTGTGCCCTGAGCTCCACTGCCACTGCAGGATGACCTGGGGCTAATCACCTGGCCTGGAGAGCTTCACTTTCCCCATCTCAAGCAGGGTGTGTGCATCCCCCATGAGATGTTTTGGGAGAGACAAGTCTAGCAGAACATGCTAAAACACTCAGATACCTTAACTTGAAGTTTCAGAATACCTGTTCTAGCAGCATAATTACTTACAGTAATTAAGCTCAACAAAGGTGCGTGCTGTGTTGTGTGGTGGCCTCTGTCAGACACGAACCCCTGGTGCTGGCATCCGACTGCTCCTTCTCCTGTCTGAACACGGAGCCGCTGCCCTCCCCAGCATGCAATGCCCATGCTGTTTCTTCTTGTGATTGCCACAGAGGCAGCTTTTGGCTGTGATTTTAGGGTGTCTCACCTTCCTTATTGCTGGGCTTGGGCCACAGGGCTTGTTAGGCTTTTGTGGAGGGTGGAAAGAAGAAGCAAACAGGGTAGCGGCAGCAGCTGGATCCCTGTCTCCCTGCCACAGGGCAGGACTGGGGATCCTGGCCTGAAGGGTACTCAGGGTTGTCCAGGGGGCTGGGAGGAGATGTAGGAGAGGGTCAGGGACCGTGTGGGCCTTGAAGATCACAGCACAACTCATGGGAGAGTGGCACAGGCAGAGGAACAGCAGGGCTGCTGGTGCCATGGAGCTGAGGTGGCTGGGCCAGTGGGGGACGGCGCTGCTCTCAGTCATGGCAATGGGGTGGTGTGGGACAGGGTTTCTGTCCCAGCACCAAGGGCTCTCTCCTCCCAAGCAGGTCTTGGTCTGCACGCCACACTGAGGAGCCGAACTGTCACTGTTAGATACGGGCAAAGTTTTGAACTTGTCTGCCAAGTGAGCGCCAACTACACCATTGAGGAGGTGCCAGTGTCTGTGGGGTGGTTCTTCCAGCCCAGCCCACCCACTGGTCTCTACCACAAGCTCGTCCAGGTCCTGCCGGATGGCACCATGAACTGGGAGACAGCGCAGCCACGCTTCCAAGGGAAGGCTCAGCTGACGAAGGCTGCTACCTCCTTCAGGCTGCACATCCACAATGCTGTGGCTGCTGACGAGGGGGCATACTGGTGTGAGGTGAAGGTCTGGAGGAAGAACACCTCGCCTCAGGGGCAGCCAGCCGCCGCCACCACCACATCCAACGCCGTGGGGATAAGGGTGCTGCTTCCAGGTAAGCCAAACCATGGGTCCTTTTTCAGCAGAGGTCTCTCTTTCTGCAACTTTCAATGCATCAACCATTACCAGGGGTAGCCAGGATCATTGGTGTCTGGGGTGTCCCTAGTCAGGTTACCTCCTGGAGCCACATGACAGTGCTGCCTGTTCTTTTTCTTTGAGCTGCTGCAGATCCCGACAGCGCTCTTGGAGGCAAATTTGATCTTGGGGAGTAGCAACGTCTGTTTGTGGATTATGCTAAGTGTGTAGGGATCAGCCTCGCCAATATGATTTTAAGCCTTGTTTCTGGGAAGTAGAAGTTTCCCCAAGGATCCTGGTTGAATGCTGGGGATGGGTGGGTGGGTGTGTGTGTGTGTAAGGTGCCTCCTGTAGTGAGGTACTCAAGGTGCACCAAGTAAAAAGCTCCGGGGCTGGCTGCTGGGCTGGGAACCATCCCTGAGCCGCAAGGTGCTGGGGCTGAGGCTGGAGGCATCTCCTGCCAGGCACGGCTGGGCTGGGCTGCACAGTCAGGGCCCTGCCTGGGCTTCCCTTTTATGGCCACCTCCGCGGACAGGGTCTGTGCCGGCACCGCCCCTGCCAGCATCGCGCGGGGAGCCTTGGCCTCTTATGGAAGATGCTGCAAACGCCCCGCAGCCCCCCAGCCGTCCCTCCGTGCGCTTGCTCCCTGCCACCCCCGGCAGCAGCTCCGTGTTGGCTTGCCCTGCTTGCAGCTGGGGCTGCTGCAGGAATTGAAAGGGTTGTCCTGGCCAAAAGCTCGGGGCCTGTGGAGGCAGGCATGAGAATATGCTGGTTTGGGTATGGTTTTTGGTGGTTTTTAACTTGTGTCTGTTCTGCCACCAAAAGAGAGATGTTCCTCTTTTTTTTTTAAAAGAGGGCTTCTTCCTCGAATCCTTGGATATTGGGCATCACAACCCAGTGAACTGAAGTGATGCGTTTTCTGTGGTTTTCAGCTGATGGGTTTGCTGTGGCACGAGCTGCTGTGTTCCCTATGCTGTTTGGGCTTGTTTCCACGCTGCTCTCTCTCCTCCTCCGCTTCCTGCTTTTTCCTCAACCCCATGGAGCTGGGTGCTGGGCTGTTCCATGTTACACATGAGCTACCGTCTGCCCCAGAGAAGGGGGTCTGTGGGGTGGCACTGAGGCTAGGGGCGGCAGCAGACAGCATCTGTGAGCGTATGTTAGTGTAAATGGCGTTAAGACAGGCAGGTGTGTTTGTAGATCATCTTACAGCCCCGATGGTGGCAGCGGAGCAGCAAGATATTCAGATGTTTGGCTCCAAACGTATTGCAGCAGTTACTTGATACCGTGATGCTGTAAAGATGGTGGGAACTAGGAGGGGTTGATACACAGCAGGAGGTGGCTGCTAGCTTTAGTATCATCCCTCTGAGAAAGGCAGCACGAACTAGAGAAGGGTGGTCAGGAAGGAAGAGAAGTCTGGGAATGAAGCTGGCTCTAGCTGCAACGGGAGGAGGCAAAGCTGCAGAAAATGAAGCTGCAAATCATGAAAATCACTAACCTATTTCTTCATGTATAAAATCTCATGGTTGGAGCCTGTGGAGATACTGGAGTTCTTGACTTTTGTGCTTTATCTACAGCTTGATGTCAGTTGGTTCTTTTAAGAGTTTAAATGCTGCTGTGGATCTGGCCTGTAGCTTCAGCTGGGGGGGACATCTATGAAAAGTCGTAACAGAAGGGGAAAGAGGACAGATCCTTTCCATCTCCACCTTCCCAGGTTGCTCAGCATCCAACCTATGGTGGAATCCTATGGCAGACAGATGGAGATCCAGCTATAATGTGCTCTGTTGCCCAAACCTAGCAGCAATGCTCCTGTCCGCCTCTCAGCACAGCTGCTTGCCGTGGCCTCCCCCAGCTCCAGAGCAAACCTTGGGGGGTCTGGTGTCAGTAGGCAGCGCTCACAGCAAGACGGGCAGCGAGAGGTTCGGCTTTGTTAATTAAATAGAAATTGAAAGGGAAAATAGCACCATGTCTTTCTGCACCAAAGGCAGGCAGCTGCTCTGGCCTTGTCAGTAACTGATCTTTGGTGGTAGCAAGAGGAGACCCAGAGCTGCAACAAAGGGGCTTTGTGGCAAGTGCTCTGCTTCCTCTGGAGGTGATCTCTGAGAGCCTAACAGCAATTTTTCTCATTGAGATCGAGTGCTCACAGCAGCAGTTTCTGCAGCTCCTCTCTGAGCTCTAGCAGCTTTTGCTTCTCTGGAGCATTTTCTACCCCGGCAGGTGTCAGGCTGGGCTGTACTCAAGAGAGAGGTTCCCCCATGGCAGTGTGCTGCCTCCTGTGCTGGCAGCCTCTCCAGGTTTGGGGAAAGGCCCTGGGTTTTGCCCATCTGCCCCTGACCAAGGCAGCACAGCTGGGAGTAGCTCAGGTTGCCCAGGACTGTCTCCAGACAGCTTCTGAGTATCTCCAGTGTCCCCTCTGAAGGTTTGCACTTCCCTGAATCCTGCTCTAGCCTGAATATGCTTTTAAGTACTGAAGTTGGAAGACAACAATTTGCATCTGGTTCTTAAGTGTGCATAAGTCTGCTTGATCTCCACATCTATGGAATTTGCATAGCTTAAGGTCACTGCTTTCCTATCTCTCCTGCTTCTTGCCTGTACCTGTTTCTTCAGGGCAGCACGTGTGTGCTGTGAAATGCAGGACAGCGCTTGGTTCATCCCTTGGGAGTGGCCACCTCACCTCCCTGACCTCCCAGTGAACGTGCCTGCTGAAAATCCTCACCGCTGAGGTGAGGCAGTAACCAGGTACTGGGACTTGCACAAGTGTCGCTGCCAACCTGTGCGTGAAAACGCGTGTGTCTGTCGTATGGAGAGAAGAGGGAGGAAGAGCTGTAGGGTGCAGAGAGAAAAGAGCAGCATAAGTGGATGTGAGCAGGGAAATGTTGGTGAATTTGAGATGGAGGCAGAGGCAAAGCGCAGGGGTTGGGGTATTTTGCATTGATCATTCTCAAGAGAGGCAGTGATGGCCTCTGAAGTGGGCTGCTTGAGTTTCAAGAAATGCTTCACGGATGGGGAAATGCATAGGCTTTCTCCTGCAATGTCCCCATCAGCCCCATGCAGGACCAGCTGCAACTCCCTCGTGGTCTGCAGGCCCTCTCCATAACTGCTGTCTCACTCTTTGGGCAGATGCCATGGAGAAGAGCACCCTGCTGAGCCTGCTGCCACAGGCAGGAGACAGAGATGCTCTGCAGGGGTATCTCATCATGGTATCACACATGTGGCGTGTCATCTGCATCCTGTCCTCAAACCAGCCCCCAAGGAGCTGAGCTTAAGGGAGCCTTTGTGGCTCAGGCCATCCTTGCATACAAGCTGAGCAGCAGAAAAATGCTAAGACCGAAGACTCAGCCTACCTTAAGACCCTGATGGTGGGTAATTTATGTGTGCCTGTGACTAGGTATGTGTGTTTAGTCCTTTGCCTGACTACCAGCCCCATTTGAGAGAGGTGGTGTCTCGACATGGAGGGCTGGGAGGGCCAAGAGGAAATGCAGGTGGTTGGAGGCCCTTCAGAGAGACCAGCTTAGAGTCTTTCTGCTGCTAGAGGAGAAGGACAGGTGCCAATATCAAGTGACGTGTGGCAAGAAGGAAAACCCTCAAACCAGGAGCAGCACAGGGGCACGGGGAGCAACAATGGGCCCTGTCCAGGAGCAGAGCTGCAGGCAGCACTTCAGCTCTCCTGAGCTGCTCCGTGCTGAGCTGAATCATTGCTGGGTATAGTCACAGTGGGTGATCAAAACGGTGTTATGTGGCTTCTGATTAGTAACCACAGCAAAGAACTGAGATGCAACTGTTACTGCAACCCACATGAGCTTTGCCTTCTCTGAGATAAGAGATGCTTGTTCACAGTCTCTGAAGCTGTGGGTTGCTTTTGTCACTTGTGTGTGAGCCTGACAGTAAAGGCAGGGCTAGACAGACGTGTTTGCTACAGACAGAAGCTTTGGCCCCAAGCTGCAACATAGTGGCTGCCCCCACCTCCCCATTCCTGCCCTGTGGTCCCCACAGGTGTCTCCTCTGCTACTCCCCTGCCCAGTAGCACCCCATGATTCCCTGCCACAGTTCAAATAAGGGTGTGTGGATTTGCTCTTCTCCTTTCTCTCCTCTGCTCCAGCATCCCCTAACATGTCTTTGCTTCTGACCACCCTCTTCCTCCCTCCTCTTTGGGCAGGTCTCTAGGGCCGGCCTTATTCCTCTAGTTGCCATCATCCCTGTATTGGCAGCTGCAGCCAGCATGATTGTTTTGTTTCACCCTTTTAGAAAGCGAGCTTCAGGTAGCTACAGAAGAGAGCTCTCTGGAGATTGCCGGCGGTGCTGACGCAACCATCGAGTGCAGGATCATGTTCTCCCAGAACACGTCTCAGTTTGCTGTTGCCTGGTACTTTGTACCTCCTCCTGCGGCCGATGAAACCCCTCTGCAAATTGTAAGGGCTGACCACAGGGGTGTACTGGAATACGGGGCCAAATTCAGCTCTTCTGCTCTGAAGTCCCGGTTCCTGAGCCAGAGGGTGTCCAGCAACGTTTCCTGGCTGCGGATACTCTCTACGAGCCCCCGGGACCAGGGCAGGTACTACTGTGTGGTAGAAGAATGGCGATGGCTGGTAGATGGCTGGTACCAACTCGGGGAGGGAACATCGGGAAGGACCACGCTGGAGTTCAAGCTCCCGGGTGAGTGTGTGGTTATCTCTTGTGCAGGTGTTACTGGAGAAGCTTGGATCAGTTTACGACAGGGCCCCCACTAGCCCTCTCCAAAGCTGACAGGACTTAAGAGAAGCAGTGGCTCCTGCATTGGATCTCAGATTTGGGGATGCAGGAGGTGTCAGTGACTCTCCAAGGGAATTAGGGAATCAGGAAAATCTGCTATATCCTCCCAAACCAACCAAGTTGGTATTTTGGCCACTGGCAGATGATGTCTGAGGCTTTACAACAAAGTGAATTGTGGCATTTTCGTTCCCCTCCAACTCATGGTGCGGTTGGTTGGTTGTACAGCGCTGTGAATAGAGAAACAGCCCTTGCCTGGTACTCCTGAGCATCCTGAAGCAAGGCACTTGGTTCTCCTCACCCTGCAGTACCTGCTGCTGAGAACAAGGCCAAAGGCTCAAGTGCTCACAGCTTGGGCGCTGTTCTGCTGGGGTGCACAGTGGGTCTCCCCAGCTCAGCTCTTCCCTCTCTCAGCCTCACCTGGATTACAGGTTGCAGCCCTAAACAAAATGGATCAGAGAATTCCAGCTTCCTAAATGGATGCCTTATCACTGCTTTGGAGGGGTGGGAAGTGTTACAGCAGAGGGCTGTGAACAGGGGGTAGAGGTGATAGGGGTGGGGAAAAGCATCCCAGGGAGACTGAGCCACAGGAGCAAAAGGCCTGTGGGTGTCCTTTTGTGAGAGGCCATCCCGATCCCCCACGCTTCGTTCCAGAAGGCTGCAGTCAGCCTGGCAGCACAGGCAGGAGTGCTCCCATGGCAATGCAACACCACAGTGCCTCTTTCTGCTTGCATCCTACCCCAGAGCACCAACTGCAGCTGGAGAAAACCAACCGCAGCGTCTCGGTGAGGGAGGGCGAGGAGGTGACGCTGCACTGCCTGCTGCAGGGTGCCCGCCTCTCTGCCTCCCACCTCTCGGCCACCTGGTTTCAGGAGAAGGAGGGCGGCCGTGTCAGGCCCCTGCTCACCCTCCACCGCGATGGCGCCATCGAGTACCCCCAGGAGAGCCTGGCTGTGAGGCTGCACCTCCGGCGCCCCGCTGCCGGTGACTTCAGCTTGACGCTGCGCAGCGTGGAGGAGGCCGACGCGGGGCTGTATCACTGCCAGGTGCAGGAGTGGCGGCTGCAGAGCGGGGTGAAGAGCTGGGCTCTGCAAGCCTTGGCAAGCTCAGGGTACACCCGGCTCACCACCATCCCACCAGGTAATGGGGCTGCTCCCCCCACATTGGTTTCCCTTTACCTATGCTGGGGGGTGAGCTGGGGGGAATAATGGTAGCCGTCTGCTGGTGGTGCTGGCTGTGATGGCCAGGATGCAGCAAGACTTGCTATGGAATCACAGTGGGGTTCAGTGAGATTGCCAGGGTTGTGTTGGGGTCCAGCAGAGCAAGAGCCTCGTGCTATGGGCCTGGTGGGCGGGGGAGGGGGAATGAATGAGATCCCAGTCTCAGCCCAATTGATCTGCCAGGGCTGAGTCCCAGGTGCTTGGCATCATAAACAGAAGTGGTGATGAGATACCAAGAGCTCTGACAGTGTGAGATATATGGTCCCAAGAGTACCATTGAGCGCTCTTGTGCCCACAACACTTTGTAGCTTGTGAGCTCTCTTGAGTACCATGGGCACAAAGCCCTGCTCTCAGCCCTACCCTTGGGGCCAGAAGGCTAACTGGTTTTGGGAAAAAATTCTTGGTGTGATTTTTTAAATTTTTTTCCTGGCAAGTCCATCTCCAGTGAGTTCTCTAAAAACAGACACTGTCTTTTTGAGGTGAGCTGGGCTGTGTGCTGGATGCAAAAATAGAGCTGGGTTCTGCTTGCATGATTTCAAATAAAAGCAAAGACCAGTCAGGCACATACAGTGTTTTAGGGAGGTAACTGGGAGGGAGAAGTACTCTCTTGTTGGCTCTTTGGGGAAATCGGAGGCTCGGGTGACCCACGGGGCAGAAGAAATACAACTAAAGCAATCACGTTGCCCCCAGCTGAGAGGAGTCTGCTGTTCTTCTCATGCCTTTAGCCCTGGAGTTGCTGTTCCTGCAGCCAGCCTGGGTGCCCACATGTGGCTGCAGCGATTACCAATGCTGACCTGACGTGGAAGAGCTCAGGGGATCCTGTAGAACCTTGTCAGCTACTGGCACAGGCATGCACCGAGCCTACCAGTGTGACCCTGCACCTATAGCACAGCTAATCTGGGCTTAATTGCACAGGGGGGCAGTGAAAGCACTTCAAATCCCTGCTGTTATCTGTCTTCCCACTGTTGTCCCTCACGGCTCCATCTAGCACTCAGATTTCTCCTCCATTGGCTCCCTCTGTCTCTTGTTACCCATTACTGGTGGAGTAACCATGGCTAAAATTGCACAGGAGCTGCCAGAAAATTCTCCTCCCATTTCTGTGTAAGTGTTTTTACCAAGTGGTTTTCATGGGTTTCACAAAACCCAAGATATCAGCTGGGTGATTTTTCTTATGTGCTTTTTCTAGTGGTGCAGGTATCTCAAAACTCCCCTGGAGTTTTCTGAGGGATGATGGTGCACCCATATGCAAGTATACCCATAAACAGGAGCAACTTCAGCTCTAATCCCTGATGCTGCCCTTCAGGATACCTTCCTAGTACTATAGAGGCATTCATGTAGTGGAAGCTTCTCTCTGCTTTCCTGTGGGAGAGTAAATGCTGCTTCCATCCCTACGGATGGGGCAAAAAGCTTCATAGGTAGAGAGGTACAAGCCAGTTTCACAGCCAGAAGTATCCCTTGGGTTGGTTCATCCCTTGGGTCACACCTAACCCACCTGGTTGTGTGGATCTCCCATGGACAGGAAAGCTTTGGACCGGCAGACCCACACACTTGCATGGTTGTGTAGAGCAAGTGTAAAGCACCTGCACCTGGGTCTTGGGTAAAGAGGAGAACTGAGGAACAACTCTTTTGAGATGGCTAAAACAGACCTAAAGGAGTTGGCATGATCCTCCATGGTAGGTCAGCTGCATCTGAGGTGAGCCTGTGGTGTTGAAGCTACATGTCAAGTTGAGGAAGACTTTGATGGGCAGGATTAATGGCTGGCTGAAAAAGAGCGCAGGACAAAAATGGAGAGGCTGCAGAAATGACTGCTTATCAGCTACCATGGGACCGATCAAACACAGGTATTTGAAGCACCCATAGGGTCTTCACCAGCAGAATGGGCAGCCTCCACCTCAACTAGGGAACTGATCTGCAGGCAGCTCAATCAGGATAGCCCAGTGGCAGGAGCAAGAAGGGGCAGTTGTCTGCGGGAGAAAGGGGCCTCCTGGATCTAGTTGCCTTTCCTTTTCATGTTATCCCTCCCTGTTTGGTGGTGCAGGTTCTGACCACTGTCACTGGTGTCAGACAGGGGCTTGGGGGTGAAGGGTGTGTGGCTTTTCCTTACTGGGCCCAGTCTGGACTGGGTTAGCTGAAGAGCTGTGTTGCTTCTGTTGGGATGTTTCAGCTGAACAAGCCAGGGCTCTACCTGACATCTCAAACAAGAAATTGAGGCAAATTACCTGGCTTCTCTCCCCTTTTTCCTCAGGTGGCCTGCATGAATTCTTAAAAATTGGTAGCTGTTGAAGGTTGAGGGAAAAGTGATGGGAAGATAACCTATAGAAACAGTAGGAGAGAGAAACTCAAATTCGTCTGGGGTCTCAATTTATTTTCCTTTTTTCCCTTTCCCTCCAGAGTCAACTGTTTTGTCTAGGATCTGCTCATCCCCATCACTGCTGAACTTTATCCTATACTTACCACTGGTTCTGATCCTCTTCCTGACCCTCGGTGTCTTCTGCTGGTGCTTCAGACTGAGAAAAACCAAGAAGGGCAGCATCACAGGGAACCAGTTAATGGAACTGCAAGGGACTAACAGCTTTGAGAAAACATAGCTGCTCTACAATGGCAAATGTAACTTCAAGGAGCGGAGCTGGACAGCTGAGGAGGACTGAGTACTCACAGAGAGGCTTTTTATTGTTTTGTGGTAGCTCTTGCAATGAATCCTTGAAACTGTGGGGGTGTTTTTTTCAGTAGAACAAAGCATTTTTTAATTACTAAGCAAATAGAGTTTTCATAACAGGTGTTCCTGTCTCTTAGGTTAGGTACCCACCTATTTCGCACTCTGTTCACTGTGGTATACTTGAGGTCCTTGCAGGATGCATCTTCCACTGTGCATGGAAGTGGTCTTATATGGGGAAAAAAACCAGCTTTTATTGTGTTGTGACACAAAAGTGTCAAATTGTGTTGTGGGTTTGTGTGGCTGGGTTCTGGTGGAGAAGGGGGAGCTGCAGGGGTGGCTTCTGCAAGGAACTGCTAGAACCTTTCCCTGGGCCTGGCAGAGCAAACACCAGCCGGCTCTAGGCCAGACCCACCGCTGACCAAGCCCAAGCCCATCAGTGGCAGTCACAGCACCTCTGTGATAACATATTTATGCTGCTACTTGCTGCCAGAGAAGGGATTGATAAGATGTGAAACTTTGCAGACATCAAGGTCAGTGAAGGGGCGGGAAGGAGGTGCCCCAGGTGCTGGAGAGAGAGATTCCCCTGCAGCCCAAGGAGAAACCCATGGTGAAGCAGGTTGTCCCCCTGAAGCCCATGGAAGATGATGGGGAGCAGAGACCCCACCTGCAGCCTGTGGTGAGGCTGGAACAGATGGAGACATATGGAAGATGCTGTGACCCATGTTGGAGCAAGCTCCTGGCAGGGTCTGCAGCCCATGGAGAGAGGCCCATGCCAGAGCAGGTTTGCTGGGGGAACTTGTGACTCCATGAGGGACCAGGCTGGTACAGTGTGGGTCTGAGGGACTGCACCCCCTAGCAGTGACCCACGCTGGGGCAGTTGGTGAAGAGCTGAAACCCTGTAGGAAATGACTCATGTTGGAGAAGTTCATGGAGGACTGTCTCCTGTGGGTGGGACCCCACGCTGGAGCAGTGGAAGGGTGTGAGGAATGCCCCCTGCCCCTGTTAAGAAGGAAACCAACTCGTGAGGAACTGACTGAAAACCCCATTCCCCATCTCCCCTGTGACACCCTGGCGTGGGGGAAGGGAGAGAAATCATGAGTAAAGTTGAGTCTGTGAAGAAGTTGCACTTCTCATTATCCTACCCTGGTTTCAGTGTATGTGTAGTGCAGTGTAATAAATTAGATGGCGTTTTTATTCCGTATTGAGTCTATTTTGCCTGTCCTTATCTCGACTCCTGAGCCTCTCAGTACATATTTTCTCCCCTGTCCAGCTGAAAAGGGGAGTGATAGAGGGACTGCATAGTGTTCAGCTCCCAGCTGGGGTGAAACCATGACAAATCGCTACTCATTTTAGGTGATCTGACAAAAGCTGTGTGGTGTGCAGGCTAAAAACCTGGGGCAGAGTTGGAATATCGGTGTCCCATTTAAGGGACTTCCCTTTACCCACCCTTTGCTAGGGAAGCTCTCATGATACTGCTGTCCCCTTGTTTTGAGAGGGCCTGTGCCCAAAGAGGATCTTTTCTGAAAGAAAATGGGTCTTCACCACAAAGCCTGTCACAGGAATGTGAGGACTGAGGCTGTCTGGGGTGGAAGAAAGCCCACAGCAGAGGTACCAGAGCCGCCCACAAAAAGTGAATCCTGCTGACCATTGGAACCAAGAGTCTTGGATCCCAAAAGAAGTGGACACCAAGACATTCTGGAGATGAAGGTACAAAAACGTTCCAGCTCTTTCATTTGCTAGGACTGCTGTAGGAGAAGACAGCGTCCAGCCCTTCTAGAAGATCTGTTCCCGTCCTTCACTTTCCTTACAATTAGAAAAGCTGCCTGCCCTGTATCCTAAGGATCTGGAAGGCACTTCAGTCCCTTTCTCCTTGAAAAAACACTTTTCACAGAAGTTTGAAGGCTGCTGCTCTTGTTTCCCTGTTCAGCCCCCTCTGGGCTGGCCGGCTCCGGCTTGCTCAACCCTTCCCTGCGGTTTGTTTTCTGAACCTCGTGTGGCTTTTCCCTTTGCTGCCCTGACCCTGTCTGCCTGTCTCATTTACACATCCCAGTAGGATGTTTGATCTTCCCTGTGTGTGTGACAGCGTGGCACTGTTTGTCCTTGGCTCGCAGTCAAAGGGCCCCTCTCCCGCAGATTTGCTGCCCAGCAAGTTGTTTCTCCGCTGTGTGTTCAGGCTGTTGACTTTTCCTGTCTACATGGAGCAGCATTCGCTTGGGTCTGCCCAACAGCTTTCCCTACCAGCTTGCAGAAGATCCTGCTGTCTGTTTGTCACAGTCCTGTCTTGATAGTCCTTTAACCTGTGGACTGGTCTCAGTCTGTTTTGACAGAGAAGCAGATGCTCCCGGGACGTTAAACTCCTACAGGTTTCATGGAATGTGGTAGCTGGGTGAAGGAGAGGGGGAGGAGAGTTGTCCCACCAAGGGACGTGTGAGTTGCCCGACAGCTGGCTCCGAGCCAGCATACAACTGGCTCCCTGGCACCCAGTTTGTAATTAGGGAGTGCAGGAAAGGAGATGTGAGCATGTTAGGGTGTGAGAAAGAAAAGGAGGAACCACTTTTGACCATAAACTATTAACAATTAACCTGCACACATAGTTTATCTATGAATTTTGTGCTATCCCTCTGGGCTTTTTCAATTGTTTCCTTAGCTTGCCCATAGAGTACGTTGCTCCACAAGCCTTAGTAAAGCCAAGAATATATGGTGCCTACTGCTTACCCCTTCCCACAAGGTTTACAGCCCTCTTACAGGGGAAATTAGATAGGTCTGGCGTGCTCTGCTCTTGTTTAAAAAAACACACCAAAAGTTTTGGGTTAGCAGCTGCTTTTTGTGGTGTTCTAGGTGCTTGTAAGTACCTTTGTCCCCATGTCTCCCTGAAGGTTGCAGTTATGAAGATGTGGGCTTTCAGTTTCCCCTTCTTTTTAAAAATAACCTTGCCCTCTTCTTGTCACTTGGTGTCTCACACCTCCTGAGGTGTTACTGCAGCAAACCACTGACAGGCTGCCGCTTTACCTTCTTGGAACAAACCTCAACAAGATCAGCCTTCTGCTCAGAAATCTAACTTACCTTATGCTGCTGCTCGTTCTCAGGGTGCTGGGGGTGGCGTGGGGCAGCCCCTACCCTGCTGCAGTGGTCACGTGGGTCAGCCTCCGTAAGCCAGGTGACCCCTGTGAGTGACCTGGTTGGGTTTGGTGCATCACCCGAGCCTGTGCTGGCCACCTCAGCACTCCCTTGCAGGTGTGCGTGGGTGTCTTTGCTGCCTTCTGACTTCCATGTAAAAAGCCACAGACTCTCCTGCAACATGAGATGGAGTTTTGGGGTTTGGGGATTTTTTTTTCCTGGTGGACTAGGGGAAGAAGGTGGGCAGAAAGATGAAGGTTTCTCCAATGGTGAATCTTCCTCCTTGTGTCATGTTTTCTCTCACGTTAACCACAGGCCCGTGTAAGCAGCAGCTTTCTGTTCACATGGGTTTAGAGGTTTTAATTTAAGCTTTTAAAGCATGCTGAAGGCCTTGACAAAAGGATCTGCACCAAGGCTCTGAGTGTTGTTGCAGTGCTGGGGTGCTTTCTCTTTATTTTATTCTGGTTCTGCTGGATCATTGCCAAACCTTTCAGCTATATTTTTAAACTCTTTTTTCCCCCCCCCCCCACAAACGAACTTGGAAAGAGTTGCAACTTCTCACAGCAAAAGCACCAAACCAGTCCTGTTTTTAAAGAGGACATTTCACTTGGCTGAGGTGGATGTATGAGATGGAGAGAGGTGTGTGTACGTGATGGGTCAGGGGATGGCAGCTCCTGCTGGGGCTCTTGGCTACCTTTGCCCACCCCTGTTGCCACCTTTTTCCTCCAAGTGCAGCCTCCTGTGTATATCAGAGCAGAGGATAACATATATATTTATCTGCAATAGCCCCACAGGGGGAAACTGTGCCGCAGTGCAGACCCTGCAGCACAGCCATGCTCCCGTCGTGCTCCCTTCCCACAACGGGCTCTTGCCCGGGAAATATCCTGTGTGAGGGCAGTGTGCAGTGGGGAGGTCCAGGTCCCTTTTGTAGGTTTTAAAGCAGCTTGAAGGTGCTACAGGGCAATGCAGAGCGTTTCGTTTCCCTGGTAATGAGGGAATCACACTGTGGGGATGGAACCAGGGAGAGGGAGGCGGTGAGATGCTAATTTCTGTGCCTGCCGCCCACCGCCGCTTTGATCTGAAGCAAATGCCCGTTGTAAATTGCAGACGGAGGCAAGGCAGAGCCCGGCCAGCCAGCGGCTCACAGGCTTAATGAAGTGAGACGGGCGCTTCTGCCTGATAACGTTAGGAGAGGCAGGCAATTCAGAGGAATTACCGAAGGTCTAAAGAGGCAGGGGGTTAGGATGGAGGTGTTGCAGGATAGCTCTTGCCACCCTCGGCATGGCCCAAAGTCCCCTGATTTTTGTCCTTGGGGACCTGTGCCTGTGGTAAGCACCTGGACCCTCCATGCCTGCATAGAAAGCTGTGAGCACGCTGTCCTGATACTGCCTTTTTAAGGCAGCACCAAGGTCATCCATCTCTCGGGTCTTGGAGCGTGGGCATCAATTTGGTGCACTCCCCAGGTGAGGGAAAGGTGCAGGAGCCTTGGGAGCTCATTTTGTGCTCTCCTTTGGGCATTTTAATTGGATTTCAGAGTTGCAAAACTTTTTGTGACTTGACCAACGACCCAGAGGATCCTGGCAACAGGGTCACCAAGCCAGAAGCAGCAATCTCACCTTGGACAACCACATCTTTTTGAGCCTCTGTTATGGGCAAAGATCTGACCTGTTTGAAAAATGAGCATCTGAAGGGATGTTTATCACGCTCTTGGCTAACATAAGGTATTTGGTCACTAGGACCAGGCCAGAGTTTGCAGCGTACCTTGCATGGGTGTGCAGAGGTCTGGCTGGCTCCGAAAGCTGCTACGCTAGACTAGGCAGACATGGCAAGGCTGGGGGACCTGAAGGCAGCTGGGAAGCCTGCCCTCTGCTCCAAGCAAGGCAGAAATTATCTGGCTGCTGAGAAAGGCAGATGTGGTGTTCCAATCTGTTGGGTTCTTTGGAGGAGTCAGTGAGCATCTGGGTAAGAAAATATTTGTGGATGTAGTTTGTACAGAGCCAAAAGTCTCCGTGATCTCCACAGTGTTTGTCACCAAAGGGCCTTACAGGTAGGATAGCCTATTTATTACAAATACAAGGCAGAAAAGAAAATAAATAGTTCTGACAGAAAAAGGAGGTCACCAGTCGTGAGCCCTGTGCTGCTCACTGAACACATAAATGGTCTGGAAAAGAGGGTGGCTACTGAGCTGAGAAAGTCAGTATTAAGTTAGTCAAAGTATTAGGAGTAAGGGCTGGCTCAGACAAAGTGCGCTGGGGTGCTGTGAGACCGAGTGGCTGGGCGATGAAGCCGCAGGTGACATTCTGCACCGGGGGCTGTAAAGCGAGAGACGGCGGCGGAAGCATCAGTCTCAGCCTTGCAAATGAAGTGATGGACTCTGGGCTTGGCCGCTGCCGCTCAGAAGCCCGATCTTGATGTGAGGATAGCCAGGTGTAGGTGTGAGCCACCTCGCCTTCCAGGCAGCCCAGAGAGCGAAGAAAATGTCCTGAGTTATCAGGAGAGAGATACAGACCAAAACAGGGAGCATCGTTCCACCGCCACATACACCCGCTGCCCACCCACGCCTTCCATGCAGGGCCGGAGAGGACAGCAGGTCTGGCAGAGGGTGTGGGGAGGGCTGGAAGGGGCTGGTGAAACTCATGATGTGGCTTTCAGACCGGGAATGGCCGAACAGCCTGGGGCCTGTCGCTCTGGGGGAGGTGACCCCAGGTTGCCTGAGAAGTCTCAAATGATGAGGAGAGGAGAAGACTGACAGCAGCCAGGCTTTCCTTCTCTCCCTGCACTGGAGCAGTGGGATGTGGGAGAAGGTAGCCAGCAGCAGCCTCAGAACAGGAGGGGAATGAAACACAGCAGAGGTTTCATGCAACACAGAATCATACAGGATCACAGGTCTGCTGTGAAGCTGGAAGGCTCCTTGTCACGGGATGCTGTGCTGTAATTCTCTGTTCTGCAGGAGAAAAGGATGAGGAGGGGACTCTACTAAGCACTGCTAGCCATGAAGTAGCCATCCCATGAAGTCCTGAGTGGTGGTTTGGGGAAAGGATCACAGGGGACTGCTCTGCTTTTGTCTTCTGCTTCAGGCCTGGGCTTTGGCCATTGCTCAGACAAGGTAAGGAAGTAGACAGTCTGACCATCTAGACTACTTTTAATGATGTTATTCTGTGTTTATTTTGTACCTGTGTGTAGAATTGTGTAAGATTAAAAAAAAAGGCACATACCCCCTCAGTTTCCCTTCCTTTCCTACTTTTTTTTTCCTTACAAATGCTTCTCAAAAGCATTAGTCCCCTCTTTCAGTAGAGGAAATCATACTAATCTGCAGGCCACAAGGCAAGGTGAAGTTTTTAGATCATCCTTTCTTCTTCTATAGCATTTTTCCATTCAAGGTCTTCACACCCTCACAATAGCAAAGTCGAGAATTTTCCCTGCTTAACAAATGAGGGAACACAGGAACAGTAGTTTGCTGTGAAACAGGCAAAGAAATCAGAGATCTGCTTTTTTAAATCATCTCTTAGAGGAGGAGACAGGAGGAAAGGCTGACTCCAAAAGTGAGAATCAAAGGGGGGAAAAAAGTCTAAGCTGGACCCAAAATGAGTTTCCATAGAAACAGATTTCTCTGAGAATGAATGAACACAGTATGAAACAAGACTGTGGGTCCAATTCTGCAAAATGTTTAAGCATGTTTCCTGCCTATCCCCATTCAGCTCAGGAAATGGGCATGTGGTTCCCACGGAGGCTTATGAGCTCTGTCTGATGGAGGCAGAAGTAAGGAGAAGCTGTGGTTGGGATCTGGGCTTTCTCATGCTTCCTCATTGCTGCCAAACTTGCAACATCTCACTTTTTTAATGACAGCATGTACAAAGTACCGACCCCAGTGCTTCAGTTTGGGAGCTGAGCACCAAGGTCCAGCAGAATCTTCCTTCCCTTGGGTGGGGAGTGGAGCCAGCAGAGTGTTTACGCTGCTGGGGACTTTATTGTTTTGTTAATTAACTCTTTCTTTATTTACATAGGATATTTATGTTGTAAATGAATGCCATGGTGATTATCTGATAATTAATTGGAGAATTGATAGCATAAGAGGTTGAGACTTGTTCCTAAGCTATTTCTGGTCACCTCTATTTATGGCCCGTAGACTTCAGAGATGGGATAGGTTCTTAGTATCTTGCATGCTAATTGCTTTTCTTGTGACTGTGTGCTGGTAGATGGTTTGGTTCAGTTTAAGCTATTTAAGGCTGTTCTGTGCATTCCACAGTGTCATGTTGTGTAGTCCCCCCGTCAGTCCCCCTGTGACTTTATGTTCAGTCAAATTAATAGGACAAATAAGGTCTGACTCTAAGTTTTATTCCCATTTGCTATACTTGGAATAGATAGAGCTTTTGTGCAGCCAAGCTGTGGCTGCTCTTCACGCAAACTTTCCATCTTCTTATGCCCTGTTTATTTCACACTGGCTTTGAACTTTTTACTTGAGGAAGGGTCTCTGTACACACCTATCTAGTTTCCCTGTTCCCTAAGCCCCCGTGCCTGTCCCAGCCAAGCTGAACTCTCAAGGCACTTAAATAACCCATTTTAATGTAACGTTTGACGTGGAAACTGTTGGCTTGCTGTTCGGTCTGTAGGAACAGTCTCCCCCTCTTGTTACCCATCAGGTCACCAGCGCTGTCTCTGCAGCAGGGTGGTAATGGTCACTGTCAGTGAAGCTGGTTGCTCACAGAGGTGCAGCCAAAACTACCCCTTGACACTGTGGGGCTTGGTTTTTCCTTCACAGCTGGAAACTGTTCTTACTCAAAACTTTCTCTGGTGGGGAGACAGAAGACATGCTTCATTTCCCAGGGATTCTGTTGTTTCCTGGCGCTCACTATGCCAGGAATCCCCCTCTTCCTTCCTGCTTTAGGACAGACTTCTATGTTGGGTGGAGAGGATGCTGTCAGAAGAAACTGCATCTGTCCAGCAAGAGCAGCGAAGGGAGCTGCGAGTGCCTGACAGCCAGTCTTTCTCCTCAAATGCTTTCAGATCCCTGAGAGACCCGAGACCAGTAACCCCACACGCCCAGCAGTGACCCAGTGCAGAAGGTGACCCTGCCTGCTTCCCAGCCAGCCTCGCCCAGGTGCCCCCGGGGAGGTGTCCCAGGCCTGCGAAACAAGCAGTGCACCCCTTCCTTCGTGCTGCAGATGTGAGCCAGGTGGGTGCACCCCCCCATGGGCCACCTCTGCTGAGCCACCTCTCCAGGCGCGTTTCCCTTCGGAGCTCACAAAGCGTGCTGTTGGCGTGCCAACCCCAGTCACGCCAATGAATCAAAACAATCTATTTTTAATCCAGTGTGAGATCTCTTACTCTTGGCTATTCTCCCCCACCCCCACCCCCCAGTTAGTTCTGTTTTCTGCTAATGATCTGAAATCTAGCATCTATTCCTGACTCAGAGTGTTACTTTGATAATCAGTGTTAAGGAAGAAGATTAAGACTGTCGTCGGCAGCGGAGGCTGCGGGACATATGGGTGCTGCAGCCCTGTTAGTGACAGACAGAAAGCTGTTTGGAGGCAGTGGGACAGATTGTCTGGGAGCCCTGGCTTAGCAGCAATAAAGGCTGACGAGGTAAGTGGTGCTGGGAAAATCCTGTTAGGGAAGGAAAAGAGCAGCCTGGAACTGAGTGATCGCAGGATGCCTGGTATTGAATATGCAGTTTCTCTATGGAATTGAATTCACTTCGGCACAGAAATGGGATTTGTATTTCTCTCCCTATTGCACCAACTTCATTAGCAGGCTTGTGGGGTGCTCTGAACTCCCCAGCATTCAGCAGGGCAACAGGACCAAAAACTCGTTCTGACCATTCACAGAATCACTGGTTGAAAAAGACCTTTAAGATCATTGAGTCCAGTCACACCTGCCTTCTATGAAACCATATCTCTAAGTACCTCATCTATTTGAGGCGGCTGATTTGGGTTTGGATAGGACATTTCCAACTCCACTGCATTTGCAGATGCTGTGGAGTTGGACAAAGGATCCAGAACAGCATCCCCAGATCTGATCCCTGTTGATTTGATGGCAGTTAGTAGCTCCGGTGTAGAAAGAGTTTTTTCTGAGCTGGAGGGGAGCTGTTTCTGAGTTCAGGGAAGGCAGCATGGGCAATAGAGATGTGTAATAAGATGTACGGTGATACCTTTGGGTACGTGCCAGTGCCGTGTCTCCAATGCTGGGAGCTGCCCCATAGCCAGAGTCCCTTTTTCCATGATGGACATGTTTTGCTGCAGTCTCTCTAAAGCATTTCCCTGGCTCTGTTTGGTCAGCAGGTGACTTGTTGCCCGTTCCACTACACCAGGCAGACTACCCGTGATTTATAGGGGACAGCTGGGGCTGGTGATTTGTGTGCTGGTGTAGGAGATGTGTGATCTCGTGGTGAAGGGTGACTGCTGTGCAGTACAAGGGAACAGGTCGGGATAAACAACACGGAGGTGTCTGGATCCACCAGCAAATGGGTACGTGGGCAGGATATCAAAAGCCCTTCAGGTGTAGATTCCTAAATACAGCCTCCCCCACTCCCTGCGCCCTTCAGATTAGGAGCAACGAAGTGGTGGGCTTGTCTTCCCTTTTATCCTCTGCTTTTTCAGGAGGACATGGAAAGAAACAAATCCTTCTGCAGGAACAGCGAAGCAGTGAGGGGTCTGCAAGCAGAGACATTTCTCCTGTCAAGGGCACGTGCTGTCTGGGGGTTGTGCAGTCATGGTGTGCCCCAGTAAAGAGGCAGGGGAGGGGACCATGGGGAGGGATGGCTGGAGGCAGTGTCCCTGGGTAGCAGGGGCAATGCCCAGGAGAGGGGCTACACAGGGGTTAGGAAGTGCAAAGAACTGGAGGGAGCCTAGGGTCTGGAGACTGGATGAGTATCACAAGAACACAGGACAACCCAGGTTGGAAGGGACCTTGAAAGATCATCTGGTCCAACCTTTCTTGGGAAAGGGAGCCTAGGTAAGGTTGTCTAGCACCCTGTTCCATCACATCTTGAAAACCTCCAACGATGTGGACTCAACCACATCCCTGGCGAGACTGTTCCAATGGTTGATTGTTGCCACTGTAAAAAAATCATTTCTTATGTCAAGATGAAAACCTTCCTGGAGCAATTTATACCCATTGCCCCCTGCCATCCTCTCCATGTGGCTCTCTGTGAAGAGAGAGCCTCTGTCTAATTTGTAGCCACCCTCTAGGTACTGAAAAACTGATGAGATTTCCCCCTGAGCCTTCTCCAGGGAGAAAAAAAACTAATTCCTTCAGTCTCTCCTCATAGGACAGGTTCTCCAGCCCTTTGGTGGCCTTTATGACCCACCTTTGGAACCTCTCCAGTCTGCCTGCATATTTTTTGAATTGTGGGGACCAGAACTGGGCACTATGCTAGATGTGACCTGGCAAGAACTAAGAACTCTCTCTCCCTGCTAGCAGCATCCCTGTGAGTGCAGCCCAGCATCTATTTTGCCTTTGGGGCTGCACCGGTGCACCACCAACTTGCGTTTGGCTTGTCCACTGGGACCCCTAGTCCTCGAGTCCCTCCATGCATCCAAAGTCAGGAGAGCCTTCAAGGCAGGTGGTTTATCTTGTGTTTTTGCAGGGGGTTACCATTCAGCTTGGCTGGCTGCCACCCTGCAGTGCTTTGCTACCCCCCAGGGAGAGGGGAGCCAGCTACCAGGTATGGGTGTCAGGGGTTGTTTGCATGCTTTGGGTGGACAAAGTAGTTGCAATGTCAGTCAGGAAGTCTTTGATGTAACGGTGACCCCAAGGTGGCTGTGACATGTGGCCTCCCCACCCCTGCAGAGCAGCAGCTTCTCCTTTCTTGTGGAAGATGCTGAGGTGTGGGGCTGGGGGAGGCCAGTATCATCCCCACTGTGGCTCCTGCCTTGCAGATCTGCTGCCTGCAGCAGCAGGCTCTGTGCATGCACATCTTCCAGGCGAGGCTCTGGCTGGCTGGCATGGGCATTTGGAAAGTGTTTTCCTGATGCTTGTGTGGAAACTGCTCATGTCTATTTCTGTAAAATGACAATTTTCTTTTCAAAATCCCCATCTTCCACGTCCCAGCATCCCAACCATCCATGTGGAGGCATCACTGCCCTGCCTGGCTATTTCTTAGCTTTCCCTGTGTGGTGGGAGGGAGCTGAACAAGAGCCTTCCTGTTCCCCTTGCCACAGCTCCACACTCTGTCAGCCACAGCAGAACTGCAAGAGCCTTGTCAACTTTTTCCTGCTCATGGTAAAAACTCTGAACCTCCCTGAAAAATCTTGCAGACTCATGAGCTACAGACTCAGTGAGGTGAGCAGCATCTGCCAGGAAAGGGATCTGGTTGGAAAGACAACCTGCAAAATAAGCCACATAGAGCTGTAGGAACACAGACATGTCCCACAGCATCTGGCATGTTGCAGTCTACTGGGAAGCTGCCCTTCTGCCCTGGAGACAGAGAGGAATCAGAGCTCACTGGACACCTATCATCTAGTGGAAGCAATGCTTGGACTCTCCAGTTAGATTTTGGGGAGTTCAATTTGTCCCATCCTCCCCAGATTTCTGCCTGAAGCTGTTCAATCAGTTCTGGCTGTTGAATCCCATCTTTTCCTTTGAAATCCAATTCTGGGTTAGGATGAGTCTCTGTCTTTGACTCCTATTCAGGATGAATTGAAGAAGGGTGGCTTGGAGACCTGTGACACCAGCCCCAGAACTGTGTGCCCACAGAAGACTAAGGAGTGATCTAAAGAAGTGAGGGCCCATGTGAGGTTTCTGATTGAGAGACAGACAAAAAGGCTGCAGAGAGACCTACAAGAAAGTAAAATTAAACCCATGATTTGTTGCTTCAAAACATTAAGAATCTCCAAACCATGGCAGATCTGGAAGAAATCACCATGAGGTTTTGGTTTGGTGGTCAAAACCAATGTTCTTGCCAGCAGGATCCTGACACATCTTTTGTGGGCTTTCAGATCCTTTCGCATCTGAAAATCAGTATTACCTCCAGCCTCATAAGCAATCAGTGGAGTGATTTTGCAAGGCCTGGACTTGGGAGAGCATCTGCTCAGCTCTGAGGGTGGCGAAGGTGACACCTGACTTGGGGACGGCAAGCTGTGAGATGCGGGTACTCACTGCAGCTCGCTTCACAAAGCACGTGGCTATCTCACTGCCAGATAGTGGTCCCTGCACTCCTTGGATGGTGTCTGAGTCCTCATGCCCCCAATGTGTCTGAGCACCAGCAGCGCTGGTCGGGCCACTGCTCCAGCGGGGGCTGGCACTATCGGGGGCTTGCTGCCCCACTGTCAGGCAGACCAGCCTTGGCAGCTGCCACCATGCCAGGTGGCAAAGCACAGCTAACCACTGTGATTTGTGCCATGGTGCTGCCACCACCGCTGGCTTGTTTTTGCAGCTGCTTCCTCATAGACAGGCTCAGCGCTGTGGTGGATTCTCTACGCTGTTACCAGGCTGCAAGTCATGCCTCTCTTAGTCACTTCCTAAAAGCTTTGACTTCGCAGCCACCAGTGGCTTGTGGCTCTGTGTTAGCCCAGCCTGCACATCATCTGACCCCTGATGATGGGGACCCATGAGGTGTCCTGGGGACTCCTTGGGCTGAGATGGTGACAGGGGATGCCTTGCCCGGCCCTCTTCAGCTCCTTTAGGGTGGTGTAGGAAAGCGCGAGGCCCCAGTTAGGTGCTGTGTGGCCACTAGTCCCTTCGTACAGCTGCTCCCAGGGGCTGGTCTGGCTGGCATCTTGGAGAGAGTGGGGGCCAAGCACAGTGATGTACATCGGGGGCAGGGATTTGGAGTCAGGAAAGCTGCCAGAGGGTTTTGGCTGACCTCAGTTGGGATGGAGCTTTTCACCCAGATATACTGTGTTTGGTCTGAGTAATGTTGCCGTGATGGGGACATCAAGATGGAGAGACTCCAGTCCTCTGCGTGAAGTGAACAGCAGTGGCTAGTTATCTTCCTAGCTAAAAGCAGATGTGGGGCTTTTTTTTCCTGATGGGGCTTGTCTGGTTCTAACTTCAAGCTGCTGACTTTTCTTTTTCCTTTCTCCACTGAATTTTTAAAGACTCTTGTGAAGGTGCTTGCTTGGAGTGTCTCAGAGTGTTTTTGGACAAGACAGACTGACCCCTTTGTGCCCTTCACTGGACAGCATTTTTTCCTGTCTTAGAAGATCCAAACAGATTTTAGCAGTCAGAAACCTAGAGAGGTGTAAAAGCATTGATTTCCTAAGTAACCCACACTGGGAAGTCTGCTTAAATATTTGAGGATCATTTCAATTAAGGAAACTAAATATGTTCTCAAAGGGCTGAATAATTCCTTCAAATTAGTTTCCACTACAATGGTAGCTCTGGAGATGCTTACTCAGACTTTGTTCTTTTCTGGACAAAGATGAGATAGCATCAGAGACTGAGAGAGAGGGGGTAGCTGGGACAGCCAGACTGTATCAGTAAGCTGCCAGGTCACGATGATGTTCAGTCAAGAGGTCTCAGGAAATATGAGGATGAAAGGACTGCATCTCAAAAAGAGGTGTTTCTCTTCCTTTCCCCTCTACTCTGCCCTGGTCAGGCCCCACCTGGAGTACTGTGTCCAGTTCTGGGCTCCCTGTTATAAAAAGGACAGGGATCTCCTGGAAAGAGTCCAAAGAAGGGCTACGAAGATGATTAAGGGCCTGGAGCATCTCCCCTATGAGGAAAGGCTGAGAAGATTGGGACTGTTCAGCCTTGAGAAGAGAAGACTAAGGGGGGACCTAATTAATGTTTACAATTATCTTAAGCATGGGATGCAGGGGGAATCAGCCAGCCCCTTTTCAGTGGTCTGTGGAGACAGGACAAGGGGCAATGGCTGCAAGTTGGAGCACAGGAAGTTCCGCACCAACATGCGGAGAAACTTTTTCACAGTGAGGGTGACAGAGCCCTGGGACAGGCTGCCCAGGGAGGTGGTGGAGTCTCCTTCTCTGGAGATATTCAAGACCCGTCTGGACGCCTATCTCAGTGAAATGTCCTAGGGAGCTGCTTTGGCAGGGGGTTGGACCCGATGATCTCTCGAGGCCCCTTCCAACCCCTACAATTCTATGATTCAATTCTATGATTCCTCAAGAAAAAAACCCCAAACAACAAACTACCACACTAACTCACAAAAGAAACAAACCAAAACCCCCTGAAGAAAAAGCAGCGTTTGATGAAGGTGGAGAACATTATACTCGCATTTTTAACGGCCCTGGGGGTGATCTGGAGAATTACAGGCCTGTTTGACACGCATGCAAATGAATGCGATACCTAGCACATTAGGAGAATTGGCCGTGAAGCTTACATGGGTAAGACTGCTCGGAGGTGCAACCTGCAGAGATTTGGTAAGAGGAACCCATGTTTCCTGAACTCTTGCGAGCCTCTGAGCCAAACCAGTGAATTAAATGAGAAAGAAGAACTGTTGTCACTTGTTTAGCTCTTTTGGCAGGCTTTCTGCAAGGGCACGCTCGAGAGGCGGCTGCAGACATCCAGCACCAGCGTGGGAAGCGGCTTATCGCTGTGCGTCCAGCGCTGGTTAGGAGGTGGACAAGTGAGAGGTCAGTGGTGGCAGGGCCGGAGGGGGGTGGGGTTTGAGGTGCCAGGGCAGCGCCTTCATCAGCTGTGGCAGGGTAACCTCTGGGGACAGGGAGAAAATAGGCCAATGCTGCAGTGAAGCTGAGGTCACTCAAGGAGGAGGAGACCTGAAAGGGGAAGTGATGGATTCAGTTCAGGGTAGAAAGAAAAGGGGATTGATGGGAAGGGGTAACTATATCAAGGATGATGCCAGTAAGAGGTACTGAGGGGTAAAAGTCATTACCTCCTTGGCACTGTGTGTTTATGTCTGTGGTACTGAAGATGGGGGTGTGTAGGACACCAGCAGACTGGCAGCACAAAGCTGCTTTGCCGGGCAATTTCAGGGGTCTGTGTTAGACCGGTCTAGGAGGAAATGAAAGAAATCCAAAACGAATGAATATCCAAACAGGGAGTGTGCAGGCAAAAGTGAGGACCCCTTCTTGGTGAGATCCGAGCCTATAACCTCCAGGCACAGAGGACTGGGCTCTTGCTGAGCCATCAAAGTACATCTGATCAATAACTCATAGTCCTGACTTGCACATTAGCAGAGTCAATTATCAGCTCTGCTCTCTGCTTCCTTGATTATTATTTCAGCATGTAGCAGCTGCTTCGCAAGCGTTATGGCCCATCACACTCTGAAGGGACTGAGTTAAATGCAGATTATTGACCGATGAGGCCATAAGAATGTACTGTAAAATATACAGTCACATTTGCCCATCAGTCCCCAGTGAGAGTACTTTTTAAGGGAATTCCTCTTGCATTGGGAGTGCTCTGGGTCACCGTCAAGGCCCTGAAAATTGAGGGTTTTTTCCCCACTGAGTCCTGGCATCTCTGTGGTGGTGTCTCCCATAGCATTGGATCTTCAGGTGAATGAGTTCAGGTTCTCCCTCCATCAAGCTGCTCACCTGCACCTCTGGGTTTCAGCAGGCATGCTTGGGTTATAGTTGGTTCTGCACCTGGACAAGGTAAACTGCATTTAATGTGCCTGCTCTGGCCCCTGGTTTGCTGCTGCTCCTGAGTTTCTCATGTTGCTTCAAGTTCTTCAGTTTCAGCTGAGGTTGTGGGCTTAGATGTTGGAGCAGCCTAAATTCTGGTGAGCATGAGTAGGCTAAATCATGAGCTGTCTGAACACTGGGTAGTGACAATCAGATGTACTCCTGGCCATCAGCCACAGAGTTCATGGACACGGACATAAGTGGCCGGGTCATTTTGCTGTGCAAATCTCCTTGACTTCAGGGTTCAAACCTGTTTCAAGGGAAGAGGGGCGTGCCTTTATGGTTGTGAATTGGGAATGCTCTGCATCTACGCTGAAAATCTCTCTCTCTAAGATGCTGGTAGCTAGGCCAACAATGATGAGGTGTTCAGTAGCTTGGTGGTGCCCTTTGTTTGAAACTTTAGCAGAGCCCGGGCCCATCCCAGGCAGGTTATTTGTCATCAGGTACACAGTGCATGCTGACAGCTTGTGTACGTATGTCCCTCTTCCGCTCCGGTGCCTAGGCCTTGGAGGAGATTGCTGGTTTTGATCCCTGCCCCTGAGCTGAGAGACTGGGTGTTTTAGCCCAGGCAGTGAATTTTCATGCCCTTGAAGCTGTGTCCCTGCTGCTGGCAGCCTGCTGAGGCTCCCTCAGTGCTTCTAAGGATTTCTTGATCTGCCTCTCCCTGGGGTACTCTCTTTCCAAGGATGGGAGAGGACTTCACACACTTGAGCTGGAGTCCTAAGAGATGGCTAATTTAGAGTTTGAAGTTCTTACAGAAATTTTTTGGGGGGGTGTTAATACAGTTTTGACATGAATTGAGGATGATGGTTTTTTCCTAAGCATTCTCAAATGTGGCATCCCAGCCACAGTTTCAGTTGCAAGTGGTTTTTAAAACCTTCCACTGTTGGAGCAACTCAGATGCCCTGGGCCAGGCCTTCATGAGTTCTCAGGGAGACCTGACTCCACCGCCTTGGTGCCAGCAGCTGTAGGGAGGTCCTGCGGGTCACAGCTCCTGTGACCCGCTGCCAAGTCCCAGCTGCTGCAGTGTCTTCATGTCATGCAGATAAAAGCACTACGGGAGGCCAGGGAGAGAGGCTTCTGGCAGAGACACTGTGGCAACTTTGTGGCCATTTCTTAGGGGTGAAGAATAAGCTTTCTTTTGTCTTCTACCCTGGTGTTTACTGCTGTGAGACCTGCCTGTCCTTCAAAAAGCACTGTGTTAGCTCCCTGGTGTGCGTTGGGGAGCAGAGCTAGCCAGAGGAATAACCAGAGCTGCTTCATTTCGCAGGGGCTGGAAGAGGAAGGGATGTGCTGCATTGTGGGTAACACTGCCATCAGAGTCCAGGCAGGGTGGCCAGGGACCAGAGAAGTGAGAACCCAGTTCCCAGCTTTGCTCCCCTCCTTGGGGAGGCTGTCCTTTTCTCACCAGTGCTTGTGTCCACATCTAGCCTTTCTAGTTTCATGGGGGGGAAGGAGAATGTGGCAAGAGCAGCCACCATGGGTGCCAAGGTGGCTGAGTGCAAGACCACCCTGGAGAAATGGCAGCACAAGGGGAGGAGGCCCAGTTCTAGAGCTCGTGACTTTTCCAAGGCTATCTCATGTTAGGTGTAGTGCTGGGTGGTCTTTCCCAGCTGTGGGCAAGGAGACCCAGCACCAGGATCTAGATATTGCAGGGTGCATTTGTGCTGTTGGTCTGATGCTCCCTTGGCTTGCTTCTTCCATCACAGGGAAAATTTTTACTGGTACCTCAAACATACACTGAGCCTAAACTTAGGCAGTGGCATTACCTGCAACCTACTGACACTTTTGCTGTATTTCTGTCTGGGGAATGAAGAAAAAGGTGGTCAGGACCAGGGCAATGTCATGGTGAGAACAAAAATTCAAGTCAGGATTCTTGGATTTATTGCTTGCTGGACCATTTGAAAAGGAGGTGGCAGCTGCCACCACACCTTGTTTCTCTCCCTCCTGTCTGGTCTGTCAGGCAAAGTCCCATGCTGCTCAGCAGCTCTCACTGAGGTTACTTACCCCTGGGCAGGTGATGCTTTAGCCTTGAAGGCCAAGGAGTGCTAGGGGCCAGTGGTGGGAGGAGGGCTGATCATATGTAACTGGGAAGCTGATAGAGTCACGTTGTGTATCGGTGTCTCACCCCAGCTACCTGAGAAGAAGTTAACACACCTGAATGGTTTGGTCTGTGTCCTGTTCCCTGTCCCACCCACAGCCCCCTGCACGTCATCCCCCGCTGTAAACCCTGTCCCAGGAAGGGCCTTGCCCAGCACACAGCATGGCCATGGATGTCCAGCTGGTGGAGAGGCTGCAATAGGATCACATCATGTCTTTGAGTGGCACAAATTCCTTGGTATTTGCTTGCCTTAGCTCCCTTTTCATCTCATTTTGTGTTCCTGGGGGTGTTTGTCTGTTAACACACGTGCTTGTCTTCAGCTGTGTCACACACATTTAATTTCACTGCCAGAGTGACTCTCTCGTATCAGCACTGCATTAACCCCTCTTCTTTTTCCCTCTCTTCCATACCCCGTGCATGCTTCAAACACCTTTATTTAAATACCAGCCTGGAAAGAGCGGCTAGCTGGAGATGGAATTGGCCTCCTTATCAAGGACATCGTTGCAGCGGGGCTGAACTCATCAAGGAGGAAAAAAAACACTTTTGAAGAGCATCCAGGAAAGGATCATTGTGAAGTGACCTCTGTCCCTTCAAAGGCCTGATTTTTTTTTCCTTGCTTGTCATTTTTGTAGCAGCGTAGCCAGCTTGGAGTCTCATAACTGCCTCATGCAACCCTCTGGAGATCCAGATAGTATCTCTGGCACTTGTTATGTATGCACTGATGTTCAGTGCTGCCTTTGCCTGCTCTAGAAATGTCAGACTACACACAATGAGAGTCCCGTGGTGTGATATGAAACCTCTACACAAACTGTGAGCGTCTGAAACCAAACTGCAAAAGCGCGGGCTGTTCATGTGACACTTCCAGGCCTGCAGCAGCGTTCAGAATAGCTTTCCCTTCTGTCTCTTTAACCCTCCCATCTTCCTACAGTCTCATGGGCTAGACCTATAGCAGTCACCTGGTTGAAGTTGATGGGTGCATGCCAGATCTACACTAGTTTATACACAGGTTTTCAGGCTGTGTCCACCTGCAGCTCCCTAGATGTATCTCACCGGTCCCCTCGGATACATCTTCCGCTTCAGCCTGCAGCAATTACGTGAATGCCAGGGCAGGTATGGAATTAGATGTGGGTTTATTTGCTCTTTCAGGGATGCAGGTTAGGCCCTCGTGGCCCTCACTCTGACCTTTGATGTCTGAGGGATGTGAAAACACTTCAGTTTTCAGAGAGAAGGAGGCTGGTAGGGAATACAAACGAGGTTTGCTAAACACAGAGGTGGAGAACAGGGAGTGGTTGTTCACTCAGCTCTGCAGCACTGTCACCGTGTGACACTGCTGAAATTCCTAGACCTCTTTGAAAAAAGCTGTAGAAGGAAGCATGTCTTCATGCAGCAGGTTCTGGATACCTGTCCCTCGATGCCCCCAGGGAGCATTGGCAGGCTTGGGCAGGGTGAGAGTCATTCCAGGACAGCAGGCTCACAAGTGGGGTTCTCAAAGGGATGGGAAGTGTCCTTCCACACTCTTGGCTCCGCAATGACGGGTGTTGCGGGAGGATGCTCACATGGAGAGATACTGGGCGAGATGACCCTGACAGGTGTTTCTTTGGTGCCTAATCCTAAGAATTAAAGCCTTGTGAGAAATCTCCCTCTCTCTCTGAGAAAAACTGAGGATTTGGAAGCTGAGAGGGAATTATCAGGATGTTAAATGTGTGAAATCATACCCGTGTCCTCAATTTTTCTGCTCCTGATATCTCTGCTGTGGTGATTTTCAAACTCGACTGTGTCATCCTGGGTGAAGTCTCATCTTCTCTTGCTGCAACAGGGAGGTGGCAGTTTGTGGCTGAGGATCCCGCTGGTGGTGGCAACCCAGTGGGAATTGAGCAAGCTGAAGCCTCTGATTAAAAATGTCCCCATGGGGAGGAGGACATACCTAACTGTGCCTTGGAGACCCATAACCAATGGGACTGGTGGCAGCAGAGCAGAGGCCAGCCTCGTTGACAGGGTCTCAATCCTGTATCCACTTTTCTAGGTTTGTGAAAATATAGGCTGTAAGTCAAGGTGTCCTGACCTTAATATAGCTGAGACTGCTAGCCTCCCCATCAAATTTCACTGCAACTTGAAGAAAGGGCAGTGAGCATGTACCTGTGGAGGTGGGCAAAGTGCGCTCTTATGCCTCTTTCCTTCAGAGATCAGCCTGGAAATAAACCTCGCCTGGAGCATGGCTTCATCCAGGGGTGCTTTTGAGGCTGGAAGCTGCAGGGTGGCTGCTGACACCTCTCAGAGCTGCTGGGGCAGCACTGCTGGCCTGCTGCCGGAACCCTGCCAGCACGGCTAGGGACCACGCCACAGCCATGCGGGCAACGCATCTGCAGGCTGCAAGGAGGGGTGCAGAGAGGATGCTTCAGCAGCCAAGCACTTGACTAGATTTGTCAGCTCGGAGGTGCTGGAGAGGAAGGTGGACTCCCCACTGTAGGACAGGGAGCCCTGGCAGCTGGAGACACCCTTGGCCCCACAGCAGCAGAGACGAGGACATTTCCAAAGCAAGGCTGAGGCACCTGCCATCCCCAAATAAGGAGAAAGGGGTTATGCACGCTCGTGTCTGTAGGTTGCAGGGCTGGGCGGGGAGGTAAGGTGGTCACATCCTGAGGACAAGGCTGAGCACCTGGGGACAGTGTTGGGCTGCTTGTAGTAGGAGGAGGTTGGGGAGCACATGCAGGGAAGAGAGAGGGGCATGGGTCATTTGCTCGTGGTGGGGCTGGGGCCACGTACTCCCTGGCCATCCAGGCAGCAGCAGCTTTGTTTGGGAGCAGGCTTAGGAAGGTCTCCAGCACACAAAGGCCCTTGGCCTGGCTAACTGGCTTGGGAAATGCCCTCTGGTTAGAGAGCAGGGTTAGGTGATGCAGTGCCCTCTGTGAGCACCTGGGCTGGAGGGAAGGTGAGGGTGCTTGCTAGGGGAAAGTGAAGCTGAGCAGGCAGCTCTCTGCCAGGCAGCTCCCACGTTCAGGCTCAAGCAGTAACTCCCCTCTTTGGGTGCTAGGCTGTTGATCCCAGCCCTGCTTTCTGGAGGGACTCTGCTCACCCAGCCCTCCCAGGCTCCAGGTCACAGCAGCATGCCTGGAACAGTGGCGTCATGGTTTTAAATAACATGTGGGTGATCTCAGCTGTTGGGTGTAGATGGGAAATGGGTGGGCTCTCTGCTCTGTAATTTAAAAGCTGGCTTTTGTTTGGCTGTGACTGCATCACCACCAGCTGGGAGCACCACAGCCTGTGTGACTGTTTCTGGTTCAGCAGTTTTTGGTCCTTGCTGTGCAGCTCCCTGGGGACACTTGTCCCAGGTCTGAGGTACTCGAGTCTCCTGTCTGCTGGCTCCCATGTGTCCCACACTGGGAAGCACTCTGGGCTCTGCAAGCAGTTGAACACATTTGGCTCAGTGGGGAAATGCCTGGGTCACACATCGATGTGTTTTTACATCAGGGGTCTGCCCAAGTCAAGCAGGTTCTTGTCCCTTTTGCTCAGTGCCCTGCTTTTCCCCTGGACACCACTGGCCTTTGAGCCTCCCCACTCTCCCCCCAAACCCCCAGCCCACAAGCCCTGCAGAGAGGAGGAGGATGGCTGAGCTACCTGTTCTTCTGCTTTGCCTGCACACCCCTGCAGCTTGGGATGCTGCTTTTCCAGCCCAGCCATGCTGGCTAATGACATACCCCCTCACACTGTCTCTGAAACACCTTGGGGGGAAGGCATGGTCCTGGTCATAGAAAGGTTTGAGCGAGCACCACTGCAGTACAGAAGAGCCCAGGGAGCTGTGCAGTCAGCACGAAAGGCCTATGTCCCCACATCTGAGTGCAGGGGAAAGTCTTCTGACTGACTGAACTGCTGTCAGCGCTGAAACTGGGGGGTGGGTGTGTGTGTCCCCCTGTCCATCCTGGATCTAGTTCCCCTCTGCTAGCATTCGACATGGAAATAATCCTGATTCATTCTGGAATAATAGGATGAAATGGTCCAAAGGAAAATGTTACGCTGAAGATTAAGATAAATTGCCCAGAGCAAAGTCAGCAAAGAGGAGGGTGTGTTGGGCGAGGGGGGGGGGAGGGGGCAAACTCCAGCACTGCGGTCACTCAGAGGCCCAAACATCTCAGGGGAACATGTAGCACTGGGAACACTGTGATGTTGGCTAAGGAGCGCTGGCTGAATTAAAAGAGGTGGGTGCTGACCTTCTCACAGCCTCTGCGGTTTTACTAACGGTTAAACGCGGGGCTCCCAGATTTCACCCCCACTCCTTGCCCCCTTAACCCTGCTGCCAGCCAGAAGGGGGAGGCAGTCGGGGTGACCCCCGGAGTTCTTAGGCCGGGATCCCGGAGGGTTTCTGACAGTCTGGCACCATCTGCTGGGGTTTCACGGGAAATAAAGCGGGTTTGACGAGTTGGCTGTGGCCCAGGACAGCGGTCTGAGGCACGGGCAGCAGCGGGGCCCGGAGGCTTGTCTCTCTGCTGGCCTTCCCCGCTGCCCCGGGGAGGCAGAGGTCACTGTATCATCATCCTCCTCCTTCTCCTTCTCCTCCTCCTGGTCGCTGCTTTCAGCCAGTGTGAACTTGGCCTGAACTGGGCAGCATGGTGGCAAAGGTGACTGGCTCAAGGCCAGCTTCTGGCTCAGGCCAACCCAGTGATCTTTCACTGGTTAACCTGGTTTAGCAAAGGGGCTAAGGCCTGGCAACGTGCAGCCCCTTTGCTTTGAAGAAGGATGCCTGCCTTTTTTGGGCACGGCAAGGTCAGCTTTCTTGCTACCAAGTTTCCCTTGTATTCCCCTTTCTCCTGTTCCTCCTTGTCAAAAGGTGGTGGTTGCTCCTGTCCCAGTGTCTAGGTTGCTGCCCAAGCACTCTTCATCTGTGCTCCAAGACTGTGCTTGCCAGGGGAAAGCATCCAAGAGCCGCTGGGACAAGGGTCCTGGCACAGATGGAGGTGCACTGAAGTGAGCCCCCATCGGGTGTGCTGGGCTTGCACTGCTTTCTCAGAGAGGGCTGAGAAGGAGCAGCATAAAGGCAAGTGTGCTTCGAGATCCCTTGTTGGGCAGCTTGGTGGGGCCAGCCCCCTGCCCACCACTTGCAGGTGGGAGGAACCCATACCTGCCTGCTTATCTGGCAATGCGTGTCTGGGCAGGGCTGTGTTTGCAGAAGCCATCATCACCTCTGCTGCCTTTAACCTGAGCAGCTCCCTGTTGCTGCTACGCTGCCCCTCTCTGATTTTGCCCAGGGGCCCTAGGTGAAGCTGTGTGCTGTGCCAGCCCATCTCACCCAAGAAACAGTGATGTCCCAGATTCACTCCAGAGGAGGAGGGAAGGAGATGGAGAAAGGCAGAAGTCTGCCTCCAGCAAGACGGTCTGCACAAATGGACTTGCTTATAAATGAATTTATAAGTTGAAATTGGCCTATAATGAGAGAGTTACTGAGCAAAAAGGACTGTGCACTGCGAACCACTTAGGAATCTGACATCTTGGTGAATTACGCAAAGCCGGAGGGGAAATGCCGGGTCCTGTGAGCAAAGGCGCTGCAGATTGCTCCATGAGGTGATGGGCAAGCTAAGCCTGGTTACACTGCCTACCCTGCAGTCCTTCACGGGCTCTGGGTGCCTTCCCCAAAACCCATTCATTCCCCTCCTCTGATAAAACTGCAGGAGCATTGCGCTCTTGAAACTGCTGCTAAATGCTATCGTTAAAAATGGTTTTATTTCAAGGCAGCTTTTACTAGTAACGATTCTAGAGATAGTTCTCTGGAGAAATAGGGTAGTTTTGAGGTTTTTCTTTCTAAAAATAAAGCGGTCTCCCAAGCCCACTGCTGTGGTTGGGCTTTGCGCTTACAGGCTCCAGCCGACAGCTTGCTTAATGAATGAAGATGTGAGGGAAGAAAAGCTTTCAATGAGGAGGATGTGTGCAATCCCAGGGCTGGAATGATAAACAAGACGTAAGCAGTGATTAAAAAATACGCCATGGTGTTCTTGCTGCTTGCTAACACATGCAGAATCGATTTTACCCTTTGAATTCCTTGAAGCTGGAGAAGAAGTTGGTGTGCCTCCATGCTTGTAACCCGTGGATTATCTGTTTGGGAATGCACACATGCAAAATTTCAGGCTTGTCCAAGGTATGTATGGCCAGTAGGTGGGAGGGAAGTTCAGCCCACAACCTTCCTTCACCCAACAGCAACCTGTAAGCTCTCCAGCCCCAACAGTAAGCTTTCCAGAAACCTGCTGCCTCTGATTTTGCCTTCCCACTGCAGCTAACCTCCACCCTATTGCTGCCTTTCTGAGGTGCAGGGAAATAAGCTTTTGAATCTGAAATTATGTCTGGTACCATCCCCAGCTGTGAATGTGAGGTGTTCATGCTGTCCCGATGCCAGTTTTGCCTCGTTTTGGTGTCTACAGCCAGGGGAACAGGGATGGAGGCCAAACAAGTTCATCAGGAGGCTCTGTGGTTCCCCTGTGACTCCCCACTGCCTTGCTCCATGGCAAATCCACCCTTTGCTTGAGGGAAAAGCATACTTCTCTTGAAATCTTGAAAAGCTTAGTAAGCTGCTGGCCATTTCTCAGCCCAGTGTGCTACTGGCCTGGCCAGTGGTGGCCTGATCTCCTTGCCTTTGCAGAGCTGATGCCTTTCGGAAGCTGCTGCCTCTCCCACAGTCTGAGCTGGCATTTCTCTTCCTGTGCTGGGAGTGTGTTAGCATATTTTCTCTCCTTTCTGCCACATGCAGCTATAAAATACGCTCTCAAACAACTGGCTTGGGAGCTTCCAGAGACCACTAAGAGAGAGAGAGAGAAACCATGTCTGTACAAAGGAAATCAGCCTCAATATTCAGCTGGCGTTGCTCGAAGCTGAAAGGCTTGCAAACCTCCTCTGCAACAGGGAGGAAAAGTCTAAGGCAATGGGAAGAAATACCGAGCAAGGAATGAGACCCAGGAGGTACTGCTAGAGCATCTCTCCAAGCAGCAGTCCGAGAGGACCCAGCTCAGACCCTATGTACAAGAGGCACCGAATGCTCCCACTCCCCTTAGCTCCCCAGCACTCCTTGACAGCACTCCTGTAGCTCTGCAGTGCCAGGCTCGTGGGTTGGCAGCAAACCTCCTGGGACGTCTGCTGGGCCCCGTTTCCTCAGGGGTACAGAGTCCAGGCAGAGATCAGCCTTCTGAAGTAATTTTCAAATGAGTTCTCCCACCAGAAATGGTTTTCTGACTCTTATAGGATAAAAGGGGACCTGGAGGACATTGGTGGGCATTGACCCAAAAAACGCGCATCAGAGGGGATGCACTGGTATCATCTAGAAACCCAATAGAAATGTCTTCGTGGACACAAATCTCCTGTGGATAGACATGAACAACCAAATTTCTCTGGCTACAACCTCTCCTGGGAGTACCTGAGGTAACACTGAGGCATGATTTTTCTTTTCCCTAGAAGCACAGCACACCTGCGTTTCCTGCTGAGGTCAATTAGAGCTACGGGAGATCAGAGGCGGATGAAAAACGAGTCCCTTGCTAGTGCCTTGCCTCCCAAAGCAGTGATTCTTTGTCTTCTGGGTTACAGTGAGCACTTACTTCAGAGTCACTGGGAGCTCTTGTCTGGTCCTGCTTCTTCCCCAGGGCAAGGAGGCAGTGAGCTGCCTGGATCCTCTTCTGAAGGAAGACAAAAGGATGGCAGATAGTTTGGCTGACCACCTTTCTTTCACCCCATTTCCTATGTAGTGGCACATCCTAGGGGGCACAGTCCTGTGAGTTGCCAGGGCTTGTTTGCCCCGTGGGCACTTGCCCCTTGCCTCCTTGTTTCTTAGCATCTGCAGACACAACTGGAGGCCCACAGGACAGCTCAGTGCAGGAAGCACTGGTGCTGTGCTGGTCTTTCCTGCTGGTCTTTTTCACAGGAGGTAATACCCTGGCTTGTTTTGGGGGCTCACTTCCCTGTTAAATAGCTTGACCCCCTGGAGCGCTGCCCATGTCTCTCCTGGCTTTTCTTATGAGGGCTGCCAGCCTCTCTCTGTGAGGCCTGTCTGTGCCATGGCAGGGGAGGAGGGATAGAGGGAGGGATGGAGGTGCCTTGCTGCCAATGTGACTCTGCTCTCAGGGATACAGCTGGGCACAGCTCTGATCTGCCTCCCACACTGGGGTGCAGCAGCACATGGAAGAGCATGGTCCTCTTCTCCATTATACACCAAGGACCAAGCAACGCCCAGCTTACACCACATCCTTCTGAGCTTACACCACATCCTTCTGATCCCCATGCTGGGGTTGCTGTGTTTTTGTCACTGGGGGAGAGCCAGCCAGCTGTTTGCTGTACGACAGCACCTGGCTGACATCCCAAAGTATTTTTCTGCTTTCCCTTCCCTCCCAAAAGACAGCTGAGTGGGATTATTTGGCTGAAGGAGGTTTTCCCAGCACGGAGTTCTCTGGTTGCAGCCTTAGAAAGGAGTCATCTGTTTGTTAGCAGTGAAAGGCACCACCTTACCCAGCACTGACACAGCCAGCAGCCAGCCAAATTCCATCAAAATCAAAGAGACCTCTGGACTGCTGCAGGTTGGGAGCTGCCACCTTTCTGCTCAAGGACATGTGCAGAAAAGGGGTCCCCAACGTGCCAGAATCAACGGCAGGAGAACTAAACACTCTCAAAGTATTTCTGAGAAGCTCCTCAGCTTGGTGCCATGCAAGGGAAAAGTCTGGAGGATGTGTAAGAGGCCTGGGTTTGGCTTGAGTCTTGTATGGAAAGATGGAGCTGCAACTGCTGCAGTGAAACACAAGAGACCGGAGAGGACATCTGAATGGTTTCAGGGCTTTTTAGGCAGGTTTTGTCCTAGTTGGTCTGCAAGTTTAGTGACTGCAGGTATGGAAGGGGAGCAAAGCCCATTTCCTGCCTGTACCACACTGGCAGGGGCCACGCTTCTCTGTGCTGGCCCTGTGAAGCCTACCTGCATCCCTCTTCTTGGGAGGAAGGAGCCCCTGCAAGTCAAGAAAGCCCCTGCAAGCTGCCAGTGGTGCACAGTGAGGGTCTTGGCTGGACCTCCTGCAGCTGTACGGGTTGCCAGTAGGAAACTTAACTCATGAGCTGGCTTGTGTCACCTCAACATCATTGCATGGGGGGCTGCAGGGGCTCTAGGGCTTGATGCCTCCCTTCTGCTTTTGATTGCAGTGGCTGGAGGATGATACCAGCATGTGGTGAGCTGATGGAACCAGCCATAGATTGGCCAGGTTTCCACATGTGTTTTTCATGCATCACAAATCCTCCTCTTCACTGTGCTCTAGCCAGAGCCTTCCCTTCCACAGGTCCATGGAGACCATGGGCAGGTCTCCATCCATCTCGTGTTCACCAGAGGAGACCAATGCATGTGACTCGAAGCAGCAGGTTTTTTGTTCTCAAATGCAAATGAAAAGCAGTAACAGAATAGTAGCAGAGACACCCCCCACTCTGAGGCTTAGCTCCACCTTGCAACCCTTCAGCTGATGCATGAGAGGAGGTCTTGGTGAGAGATGCTAGGCGTTGGACACTGGCTTGGCCCCGCTGCAGCCTCACCCTCTGCGGCCTTCCCCTTGCACCACTGCTCCACTGCTGGCACCCAGAAATGTCCCTAAAAATGGATAAAGGTGTTGGGACAAGAGGCAGGGCCATTTCCAGGGAGTGCATGGTACGGTCAGTCACATGTTTCCATCTCCCTGAATGACAGTGCTCAGGCAAAAGAAATCCAGAGGAGAGTTTCACTTGCTGGTGGGGTCCTTCCTGAGCTATTTGTGCTGGGTTTGGGGGCTGTACCTGCCCTGGCTGGCCAGGGAGCCTGTTGATCTCTGGAGATGTGTCCCCTTTGCTATGTCCTGGTGGCCTGGGGACAGTGTGGCAGGGCTGAGATGCTGTGCAGCCCTGTGATGCAAGTACAGCGCTTTGCGTTTGCTTCTGGGGTGAAAGCAGGAGAGGGGAGAAATCCCCCAGCTCCTGTGAGATACTGACAGCTCAGGGTTAGGTAGGTGGGACAAGTGAATACTTACCTCGCCTGGGGTGCTGCGGGTGGCAGCACCAGCCCCTCTTTTCAAAGCCCCTGACCTCTCCAGCAGCCTCTAATCAGTATAAAGGGTATTTGGCCTTGTAGCCTGACTGGGCTAATGTGTCTGCTGATGGTTCAAAGCTGCATCAAGGGATGTTTAGACTGGGCATTGGGACGCATTTTTTTACTGAGAGGGTCATGAAACCCTGGAACAGGCTTCCCAGAGAGGTGGTCAATGCCCTGGGCCTGTCAGCGTTTGAGAGACATTTAGGCAATGCCCTTCATAAAGCGTTTTAACTTTTGGTCAGCCCCGAATTTGTCAGGCAGTTGGACTAGATGGTCCTTGCAGGTCACTTAGAGCTGAAATACTCTCTTTTCCTCTGCTTGTGCATGAAGAGAGCAGTGGGTCCCTCCTGGCAGAAGGCATACCTCTCCTGCAGTGGTCTGTGAGGGCTCCCTGTGTGCCTGATAATTCAAATAGCACCCCCGAGCTGGTGCAAGGGCTTGCTTGCTGGCCATCTCACGTGGCATCCAGCCCTCTCTGTGGGACATCATCTGAAACAGAGCTGGTGCAGGAGCAGAGGTGTGACAAGGTAAGTCGTGGGGGCAATGCTCTTTATAGGCTGTTTGTGCCCAGAGCTGGGGAGGAGATGTGGGGACAGGAATGGGAAACCGTACCCTGGACTAGCAACAGACCAGCCCGGAGGCAGCCTCTGATTCAGGGACTGCCTTGCCTGCCAAACCAGAGCGGGGAGTGTCCCCCTGGGAAGTGGGGGCCGTGTGGTGGGGAAGCAGTGTTTCCCCACTGGCGGTTGCACTGCATTAGAGCTGGAGAAGGAAAGGTTTGGGGAAGGGGTGGCTGAAGCTAAAGGAGAGCAGGGAGGGCAGCTGCTTTTGGATCAGTAGTGCTGGGGCTTGTCCTCTCTGTTTTGTTGATAGCCACTGTGGCTGCCAAGTGCTCGTGATGTGTGGCTGGGAAGGTGCCTTGCCCGCTCCGGTGGGGCTGGAGTGGGGACAAAGATGCCCAAGGGAGAGAAGAAAAGCTTTAGCTTGTCAAGTGGGTCTGTCCCCCCCACAAAAAAGAGCAGGTATTCTTTGAATACCACACAACAGGTAGCAGCAGGGCAAAGGTGGGAAAGTTTTCTTCCATTTGTCGTTCACCATGTCATAAATATTTCTCCCTGCCCGACTGCTCAGGTAAATCACGGGATCCTCTAAGCAGGCAGAGGACAGGGGAATTTCCTCCTTGTGCTGCTAGATGGGTTTCTTGTCAGCCCCAGGCACTTCCCATACTTCTTGTGTGGCTGTTTCTTCCCCACCTCTTTTCTTTTGGAGAAGACCAGAGCAAAGGGTAGGGCTTATCACAGCCTGCCTTTAGGAACAGTAGGTATTTTAGTGAGAAAATTCCTTATGCTCTAAGAGGTAATCAGAGCTAAATAGCAAAAGACAGTTTAGCTCTTCCCAGCTATCCCCAGGGAGAGGTCTAGGAGAGCTGACAGCCTGGGGTGAGAAAGGTGTGGAGAGGAAGAGAAGCGTTCTGGAGGAAGGAGAGGAGTGGCCTCCCGTCTTACATTTGCATGGCTCTAGCACATGAGGCTGCAGAAGAGCAGCCCTCAGGCCTCGGAGCCCCGAATCCTAAGCTTATTATTAAACCCTAATGTACACAGCACCTCACAAAAGTAAGAGGCTGCCCACCCTGTGCTGTCAGGGCTGGAGGCTCCTGTAGTGCTGCTCCCAGGGGAGGAGGGTCTCTGTGCTTTTCCTCTGCCCTTGTCCTCTGCTGACTCCCAGCAAGAAACCCCTCCAGCTGTGACAGAAGGCATTCTTGCAACACTCCTTATCCATGGGGACCAAGATTAAGCTACAGTGCTCCGCGACTCATTTACCACACTCCACCAAATAGCCCTTGGTTGGTATATAATTTTCATTTGCTGCAGTTTTGTATTTGGAGAATTAATTGCTTTAATAAGGAGCTTAATTAGAAGTGCAAAAGTAGGATAAACAACAGAAATGTTGGATAAGCACTGAAAAATGCTTCCATAGAAATGCTGCCCCGCCACCCGGGGTACTGGGGCAGGAGGGTCGCTTCGCCATGTCCTACAGCTGGGTTTCACACCCCGCTCCCGCTGCTTCAAATGGAAGCCCCCCAGATGAGTGCAGCGGTGTGGTATGGGGTCCCATGCCCAGGGGAACTCTGGTGAGATACTCTCTTTGGAAACAACACGCTTTTGCATCCCTTGTGGCAAAACAGCCTTTCCAGGGAGCTCTGGCGCCCAGGGGCCTTCCCTGACAAGTCTCCTTGCACAAACCCAAACCTTGTGATGCCCTGCAAGAACTGTCAGGGCACCAGAGCAAAAGCAGGGGCCGCTGCCCTCCCTGTGCCAGAGCGTAGGGCAGGGAGCCATGCTGGGGGGATGCACCTTTGTCGCCCCTTTCCTCCGGGCTGGTTTCACAGCCTAGACATTCCCACAGTGAAGAAGAACATTTCTGCCTCCAGCTGAGTTAAAGAGCTTCAAGAACAAATGAACTCCAAGGCAGAAACAGGCTATTTCCCCTCCATACCCCGGCAAGAAAAAAAAAACAACCCTCAATTTTCAGGGCAACTGAACACATTTGCAAATGCATGTCAAGTTCGATAAATAGTTTGGGATTACATAATGGAGGGTGGCTTTTTTTCAATCTAAATATTTTATTTTCACAGTTTCTAAACAAAACATTTCACTTTTTCATTTTGAAATAATGTTCCATTATGAAATATGATTTAAAAAAAAAAAACACAACAATCATAAAGCAAACCACAAGCCCTGAAAATTAAATAAATGGCACTGAATTTTTGTGTTAAAAGTGAGGACTTAGCCAGCCCATGGTGTTTATTTTTTTCCATGGTGGGTATCAGCAAGCAACCTGGAAAATCTGCATTTCTGGACAACCTGAAATTATTTAATTTTTTTTTCCCCCACCACTAACAGCAAGCTCAGACATCAATTTTCACAGGTCCATTTTCTGAGCAATCTCATCGCCACCATCAAGATGATCTCTCTGCTCTCACTTGTACCCAAACCAGAACATTCCTGAAGTAGTGGTCTAGAGGCACAGCTCCCTCTCCTGCATCAGCCAAACCCATGGGAATCTCTCTGATCTAAGTAAGACATGATCTTTCAAGGTCCCTTCCAACATCTAACGCTCTGTGATTCTGTGACAGATCTTTTCCCCTCCTCTCCCCCCAGGGCAGCACCCGTTGCAGGTGCCAGCGGTCCCAGGACCAGTGCGGTTGCCCGGCTCTCCTGCAGTACCTGAACTTCACAGGGTCCTTATTGATGAATTAAGCCTTGCAATGCTGCCGTGAGGTACACGTAGTGCACAGAGCGATTGCTTTCCCCGCTGCCGAAATCCCCATCCATCAACACGTGCTCTTTTCTCTATTCTTGTTTCTCCTCTCAGCCTCACTCTGCACTTGGGCTGGCTGCCTGGCTCCTTTCTCCCTCTGTGGGCAAACTGACCGATGGCGTATCTATTCCATGCGGTCGGACAACTCTCTCTGGTGCGAAAGATTTGGTCCCCTATGCATTGCTCGATTAACTCAGTTGGGTGGCACTATGGGGTTGTGTCACCTACAGGCAGAGGGAGACGATGACCCAAGTTACTTTATTTGTTGTATCCCTTGTGAGCCTGGGGTAGCTCCTGCAGAGAATCGCCCAGGGAAAAAGCTCTCTGATGAAACCCCGTCACCAGAGAGCTGCCATGCAGCCTTTGATCCAGCAGTGAGCTCGTCCCATCCCGAGTGGTTGCAGTTCTTTGCTTGGACAGCCTGGAGATTTAATTGTAGTGGACAGACTGTTCTGGTGAGGCATGAGTCACCTGGTACCATGGTGTGCTAGCTCTGCTTTAGAGGTGAAGCAGCAGATGAAACTCTTAGAATCATAGAATGCATTATGTTGGAAGGGATCTTTAAAGGTCATCTAGTCCAACCCCCTGCAGGAAGCAGGGACACCTTTAAGGTGCTCAAGGTTGCTCAGAGCTTCATCAAGCCTGACCTTGAATGCCTCCAGGGATGGGCCTCCACCACCTCTCAGGGTAACCTGTTCCAGTGTCCCACCACCCCCACAGTGAAGAACTTCTTCCTGATGTCTAACCTAAACCTGCCTTGCTCTAATTTAAAACCTTGCCCCTCATCCTATTGCGACATGCCCTTGCAAGCAGTCCCTCTTTCCTGGTTTCAGAATGGACAAAAGCCCTCCCCCTTCCCCTGCATTTCCCTCAGAGGCTCCCTAGCCCACTGTGAGGGTCTAATCCTTCACTGTGGAACACTCCCCACACAGCTCCTTCCCTTGGCACCTGTGGGTGCCTGTACGAGTGTGAACGTCCTGTCCTGGGAAACTCCAGTCTGCATCGTCTTCTCTTCATTACCAACACTTAGCCATCAGCTGTCAGAAGAGCCCCCGCCCCCCCCCCCCCCCCCCGCATCTTCCCACCCTCTGGCTGGCTGCTTTCCTATTTGTCTTTGCTCTGCGGTCCTCCGAGCATCCCCTATTTGTGGTCCTCGCTGTTGGTCCCCCGCAAGCATCCCCTTGGCCCGCCCTGGCACCATCGTGCAAAGCCCGCGGCACGTTCCTGCAGGCAGAGGAAGCTGTGGAAATGCAAATACAGCTGCCAAGAGAGGGCGATGAGGCACTGTCAGTGGCGAGGCTGGCTGGGGAACCAGCCCCAGGTGCTCCATGGGCAGCCCCGGCCAACAAGGAGCTGCATGGGCTCAGGGTCTGGGGTCACTGCGCTCCTGAGCTGCTCCAGTCCGTGTGGCCTGTAGTTTTTCCCCTGATTCCTGCTCTGCAGACACAGAGGGATGAGGCCAGGGGCTTGCTTTTGTGGAGAGCTCGGCACCGCTTCACAGTGGAGGTGGCTGCACGGCCTGGTCGGCAACTGTGACATCCCACCCACAAGAGGAGCCACATGGGGAACCTGCTTACCTTTCGTGCCTGAAAGGGTGGGAAAAGACATGTTCAGCTTCTCCATACACTTCTCCATACACTTCAGATGTACTTAGGTGCTCCCTGCACGCCATGTGGAGTGGGCTGCTCGTGGAGGGGCAGGAATGGTGGCTATCCTCCCGTGCTTCCCTGGTTTTCCAGCAAATTCCACAAGTGCCAGATCAGGGTATGGGGACAGTAGATCCAGTATGCAGGTTGGTGATGGTAGGGCAGGGTGTCCTCCTTGCCTTTCTGCCCTCCAGCCTCAGAGACAGTGGGTGTCCAGGTCCCCTCTGGCCATGAGGCTAGGGAGCAGATGCCCCAAGCCAGCTCCCTTTCAGTGGTGGTGGGCCTTGCACCAGCTCCACCTGCACCTTCAACAGGGAGGGAAGGGGCTGCCATGAGCTGAAATGCCCATCCACCCTCTAGGCTCGCATCAGCTCCCTAATGTAGCAAAACCAGCCAACTGCACTTTAACCATCTATCTGTACAGCAGCGACGAACAGCAATGTTTACAGAAATATATATATACTGTTTAAGGTGAAGCCAGGGTCAGCCTGTACCTCAGAGAAGAATCTCAGCCAGTGCCTGAAAAGCATTTCATGTTGATTTCTGAAATCTTTAACTGTCTTTCCCTTAAGTGAGATGCTGTATTTGAAAGTGAGCATTCAAAGCTAGCAAGGGAGACTGCGTTTGGGGAAAATAAGGGGCAGCATTTGCAACACCAACTCATCCTGCATCCCCCGGAAAGCCACTGAGCTCTGGGGCTCAGCTCTCCGCTGTGGTAAGGGGTGACAGTAATACTGACCTAGAATCTGGGGAAGAACGGTAGAGCAGGCAAACCTCTGAACTCCCTCAGTAGACCACAACAGGGAACCTTACGGCAGTATCACCTCACATGGAATTTATATTGAAAGTACTGTTCTGGGCTCGATCTTTGGGTATAAGCCCTTACTGGCTTGCAAGTGAGGATCGACCAGTGGCATATTCCCACAGTAGTGCTGTGTCCTCTGTGTTTGAGTGACAGTGGCTGGATGTATGTTAGCCTAATGAAAACTTGGTCCTTTGACTCTTAGGCTGGGTTTCACATTTTGGAGGCTATGGGTGCCTGTGGGATGGAGGGAGAGAAGCGTGAGCTGCATCAATGCAACAGGGAACGAGTCAAAAACCAAGGCAGCTGTACTTGTTGCAAGGAAAATGGATGGAGGCTGCGGAAAGCAATCACTGTTAGGAGTAAGGGAGTGATGACATCCAATCAGGAGACAAGGAAAGAGTACATTTCGGAGCAGTAATTGGTGTTAGCTTCCTGCTAACCGTACTAATAACTATATCCTGGAGTAATGGCCGAGTTCATTTAGACACAGATACAATTATTGCATTGTGTGCAACAAGCGCCCTCAATTTGCTGTGCAGCATTGAGCTGGAGTCGGCTGCCTTGTGGGCTCTGGTTTCCAGGGGCCGGGCTGCTGACAAAGTGCCCGCTCGCGCTCACACGCCATCATCGCTCACCAGGCGCTCGCACACACCGCTCTGCCCGCTGATGCAGCCGGGGCCTTCGCAGCTCGGTGCCCAGCGCCATCGCTTTCAGAACATTCTCTGTCTTCCTGGCAGCAGCCTGGGAGTGCCGCGTTGTGGACTCGAAGCTGTCCATATTGGGTGGGGGAGGGGGTGGGGGGAGGTGTGGGCTGGGAAGTGCAGCCTGTTTGCCCAGTCCCTGGCCCCAGTTTGGGACTGGGGCAGTCAGGCTCTGTGACAGGTGTGCTTCGGCCAGAGAGGGATGGAAAGCATGATGCAGGGCACCCACCAGCCATTGGAAGCCTTCTCATTAACCTCAGCAGCCTCCGTGTTGCCTCTGCCAGACACAACAGAAGCCCTTGGGTGTAATAAGGCTGACACACCCCAAGCTTAAATTTGGACAAGCTTTTTAATACCCAGCTGAAGAGATTACAGGAATGACCTACTTGTTTACGGGTGGTGGATCTGGAAAACATGCAGAAGGCTTTGCTCCTTGGGGGAAGAGGTCTGCAGGGTGGAGTTGCCCCACCAGCGCCAGAGCTGCTGCCAAGCATGCAGATTAGATGGTGTCTCCAAGGAGCTGGGCTCCTGCATGTGTTTGGAAATTCCCCACGCTGCTCCTAATTCTTACCTGCAAGACGCTTTGCGGTGTGAGGCAGGGGCAGCCAATCCTGGCCTCTAAAGCCACTAGCAGTTTGTAAGCAGTTCAGGCTCATCTGCAAAGCCAGTGCTGTGCCCCATGAGCCACTCTGCAAGCCCCAGGGCATTTTGTGAGTGTTGAGGCACTGCCACCCTGTAATCTGGGATCCCTCACTCCTGCGTCCTGATCTTCCATACTGGCATTAATTGGAAGTGTTTTGGACACATGCAGCATCCTCTGTGTTCTGCTGTACAGCAGCTTCTGTGTGTCCCGACCCACAGACCCAAGACGTTCATGCTCTGGGTGACTGAATTCCTGCCTACTGCCTGGCTCCTTGGGAGACGGGGAAGTGCAACCTGGTACAAAAGCAGCTTCCTTAAGCGAAGAGGTTGTCCTGTCTTCTGCTCTCTAAAAGTACAAAGGCCTCAGAGGCATTATTATTACCCAGGGACTTAGCCCCATTTGGGGTTTGGACATTTCCTAAAATGCAGTCAAATAAAGGAGCCAGAAGATGTGTTATAACTTGATAAATCAGGTAACTCGGGTTTTCTGTGCAGTGTGTTGCCTCTCCCACAGCATGCCAGGCTGGAGGGTGCAGGAAAAGGGCATTTGTAGTTCAGATGACTAGAGAAGGCTGCCCAGCTGTGCGGCAGGAGATGCCCTGATGTTTATTTCCTCAGGCCATCCTCTGAGAGCCTTAAATATCCAGAGCCTCTCCGATGAGTAGAGTGGTTTCCCTCTATGTTCACCATTTGCTGGGCTGTTCCGAAGTGCCCAGCTTTGTGTGGCTATTGCAGCAGCTCTCAAACTTCTCATAGCCTTATGACCTTAGGGAGGATGGAGACATGTGGCTGGGACCATAAGCATTTGTCTTGGTGAGTATCTTGGTGAGGAAGGAAGGTGAATGAGAACCCTTCATGCTGTTACTCAACAACTCGGTCCTGGTGTGACCCAAGACATGACCCTTGTGGTGTCCTCATTTAGGGCCACCTGGCCCCAAATTCCTCTGATCCCTTTGCCTGCCAGGGAGGGACACTGGGCTGTCCTGTGTGGACAAGTGGGACAGGTCTGATGGGGCGTTGGTGGCACCTACAAAGGTTCCTTTATTCTTGCTGCTCTTCCAGTGCCCCAGCCGAGTGAACCCAAAGCCTCCCCAGCCAGTGCTCAGGAGGCAGGCAAGCGGTGTGGGCAAGCCACAGCCTGGGTCCTGGGGTCAGAGCAGTGCAGGTGCAGCCGCCAAGTCCTTGGACAAGGAGGAAAAAAAAATGTGTTGTTATAAACCTTAATAGCTTTGGGCTACAGGCAAGTAGATTAAATTTCAGCCCCATATTTCATGGAAGTCACACAGTGGCATGTCAAGGCGCTGTGAGCGAGCAGTCCCCCCGGTGCTGCGTTAGGCGTCTGGGCTAACCAGAGCAGGGAAATAAAGCACAACAACGTGTGGGCTGAGGAGCGGGAGGATTTCTGAGTGGTGAGATCATGGCCGTAAAGCAGCATCTTGGGGAGCTGGTGGAAGCGCCTCCACGATCGGGTCATTATAAAAAATAAGCCCTGGACAAATGTTAGATGGTGTGTGTTAGGGTGAAAATCAGGAGGTTCTGACCAAGGATGGCGGAAGGCCACGTGTTCCACGTGTTCCACTTCCAGCAATTTTGCTCCTCTGAATGCTCTTTTCTTCAGAGAGTTTGGAGGAAGTTGGGTTCATTATCACTTGCTTTGGGAAGGGGAGGTTTCTTCAGTCGTTAATCCTATAGAAAACAAGAGGTCTCCATTCTGAAATTTTAGCTTGTGGGCTTTCTCATGGAGGAAAGAGGGGCTGGGGGAAGGTCACAGGCACCCTGTACAGATAACCTACCACCACACAGGGTTAGACACGCTCCATGCTAGCTCTATGGAGGGATGCCTCTCCACAGCTGTCAGAGGCGGGCAAGGGGAGAGGTAAAAGGGAACAGACCAGATACTCATCAGCTGGTGCATGACACAAGAGTGGGTACCAGCTTCCTGGATGCTGCTCTGCAGTGGCTTCCTTTTTGGCTTCTGAGTCTCTTTCACATGTGACCATATGGGAAAGCTGCAGCTCAGCTGTGGGGCTGTTCTCTATAGCCCTGCACAGTGGACAAGGGAAGCAACAGCCCAGTGGTTAGAATTTCCCAGGCTTGTTCCCCTGCAAAACTGTCCCCCATCACATCAACCTTTACCCTTCCTTCATGCTGCTGTTTCTCAGATAGTCCCAGCCTGTGCCTGGTCTCAGATCAGCCAGGAGGAGAAGTAAGCAGCACACATTTGGCCAGCACACAGAGGCAGCCCTTACCCTAGCACTGGAAACGAAGGGTCTTTCTCTCCAGCCATAGCCTCCTTTGGTCCACAGCCTGTTCCCAATGGCAGCAAGCCCCTAGATTTTTGGGCACCCTGCCACAGCAGCTGGCTCTTAGCAAGCCCAGCAGCCCCAGGCCCTGCGTGTCTCCTTGTACCTTGCAAGACCTCTACTCGAGCTGGTAGCTGGTCAGGATCAGCCTTGAAGAGCCTGCTAGGGTGCATAGAGTGAGTGCAGTCTTGGCCACTTCTTTCAGAGAAAGGCCTTTTCCTCCCTCTGAATCCAGAGGTATCATCCTTGGCAAGTCTCTGGGGACTGCCTGTGGGGCCACAGCAGAGCAGAGGAAAGCACCCCTCATCCCAAACAGCCTTTCTGGGCGCACGTGTTATGGGGAGCTCAGTCCTTGGTATAAAATGACAAGCTGGTAATAAATATTCAACTTATTTAGACTTGCAAATACCAGGGGAAGGAAACCAGTAAACAAAAGAGGCCGCAATCAGCATCCTGGCTAAAAATCAGGAATGCTGAACTGCAGTGATGGATATGAGAGGAACAGAAGGCGGCGAGTGGCCAGCCGGGCCCGCACGCTAGCAATTAAACCAAATTCAAGCCCCATAAAGCAAAAATTCGGAAGGAAGCTGCTTAAGTTAGGCTCTTCTTAATGAGAGACAAATACACTAGAAAATATTGCCGGCTAACAGTATTCATAAGCTGCTCCCAAGATGTTTTGATTAAACCGCTGTTGTCTTTCTAGTGTACTAATGGTTTTTAATCTCTCTTGATGCCTTGGGGCGAAGGGGTCTACTGATTCACAGCAGCTTGGTGAGCTGAAACTTGTCCCTGGTGAATGCATCTCTTGTGCCAGAATCACGGGTTTTAATTTTTAAAAATGTGAGTTTTTTTAGCAAAGGGAGAACCCTCAGCATGTGAGTGGGGTGTAACTGCTGTGATGCTGCGTGCTGGAATATGAAGGCAGCTCCTCTGGGAGAGAGACACGTACTTCTCCTCCTTCTCCTTGGGGTACGCTGAATTACAATGTGGGCACTGTTTCACTGCTGGACAAAATCTGCAACTGCACCGTTCTGCCTGGCTGATGCGGAGGAGCAGGGGAGGAACAGGGTGCCCTGTCTCCTACTGCTCCCGTGCTGACCTGCTAGAAGTGGGCACAGCCCCGCAGGGGTTGTACAAGGCAGCTGGCAAGGGAAGGTCAAGCCCCATCTCAGGGGAGGGGTGTGGAGGGCTCCACACCTCTCTGGCTGCCACAGGGAGGGATACTGGGGTGGTGGGTGATGCTGGGGGACTGTGGCTAGCCCTTCCCTCATGCAAGGTCTCTCCTAAGTAGAGGGGGTCCTCTGGCTCACCAAAGCATCAGGAGCAGAGGCACCACGCTGGGAAGTTAGGGGACGTGGTTGCAGCTGTGCCACAGCCTGGGTCACTGTCGGGGTGAACTGTGGATGTTCAGCACAAGGCTTTGTACCAATCCCTCCCCTTCACACTGCCCTTCTTGCTGGTGGTTATGGGATGGACCTGAGCCTTAACAGGACTTCTCATGTCTTGGAAGTTTGGCTTCATCTTCCCTGTGAGCATCATCTGTTTGTGCAACTTGGCCATTCTGACTGATGCAGTGTTTAGTTAGGAGACGGGACGCGAGAGGACTGATTTCTGGTGTTTGGTGGCCCTCGTGCTGCATGAGACTGCTCAGGTGAGGGCTGCGAGTCGGGTTTGATTCCTGAAGAATCAGTCTCCTCAGGCTGGGAAAGCAATCCCTTTGGTGCCCTAAAGCCATGCTCTGGGCTTACACCAAATGTGAACCACACTTACCTGTCTCCCAGCGAGCAGTGTCTTTTTGGTGCTCAGCCTCCTATAGGGATGTCTGTACCTCCCTCCCTCCCTCCCTCCCTCCCTCTCTTTTACAGTCCTCCCACATCTTGGTTTTACATTTAACAGGCTTGGCCAGCCCCTCTTGCCATGTTGCTCTGCTCAGGGTGGGCAGACAGTGATCCCTCTTTCCCAGCTCATACCAAAGCCCATGGCTAGTTCACCATTGCTCCTCCATGCAACCTTCTGGCTCCTCTGTTCTACCCCTCAGCCTCCTGTTAGTGGCTTTTATAGCAAAACACCAGTCTGGGCTGGGAAGGGAGGGGAAGCTGTACTGTCAGCAGGTACGAGGGGAAAGCTCTGCCTGTTAAGGTCTGCCTGGCAGGGGCTTGCACAGCACGCGGCGTGGGCTCGCTCCCCGCCTCCTGTCTGGGCTGGGCACCAGGGAGCATCCCTGATGAGAGAAGACAGCCCCTTCGTCCTCTGGGTACAGCAGGGGCTTGTTGCTTGCGGAGAGCGAAAACATATTAAAGTACGAAACTGCTGCACTAGTCATTTTCCAATTCCCCACTCGGAGAACTGGCTTCCCTGGAAAATAGGTCACTTACATAAAAAGCACCTTATTATCGCACCACAGCGGCGAAGGGAAGAGATGGCTCGAGAGACACTTTCATTTTGAGCCCCCGTTCTTGGGTACTTAGATACTTCTGGAAAATTGACCCTTTGGGCGGCAATTTTTCATGCTCGTTTTCAGCCCGGAAGGTGAATTTCAGGATCGTGTTCCCTCCACCAAGCTAGACCAAGCTGGGGAAGAAAATGTGTTACATCTTAACCCTTGGGAGGGTGGTGCGTCCAAACTCACTGTCTCCTATGGGGTTTGGGGTGAGTCATCACCCCTGATTTTTTTATCAGTCTTGGGGAAGACTCACAGAGATGAGTAGTCTTGTGTTCCCCCATCTCCTTCTGTGGTAACCCCCTGCCTCCCACCCTCCCCAGATATTAATTTGCTTTTCTCCTCTAACTTGTAGTTGTGCTTAGTCCTCCCCAGAATGGAAAACAGTCAGCGAAGGGCAACTGGAAGAGGAGGGATGGGGAGAAGAGTTCAGGCTGAACCTGGGGAGGGGGAAAAGGGACCATAGGGACCTTGCTCTTGTGAGGAAGGGAGAAGGCACTGGAGCTGAGAGAGGGGAAACGGGTGGAGTGAAAAGAGGGACTGTGTCTGGACTTGGAATCTGGTCTTCTCCAGAGGTAAAGGAGACGTCTCTGGCGAATGGCTTTGGATTGGCCCACTTCAAAGCAGTGATGTTAGCAAAATGCTCAGCTCTCCTCTGCGAAAAAAAGAAGAAAGAAGTCCTGGTTTTGGGGAACAGGCTGACTGAGAGACTCCAAAAGGCAATACCCACCTCCTTGGTCCAGGGCTGGGTTGTATCTTCTGCCTTCAACTGAGATTCAAGTGCTGTAAACCTGACAAGAGAAGGAATGGAGGGTTTCCTCAGCCCCCCCATGCTAATGTTGCTGACACCAGCCTTGGCCAACATCCACATTCCCCCACTATGCTGTGCCGGCTGTGGAAGAAGGCAACATCCTGGCAGACTTGTACTTAGCTAGGCAGGTGGAGAGGGTCAGGGGTGTGAGGGAGCCGCCAGAAGAGAAGAGTGAGGAGCGGGAAGTGGAAGGAGTGGGATGGAGGCAGAAGGGAAGGGGAGGATGCATGAATGTGGGCAGACAGGATGGGAGGGCTGAGGGCGACAACACAGCGAGATGCCTGTGGAGAGACTTGGAAGCTGGGGAGAGCAGAAGGGAGAGCTGGGGAGGCCGGGAACCAGAGAGCAGGTTGCTGGCCTCCCACCCTTACCGGTGCAGCTGCCCCATCCTGAGGAGGAGTTCACTGCCCTGGCACGCTGTGGACAGCATGGCTCCCACGCAGTGGGGGGCATCCCTGACACCAGCAGCACTGTGAGGTGGGGGAAGGAGGCCTGGTGCCTTGGCACAGAGGAGGTGCTTCCAAAAATATTAGCAATTACCCCTGCAGCAGCGGCAGCCAGTGAGCAGGAGTAATTTACATAGTAAGAGCTGGGAGATAGATGGCTCTTTAAACCAGATCTGTCATTCCTAGCTCTCTCCCCATCTCTGATGCTTTGATGTTCCTCTTTGAAGAGCTCTCCTCGCTTGCTATTCCTCGCTCCCTTGGTGCTGCTCCAGCTCTACACATGCCTTTCTCTGTCTTTCTGTGTTCCTTTGCTGCTGCCCTGGTACACCTGTGTCTCGGCAGGAAGGGCACGGAGCAAGTGGCCGCTGGCACCCTGAAATCTAGTGCTGGCAGGGGGCTGTGGGGAGGGAAAGTCGACTTCAGCAGGCACCAAGGCATTAAGGCATTTGTTCAGCATGAGATCTAATGCACCATCATGGAAGGCAGTGTGAAACAATAACAGCAGTAATGCCAAGCAGCTTTCAATCACTGCCTTGGCATCTGATGGGGGGTCCAAATGTTCAACCAAAAAGTACAAGAAGATGGAGGTGAGTGGAGGCTGGAGCTCAGGAAGTTCTGGTTCTCCAACCCTTCAAGGGTACTGTGGACTTCCCAGAATTTCAGTGTATATGGCATCTCTCAATCCACCTGTGTCCCTGGTGGGTTCAAGTCCCTGGAAAGGAAAGGGAGAATAGGAAGAATTGACTCACATCGCTGAAATTTTAGTAGGGCTGGACAGTTGGTGAAACAGGTCAGAGGCTCTTCTGAGAGGCAGCGGACATCACAAAATCTGCCACAGCAACAAGGACCACATCAGAGGACCTTGTCAGTGAACGAGGTATAGAGGAACCCCCCAGAGAGGGGAAAATGAGTTAGAAGAGGTTAAGTTTTGGGGCAGCTTTGTAAATGTCAAACTAGAGCCTAATTATGGTACGAGAGACCTCACAACTGGGGAGGATAAGCCTGTGCTGAAACTAAGACCTTGTGTGTATGCTGTGGTTTTGCCAGTTACTAAGGTGGGTCTTTGCCTGGCTGCAGCCCATCTCCCACCCTGAGCTTTTACAGTGCAGGGTGCCAGCAACCGAGTGTTTGGGTTTCTTCAATTTAGCAAAAATCCCTTCACAAGCTGCAGAAGTTTAAAAAAAAAAAAAGAAAAAGAAAAAAAAGAAACTCTAACACCAGAATTAGTGCCTGGTCAGGTTCTTTTTAGGGATGAAAACTGAAGGAGGTAACAGCAGCACTTTGGTTTCACCACCTACTTTGGCGAAGGGGTAAAAGGGCCTCAGTGTAAGTCTTTTCAGGTAAAGGAGATCCCTTGTGTGTGAACTTTGTAGCCCAGTTGTGTGTTACATCTCAGGATCACCCAACGGTTAAAACTGGAGAGCAAGTAACTGTCACAGAAACATGGGCACCTACAAATGTCCTGCTGCTGTAATTCTCACCTGTAAGACATTTTCAAAGGTTTGTGCTGTGCTTTTGAAATAAAAATTTCTGCAGTGTATGCCCTATACATGCAGAAATCCTAGTTCTACCTACCCCTTTTAGAGGTGTTTGGGTCTATGTTGCCTTTGAGAGTTGCACTTGAATTTGGGCTCGAGGTCCCAGGGCCAAGAGGTGTGAAGCAGATGTTTTGACCGCAGGGACTAAGCAAGAGTTTCTATTTCTAGTGCCGATCAGACAGTGCCAATCCAGCCCAAATACCCACCTGCCTAGGAGAGCAGGTGTCTCTCTGCATCCCTTTCAAGAGCCTCAGTCTTTTTTGGCATCACACCATACCAAAAAGCTGCACTTGCAAGCCCCAAAACCAGGCTCTGTCTTTCCAGGGCCACTTCGAAGTTCACTGAAGATCTGAGTTTATTACATTCCTGAGGGAGGACAGAGAGCTGCTTGGTAGCTCTCAAAAAATAAATGCATCCCTTGCAGATGAGTTGCCCTGAACTGGAGACTGCCTTTGGAAACACTTGGCAGCATCAGGAAATGTTGCTGTGAACAGCCTGTAGTCCATAAGCAAGGATCTCACCCCTACACAGGAGACTCGGGAGAGAGATCCCCCGTGGCAAACAGAGCCAGGTGGAGGCAGTCACTGTTTCATCTCCCTCCCCAGCCACACTTGTAGGTAGGATTTTTGTTTCTACTCTCCGATGCAAGCATCTGGATTGGCTTCAGTGGATCCTCCAGCTTGGAGGGACAAAGCCCCAGCTGCACTGCGGATGCTCTGGCTGCGTTCCCCAGCGTTAGCCATGCTGCAGGGTGCCATTGCTATTTCTGAGACCGGGGTTTGTGTAGTTAGCTGGCTAAGCTGTGATTGCAAGTGCAGCACAAGGGCTGCCTCCCCTTCCGAATCTTTCTTCTGGCATGAAAAAATGCTGCTTGACCACAGGTGGTGAGGCACGGTACGGCCTGTCCACATGTGGAGGCCAGACACTGTGGTGGCTTCTGGAGCTGGGCGAGGAGCATGGGCACTAACAGTCAGCAGGCTTTGTGCTCTTTGGGTTTCCTTTTCGTTTTCTAAGTAAGGGCTGTTGTGAGAAAAGGGGGTGGCAGTTGTTTAAGCGTGTGGCTGTCACTATTAGCACGGAAACCTGCCATGCTCTGAGGCTGCTTTAATCAAAAAACATGCCAGGTTTCACCTGTGGGTTAGGGGCCCTCTGTCTGCTGCTGGCACTGCAGATTGACCCCGGCCTGGTACCCCAGGTAACCTCTTCTCCAGCAGTGTGGGTACCCTGGTACTTCTCCAGCAGTACAGGTGTTCCACAGCAGAGCAGCCAGTAGCAGGGAAAGCAGCTCCTGGTTTATCTCACATGACCAGATAACCTCAGGAACTAGATTTTCTCTGCTGCAGTGCTGGGGCATGAGGAGGGCAGAACCAGGCCTCATGGTTTCACCCTGGAGAGCAAAGGCAAGCTGCAGCATCAATAATACAGCATCTCCTATTCTTACTGTGACGCCTCAGGGCCAAATGACGTCATCTAGAGCAGGTTTGTGTTAGGAGTCATGCTCTGGGGGAGGCTCATGGGGACACCCTATCTCACAAATGACTCTGCAGTGGCCTGGTGAGGGTCTCCCAGGTGAGGGGCTTGTGGCACTATGTCCAACAAGCTTGTGGCACTAGGAGGGAGCTACAACAGCACTTCCTCCTTGCTTGTCTTCTGGTTTTCCTGTGGCTCACTCTCTCTTTCTTTGGGGTTGCAGAAGACTGGGAAGTCGTGCCCTTGGTGGGAAATGAACCTCTGTGTCCCAGAGTCCTAGTGCCACCCATGAAGCAGAAGGCTAGTCCCTTCCTGATGTGTGCCAAATGCTTCACGTGCCCGCAGTCACTCGAGGTTAAGGAAAGGAGGTGGCTTTCTCTAAACAGGTTGGTGAAGGAAAAGGATTATCCTTCCACTTGTGAGTATTAGTGAATAAACGGGCCGTGAGCGCTGCCAAGTAAATCTACAGTTTTTAGAAAAACGAGCACTCAGACATTGTCACCTCACTTTAATCTCCTCTTGCCTTTAGTGATTATTTTATCCTTGGCCATTGCAGACTATCTGACTAGCAGTAAGTACGGCTTACTCCACTGTTCTGGCTCAACATTAACTGTTAATGATGTAAAGCTGTACTAAGCCTGAGCTACTCTGAACATCTCATTCAAAACACCCCTTGAATGCCATGGAACAAATTTCTCTGTAACAAATGTTGGTCAGCAGACTCATGCGTGCTTTGTCTTGCTGGTTTTGTCTGGAAAAGACATTTTTGAGCTGAAAACTGTAGCAGTGTATGCTTTGCAGGAACTGAAGATGCCTGAGCTGCACACTGACCTTCACTACACAAAGTGTTTTCACAAAGCTTACCTTTAGAGGTCATCCTGCATTTTCAGCAAGGAGAGAGGGCCAGGACCCCAGTTGACATAAATCAATGCATGCTGCCTGAGAAGGACTGGAATTCTTCAGCTGAGAATTTGCTGAATAGTTTTTCATAGAAGTCTATAAAATCAAAAGCAGCACAGAGAGGGGAAGCAAGGAGCATCCATTCCCTAGCTGTTGTCCTATAAGAATAAAGGGACACCAGCTGAAGCTGGCTGGATGTTCAAAGCGACAGGGAGCAATTCCTAATACAAGGTGCCATTAACCTATGGAACTCCTTGCCACAGTATGCTATGAGCTTATGTTTACGTGGTTCAAAAAGCATTTGGACAAACTCATGGACATAAACTCCTAGGGATATTAAATGCAACAGAAAACATACCTTCTTGCTCGGACAGCCTGTGCTGCAGGGTATAAGAGGCCAGGGAGGAATACATTAGGAGGGATATCTTGGGCTAACTAGAGCACAGAAAAGCGAGTTATAGCAAAACCAGTGTGGGCTTTTTAGTGTGTGGGAGAAAGTGACATAGGAGAAGAATAACCTTCCTGATCTTCCAAATTTTAGGATTGTTTTAAGGAAACAGTGTCGCTGTACAACTAAAGCAGCCAGAGATTTCTCTCCCGCTTCCTGAGATGGATTGCTCAGGCACAGACCAGCCATGTTATTAGGGGCTAGTCCATCACCACAGACCTGCAGAGCATCCCAGGACACAGCAAAGATTTATTAGAAATCAAATCATAGAATGCTTTGGGTTGGAAGGGACCTCAAAAGTCATCTAGTTCCACCTCTCTTTCAGGCTTGCTGAGGAGGAGATGAGGTTCAAGCCATCTGGACTCCCCCACTTCCTTCTGGGAGAGGATAGCAGGGGAGAGTTGTTGTTACAACAGTGGAGGAGAGAGGAAGACGAGTGCAATGGCAAGGCAAAGTCCTCCTAGGCAGGGACTGCAAAAGGAAATGAGCCACTGGGCTAATGTTCTCTCCTCCTGAGTGGGGTGTTGAAGAATCCTGGTGGGCCAGAAAGCAACAGCCTGATGTTAAAGGGTGAAGAGGAGGAGCTATGCGCAAGGACAGGCTCTACACTTATTGTCACCCTGTCATGAACTATGCAGAAATGAAGCTTCTCCTGGGGCAAAAGAAAGGTGAGAAAACAGAGGTGTTCTCCCTTCCTGAGCAGGTGGGACCACCATATGGTGGTGAGAATTACTGTCACCATAACTAATTCCTTCTTGACATTGCTCTGGCAGATGTCTTCAGGTCTGCAGGGGCAGGGCTGCCTTTTTAGCAGCGGCGAAGAAGTGGAGTAAGAAGTGACAGGAAGGTTTCCTTCTGTTTTGCAGGCAAGCTGAGCTTGCACGAGAAACCTCTCTTGGAGACTGAAGAGGCTCCTCAGTCTGTGGCCCTGCAGGCTTTCTGAGGGACAGGGACTCCCTTTCCCCCCTCCATCACTCCATCCCTGGATTGCACCAAGGCTGCAGAAGTTGACACGTGTGTGAGAAGCAACGTGTGCACTGAGGCAAGGACAGTCCTCCAGAGCAGAGAACCTATTTCATGCAAACATGACCTTGGCGTCCAGCAGCTGTTTAGTCGCTCTACATTAAAACAACTCTACCTGCAATTAAAATAATCTGAAGTGAGGGTTTTGATCTGCTGGGCCTCAGGATTACTGCTCCTGAGGGACTAGTAAATGCGTATGATTTCCCCTCATGCCTTCTCTTGTGTCCCCCTGTGAATGAGACTGGAGGAGGGAACAAGAGGTACTTTTTGATAGTTTAACCTTTCTGTTTCTAGTATAGCATAACCGCCATCCCTCATCCCTGGATTTCTGCATATTGCCATGCTCCTTGTTCCCTGTGTTGTGTAGTGTAAGGGAGCCAGAGAGGCACACAGGCTGTGACTAGAGACATTTCTGCTGTGACTTCCATGCTATGGCTCTGGTGTATCCTGGGGGCATGTTTGGTAATTGTGTGTTGTTTTGGGGCTGATTTCAGCCCAAACTTCTGATACAGCTGCTATAGGCCTGCAAATCCTGAGTGCACATAGCAAACTCACCTCTTTAGGGCATATTCAGGCGACCAGGAGTAGCTTGGTGATCAGAAAGCCTGGCTTGGCATGCATGTGGTGATGGCTTCTTCCTACATGGGGGCATGATCAGCTCTTGCTCTTACTGCCTTTGACAGCAGGTACACCTGTCTGGAAGGACTCCAGTGGCTTCTGGCACGCAGGAGATATTAAGGGATGCTATGGGGCCCTGAGTCTATCCAGGGCAATACTGCTCACATTCCTGTGCAGTGCCAATAGCCAAGTCTTGCCTTGGCTGAGCTACCATTATACAGGATTTTTAAGGAATGGCAGATGAGATGGATTACTGATGCTTCTGAAAAATGGCCAGTTCTTCAAAAGCGTCCAGCTTTCTACCTTTCATACAGAGGATTTAACTTTTATGAATTAAATTAGGGATTTTATTTCCCCTTCCCTTCATGTAATTCCTGTTTATTATACAACCTCTCCTTATTGACATAGTATCTTTAGCTCATGCATCATTTATTGCTATCTGAACAGTTACTGGAAAGTGTCCCTGGGTGAGCTCCAGGGAGGAACGGTTTGCCTCGCTAATGGAGGAAAAGCCTAACTACTTCCTAAATCAATTAACCTGAAAGGCCAGAAGACACGTCCAGGCTGCTCTGAGCACGTGCACGCGCTTGCATTCGCACACCACCATGGTCTCTGCTGTGGGTAGTGTCACGGTTACCCACAGCCAGGCTCGTTACTCCTCGTGTGGCCCCAGCCACCCCGACAGCCTGACGGGTGACATTTCCTACTCAGCACGTATACCTGCCCTCCCTGCATCCCTCCTGTGAGCTCATAACTCACGGCTCAGCAGCCTGCAGCTGACCCACGGGGGACATGCGCCTGTTTGCTAGCAGGCAGGCCGGCTTTCAGGCTCGAGCCGTAAAAATTCATGCTGTTTGACTCTGGAAGTCCTCAAGGTAGCGGTCACCTCACGCGCATAGGTATCCACATAATGCCTCTTTGTTCCCGCTGGCTGCACGCAGGGACAGGCTAACTGCCTGCTGACAGACATCGCTGCCATTGGAAGTAAAGGGGAATTGGGCAGAAGTCATTATTGCTAATCATTGGCATTCATCCTGGAGTGAGATGGGGGTGTTGGGCTGCAGGGGAGCGCTCCTGAACATAGCATGCTGCCTGTCACCAAGCCACGAGAGCGCCCGGTACTGAGCACCGGCAGAGACCAGCACACCTCCACGAATTGGGAAGGAGTGGGGTGGGATGCAGCGCATTTGTACCCTGAAGCCCCCCTCTGCATCCTGTGGGAGGGGAAACGAGGGCACGGATGCTGCAGTGGAAGGGGTGGAAGGGGTTGAGAGCAGCAAACAGAGTGTGGGTGAAGAAGATGCGAGAGACAGAATGGTCTGGTAAGCGGGGTGAAGTACAAAGGGAGGAGGTGGTGTGGGTTTCTACAGCACGGGTTGTGAACCAGCGTGCAGTAGGGAAGTATGAGCACCGAGCAGAAAGGGAAGAGAAGGGCTGAGCAGAGAAGCAGGTGGGAAAGAAGGTGACACAATGAAGGTAAGACAACACTCTTATCTAGAAAGGGTGAAGACAAGCAGGAATTACTGGCAGGAGCTGGACAGCACACTGTTTCTTCTAGGAGAGTGTCAACACTGTGTCCTTTATGCTAGAGCACCTGGAGGCTGGTGAATGAAAGACCGCAAAGAGTTGGCGGCAGCAGAAGTTCTCCATTCAGGAGGAGGAACATAGCTTGGAAGAAAAGAAAGAGCAGAGCCAGACTAGACTGGGTGTTTAGCAGATGTTTCTTTCGCAGAGCATGCTGTCCTGGTGGGAAATGGAAAGTGGCAAGGCACTGAAGCAAGCTGGGGATGAGAGTGTGAGGTCCATGCAGCAGGGAGCAGAAGTGAGAAGAGTAAACATGGGGTTGCACATCTGTTGGTGTGAAAGCCAAACAAATGAGTACCAGGGCAGGGCAGAGAGTGAGAGGCATCAGAGGGCAGACACGGGCATCAGGGGGACAAGAAGGAAGTTTCCTTATGACTTCACAGCTCTGCCGTTGTACTATGAAGAAAGAAACGTAGGCTGCAACTTGTGTGTAACCTACAGAGGCTACGGTTTCAGGAGGCAAATCTTTGAGGTACAAGTCAATCCCTGATGGGGACCTGACAGCTCTTCAGAAGACAAGTCTAGGCATCAGCTTTGGGTGCGTCCCAGCTGGGCACAGCCAGCTCATGAGGCTTTGAGAATGAGAGGGATGGCTGGGACGCCAGCGGGAGCATTCCCTGGCACCTCTTGGGTCCTTCAGCTCACACACCCCCTAGAAAATCCACATGCGTGTGCCCGGTGAGGAGTAACGTGCTCTGGGCCTGGTGTATTGTGTCCTATGACTGTGCAGTGGGCCATGGCCAACCCAGGGAGCTCCTGGGGAAGTCCCTCTCCTTTGCCGCCTGTGACAGGAAGAAGATCCCCAGCCCCACGGTGTGAGCAAAGAGGGTGCTGTGGAAAGCCAGCAAGCCCTGTTTCCAGGCTTGTGCCGCTGACTCTCAGCAGACATGAAAGGAAGCTGAATCACCGTATTATAATTTCAAGCTCCATTAAAGAAACATGGGGATGGGGATAGCAGAGGGAAGGAGAGGGCAGGGAGGGATGAAGAGAAAATTGAACAGAGCGGAGTAGTACTTGAAGGGGAAAGAAATGCTGCTCTTGGGCTCAGAAGGGGGAATTGCAAACAGAGATGAGATTAAAAGGGAGCCCTTGAGACCGTCTCTTTAAATACAGCAAGATTCACTTACTCCATGCTGAGCCAGGCTTGGTGCATGCTGGAGGCACAGTCCCCGCTGAGGTTTGCCAGCTGATGGAGCAGTAGAAACCTGTCTCTTCCCATATACCAGTAAGTTGCCCTCTTCCACCTCTGTTATCTAAGAAGTCCATTGCTGATAAATTTACTGCGGAGTGAGCCTAGTGGGGAGGCTTTTTACTTGACTACTCTTCAGCACTGAGCATTCTAAATGATCTTTTATCCAAGGGCATGCATGCAGCATGGGGTATCTAGGTGGGGCTCTCTCCTGCAGGGAGGGCTGTGTTCACTTGATGGTTCTGTAGGTAGGGAGGAGACCTACAAGTCCAGGAGGAAAAAGCAGAGAGCATTGCCCATGGTGGCTGATCACAGAAGTTACCTGGCTCTCAAAGCCAGGAGATAGGGGGCATGGAGCAGCTCTGGTGCAGAGACAAGCAAGATGTTCAGCCCTGCTAGCTCCACCCTGACCACTTTGGTTGGCTCTGGAGCAGCTGCAGGACACTCACATTGCAAGTGTTGGTCTGACTGCTACTGGGAACCCGTCTAAAAAGTCATAGCCAGGTTCAGCTCCTTATCTTCCATTGGTATGATTTCAGCAGATTTTTTAATGGCTCCCGAGAGTTGGCCAGGTTCAGCATTTGGGTAGGAAGCAGATGTTGAATTGCTTGTTGCTGCAGTTGTCCCACAGGAGCCAGAAACTTCTCCCTTCTGCTCTGCACCCAGCTGAAGTCCTGCCCACTGCGAGGAGTGGCGGTGCTGCTGACTAAATGAAGGCTGTAATGGTATACAGGTGGAGACACGAGGACCCAAATGAGACATGGTCACCAGAGACTCTCTTGTCAACATCTGGAGCACAGTGGTTTTCAGCCTGATGTCTTAGTCAGATTTAACGTGTGTAATGACTTTCACCTTACACCAGATCTCCTCACTCCCTCCACTGAGATTTCAGCTCTTCTCCCCATATCCCACGCCTTGAATTTTTATGGCCTGACAGTTGAAGTAGACCGCATTCCTTGGGACAGTGACCAGTTTCCATTTGCTCTGACAAATGATAATGGAGCTGAATAAATAGCAAGAAGCGGCCATAATGTACCAGGGCAATCGTTACTGCATTTCTGAAGCTGTTGCCTGGCGCTGCTCTGTGCCATTAGGTGCCTGCCACATCATGCCGCAGGAGCTCCTGGGTCTTTGGAGTGTTTGCTTGGTGGAAATGGGAACAACTGCCGAGCTCTTCTGGCTTCAGCTTTGTACAACCCACGTGGAGACTCAGGAGATGGTATGGTGGTTTGACTGTGGCTGGATGCCAGATGCCCACCAAAGTCACTCTATCACTCGCCTTTTCAGCTGGACAAATCTGCTGCCAGGGGCTTGCTCCAATGTGGGTCACAGTATCTTCTATATGTCTCTACCTCCTCCAGTGTGGGGCCTTTCCCCAGGCTGCAGGTGGGGTCTCTGATTCCTGTCATCTCCCACGGGCTGCAGGGGGACACCTGCTGCACCATGGGTTTCTCCTTGGGCTGCAGGGGAATCTCTCTCTCCAGCACCTGGGGCATCTCCTCCCCCTTCACTGACCTTGGTGTCTGCACAGTTCTTAGATCTTCTCACTCCTTTCTCTGGTGGCAAAAAGCAGCTGTTTGTGGGTTTTTTCTCCTCAATGTGATTCCCAGAGGTGCTGTGACCGTTTCTGACGGGCTCGGCCTTGGTCAGCAGCAGGTCCGGCCTTGAGCCCAGCTGGTGTTTGCTCTGCTGAGCGTGGGGAAAGCTTCCAGCTGCTTCTTGCAGAAGTCACCCCTGCAGCCCCCCTTCTCCACCAGAACCCCACCACACAAAACTACAACAGACAGGCAGCAGCCAAAAAGCGGATCACACTCTCTCTACACTCTTTCCCCATGGCAGTGCTGAGAGATGAGCAGTTTGACTGGAAGCCCGTGGACTAACCTGCAAGAGAAAAGCTGTTCCCCACCAGCTGTGCCCACTTTCTGCAGTGCCAGGGCAGAGAGGTGCTGTCAAGCCAAACATGAGCACGGCTCTTCTTTGGGTTTGGTGCTCCCGATAGACTTTATGATGTGCCTCCTCGGTTTCTGGACTGCCTTTTAATCCTGGGAGTGGTGAGGGAATGGCCAGGATTCTCCATTAATCAGAAATAAAAGCTCTTCAGCTTGGCCTCTAAGCCTGTTCTAAGGCAGGTGGATCTTAGGAGGTGCCACGTTTAGCAGTGGGAGTGTTAAGACAGTAGAAAAGACTAAAACCCACTGGGCTAGAGACTCCTGTATTCACAGCAGCACCTTTCCAAGGGAGTTTAAACATGCACCTTGTTGCCAGCTGTGAGTGTCTGGCTAAATATTCCCCTGCACCCTGGACAACTGCATCCTAATCCTAACAGAGGCCCCAGGGCGCTATTGTAATGCAAATAATGATAAATAACAGTAGTAATAAAACATCACCAGCACTTGTGCCAGCTCCCCAGCAATCCCACACCAGCCATAGCAAGTTTCATACCCCCCGGGTTATGTAAAGGAGCGTGAGCATTGAGATGGGAGCTGTCAAGGGAGTGACCAATTAGCCAGTTGCCGCAGGGGCCAGCGTGCCTTTCGGCACAGGCCTTGCTCTGCTGCCTCCCAGGGTTGCTCCACGCGTACACGGTGGTAATGCGGCCCAGTGCTGGGGACCATGCCTGGATGGATGGCTACGGCGGAGGAGGATCTGGGGAGAGCGTGGGGTGGATAACATGCCTCCCAGTACCTGCACATAGGTGGGGGCATGTGGTGTAACTAAGCTGCCTGTAGTGAAGCTCAATTTAAATTGACTTTGGATTTAAATCTTCTATTATCTTTTTTGAAAGCTAGGTCTTCATGAGGGATGTGAAGGGGGCTGATAATATACACCAAGGGCTGGCAGTGATGGCTATGAGGGGTAGAGAGAAGTGTGGGAGAGCAGGGAGGGCCTCCCTGGTGCTAATATGTAGACTAGAGTCAGCAGGAAACCTGTTATGAAAGCCATGGGTGCTGTGAGCCACACCACCCCCGGGCTCCTTGGGCTTTGGTCAAGCACTTCTACCACACTGTGAGCCCTCTCGCAGGGCTGGTTGCATGGAGGCTTAGCAAAACATCTGGCTGAGGTTGTTATCATGCTAGTATCGCATGTGGAGACTCACCTCCCAAGTATTTCCCAGGAGTTTATGACTGTTAGTGGAAACACCCTGCTGTGCTGGAGTCCCAGATCCCAATCATCTGCTCTTCAGGCCCAGCCCTTTACACTGAGCTGAGAAGTATTCAGAATTAAGTGTTTTTATTTGGTAGCATTTTTATATTCTACTTTTCTCTGTTACTTTTAGCAGTTGCTCTGGCTTGGCTGACAGGTAGAAAGTAATAAGAAATTATGGTCTGGAGTCTGAGTTCCTCCCATAGGAGCATCTCTTCATGAGAGACAAGGGTAGACTAAGAGAAATTAGCATTCTAAAATTTTGCCCTTTGGCCACTGAAGTCTCCGGTTACAGCTTCAGGCAAGTGGAGCCTTCTCCCGTCTGTTCAGTATAGATCAGCAGAAGACCTCAGAAGGGAGCAGGCAGGTGTATGCTATTATTTATAATCAGGCTTCTCCTCCCTTCCAGTTTGTTACAGCCCCACTTAAAAGGAACATGCTAATTGATGTACTGGGATCCACTGAGCCAGCATCCTGTGCTAGATGTGGTGTACTGTCAAGGACTAGTAGGAAATGCTTGGGAAGGATCATATGGAGAAGGTAAAAGCAGATGGATGTGTTCTCAGGTAAACCTTCCCATTTTGGGGCAATAACCAGTACAAAGGCTTCTTGGGCAAATAGATATGCCTAGATCCTCTATTGGAACAGCTGCCCACAGGTCCAGTGTTTGTCTGGTGCCTTTGAGTCCATTTGTATTTCAGAACATGAAACTGGAGTATTTCTGCAAGGTACAATAAAATCAAAGCCTGAAAAGCTGTTTCCTGCCATGGAGTGCCTACAGAGTAAATGAGAGAGGTAAGGGGGACATCCAGGCAGAGGAGAAGGAGGAAGAAGAAGCTTAAGAGGGAAAGGGAGCTATGCTGATCAGTATGGTATCACTGCCTACAACTACCTGAAGGGAGGTTGTAGAGCAGTGGGTGATGGTCTCTTCAGCCAGGTGACAGGAGATAGGACAAGGGGAAATGGCACAAAGCTGTGCCAGGGCAGGGTCAGATTAGATATTAGAAAAAAACTTTTTACTGAAAGAGTTGTTGGGGCCTGGAACAAGCTGCCCAGGGATGTGGTTGAGTCACCTTCCCTGAATGTGTTTAAAAAAAGGGTAGATGAGGTACTTAGGCATGTGGTTTAGCTTAGGATGGGAATGGTTGGACTTGATGATCTTAAAAGGTCTTTTTCAACCTTGTGATTCTGTGATGTGTGGTAGCCTCAGCACAGCAGCCGCCTGGGGCTTGTGAAGTATTTTGTGGCCCTCAGGTGTGCTATAGTAGGGATTTAGGGAAGAAGGAGGGGGCAGTTTTTCAAATGTTTATGGGAAGTCTTCTCCAGTGTGAGGGACAACAAGGCAGAAGGCACCAATGAGCAGGTCTGAAAATGTGAGAGATGAGCTGATGGAGGTAGGAGTTGGAATCTCTCTGGTGAAAGAGATGAGACATGGGAGCTGGGGAGGTGTAGATTCCCTCTTATCTCATATACCCGGGGGAGAGATTTTTGGAAAGTGCGTGGATGTAAGCGTCTTTCCACTCTAGAAGAGAATTGAGTGCTTTGAGGGGTGGGTAGGAGAGAACTAGAAAATCAAACTGCATCTCCTTCCACTGCCACCCAAACTCATCACACTGAAGCCTCCCAGCAAGGGGAAGCGGGCTTCTGCTCTGTTTCATTGTGCCTGACTAAGAGGGACTCTTTGAGTTCAGACTCAAATGATGAGGTGAAATTAATTTAAATGACTAGTAAGAGATACTGTGCATGTAGGCTCGAGCAATGACGTGCCAGGGATGAGGTGCTGGGGTGATGTGTCAGCAGGTTAAGGCTAGGTGTCTGGGAAGCTAGGGGGTGGCATGAGCTGGAGTGCCCCTCCTGAGATTTGGCTGATACCCATTACTGGTGGGAAGAGCATGACCCCAGGGGAGGGGAACTGCTCAGCCCTGGCCTTTTTTGTGGTCCTTTCTTCCCCCAGGCTGGGCAATTCAGTTCTGGGATCTGCCCATCAGTACCATCAGAAACCGTAAAGTACTGTGACTGGTAAAATGCATCTTGGCCATCTTCCCATTCAAATGGAGAAAAAACATGAAGACACAAACTATATGTAGAGATCTGCTGTTACCAAGACATCTGGAAACAAGGTGTCCCCCCTATCCACACCCTTGCACCAAGCATGGTAATCGGAGATGTGGAGGGCTGGGTCTCTCAGAGGCAACAGAGTGAAGGCTTTTATGTCCCCTCTTTGATGGTATTTCCTCCCTCAGGGCAGCCCCGATTGCCATGCTCACCTCTACCACTGTCTTTAGCATACAGCTAAGAGAGGACTATTAGCCATGGGGACAGGTCGCTGTGGTAGCCTGGGGCTGCCTGGTCACCCACAGGGTGCATGTAACAGAGACCTTGGGTCACTGCAGTCCCTATGGTCCTTGTTTCCTAAAAGTATTTATTTTTTCTCAGGGGCTAAAGCCCCTCCACTTACAAATAGGTCAGCCTTGTGAGGAATGCAAGTACCCAAAATGCACATTTTATAACATCATTCCCAGAATTTTTGTTCTCTTATTTACCTTGACCAAGCAATTCAGGCCTCAGATAGGTGTCTCTCTATTCCCAGGTATCTGCACTGCCCTGCAGTCTTTATTTTTTTCCCCGTCTGGCAAATTGCATTTTTGGGACCCAGTGTCACTTAAGACCTCCTGGACTCAGGCGTGACTGGGAGGCTGCCAGCCCTGGTGAGGGCCCTGGTAGTTGTGAGGGGCCCTGGGATGCCCACTTCACCCGGGTGAGGTCCTGTGCTCCCTTATGAATGCAGAGACAAGCAGAGAACCTTGCAGTCATGGGTCTCCTGTCACACACTGAAGCTTAACTGCCCAGAAGGACAACTTCAGCTGTAGCTTTTCTTTTTCCTTTTAATTTGGTCTTTTTCCTTTGTCACACTTCATATAATTTGATGTTGAATACTTAAGACTTGGTTTTTGTCTTCAGTTCACCTCATCTGACCCCATGATTTCAGGATAATAGCAGATGATGATGAGGATGATCATATTCTGCTGTTTTACATTGCCATTTCCCGAGACTCCGCGAGCCCTTGAACAACGGTTACTTGTTAAGGCCTGCAAGCCATCTAAAGTAGGTTAATTTATTACTCCTGCTCTGGGTTTGATGAGGAGTTGTGACTTGTTCAAGTGAGATGGAAAGAGGGGCAGGACTTGTGGTCCTGAACCGTGGGGCAGGGAAGACCCTGTGTTCTCAGCACGCAGCATGGCTCGCATAGCTACGTGTCCTGAGAAAGGTCTCAGCCTGGACTAGTTGTCGTGAGGGCATGTGGGAGGTTAGGCTAAAGGGTAGAGGAGGGAGGGCCCCTGAGGAGACAAACAGAAGAGCTACATGTATAATAGCAGATAACAAGCTCCCAGATTTTATCAACCAGAGATTTGTATCAACTGCTGAGAAAAGGATGGTGCTGAAGCAGGTATATGGGTTAGAAATGAGGATGGTGAGTAGGAGGCTGGATGAGCTACCAGGGCTCCTGCTCTGGGGGGCAAAATACTCCATTCCTAAAATGAATGCGGTGTTCCTGTCACTGGCCTGGCCGCCGCTCCAGAACAGCAGAGCTCTTGTCTGCTCTGGGGCTACAAACCTTCAGCTACAAGAGGCCCATCCCTGCATGGCTCAAGTCTGTTGAGCCCCATCCCTGCCAAGAGGCAGGAGAGGACACCCCTGGCTGCGGGGAGCCTGGAGGGACCAACAAGGCTGAGAGGAGAGAGCAGCACACTCCAATTCACTCTGGGATGATGGAGCCAAGAGGTGATACTAATGGGAAGAGAAGAGTAGCAAAATGGCTCCCATGACTGAGGGTGGAGTAATCTGTTTCTGCCCTGGCTGCGTGACGGTGGTGCCTGTGCTGCAGCATCCAAGGCTGCTGCCTGCCAGTCTGATGATGAGGATGGGGGGGGCTGCCAGCCGGGTGGCTCTCCGGGGGCTGTATACTTGTTTTTCTTCTCTGTGACATTACATAATGTGAGGTAGAAAATGTTTGTACAGTAGCTGTATTGGTCCTTGGGGCAAGTGGGGGAAGGAAGGAGGTGGTGGATAATTTGAGGCTCTTTATTAGACCAATAAATCATTTATAATGCACTAGCTTTCAGGCCGGTCCCTTATTGCTCATGTCAGCCACAGTATGCTACGTGGTGACTGAAGGTAGCAGAGCACGCGCCGGCTGCCTTAAATCACAGCGGCAGAGCCCAGCTGCACAGGGTACACAAGGCACCAGAGGCAGGGCCAGGGCAACACCAGGCGTGAGGCAGGAGAAGAGGACAGCTTGTCCTTCACAAGTCCTGGGGGCAAATCCTGTGTAGCTGGTGACAAGCATTTGGCCTTGCATGAGGAGTGTCGTAGCAGCCCTTGTCTCCTGGGTGGTGAAGGCAAAATATCAAGAGCTAAGTGATAACTGGGGGACCAAGCAGTAGCCATGGGCACCCGAGGGCAGGTGGCCTTGGGCACATCATGTAGCCTCCATGCATTCACCTGCAAGCAGAGGTCGCTGCCCCTGAGCCTTGACTGGTGAGAAGCAGAGAGCGAGGCAGGTTTTCCTGGTGGCACTACATCACAGAAGTGTCCTACGCTTGTCATCTTGGTATTTTGGGGGTTTGATGGAGCTTAGTCCCTGAGGCTTGTTGGGCAAAAATCTCTTGGGTTTCCTGTGTGCTGAGGAGGAATGTCACCCAGTTGGGAAGAACCATGTACTTGCCTAGTCAGAGGTCAGTGGGTTTTTTGTGGTTTTGGTGGGGTTTGGCTTGGCAGCCTATTTGTTCCGGTTTGGGTTTTTTGGTGGAAGTTCCTTGTTTCTCACATTTCACAGTTGTGCCTCATTCAATTTGAAATCATCAAGTTCTGCAAAACAACACCTTTCAATAGCCTGCCTGCATTCCCAAGTGCCTGATGTTTTGACAAGTGATACCTGTATTGATTTCCCTCCTCCTCCTCTCTCCTCCTCCAGCAAAGAAACCACTTTCCATAGCTTCTCTCCGGAGCTAGGCAAACACAACAGAGGATACAGGTAAACTCTCCCTCTAGGTGAGTTGGCTCCCAGGGCATCTGAACAAAGATGCTTCCCTCTTAAGCAACCAAATGCTTTTGAAAGGGGGTACCACTGAACTGGCCGAGCATGTACTCCTGACGGTGTGTTGGGATTTGAAAGTGTGTTTGTCCCCCAAAAAATGGCTGTGCCACTTCCAAGTAACCTAACGGGCAGAGGTGAATGTAAAATTCCTAACAAATGCCATTCCCTGTTATGAAATACACGCTTGAGGTGGGAGAGAATTGCATGGCATGCCTGTTTCTGTGAAGATCTGATTTAACTGTAAGCTCTTTAAGATGTTTTTTGCATCCTCATGGACTGCCTGATGGAAGCAGCGGCTAAAAGCAAAGCGTAGGGTGAGCAGGCGTCTTGCTGGTGAGAATTATCAGCGTCAGGAGAGAAATATCACACACCTAACCAACTGAATTATGCATTATGCTGCAAAATCCCCAATGTCGATACGCAAATGCTATTCCCCTTGTTTTGCCTGTGATGATTGGCAGCAAAAGAATTCAAATCACATCCACACAGCAATTGTCCTGCTGTAACTAAGTCTCTCCTATCCAGGTGGGCATGCTTGTGCTGGCAGAATCTGTGCAGCATACTGGGTGCTTTATGAAGAGGATAAAAAAGGATGCTGAAAATGTTTTCATTTGTTCAACAACACAAAATGCTGTCAGGTTAGTGTGTACTCACTGTGACACCTCTTTTTTTCTTGTGGGCACTGTAGGCTAGATGTTACCCCAGACCTTGTGAAGAGTATGTGAAGAAATCTCTACCCAGGCATTGAAAGTGATTTGAGGGACACACCTCTGTGGAAGGACTTTCCTCTCTCCAGACAAAGGATGGAAAGGAGGATGGAAAGGAGAGCCAAGCAAAATGTCATCTCCAAGACAAAGGAGTAGTGGGGTCGTCAGTGTACCCTCTCCATGTACAGGACTAAGATGATTGTAGAATTGCATGTAATATTTGGTAAGAAAATTAATATTTTAATGAACATGAGATTGTCAGAATTCCCTGCTATTAGATCTTGCTGGTGTGATTGCCGAAGAGCAGATAACAAAGCTAGCAAACAGAATCTGCTTTTATTTGCTGCTTAAGTTGCCTTTGCCCTGCTACCAGAAGACACAAATCAGTTGCTAATCACATTCCCAGTTTGAGGTGCTGTGAGCATTCATATGTTTAATCTGTCCTGGGTGGGTGCTTTTAGAAAGAAATGCACTGACGTGAGGATGTGAGTTGCGCAGTATTGTCTTGCCCCCGTTAATACCTTATCTTTCACAGAATAAGGCTGTGTGAAAATCTGATTTGTTTATTTATTTATTTTCTGTTTGGTTACCAAATTAAAAATTTGGACTGAAGAAAAGAGGATATCTGAGGTTTAAAATAACATCTTGTTTGCATTCTTTGGATCTCTCTCTCCCTCTTTCAGAACAGAACTTCATCTTGAAAAAACACCACCTCAAGATGTTTGGGGAATAACTAAATATAAAATCATAAAATGCTTTACTAGTGACTTGCTGAATTAATATAGTTGCTGCAAAATGGCTTCTCCGCCTCCCCCCACCCCCACCCCCAAGAGAAATAACCTATCAGCCTAAGAAACGTAGCCCATCCCAGGCTATGAGCACTTTAAGGCATTGTGTTATTGAAAGCAAAACATAGATTTGATTAGAATAGCGAGCCCTCAGCCCCTGTGCCACCGCTGCTGCCCATGTCCCCAGCACCTGAGCACAAGGGGACAGGGATGCCATGTCTTGGTGGGGAGCTGGGGGAAAACGTAGGTCTGCCTGCCATCATCCCTAAGGGTCTGGTGGGACCCCTCTGCTGCTCTGAATCTGCCTCAGTGTTCCCCATGGCGGAAATGACTGCCAGGAGTGGGTACGAGCTGGGCCCTACCAAGTAGCTAGGGTGGAGACAAGGAAGGTGAGGGAAAGGGGGGACCATGAGGATGAAACAAAAGGAAAAGGACAGGGAAAGCAGAAAAGATGCCTTCTTGTACACATCCCAGGGTGCTGGGGGAGCCAAGCTAAGAGAACACAGGAGAGAGGTGAGTGCCATCCAGGGGAGTTTGGATACCATTAGTGCTGTCACACAGACAACTTAAAATGAGCCTTCTCTTGGGAAGAAAGAGTTAAAACAATTTTAAGCCTCACAAGACTCCCAATCTCAAACTGTAGACCAGCATCTGAGGATTATAAAGATAAGAGCAAGGGAAACATGCAAGAAGGAGCTGGTGGAGGATCACACCAGAGAGAAATATCAACAACTCCTTCCAGGGCAAAAAAAATAGGAGATAATCACTGGGCCAGGGAGCATGGAAATCATCCAGGGCCTTTGCTTGTGCAGAGAGGATTGTCAGTCCCCTTTACACCCTGAAGCTACCAGTGTTTGCTGTTGGGCTGACACTAGAGCTAGGAGAAGCCCCTCTGTGGCTGCCCTTGCGGTACTCGGTGCAGGGCCAGGGATGGAGTCACTGGCTCCCCTGGCATCAGGCAGCAGCTCGCCGCTGGCGCTCCGTGACATGGTCGCTGCTTGCAGCGCAGGCAGCTGCGACCTGGCAGCCTCTCACGCCTGCACGTGCTCCTCGGCTGCTCCAGGTCAGAGCTGTCTCCTCTCATTTCAGCTGCTTCACTGCACGTCAGGGACGATGAAGGGCCAGGAGGCGACGGGGTAATCCAGGTTCACCTGCCAGCTTCCCGCCTCAAATGGTGTCCTCATCGGTGTCCTCAGCCATCGAGGCTTCGGTGAGGGCCCCAAGACATCACCACCACTCAGCTGCCCTGGGAGCTGCCGAAGGGGTCGTACTGGCCAGCAGGTCCTCCAAGCAGGTAGCAGTTAGAGCTGAGGGCACTTTCAGCTCTGTGTTTGTAAGCAGGAGGTGATTACAAGGAGTGTAGCTCTGGACGTGGTCGTTCCAAGGCAGAGCGACCTTCGTGTTCATGCTGGCTTCTTCCAAACAAGTCAGTGCTGCAGGCGTGTTGCTGTGGCCTTTCCAGACCGTTTTCCAGTCCATGAGATGTACCTTACCTTATTTTTATCTCTGTAGGCAGCCTGATCTCACTGTAAGGACTTGTGTGAAGAGTGCTGTGGCTCTAACAAGGCTGCAAAATGACCGACTGCATTTACCCAGCCTATTTCAGGATCTGATTGCTGCTGTGAAAAGCTAAGGGCGTACATGGACATTCACATGGCCCAGCAAGAGAAGCCTGCCAGGCTTCTCTTAGGATCCGGGCCGATTTTCCTGCACCTTGCAGCTACAGCATTAAAAATGTCATTGTGGGAAGCTCAGATGATGGCTCTAAGCAGAGGCAAATCTGCAGGTCTAAGACGGCACTCTTCCCATCTCCCATGGCTGCAGTAAGGTGGAATCACTTCCCATTTCCCTGGGATCTGACAGATCTGTCACCCTGGTAGCACCTATAGAGTAAAGGGAAGTCAGAACTGGGCCTGTGCTACAGGCAAGGGAAGAAATGACCGAAGCCGAGGTTTAGGCAGCCCAAGGACAGGAGGAAAGGGATGAGTGAAATAAGCTGCCTCTGCTGTGGACTGGCATGCTCACACATGCTATTCCCTCTCCAATCTCTGACAGGGTACTTGGCCCCCTTGTTTTCTCTCCGGGGAGTGAGGCTTCCTTGGATGCAAAACGTGGGCTGTGCTGGTGGTCCTGTCCTGCTGACTGGAGACTTCTGAGATCTGCTGAGTCTGGGCCAGGAAGAGGGCAGGCACCCCAGGAAAAGAACATCTCATCCCTGTGTCATACACCAAGAACCACACTGGATTTGTGCTCAAGCCCTGGAGCCTCCAAGGTCTGGAGTTTAGGGTAGCAGGCATTTGTCCCTCTGTTGCCTGTAAGGTACTGGTGTGGAGGGAATATGTCAAAACCATGGGGCAATCCCCTGGATTTCTAACTCCATCACTTCTTAGGAGTATTTTGGGGGTTTTTTCTCTTGTGACAGTAACGCTACATCCAGAACTGCATTTAGGGTAGGTGAGTTAGAGGCATGATAAATGCCGAAAGGAGCAATGAGGATGCATTCAGGAAGAGCTGGAGAGGCCAGAATTGTAGACATAGCAGGGGTGCTTTGATCCAGGTGTCTAGTGAAACAGTCCTTGAGGACTGTCACACAAAATAGCAGAGAGCACGGATGCGTGTTGAGAGCCTTTTCCAGCAATCCCTTTGTGCAAAGGCTAAAACCGTAAAATACTTCCCTGTGACTGTGATCTTGCAGCAAGGATTTGCTCTACACCACTTCCCTTTTGCAATTTGCTTTTTTTCATCTTCACAAAAGGCTTCCTTGGCAAAAGGGAGATGCCAGCTGGCCAGATCTGGCCAAAGGGCCAACGGAAGTACTCAGCTCTATGCAGTTGCACCAGCAAAATTGTCTATTCAAAGAAAAGTCATAGTTTTGACTCTTGTTTTTCATCAGGGTTTATTACTCTAGGATGGTTGCCAATATTTATGTTTTTTTAAAAGCTGAAATGAAAAATAAATCCTAGAGTGTTTGAGTCCTACACTCTGAAAGCATCCCTCATCCTGGCTAGCATCGCTGCTGATTCCTCTCTCTTCCTTCTCTTTGGTCCAAGTGGTCGTTTTCTCCTCAGCATCACTTTGCTCTTTTCATCCCAGGAGCAGAGGGAAACAGTGACTTTGGCCTTCCGTTGAATTCTTATTTCTAAGCGATGAAAGCATTTTAGTTCCTGATGGCTTTAATACTAGCCCTGCTTCCCCTCCTCCTTCTTTTTTTAAACCACCTCTAAATGTTGGGGACGGGACTGGTTGACAGGATTCCTTTAATGATCCTCGCTCCCGGTGCTCACCTCTTTCATGGTGCCTTCAAGGCACACGGCTCTGGAAGGTGCGATACACACAAGTGATACACCCAAATTGAAGCAGAGAACAAAAACAAAATGTCAAAAACCCCACCTTTCAAGAAATTAATAACAAATACAACCAGGCACGTTTCATACGCCCCATTAGTCAGTAGTGCTCAGATACCATGGTGATGAGCCTCCTATAAATATTTCCACAGCAGCAAAACTGTCTTAAAGGGACCACACAGCAGCTCACATGCGCCTGGAGAGAGCACTCCTCCAGAGGCACCTCTTCTCCTCCCCAGACTGGGTGGCTGGCACATGGGCTGCACACCTAAGGAGGAGGCTATGACCATCTGCTCTTCTTTTGCCTGTCGCAAGCGCCAGGAGCAGCCCAGCCCTGGCACTGCGCCCGTCATTCCACACTTTGACACCAACATGTTGATGGGGACAAGGGCAGTCAATGCCTTGCTGTCCAGCAGTCTCTCAAGCCTAAGGAACCAGACAAGTGTCACATCCTTTGGCTGTACATCCTCAGCATCACCCAGCCCAAGCCTTCACGCAGCACAACTGCAGACAGCGGCTTGAAGATACGGCTCACGCCGAACCAAACGTTTGCTTGTTTATCTTCCCATAGGCAAATGTTTGTGGTGCAGAATAGCATCTGGTCAGGTCATTAGGCATTTGGGAACTCCTGCTCACAGATCCTCCTGAACAAAAAGGGAATCAAGTAAGAGGGACAGGGAGGGAGGAGAAAGAAACACACGCTCAGATGTTTAGCTTGCAGCAGCCAACTTCTGCCCACGTTGCAGGAGAGCTTTGAGTTTCTTGCCCTTGATGTAACCACCACCAGAAGTTTGTTTTCACAAACCCTTCTCATCTTAAAAGCTACAACTCACACCTCAGTGCCTCATCTGAGAAGGAATGCATAACCTTGCTATTAAGCTGTGGGCAGCATCACCTGGAGGGTGATTCTCCAAGCGCCTGCCACCATTCAGAAATAGATGGGAACTGCAAAATAATTTTCAAAGGACAGCAGCTGCAGTGGAATACGGGGGCTAAAACAGAGAGAAGTGATCCTGCGAATGACCTTGCCTTGATGCTGAGGGCCCAACGCATGGCTGCCTTGAGTGCTCACACAAAGGAACTGGAGGTGCTTGGTGCTGCTACCTTACACGTGCTCCCAGTAGGAAGGCTAGGAGTAGGGGCAAAGAAAGCTATTTCTTGCCTATAGCTTAGCACATACACCCCTTGCAGCAAGGATTGGAACAGGGTGGGAACCTGAGTTGATTTACTTTGTGACCTCGTTGGCTACCCTCCCACAACAGCTGTAGCCACTCACAAGATAAGGCAGAGAAGGGCAATGCAAAGGGTACATATATATGCCTTGGTGGCCAAGGTGAGTTTGGTTTTCGTATGGTCCTACAGGAGCCCTTGGGTGGGGATCAAATGATGAAAAATGGCTTGGTGGGCTATGGGATGGGTGAGAATGAAGAGACCTTCAGCCCTAATCAAGGAATTGCTGCTCCCTTGCTCTGTGGCTGCAGGCAAGTGTCCTTGCTTCCCTCCTGTCTACTCCACTGCGTCCTGCAATCTATCTGGCCTTCTACCCTGGTGTTTGTACAGTAGTTCCCAAGTGTGTCCTGGGTGTGTTTTGTTTCCCTTAATTATACCTCTTAAATCATATCTTGAGGTCCTCAAGAAACAGTGGCTGTCTGGGCATGCAGGCAGTAGGGAAATGTAGTGGTAACCCCCGGGTGCTGGGGTGCGTCCCTAAGTTACTTGCCTGCTCTATTTACACAGAGGCTAATCAGCTCTCCGTGGAGTTTCCTTTTGATCCGTTGGCCTGTCTCAAGGGAAGTGCAGCGCTAACTGACAAAATACGTATATTTTGGCTTTCAAAAACTGTTACACTTCGCAACTGTCACCCAGACCTTGAGCTTTTTGGTTGCCAGGGAAACGTTGCGGGAGATAACCTGATCACAGCTGTGAACTGCATCCCTTCCTCTCCTGGTGCTCACCGTGGGCTTCCAGAAATGCCCATGCTTAGCTTGGGGTATTTAATCTTTAAAAAGCAGAGACTTGAAATATAAGGTTATTTACAACCCAGAAGTTTTTTTTTTCTCAAATAAAACTGTCTGGGAGGTCTTTCTCTTTGGGCTCAAAGCACGTGCAAGGCAGGGGATCAGCAGCAGAGGGTTTTGCTGTGCTCCGATAATATTGGTGGCTGTTGGAGCAACTGTGACCCTGTCCAGTTAATGTGGGATGGAGTCAAGGTGGGGGGTTGCACAGCAACAGCTGCAGGTTCGAAATGCTTGGGCTCTCCAGAGCCATCAACTCAGGGCATCGCAGGCTTGAGTCCGTGCTGCATGCTCCAGATGAGATAGATGGAGCCTCCTCTCCAAGACCCACCATCAAAAGGGATGAGCTGATTTGTCCCAGAGGGCTGTGGGAGATTGCATACCTCTTCTTGCAGTAAGGAAACCTTGTACCATTGTCCTCATCAGAAACATTTCTTATTCTCCCATTATATATTATGTGACATGTCATTAAGTGGAGGTGGGATGTTGGAGAATCTCTCTCCAATTTTCTTCCTGTGCCAGTGAGTACCAAGCCAGTAAGGAAAGTAAAAGCTCATGCTGCACTCTAAGCAATAATAGCACCGAGCAGCACTCCCTATCTCTCTATCCCTTGAAGAGGTTCCGTGCCGCTGGATGCAGCTGGTGGAGAGTTTTGGTTGGGGCTGGAGCAAGGAGAAACCAGACAGCCTAGGGCTGGGCAGCTGGAGGGACACAGGTCATGGGTCTGTCATGTGTGCTGGCAGAGAGAAGAGGGGAACAGGCAAGGGAGAAGGGGGGACAGGCACGTTGGCCCGAGGAAGATGGGCGTGTGTCTTCCCCTTCTGGTGTGGCAGAGCGACACTTTAAAGACATGAGATGCAGCTCTTTCTCCTGACACTCAAAGAACAGGTTGACAAGCTGCTGTCAGGGAAATGCTGCCTAACTCCCTTTTCCCCAATAATTTCCCTGGCAAAACTGCAGTGCAGTGGAATCAAATGGTGACAGAAACCGAGGGGGAATAGATGTGTTTTCCATATTACTTTTTTTTCCTTTCTTACAAGTGCATGTCTGCATTGGGAGCCATGTGCACACCGGTAAATCTCTCCAGTTCAAAGAAATGTTTTTAGCATTCAAATTCAACCTTTAGTGCTCCCCCCCCCCCCCCCGCCCCCCCAGCTCTGCTTAAGAAACAACAAAGCCTTGAAGGCGCTCCCAGTTCGCATGGTATTAAAAAAGGCATCTTGGCTGAAGTGGATAATAGCATCTCATGTTTTCCTTTGGGTTACATGTGCAGCCAGCCCCTTTGCTACTCCTTTAGGTGCTGCCATGAAAAGTCCCCTCTGCTGAGGAATGGCAAAGTGTGAGTGGAAAGGTGGGAAGCAGGAGGGCTACAAAAGTACCTCACAGGCAGACAGCTCGTGTCCTGAATCGTGCCAAAAAGCAGGGACAGAACCTGGGAGTGGGGCTGGAGAGCTGGTGTCTGCTCAGGTGTGAGAGCAAAGCCTGGCCCTCGAAGGATGCGTTACCATTGAAACCTCACGGAAAGCTGCTTGTCCCAGTCGTTTTCCTTCGGTGGTTGGCTGAGGTTCATCGATGCTCCCTCTCCTCAGCCCTGTAAACAGGGGAGGATTTCCCAGCTGTGCAGGGAGAGGGAAGGGGCAAGAAGGCTGGTTTAGGTCGTTGGGATTAATTTAAGCAATTGCCTCACCCTTTACTTCAAAGATCTTGGGTCTGTTTCACGCGGAGATTAATTTGGTCCCAAAATGTATGTAGGTCTGATGTTCTTTTGTACTTCCCATCCTCCAGGAAAAAATATTATGAAATAGCCTCTGGTAGAAGGGCACCAGTCTTTCTGCACAAAGACAGTAAGACAGGGGGCACTTAAAATGCTGCTTTTTACCTTTTTTTTTTTAAATAAGCTACAACAAATTCCTTATCACTCAGGAACTGTCTTAGCACAGTAGAAGAACTGATTGCATAAATGCCAGCTGTAACACTCTTATTTTTGGTAACAAGGCATTACTAAAGGCAGATTAATTCAGTGTCACGCTCCAGCGAGACCAGTGTCCTTATGTCTGGGACCGGCTGGGGAACCCTCTGCTACCTAGGTTTTGGTTTTGGTCATGCACAGGGGGAGTCCAGTAGCGGTTCAAGGCACAGGCCTGCATTGCAGCCAGACGTCATGAGGGGTGCGCACGTATGGCTTAATCGTCAAGGGGCACCGACTTCAAGCAGAGTCTGACTGTTTCCAAATGTAATCGTGACATCTGAGAGGATGATCTTTGAGAGATCAGAGAGAGGAAATTATTCTCTTGCTTTGCACATCTGAGTGCAGTTTGGCTACAGTCAAATTGTCTGTTTCAGCCTACGCTGTCAGATTGCTCTTATCTCTCTTTCCTCTTGTTGTATTATTAATAATAATGAAAAAAAGAAGTTAAAGACAGCAGTAAAGACCTATCTGCGTGAGGCAGGGCTGGAGCCACCGTCACCTGTGACCAGCACTTGAGAGTCCCTCAATGTATCAGCCCCGGGGGCAGGGAGCTCTTTGCTGCCTTGCTTGGAGGCATTTGAAAGGTACAATTGCTGGATTTGGGCTAACTTCATCTTCCCTGCCTGCCCTCCCTCCCCCTCCCCCTCGCACAGCTGCATTTAGTGAAGAAGCTGGCAGCATCGGAAAGTCACTCGAAGTAACCCAGCTGCCTCCATCGGTTCATGGGGAGAGCGACTTTGTAGCTGCTCTTAGTCAGTCCATTAATTGCACATAATAAGGCATTTAGTGACAGAAGGATGGTTGATGAGCCTTAGCTGAAATAACAAGGGCCTGCCAAGAGCTGCGTTTCCTTTGTTGAGGGGGAGCGTAAGGGTCCTAGTGCTGAAGCGCGGTGTTCACGCTGCACAGGGGTGAGAGGAGGGGGAACCTGCTGCTCCCTCGTTGGGAGGGCGCACAGATGGAGGACCCAGCGCTGATCAGGGGGCACAGCCCTGCACGTTGAAGCACTGGCATGGCTGATCTGCTTTGGGGAGGGCAGGTCTGTGCATTTCCCACTTGCCCAGCAGTGCTAGACTAGTAAAAGCCATGGGGAGCTGCCCCACCGCTGTGGGGGGTGGGAACTGGTGGCCATTTGCTGCCTGCCCCTGTGGGTCTTGCTCGAGAAAAGTATCACCTGCATCCTCGCACCACTGAGCACCTGACAGGAGACAGGTTGTTCAGGCATTGTGTGCAGTTCTGGGCTCCCTGGTTCAAGTAGGATGGGGAGCTGCTGGAGAGGGTACAAGAAAGGTCTACAAAGAGCATTAGGTGACTAGAACATCTCTCTTACAAAGAGAAGATGAGGGACTCTGGACTTTATAGCCTAGAGAAGACTGAGGGGGAGATCTTATCAGTGCTTTTAAATACCTGAGGGGTGGGTGTGAGGAGGACGGGGTCAGTCTTTTTTCAGTGATGCCCAGTGACAGGACAAGAGGCAATGGGCACAAACTTGAATATAGGAAGCTCCACCGAAGTGTGAGGGAAAACTTTACTGAGGGTGACAGAGCACTGGCACAGGCTGCTCAGAGAGGCTGTGGACTCTCCACCTCTGGAGAGATTCAAAATCTGCCTGCACGCTGTTCTGAGCAGCCTGCCTGCTCTAGGTGATCCTGCTCTGGCAGCAGGTTGGACTAGATGATCTCCAGAGGTCCCTTCTAAACCCTACTGTTATGTGATTCTGTAAAAAGAGCTGGATGGGTGACCTCCATCCCTGCACGAAGGAGCAGGGCTGGATGGATAGAAACCCAGTGTGAGCTGAGAAACCCAGGTTCTCTTGTCACCATGTCACTGTCTGTTTGGTTTGGTGGGGGAAATGAGTAATGGATTGGGATGGATGCTGGCCCCAGCTGACAGACAGATGTTCTATGCACTGTCAGTAGTCCAGAGAGGAGGAGGTGGGGGCTGGGATGGAGTTGATGGCTGTCCCTACAGGGAGGGGTGTGAGGGTTGTCCTCACAAGGCAGGCTTGAGTGGGGCAGCTCAGCTACCTCCTCAATAAAGTAGTGGTTCCTACAGCAGCAAGCTGTCTCGCCAACCTCGGTCCCTGGTGTTACAGGACTCCCTTACACCTCATTGCCAGCTCAGCTCTGTGGGGAAGCAGGTCAGAGCTGTCATGCCAGAGCTTTGCAGCTCCTGTAAGTCTCAGTAGGGAAACAGGCAGTGACAGCATTCATGCTGAGAGGCACCAGCCCATGGGGGAGCCCAGGGCAATCCCCCACTGCTGGGGAGCAGGCCATACACATCTGAGCACAAAAACCGATGCTGCAGCACCTGCCTTACCTGCAGCTGGGCGTGGGGGGGCTCACCCCAAAACAGGCAGGCAGGCTTTGCGTTGGGCCCGTGCAGGTGGTCCTTTGAGACCTGCAGCAGGAGCGTCTGCCTTGGCTTGGGTCTATGCACTAGCAACTGGCTGGTGTGTCCCTCACCTGCGAGAAGGTCCCTGCCAACAGCTGTCCGAAGCAGCACTGGGGAATCCCCGTGTTTCTCCAGGCTGGTTTACTGCTCTCCTTACCTACTTATCCTGTGCCAACGTCTCAGTCCCATGCAGCGCCACTTCTAAAGGGTCTGGGTGTTTCACAAAAGGCTGTAAATATTTCTCCTGCATGGAGAAACAGAGGTACAGAGCAAACGGTTGGTTCAAGCACGGGTTTCCCAGCCCCAAACTCTCACTCCATTGTGGAAGATGCCGGAGGAGCAGGAGGCAGGTCTGGCACAGAAACCTGCCTGCCTCCAGGAGGGAGGGTAGCAAGCAGCTGCTGTGTGAAGGAAGAGAGGGAACAACAGATTTCTGGGGCAGGCTACAGAGGTGGATTTTCAGCTTGTGTGAAAGGTCATGGGAAATGTAGAGGATTGGCAGCTCTGCTGGCTGAGACCCGTGTGGGTCTTTCATGCACCCTTTTGCCGCTCAGGTAAATGCATCCTGGGTGGATTGAGGTGGCTGCCCCACAAGCTGAGTGATGCCATCCACTCTGAGGAGTGGGAATTACTGCTGCCACCTTTATTACTATTTTTAATTAACACTCTGTCATGACTTGGCAACCTTCCTACCTGCCCTACACCTCAGGACATCTGGCTGAGGGCTGGCTCCCTTCTTCCCCAAGGCATCCCTGACAGGCAGTCCAGGGCTCAGAGGCAGACAGCTCCTCCGTGGCAGGTGTCCTGGTTTTGGATGAGATAGTTAGTTTTCTTCATAGTAGCTAGTGTGGGGCTGTGTTTTGGATTTGTGCTGAAAACAGTGTTAATAACATAGTCATGTTTTTGTTGCATTGACATGTCATTACTGCTGAGCAGTGCTCACACAGAGCTGAGGCCTTTGCTGCTCCTCACACCGCCCCACCAGCCAGTAGGGCTGGGGGTGCACAAGGAGCTGGGAGGGGACACAGAGGGGACAGCTGACCCCAGCTGACCAAAGGGATGTTCCATGCCATATGACATAATGCTCAGATTATAAAGGGCTTGGGGAAGAGGAAGGACAGGGTCAGTGGTGGTGTTTGGAGTGATGGCATTTGTCTTCCCAAGTCATGGTTACACATACAATGGAGCCCTGCATTCTTGGGGATGGCTGAGCACCTGCCTGCCTGTGGTAAGTGAGGAATGAATCCCTTGTCTTGCTCTGCTTGTGTGTATGTGTGTGGCTTTTGCTTTGCTTATTAAACTGGCTTTGCCTCCACTCCTCAACACTTTCTCTTTTCTGATTCTCTCCCCCATCCCGCTGGGGGGAGTGTGGGTGAGTGGCTGTGTGGTGCTGTGTTGACAGCTGGGGTTAAACCATGACACCACAATACCGAAGCACACTGTTAAACAGCTACCCCTGCCCACAATCAGCTCTGGTGCTGTCCTTATCCCCTCTGGTGTCCCTTCAAGGAGAGTGACAAGGACCTGGGCACAGCAGCAGGCCTTGCACTGGTGCTTTGGTGAGAAGGAGTGGGGCAGCCTTACTTTGCTGGTGTGCCTTGCTTGTTGTAAGGCTGAAGAGAGAAGACATGCAGCTGATAGCAAGTCCTGACCAGCATCCTACCCACAGCTTTTATTTTTTGTCCTGCTTGCCTCCATCTGGGAGCACAGCTGGAAAGCTCTCCCTCTTCCTCTCTCTTTCCTTAAAGTTTCCAGCCTCCCTCTTCTACTCATCTAGTCTAGATAATCTTGCTCTTATCAGATTTTTGATGTTTTGCCTTAAGCTTTTCAAAATCTGGAGACCTGAGGCATAAGCTGCTCCCACAAGTGAGAAGCTCTGTGGCTGGAACCCATGAGTTTTGGGGTTTTTTTTGCAGGGAAAAAGGTTTGTTTCTTCAGACCTCAAAAATCTCCTCACAGCAGAAGTCTCAAGTAGATCTTTGGTGAGATGCAGGGAAGAAGAGTGTGTTTATTTGCAGAAAAATGCAACTTTGTCTGTTAAATAATTCTGATTCCTTCCAGAACAAAGCATTGCAATTGGTTTGGGGGTGTTTGTTCATTTTGGGATGTGGTTTGTTCAGGCAGTTCGGGCTTTTTCTTTCGGTTTTTTTTGTTCCCACCCCCCCTTTAAAGTTTGGGTGAAAAAAGGAGATTTTTCATGCTTCTGCAGGCTAGACTTATAGGGAAAGGTTTTTGGTCCTACATCTTACATGGGGGAAGACGCACCAGGGCTGGCTCCTCTTCTTGCACCTGACCCCAGGCTCTCCAGCCACATCCCCTACACTGCCTGCTGGCCTCGATGCATTAGCCAGCAACCTGGCCCTTCAGAGTCCGGAGGAGGGCTACAAAGATGATTAGGGGCCTGGAGCATCTCCTCTATGAGGAAAGGCTGAATGAACTGGGGCTGTTCAGCCTTGAGAAAAGGCGCCTGAGAGGGAATCTGATCAACATTTATAAATCTCTCAAGTGTGGGACACGGGGAAATGGCCAGCCTCTTCTCAGTGGTCTGTGGGGACAGGACAAGGGACAATGGCCTCAAGTTGGAGCACAGGAAGTTCTGCACCAACATGTGGAAGAACTTTTACACAGTGAGGGTGACAGAGCCCTGGGACAGGCTGCCCGGGAGGGTTGGACCCGATGATCTCTTGAGGTGCCCTTCCAACCCCTATGATTGTGTGACTCAGGGAGGCACTCAGGTGAAGTTGCCCTGTGCTATCAAACACAATAGGAGTGATCTGGCTCAAGGCAGCTAGCTTTTGGAGAGCAACCTGGAGCAGGAACAGGAATGCGAAAGGCCGTGTTGGTGACCAGAGCAAAGATCCTGGCCTGAGCCCAGCATGGAGATGTGAACTGGGCTCCCTGCTGCTTTGTAATGACTTGTCTGTAGGGTAGGAAATTACCCCTTCCACTACCCAGCACAGCACCCTGGTGCTGCACCACCAAGTCCTTCTTGCCCATTCTGAGACCCAAGGGGAACAGCCCCACCAGTGCAGTCAGGGTGCCCTGGCTGCATGCAGCATGCCAAGAGAGACCAGTTACAGTGCAGCTGTGGCTCCAGAAGCTTTGGCTCCAGGCAGCAGCAATCCAGCTGGGTTTCTGGGCATGTCCTACCATCCTGGCTTTCACATCTCTGATGGGGAGAGGAAGATCTCCCCCCAAATGCAGCGGTGTCTGAGTGAAGTTCTTGATCTCTGAGCTTTAACCATGCTCCTCTCAAAAGGGAGACCAGGCATGACTGTGAATCACAGCCACATGTGTAGCATTAAAAAACCTCCAAAACCAACAAAACTAAAGCCACAAAAAACCTACTAGCAACAGAAACCCCCCACCAAAGCCAGCACCCTGCCTTGGAAACCACTCCAAAAATGCTCTGCCATTCTTGCACACAGCAACAGACTGCTGAGCAAGCAGCTGCCCCACTCCCAGCATGCACAAGTAACCTCTTGACCCTCCCCCACCCCTCCACCTCCTTCATCCTCAGGATGCAGGGGATGGAAGCATTGCAACCTGGGCTGCCCCAGCTGTACACAGCATCCTCACCCCTGATGTGCTGGGGCAGCGTGCTCTCCCATGTTGCTTTGTGCTGCCATAAAAGCTGAGTTCAAAAGCAAACAAAAATGTGAAGGGTGTCCAGAACAATGCTAAACACTGGAAATTCAAATCCCAATGCCTGTGCCTGGAGCCCAGAGGTTCCTGGTGGGACACCTCTCTGTAGAATGGGGCCATTACGGAGAGCTAGCTCTCGGACAGGGACAGCCAGAGTGAGCTCCTCCAGGAAACAGCCTTAATCCAATAAGTAGCTCTTACCTCCCGATCAATGCCAGACCTCTGCCCCCTCACAGCCCTGATGCTGGAAATGCCATTATTCAGGCAGAAGGCAACGCCAGTGCTCTGACAGCTCCCGTCTTGGCCAAGGGGTGTGACAGGGTGAACAAGCCTCTGGGCTCTCAGTGGCCACGCAGCCCCTGTGGCATTGAGCTGCTCCTGTGTGTGCCTCTGGGGGTGTCCCTATTAACATTGGAGCTGGGCACGGCTGTCTGAGGTCTTCCTCTTGTGGTTTTTTCAGACCCAGAGCATTGTAGCTGAGTATTTCCATGCCAAATGTCTGCCCCAGGCTAATTTATGAGTTTTTTGTCCTCCTTGAAACAGAAGCTTCAGCAAAATTGGTTCAGTTGACTCTCAGAGTGAGACTAAGGGAAAATATGTTCATATAAAGTCTTCCTATACTTGAGAACTGCAAGCATCCCCAGCCTCTGCAGAGACCTGCGGCCAGCCCTGCACCTACATCCGATGTGGAGTCACGGAGCAATGCCCAGCCAGCTCCCTCTGCTGCAGACGTGGCCTGCTCCTCATGTTTGAGTGCTGTCAGATGCAAGGGTCTTCTTTGGAGGAGAAAGGAGCTGTCTGTGCACGTCGAGGGTTAGGTAACAAAACTCATTGCCTAGTTGTTTTGTACTATCAAAACTAGTAGATACGTATCTCTGGGTCTCAGTCTCACCCCTGTCTCCCACTGCTCTGTCTTACAGGGCTGCAGTGGAAACCAACTCGTTAACGTATGATGTGAACCCAGATGCTGTAAGCATGATCTCAAAGGAGTGGCCCATGAGGAGATCATTGAGTCTTTGGGGATGTTACTGGGCAGCGTGCAGAAGACAAGGTATACGGCCTCGCTCCGTGACTAGCAAGGTTACACCAGTGTTGTACCTGTGCTTGCCAGGCAGTTCCATCCAGTGGAGCACTAAGTCAGGTAGGAAATTGGGAGGGGAGGGGGAAGCATTTTAATGAACCCAAGTCTCTTTTTCCCTCACCGGTTGCAGTTGCTATTCTTCTGGGGAGTGAGGAATTCAAGCTATTTGTTCCTGGCTGCCAGACTTTAGCTTCTGGGCTGTTGTTTTTTATTTGTTTTCAGTTGCCAGGCTCCTTGCAGTGATCTATTCCTTCCTGCGTACTTCAGTATTCCACCCTATGGGCAATGCTCTCCCCTCCGCCACCGAAATATTGCATTAGCATACCCCTGTTTTTTCTGTGCTGAGGTTGTTTAAAAGACATGAAACAAGAAGACAGTGGGCTGAAAGGATTTTCATCTGTGTCTTCCTTTCCATGCTGCCCACTACCAGCTCCGTTCTGGATGGGCTGCTACTCATCTTCCAGTGCTTGCACTAATCCTCAGCTTTGCTGGCTTAACTGATAATTTTTCACTAGCAGACACTCTCTGTGAAGTCCAAATCTACTGCCATGCCTTTGTATTTTGCTAAAGCAGTACCATCTGAGCAGAACATGACTTACCTGTTGTAAAACCCACCCTGTGTCTGATTTTTACTTACCTTTACCTTCCACCTAGGTCTTCTATTCACAGGAGGTACGCGAAGCTTTGGCGCTTATGCACTGCCTGTGTCCGCATACCCATCACGTGATGTGCTTCAGCCATCTAGTACCATACCTCTTCCTCCTCCCCTACTTGCTGGACCCTTTGGAAGCCTCTGCTGCCAACCCTTTGTTTTATTCTGACAGCTCCCTCTGAATTTTGGTCTGGCGCTTGCCTCACTGTCCTTCTTGCCCAGCTGAGCACATCAGCCTTTTGCTGGAAATGCCCACGTCCAAGTTCTCATCCCTATCAACTTTTGCACCTTTTCTCTCTTGTTTGTCATCCTCCTCCCCACTGAAAATTCAACCTCAACTGGTATTTCCTTCCTTCCTTTCAGGAGAGAGGTCAACTCTCAATTTTTCTTTTTGATAAACAAAACCGAGGGCTTTACATCCCTGATGGAAAAGTTTGCACTTTTAATTTTTTTCCCTGGAGCACTGAGATCATTTGGCTCCTTCTATACCTGATTCTTCCAGCAATCTTTTCAGAATGTTGTCACCCCACTAGAGGCAGTGAGCTGGGATTCATCTGGCTAACACGCATCAAAGGTGCATGTCATTTGCTCACTCATTATTCCCAGAGCGTGTCCCCATTATCACCCTCTTGCCATTCGTATTCTGTCACAATCTCCAAAATCCCTCTCAGAGACTCTTCTTTCCAGGCACAGCACCCTAGGAGTCTGCCTGGCATTCTTTATTCCAGGAGAAACTTTTGACAGTAAAATGCCATTTGTTTAAGTGGGCTTTGCTCAACTGAGCTGCAGGGATTGCTTTGCATGGTTGCCCCATGCTCCTCATTATTCATCACTTTGAATGTCTTTGTCATGTGTGCACTGTAACAGCACTGAGATTTGCATTTGCTTCCCAGTGATGAAAATGCTTGAAAGTGTCAGGTCTCAAGCAGCTTCTCGAAGAACCCTGCTAGAAACACTCCCATCTGAAGATGACTCACCACTGACAATTACTTGTTGAGATCTGTCAGCCAGCGATTAATCCAGTTAGCTTGTGGTTTATTGATATTATATACTGCTAATTATTTAATCAGAATGTTGTATGGTCGAATGTCAAGTGCCTTACAACAGTCCTCCCTAAAGTTGACTTGGAATCAGCCTTGGAGTCAAGAAGTAGGTGTGACGTGTGTCAAGTAAATGTGTCATCTCATCAGAGAAGGCCTGCAAAACTAGCAGAGATGGATGTTAAATATATTTCTAACATCTGATTTGCTGTCATGAGAGACCCACTGTGAAACTCTTATCTAGCTGGGCTTGTGGCTGCCTCAGCAGGTGCCCTCCCATCCTTTGCTGCAGAAGGAGCTTCACTGCCCTCTGAAGTGGTGGGGGTTTTTTTGCCTTTCGGCAGCTTTCCTCCATGCAGCATGAGTGTGTGGCCCTCTTCAGTTGGGGGACACACTAGATATTCAAGCCTGGGCAGTCCCCAGGGAAAATTGGACATGCAGCGTATGGTCCTCCATATCCTCTGTCTCAAAAGGCAGTTAGATAGTGTAATTATTCATCTAATCCCCTGCTCCTTACGGTGTGTGTGTGTATGAAACCTGGGATCTGGGGGAGTAAAGAAGACACTGAGGGGCATTCAGTCCTACAGGAGATGTTCGCTCATCTCCAGACTAAATCTCAGACTGATGTACCCAACCAAACACTACCACTCTGAAAAGACCAGTGATTGCATGTGCCTCTCTGGCCTACGTTGGAGCCTGGAGACACCACGTTCTGGGGGTCGCAGAGGCAGCCAGGAGAGAAGTAAGGGCCTGTCCCCTTCTCTCTGCCTCACCATTGGACTTGTAACTGTGATGCACTCAGCTTAAGTCAACTGGTAATTGCATATGGTGATAAATAGTAAGAAACAGGAGTTCTTCACAAACAAATGAGCCTCAACTAACCTCATTTCCTTTTTTGACAGGATAACAAGCTTAGAGGATAAATTCTTCCCTGCCAGAATTTGTTTCTCTGCTGCCAGGCCCCTCAGCAGTTACCAAAGCCCCATCCTTTCTCTTTAGTAACTTTCAGGCTGCTTAAAGCAAAGGCAGGTTCAGACCACCCTCCTCAAGTTTTGGCTTCAGTCCCACAAGCTTTTTCCCTGCAGGCTGGTGTAGTTGTTGCCTATCATCCCACCTTCTAGTATGGAGATACTCAAGCGTCTCCATCACCTGCAGCTGCCAGGAGCACTGGGCTGTGTGCTGACAGGTACGTTGGGCTCTCATACTCATTGCTGAGCTGGCTGGACAAATTTACACAAAATCAGTCATAAAAGTGAAATCTCTTGCCTTTCTCTCAGGGCATGGTAGAGTAAAGAGAGTATGCTGAGTTGAGTTGCCATGCTAGGGTGGGAACTGCCCAAACCTCACTTGGGGAAGGCTGCATCAAAGGAGGGGATCGGGTGTGTGTAGTCCTAACCCCGGGTGGCAGTGAGCTGCTTCAGCTGCAGGTCACTTGCTGTCTCTTCTTGTGGCCCTTTGGCAATGCCTCTGCAAGGGTGCTTCATCCCACAGCTGCAGCCTCACTTTTCGGCTGCATGTTCCTGCTATAGCTTATGCAGGCAGAGAGCTCATAGCCCCTTTCTAGGGAAGTGCTATTTGAAGGTCTTCCCAATAGCTGGGACTGAACATGAGAAAAAACTTCTTTACTCTGAGGATAACAGAGCACTGGTTGAATCTGTGAGAGCACTGGTTGCCCAGAGAGGTTGGGGAGTCTCCATCTCTGGAGATATTCAAGATCACTTGGACACGGTCCTGCGCAGCCTGCTCTCGGTGATCCTGCTCTGGCAGGGGGTTGGACTAGATGATCCCCAGAGGCCCCTTACAACCCCTACCCTGCTGTGATTCTGTGACTGCCTATGCCAGCTTAAGAGCCCTAACAGTGACAGAGCAGGGAGCAGAACCAGCAGGACCCCTCTTTCTTCCCAGAGTTAAAAGAACTCTTGAAAACTGAGCTCAGCTTGCCAATGTCATGAGGGGCCACACATCCTCAACCAAAGCTTTGTATTTCACAGGCCAGCCTGGTGCTCAGAGCTACCCCAAGGTGGTTTTTGCTAGGCCAGGAGCAGGCAGTTGTGCAGTACCATACGTAGCTCTGGTGTCACGCTTCCAGTCCTGGCAGTGGCCCCTCACAGGGCAAGCAAACACAGAGAAGCCCATTGCTGTCTGCTGAAGCTGGGAAACACTGCTTTAGCAGGCAGAGCTGTTTGGTTTTCAACAAAGAGCTCAGATTTAGGATGCTCTGCCTGCAACTCAGAGAGTCTTCTGAGTACTCTGTGTAGCCAACAGCTCTAAAAAATCCAGCCACAAGATGAAAAGCAGCAGGTACACCAGCATAATGCTCCAGTAACATACTTCGTAGCAGCAGCCTGAAAGGACCTTCTCCAGACTTCAAGTCGCTGGGCATGATGCTCGTCTTCTCTGGTGGCCTTTTTCACATCACCTCTGTGTAAATAAGAGCCCTGGACCCTTACCTCCTCTTAAGTGAAAGTGCCGTGTTGGAGGATGTATTTAAATAACTGAAAAGCATTTTTCTCCACTCCCTGTCATCACATCATGTACTTGCTGAGCAGAGTTACGTGTGCAGCACTAAATGGAGCCTTCTGCCAATTTCCCCCAATTGGTCAAGGGCTCCAAGAGTGAAATCGGCAGCGTTCAAAGCGAAGCAAAACTCTGCTGGCATTAGGTTTTGTTATAAACTCAAATTTGCCCATGGTTTACTTTGAGGATTTGTTAAGGTGCCTTAACCTGGGCCCAGATCCAAGCAGCACTGGCAAGGATGGAAATCTTCCCCATGCTGCAACAGACACAGGTTTCTGGGGCTCTGTCTGCAACATCGTGGCCCCTCTGCATGAGGAAAATTGCTGGCCACTTCAGCGTAGGCTGACCCACTGCCTGCTTAGAGACTTAATGCTGCCTGCCTGTCTTCCTCCAGAAGTGCTGAGTAGGCACAATTCCCTCTGAGTCCTTTGTGGGCAAGCTGTGGGTTTGACAGGCTAGATCCATAGTTTGGGGGATTTTTATCACATTTAGTGACATCTGAAAAATGGCAGATTAAAATACGGTTCAGTCTTAACCCTGCCTGCAGATTAGCATTTTAACCAAGCTCCCACTGTGCTGGGTGAACAGCATCAGTGTGCCTTTCCTTCAAGAAACCACCGCTTGAGTGCAACCCCAATGCAACAGTAGATCAATCTGCCCTTTTGGATTATGGTTGCTCTGAAGTTTTGGACTTGTCCTGAATACAGAATTCAAAACAAAGCTTAAGAGACTGGAAACCTGTGCAGACTGAGAATGAGGTCTGTGCACACCCCTGCCAAGAGATAAAGCAGCTCCCCCTGGCTCTGAGAACCAAACTTTCCTGCCCAGTGATGATCAGGTGCGAAGGGAAGATGCTGCTCCCGCGGAAGAGCTTGGTCCTGAAGCTCTGGGTTAAGGGGAGGCTCTTGCAAAGTGCTGTGCCTAGTATCTTTCTGCTGTGGTTTGCCAGTGGGAGGGGAGGCAAATCAACAGTTTGCTCAAGAAAATATCTTTACACTCCAGGACACTGGTTGTCAAACACGTAACTGAAAGACACCAGGTCCACTGCTTGGCAGGTATCTGGATTTTTTCATCTCTTGGCTCCACAGGCACAATCTGGCTTTCCCAAAGCTTCTTCCTGCTGTGTATTTGTCTTGGGCTTAGATGGGTCACTGGGGATTAGGATTGCAAAAATCAGATCGGATGCTCCTATCGTTGTTTTTCAACAGCAGGGACAAACTTTGCCCTTTGCAGTGCCCGTGGGGCAGTGGGAAATGAATGTTTATGGGAATATCAGTTAGCTCTGATAATAACCTGCCTGACCTTGCTGGGGAGAATCCCTTCTGCCCTTGCAAGACAGCAGTGAGTCTCCATCTCTGTAGCTGCAAGTCACCTGCCTTCAAAGTCCTTTGAAACAGAGGGCATGGGGAGGTGGTGCAGGTGGGGACACTCTTCCCTGCCTGTCTTTTCCAAGGGTATGGAGATATGAACTCTGGTGGGCGTGCTTGCTGCTCACATGCAGCTATGAATACAGGCATAGCAGTCCCCAGCTCATTAGCTATGCAAAAATTCACCTCAAACTTGGTAAATTTCCCTGTACAGCTGGGAGAAAAAATGTGCTTTATCCTGCTGTTCAGCTGCCTGAGCTACCTGCATTCAAAGGTGCTCCCAGCTGGTGACTGTCTTGTTGCTCCTTCTGCTCCCCTGCTCAGCCTGCCTCCCCTCTCCTGGCTTCAGCGATGCTGACCCTTAAGCAGCACACAGCTGCTTTCCATCCTTGCAAACACAGAACTGGGAGGCCATCAGCTTCTGGGCACAGGCTCTCCTCCAAGCATCTGAGGGACTAGGGACAGCCCAGCTCCTGTCTCCATATTCAGTGGCACGCCAAGGGCTTTTTCAGCGGGAGGAGTGGAAAAAGCCATAGGTGACTGGCAATGGTGCTCAGGCCTCGCCAGCATTGGAAGGAGAATAGCACCTGCTGGGAGAAGACAAGAAATCCAGTGTGTGCTTCCTATTAATCTCTCAAGGCAGGTTTGCCATCCCATCAGCTCTGCTGCCTCTTCCATCTTCTGCATTGAGCAGTGTCTTTGTGTTCACAGGATGGATCCTTTGGAGTACCTCCACATCTTCAGAGGCTCTCTGGAGGTTCCCACGGAAGGAGAAGGGCTTGCACCTGGAGCCCAATTTCTCATCCTGAGCTGCTTAAGGTCTCCCTGCTGTCAGAGAAGGTAGGAACCAGTTTCACAGACAGCGCGTGTACATTTCCCACTAGTGCCTGGGATTTAATTTTAGGATTCCCTTCAGGTGCCTTGCTTTCCCCATCCATCTCCACAGGACAGCGCCACGCTGCACCGCTAGCTAAGGCAAGATCTGTGACAACAGGCAGTGGAGCTGGTGGCCTCTCTCATGGAGCCCCTGCCACTGGGCCATCATGCTTATAATCGGATAATCAGAGCTGACGCATGAACAAAACATCACCCTCCCAAAATCCTGCCCTTACGCCATCTCCCTGCCTGTGTCTCAGTGCTCTCTGCGGTTTGCTTGCGCGCGGCAGCCTGTGGAGCTGAGCACACTACTTCTGGTATGGTTCATCCTGCTCTGCTCCTCTCCCTCAGCCCTCCCTTATTGAATCTGATTGACTCTGAGGCCATTGATTATAAATAAGGTCTTGGGAGAAGGTCTGATGGGTTTTGCTCTGTTTTTACACAGCAGGCTTTGAGTCCTGGTTGGGAGCCATCAAGCGTTGCTGCTATATATTAAATGATGGGCAGTGATAGGAATGCAGTCACCGTTTAATACCCCAAATCGCTGCTCTTAAGTGGGCAGGGTTTGGCTTTTGGCCAGATCCCTGTGCTCCTGGCAGAATGATTCATTACCTTGTTTTGGCAAATGTATTTTCATCTGCTAGTTTAAATCTGATTTCTAGTACTCTGTGTGGTTCTCACAGCTGAGGAATTTCCTGCCCTTTATCCGCCTGTTTTCTTCCAATCTAGACTAAAATCAATACACTTAAATAAATAAAGCCATTGGGCTTGTGAGTACCTCCTGCTGTGTCAGCGGCACAAGTTAAGCTGAGTGACCAAAGATTAGTTAAGCCATTTTCTTCTTCTTTAAGTAAATTTACTGTTGTTGAGGCACACCAGACGTGCCTGGGAGATGGCATTTCTCTGCGTGACCACAGCAGGGATAGTTTCCCTGCCAGCAGACCTCAGATCACACCTCAGTTTCTCCTCAGTGGCAGCATGGGGAACAGTTTCTGTCCTGTTCTGTTGTCACTCCTATCCCTTAAGTTTTGCTTTGCCATCATTTTTTGGCACACGGATGCTTTGGGATGGAGAAGTTCTGCCGAGGAGTTCAAGGGGATGGAGGCCACAGAGGGCAGCCCCATCCTGAAAGCACTTCCCAGGTGTTGCTCATGCTTCTGCTCTTTCACAGCAGACGTGCTTTCCAGGGCTGCACAGTGTGTGGCAGAGATTCCTCCACACAGCTCTGCTGTCCTGCCCACAGGAGAAAATATAAGCCCTGCTCCAAAGGTCGTGCCTCAAGTTGGCAGAATCATTCGGAGATGTCTCTGCAGTAGCTGTGATAACATATTTAGGGATGGAAAGAAATGTCATCTCTTCCACTTGTTGTTCGTGCTGGGTGTTTTGGGTTTGATGGGGGGAAGGGGTTTTGAAGAAAAAAATATTTTGAACTAAATTGAAAATGTTAGTGATAAGCATCCATCTTTTTTTATTCCTACCCCCATCGTTTGCTGCTTAGTTTTGTAAGGCAAAACTGTTTCAGAAAAAAACACATCCCACCTTTTCTTCCCTTACTGTCTATCCAGCTCCATTTGCTGGCTGCTCCGTGGGAGCAAGTAGGATGTGTTACAACCCAGTGGTTCAGCACAGGCAGGGAAATGAAAGCCTTCCCTCCTTCCATCCTCACCAGCAGCTGCTGGGGTTGGAGATGAAAGTGATACAGCTGGCAGCATTGGGCTTGTGGCACAGAGGCAAGTGGGATGCCACACTGATGCTGGGATCTTATCAATGCCCTGCTGTGGCAGTGGGTGAGATTTCTAGAGCCCGCAGTCTCTTGGTCTCGCTGGGCTGGGCTGGGCTGCCCTCGGATGCCCAGAGAGGTGAGGGCAACGTGCAGGGAGGGTGAAGCGCTGTCTTTGGTTGGGCTGCCCCGGGAGCTCCTCTGAAGGTGAGTAAGGGTATCGCAAGCTGTGCCCCGAGCTGGAGAGAAGCATCCGAGTGGAAAGGAGACAGGTTCTGTTTACAATCAGATACCTGTGCAGCCGGCAGCGTTAGTAAGAGAAAACAGAAAAGGACATGACAGTTACACTGGGTTTTCATTAAATATTAAATGGATTGAAGTTTTCTAGAGTGTGCCCAGGATGCTTTCAATTGTCTGTCATGCCAGGAGAGAGAAGCCGAGTGTGTGAACCCTGGGTCTGGCAGTGCAGGGCTTCCCTCCTGCTCGGGAGCTGTGACAGCCGGCATCGCTGGCTGCTGGACTGCCCGCACGGCTTCTCTTGCTTCACCCGGAGCAGCAAGCGCATCTCTGCGAGCTGTCCCACCACCAGCACGGCCCAAAGAGAAGAGTCAACTCTTGTAGGCATCTCCAGGGGGAGGTCGGGGGAGGGAGGTCCTAGGGCCAGGCTGGAGCAGCGATTGCAAGCCCCAGAGACCTCCCTGGTTGCTAGCTGGGGATTCAGCTGCCCATGTACCCCCTTCTGCCAGCTTTAACACGGAGAAAACTTCCCATGCATCAGAAATACCGAACAAGTGCTGCAGCCCATTTTCTGTGCCTCCCCTCCTCTGCTTTCCCACTGCTGCAGGAGCTGGGCAGCTGTGACCCAGCCTGGGCACAGCCCTTCCATCCCCGCTGCTCCCCCATCCAGCCTTGCCTTTCCTTCCGCAGGAGCTTAGCGGGGCGGCAAGAGGAATTCTCCTAACTTGGATTGGGTTAATAAGTTAAAATGCAGAGCCTTAATCCCTGCTGCTAAATCAGAATGTAATTCAGCTTATAACCATAGCCCAATCCATGTGAATTACAATCACTTTAAATACAGCCAGGGCTAGCTGGGATTTAACATCCTCCCAGGAGATCCTGAAAACAGAAACTGGGACAGAGTGCTGCTCTGGGTGAAGCTGTCATCGTGGGGCAGAGGGATTTTGTTACCTACCCAGGTCCCTGGAGAGGAAGACCTTTGGGTGAAACCCTTGGTCAGGGTGCTTGGCAGGAAGACATGCATGTGAGACAAGAGCTTATCCCTGGGGAGAGGGACAGAGGCTGCCAGCAAACCCGCAGCACTTTTATCTTTAATTTAGGATGTTTATCTCAAGAGATTCTTCGGGCTTTAAAACAAACATAAGGAGATCTTTCTTTGCCCAGCAGCATCTGGACTCTGGGAGCAGGCACGTACAGTCCTGGCAGCAGGGCTGGTACCAAGGGCTTGTTCTCTGCCTCCTACGTCACATCTGGAACCTCTGTCAGAATGAGCCTTCCTCTCCCTCTGCCTGCTCCAAGGAACCAGTAAAGAAAATGGGTCTTCCTACAGCTTGAATCAACAGTGGGCACCTGGAGAGTGGTCCCAGAGGTGCCCAGGAAGATCTCTTACTGCAGCTAGCATTCACAGCCATGTTATTCAGTCCTGGCTTTCACAGCTTTGTTATTCACTTCCGATGGGGAAAGAACAATTGCTCATTGTCTCCTTGCACCACTCTAGCCTGGGAAGGCAGAGGTTTGGGAGCCTGCATGGGAGCAGACGAGTCCTTCTGCCACTGCTGACCCACAAGCCTTCCTAAGGAGCCTTGGGCAGTGTCTGGGAGCATGCAGATTCAAAGGCTCCACAGAAATTGAGGGCCTTGATGGATGCTCTTCCAAGCATTGAACTGGAAAGTCCCTGTGGGAACAAGGCGTTGCTCTTGTGGGCTGCCAGGCGCAGATACAGAGTTCAAGGAGTCCAACTTACTACACTGGTGGGAAGAGGCTAGAAAGTAAGATCCTCCTCCCAGACTGTTACCTGTGCTTGGACATTTTTATGAAGATTCTGATGGGGTCTTTTCACTTCACACTTTTTTGTAGTTTCCTTATACTTCCTTGTTTCTCTGATGGTGAGAGGCTAGCTGTTGTGCTAGTGCCTAGCCAAAATGAGAATTCACAGTAATTTCTCAAAGCCTGGCATGTAAAGTGCCTGCTGTACTGGGCTGAAGAGATTCTGAGTTTTCTGTGGGTGTGATGAGGGAATGGAAACGATCTGAGTTCTTGGGTACTTTCCCAAACCTAAGCCAGCCAGTTTTCTATGTTTAGCTATGGTTTACTTAGCAGCACGGGTAGAGCAGAGAGTTTGCGGGCACTGGCAGAGCATAGCCAGAGAATCAAGGGTTGGGCTAGATCTGCAGTGATATTAGATAGGACCTTGGGGCCTCCTCCCTGAATGGCAACGGGGGCTTGCAGAGAGGCGAAAGCAGTGATGAGAAGGGCTTTGAGTAGACCCTGGGCAGTGCAGCCCTTCCTTCCCAAAGAGAAGCAGCATACCCTGAGGACACTGGGGGGGTCCCCGAGCCTTCTTTTCAAAGCTTCCACTCACAGGCTCCTGAAGCCTTCCTGCCATGCCATAAAGGAGATAAGCCTGACAGGGTGTGACCTGGGAATGGCAGGAAATGCACTGAGATACCAGGGCAGGTGTACGGACACCAGGGAGAGGAGTCATGGGGATCCTGATGATGGAGCAGAGATGCGCCTGCCCAAACAAGCAGCAGTGGAACCAGGACCGTAGCACAGGGGTGGCTGGAGCAAAGTGCAGAGCAGGGCAGGTGTGAAGGACTGCAGTGCCCACTCTCTGGAAAGCATCATTTCCCAGTGGGAATTGTCTGCAGCTACCCATTGTCTGGCTGTGCCTCACCGTGGACCCATCCCACTTAGGGAAACATGGAGATCTAAACAAGCTTCCTCCTGGGCACTGAGACTTTGGGGTCTTAGGCCAGAAATGCTGGAGAAGCCCTGGGGTTCTGGGCCAGAAAAGGGTGAACTTCCCAGCTCCTCAGACAAGCTGTGTGTATAGCTCCCATCTGTGCTGCTCTTGGCTCCCTACAGGGATATACAATCAGCTGATGAGTCTCTTGCCAGGCAGCTGGGCTGGCTGGCTTGGTCCCACAGCTGTTCTTCTGACGTCCTCCCTGCATCCTCCAAGATGTCCACGTGGATCACAGCCATTGCCCCTCTCAGAGAAGGATGAGCATTAACCAGACTTAGAGGTAAGGGCTTTCGTTTAGCTAAAGTCATCCCAGTATTTTGAATTTTTGCAGGGCTTTACAAACACAATGTTAGTTTCCCCAGAGCTTTCAGAGTGCTGTGAGCAATGCTCCCCTTTCTTTCACTGGTCTGCCTGCACAAGGAAGAGGGATGGTCATCCAAGCAAGGCTGGGATGGTGTTGCCTTTGTTTCCGAGGAGGGAGGGATCACACCACTCGCCACTGAGGATACCCATACATTAACAGTCCACTTCTGTAAGGAAGATCTCATTTCTCCAAGAGGGAACTACCAAATGTGCTTTGAAAGAGTCCCCAGGACCTTGTGCTACATGAAAAGGTTAGGCTGACCCTGAAACTGGGTATGTTTCTTGGCTTCAGCCCATGATGTTCCCCTTTTTACACCGGTCCCCTCAGCAGGGATCTATCTGTGGCAGACAGGGTAGGAGGTATGACAAACTCCCAGATGGCAGGCTGATCCCTGCAGCCATCTGCTGTAATCACTCCATGCAGTGTGGCTCAGGGCTGAGGGATGCCATCTCTGTGGCGGTACTGGAGCAGGCCCTGGGTAGCTTGAACCGACCACGTACACCTCCTGCGTGCGAGCTGTATGCTGGGTTGGGTGCCCACAGTAGTTGGGGCAGAGCACCTCCCCACCTTGGGCAAGAGAAGCATCCTGCCCCAGACCCATCCCAGCATGTGACGTCCCCAGAGCTGAGCCAGGAAGCATAGCTGTTCCCACCTTCTAGGCCTGGATGAGAGAGGGCCTACTCAGTCCTCCCGCTCAGTCCTCCCAGGGGATGGTGGTATCTCACATCCATCAAAACATTTACTTTTAATGGGCACGCTGTTCCAGCTGGACCTTCATGCTTCCTGGAGAACTCCATCACACAGGCCCTGGCAATTATTTCTTTATGAGATTGCTGCTTCTACACATGGCCAAAGATGCCTGGCTTGCAAACAGCCCGTGATGGCCAAAGGGCAGGTTTGCTGTGGAGGTGGTTGCTTGCTTTTTTTTGCTTTTTTTTTTTTTTCTTTCCTTTCCAGGCTGCTTTGCTAGGTTGCTCTGTTTAAAGTCTCTTCTCTCTGGGCAACTGATAAAGGGCACCTTTTCCATCACGAGGCTGCCCAGCCCCTTCAGCGACAGCACTTGCAGGCTGGCAGCAGGCAGGCTAGCCTTACCAGGGGGCACGGTACAGCAGCCCTGTCACGCAGTGAGAAATTATCCCTTATCCCACTGGCTGCCATACGCAAGTGGGTAATGACAAAACAAGGCTTCCAAGTGATTCTAACAGGGAATTACAACATCTACTCAATCCTTCACACAGGCTGCAGCAGTGGGAGGACTGAGAAATTTCATGTGAGGCCCCAGCTGCAGTTTTTCCTGTGCTGGCAGAGCCATAAGGGCCACCACAACGGCCCCAAGGAGATCATCCTACAAGAGGATGGAGGTAGAAGAACCACTGTGTGTGCATCCCCTCTCCTTGCAATGGAGTGACCAGAGCAGAGTGTAATGCCAAGTTAGGCTGAAGGTCCTGCTCTTGCCTTCCCCAAAGTCAACCTCAGGACCAGAGCTCCCTCATCACCAGTCACAGTGGTGCATGCTGATGCTGAGACATGGCTATGTCCAAGACTAGCACAGGACTGGCTTTGGTCTCCTCTGCTCTGGGTGTACCTCTCAGATCAGTTGCCACTCAGCACTGAGATGATATTTGAAGATAACAAATAACCAAAATGCTTTGTCAGCATGGAAGCCCATCACACCAGCAGAGGCTGTGTCTGAGATACAGGAGCAGTGCAGTTTTTGCTGAGGAACTCCCCCAGAGACAGGCAGCTCCTGCATTATTAACCATGGTGCTGATGAATCCCTGTTAATGAGACAAGCTCGCTCAGCCAGCCAGCAAAGTGGTCGTGGCCCTGCTGCTCTCAGCCCTGCACTGCAGCATGTGCATTTGAGAGCAAGAGATGACTGCCCTGGGGAGCAATTGGCAATGCTGTGAGGTAAGATTTGGCTCCTTTCCCTAAAAATTGCTCGTGTCCTGCCAGACTTGAGCTAGGTAGACGTGGAAATCCAGTGCTGGTTCTCTGGTGGCTGTGAAAAGGGAAGCAAAAGGCTGCTTTCCCAAGGACACAGGTTTGATACGGACTAAAGGAAAAGATGTATTCCTTGGTGTACACTCACTGGTGCAGAGAGCAAGGTGGGCTGTGTCTAGTCAACACCTTGGCTCAACCAGGGGAGTTCCTTCTCTTATGGCTCAACAGCAAAATCTGTTAGGAAAAAAATCTGTATCCATTTTTCTTAAGCTCATCTTGCTCCATTTATCAATTCTCCTTTTAGTTTCTGGATGCAATTACTTTCCCACTGTGGTCATTACACCTCATGGGATACTTGTAGAATAGGATCTTATGCACCCTTAGATGACACCTGGCCAGGAAAGACATCTTCAACTCTCTGAGTTTTCGCTAAACCAAACCTCCTCTGAGCTTCCCTGGCAGTATAACCCTTTTCTGACAGGATAGCACACTGGATGGCATTTAGCAACCTTTATGGATACAGAAAGACTGGTCATCCTCCGGGGCATCATATGATGCCTCCACCACCTGGCACATCTTCACCCATTGCGCTAATGCTTTGGAAGCAAAGCCGTTGCCCCAGCAGCGCTGCCCAGCTACTTTGTTTTGCACTGCAGACACTCTAATGCTTTCCAGGTGTCACAGAAGATGTTAAACGTCTGATGCCATTGCCTTATGCAGAATGAATCTGATGACAACCTAATGCTACAACTTCCCATCTGTTGGTGGGTTTCCCTAATGTGGACAGTGTCAACCTCCAACACTTGTCTGTGCAAGCAGAGGGAAAAGCAAGCCCTGCAGGAACTGAGAGGGCTGGGTAAGGTCGCGTAGAAGGAGCTGGAGTAGGTCTTTTGATTGTTGGGTTTTAAGGCAGGCCTTCTTGCAAATCTTCCAAGTAGTCTGTGGAGTAAAAACGTAGTCAGGGCAAAAAAATGAGATAGGCAATGCTGGGAGGGCACTAAAGCTCCTGGCAGTGGATTTGCTCCCCCTAAATGACTGGCAAAGTGAAGATATTAGTGTTACCTCTCCTATACTTTTGTTTTTTTAGGGATGTGATGAGAGCAGATGCTGAGGTAGCCTTCAGGCCCTGATTTTGGCAGGAGAGTTTTGCAGATGTCCCTCTGAGCTGACACGGAAGACTAAGAAACCCTGACAAGACATTGGAACAGACCTTGGAGATGGCTGCAGCGCTGGGGTCCAAACCCAGAGGTGCTTAGGAATGAAACAGTGGGAGGTGGTGAAGGGGTCTGGTTTGGCATCAAGGAAGGCAAAGCTGAACATGTGGTAGAGATCACACAAGATGAGATACGTTTTTCAATGTATCTACCACCTTAGGGGCAAAGTCTTGGTGAAGTGGTGCAGGCTGAGGTAAATCATTAATAGTGTAGGAGTTGAATAGATCATAAATGTAATAACTTTGTGCAGAAACAGTGTTGTTAATGCTCAGATTGCAAGAAAAACCCTGCACCCACCCGCCTCTGCTTGCTCCCACCGTACCATGTGTCTCGCAAGCCGCCTTGAGAGCTTCCTCCAAGCAGCCCTAGGCCAGGCAGGGATGGTCTCCTGGCAGCATGAGGGGGCACAGATCCTGAAAAGGAGCTGCTAGGTCCCCAAGTGTGGGATGGGGAAGAGGGGGAAGATTCTTTCCCAAGCAGGAGACCAGCTTTCCTCCCTGCTAGCAGATACTGTACTGGTAATGTTAATCCACGCTACAGGTTGAGAGCCCTCTGCAGAATGGAAATATCTTACTAATTGGTGGCAGCAGGTTATGCTATCTAAATTTTGCAAGCCTGCTGATTGCACATTAATCATCCTAAAAAAGGAATAGGTTAAAATAAGATGAGGCCTACCGCTGATCCCTGTCATACCTCACCAGGCACCTCCTCCAGTACCCCAGCTCTCTAATTACCGTCCCACTTGCACTGCTGTGGTCATCCTGCCAGCTTTTCGTCAGCGTGGCAAAGTGTTTTGAGAAGCCCTGCTGAATTCCTCTTAAAAGCACCGTTTCACCAGAAGAACCATGACCATGGGCCCACGCTCAGGAGAGCTGGCATCTACTCCTAGCTTAGGTGCTGAGCACCCAGGTAAGCCGGGCCATGACCTTCACACCTGCAATTTATATATTGCCACCCACAACCTTCTGCGTCTTGTGCAGTGGGGCAAAGGCTCTGCAAGAGGGTCACTGTCCTCCCTCCATCATCCTCCCCTTCTTTTGGCCCTGTTAGTTGATCTTTGCCCTATGACGGCCCTCCCCATTGGGCCAGGCCATGTTGTGGCCAAACACCCCTAGTGCCCAGCACATCACCCGGGAAGGACGCTCTGAGGCCACCCGGGGTATGTGGAGGTTCTGGGACCCACAAGCCCTGCCGGTGCCATCACAGCTTGGTGATGATTGAGCCCTGGTTGCACTTTGCCAGCAAGGGCCACAAGCTCGCCAAAGCAAACCTTGAAGTGACAGCACGGAGCCCCTGTTTTCAATTAGCGTTGCTATTTCGGAAGGGAATATCTGTGGAGCAGAGGTAACCCATGGCAACCATCTGCTGAACTGACGTTCCCACTGCCGGGGGCTGGTCGGGGAGGGGTAGTGTGGGTGAGACGGGGGTCTGGGGGGGGGGCGATGCAGGGGGAACCTCGCAAGTGTTGAGAAGGAAACATCTCCTTCATAGGGGTCCCATTTCTACCTCCACCAGAGCAGGAGCGGCAGGCGGTGTCCATGAGCCCCTTTCCATCCCACGCAGCTGGATAATTTATGGGCAGCAGCCGCTCACCGTCGCTTTGTTTGCAGTTTGCCTCTAAATATAGCTGTGCTTTAAAGGAGGAAGGCAAGCTCCCATCTGCCTGCGTCTCCCACTTGCTAATGAGGGGGTCTCTCCTTGCTGGGCACAGAAGGGGCCGCACAGACCATGTTGGCGTGGCAGTGCCCACGTGGCACCTTCTCTGTCCTGCACACCCTGCCTCGCTGGGAAAGGGCGGCGATGAGACCTAAGGCTCTTCAGCTGGTGGTTAAACCTCAGCCCAGCCTGGTGACCATCTGCCCAGCTGAGGTTGGCATCTTGCCTGGGTGTGCTGAGCCCAACCCCTTTGTGTGCTGAGCCCAAACCCTTCCCAGAGGATCAGCTTCTGTGGGAGGACATCCCCCGCCCTGCTGCGGGCAGGGGTATGGACTGCAGAGCACCGCGGTGGGGAGAGCCAGGTGGCAACCTGCCAGCGCTGAGATGGGGCACCTCACGGCAGCCATGGGGCTGGGTACTCCTTGTCTGTGCTTGCGCAGGTAAAACCCGGGGCTCACCTGGCTGGGTTAGGAGTTACCTAAGCCTTGCGTTATGCGTGCCGCTGTTACAAGCCATAATTTTTTCACTAGGGCTATGGCATCAAGGATTGAACCCAAGTCCAGGCCTGACAGGAAAGTAAAGGCACTGAAGTGCTGACGAGGCATTATAATAAGTAGTGAGCAGAAATAAAAACCTACTTATGTTTTAAACATAACATTAATTAATAAAGAAAAAGGTACGCTGTAGATACTAAAAGCCCTCAGACACTGAGGAGGAAAAAAATCCCTTTCTCTTATAATTTAGAAACCGGCTCCCCAGACCTGGCTAACAGTAAGTGCATGTCACATCTGGGGAGAAGACCCCCCTCCATGGTGGCACGCTGACCAGCTCTGCCCTACAGAAGAAGAGCTTTCAGAAAATAGCGTGAGGATAAAAGGAAAAGGTCATTTTCAGACCGCACCGCTCCATCACATCAACATTAATTCATGTTGGTCTGTTACTTTGGATGTAACTGAATGCAATGAAAAATGACTCTGAGATTCCCTGGCCCAATCTGGCAGTACACTTCAGCAAACCTATCTAATAGGTTTATTATAGTTTATGGAGCAAGTGTTAGCCCAGAGTAGATCAGAACAAGTGCCAAAATGCTAAATGGCCTCAGGAATGATGGCATTTTGGGAAGAATTATTATGGCAGGATGGGTAACTCAATGTCTGGGGTCTCATGCTACCTCCATCCCTGTCAGAAGAAATAATGGCCAAATTTCCTTCTGAGCCTCATGGCCCATTGGACTAATATATAGGGGCCAGCCTGTCCAGCACATACAGTACCTTCAGCTCTCCCAGCCTGGAGGATCCTTGACAGTCACTTTTTATGAGCAGGCTATTCTCAGCATCAGGAGCCACACTCCCACCTCTCCTGCTACACAAGGAAGGAAATTCCCTTTTCCAGGTGTAGCAACGAGTGTTACTGGGCCCCAATCCTTGTAGGAAGATGTAACGCTTGTGTCACAGTTCTTGGGAATGCCACAATTAACTCTGCCTGGGAAAGACATGGAAACATTTTACTCTTCCAGAGAAAAGCTCCCTAAGCCCTGTAAAAAAAAAAAAAAAAGAGGGACCTGCAAATCTGCTTTATAGAGAGAAGACATTTTATTACCATACAGAGTTAATAGCAAGGTTAGTTTACTATACTGAAATAAAAGTTAAACATCTGATTACTATCTCTGGGAACAAGGTTAGGGGGAGAGAAAACAGCAGAAGGCTCCACCGACATCTGTCTGTGACCTTAACTCCATCCTGCCTGCCAGATCCAGATTTCTTTCTTCCAATGCCCAGACCAAGAGTTTATTCTAATAACACTCTCCCTGGCAGAGAGAAGTTTCCAGAAGCCACCCCTCCTTTCCTTTCAGTCCATAATTTATGTTCCTATCTTTTCAGGAGAGTTGTAGAGGAAAAATAGAGCGCTGAAGGCTATCACTATGGATTTCATAAGAATTTGTGGTGTTTCAGAGCAGGTCTCCAGTATTCCCTATTTTATGCTAATGTAGTGTCTCCCTTTACAGAGAGGCATAGCTTCAGCCACCCAGCCTTTCTGAGACTACTAATGGAGTTCTTGTGAGCTCATTTGAAAACAGACAGGTCTGCTGAGAAGAGAGACTCTGCACCCCTGATTCTTCAGCCTCTACTTCCATCTCTTCTCAAAGGCAGTCAGCTGAAGAGCACTCATTGCACCATTCCCCAAGTTCCCCAGTATATTGAATTCAGCAGTGTCCTACAACAGTTTCTTTCTTGGATCCTCTGTCCCTCAGCAGAACAACTTGCAGCATACTCTCTTAAGTGATTTCATAATCACTAGCAAAAAGATCCTGCACTTTTTTCCCCTCTTGTTACAGCCCCATTCCCCCCATAATTAATGCATGATTTCTGACACCCACAACCTGAGTTACCCTAGAGGCACTCCCAGAGAGACCGCACCAGACATATTAATGACTGATTCAGCCCCAGCATAGGGCCATCTCCCCCTCTTCTCAGGTTACAAGGAACAGAGGTTTCCCTCACATTGTGTTGGTGGACCATACTTCAGCATCAGCCCGGAGTGAGCTTTAACCTCACAGTCCCCTTCCGTGGCTGCCTCACTGTCATGAAAAATCTCTAGCATCATCCCACCTTTTCCTCTCCCCTCTGACCCCATCTTTCTCCCAGCCTTTTCACAACTCCCAGCCATGCCCCAAGTCATCTCTAGCAGAGCATCCCAGCGTTCAGTTTTCTGTAACCCAGCTGCCATACCCTTCTCTGTGCTCCCTCCCCAGCAGGAACACACACATACCCACACCCTTGTTACAGCACAGGTTACAAACACTGCCACTCCATGCCACAGCCGAACACACACCACGGGCAGTCAGATACAAAGGTGGCCCCTAACAATGTGCAATGCCACCACGATGTCAGATAGGAACATGTAACGTTTACCTTCAACAGGAGACCAATGTGTTGGTCCAGAGAAGGGAGGTGACACTGGCACAACACCGGTCGGGATCTTTTGCCAACTGACCACCTGCACATTTGGGAAATTCTTCTCCCAGTACAAGGGGCGTGGTGTCCACATACTACCCAGGAGGATAGCTCTCTGCCTCGAGAAGTCTCCACTTGAAACACATGAAATACATTGTGCCAGGGGAGATTCAGATTGAATATTAGGAAAATATTTTAATTGAAAGAGTGAGTGAAGCTTTGGAACAGGCTGCCCAGGGAGGTGGTGGAGTTGCTGTCTCTGGGGGTGTTCAAAAAACATGTAGAAGTAGTACTCTGGGAGATGGTTTAGTGGTTACGATGGTGTAGGGCTAACGGTTGGACTTGATGATCTAGAAGGTCTTTTCCAACTTTGATGATTCTAAGATCAGACATCAGTATACACTAGGAGAAATGCAGAGGATGGTGGCAGCACATACACAACTCTATAAAAATCCCAGGTAGTTAGTTGGCAAGATAAATGAGATTTGTGCCCAATGATGTTTCTAAAGAGTACTACTTCTGCTCTTGTAGAACCAGGGATGCCAACGAAGGGGTCTTTGATTGCTGTGCCAGACCTTGGTGAGTGATTCCGGGGAAGCAAGAGAGACAGGATTCAGACATGACCATACTTTTTCCATATACAAGCCTAATTACTAACATCACTTGAGTGATCTGCACAGGGACTTGATGACTTTCGCTGCAACTCTGTGTTAACAATTAAATTAGAGACTTTCCAGCCTTGTCTCATTATCCCTCATGTTAAGAGATAAGGGTATCTTCCCCCTCATCCCCAATCTTTTTTTTTCCTCCCTCTAAGCAGAACTGCCTTTTCACCCTGTTTTAATTACAGGAGCCACATGACCCTTTCTGGAGCAGCTGTCAGACACCACACAACTGGAGCTGGCTCACACAGAAAATATGTAAGTAGGTTACATGGGGGTGGGGGAGACCATTAAACACAGCAGGACCCAGTTAACAGAGCACCTGTTAGCAGAACAGAAAGTGGTAAGAGGATGACTCGGGTGGGGAGAGCAGTAACTGGGAGGCTTTACTCTTTCTGGCTCAGCTCAGAGGAGTGTGTGGAGCTGGGCGGTGAGGGAGGCTGAGAGAGAAGGAGCAGAGGGTGTTTTGATGCTCACTGAGGCTGGTGCTGCAAAGGACTGCTCTATCAAATAAATAAATAAATCAGAGAGCTCAAATATGCTCCTACAGCCATTGCTCTGGGCTGGCTGGAGGGCTCACACAGCTAAAAAGTTTTGTGCTGTTGGTGGAAAGCCTTTGCTCTGCTCCAGGAGACCATGGAGCAGCTTGCTCTTGACCTCATTCCATCTGCATGCAAAGGGGTGCTGAGCTCCCTCAGCCCCCAAAGCACAGGGGAGGAGGATCCCTGCCTGCATGCTCTGCTTCTGCAGATACAGGGTGGCAGTGGGTGCTGGGCCCTGTGGCCCATGCATCCCTCCCTCCTTCTGGCTGGATGCATCACCTGGTCCTCTCAGACTCAAGCATGCCCTGGGTTCTGCAGTGCCTCGGTGTTTGGTCTAGGCCAAACCAACCTTCTTCAAGTGGCCTCAGCTGTGTGCTGTGCCCAGGGTCACCACCTGCTCCTGTCCATTGCTGCAGCCAGGGCTACGGACTCACTAGTCCTCCTTCCTCAAAGCCCACCGAGAGCACCCCTCTAGGCAGAGGCTCACCTGGCAGCTGAACCAGCCTAATGCTGCTGCTGTTACTGCAACCTGCCTGGCTTTGCCTGACCTGCAGAGAGAGACACCCTCCAAAAGCAAGCGGTCATTTTCCTGGTGGTTTCTCATAGTGAAGCACACCAAGGAAGGAGCCAAAGAGGTGCCTCTGCCTGACAGGCTTGAGGGACCTGGACAGGCAACACACAGAGGAGCTCGGGCTGTTTCGTGTATGGATGCCAGAAGCTGCAGGTGCTGCTGGTGGCACAGAGGTGAGAACAGATTTGGGTTTTATCCATTTTGTTGTGCTTGTTTAGAGGAGAGTATTCCCAGGGCAGGGGACAGTAGCAGTGAGGGAGGAACACCACACTGATTTTAAATCTAGCCTCTTTTGTGAAGGCTTTCAGGGAGTTCAGGGGGTTTAATCTTTTCTCACAAAATATATTTTAATTTTAAGTTATTAAGAGTGTTGTTTTGATGTTGCCCTAAATAGATTAAGCACTGATTTATCTTTTGGAGAGGGGTCCCTCTGGCCACCTGGAGAGCATCTCTGGCATTTGATTGGCCAGGTAATGTTTTCCTTTTCTTGACCAGGAGTAAAACTGCACTTGGTTTTATTTCAGTGTATGAATTTTTTCATCAAATCGTGTATTTATATAATCTGCCTGCCTACATATATACCAAAATCAAACATCTAAATAGGATTAAGGCAGGCAGCTTATTACTGGCTCTTGAGGAGGACCAGGAATTATGGTTATCAGCCTTAGCAATGAAGTTGGGGTGCCTGACCCCTACAACTTATCCTTGAAAAATACTATACAAATAGCTTCAGAACCAGTGAAAATTCATTTCATATTCACTGAATAATAGAGAAAAGCGCAAACTAAAATAGCCAGATCTGAAGATCAGAATGTATTTTGGGCTCTTTCTTGGTGAGAGGAGGACGAACATAATCATAAGTGAAATAAGTGCCGAGCCATATTTAACCCTCTCGGCACTCCAGCAATAAATGTTTCAAGCTTTCCAAACATAACAAAAAAATGCCTTACCACAGAAAACAATACATTCTCTTCTGGTTTGGGTCCATCTCCCCCATTGCAAGAGGGATACCTCTTGCCCTTGGATGGGATTTAGCTGTAAACCCCAGTGAAACCTGTGCAGAAGCTGCCAAGATGGCTGCTGGTTTCCCAAGAGGCAGGTCAGGTGATGTGTCCAGGACTCTCCAAATCAGGCTTGTGGCTGGACAATTTCATTCCAGGGAATATCGTGTACAAGGGCATAGTAACAGATATACGTTTTTCCATTCCAGATGGCTAATTCAAATTAATCCTATGGAGATAGTGACTGAAAGTACAGTTCTTACCTCCTGGTGATTACCAGCAGCCTGTTTGAACAACGTTGATGAGTCCCAGTGGTGTTCTTGATGGGCAGCATCTCTGTCTTTTAAAATCATCCTTACAGACAGGTGATTAGTCCCCTTATTGGCACTTTCACCTACGGAAATGAGAACTGAATGGGCTGGATGATCATTTTGAACAGTAATTTATGCATGTAGTCCAATATAGTTCCTATTGAGGATCTATTCCACTCTTCTAATTGGGGCAAATTCCATCTCTGGAAGCTCCTCTTCCAAGAGAAAATGAATTATCTAAGCTATCACCTGTCTAACACCATTCAGCTGCTATTTATTTCTGACATGTTCATGTCAGTAGAAGGCTTTCCAACCTTGCAGAGATATCGGGAGATTTCACTTATACAATACTGTGAGATTGTCTGATCAAAGGCATACAAGTGGAAATCATTACTGTTATTTTCAGACATGTCTTTAATCATAGACTCTCCCTATTCATCGTAATCATTGCAATTGTAAGCCAGAAGTGGGTTCCCTCACCACCTGGCCACTTGGTACTCTTCTAATCTCTGCCTGTTGCGTGTACAGTGACATTTCCTCTGCACACACACACCCCCCACCTCTCCATGACGCAAGCATGTTCACTAAAATATGCTATGATAGCTTCACTTCACATGGATTTGTTTCTGCAAGCAGAGATGACATTGAACCTTCTGAATCTTTCCCACTAGGAAATGAGGGTAATACTTGGAGCTGTCAATGCAGGGGCCATTCATGGTGCTTGACAACTTTGCTGATAGGACTGAATTATGTTCCTATCAGAAGAAAGTATGAAATGATTTACAGTTATTTAAACAAGGGAATAGAGGAATTTCCACTTCTAACTACAGAAAGGAATAAGCTTGTTAATGCCCTGTCTTCTTGACAGCATTCATCCTTTTCGTTTGATCACGCATGGTGTCCCAGTGCTGTAGTAGCTTCAGGCCGGAAGAATGGAGGTGTCTGCTTTCAGTTGTTTCTATGGGATTTGGGCACCTAATATCAAGAGAGTCCTGGTCTATAGTCTCTCCCAAAGCCAATGCACATACACTTTCTCCTTTCTCTCTCCCCTGGATCTCTTTTTCATCTGTAAAAACTTTGTAAAGTGTGGTGGGTGAGGCTGGAGCACCCATAGAAAGGCCTACGTGAAGGAGGCCTGCTAGCCTAACCTGCTGGGGATCCTAGATCCACTAGGGCTGAAGAACCCCATCTACTGCACCCCTGGGTTTTGTTTCAGAGGCTGGATCTTTTATTCCCAAAAGGTTACAAGGACAGAGGATGAGGTGGCTTTTCCCAGTAGCTCAAGTCAATACAGCTTGAAAATGGCAATGGAAATCCAGTTTGGTTTTGAGCATAGCAATTTTAGGTGATGGAAACCATTAAGAGTGACAAGAACATGCTGGTGTTGCCAACTGCAACAACTGACAGCAGATCTCATGCAACCTGACCAAGGAAGTGCCTTCATTCCAGCACCTGCAGGTATTGACTCTGTCTCCGTGTGTTTGTCCCATTTGGCTCAAGTCCCCCACGAAGTAGCTGTTGCTGCTTTTATAAAGGCTGAGGCGTTTCCCCGTTCCTGTGCAGAGGGCTCAATGGCTGAGGAGGGCAGGAATGGGAGGTAGAGCCTTCCCATCTGAAATCACAAATTCTAGTCTGGGCCTGGGTCATCCGAAGTTGAATCTCAATCTACTTGTATTTGTCCTGCATGATTAATTATTCATGCCGGGATATTCTGCCATGCACGATGAGAATGTTCAATGTAATCTCACTGGAAAGCCTGTGTTGCAGATGATAGTTGATGTCCTGCTGCTTCCTGAAATGAATTTTGCACTTGTCAGTTGTCCAGCTTCCCTCCAATGGACTTCAGACTAGTCCCAGGTGTCCGTTTGGCCACTCCATTCCCAGAGGCAGATTTTTACACAGGCACATAGGCAGACACACAAACATCCCCCCTCCACCTTATCTTGCCTGATAAGGCGAAGGGCGTAATGTGGTAAATAGCCTTCTCTCTCCCAGAAGTGCGTGATCCCTCTGAGGAACAAGAGGCTGCTGGGGAACAAACCCTTTGCTGAAAAACACAGCAGAGCAGCTTCGACTGCAACTGGCTGATGGCTAATTTGCTTGGGGCTGGCAGCCTGGTCCTTTCAACAGCCTGAACTTCACTTAAAAAAAAATTATAGTGATTAAGTAAACACAGCTATAATGGAAATCTTTACTCTGCATATTACAAACCAAAATGGCCATGAAGGGAGCAATTATGAAATCTCAGGACTGTGGTGAGGGGAGGAATCATTTGAGCTGTGCTGTTGTTTGTTTTTGTTCATCATTTATTTCCCTAGGGGAGATTGGCTCTGAAGCAGTCTCTGCTGCATTGAGAGATTCTTTACATTTTTGTTAACCCAGTTTTACACCCAGTCTTGAGAAAGATGGGAGGAAATACAAGGGCTTTACATAAAGTCATGAGACTTGATGGACCTTGGGAGAGGATTCGTAGATACAGTTTCTGATCCCCACTATAGGCCCACAACGCAAGTTGCACATCAATTGCTCTCTCTGTCAGTCTTCAGTGACTTGACTGATTTTACAGAGACTTGACAGGGTGGTAAATATAATGCAGGGCAGGCAATGTGAAAGCTGTACTAATGGGAATTGCAATGATGACTTGGAGACTGGCCGTCTTCCCTTTCTGGAGCTATGTGATTGGAACTAGTGGATCTTTGGGACTTGCCTGATTCAGGAAAATTATAGTGGAAAGCAGCACCAGGCTTTCAGCTCCAGCTGATATTTTGCTGATGTTTGTTCAAGACCAGAGGGAAATTAGCTGGTGGACTAGTCAGCTGTTAGTAGAAAATCGACTGAGAAATGGAGAACACAGCAGAGAAGCAGTTGGTGAGTGATGGGATGAGTGGCAATTCCTAGGTAGGAAAAAGACTGATGCAATCCAAAATCCCAATATACTTCCCAAATGTATGTAATAATGCAAGTTCAAGAGCTGCTTCGTTGGCAGAAACCAACTTGGAGAGCTTTTCCTTGACTGAACAGGCTTAGCCAAAGAAAGAGAGTCTAGCATTTCCTTTTGAGCCCTGCTAAAGCTGCAGACCTACCAGCACAGGCACTCCAAGCTGGAGCCAAGCGATGTACAGACATGATTGCCAAACAAAGCAACCAAATGGTGATTGTTCAGGATCTCTGTCTGAGGGCAAACGCTTCTGTTAAAGGTTTAGCATCCTTCAGGGGTGGAGAGCAACCCACAAAGACTTGACAGGAAAGAACAGGAAGTTTGGAAATTCCTATCATGTGGCAGCATATTAGCTAAGGAACAAAACTGCCCTGGTAACTGTCCAGTTTCCCCATGTGTGCTGTGGTGAGCACATCATCCCAGAGAGATGCTGCATGAAGAGCAAGTTTTCTCCTCCCCCGGTGAAACACATTCAGATCAGGTACGTGGCCTGGGCACTGAGCTCGCTGTCTGAAACGGCAGTCTGAAACAGCAGTAAAGCAGGTGGCATCTTAGGGAAGAAGGGACTGAGTTTGGAGGAAGAGGGGCTAAGGGCTGAAAGAAGTGACTAAGTTTGGAGTGATAGGAACGGTCTTGACAGCAGGCTACAGCTATTGTCTCAACAAGCCAACTGATGCGAGGGAACCTCAGCATGCACACATAAAAGGAATTACTATTGCTCCTATTCCAGGGTGACAGTCAAACACATAGCCATGCGTCGGTCTGAAACCACCTCCCTGTTTATCCTTGCTCCTTTCAGAAGCCAGTTAAGTCCCTCCCAAAAAGATGCTACCTGAAACCAAGACTTTTCTGAGACTGGTAATGGTTGTCACCCCAGCAATAATCATAATGAATCACACTTGGGCTCCTGTTGAGCTCATATTTTCAGAGAGATCTTGGTTCTCAATCCATCTATTAATATTAATTAGCATGGAGTCACGATTCATTTCCCGCTTATGTGTCCAACCTGCAGCATTCTTGTGTGTCCTGTGCTTACGAACCAGATGCCGTTTATGGCTGGCACAGAATAATTAGCTAATAGTTGAGGAATACGTATCTCGAGTTAGTTAAATATTTATGCCAGACTTCTTCCATTTTGGCTCCCAGCCTTCATCTGGGGGTTGCAGTGCAATTTAGGGAGGATATGAGAAAGTTTTCACAGTTGTATGCAGCAAGCTTTAATTATACATTCTCCATATGGATGCAAATGTTTGATGTTATACAGATGTTGGCAATGAATTGACCACCAGGTATCGGAGTAAAAATAGGAAGCTTCAGCAAGGAGATCAAAATCTAATTCCCTTGTTGTGACTGGATGCTGCATAATGCAACAGTCACTCTTCTGCTTCTTATCCAGCCTCTTCTGCTCAGTCAGAGACTGCTACTGCAAAGTACTTCCACGCAAATGAATAGAATAAAAATAAATAAATAAATGGGCAGGGCTAGAGACATGGCACACATGGCTTGGAAGTAAGTGGAAGTCACATCCTGCCTCTTCCCTTGAGCTGATTTCTGGCAGTGTGAGAGGTGTCTACCTTTCTGAGCCTTCACATTTGGTTTATAATATCCCCAGGCATCCCTGGATCTTTTGCTTTGTCCCCCAGGAGCCCTCTCACACAGCCCTGTGCCATGACACGCAAGAGCCAGGGCCGTGAGCCTGGACTGTGTTATGGAAAGCGTAACGGCTGCGCTCGGGGATAAGACGGTAACTCGGAGCGGTGGCGTGGTGTGTGTCTGCCAAGCAGAAGGTGTTTGGTCCTGTGCTGCATGCAGCTGCCGGGCAGAGAGGCATTCTGCGCTGGAGGGGAGCTCCGGCAGAGACGTTCACCACCCTGCTCCTGCTGGCTGCTGGAGGAACCTGGGACCACAGAGAGGGTATCGGGAAGAGAAAGAATACCCAGTGCTCCTCTGAGGTGTATGGGAGCTGGGACTCCCTCCTGGTGCTGTCCAAACTGAGGGGTGCATTCCTGCTTTTGAGTCCCGATGTCATGCAAAGCCGTGTTTCTGTGCGTAATGCCCAGCGCACCTCCCACCGAAGGATCAGAGAATGAAAGTGGCAGGCAGGGATGGTGAGGGGCTGTTAGCTGGGTCTCTCCTTAAGGATGCGCACAGAACATCTACTCACCATCGCACACGAGTAACACTGATACACAAGGCCCTGCGGAAGCCTGGGTTTTGCTGAACTACCTCACCCACATCCTGATGTCCCACTCTTACCAGCATGGAGAGGGTTTCACAGAATTGTAGGGTTTGGAAGGGACCTCCAGAGATCATTGGGTCCAACTCCCCTGCCAAAGCAGGTTCCCTAGGACAGGTCACACAGGTAGGTATCCAGATGGGTCTTGAATATCTCCAGAGAAGGAGACTCCACACCCCCTGGGCAGCCTGTCCCAGGGCTCTGTCACCCTCACTGTGAAAAAGTTCTTGCACATGTTGGTGCGGAACTTCCTGTGCTCCAACTTGAGGCCATTGCCCCTTGTCCTGTCCCCACAGACCACTGAAAAGGGGATGGCCATTTCCCCCTGTGTCCCACACTTGAGAGATTTATAAGCATTGATCAGGTCCCCTCTCAGCCTTCTTTTCTCAAGGCTGAACAGCCCTAGTTCACTCAGCCTTTCCTCATAGGGGAGATGCTCCAGGCCCTTAATAATCTTCGTAGCCCTCCTCTGTACTCTTTCCAGGAGATCCCTGTCTTTTTTATGCCAGGGAGCCCAGAACTGGACACAATACTCCAGGTGGGGCCTCACCAGGGCAGAGTAGAGGAGGAGGATCACCTCCATTGACCTGCTGGCCACACTCCTCCTTTTGCTTTCTCAGGAGCTCAGAACCCCCAAATTATCTGTAATGTCTTGAGCATGTGATTATCTTGAGCTAATCACTGTGATACCTAGGCCCTTTTACCTTACTGTGCTCAGTCAGACACAGTCATGCACCAGGCTCAGTGGGGATGCCGCTCTGCTGAGTCTCGCGTTTTCCAGAGCAGGTTTGGGTAGGGAAATGGTGGTGGGGAAGGGGTAGCATTGACTAAGGCCTCTCTGTTAGAAATCATACCGGGAGAAAAAGTGCTGGTGATCAGCTCTCACAAAGAGTATCACACCCTCTGATCAGGAGACCCACACCTTTTCTGTTTCCCCTGCAATGCATGTGCTCCTGTCTTTGAGCTCAGCTGCTTTTACAAGTAAGCAGAAATGGGCTTACTCACTGGGTAAATAAAAAGACTTCTAAGAAATATGTGGGTGCTGTAGTAGATAGTGTTGTACTTCACTAAGCAGAGCCCTTCCCTTTGAGTCAGCCTGTGCTTTGGTGATCCAGCCTTCACAGGCAGGGTTTGGTTTTTTTCCTTTGGGCTAAATTATGAAAAACGTGAAGGATTTCTCAAGGTTCCAGTTAAATTGCAGTTTTTGCCATTCCAATCTGCTCTTCCATCTCTGCAGGCAAAAAACAACTGCATTTTCCCTGCCACTCCTTCTGTGCTGTGAAATAGCTGTCATCCTCTACCTCAGACTGAGCTGCATTGTTGCGGGGGAAGAAATGTTTTTTTCTGCCCTTGCACGAAAGTGAAGAGATAAATCTCTTGAGATGAAGAGGCAGTTATTTTGTCCTGAAGAGTGGGAAGTGGATGGAGGAAACACAGCGGAGTCTACAGCCAGCTACAGCTTAAGAAATCAGTGCAAGGTATTTATTTCTTGCAGAGGCAAAAAGAGAGCAGTCCCACAATTTTTCTTCTCCTAGGTTGGGAACGGTGGAGTGACACGGCGGTAACTCACTTCTTCCCTCTTGAGAGATGGCTGGAAAGGCAGCGGTTTTAACTTACTGTATCTAATAAGGAGGGGAGAGACAATAAAGCAACAAAATGAAACTTTTGCCCACAATGTAGCAGAAGGGGCAGAGAGGTTGGACAAAAGTCCAAATGCCAAGTCTGAGAAGTGGGAAGCGGGAGCGTACTGGTTGCCAAGCACTGACTCCACAGAGCTGGTCCCAAACACTCCTGCCTCTCTCCCTCTGGTTACCTGCAGCTAACACCTCTCCCGTTAAAACCTTGCTGCTGTGGCAGGAGAACTTTGCTCTTGGTGTTGCACTGCAGAGCTGCAGGGATTAGCAAGGGTGAAACAGAAGTTTCAGAGGGGTGAGAGGGTTTAGTTCTTCGGGACTGGGTTTGTACGCGTTAGTATGTCCGTTGGTAGTTTGTGGGGCCTTGTTTGAAAGGATGCTGGTGCTGCAGCACCTGCCAGGGCAGGGGAGCAATGCACAGGGAGGGCTGCTCCGGCCTCGGGAGCTAACCCTCTGGATAAGGGGGTAGCTGAAGGGTAGGGAGTAGAAAACCCCAGGAATGCTGATAAGGTAGCTACGTGCTTCTTCACTGCTCTAGAAACTGTTGTAAAGGTGCAGTAAAGGTGTTGGCCATGCTGCCCATGGCATAGAGGGCCAGGTTCTCACTTGCAGTCATGCTGACTAGAGGCCTGTGTGTGTGTTTCTGGAACCCCTGCAGCATGCTTGAAGGCAGGATAGCCGGTGTGCAGCTCCAGGATGCTAATGAAGAGTGAGGAGGAGGGTTTCAGTGGGCTGTGTGCTTTCCCTTCTCTTCTGGAGTGTCTCCTCTGTTCTTTGTTAAGTTGGAAAGACGAAAGCACGGAGGGCCAAAAAAAGGAGGTGAGCAAGCAGCTTTGTAGCAGAAGTTCCTAAGTGAAGGAAAAATCCTCTCTTGCAGTCTGGTGAGAATAACACACAGTGCTCTAGTTACTGGGGGCACGGGTGAAGGGAGCTAGTGAGGATGCCAGAAAAAGAGTGCAGCAGGCGTCATTGCATGGTGGTGATCTACTTTTAAGTGATACCAGAAAAACCTATTAAATATATAACCTCAGCGCCCAGAAAAATGTGTTAAGAGGTTTATTCGTGTAGGAAAAGCTTCATCTTATAAATATAGATAAGGGCTTTTTTTCTCTTTCTTTTTTTTTTTTTTCCTCCTTCTTCTTCTTCTTCTTCTTTTGGATTTCCTATACAGAAAATGTATTTGGACTGTAATGCCCCTTCTGGGAAGGTCTATCTAGTTATGCTGCTTTCTGGCTGTCTGAACTGTGAGGCCCGTGCTGCAAATGGGACAGCACAGTGGAATGAGTCCTTCCCAACACCTTATCCCACCACATCCTGTTCCAACCCCCATCCTGAAAAGCTGTGCACACATGCTACCCGGCAAGAGGACTGGTGGTTTCACTGAGCAGCTCTAGGATGGCTGAGTGCTGAAGGTGAAGGACAGCTGTTGTTCTTTTCAGGATGAACCTGCTGTGGGCCTGCTGCTGCCTGACCTGCGGGGTAGGGAGAGATGCATGACATATGGAGCGGCAGGTCCCACTCTTCTAGCTTTCCCTTCTCTCGCATGGCACAGGCACTTTCATTTCAGGCCCTGCAGAGCACCTCAGGTGGACATACTCTTGTGAAGCATAAGTAAATTTGCTGTCATTCGGGGTACCACCTTCCTCTGATGCCTTGGAAAGCTGGAATCAAAACTCGCTATCCTTGGTCACTGTTAAGCAGGTATTCTTTCTTGCAGTGCTGGGCACACAGGGGATGGCTCCTTCCAGCTTTTCAAGGCATCACCTTCCTCAACAACTCTCTTGCCTCCCTGAGAGGGTAGAATGGGATTTGCCTTACCTCCCTAGCCTCACCAACTGGCAAGAGTCCAAGCACTACCTTTATGCTGAACACACATCAACATGTGTCTCATCTTTACATCCACCTTCTTTAGTACAAATCAACTTTTAATTATATTTCTTTGTTGTTTCTTTATGGATGGCTGTCAAAAGCTCAAGCTCAGTAATGCTAACACTAGCCCGTTCCTGCCCACGGTCCTCCCCACTGATGCCTTTCACAGTCTCTCCACACCACACCAGGTGGCCTGTATTCAGGGCCACCATGCACCTCATCCTTCCACCCTCCTGCCTTGCTGTCTTCCCATCCACCCAGCCTTGTCTTATATTACATTCCCTAATCATCTGCATGTCAAACCACTCAGCCAGACTCTTGACATCTCAAAATGGCCAGTGCCCTTTCCTCCATCCTTGATAGGGGAGCTCTGAAGACACCCCTCAGAATAATGCTGGACTGGGTCATCCCCCTTGTGCTTGTCTTTTTTGCTCCCTCTCATTTGCCTTGACTTCCCACACCTTAACAGCTCTTCCACTGTTCCTGGGCAGCCCTTCTCCAAATGACTTGGCATGGAGGCCTGTGCCAGCCTTCTCTTCACAGTTCTTCAGACAAACATTGTTGGGGTGTACTTCTATGACAGTTCTTGCCAGGGAGGAGCCCACTGTGGGCATGCACAATACTCTGTTGTCATCCCTTTTCACATCTCCTCGAAGATCCTGTCATGTGTGCTTACAAACAAGTAAACTAAATAACTGCAAATGTAGACATTCTTGTGGCTTAATCATGATGACTAACGTTGCCTCATGGCTTCTTTATGCTCCTCTATCCACATCCATCTGCTGTTGCTTTGCTTACCAATCAATAACTGTGAATCAGGGCATTTCCTCTTCCCTTCGCTGTCCTGCCTGCGTGGGGGCCCTGATCCGTGCCTGTTGCTCCTGGGGGCTATGACAGCTTTCCAAATCACCCCATTCCCCAGAGACTCGTGTCCTGCTGATACAAGGAAGCTTCCTCTTATGAATTTTAAGGACCATCCCACCCGTGCGAGTTGTGAAAGAACAGGATGACACCATGCTTGTGTTACAATGCAATTTGACTGCTGAGGTGAAAGTGGAGCTAGCTTATAACCAGGTTGTGAAACTCCTGCCTTGCTCCTTCTCAGGTGCTGTTGCTGGTCTGTGACACCCTTGCAAAAATCTCCTGCTGCTCTCTTTCTACCAGGGTGCCTTGGGTACTTCTGATTTTTTTTCTTTCTTGGTGTTTCATGAGTTTGATGATACCAAATCTGGTCTTTCTTGGCTTTGTTGGGACCTCTGAGGCGAGGTCTGTCTCTGTGTCCATGCAGCCTGGTCCAAGTGCTAGTGCAGGTACTGGCAGCTCTTCCTCTTCTGGCAGGGGTGCTCGCCAGAAAATTCATGAAATGCTGAAGTGAGCATTACTTTTTCCTACTGGAGTAGAAACCAAGGCAAAGAGGGGTGCAGTGGCTAGCTGATTGTCCTAAAACAAGCCAGGGGAGAAGCCCAGGTTAGATCACAGAGATCATGCCGACCTCTTCCCTGCTGCTGGGGCTGGCTGCTGCCATTTCTGTTGTCCCCCTCCTGGGGTGGGGGCTGGCGCTGCTGAACAGGCAGCAGAAGACACTCTTTCCTCAGCTCTGGCTGCCCTATCGCTGCATTAGCTCTGGTCTCGTCTTCAGAGGAATTCAAACAGCACTTGAAAGAAAACAAAGCAGAGACAACGGCTCTCCTCAAACAGCAGCTGGTGAATTCTGCCGGCTGGAGCCTTTCAGGGCAAGTGACTGGAGCCTTTTTGGGCAAGTGATGGTTCCCCCTCTCCCCTGGGGAGGAAGGCTCTGCTACAGCTTATCTGTCAAGAGAGGTTAGCAAGGGAATCTGGCGTATGTTTTACCGAACCAACATTCCAGATTTTCAGTTTGCAGCCCTACTCTAAATCACAACTCTGCGAGGGCAGGATAGTATGGACAGCTTCAGCGCTGCAGATGAAAAACTGGCCGTGTTGGCTGGACAGGGTGATCTGGCCCGAAGACAAGTCAAAACAGGCATCCCTTGGGTGTTGGTGGGGGGGCCATGACTGGGTCCTGTCTTGCGGGAACCCACAGCCTTAGTTCTTTCCTGCTCTGTCCCTTGATCTGTCTCTTCTATCCGGGTAAAGTGGGAGCACGATAATATCCCTAGGATTTGGTAACTGTCTGTATCAGGGCCAGCTTTAGTCACAGCAGCTCCTTTCAGGCAGCAAATTGCTGAGGGCAGCAAATTATCCTGGCAGTAAGCGTCCTGCAAACCTGTTGCCTCTTCTCCCACCTTTGCCCTGTGTCCATGTCATCTCCAGAGACACAGCTGCTGCTGAGGCAGGAGGCAGAGTGTAGTGAGGGCAGCAGCAGAAGGCAGCCTGCACTCCCTCCTCCCCATGGCCACTGTGAAGAAGCAACAGAGTACAGAGGGAGGGTGACACCAAATAAGCTTTCCCCCACGGGAAGTTATTTTTTCCTCATTCCTGAGCAGCAAATATCACATCACCCGTTTGGCAGAGAATCTCTTCTTGGCACACAAGTGACCAGCACTGGGAGGTGAAGAGTCGGCACAAAACTGTGCTGGCAGTTGACATTTCATGGGTTCGCTGCCAGCAGGCTCGGCCGAGGGGGTAAGGAAACCCTGGCACAGGGTGGTACCTTTGCCTCCCCCCGCCTCTGGGGCTGCAAGTTATTGTCAGGTGGGCAAGATGGAAAGCGGTGAACCAAGGTAACCCTTGCTCCGTACTGAAACCAGTGACTTTGTCCCCAACACAGTTCCTCATCTGCACAGGATTTAAGGAGGTGACGGTAGAGAGGAGGGGGCAGAGAGGTACTCCCAGTTCTCTGGAAAGGGTCTATTTTATTTTTTTTTTTGGGGGTGGGGGGAGGGTAGGTTTGCTTTTCCACCTGCAGGCCTGCCTGCTCTACTGTAAAGGTGGCACAGAGGTGCTTGGGCAAGTCCCTACCTATAGCTCATGGCAGGGAGAAAGGGCAGTGTTTGCTCTGCCAGTGGACTAATTTAAAATACCTGGCTGCAGCACTAATGCACAAAACCTGTTGCCTCCCTGGGGAGACTCTGGGAGCTGGAAAGAGGTAATGAGTCATTTGCAGTGTGGTAGAGCAGCTGCTTGCAGCCTGCTTGTGTTGCAGGCAGGTATCTGGCTGCCTGTCAGTGCTGTGTGCTATCAGTTAGGGCTGGAAGCGAGATAGCAAAGCCTGCAAGGTTTGGGAATGGTGACCCATGGGGCTCCGCTTCTTGAAGTGGGAGGTGAAATGCTGAAGGAGAAAGGGAACAAGCTGGTGGAGGGGATGAATGGGGGAGCAAGTCTCATAATCTAACGTTCAGGCATCTTGATAGAAGGTGAGACTCATGGGCTTTCGTTCCTACTCTCATGAATATTTTAGGGTTTATATAATGATTCTTAAATGTAAAATGCAAAACAATCCTGGGAGTAAGGGCATGGTGTCCTAGGCTTCTCCCTTCTAGGCGAGTCCCAAACCATTTGGTTATTATTACGTAAAGGTGACCAACACCCACGGTAAAATCCAAGCAGAATTGCTGCTCTCTTCCAGTATCAGCTGTTATCTTGCTGTCAGGCCAGTACTGAGAGAGGTACGAATTGGCTTCCATCACAGAAATGAAGGTGTGGACTCTGAAGCCTAATGATTACATATTTCTTTCAGAGGAACAATCAAGGTGCTTATCATAGCTAACTGGATGAAAGAAATGTTTTAAGATAAATGACAGCAGCTGAGAGACTGCCTTTTTAAAAATTATTATTATTTGTACAGTTGCTCAGGACTGTTTAGAAAGAATTCAGACACACCCAGAGTCCCACAATGTTAGGCTGGGCCAGGAAATAGATTTTCTTTCCTCAAAACGTTTCTGTGGAAAAATGTGAAGTGCAACTGGGAGCTGAAAGTCTTGTGGCACGGGAAGCTGAAAGTGTATTTGGCAAAGGTGATTCTTTTTTTTTTTTAATTATTCTTACTGCTGAAACACCCTTTTTTTTTCTGGTTGCCATTGAAAAAAAGTTGATAATGGAAATAAATATCTGCTTGCCCATTTTTCTATGTTGCTTTTCTTCCCGGGGTGAAGGAAAGCAAACAGCTGCTCCATCAGTAATCATGAGGCCTGGAGACAGCCTTTTACTCACCTGCCTTATTCTGGCACACTCTCAAAGCATGGGGAGGTCTGAACTAACCGGCAAAACATCACGAAACTGGGACAGACTTGAGCTTGTCTTTGGTAGGTAGGATTAGAAAGCAGAGAGACAATGTGCTTGGTCCTGTGGGTTCTTCTGATGGAGCCTTACAGAACCTCAGAAGGTCCCTGCAGCAGCTGCAGGTCTGTCTGGCCACCGAGCCGAGCCTACAGCAGCTTGCCAAGGAGTACCTGGGGCCTTGCCTGTGTCATCTGTGCTTAATGAGCCCAGTCCTCTTGGCACCCAGGGGCTGTCTGCCCCTGTAATTTGTGTGTGCCCGTGTCAGGACCAAAATGTTTTACCACTGCAGCAGAGAAGAATTGTCTTACAGACTGCTTTCTGCTTGCCCTTGGCAGATGAACAATGCACCAGCTGAACTCCACAAAACACAGGGTTTGAGAACTAAATCAGGAACAAATGAAGCTTCATGTTATTCTAGCTGTTCGCTCTCACAGACCCTGAAGCACACACCAAGATGTACTGCCACCCTGACTGTGTCTGAAGGGGACTGGCTAGGAGGACTCCTGCAGCTCTCTAGCTGGGGTCTGGAGCCAGAGCTGACCCTCAGACCAGCCCTCTGCACTGTGCAGGCTTTGCCCAGCCCAGGAGCAGGTTAGGGGTGTGGGAGGAGGTGGGAGCTCCGCATAGATCTGGTCAGGTAACCACCTCACCTCCAGCCTTCTTCACCTTCAGGAAACGTCTTTCGATCTGCGCGTGTTCCAAAGCCTGAAGCTTCTGCCTGATTCCCAGCAAGATGTTTCCCTAATGCCATTTCCCAGGCTGGTAGGGTAGTGTTTTTCCTCACAGATAGATCATAACCTCAGGCAGAGCACAGCTTCAGATGTGGGGATGCTTATGAAAAAATTGGCGTACTCTTTTGTCAAGCAACAGTTAAAAGCAAATCTGCAAAGGGATTAGATGCAATACACTCTGGGGCTTGCTGACAGATGTCCTGAAAATCTGGAAATGTGTCGATCTATCTTTACACAGGGTTCGTTGGGTTGTTGTTTTTTTTTGTTCTTCCTCCTTCTCCCTCTCCTCTTCTCTCTGCCCCAGGCAGACAAATGGGAATTCCTCCACGTCCATGGGGCTGCCTGGGAACTGCCACGGTGCCATCTGTGGACCTGCATGCTGGTCCCGGGGTACAAGCTAGGCTGAGCCAGACCCAAAACCTCAGTCCAGTTACAGATGTTAGCTTCCCTGCAATAGCAATACTGCTGCTTTGTGCCAGGGCAGTTAGGATTTTCTCCCTGGTCCACCTGAAATTTCTCAGCTCCTTTTAAAGGAGCTTAAATTTGGTCATTAAATATAAATACCTTCTTTTTTTCCTCTGGGTGAAACTGATTTTCAAAACTTCACAGTGTAAATAAGGTCTGGAGAAAATGTTTTAGGTGATGTTTCAGTCTAACTAAATGGCTCTGCCATTCCTCCCCACTTTAGTCCAGAGCTCTAAGTGCGTCTCCTTTCCCTTTTGCAATGTGGCAGAGGAGCTCGGACCTGATTGTGACCTTCCCTCCAGCACATCTTCAGGTTTGGGGCAGCCCGAAGACCCTGAGTTCTGTGTATTGTGTTGCGTGATCCTGGGCAAATCACTCAGGGCAATTTTTTTTTTTAAAGTGCATTCTGTTTCTGGATGATTTTATCCTGATTGCTCAATTTGAAACACTCAAGTGGCCTCTGAGAAGAGTGGGGTGCCCATATGGCTTTTAAACTGTCTTCCAGCTCCATCTGGAGCCACTGACCCCAGGGAGGGAGTCACTCCTGAGACTGCAGTTCAGGCTCCCCCACCTCTCTCCCCCGTACCTCTTTTCCTTCTATACAGTAAAGGAATCACTCCCCTGGCCTTGCAGAGGAGTTGGGAGTCTCCTGCCTTGCTGAAAACAAGACAGGGGCCAGCCTTGCTTGGTTGAGCCCAGCCCCACCTTTTTGCTATGCTTTGTCACCATCAGTCACACAGGGTACCACTGGCTCAAAATCTAAAGGCTGCAAATCTTTCTTGTGCATTGTTCCCTGCCCGGCCTGCTGACCAGGGGAGTGGGGGAAATGCCCACTGGGTCTGGTACTTGAGGGTGTGCAGTGTTTTGTCCCGCAGAAAGACCAGTGTTCTTATCTCATAGCATACATGTGTGGGGTTTCTGCCAAACCTCGTTTGGATAATAGTCTGATTTCATTCTTCATCTGTGGTCAGGGGAAGGCCGTGCACATCAGGAGAGCAGCGTAATTGGAGTCTGGGTGTTGACATCACTTTGCTTCCCCAGGGCAAAGGATGAAACTCCCAGTCGCAGCTGTTGTATTACAGCAGCCTCTGGCAGCCCAGAGGTTTGGAAGACATCTACCTTGATGGTCCTCAGCCACAGAGCTAGGGTGGCCTCTCACTCAGGCACCAGTTGGTTGTGTTTCTTGTCCTAGAACAGGCAGGGCTGACAGGAAGCTCCCGTGACTTGCTGTGAGCACGGAGCAGCCCAGCAAACGGCAGCACAGGGGTTTGTTTCCCTTTTGCTCCAAGAATGAGGTCCCGCTGCCTGGCCTCAACCCCGGCCTGCCCAGGCGAGCCGTGGGGAAGCAAGCCTGAGCAGGCAGCTGGCAGTGACCAAGCAACAAGAAAGACGGTGGTGTGGGTTGCGACCTAATGTGTATATCATCAGCATCGCTCGAGTCACGCCCGTCTGCCTCCAGCTATTACAGCGATCCCACTGTCAAAGAGCAACCGCATGGCCCGACCAAAATGATCCGGCTGCCGCTGAGGACTGCGCTCCTGAATGACTCAGTTGTGCTGGGAGTACAAAGCAGCCCAGATCTGTCTTCCTGGAAAGCTGCTTCGCAGTAACCTTGTGCTCGAAACGGTTTTGTCTTTGAGGCGACTGTGGCGTCTGTTCCCATTCATCCGTGCGAATAGACCACGTGGCTGGACAGACGTCCACGGGGAGTTGGAGCCCCGGCGTGGGAGCTTGAAACGCTGGAGCCAAGCCTGAGGGAGGGCTGGCTGCCTCCCAGGGCTTGAGAAAGCCACCCTGCCTGAGCCTCAGTTTCCCCACTGATGCAGAAGCGAAGCTGATGTCTTCCTCCAAAGGCCAGGGAGTGTTTGTGAAGTCCTCTGAGGAAGGGCGCTTTCGTGAATGCCAAGCTATTTTTATTATTGGGGTCAGGGAGGAAGACACGCGCAAAGGTGATGAAGCTTTTGAAACACAGGTTCCCATTAATAGTCTTTAGCACATAGAGTTCTTATTATAATCTAATTTGACTGGAATTGGATTAATCTTATAATGCTATAATGTCATTTCCATGGTCTTTTTATATTTTTATTGTTGCTATGCATGAATGCAATACCCTGCAAGAGCTCTGAGAAGAGGATGTGAATGTTTAGTGAATCTCTGATAACATTTTTGCAGGGCATTTTTATGCTCCTGTTAGGCTCCTGTGCTGTGAAGTCACACAGTGTCTGGAAATAGCAAGAATTCACCCAAATTCAACCTGAATTATCTTGCGACCAGGCTCCGCTGGTGAGAGCAATGTATTCAGAGCCAAGAAACCGGGGGTCTGCTCCCAGCTTGTCCCTGACCTGTGCCGGGACCTCACCTGAATCATGACCCATCTCTTTGGCTGGAGATGGAAATAATTTGTCCACACAGGAACGTAGTGAGTTGGTGCTCTGTATCCCTTGCCATGTAGGAAAGCTTTCTTGTATCACCAAGCTTTAGTGCTTCCTTTTTATTGAGCTTCTCCAGAAAAAAAAAAAAAAAAAAAAAAAGCTTTTTTCTGTCTGTGCCCTGTATTTCTTAATTTGCTTCTCTTTTTTTTTTTTTCTTCTGCTATTATTTATTTCTCTAGTTATACATCTTTTGAAGCAGTAGAGTGAAAGATCTTCACCCAGCATCCATTTAAAGATGCTGGACGTTTGCTCCAAAGAAGCCCCACGGTCCTCGCTCTAACCACTGGCGGGCTGGCCTGTGAGGAGCTACAACAGGAGGCCGCACGTGACAAATGCTGAGCGAGTGAGCGATATGACGCTGGATGATGTTTCAGCCCTCAAATCACCTAAGAGAAAAGGCAAATAGACTGGTATTTTCTACCAACCCTTATCATTACCTCTGTTCCTTTCTCAAGTCTCACTTGAAGGCAGTCTTGATGTAATTAAAGCTTAAGGGCCAAAGCGTGAGTATAATTTTCAGTGCAAATACAACGCTAACCCTTTCTCTCCCACATCTCTGGTTTATTCGGTTCTTTGGCTCCTCCGTTCAGAGAGCACGACAACAAGGCAAATTAAACCTCCCACTCCGAAAACAGCACGGCTTAACATTATTAGCCTGCAGAAACAGAATTTGCTGGGTCACTAGGAGCTGGCTACCGAGGCATCTGCCACGACAGCCACGTTGGGAAGCGAGTCCATATGGTAATGCAGACAGCTTCTGACTTCTGCTGGGTGCAGCTTCTAAGGACTTGGCATCTTTTATTAGACAGCTTGGGACTGCGCCGGTTTCTGCCTTTCTGTGGCACAGGCGGCTTGGGTTCCTGCATTTGCAGTACCAAAACTTCACCGGGGACGCAGCGTGTTGGCAGAAGGGTTTCCGACAGAAGAGTCCCTGCAGAATCAGAGCCCGGGAAGGGTACCTCACTCTACTACTGCTGTGGCTCCTGGCCTCTTATTTTTGTGAGCAAACAAGCAACTGGGGGGTTTGTTTGCAAGGGCATTTGAACATCTGCGCCCTTGAGAAGGGCTTTCTCGTTCATAATTTATTTACAAACAATATAAAACCCAGTCCCCAGTGTTGCCATATTTATGCATTTCCGTGTTTCCTGAATGTACTTTTGATGCAGCTCTGGCGTTGACACATTGTAGTGTTGATTGCCTGGGCAGCATCCCAAGCGCAGCAGCGCCTGCACACGGGGAAGGCTCACATCTGGCAACCGGGCTCTAATACCGGCCCCGGATTCGGGGCTCGGGAACGGCGCATCGCAGCGGGGCGGTCACGAGTTGGTCGAAACTTGGGACAGCCCGACTGTTACTTCTGGTTTGCCCGGGAACAAAAGGGAGCATTTGTGCCCTTTCCCAAGAAGCCCATTTCCCGAGCAGCGCCCGAGGACTCTCTTTTTCCCTTAAAACAAAGGAACCCGGCTCATCCCCGCGCTCTTTTACCACCCCGACTTCACCCCTGCCCTCGCAGCCCCACGCCACAGCCCTTCCTAACCCACGCTCCGCGGCGCCCTCCCCGACTCGCGTCCCCCGTCCCGGCAGCGCCCGCACGCCGGGGATGCCCGCGGACCCGGCTCGGTTCCCGCCCGGCTCCGCGGCCACGCAGCGCACCCTGCCCGCCCGCTGGGAGCTGCCCGCCTCCCTCACCCGCCGCCGGGGGGAGCGGGCGGTGTCGGTGGGGCGGGCCGGGGGAGGAGTTTGGCGGCGCGGAGGAAGCGCCGGGCACCCCGCGGCGGCGGCGGCGGCAGCAGCGCCGGGCGAGCGAGCGAGCGGGCGGGCGGGCGGGCGGGGAGGCAGGTGAGGGCGGCGGGCCGGGGCAAGCCGGGGGGCGCGGCGCCCCGCTTATTTTTGTAACTTTTCAGGGTCCGGTTTTTTTTTTGTCGTTGCTTTGTGCCCCACGTCTCCCTCTCCCGTGTTTATTTCTCCTCCCCCCGCCGTGGACGAGACGATTTCTCCTCTGCGTCCTGCTTCTCCGCCAGGAGCCGTCGGCGCGGAGCAGCGGCGGGGAGCGGAGCGGCGGGGCGGGGAGGGGAGGCGCGGCGGCCGCCCCGCTGCGGGGGCGATGCCCCCGCCTGCTTTGGCGCCTCCCCGTGCCGGCCCCGCCGCCTTCCCTTTGTGCCGCCGGGCCCGGCGCGACGCCTGCCCCGGGAGCCGGCGCCCCGCGGCGCCCCGCGGCGGGAGGTAAGGGCGGCCGCCGCCCCTCGCCCCGGCAGCCATGCGGACCCTGCGGCCGCAGCTGGCCTCCCTGCTCTTCCTCGGTAAGTGCCGGTCGCCGGCGGGGGCGGGACGGGACGAGGGTCTTCCCGGGCGAGGCGGGATCCCTGGCGGGAGGTGGGGGGGTGGGGGTGTGACCTCCCTCGTAGGGCATCCCGGTAGGGTCATCCCTGCCGAAAATGCCCAGCGCCTTCACCCAGGAGTTGTCACTGCCCGCGCTGTCCCTGCGGTCGGAGGGAGGAGGGCGTGTGTGTGTGTGTGGAAAAACGACATATAAACAGATATCTACAGAATAAATCAGGGGTTCATCTCCACCTGCTACGCCCCGGCCACCGACCCCGCCGAGCCCCGTGGCGCGGCGTGCGGTCCGGCCGGAGCGGGCTGCCGGAGCGTGGGAGAGGTAGGAGTGGAAGGGACGTGCACCTCCTCCGCGCCGGGCTCCGGCATCAACTTGGGAAGGCGAGCGGCCGGCCAGGGGCTGCTTCGTGCTGGGGGTCGTCTCGGAGGGGACTCGTAAGGGCAGGGAGTTAAGGGGCCGGCGTTGAGCTGGCGCGGTGAGGGCAGAGAAAACGCCCGGAGCGAGGTAGGCTGCAGAAACAATCGAAGTCCTCCTCTGGGCTCTGGGAAGTGCGTTGAAACGTAGAGGGAAGGCGGTTGCTGCCCTCGTAAACCGCAATTTGATTGCTTTGTTTTCCCAAACTCCTCCTGTAGTCCCCTTTTCTCTGCCCGCCTGCGGTGTGCACCCCGCGAACCGTTAAGCTTGTGTTTTTGTCCCATCCCACAAGTGCCTTCCCGGGGGGATGACTGTACACAGCTCCGTAAAGTCCCTTGGGAGCCCACTGCTGGGTGCAGAGATGCGAGATTCCGTCCCTACAAATTTGGGAAGAGCAGAGCACGAGGCAATTAAAATGCCTCTTAGGTTTTTCGCGGCAGCCCATGTGCCTGTGTTAGTGCTGATGAGTCGACAGGAACGCTTGTGGGAAATACAGCACGGCACCCTCGCGCTGCTTTCCGCCCGTGTACGCAGAGAGCAGCCTCTGAGTTGTTTTGATTTGCCTTTTCACTGGTAAGATTTGCTGCTGGCATTAATGGTACCGAAGGAAGAAGCAGCAAGGCTGGCAGTTTTACTGTCTTGAGAGTTGTCACGTACCTGCTCTGCCAATTTGGAAGCAGCACCTTTACTTGCACTGCAGTCACGCTTCCATGTCTCTGATTTGCTGTGTGTGTGTGTGTGTGGTTTTTCATGCTTCTGTCTGTCTTTAGGAAAGAGAGAAAGAACGGTGACTCTTTGAAATGGTTTTGGAGGGGGTTCAAACTTCCCTTAACCAGTACCTTTCTTCCTTGGGTTCCCTGGAAAAAGCCATCTTAAAGCTAAGTTTATCCAGGGGGCGCTCCGCAGGTACAGGCAGCCTGTCATAGCCCAGGAGAAGGGTGTAGACAAATGTCAATCCGTTGCTGCCTTGGCTTCGCACGCTCGGTCTCTCCGGTTGAAGAACAATAACCCCATTCTGGATTAAGTCTTCCTAATATGGAGCGAGCAAGCAGTCGGTTGCCTGCACGCTGCTCCGAAGCGCGCCTAGCTGATGCAGCAGCATAGCAGCAGAGGGCATCGTCTTGCCGAAGGCTACCCATGGCAGTACAGAAGTGGGACCCTCCGGGTCCCTGCCATACACCCACCCTGTTCTGGTGCTGACCTGGCACCTGGCCAGCTGCCAAGACTGCCCCGACTCTCTGCATGTGGCAGCTGGCTTTCTGGGGTTCGCCCAAACCCAGTGTGCCTTTGCCCTCCCTGGGGGATGAGCTGCGAGGTGTCTTCTGTCACTTGGAGAATTGGTTGCTTTTCAGGGGTTCCCCCCAAATCCCAGGGATGGATTTAAGTTTGTAAAAGCATCACGCTGGCTTCCTTGGGTTAAACGTGGGGCTGTTCTTAATGATAGGAAGCCCTCCACGTGCATGCTCGGAGTTAGCTTTCTCTTTTCACCTGGATTTCTGTAGGCAGTCGGTCTGCATTTGCCCAGCTGTCGGTCCTAACAAACCCCGGGATGTATGGCTGTGCCTCAAAGCCTCGGGTGGCACCCTTAGGTTGCTGTTTGTAAAACTGAGATGTCGTTTCACTTCGTGGGGAACAAGCTGGAGCGAGAAGCCGTATTTCATACCGTGAATCTCTGGCCAGAGACGAGCTGCTGCTTTCCAAAGAAGTAACGTTAATGCTAGGGTATGCGGGACAGGGTATTATGGGTTGACTGTGCAGAAAAAGAAATGCAACTAAAATTTTCCTTATCCTTTTGCAGACCCATCAGAATTGCTGAAGGAGGAACTGTGGTTATGGAAAGAGCTGGTGGATGTTTAGTATAATATATCAAGCGCTCACTGGCCACCAGAACCCCAGTAACTGCAAAATCCAGGGTTTGAAAACCCACATCTGGCACGTGGGTGTAACATTTGTAGATATCTGCTGTTTTTTCCCCCTCTTGCTGCAGTGTTTGTTACAGGGTTCTTTAAACAAGTGGCACTTCATCACAGCAAGTACAAAATGGGGAAATAGAGCAAGTGCTGTAAATAATCCTCATGCAGCGATGAGACCATTAATACTTGTGCCAGCCAGTGCTAATCCTACATGTAGTTGCAAGATTTACCTTCCTTTTTTTTTTTTGCAGGGATGCAAACTATGATACTCCTCATATTTATAGCGTAATATATAGGAAACACAATAGGCTTCTGGGGAATGCTGAATTCATTCATGTCGGTGGCTGGTTTATGAATAGTTCTGCTTTTGAGTCTCCTGCAGTCTCCAGAATACCACCTGTGAATGCAATTTACAGCTCTTTGTGTTCAAACATTGCATATGTATATATGTACATAGACTCATTACCCTCTTCCTCTCTCTATTCATGCATAGTAATTGGTGATTTATTTGCAATTCCTAGAGGGGAGTAGAGCCCCACGTTTAGGTCTTGAAGCTGCAGCTCACTTGGTGATGTTGGCATGTTGGAGTGAAATAAGGATGCAGAGGCAGCTCTTAGAGAGAAAGGATGATGATCTTAAAAGGCCTGTCTCCCGGAGGGGAAGGGGTGCTGGCTGGCGAGCAGCGGTGTGCAGTCGACTGCCGCCCAAGTGTTCTGCTGTTGCGCTCTCCTGCTGCCTTGCCCGGGCTGAAGGCTGCCTGGCAGGAGGAGATCAGACGGAGGAAGCGGCAGAGTGGGTGTTAGCACACACAGGGGGTCGGGGTTGTTTTTGTTTACCGAAGCTGGCGGTGGCCCGGCAGTGTTGCTGGCGCCTCATCTGCTCCTCCACGCGCTGTTAGCAGCAGTGGCCAAGATCGTGCTTTCTCCATCTGCGTCTGCCCAGAGCCCTCTGCCGCGAGCTTCACTGGGCAAGGCAAGTTGTGCTGCCCTCACCCCTGTGCCTCCTGCCTCTAGGATACCATGGTGTGCAGTGCCGGGCCTGAACTGATCCCGAATGTGCCAGGGCGGGCTGTGGCTTCGATTCTTGGATGGAGGATGCATCGGATGGAGAAACACATCAGACCAGGGCTCTGTAGATGGCCCTGGCTGTTCCCTCGCTTCTGCAGGCACTTCAGCTGTCTGTCTCTCTGGGCCTCCCCAGGAGGCTGCTGTGGCTGTCGGTGCCGGGCTGGCAGGCTCCGCTCTTGCACATCCCCAAATGTAATTCTTGACGGGGAGACTCTGTCCCCGCAGTCTTGGCCAGACTGGCTGACATCCTGAGGCTCCTGCAAATCCTGTTTGTTTACACAGGAGGTTTTGGTTTATGCCAGTTGTCGTCTTTTAGTTGACCTTCCGTCAAGTTAGAAGTCTTTATTAAAGCAGTTTTTATTGTAAATCGAATGTGTACTTGGAACACTTTTACCAGACCCATTACATAAAGTGAAAGGCAGAATAAACAGTGCTGTAGACCACAGGGAGGGGTGAGAGGGAGAGGGTCATTGGGAGACTTCACTTCTGTGTTGGGAGGCTTACTGAATTTTATTAGACCAGGAAACTGCTTTTTGGGGGTTGTTTTTTTAGTATGTATATATATTTATATAATTTTCTTTTGCATTTCTTCCTCTTGATCTCTTTTGGGTGCTTTCTTATCCCTACAAAATCAGTCAGGGATACAGCCATTGACCTAGAGGTTATACAGTCTATCATGAAGCCAGTTTTACTTGCTTTAACTCAGATGAATTGGAGTGCTGTAACCCTAAAGAGTGCTCCTCGCTGTCTGACGGTTATCAGTCTGCAGATCCTGCCCAGAAACTTAAAGCACTGGGGAAAACTGCCTGAAAGGAAGGGGGTGTCTTCTTGAGCACAACTGGGTTTTCTTCTTGTTGCTAGGGTTCCTCTGCTTGTGATTTGAGTTGTCTGCTTGTATCAAGGACGTTTAGGCCCTCCAGCCAGTGTCTGGAAAACTGCAGTATTGTGATTTGCCTCTGGCTTTTAACTTGCTAAATGCTCCTTAATGATAACCTGCTAAATTGGTTTTGACTCCATTTTTATATTGGCATCTCTTTCCTAGTCATATAAAATCCTCTTAAGGAATAGTTCTCTGGTTAAATGTTAGGAGACGTTTAGCATCTGTTTCTTATCAGCTATGGAGAGGCTAAAATGGAGCCTTTCCCGACAAGGCGGGGTTTGATCAAGTTGCAAGGCAAAGAAATTGGGTCTGCAGCTGCCTTCGGTGGGTCTGGGATGTCTGTGTGCGGGTATGTCGTTTCCAGCTCTAACCTGTTGCTCACCCTGTCTCCATCAGTGCTCTAAGTATGTTTCCATGTTAGTAAGCTTTTTGTCATTTAATTAGCAAATGGCAATGAGACAAGAGGAAATCTTGCCTTTCTAGCTGCTGCTAAAGTCACATTTCAGTAAGCAATCGAATGTGAGCACAGCACCACACCATCCTAGCTAAGTGATGGGAAGCTTTTTTTGAAAAGGGAGAGGCTTCGACGCTTGAGACTTGCACTGTTGCTGCATGGTTCTTCCACAAACCCTAAAAAGCAGGACTTCTCCCAAACGGAGTTGTCCCAGGCTGGTTCTTGTCCGGCATGGGGAGGGTGCAGGCCAGGGTGCTCAGGTGACGAACTGGCTGGAGGGACTTTCTTCCTCTGAAAACTAACTTGGCAGAACTGGTTAATACATAGGAGAATTGAGGACTTGTCTGACTTGAAAGCAGATCCATTTTTCACATGGTCCTGCAGATATTTACGGGGGACCAAGCAAAGAGAGGTGGCTGGAGGGCATGGTGAATTCATGTGTCTGGGTCACCCTGCTTTGCTGTCCATGCACAGTGGCTTCAGCACTATGGGTGTGAGTGGTTGCTCAGCCCTGCTGAATGGGTGAGATGAGACCAGCATTTCACCAGAGCTGCTCTCTTAACCATTACCGGCTCCCGACAGGGGCTGCCCACTCTGCCCTGTGTAGTGTTTAAATCTGCCTGTGTTCCTATGGCTTCTCCTTTGACTTTGCTGCTGGTGTTTCACAGTCCCTTTCCTGCTCTTGTTGGGTGATGGTCCACAGGGAAGGAAGAGGTGCCCCGCTGTTCGGTTGAGAAGCGGGGAAAAGATGAGCCAAGGCAAAGCACTAGAAGGAGAAGGAAGGTGAAGAAGCCAACTGATGAGGAAGATAGGTGATAACAGGCTCTGGAGGATGGGTCTTATGGGGCGCTGGGCCTTCCACCACACCCACAGCTTTTAAAGTGTCAAAGACTCTGAGTACAAGAGATTGTGAGGATCAATCGGGATTTGGTCTCTTGTTCCTAAGCACCCCTCTTGGCTGGCGTCTTCTACAAAGCTATTGATTTCATTCCAGACTTAAAAAAAGTCATCTAGTGCTTCTCCTATCTCCTCTGATCTTGGCAGCCGCAAGACTTTGCCAGTCAGGAAGGGCTGAGGTGCAGGAGATGCCTGCGCACTTTCTGGCAACAAAGCTGTCCCTATCAGGACAGCAGAAACCTTGGGGATCCAGAGCGAAGGCTGCACAGCAACACACAGGGCAGCTGCTCAGCCACTAGCACTGTGAAGTGTTAATGCCTGTGCCGGTTTGGGTTCTGGGGTTTGTTTTCCTGACCCTTTGAAAACAGCTCATTGGGGTCTGACAGGGCCAGAGGTGTATTTGATGTACAGCTGTTGTGGCACTGCTAACTGTTGTTTTAAATAGTGCCATGAGTTTGGAATCGGTGTTGTTTGCCTGGTGTTCCCTACTCTGCACACAAAAGCCGATAGCTTTGCTTCCCAGCAAATGAGTTCCCCCCTGCTGCATCCCTGATCTCTGCCTGAGGCATGCTGTCACTTTTATGGCTTTTGGGCTTTGTATGGAAGTTGGTTGGTAAGCTTGTTAGAGGATGCTGGGAGCACAGGGCGAGGTAGATGTGTTTTTCCACTGACTCTGTAGTGCTAAGTGTCTGGTTTGTGTTTGAGAGGAGCTCAGCACTAACCCACGTTGCTGCCCGAAATGGGTGGTTTCTGAAGCCTGTAGAGAAATGGAGGCTTGAATGGGAGATGCTAAGCCCCCAAAAAGAAAAAGGAGAAAAAAAAAGGGTTTGTTTGCCTCCCAGGGGAAGAAGGGCCGTGATCTCTCACTGCAGCGTGGGTATAAAGATTTGGCTGCTTAAATAAATTGAGAATTTTGACCTCTTGGATGAATCTTTCTGTCTCCAGCACCATCACCGAGGACACAGGAATCAGCCTGGGTTCCTCCATAGTTCTCTGAAAGTGAAGCTGGACCTTGAGTATGAGCCACAGGAGAAGGGAGGGTACTTATTGCCAGGAGTTGTCCAGAACCTCTTTATTCCAGAAAGCCATACTGCTGGAATCTGGCACTTATTAACTCAAGTTAGCTAGTACCTAGGATCTAGCCAAAGGGCTGTGGCTGGCTGCCAGCCTGAAATTACCAACCTGGGTGTCAGGCCTTGTTGGTTCTTTCTTGCTAGCTTGAAACAGGAGTTCCCAACAAGCATGTGTGCCAGCCCTTCTTCTAGTCATGTTTCTTCTTACAGCTTTGTAAAGTATTCAAAGTAATTATAGTATGTACTATTATTTATTCCCTTCTAAGCAATTATCTGAGCACGTTTACCTCCTGCATGCTTCCAAAGTACTCTCCCCATTCTCACAGTATCATTTCATCTCCCCAGCTCAGTGCGTTCTGCTCCCCGCCCCCTTCTCATACAATCCTTGGTCTTCAGCTTCTTCCACCTCTGGAGTATGCTGTCAGGCTTTGCTTTCCTTTCCTCTACTAGATGTTCCCATACCCTTTCTTCTGTTTGTCTAATCCGGTTACAGAGGAGGGATGTTTGCTCCGTCTTGCGGGGGATGATGGTTTAACTGCCCCACCAGGTGCTAAGGCGCTTTGCAGCGGAGGGCGAGGACACGGAGAGAAGCTGAGCTGGCACAGGGCCATCTCCCAGCTTTTTGCTGCCTGCTTGTGGCCTGTGAGCAGTATCTTAAGAGCTCCTGCTGAAGGGTTTGACCTTTACGCCTGCAGTGTTTTCCGGCGCCTACAGCAGGAGTCACAGCATGCAAATTCCAGTGCTTTCTTCTGACTCGTGATATAATTGTAGGCAAGTCACTCTATCTCTTCTCTTGGCTCCTTCAAGTAGAGAGAGTGGCTTAAAAGGTGTGATGGGATTACCGGGTTTTTTGGAGGGAGAGTGCAGTGTTAAGGGCTGAGGTTTTGCTTGGCTGTTGTTAAGCAAGCAGGCTGCTTTTTTCTTTCCCGTGTTGGGAGCATAGTGTGGAAGAGGTTGTTATGGCCTGATTGATTTCACTCTTGGTGTTAGGAAAAGAAGAAAATTGATTTTTACTTTGAGCTCTATGGTGTTACTTACCTGCACAAGCTCTCTCACTTATCCTACACGAATGGGACCAGCCTCTGTTCGCCACCCTGTTATGCTCGTGGGGCATGGCCCACGTGTCTGGCTCGGAGCTGCTGTGATTCATTCCAGCCATCAGTGTTAGAGCAGCGCAGTTAATCTATAGGTTTCTGGCATGTAAGGAGCTGTTAGGTCTGATCAGTCCCATGCCATGAGCTAGTCAGCAGTTAAATCTAATCCAGAGTGTATAGCTGCCAAATACTCTAAGTCACCAAGCACTTGCTCCTTTCTGCTGTAAATAAGGCAGAGTTGAACAAGATCAGCTTCAGGTGCCCTCGCCTGCGAGCTGGGATCAGAGTTCAGCGGGATGCCTGTACCGCAGAGGGGCAGAGGTTGTGCAGAGTCTGAAGGGCTGCAAGGTGGATGTAAATCTGCCTGCCTGCCTACCTTCATGTGTAGAAATCACGATGCCTTCCTTTTTATCATCTCAAATTGGTCTTCCACCCTCTTCCCCTTGCTTAGCTGTAAGGAGGGGGGTGTGTACTACTGTCGTTGTCAGAGGGACCCCATCTGCTTTCTTGGATGTGTTTACATCTTGCTTAAGGCCCTGGTTCTGTTTTGTTCTTTCCTTGTTTCCACAAGTCCTCTTGAATCTTCCACTTGTGTCTGCAGGGTCCCTCTGCAGCCCCAGGTTAGCCCTTTTCCCCCTCCTCAGGGAGAGCTCTCACGATGTGCTTGGAAGCACTCCTCCTTCTGCTGCAGAAGGTGGGAGAGGGTGAGACTGAAAGCTTGCTTCCACTGCCTTTGTGGGGTGAGTCGTAGGAGATCATCCCGTTGATCTTTTAAGTAGAATAACTTCACAAAAGTAAAGAATGAAGACTTAGTGTTGCCATGCATACAGGTCTGCTGTCGGTTTGCTTTGGCTTGGGTGCTCCCAGGGAGCTTGGCAGGTGACCCTTGCTGCCCCACGACCACCATGCAAAGGAAGGGCAGCGATTATTGCAGCAGTAACTTGAATTTGTGCCTTGCCCTGGTGCTGGGGCTGGCTTTCTGTTGGTTTTAGCCCTTGCAGGGGAAAAGGTGGCAGTGGATATGTGGTGAGAAGGAGGCTGGTTTCCTCTTGGGGTGGGAAGTTACTGTGTTGTGCCATCTGAGACCACCCAGAGCTGCGTGGGGTGGTGTAGGGATGCAAGGGGTCAGGAAGCTATGCCCTGGAGAAGTCAGTTGCCTCTTCTTGGAGGCCTGCCTATGCTGGGCTGGTGCCACCCTGCTTCTTTGGGCTGTCATCTAGATCACAAAGCTGTGTAGTCCAGTCTGGCCTTGTCTTCTGGATAGCTTGTTTTGGGGAAGAATATAGGGGCAAAAGGGACGAGTGGGAGGGAAGATAAACTGTGTGTCAAATACCTAATAGCTGTTCTGGCAGATCTACTGGAATATGTTAGTGAAAGCATCCTAATTATCTTGACGTCATGGTTTTGAACCTTGGAAAGCTGCTTGCTCAGAAAGGCAGCCCAGGAGGAAGGCTGAACTTCTGGCAGGGGGTCAGGGTGAGCAGCAGGAGTTAGCTTTTTGGGCTACCTGCAGGTGCCTGTCTCTCTGTAGAAGGAGCCATGTGTGGGGCTTTGGCATGGCAGAGGGGTGACTTGGGAGCTTAGCCCAGCACCTGCTACCACTGTTATCTCGGAAGTGTAGATTGCCATTGATAGTAGCTGTGTGGAGGCCAACTGAGTCCCCAAAGTGATTTAATCTGAGGAGACAGTAATGTTCATTATGGAGACATCTGGGTGTTGGTGACAGAGAGGGACATGTGCAGAGCACCATGGCCAGAGCTGAGGCCCGCCACCTCAAAGCCTGTCCGCTGGCAGCACATGTGGGAAGGAGAGGTAGTGGGGTTCATAACTCCCACCACAGCTGTGGGACCTGTGCCCAGCTCTGCTGTTCCTGCTTCTTCTAACCATTGCTGTTCTGAAGTGGCAACATCTAGCCTCATCTTCCAAGCAGTGATCCAGAAAAGCAATGGGCCATTTCTCACCTGCAAAAATGCTGGAAGCAAGGGTCATGTAAGAAGAGGAGGGTTCATTAGCCCTAGAAGCTCTCAGTGGAGCCATGAAGACTGCTGAGGTGGGGGGGGTGTTTGTATGTGAGGAGGAGGGGGTAGAAATGAGGGTAGGAGACAGCAGGATTCCTGTTTTCCAATACATACATGGTCCTGGAAGTCCTGTGGTACAGGTTCTCTGTAGTTACTGGGGTGATCAGCATCAGTTTCTAAATCATTCTTTGTATGTGGATGTGATTCTTGAGTGTGGGTAGGGTGAAGCGAGGCTTCTGGGGAAGTGTGCTAGCAGGAGGCCAAAAATAAATTGTCAAAAGAAAGAATTGAGAAATTAACAAAGCTAACGGATGCATGCAGCTCCAAGAAAAGGGTGTCGTGTTTGAAAGTGTATTTTTGAAAATCCATTTGCTTAGTCATCTTACAGTTAACTTTGCTATTTTTACCTTCTTTGCTCTGATGACACTTGGCTGTCTATATAATGGGTTTAGCATCTGCATTCTGTTCTAGTGTACAGGCAAAATGTATCTGCTAATTTTGAGTTGGCTTTGTAGGATTGCTATACCTCTGGGCTGTGAAATAAGTACAACACTGCTCTTGAAACTATTTTAAAGGAGCATAGCTGGCATTATTTCCCTTCTAGCCCTTTTTTTTTTTTTTAACTCATCTCCCATGTCTGCAATCAAATTTGAATAGAGAATATATTCCCTTGCTGGTTTAAGTGTAATAAAGACTGTGCCCTCATCTCCCCAAAACAGAAAACTAGTAATGTTTGGGTTAAGCACAATAATCTATTGGGGAATGAATGCAAGATAAAGGGCATTTGCAGATTCTTATTTCTCTGTGTTTGCAGGGACTGTAGCATTGCTAGCAGGTTGCTCCCAAATGGTAGCTTAGATTACCTCTCTTGCAGGCAGCAAGATTTGCATCTTGCCATTTCTATTTGATCCGCAAGTGGTGATGAGAGCTGTATACTTGAATTCAGATTTTTCTGAGTAGCAGTCTGCAGTCATTAGGGCAGTGCTCAGACCCCAGAGGCTTTTTCTGTGTTTTCATCCTGTTTCTGTAACTCTGTCTCTTGTTATCTTGTTCCTGAATATTTTCTCTTGTAAGAGGAGACCGTTTGTTGCAGCTGTTAAACCTCAAATGTCTTGAATCTCCCTTAGGGAAGAGGAGGAAGAGTTCTTGAGATTTCTGCACAAGTAAACTGTAGAAATACCTAGACTACAGAAATACCTATGTGTCTTTCCCAAGCACACAGCCAAGAGGTATTCTTGGTGCTGTCCTGACCAGCTGATGAATTCTGGCTGGTTCAGCCTGCGATTTTTTATTTTTTTTTTTTCCCCCCTGCTTGGCTTGATGGCTGCGTTGAGGGGTTTAGTAAGGTTGCTGGAGTTTCTTTCCTCTTTGGCATGCAACAGCACTGGATGTCTCTGGTTTCTTTTGTCAGAGCAGTGTAGCTAGGAGGTGTCAGAGGAAATTATGGATGTTTGTTTGGTCTCTTGGCTGGGTGAGGATGCGAGTTTTAGTGAAATGTGCATTGAATAAACATTGGATAAATCTCCTAGGATGAGTACTCTCTGGAAGCTAGTTCAGGAGCCATGCTTATCTTCACAGCAGGACTTAAAGAAAAACATTTGTATGAGAAGTGTTTTGCACCCTGTGTTTGGTTCCCAAGTTTAGTGATTTCTAGTGTTCCTCTTTGCATTCCCTTTAAGCCAGGCTGCTGGCCAACCTTATCAAAGTACAATTCTCCAAAGCCTGTATTGCCACGAGAGTTCCTTCTTTCCCCCACTTACACAGTGCCGGTGACCTACAGAGGCCCAGGCATGACCCCTTGCTGGTGTCATCCCCAGGGCTTGCCAGAGAAGGCACAGCATGGTAGCCTGGGTACCTCTGTGCAGTCACTGCTTCAGGCAGTCACTGTTGTAATTTTTCTCCTGTTTGGCTCTTGCAAAGAGCTTGGAGAGGGATGCAGGGCCATGCTTTTTGTGTGTTTTTAGCAGTATGGGAAAGGTTCACTTTTAAACAGAAACCCTAAGCATGCAGCCCCCATCTCTGCAGCAGCAGTGGTCTGTGATTTGCTTGACTCCTATGTCCCTGCAACCGTGCCTGCTTTGGACAGGCCCTTGTTAGCAAGGCTGTTGTCTCACACGCCTGAAGATGGGCCTTGAAGGGGCTCCCACACCCCAGGGTAGCACCTGCAGCAGCACAACCACCAGCATGTGGCATGGGTCCCTGGCCGGACACTGGGGGCCTGGGTCACCCTATTTAGCCTGGGCAGGGCAGAGCAGATGTCTGACTTCATTATGCCATCATGGCTGCAAAATGCAAGCTGCAAAACATATTTCAGTGCTGCCATCTCTGACTGTAATTCATGCCCACGGGCCCCAGAGCCATTTGGGGAAGACAGCCCTCAACACAGGGCAGTCTGAGGAGGGGTCTGTTGCTGGCGTGGGTTATGTGCATGGCCTCCTTGCCAAGGCTGTGGCCCACTTCCCACTTAGATCAGGGTGGCAATGGCAGTCTGTGCCATGTTCCCTCCTGGGCTCATCCCCTCACCCCAGAAAAGGTGGGAGCTGCATCAGGACCAGCAGCACCCCTTTTCATTGTGGCAGTATTCAGTCCTAAGGGGAGGAATCTTGGTGCCTTCCTCCTTGTGGCTTAGCCTGAGATAGAAATCTGGGGTGACTGCACCATGGTCCCTTTATTACTGCTGCCCCCTTGGGCCATCTTCCGTCCTTACACCCCAGGGGATGCTGAGGTGGTCGGAGGAGGCACTGTGTGCCCTGAGGCTTGGTGGGCAGCAGCTGGCTGTGGCAGCCTGGGAGCACCTCTGCAGCCTGGGGTGGACACGGCTTTGGGCACTGGGGTGGCTTTCATGGCTTTGGGATGCTTACAAAGAGCATGCATGCACCGGCAGTGCCCTGGCTTTGCCTTGCAAGCTTGGGCAGGACGTTTGATTTTGCTTCCATGTCTGGAGGTAGTATTTCATAGCTGCCATGGGCAGGCACTCGTGAAGCCGTGCTAGTGGGTGCTTGCATGCAACTGGTGTCAACCCCCACCACTTGCAGTCTCCTGCAGTAATCTGAGGATGGGGGATGGCATCAGCAGCTCATCTGGGCTTGCTCTTCCCAGCTTCCTGGTCCTGCCTCCCCCTCCCTCCCTTCTCCCCATCTTTGTGCTGGTTGTCTCCAGCTCTGTTAAGTCCCCATTAGGTCTGGATCATGTGTGGCATTTTGGTGTGGTTGCTTTATCAGTTCAAGTTGCATCAGTCAGTTGCTGTTAAGGCTTATTTATAATCAGTGTAAAATCTCTGGGGTGCAGCTATTTACAGAAAAAAACCAACACCCTTCCAGACTTGCATCAAACAAGAGTTTTATTCTCATTAATTGAATTCCTCTAGAGTCTGATAACTTGGGCATGTTGAAATCAGATAAATAAAAAACCTCCCATCCTGGTGGCTGTGTAAGCCTTTCCTTAACTCCCCAATCAGAGGGCTTTGCTGAGTAGCTGAAGATCAAAACCTCTGCATACATCTGCTGATGGGGGAGTATAAGCAGGAGGATGCTCGGTGTGGTGTACTGGCAGAGGAAGGGTTTTCCTCTTCCCTACCCCCTTTTTTCAGTTGATGGGGAAAGGCTTTTTTGTTTAGTGACAAACGCTGGTTAGTCACCCTCAAACACATACTGTGTGTCTAGAAGCTGGGACTGTGCTTTCTTGCAGACCTTCAGATAAACCAGCAGCCGGATGAAGGGGCGAGTCTGGTCTTGCTGAAGTCAGGGTGTTATCACCTTTGGAGCACCTCTCAGGCCATGCTGCCCTGTCCTGTTGTGTGGGTGCCAAGACGCGTTGCTCTGGGAGGCAGGAGGAGGTTTGGACTTGTGCCCGAGGTGTGGCGTTGCTTAGCTGATGCTGTAATCATGAAAAAATCCAACATGCAGCTCTTTCCAGAGTCCATACATCAAGTGAGACTTGCGCTCATTAAGGGCATGTCCCTTTCTCCATTGCATCTCTCTGTGTAATTCTTAGGGTGCTGGAGGATGGGGCCCTTGTTCAGTAAGTGCTGTTGGTTAAGACAGGGTCACTCCTCCCTGCCCCTAAATAATCCATAATGTAGTGAGTTACCTGGCTTGCTAGCCAGGCTTTTGCTTGTCTTGGTTTTCAGCCAACACCGCTTCCCTCCTTCTGGGTCTTTCTGCTTTCACCTTCCCCTGTCAACCCTGGTACCACCTTTTTACTTGCACCCTGGGCTATAATTTCCCCCTGCGCACCACTCTGTCAGTTTTTGTGTCCCATAGCTGTTTACACCGCCAACGCAGCAGCATCTGCCCTCACCCCCCGGGATGCTTTTTCCGCCCTCTCTCCCATCTCCCAGCCCCACCATCTGCTGCCTCTGCTCCTGCTGTCATGCAGTGGCACGCCGCCGGCATGAGTCCCCTGACTGTGCTGACCTCCCTGTCTCAGGCAGCTCTTGTCGCCTTCCCTCTGCCCTGTTCCTTGAAAAGGCTTTAACTTCTCCCGCTTTACTGAATGCTGCTAATGATACACCACCACCCTGTATAGCCCCTTTCTGCACCTTCATGTTTGCTCCTCAAACCTTTAGTGACTTCACAAGGAAGACTGCCATACAAATAAGAGCCTGCCTTTACCTGGTGGTTTGCCCTGTACTCCTCCTCCATGCTTTTCACAAAGGTAGGTTCTCTAAACCCTTTTGCTTGCCTTACGGGGGTCCCATTTTTCATCGTCCCTGTCATTTGCCTTGCTACTGGAAGCCTCTCTTCCTCAATACAAAGCTGCTTTATCCCCTCCTCCTCCTCTGCCAGCAGCTGCTCTGTCCTCCATAAGCCCCATGGGATGCTCTGTCTGGAGCTCTTGCCTCCCAGCTCTCTGCCAGTTTAGTCTGTCTCCATGATTTACTTTGCAAGGGTTTTCTTAACAGTCCCCACTGCTCTACATCTCAGTTGTGATCCCGCATTACTTTCCTTGACTTAGGAATTGCCCTAGCAATAACCACTGTTGGTCTCTTTCTGGCATGCTCTCCTCCAAGACCCGTTGTCTTTGCCTTTTCCTAGCCCTCTGACAGAGCTTTTCCCACGTCCTCGCAAGCGTACCCTGCCCAGCATCAGCCTTTGGTTTCTTGTGACCGTAAGAGGTCTATTCTGTGACGCTGCCTACCTCTTCCCACACTCCCTGCCTCTTGGTAACTTCACTCACTGATAAAAAAATTGGATTGGCCTCTCTCTGCTAATGTTACTAGTTCACATTTCTGTTCAAATGAAGATCTTGACCTCTTTCTCCAGTGTGTACCTATATGTACATGCATGCACCTGCATTAGAAGTGTATGCTGCAGCACTTCCTAATCCGCCTTTGCCCCTGAAATTTGTTCAGCTTCTTTTGTTGTCTGCTCACTCCCCTGAGCTCTCAAATTAGTTGATCCTCCTCTGCCCTGCTCTGCCCTGCCAAATGCAAGATGGTTGTCTTCCCTTTCAAAGCCCTTCTTAGCCTTGTTCTGCTGTAGAATTTCAATCTCTTCTTCCCTCTGTGTGGTTTTTGATTCCCAGCCCCTGCCTCTTGTTGGTTTTCCTCAGGCTGGGTTCTCAGAGAAAGATGGTTTATCTGATCAGGCTGCCTCATCTGCCACCCCTTCCCAAATAACCTGGCAGCCCTTTGGCCAATTTCACGCAAATTTGATGGGAGTAGAGAGCTTGCAGATAAACGAGTTCCTGCAAGTCTTGTGAAGAGCAGGTAGTTGGAGGATGGGGGAGGGAGGAGGATGGCAGGGGACTGAGAGAGACCCTTTTCTTCAAAGGCTGTCGCAGTGCCTCCAAATGACTCCGTAGGAAAAGCTCCAGCTGAAGCTTGCAGTCAAATCATTAGTCTCGGAGACAGCCTCCCTCCTGATGGCATAGGAAGCTAGGCTTCATTAAGTCCCTTGCTCTCAGGGCTGTGTGCTAAAAATGGTGGCTGGGAGCACTTTTATTTTCTGCTGTGTGGCCTGTGGGGAGCACCTGCAGCACTGCTTCACCTGATGCTTTGCCACGAGGCCTGTTAGAGGGCTACCATCAGGGGCTCCCGGCAGAGAGAGAGACCCTGGCACTTCCTCGCTGCCTCACTCCCTCCTGTTCCCCGGCCTCTCTCAACCCATCTGCTGCCCCTGTCTGAAGGTGTTTCATGGTGTGCCTGAGCTGCTGGAGTATCCCAGCTGCTAACGAAAGGGGTTGTTTGCCTCTGTCCCTGAACCGCAAAGAGAAACAGTGCTCTTAATGTCTTAGTGGAAACAAATCACTCCTTCCTTGGGTGATTCCTCTTTCAACTCACTGCAGGGGTCAAGCACGGGGAGAAGAGGGTATGTGTTGCTAGAAATAAAGCAAGTGAGAAAGCAAGAGTGCTTTTTTTTTTCCCGCTATGTAGTTAGTACCTAATTCAGTTTAACTGCGTTGTGGAACCACATTTCTCAGCTGAACTTCTGGGATGAGGGTGTTTCTGCTACTGTTTCTTCTGTAGGGGAGCTGACAGAGTGAGGCTGCAGAGAGTAGGTGGTTGGTGATGAGTTGAGGTAAATATGAGCTAAGAGCAGTGACCAATAGTCCTGTTGGGGTGTTCCTCACAGAATGGTTGAGGTTGGAAAGAATCTCTGGAGATCATCTGGTCCGAGCCCCCTGCTCAAGCAGGGCCACCTAGAACAGGTTGCCCAGGGACATGTCCAGATGGCTTTTGAGTACCTCCAGGGATGGAGGCTCTACAACCTCTCTGAGCAGTCTGTGCCAGCACCGCTCAGTCACCCCTCACAGTTGTTGTGAGTTTTCTGTTTGTTTGTGCGTGGTTGGGTTTTTTTTAATATTTTTTTTCTTGTGCTTTCCATCTGGTCAGGGCCTTAATGCACAGGGTGGTTCCTCCCCAGGGATGGGAATCGTGTTTGATTGTCTGCCTTACTCATTGGTACTAATGTTGTGTGATGAATGTGCGTAGAGGAGGTGATTATACCTTTCTCCCTCCTAGACTGGAATCAATAGTTTCCTCTCCAAATACAAGAACTCTTCTGTCCTCCCATTTGAAATGGTAGCCTTGGTAATTTGGTGACAACTGCTGATTGTCTCTATAGCATGTCAAACTAATAAATTGCAATATAGTTTACAAAGAATTCTGACATCTTAGTTAGCAGTAAGAGGCAGCAGGTATCTGAAGAATCTCCATGGATTTGTGTCTCACTTTCTGTGATTCCGTTAGCCACCATTCCTGAGATTTTGAGAGGCAGCATTGTGCTGGTGCTCACTGAACAGAGAAGGAACCAGAAGAATCTGGGGGCAAAACAGAAGCTGCAGTTGCACAGCCACACGTTGTATTCTCTTGATCCTTTATGGTGGGGTGGGAAAGCTGTTTAGAGAAATGCATGCTTTCAGCCAGTGCACGTGACTTTGGGGATAAGTGAATTTCTGCTAAAGATGATGTACAAGATGGCAGCTTTGCCTTGCAAGTTGGATGTTCTCACATGCTGATGGCCATGGCTGAGGGGCGCAAACGTTTCTTCAACAGCCAGGAGGAAGAGGGAGAGATTGCTCATGGCTGCATCCATTTCTAGATGTTACGCTTCATAACTCTTTGCAGTGTGACTCCTACAGAGCCGTGTGCTCAAAGGAGATGGGGACCAGGTGCAGGGACCATGCCTAAGGATACAGCTGGAGTGCTGGAAGGATGGTGTGCTGAGGGAGGGAGGGAGGGAAGGAAGGGTGTGCATTGGTGCAATTTGTCATCAGTTCTTCAAACCTGTCCATATCTATCAGGTTATTGGTAAGTCTCTCTTTCTAGAAAAAAAAGCAAATGAATTTTGGATTGGGCAATTAATAAATGGTTAATTGAGGGAGTCCATTTGAAGACTGGAAAGGAGATGCTCAGGCTCTAGCCTGGATGAACAAGCATGCAATAAAAGGACATAAAGAAAGTCAGGGTGCCAAACTCCTAAATGTCATCTTGTCAAAGAAGAGAAGACCTAGAATCACTCAGAGCAAGAAAGGGCAAGGGAGCCACATAAGCAACTTCCTGGAGTATGGAAAGATGGACCAAAACACTGGCATTTGGAGGTAAAGGGAGGCACTTGTGTGTGCTCCCTCCCTCCATGCATTTCAAATGAAGAGAGTGAGAAGCTGTGCTTTTCTACAGGAAAAGCAAATTTGAGGGAAGGTAAGGAAGCAAACTCTCCATGGATCAGAAGTCTTTTGAGAGACCTCTTTATGAAAGAGAGGAAATTCCTTTAATGAAAGATCGGGTAGTAAATGCTATTTCCTTTTGGCAAGGAGAACGTAAAGGTGCGATTTGGGGCTCCACGCTCTTCTTCCCTGAGAGATTACTTTAAGCATCTGGGATGCTATGAGGTGAATTACAGCGACAATAGGGGCATTCAGTTGCTCAATATCTAGAGGGATTGCAGAGCATGCAGGAGAATGAAAAAAAGAAGTGACATTAAAACATTATTGACTCTGAAACAAAATGAAGTTTCTCACTGTCTGAGAGTGAGTGATCGCACAGGGAATATCGTTTGACAATTCTAAGAGTGACCCTGGTTGTTGAACACACAGGACCTGAAGACAAAAGAACGATAATAAAAAGAAATACAGAGGCTGCAGGGCATAATGAACTATGTCAGAAATTTCCTGCCTAGTTTTGTCGCTCGAACAATTTCATTTCCCCCTCCCCTTGATAGGTTGGGAACACATACCGGCTGGGAGTTCAGCAATCTGAAATGTGTGGTGACGCTTCGTGGCTTTGCTAGTAGCGTGACAGTGCTGGATCTTTCAGAGGTCTGGGAGCAGTACGAGAGACGGGCGGGGTAAATGGTGTGTCCTTACATGTATTTTAAGAGCTAAAAGAACAGAAGAAAAAACACACACAGGGATCTTGGGAGACTTCGCTTTTTGTGCAGGTCTGCGCTAAATCTTACAGTGGAGAGTACCTGTGGTTACAGCTTCAAAGCTCAGGCTGGGAAGGCAGTAATGAAGCCATCACTGCTTTTCATTGGAAAATATAAAAGTAGGCATTGCCTTGGGCATTCCGGCTGGCCCCTGTAAATGCTGCTGTGTATTGTAGCACTTAACTGGACCTGGAACCGGCAGTAGTGATGTAAGTCACATGGGCATCTATTCAAGCAGGCTGTAGGAGAGAAGAAACTCCTGAGGATACGACACAAGGAGCAGTGCACGTTAGAAACAGTGCGTGGGCAAAGCAGCGCTTCTTGCTTGCGTGTTCCAAATATAAGTATCATCTGCCAGGGAACTTCTGCTGGTGTATTTTTCCCATAGCAATAAGGGTATGTAAAGAACACGCTGATCTGAGAGTCAGAGAAGGGCAGGGAAGGTTCTGTCCTGACCTTGGCGGAAGATAAATAGTTGATTAAATAGATTCATGGGACAGGCTCTACCTTAAGATCAGAAAGGAGCCTATAGTGCTACTGGATGTCTTGGCCATTCTGTGGGGTTAGTGAAAACTGGTATCCCCTTTGGGGAATACAGGGATCGCCAATCATGAGGTACTCTTGCCCCCCTGCATCTTTGCAGGACAATAGTCAAACTATAATAAGCAGTAGGTGTATTGCACAAAGATATTTCACCCCCCAACAGTTGTTCACCATTATGAATCTGAACCAGCAGGACCATCAGCTCAGTCTTCCCCTTGTACATAAGCACGCATTGTTATCCTTCACCTTCCACATCAGGCACACCTTGATCCACCAGCTTCAAAGCCCACTTGAAGTAAGGAGGGTGAGCATCACCAGCAGGACCGGTGTGCAGAACGGCTGCCCTGCTATCCCCCATCCTTTTGTTAATATGGGGTGCTGCTCTTTCCTCTCAGCACTGGCATGACTGACTGGCTTCTGCACACTCAGCTCCACAACTTCTCAAAGTAAAGCTATACTAGGTGAAATAGTAGTTTCTGGCTTTAGTGCAGCCAAGTGACTTTAAATCTACTTTCAGATGGGATGATGGAGAGTGACAGAGCTGTGAGAGCAAGGAGATACAATGTCACACATCCTCAGGGGCAGGGTCATCTCTACCTGTGGTATTCTTGAAGAAGATAAAGATCTGTCAGAGGGAGCTGTGGTGTGGAGACCTCAGTCTCACAAAGCAGCCTCCCTGGTGCCTCACCTCAGAGCCATTAAAAATATACCTAGACCGCATGTCCAGACTAAATCTTAGTCCAAGCCAATTCTTTCTTCTCAGTGTCCAGTGTAGACAATGAATTATTCATTTCTCCTTGCAACACTTCTAGAAGTTTAGAGGCTGTCATAGTAGAGAAGACCAGTGGCTCAGAAATATGCCATTCCAAGGTGGTGTTAAAACGGGCGTATTTTAACATGGCTGGTTGTAGACACAGAGAGGGAGCAGTTAGAGAAATGTGATATCTGTATAGTATGGGGATTACTTTTAAAAAAAGAAAAAAAAAAAGACAAACCCAGAAGGGCAGATCACATTTAACACTGTGCAGCTGTAGAATACCAATGCTGTACTGGGGAAAGTAAGGAAGTTGTCTGTCAATAGAAGGAGCAGATCTGAGAAGAACCAAAGGATGAAAAATGGCTCTGATCTTGGCGAGGGGGTTGGATGTCTGACTGGATGCATAATTATAGCGGAGGTACAGGACCTCTTTTGCAGTCAGAACTTGGGAAGCTAGTCACAGGCCAGAACAATCTACAGTGATTAAAAGAAATGTCACCTCTTTCATATTTATTGAAAACATTTTTCTTAAAAGACAGTAAACATCTGCTGTGGAAGTGAGCGCCTGTGAGACGGAGCAGCGCGCAGAGATGAGTGAAAGCCGTTGTGTTGGAAGAACAAAGAGCTTCATTGGCGGCTCCTGTCTCGTTTGCCCGTGCTTTGATATTTCCCCACTGATTGTGGTATTTCCATACCAATTATGGTATAAATTGTTCCTGGCTGACCTCTCTACTTAGCCACCCTTAGTTGGCTCAGCGGTGGCAAGGGGGAATTTCAATGAGGACTGAACAACTCTTTTTGAGTCAGTTCAGAAAGGACGGTCCATGCGCTGGGAGAGGTGGGATGGTGGCAGGAGTGGAGGAAGAGGAGATGGGATCGGGCACCCTTGGTAGCATGATTTAAACATCAAAGCAAAAGGGTGGAGGATAGGGACAGAGCTGTTCTGCTGGTGGCTCCAGCCAACCTTTTGGTACAGTGAACTGTCTTGGCAGGACAAAAAATACGTTGAGCAAAATGCCGTATTTTCCCAGAATGAGGCTTTACAGTAATAAGGGGGAAGGTACCGCATGTTTTCTTCTGATAGCATTCGGGTTGTTTTCCATCTGGCAGCAGGTTGCAGTGTACAGAGATTGTCCCTGCTGTGACTTACTTATGCAAAGATTAAGCTCAAGCCTAACTTTTATTTGTGCACATTAACAGGGGACTTCAGGTACGTGTTGCCAGAAGATTGTCTCTGTTTTGGTGTTGCCTGTTGGGGCAGGGTCTCCCATGGACATTGCATCAGTCTTTAGCCAGCAGATGCTTGAGGAAGTGTTCTCAGTGGCTGGGCGATGGTGAGCCGGGAAGAGCTTTCTTGAAACAAAACATTGTTTTGTGGGTATCAGTCTCTGCTTTTTCTCTGGACTGCTCAGCAGAGCTAAGTAAGGGGCTGGTCTTGGCACAAGCCATCTGTGTCCTCCCCAGAGGACAGAAGGGAGAGAAGAAGGGCCATCCCCTGGGAAGCATTATGCCTAAGGGAGGCTGAAAAATTAATCTGAACTAAGGCAGAATGTGAGCTTGAAGGGTGTTAACTGTCCCTGAGCAACTCGCAGGAAGCAACGGCATGTGCAGGGTATGATGCTCCTGTTCTGGGGTAGAGAATGAAAGCACTCAGTGTAAGTGAGTCCCTGCTTGCTGGGCTGCAATTAGGCCTGTGTGCCCTGTTAGTACGCACAAAGTGCTGCAGTTCAAAGGCTGCTCCTGCCTGCGCTGCTGTTCTTTGTGGCCTGCTGCCTGGGAGCCGCAGGCTGTGGCTGCATGGTGGTACTGCCTTCCCTGTCTGTGGTGGGCTGGGAGCGTATGGGAGGTAGGGGGCAAACAATGAATTAACAATGCTGCTAGTAAAGTAACAGCGCCCTTGGACCGGCTGAAAACACTGTTCGCTGACAGTGGGCACTGCATCCTTACCCCGCCCTGCCATCGGAGCAGGGTGTGGGTACGTCTGCCGTCTCCTGCGGCACTGGGCCAGGGCTGAAGATGCCAAGTGCAGCCGGAGGGAAGTGTGCTGGCACTCATCTTGCCTCAGACTGCGTTGCGCCTTGTGTCAGAGGGCGAGGGCCAAGCCGGGTGGCAGGCCTGCACTCGTTTGCCGCTCCCGCCTAAGCCAGCCCCAGACCTGCGGGAGGGCAGCAGTTGCCTCAGCCTCTGATGCACTTGGTGCTTGCACCTGCTCTCGGGCTGCGCGTGCCCAGAGCACCTCTCACGCTAGGAAGTAGGCACTTCACCATCACTGGTCTTTAGCGCTTGTGTCTGAATTGTCTTCATTACTGGGGACTTTGTGCCAGGTCCTGGGGTCTGCTGCAGATGCTAATTTGTCCTAGCCAAATTTATGCACTCTTTCCTTCCCTGCGCATGGGCATGGGCTCCTGCTTCACCTCCGAGGGTGGTTTGGGGGAGCTGCTTCAGGTGGCCCTGTTGTGAGCCGAGATAGCCATGCTCCCAGAGAAAAGGCTGAAATGGTGCTGCCTTTGGTTTCTGTTGTAGCATAGCCAATGTACAGTCTGCAAACCTGTAGTCGCCCATATGGCCGAAGAATATAGCCTGCAGTGGCACAGGTTGTGAAGGGGCGTGAAGGAAACTGTACCAATGGCAGACTAGGGTTCGTCCACCTAGCCGAGTATCATGTCTGGAAAAGCTGTAGGTAGTCGGCTGTGTGATGGAGCTTCATTTGGGAGCCTCCTGAACCTGATCTCATCTGCCTCTTTTTGGTCCTATTTCAAGTACTTGTTTAACCCCTTTTTTGATTAATGTAAACTTTCCACATCCCCAGCATCCCTCAGCAGGGATGTCCCCAGGTCTGCCACATGCAGTGTTAAGAGCTGCCTCACTTGTTACAAAACTGGATCTAACCAGTTTTGGTTGATAGCCCTTAGCTTTTAACCTGGGAGCAATGGTAAATGCTCGATTCTTGACCATCCTCTTGATGACATGCATATTTGTATAGACCTTTACCAGATCCTCTTTCAAGGCCAGAGTCCTTGCCTGCTCTATTATTTCTTTAGCGGGAGCTATTCCCTAATATTTATCATTCTTCTTGTTCTTCTCTGACAGCTTTACAGGAGCACTTATAAATTGAACAACAAACAATAGCAACAACAAAAAACATCCAACCAAACAAAAAAAACCCCAAACAAATACAAGCTGTGAGTTTGCCCAAGGGATGGGTATAGGAGGAGATCTCTTTGGAAATCTTTTCTGTCTAATAATTGCAGTCAAAGGCACAGAGTAATTTTTAAAGGAAATCTAGGATTAGCATTATCAGTTATTGACAAATACTGCTTTAGAGCCTCTAAGGGAAAGAAAATTGCTGTAAAGCTGCAGGGGTAAAAACGTCCCCTCGAACTGTGTAATCCATTTGATGTTCAGTACTGTCAGCCCTATGCTTATGGAAGATACAGCAAATATAAAGACTTCTTTTGTTTTCACTTGCTCTCTAATTATTAGAGACCCAGGATTGCACTCCTTCTAAGAAGAGCTCAAGTTTCTCTTCTAGATTAAAGGTCTCCTGGCAGTGATTGCTTGATGTAACTTGCTGTGGCACCTTTAGGTGCGGTGCAGGCATAACCCGTGCTCTCAGAGGGGGAGAGTGTTCAAGAGATCCCTGGTCATTCTGACCCGAATTTTTATTTATTTTTTTGGTGTGTCAGTGCTGTTGCTGAGTTTCTGTGTGCACAGCCATCCATCCTTTCTCCCCCCTACACTCGCCTATCCCTTACGATAAGCCTTGAATCAATATTCTCAGGTACAGTTTTGCACACCTGTTCTTCTGAAAGACATCTGAAGGTCCACCTCCTCCCCAAAGAGTTTGGCACTTTTTGAAATGGGGCATCTTCAAATTATTTCAAAGCAGGCACCAGTTGTGTCTGGGAAACCTGAGCTCTGAGCTCTGCGTGTCTCCCTGCGGAAAGGTCAGATCTTGCTGTAAGTCAGCTGATGTTGCTGGGAGGGTGTGGATTTTGCGAAGATTAAGTGTACTCCAAAGCTGAGCTACGGCCCTTCTGGGTGAGATGCACTAAGCATCCCCGCCAGCCAGGTTCCTTTCTTGCCCTGTAGATTGAATGGAGAGGGATTGAAGTCTGGGCTGTGATATGACAGGGGAGATGCGAACGCCCAGCTGACTCTGACATGGCATTTCTCCCTTGCCTTTCTAGCTGCTTCATGACCCTGGCCGTGGCACTGGAGCCTGCTGGGCAGGCTGGCATCAGGGAGGTGCAGGCATCTGATGGTGCCTGGGTCCTACATGCTCCCCGTGCTCTGTGACCTTGAGTCTAATTGCCTGTCTGTACCATCCCCTCTTGCTGCTGCCGCCTCCTCTTTCCCCCACACACCTCCTGTCTCCCAGACGGGGCCTGGGATGTGGGTAAGCCAGCGGAAGCGTTGAGAGCTGTTGTTTGGCTTGCTCTTAGCTCAAAAGGCCGGTGACAATAGCCTTCATCTGTAGGGAAAAAGGACCAGGGAATGCTTCCTCCTTATTGCAGAGGATTTGCTGCCTTTTGGAAAAAAAACCCAGATGCACAAACCTATCATTTCTTATTAATTTTAAAGTAGCTCTTGGCTCGCTACCTTCTTCATATCAGCCCTTGCATTGTCAGTGAATTATATTGGATTTGCAATTAAAAGCCAGCTGTGCCAGTGAAGTACCAGCCAAATGCCACCATAACTATCTCCTGGGCGTCCTCGGGGAGGTGTGGAGCACACAGCTCCTCCTCCAGTGAGCTCTTCTCTCACTTCAAGAGGGAAAGATAAGAGTTGAAAATGGGATCTCGGGCGCATTATTTTTGTTAATCAGCATGCTTGCTCGCTAAGAAATGCAGTTCTTTTCTTGATGTTTGTGGATACAGCAATTCCCAGAGCTTGAAAACTGCCAAACACCCTTTGCTGTGCAAAAAAGTTAACTGTTTGAGGAGAAAACGTGTTTCACGTGAGGAGAAAACAGATGTCTGTCTCGGGCTGGTTGTTCTTCTCCTTCCTTGTCTCAGTTAAAATGATTTCACTGGAGAGTATTTCTGCTTCTGCTGTCTGGGGTGGTTCGTCAGGTTTGGGGTTTTTTAAGTGTGGAAAAGCATTTGTGCCCATCTGTGTTGGAGCAGAAGCTTGTGGCCAGGCAGGGGGAAGAGCACTGTGGATGTGCCGCTCCCTGCCCCTCTGGAGATCCACCCAGTTCAATCAATCGCTGAGCCATTGGGCCTCACCTCATGGGAGGCTGAAATGAACGGTGATGCAGGTTGTACCAAAGTCCTAGCTGTTTTGTCCTTCTTCCACGCTGGAGCTGGGCAGGGCTTTTTCTGCACCAGCTTCTTTTATCCAACTGCTTGGGCTCCTGGAGCCAGAAAGGGAAGTGAGGAGCTCTTCAGCTCTTGCCTCTCTCATTTTTGGCTGGATCGGGAAGGTGCAGAATCCAATGCCAGAGGGAACAGGAGAGGAGGGACGTAGAAAGCGAGTGTCAAACAAACCTGGAGCAGGACTCCAGTTCATAGGGTTATGCTCAGGGACCCAAAAACCACTGGCAAGGGAAGAAGGAAATCTATGTTAGTGCTTGCCATGAGGGCGGTGGATTTTGATCTCTACCAAAAGACTTCATGTGTCAGGGTGCAGACATCTGTGCAGCGGGTCCCCGAGGTCATGATGTTGCCAGTGAGCTTTGGAAGGGCCAATATGCTTCTCAAATAAAATGGCATTTTTCAACTGGATAACTGGATAGTTGGAAAACTCCTCAAAGAGTTCCTATGTTAAAAAGGAAAAGCAGCACTGCATTAACAGCCCGCAAAACCAGGTCACACACTTGGCTGAGGAATACCTGAATGAGTGTTATGTGTGCACCTTCTCATTCTTACCGCTTCATGCTTGCCTTGTGACACCACTTTAACTGTGGCATTGCATGCAGGGTACCTGTGCGCTGTAGCAGGGCTACCTGTGCAAAAAACTCTATTATGAGTTGCCTTTAGGTGTGCAATAAAGATCTTACCCTTCCTGCTGCTTTAAAAGCCGTTCACTTCAAAGGCTGTAGTATTAGCTTTGTCCTTTGGCCTCTATGGGGGGAGAGAAGAGGCTGTCTGCACCTTAGATGTGTTAGTTGTCTCTGCCAGTATCTTTCCCCAGGATGAAGAGATTGGCACAGCAAACAGTGGGGGAGTGTTTGCCTCTGTTGTTCCTCTCCCTGCTCGTTTTGAACGTGCTAGCTTTCCCCATCCTCCCCTTAAATCACATTATTTCATAAGGAGTGGAAGGAAACATAATTTGGAGCAGCAGCGAGCTGAGCCCGAGTTAATAGTTCGAATTGCACTCCATCTGTTCAGCTGCGTGGCCTGATGGATGTGCTGAACCTATTTTTCACAATTTGTTTTAAGCTGGTAAGAACCATCTCTCCTGCCTCTGGTCCAGGCTGGCTGTGGAGAAAAACTTTGTTACTTGGACATCCCTGTCCAAGAGGGTGGGATTGAGTCACTAATCCCCAGATGCCAGGCTGCCTCTTCCACCTGCAAGGTTGCTGGCTTTTGAAAGGTTGCATTCTTCTCTGGATTTGAACCTTGTTGAAGACTGGGGGAGGGTGGGAAATCCCCAGCGTGCGTGCACGCGTGGAGGATGGAATTTGCAAACGTGATTAGGCAGGACCCCCTGTAAATCGGCTTAGTGCTGTTTTTTGGTGGCAAGCAAGCAGTCGCAGAAGTCGGGGTGGTTGGCCTCGCCATGTGCACATGCTGCTGGTAACTCAATAACCGATGAACACCCACTGGAGCCTCCAGACCTCCAGCCTTTGATGTAGCAACAAACAAGACAGATTGCTGTAATTTATCTGGCCCCCGGAGGGCTGTGCTGGTAATGTGCCACCAGCCCAAGGGCCAGCCATCCATAATCTGCGTTAAAAACGCAGCAGATCGCGGTCGCCGTGCTGCGGGACTCTCTTTGTTCCGTGCCGCGAGAGCCTGCGTGCGTACAGCTCCTGGTGCTGGGTCTCCATTCCCAGCAGCCGGGGGCGGTTAAGCCTCAGCGTAATGTGCCCACTCCCTCCATTAACTTTAATTGTTTTTGTTATGTACTAAAATACACTCCTCGCAAATAGACTTGGGAAGGCAGCGCCGGAAACGTGGTGTTTCCCTGTGTGCCTTTACTGGGAGAGTAAGAGAGACTGGGGGCTGCACCCTGGGTTTTGGGGGGGGAACAAGAATGGGATTTTGTACCTGCTGAAGCCTCCGCTGGGTTTGCCGATGGAGGGTGAGTGCGTGTGCCGTCGCTGTTGTGTGGCCTGGAAACCCAAGGAAAAGGAGTAGGCTCCTGGCGCGCACGTGGGGCTCTGTCCTGGTGGAAGATGGTCTCGGTTGGGCTGTGTCAGGAGAACAGGAAGTCACTGCTGAACTGGGGAGCCCCACCAGGGGCACTGGGGTGCTGCGGAGCAGCCCGGTGCTGCTGCCTAGTCCCTTCCGAGCAGCTACCCGCTGATGGGATCGCAGGGTTATGGGGCTGGAAAATAATTAAGAGTAGTGCTGAAAACAAAGCCCTGTTGGCTGGAGTTTCTGGTTTGCTGCCATGTGGCACAGTACCTTTTTGTGTCTGGATTCTTATCGCTACCAAAGAAGGGTTTTATGTTTTATCAACACCACTTTTTTCATGGCACATTGAGGGGGAAAGAAAAGCCAACCCTTCCCTTGAGTCAGCAAGAAAGCTGCAGCGTGGCTGGGGTGGGCAGCGTGTTGTGCCAGAGCCCTGTGTGCCAGCTTTAAACCGGGGTGTGAGGGCTTGCCATGCTGAACGTGGCCACGGAAGGGGTGGGACGGGTACATCTGGGGAGAGGATCAGGGCCTGCCTGCTAAGAAGTAATGTTGGTCTCCTTTCTTCCCGCAGGCATGGCCTTGGCCCAGCGGCAAGTGGCAGTGCAGGAAGGGCCCCTCTACCGCACGGAGGGGTCCCACGTCACGCTCTGGTGCAAGGTGAGCGGCTACCAGGGCCCGGCGGAGCAGAACTTCCAGTGGTCCATCTACCTGCCCTCGGCCCCCGAGCGGGAGGTGCAGATCGTCAGCACCGTCGACCCCTCCTTCCCCTACGCCATCTACACCCAGCGCGTGCACAGCCGGGGGATCTACGTGGAGCGGGTGCAGGGCGACGCCGTCCTGCTGCACATCACGGAGCTGCAGGACCGGGATGCCGGGGAGTACGAGTGCCACACGCCCAACACCGACGAGAGGTACTTTGGGAGTTACAGCGCCAAGATGAACCTTGTGGGTAAGCTGTCCTCTTAACGGCATGGCTGGGGCAATGGGGCATCTTCCAGCCGGTGTGTAGTGGAAACCTATGAGTCCCCACCCCCCCCATGCATGATGTAGTCCATATAAGCTGTTAGAATGAAACCACCAGCGAGGGAGGATAGGAGTGGGCAGCACAGTAATTGCAGGAAACCACAGCATAGAGATGCAGGAGACACCAAGTTCCTGGAGTAATAAGGTCCTTATAAAGAAGGGACACAAGGTAGCATCGCTGGGGAGAGGAAGGTGTGAAGCAAGAGTTCCACATCCCTCTTGCTTTCACAAGAGGGATGTGGAACTGATTTGTGCAGGGAGGGATGGTTAGAGAGGCTGCTCCAGATGGCACAAGCTGAAGAAGAGAGAGCTGTGTGCCAAAGGTGGCAAACTGTGGAGCGGGGAAGAGAAGAGTGGTAACAAGCAGCACATGGAATTGGAGAGATGGTCGTCTTTAGGATTTTAACAGGGGGCAGTGCTGAATGCATCCTGAAGCCCATCAAATTGAGCTGTCTGTAGATGAATGTGGGGGAGTTGGTTTGGGGCAGAGGGATGGGTTATCCATGTTAGAGAAATTGAAAACAGGTTCTTTAAAATCTGGAGTGTTTTCACAGCACCTCTCTTACTAGCTGTTTGACCTTTTCAAGCTTCAGCTTGCTTTCTGTATCCCAAAATGAGATTGGATTTGAAGTCTCTAACAGGGCTAAGAGTGTTCATATAGCCTCCATCAAACTCTTTGTCTGAAGGACTCTTAAAAGAGGTCCTCTGCAACAGAGAAACCCCTCCAGCAAATTTAAGCCTGCGGACAACAGACTTGCTTTCCTTAGGAGACCTTGATGAGCCTGCAGGTCTCTGGTTTGGAAACCACTTTGGCATTTTCACAGACGTGCTAGTCGATCAGGGTGTTGCTGTTTCTGGCCATGCTGACATAGGAAACCTGTTGTGAAGGGAACTGAGGTGTGGATTTAAAGCACAATAGCCTTCCTTTGGCTTGTACTCCCTTGTCTTCCCGCTTGTGTGCACCTTGGCTCCTTCCCTTTGGAGGTGCCAGCCCAGCCACACTCCTAGGCGAAGCCCCGCTGCCTGGGTACATGCACGCACGTAAGGTGCCTGCTTTCCCATCTGATGTCCACGAGCAGTTGGAAGGCAGACTCCTCAATATTCAATGTTTGTTTGTTTTTTTGTACTTCCGTGATTTGCTTCAGGTGCCCAGGTTTGCGGTTTCCCCTTTAGTTTAAACAAGTCTGAGTCAACGCTGCTGCTGTAGAGTCACCTCAGGGAGTGAAACCCATTGAAAACCAACACCTGCTAGGAAAAAAAAAAAGAAGTGCCTGGGAACAAGGTAGGACTGTGGCAGTCTGGGTTTGCAGCTGGATTCCTCTGCCAGCACGCTGCATCCTGTGGAAACCAGCCCACAAGCTGGAGTCCTTACAGGAAAGCCCTTGGAGCAAGTGGGGAGTACCTGCGTTTAGCTGCTGGTGTGGAGTGCATCTTGGGATGGGAATGCAGGTGTGTGCAGCCAGCATGTCCAATGGCTGGGCAGTGGGAAGCTCCTCTGCTGCTCTTCCTGGAGAGCCAGAACTCTCCTGGTTTTAGCTGTAGTTCCACAGCTACTTTGGTACCAACCCAGCAAGCCCTGGGATAAGTTGGTACATTTTTGGTCCATCAGACCCTTGACATGGGGACAAGGCATGTAAGATTCGGGACTCTGTGTCAATAGTGCTTTGAGGACAATTGGGTTCAGGGCTTATGTGTGTCAGGGGGTGCTCAAGAAAATTGACCTAAAGTCATTTTTAGTGGATTAGTTAAATGACATCATCCTCCTTCATGGGTGCTCACGCTCAGAATATGTGGCCCTACTTTGGTTAAGCCTAATTAACTTCTGAAAATTCATTTCAGAGGTGACTTAGGGTCACTTGTGTTTTGAATATGTGTATCTACATCGGTGTCTTCTGTGGTTTAACCAAACTCTGGCAGAGATTGAATTTGTTGAGAGTGCCCCCTGTGATGACCTTTAGAGGACAAGTCCTTACAGAGAACTTTCCCTCAGACTTCTGTTCATGTGAAGCGGTGCTGACTTTGTCCCCGTGGGACCCTGAAGCCTTACAGACTTGTCTCTGCAGGGCTGGGCAGAGCACGTGCCCTTTCCCCCTCTGTTGTTTTACCTCTCAGCTACAGGTTGTGGGTTTTCAGGCCAGCTTTGTTGCTCTAGACAACGTGCAAGAAAGAGGTACATGAGAGCTAAATGAGAGTTATTGTTCTCATTTCCTCAGAAACAGAACCAAACTTTTCTTTCTTTCTTTCTTTCTTTCTTTCATCCAGTTATGAATTTTTAATTGACTCATTAGGTTGCATGGCTCTTTTTGGCAGCAGCAGAGCCTGGAGGGAGACAGGTTTGTTAGCATCTCTCTTCTCTCTGTTTGTGTGTGAAATGGATGGGTTTGGAGTGGTGTTGATTTTAGACGTGCTGCTCTGGGAGCTTTAAGTTGTTGTGCCCTGTGGTTTGAGGGGACAGCTGAAGGAAAAGGTTTTTTGCCTTTCCACCTGAGTGATACAGCCCTGTGCGGGGGATCTGGGAGTATTGGGGAAGCTGGGTGGGACACTGGTGAAGCAGCATGTGGGGTTGCTGTCTGCACTGGAGCATCTCAGCTTGCAGCAGAGCAGCTGGGATGTGTCTTTGCTCCTGCCCTCTGAGCAGCACAGATGACTGTGTGTTCAGGGCTACCCACCTCCTCAAAAGCAGTCTTGTCAGCTTCCAAGGTGCGCAGATCAGGCTTGAAAGTACACTTCTACCCACCTCAGGAACAGCAGGTATGGGTGATTGTTCCTCACCCATTTTTTGTATCTCTGCTTATGGATTCCTTTTCGTTCGTTGGGTTCTTGGCCAGGATCTGGGACCACTCTGTGGACCTGATGTCGCTGGTGGCCTGGAGTAAGAAGTGCTCCCCAGGCCCTTTCTAGGGACGGTTGCCTTTGCTGATCTCAATATAGGCATGCAGCGCAAGCAGCAATCTCACTGAAGCTAGGAATGAGGCCAGTAATGTGGTTCAAGGGCCTTCTGCTGGGGGGAAATGTGTGTCAAGTCTTCACATTTTTCAGCAGCCTTCACTTTGGTTGCTTCAAAAATAAGTCTGTCTTTCTACCTCTCTTCTCATCTCTCTTCTCATCTTCTCCTGAGCTACATCACTGGGAAGAAGTTACACCTGGCCTGCGAGATGTGTTAGCAGGAAGATTTTTAGGACATCTCAGGCTGAATTGCAGGTGCTGAGAGGGGCAGCAAAAAAATACGGGTGCAGCTCTTGGTGTTGTGGAACTGTGGCCTTGTCGTTGATCTATGAGAAAGGATTAGTTGATGTACAAAGACTGCAACTCCATTGTTTGCCTTCGGAGTTCAGTTCCCCAAGGCTGATGCAAAATTGCAAAGACTAGTTCATGTTCTTTTACTCAAGGTGGGGTGTAGGAAGATTTTTAGAAGACCTAATGTCAAGCATGTTTCTTAAGGTAAATTTTGAGGTGGTATCTGCGGTCAGAGGACACAAAGGGACAAATCTGGAGAGCAAATCTATCTTTGGTGCATCCTTCTCTAAATTAATTAAAGAGAGCCTAGATGTTATTAGACCTGGGTTAGACAGCTAGTGTTGAGTGAATTCTTCCAGTAGTGGTCAAAAGCTGGGCTCCTTTTAGAAGCTTCCCCTACGGGGCTTCTAACTGACTGATGGAAATTTTGGCTTTCTGGTTGAATTGGGAAGATGTTTGGGCACATTGAAGAGAGGAGTTTACAAAACTGAATCAATTAAATGGAGAATCTGGGGACTGTGGACACCTGACTGGCGACTCTATCAGGGTCCTGGCCTGCTTGTTGCTGGCTGTGAGAAGTATATGGGCTGGCTGCCCCTTTCCTTTCTGAGGAAGTTAAGGGTGACAAGGAATTTGTGGGTGAAAGAAAGCAGCATCCCAGGGGCACCACTGGCAGGACAACACTATTTCCCAGATTGTCATTGGAATTATCCCTTGTCTTAATAACTCTTGAAGTATGGACAGGAGAGGAGGTTTATGTGCACAGTGAGTTAGGTGGTGAGGCTGCCAGGGTGCCGTGCAACTTGAGATGCTGGTTGGTGCTTCTCATCTTATGTTGATGGGTAAATAAACTTGTGTTTTGCTCTGGGGTAAAAGCATGGCATGGGTACATGGCAGTTACTTCAGAGTGTGTGAGCCGCTGCGAATTTGTACTCTGCTATAGCTCTGCAATGAGTTGTTTGTGTGCCTGTACCCTTCCTTAGATAACAGTGAAGAGGCCCAGGTCTCACCTCTTCAGAAGCTTCAGATTTTTATCACTTTTTTTTTTAATCTGTGCTCCCAAAACCATCAAGCTCTTTCAGAGTGAGTGGTTTGAGGGAAGAGATCAAGCTTTGAGGTTTTTCTTAAACAGGTAGTGACAGAGCGGGAGAAGGGGGTTCAAAGCGCTTGAGGAGGAGGCAGCTCTTGTACTCCTTATTTTGAGGGAAGCAGCTGTACAGCATCAATCCTGAGCAAGTTAAAGCAAAAAAATGAAAGGGGTTTGGATGGGGGAGGAGACCACAACCTCCACAGCACCACAGAGTGAGAAGGAGCAGTTTTGGTGCAGACTTGAGGACAAAAGCGGCACTCAGACACTGCTGTCTCTGTGGCAGGCAGGAGCTGCTGTGGAGCTGGTAGTGCCTGTGGGGACAGATAGCAAGGTTTCCTTCCTGCTGGGCATAAGTAAAACAGGGGCATAGAGGATTCATCAGGTGCTGTTCAGTGGCTTCCTCGGCCACACTTCTCCTCTCTGCTGTTTCTGATTCTGCCAAGGTAGGTTGGTGCCTTGATCTTTGCCTTGTTCCCCTGGATGCTGCCTGGCTGTGGGCTCCCAGGGGCTGGCTGTGGGATTTTTTTGCTGACAATCCCATTGTGAAGTTCTGGCATCGTGCCATGCTTGGGAGCAATGCTGGGCATGGGCACTGGTGGGATGAAGAGCCAGCTGCCTCTTTGTCTGAGGTCATTGCTGGTCGAGGCTGTGCTTGGTGGGGTCTCACCTCCTAGTGCTGGGCTGCCAGAGTCACTTACAGTTCCCTGCAGACCAGACCTTGGTGCACAGGTACTGTGACTGTGCCTTTAGGGTTATGTCTTGTGAGGGTTCTTGTGTCCTTGAGCTGTGGCCTGTAACTGTGTGGCCAGCTGCAAGCCGATGGCTGGGATGGGAAGGATGGTTGTAGGGCCTATCTGAGAGGCTTCAGTGGCATAGGAGGTGGAAGAAAGATTTATGCAGGCCAGACACTTAGTACAGAAAGGGAAGGAGCTGCATGTGTCTCAGACAAGCGTTCAGGAGAAGAAAGCTGGTCTCTTCTATTGAACTTGCATCCAGGTATCTCCAGAAACTCTCTGTGGAGAGCTAAAGGGCATATAGCAAGTAAAAAAAAGAAAAGAAAGAAAAAAACCGCAAACTTCTATTAGCCCGTGCCAGCTGCTGCTGCTTGTTGCCAGGAGCTTCCCTTCTTCATCAAGCGCTGCCATACGTGATCTGTCTGTGCGCAGAGCAGTGGGAGAGTGTCACATGCAGGTTTGCAGTGTTTGGGAGAGCACTGTCTGCTCCTGGAACCTGGGGGTACTCCAGGCAAGAGCAGGCACTTCTGCTCACATGGGGTGTGTGGACCTCGGTGGCTGCCAGTGTCTTCTAGCTGTCAGCTGGGCTGAAGGTGGCTTTGCGGTGTCGAAGAGAGAGATGGCAGCCTTGCAGACAAAGATCTACTGGTTTTGATAGAAGTCTTTGGGGGCTCTTCTTTCTATGCAGTCTTTTTCCTCTTCCCCCGAGAGACAAGGGGAAGTGCTTGTTACTGTACCTGAGCAGGCAGCTGGTGTTCTGGGGAGACCAGGCTTTTTGCAGATGAGCAACAACAGGCAAAAATCGAAACGTGCAGTTCAGGCTGCCTGAGAGGTTGCACAGGCTCCATCTCTGGGGGTTTCATGAGCCGGCAGGATCACACTCTCAGTAGCCTGGTTTGACCTTATAGCTGACCCTGCTTGACCCTATAGTTGTGCTACAGACCCCCTTCTCCCTCCCCCCAAGGTCTCTTCCACCCCGAATTGTCCTGGGATCCTGGTGATGAACAGCTTGCTGGCTGCACAGTAGAGCACAGCAGTAGGTAGCAGTTTGGAGGGGAGGGTGTTTAAGGAAAGGTGCAAAATGGTATATAGTGATGATGTCGGTGCTAAACAGGCGCATAGCATTGGTGAGCCCAGCTGGGTGGCAACAGCAAGGACCTATTGTACATTCCCAAATCCACTTTTCTGGCAGGTGTCTTGTATTTCATATGTTTCTGGTTTCTTTAGGCAGCTTGCAGGGGGTTGTATCTGTCGCTTTGCTCTGCTGTACTAAGGTAGGATCCTGGAGAGCCTCGGCTCTGATGTCCTAATCTCTCTGAGGCCATCTTGGTGGCTTTGCTACCTCCATGACTGGTCTGTTTTTGACTTGGCCAATCTGTCAGTTAACCAAATTGAGTTCTAGGATTGGTGTTGTTGAAATTGCTACTTTGTGAATTGCATTTGTCTTTGCCTGTTTGGGCTGCGCTTGTTGCAGTAATTAGCTCCCCAGAGGAGCAAGATGTCCTTCACTTTCAAATTCCTCTTTAGTTGACATTAAAACAAAACAAAAAAAGCCACCTTGTAAGGTGGTCCTTTGCAGTTAGACACAGGGTATTTTGTTCTGTCTGTCCTTCACATGCCTGAATCTCTCCTGTAGTAGCTTTGGAAGGAAAAAAAAAAACAAAACCAAAAAAAAGAGACCTGTGCTGCTCTGATTTTCTTTCTGTTCCTGCTATGGCTGGAAAGGGAGTGTTTCTTAATGGGGGAGAGATGAGGAGGGCTAAATGTATTTACCTCTGGCAGTTCCTCTGGGCACGGCCTGGGGAATTGCACCAGCAAACCAGAGTACCTGGTTTCTGATGCTGGGGAGCAGTAGAGGGCTGTGGGCATCAGGTCCTATCATGCTGCTGACTGGCTGCATGTCCCTGGGTGCAGCTCTTTCTCCATCTCCCTCGCAGTTTTCCAGCTGGTAAAATTAGGGATAATAGCATACAAGCTTTTCACAGAGCCTAAGCTAAATAATTGTGAAGCACTTTGTGCTCCTCAGATAGCAGGAGTTAGAAACAAAAGCTTGTATTTCAGCTCTGCCTTGTAATGATACTGAATAGGATTCAACTCTAGTCCTGCTTAGTCATTTCTGATGTTCTGGAAGTGTAGCTGCTTAAGCTCACCCAATTTTGCCCTTGCAGAAGCTGTAAAGCTTAATAGGCTCTGCCAGACTGAGGGGGCCGGTGGCTGCGGGCTGGAGTGTGGGAGCTGGGCTCAGGCAGCCCCACAGCCTCCTGCTCTGGAGCTGGCAGGAGGGGCAGCTTCCTCACTACCTGCATGATGCCAATCCAGATGCTACACACCCCTTCCAGATTGAAAACTTCTGCTGAAACGACCTGTTTCAACTTCCAGTCTTTTTTCTTCTTTTTTTCTTTTTTTGGTCTCTTTTTGTCTTTTTTTTTTTTTTTTTTTCAAATACTCTTGGCTTTAGTCATGAACAGCCTGGCAATGAGTTGCCTGGCCAGTTCTTCCTTGTGCTTTTTAAAGCTCTGTTTTGTAGATACCATTCAGGTTATAGCTGAAAGCTTGTAACAGAAATCTCCATACCTGTCCTCACGTTGCTAGATGAGGTTCACTGGTTTTTTTGTATCTTTATCTCATCCCCTGTTATTGCATTTTCCTGCTAAATGCCTCCAATTACACCTGTTTTGTTGCAGTACACCATCTCCTATTCATTCCTGTTGGAACTGCTTGCCCAATTTTCACTTTTTTTATTGTTGTATTACATGGCAGCCCTTTTCTACCTCTATCTGTGCAGGAGCAATGGAACCAAGTTTAGGCAGACCATACCTGAAAAAAAAGATATTATCCACTATATCTGTTCTCTCCTTTCTCAGCTGTTGGTCTTTTTCCTCCCTCGTCTTCATGCCCTGCCCCACAAAACTGCAGGCAACTTGGTGCCATGATGCCATGCTTTGCTTGGGGCAGGGCTCTCAGTTGTGGAACTGATCCTTTTTGTTTTTCTCCCCTGTCCACCTACCCATTTCTCAAAAAAACTGGCATTAGACACATTTGGGGCACATCACTGTATTCCATATGGTTTTCCTACATTGTCCCTTTTTTGAGGCAGAGGTACTTCTTTTGAATTTCACTAGCGTATGGAGAAGGTTTACGATAAGGATGTCCTTCTGCGTGCCCGTCCGTACACTTGTACCTCTGCTTTGTAAGGAAGGACGTATTCTAAAATGCATTTCTAAAAATGTAAATGAATACAGCCTCAGGCAATTGCACAGCCCTCTGCTTGCAAAAGCTAGACTGGGCTTTAAAATGATCCCTCTCGCTTCCAGACTCTCTGTGCCTTCTTACTTGTCAGGAAGAGAGGAGGCGCAGGAGCCCGAACACTGACTTGCCTTCAAGACTGTGAAGAGCTGCAGTGTTTTGCTTGGGTGGGTTTCTGTGCAGCGCTGAGCCTGAATATTAAAATCAGACCAGTCAGTTAAAACGATCTTTGAAAACTAAAGCACTTTTTCCTGTAAAAGCCTTTTTTTCTAAAGGCTTGAATTCTCACCCTCTAGTCTGCTCTGTCACCAGCTCCAGCTGAGCTTGGCTCCTCTCAGGCATCTCTCAGGTTGATGGGACTATGACAGTCACCCTTCCCCAAAGCCCTTTGCCTCTTTGATGTCAGTGAGGCTGCCAGGACTAGTTGTCCTCTGCTGTCCTGAAGGGAGTTGCTGCAAAAGCAACGCTCTGCTCAGCCCACGTGCCCCTTTTGCTTGTCCTGTCCCTCTCCTACACTTTGCCAGTTCCTGTAAAATGAGGTAAAATTCCTGTAAAATTTTAGCGATTCTGGTAAAATAAGGTATTTGGTAATCCTAAATGTCCTGTTCATTTACAGGATGCCTCTCAGTTGGTCCCTCTGAGAAGAATGATTGGTGGTGTAGGCAGTTTGTATAGATTGCCATAATGTCTGGGTGTTACATGCTGGTAGGAGGTAAAGGATGCGAAGGTTTCTGACCAAGAACAATCTCCAGCCAGAGATCCTGATGCGTTTGAAGGCCAGCTCTACCACAAGTGGGTTACTCAGGACCCCAGGTTCAAATCTTGGGCTCTCCGCTGTTTCCAAGAAAGTGCATTTGGCATGTGAGGGAGCTCTTTCAGGTCAGGCTCTGCTTGTTAATGATGGGAAGCAAAAGGTTGTCTGATGTTAGAAAGAGTCTTGTGCCACCTCACATTCTGAATTTGACATTTCATCCCCATGTGGTCTGAGCAGCACGTAGCCTCCCTTCGCCCCCCCCCCCCCCCAAGCCGATTACTTTTTCACTACATGTACAATTGAGAGAAGCTCAGGCAGCTGAAAACAAGAAAGAGGGGCACAAAGAAGCTGCCAGGCTGGGTCAGGCAAGCAGGTGGTGGAGCCAGCGGGCTGCGTTGTGGGATGGGCAGAGCCTGGTACCTGAGTCCTACCTCCTGTGCACTCGGCAGCTTCCCAGGGGCTGTATCAACCACCTTGCTGGAGGGCGGCTGAGGGGCACCCATCTCTTCCCATCTGTGCCTCCCCACTTGTGATGGGTACCTGCGGGGCTGAGCGGCCAGCGCAGCTGGGCAGGCGACTCCCTGGCATAGGGACCTGCTCCCGGCGTCGCGGGCAGCGCCTGTTGGCATTTCTGGCAGCTTTGCTGGAACACCGGGTGGCAGGGGAGAGGCACTGGGGGGGGGTGCAGGTTTCTCTGCTTCTGTGCCTCCAAACAGTCTCTCAGCGTTAAATGGGGAAAGCGATAACTGTGAGCGCAGCTGGTAACATATGGCACCCGTCCCCTGCCTTAGCAATTGCTCACTGAACTCTGAAAGTGGAATACGGTCCCCGTGGCTCCAGCCAGCTGCAGCACCGAGAACTCCTGCAATGGAGCAGCTTGTTATTCGATTACCAGTGAAAATTTCACGTTCTATGTTGCCTGTTTTTCCTGCTGCCTCCCCAGGGAGGTTTTTGCTATGCTTACTCCTTCCTCCCACTCTTTTCTTCTTTCTTTTTTTTTTTTTTTAATTCATTTTCCCTGGAGGATTGCTTTATTTGTTCTCTACTTCCAGCCCTTAGACTTGATTGCTCTGCGTTTCTGTTGGTCTGCCACCCTGAGAGGCAGGGGCAGCTGTCTCTGCCGTTGATGCCGATGCTTTCCTTGGGTGGTCTGGAAGAAAGAAGTAGGTCTGGTGGTGAAGGGTTGAGTCCCCACGTAGCAGAGAGGAGGAAGCACGGTGCTTGCAGCTGAGGCAGTCTGCTTCAGGTCTGCAAAGCTGCGTGCTCATGGTGGGGGTGGTCACACATCTTTATGTTGAAGAATTACAAAACAAACAAACTGATGTCAAACTGGGGGCCAGCGCTCCAGCGAACCACAGAGCAGCAGCAAGCTCAAAAGCCCCTAGCAGCATTGCCAAGTTGTACACTAGATCCTTTTTGTCAATAGAAGTTGAAAGTCATCTGCTTCTGTTCCACCCCCAGGAGAGCTCACAAGTGTAAGTGGGTCCCATCTTGTTTGGGCTCCTTATGTGCTCATTTAGAGATGTTACTACTGAACTTCTTTGGGGAGGGGGACAGATTTCTTCTGGTTTAAAGCATCGGAAGGTCTCTGCCCTGCTTCTGCTGCCTGCTGCAGGGGGTGGGAAAGGGAGAAGCTCCAGAGATAGACGTTGTGCCCCACGGCAGCCTGTCCCTTCATGTCCATAGCGAAACACTGGCAAGGACTTGTCCTTTCCTCCTTCCTCCAGCTCCTGCCAGGCAGTGCAGGATTTACTGTACATGCTGACAGGGGAGCCTGACCTGCACTGGGACAGAGCTGCCCCAGTAGGGAGAATCTGGGAGGAGAAATTTTCCATCTTGATTCTGTGGCTGCCCTGTCAGTTTAGCCCTATAACAGTTTTACAATCTTTATCTGATATGGGTTTAAGAGGATTTCCCTGGGCACAGTGGGATTATTATAAGTCAGAGAGCAGTTTCCAGCTGATACTCCTTCGGCAAGTGTTTATTTTAAGTGGGTTTAACAGTATTTAATTTTTTAATTTTTATTTTTCCCCCCCATGGGTTATAAGTGAATTGTTTACGTTACCAGAGCAGTGGAGCCTGGATGAAATGAAGGAATATGTTATTGTTTTCTGTATAGGAGGTGGTGGAAGGAAAGCAGCAGCTGGAGGTGGGGAGAAAAGAAGATAAAATAGTAATGTTGGGGGAAATGTAACGTTATTCCACATGGCACCGAGTAGTAATACTGCCAAACAGCTGCTTATAAATAGGGGATGTAACGGGAAGGGTTACTGGAAGGAATGTGAGAGTGCTGCAGGCAGCTCTGGCCCCTTCGTTTGAGGAAGGGGTGGCTTCTGTCAACCGCATATCTGCCCCTCAGAGGTACCAGAAACAGCGTTGCTGCACGCGTGGTGCCTCGCGCACCATTCCGGGCCCCTGTAGGGTGGCGTTCAGTCAGGGTTGAACTAACATGGCCCTCCCGATTGAAGGCTGGCGTGCCACCTTCAGAGGAGAGACCCTTGGTATGGGGAAAGCTGTGCCTGTAGGAGAAAAGCCTCCTTGCAAGCCGTGCGCAGGCTGTCCCTTTATCCTCTCCCTCCCTCCAGCAGTCTGTATGGGCGGCTCTGGGGCTGGCTGTGTGTGTGCACATCCAGAAGCCGTGCTGGCTTAGCGAGAGCTGCCTCCTGGCCCCCTGCACCCCGACGGCATCCACAGCCCTTGGAGTATTTCAGAGGATGCTAATGGGATGGGATTAGCCACCCCGCTTGCCCTTGCTGTCAACAAGAGACATTTCTAGAAAGCCTACAAAGAAGAGCAAAGCCAGAACTAACAGGGAGAACCTGAACAAAGGCGCTTTTGAGTGCGGAGAGAAGCATGATTTTACCCTCTGGGCTTATGGAGGCAAGAGGTGGGGCTGCTCTGCTTCCCATTTAAAATCTGAATGAGCCTCTGCCTTAAGGGATCATCGTTTGCTGAGTTGTTGATACTAATGGGATGGATGCCCTTCAGTGTCCCTGCTCTGTCCTGCTCCAGTTCCCCAACACTGTTCTTCAACATACCATAGCCTTTAGGGCTTTACTTCTTGCTGTGTACTAGTTAAAATGATAACTTGGGGCTCTGCAAAGGAATGTTGTAGCTCGGGATGCCTCCCTTGGGGGAGTTTGTCATGATGGGCAGGGCTTCCTGGACAGGGATGCCTCTATCCTAGGCATGGTGTGCTGCAAGCGCTTAGCCTTTTCGGGCTCTGGTGTTCTTCATTTTTAGGTGCCTACTCTTGAGAGCAAGATTTTTGTAAAACCATTCCTTACCAAATGGATTTCAGGATTGTAACTTGTAATACCAAACTTATTGAGGGAGAGAAGATTTAAAGAGGCCATATTTTTTTATGGCTTTGTGCTGCTGAGTGGAAGCAAAGATCCCAAAGCAGCACGTTACTTACCAGAGGGGTTACGTGTGAGGCTTTTCAACCTTGTCCACTGAAGAATTGCATCAGCATGCCACAGATGACCACAGGCGCTCTGGCAGTCTGTTGTCACCTTTTGAGCGCACTCAGGTGTACTTATGCCACCTGTCCATGGATAGGGGTCTTGGCAAAACAGCGTGTGATGGTTGTGCACGACGGATGGCCCACCTGGCACTGCGGCTGGAAGGTGGGAGCGCTGGCATAGCGCTGCTAGCCTACAAGGATGGGGAAGCTGGTGGAGGGCTGGGCTTGCCAGAGGTATCAGCTGTTCATTTGAAGCAACTCGGTGCTGCGGAGGAGCTTCCTGTCTGGTGGTGCTGCCCAGAAAGGCCACCCTGAGAGTAGCAGGGGTAGTGGGACAGCAGAGAGACCTGTCAGGGCCACAGGGATGCTTTCAGCCTCTTCCCTTCTGCTGGGATGTCCTGGGCCAGTGTGTCACTGTTGAAGGATGCCACTTGGATGTGCGGTGTCATTGCAGAACTTACCTTACAGGGAGTTGTGGTTTAACGTGGCAGGGAGCTCAAAGAACCACACAGCCGTTTCCTCGCTCCTCCCCTCAGTGGGGAGAGAATCAAGGGGCGGGGAAGTAAAACTTGTAGATTGAGATAAAGACAGTTTAATAAAACAGTAAAGACAATAATAACAATATAAGAATATACCAAACAAGTGATGCACAGCACGGTTTCTTGTCACCTGCTGACCACCCATGCCTAGCTAGTTCCTGAGCTGTGGTCACACCCCTGGCCAGCTTCCCCCAAGTTGGGGGGTATGAGGGGCTGAAAAGTCTTTGCCTTGGTGGAAACCTTGCCTAGCAGTAGCCTAAACATCAGTGAATTATCAAGGTTATTCTCATCCTAAAATCACAGCACTGTACCTGCTGCCAGGAAGAAAGTTAGCTCTGTCCCAGCTGAACTCAGGATAAAGGATAAGAATAAAGTAATCCATAATCCAAAAATCCATGCTCAAGATATGCAGCAGCTGAAGCCACCTGAGTGTATGAGTATAGCTGAAGGACACAGTCGCTGGCGCCAGTGACCCCGGAAGATAAGCAACCTTCTGCATCAGGGCCTCCTGCCTCCAAGCCAGGGCCTGGGGTGTGGCGTAAGCTGAGCCAGAGATGGAGCCCTTTGTGGTGTGGTCTTGGGGAATCAAGGCCCTCCTGCGTTTGCTGGGGAAAGGGAAGGTTGTAGTCATCCTAGTGCCTGACTGGGCAATGTAAAAGGGAGGAAATGGAGGTGTATGAGGCAAGGAGGGAGCAGGCTGAGGGTGATGGGGGTAAGGGTGTTAAAAACAAGCAGAAGGTGGGGGAAAAGGGAGCTGAAAAGGGAACAGGAAAGAAAGCAGGAACAGCAGCACTGGGGAAGGGAGAGGAGGGAGTATGGAAGTGGCAGATGGAAACACCTTGGATTGGGGTTTTTGTGTTATGAAGAGCATCAGAGCATGTAGGAGGGTGGCATCCTGGAGGTGCTGGGGCAGGCAGAGCTGCGCATGGGGACGACCAGTGAGGGACTGTGACTGGGATGGAAGGAGCATGCCTGTTCCTTCCCACAATGAGAGGAGACTCTGAACCTGCTGGACATAGGGGTCATGGTCTCTCCTACTGGCAGTCTTCCACAGGGGACTTTTGAGGGCTCTTCACCCACCCTTCCCTTGTGTCCTTCAAGTGTCCTAGATGTTGTTTCCAGCCTCGTCGCCCCAGAGCCTGCAATGGGGGTTTCAGTGCTGTCTTCCATCAAGGCCATCAGCATACAGTAATTAGTTTTATGCTGCCGCCTCCCACTCTTTTTCCTCTCCCCTTGTGACTGGAAAGTCAGAGGCAGTGATGGTGTACTTTGAGAAGCTCCTTTTGAAGTGATTGTGAGTCACAGGGCCTGAAGAGCCGTGGGGAGCGAGATGCCGGCACATGATACTCTCAGATCGTTTCAGGTCCCTTGTGTCTGTGGCCAGAGCAGCTTGTGCTGCGTGCTGCCCCCAGAGACACTGGGGCTCCTCAGATCTCATTTGCTTTGAGAGGCTTCTGCTGAGGGTGGAGGGAAAGGGAAAGGAGGAACCAGGACATCAGAGATGGGATGGGCAGCCATGCAGTGCCTTTAGGTCAAGTTTGTGGGGTCAGGCTTGGCTGAGGAGCTGTAGATGAATGCAGTGCAGGCTCAGGGTGCTGTCTGGGTGCTGAGCTGCCCCATGGCAGCAGAGGGATGAGTTTCTGCAGGCAACCCCATTTGCAGGCTGTCAGTACAGGAAGATGGACTTGTCATTTCTTGCGGAGTGTTCAGGTCACAGCCTGCTCTGATAGGGCCGAGTCAAGCTGGATGGGTAATTGTGGACAGTTTGCATTAATAAGATGTTTTAGATGACATGTGTGACCCAGGAGCCACCCCAGAATGCCCTGCTCCTTGGATCCTTCCCCAAAAGGCTAGAAAGTGCTTTCCACTGCTGCTAAAGTGTAATGGGTTTAAGCCAGCCACCACGTCCCTGGCCTATTACTGGTCCTCCAAGCTGATGCCCGAAGGGCTGCCTGTCTTGTCCCTTCTTATCTACTGGCTGAAGTTGTCAGGACCAAAATGCAGATACTCCTGGTGACTGTCAGGACTCAGGGCTGCTGCTGAGCGTTTGGGGCCACTGTCTGGAGCAGCAGGACAGCAGCCTGCCGGTGGAACCCCTGTATGCCAGAGCAGAGCCTGATTAAGCTTATGAAAGCTGACAAGATCACAGCCCAAGGTGGTATTGCTGGAGGCTGGTTGACTGGGAACCGTGTTACTGCTGCAGCAGCACAAGCATTAGGGATGTGTCACTTGAAGCCTGTCATGGCATACATCTAGCCATTGAGTAGGGAGCATGTGAAAGGCTCTTGTAGGCATTAGCCTGCCAGCAGCATGCAGGAGGAGCCGCCTCCCAAAAGAGGCCCTGGCTACATCTACCTGCAAATGAGGAGCAGCCGTTTGTCCTATGCTGGGTGATGCCCCATCTCAGCTTTGATCTCCTGAACAAGCAAATGCTGGCTGGGACACAGCTCCTCCTCTTCTGCAGGTTGAGTGACCTCTCTAGCTTGGATGGGGTGTGTGTCCGTCCCCAGATTAATTGGTCTGTGTGACCTGGGAAAGATGTCCCCATAGCCCTGCAGCTCAGTCAGCAGCCTGCATCACCTTGACCCCAAGCAAGGAGCTGTTAGTCAGGCCATGGCAGATGGTGCCTGAGGGTGCAGCGTGCTGCCGGCTGTAGGTCCTGCAGCTGGCTGAGTGGGGGCAGGCACATGGGGCCCTGTGACCTGCTCACTCTCTGCTAAAGTAACCTCTGAAGCGGTGCATCCCATGGTAGGGCCTGGGTAGGAGCCCACCTGACGCAACACCTCTGCCGTAACCTTAATGCTGCTTGTTGTAGGCCTGCGTAGAACCAGAGGCCTGTATTTCCTATGAAGCAGTACTTCTCGTGCAGGCGCTACCCTCGTTCCTGCCGGCCAAATTTGTGTTCCTCTGGGAGAAGCAGCAGCTTCTTAAACAGACCAGTTCTTAGGCCTTTTTTTTTTTCCCTTCAGTCCCGCAGGGTTAATCTCCTTTTTGGCACCTGATTATTTGCCGCTGTGGGGAATGCACATGGGTTTGCCGGATGCGGATTTGACATTCTCATTTTGCTGGCTTTAATCCCTTCCTGGGAGCCGTGGCCAGGTCCTGGGGACCAGAGGCAGGTTAATACCTGAGCCCCCACAGGAACCCACTCCTCAACAGCTCTCTTGCCCCTGCCTCTCCCCACGGCAGGTGGCTCTCAGGTATCTCTGAGGGAGGTATTGTAGTGAGCAGTCCACTTCCCAAACAGCTACTAAGCATTTCCTGCCTCTCCGAAGGCGGGTGAGCATCAGTATTACCAGCTTAGCAGCAGGACAGCTGATAGAGGGGCTGGGGCTGGGGACTCTCAGGGCTTGCACAGCCAGGTGAGGGACAGTTCCTTTCCTCCTGTTCCTGCCATGAGCTCCTCTCCTCTACCTCTGAAACACGCCAGGCATTAACACAGCTGGCACAAACATTGCTATACCCCACCTGAGCCCCCAGTTCCTCTCCCCTTCCTGCAGCTCCAGCTCTTTCCCCAGTGCTTCTGCAAGGAAATAGACCCCAAAACTTTTCAGGCTGGTTGTGGGTACTGGTGCTGTCACCTTCTTCCAGGACCCCTGGAGATGACAAAAATTGCCTTTTCAACATTCCTCTCCCACCCCATAGTATTGCTGCCAGGGCAGGACTGTCATGCTGTTCCCTTCCCCTCTTTCAGCACCCTTGTGCTGCTGTGGGGCAAGACCATTCCCAGTGGAGCCTGGGGTGTTCTTCATCCTGGACGTGAACTGCCCCTTCTTCTGCAGCCCCATGGGAAGCAGCTCTGGTCTCCCTAGCTCCTAGCCTCTCCCCAGTAAGTTACCCATTGTTTTTTAGGATGCTCGCTTTCCTCTCTTTTTTCATTTTCCCCCTCCGGGTGCTTCTGTCGGTGTGTAATTAGCTGGTGCAGCACCGAGGCATTGATCCCCAGAGTGCTCTCTCGCTGACATTAGCAGCAGACGGTGACTAAAACAAAGAGACAGCTCAGCACGCGCCACACGCTCGCTTTGTACATCTCGTGCTCCTCGCTGCTGTTGGGAGCTCAAAAGGGATCGCAGATGTGGAATAAACGGGAGCGCTTTGAACAAGTGGCATGGTAATCCCTCCCTGCAACCGCCCCTCTCCCTTCTCTTCCCCCCCCCCTTATTGCAGACATTAGTTTGATTAAAATTGCATGAGCCCACATGCGGGTGTATTTTATGTTATTTATATATTTCATCTCGGTGAGAGGTCTGCCCTATGGGAAGGCAGCCAAGGGGGATGCTGGGGTATTTGGGGCGTTTTCCAAAACTTTCTCTCTGCAGAGCTTAGAGCTGGCTGCTGCAGGGCTGGTTGTACTGGTGAGACCTGCTTTTCTTGCAGAACGCTTAACTGTGAGCACCTTTGTGCATGGATGTGCACAGGGCAGGCTTCTTTCAGCCCTGCTGTGGGGCAGCAGCATCTGGAAGGGTGTGTTAGGCTTGGTCTAGGAAATCTTCACCTAAGGCTTTCTAGGTTACTCAAGGCATCTCTGTAGCTGAGGGTGGGTGTAAGCATCCAGTTTAAAACCTAGGTGAATGGGAATTCAAGCAAAATATTGATAAACCAAAAATAGATACTCTATTTCATCTTTCAGGCACATTTGTGCACCCAGATTGGTGAGAAGTGAAGTCTTCATGAGCATTTGCAGAAGCCCTCTGTCTCCCCTAGAAAGGAGAGATGGCACAGAGTTAGGAGTTTACTTCATACTCCAGTCCCCTTCTAGTCTTTGCAACTACAGAGGTATTGTCAATGTCAACCACTTAACTGCTTGGTGGCCATTTATAGGGTGGGCTCTGTCTTTCTGCCTCACCCAGGGGCATGTGCAATTCAGTTTTTGCATGCGTGCCTTTGTTTTGGAAAAGGAAAATGCTATTTCCATCCTTTTGTGAGGGCTTACTTTTAAATGCAGTAAGGGTTCTGTTCTCCAAGTCTGCTTTCTGTGTCTGCATCCTCACTGCACCCTCCTTGCCCCAAGTGCCTGGCTGGTGTGGACCACGCTTTGCCCTCCTTTGTGCCTCTGTGTTATTGACTGGGAGGAGCAGCAAAAGAGGCTCCTGCACGTGCTTATCTCGGGGCACGCTGAGCTGTGTGAGGGTTTAATCATTTTTCTCAGACATCAGCGTGTGACATGGGGCTCTGGGGAGTTGGGTATCTTGAGTGCCAGCTGGCAGCTCTGCCCTGAGCTTCTCTGGCTCAGCTGTTCTGCGGGCCATCAGGTGTGGCTCACAAGCCCCTGTGCTTTTTGGAAGGTGGAAATCTTATGGGAGCTATGCCTTGCTACCAGGAGACAGCTTCCTCCTCCTCCTTGCTTCCCTAGGGGGTGAAATGGTCGTTTGTCCTGTTTGGTGGGAAGCAAGGTTACCTGCAAATGGAAGTGCCAAGGCCATGGCAAGTGCTCTGTGCAAAGCATTCAAAACCCTAGTGGGTCCCCCCATAAGGCAAGAAGAGCCCCCGAAACCCTTCTCATCAGCTGGTGTGCGGTGTGGCCATCACTTGGTGATGCCTGGCACTGAGGCCAGCCTTCAGTGATATCCCCACGTTTTCCCCACCCCTCTTAGGAGGAGTGGCCCCTGCACTGGGCAACAGACAGAGACGGGATGGGGCAGAGACATGCCCCACAAAGGGCTGTGCCAGAGTAGGTCTTGCCATGCAGTAGAATTTTCTGGGTTTGGCAGGAGTGTGGCTGCTTGCCTGCACCTTGGACTGGAAATTTTAGGCTGTCCAGAAGAGGTTAGCATAACAAAGCAGCAGGTGAGAGGGAGGCATTGAATTTCAATAAACCAGCAACTGGGGAATGAAATCTCCTCGCTTATAATTCAGGCTTTCTGCTCAGGCATCCCTCTCACTTACCTTGGAGCAAATCTGCTGTAATGCATAGGAAACAGCTCAGCAGCTGCAGCCCTGGCTGCCATCGAGGCTGAGGTTTATTAAAGACCTGCAGAGCTCTGTAAAAAAGAAAATTAAAAAAAAATATGATCTTGCACTTAATCACTGCAAGTCAAATATTTGAATAGGTAGGGGCAAGCGTTTCGCTGAAATTGGATGATCCCTTTCATATTTATGCTTGGTTACGCTTGCTCCACATGTATTTGGATGCTTGGCCAGGGGTGAGAAGGAGGTGACGGATGAAAGGGACTTAGTGCAGAGGGGGAAAACGGGTGCAAGGAGAGATTAGAATGGACAGGAAAGCAAAGGGGACTACTGAAGGTTAAAAATAATAACAATTAGGCTGTGGGGACCGAGAAGAGGCAGAAAAATAAAGCAGGGCCTTTGAAGTAAAAGGGGATAGACAGTCAAGCCTCTTATTAAACTTTAAATGGCTGAGTCTGAAGATAAATGAGGAATCTGCAAGGAAACAATGAAAAAAATAATAAATAAATAAAGTGTGGAAGACAGGAAAGAGGGTGATATTAAAAGGAAAATGAGAGGTTTTCACAGGTGTATGCTGTGGAGCACGTCAGTAGAGATGCTTCATAATCTCCTCTAATAATGTGAAGGATGCTGGGGCTTTATAAAAACAAACAAAGCCCAAAACCTTGCAATTACTTCTTCGGTGAGGTGAGATTTCCTGAGCCTATAACGCCAACGGTGTCCTCCTTCCGCGGGTCTCCCTGGCTGTGAATTACGATCCAGCCTTTCCTTCCCGGAGGACTGCGTGCCAGAAGCTGCTGCTGCCAACAGTAAGCACAGCCTCTCCCAGGGCACCGCGGGCTTTCGCTGCGGATGGGGGGAGGCTGGAGAGGCAGGGGCTCAGTGCTTGCCTGGGGTTGCATGGCCAGCAAAGCATTCTCCATCAGGTAGCGAAGGAAAAGGGACTTTGATCTTACCTGGGGGAAATGCTGATGTTCTCCACCCAAAAGCATTGGGCTGCTTGCTTTGTTCGGATGGAGGTGGCTGGGGATTTTGGGAAAGAGGACGTGTGGTGTGCCTTGCTTGCTGAGGAGGAGCCAACCTACTGTTGGGCTCCTGGGAGGATTTGTTAAGATGGTCATCTCTTTTGTCACTAATCTCCTTGGCACTGCCGGGAGTTTCCTGGCTTGGTGGAACAGAGCCCTGGTAGATGAAGAGGTTGAACTCAGCTCTGGGGTGGTGTGGTGGTGGTTGCGTTTGTAGGTGGTTGGATCTAACCCGTAGAAGAGTATGGTTGCTTTAAGTCTGCCTGGTGTCTTCAGTGTTGGCTGACTCCATGATTTGCTGTGCACATGATTCACTGACCTGGCTGTTCCTCCTCTCCTAGTAGAGGAGTTTGTTCATGGCTTGCCTGACTCCCACCAGGACCTTGCTGCCATCTGCTCTGTGCGTGCATGGATGGGGTGCGTGTGTCAGTCCCTCCGTGGAGATAACACTTACAAGGAGGGAGCCAGTGCTGCACAGCTTAGTGGAAAGTCTCATGTCAAAACCTATCTGAACAGTCTATTAGTCAGTGCCCAGGGTAAGACCACAGCTGTCGCCACAAACTGTAGAGGTGGAAAGCAGATGTATGATGCTTTTCCTTAAAGGAAAAAGGTTGAGTCATGGGGACCTAATTTACTGTAGCTTAAAATGAAAGAAGGAAGTAGGAGGTTGGTGGGGGTGAACCTCAGCAAGTCGATCATCGCTGCTAGCCCCTGTTAGGCTGCACATCCATCCCCCCTGCAGCTTCACTGCAGTGCTCACAGTGAACATTGGTCAGGTTCTTCCCTGTTCTCAGCCTGTGTTTCCAGGGTGCAGACATCTCATGGGCCGTGGGAAAGGGCTCCTGTGTCAGACTCCACTGAAGCCGGTGGAAGGTGATGTTCTTCACGTGGTGGTGGGCACCCCATCCGCTCTGTGGGTAAAGGAGGAGCATCTGTCAGCCTCCTAGGAATGTAATCTGCACATTTTTCTCATATTGTTTTGGGGGACTCCTGAAGGTTGAATTTGCATTGGTGGCATGAAAGGAATTGGCTTTTCACTTCCAATATGTGAGGCAGTGGGGTTTCCGTTTGGCTTTTGTGGCTTTTCTACCATCTTATTACACCCCCCACCCACCCCACTGTGGACACCCTCAGATTATCAAAGTAAAGTGCGTGCATTAAAGCCTACTGCAAAACTGTTTGAACAGGCGAGTGTAAGAAGCTGCGTTAGTTTATCTGAAATCACTTTGCATGGATTTCTCTGGCATAAACCAGTCCTTAATAGATCCAGGACGTCTGTGGGTGATTGAGTACTCAGATAAACTGGCCATGAATTTTAAGGGGAAATAGCTTTCTGTCTCTTTTATGTTGGGCTTTGTTGGTTGGGTTTGGTTTTTTTCAGTGATGACTAGAAAAATGAACAATTTTCTAAAACAGGGATGCTTGTTTTTATCTTTTTTGAATTACTCCCTTGCTTAGTTGTTTTCAGGGGAGTAGTGTATAAATCATTTTGCTGTAGAGTGGTGGCATTTAGAAGAACCTGCCTAGCAGACCTGTTTGGAGCTTCAGGTGTGAGTAGAGTCTTCTGCCATCTCTGCCAATGGGCCTCAGGTAGCAAGTCTTTCCCAAGGAAGGTTTCTCCCAAGTGTGGCTCTTAATAGGTACAAACCAGGACTTGGGGGCCCTCAGTCCAACTTGAAGCTCCCTCCTCTTACTGATTTCCCCACTCTGTCTCCCTTCTGTACTGTCACGATTCCACTAGTTCTTCAGTCACCCTTGAGGCTACAAGGGCGCAGGAGACCTGAATACCTAATGTGCTCAAGCCAGAGTTTTGGAAAACACCCAGAATAATTAAGGAAAAAAAAATACCTTTCTTGCCATTGTAATGTAGCAGAAAAAGGAACAGGCTAAAGCTCTTTTCTTCTTCCTTTTTGAAGGTCGTGTTTACAAGAATGAAGCTGTGATCTGCAACTTGATAGCCTTTATAACTGTCTGTCCCGCTTTGTATGTCTAGGTTATGGGGAACAGAAGACTGATAGGCAAGGAAGGGGACGTGTCCTAGATGTGCCACAAAACAAAGCACCTGAGTCTGCCTTTGGTGGATTTCTTGTTTGAGTGGATGAGTAGGTCCCTTGTTATAGACAAGATAATGTGCTGATAGCAGTGCTGAATTTGGAGAAGAATTCCTGTATAAAGGAAGGAATAAATGTGAGCAGAAGAACTAGTGAAGCTTGGTTTCCTGTGGGCTTTGCTTCATGGTTGAATCACTAGGTATCTAATAAAGTGCAATCATTGCTTTCTGTGGTTGGGAACCCCATGGTTGTCTTCAGGTGACTTCTTTGGTGTCCACGGTTGACCAAAGATTGCATTGTTCCCTGCAGAGAAATACTAACACATGGTGGGTATCTCATCTTCTTCAGCAGTTCATGAAAGCCGTGAAACTTACCCTGTCCATGTCTCAGTATTTGTTTGAGAGTTGTAGCCACACCTGCTTTGGCCATTTGCCATTGGCGTGCTCCGCTTTTTGTAACGTGATGATCACTCGTGTTGACTATTGGTCATAACTCTGTGGATCGAGTTGTCTTGATTCCCAGTTCTACTTGCTTCTAAAAAAAGCCATTTGGACCAGATTGTTGGGAGAAGCTTGCTCCCCTCACAGATGCTACGTAGTAACAAGGCTGATGCAAGAATAAGTATCTTATCAGGATCTTAAAATGTTCCTTATTTGCATACCATAGCTCATCTGCATGAAAGATTGTGGGTTTTCAAACTTTATAGGTACTTGTGAAACAGCCGTTATCTCTGTGCGGGAGAAGGTGAAACAAGCACTAAGGAGACAGAGCCTGAGGTGAATATCAGCAGAGCTGGTGGCACTTCCAGATGTGAAACACAGGAAAACCCTTCCTGTTGCCATCTTGTCTTGAAGCCTGAGTATCTGTAGGAGCAAGTTAACCTGAGGATGCCTACCAGGCAGAGGCTGAAACAAAGGGTGGAGATGCAAGAAGACACTGTCCAAAGATAGTGCTGTGATGTGAAGCTCATCCTGAAGATTCCTGCCTTTCAGCAGTCTAGAAACATTTATCTTTGGGTCTTGCTCCCCTATATTTCTTTCACAGGAGCCCAGGACATTTAGAGATCCCCTGTTCTTGTTAACTGCTAAGAAGAGCTTCCCTCTCCCTCCTTCTGCTCAAGAGTCTCCTTAGGCTGATGTGAGTTGGCGGTATTTCCATTGCGCTGTGCTTTCCTCAGTCTGCTGAGCAGACAGCAACCAGCTGCCTGTTCCTGGGCACGGCTCCCTGGGTGTCTCACCCGGTTAAACTCCAGAGCCTGCCTCCCGCCAAGGGCATTCCCCAGCAGCCACGCCGCGCTCCACACCGGTCACTTCGCTGTTTACCTACCTACGGGGTAGCGAATGGCAGCTGGGAGGCTGGCAGCTTGCAGAGAGCCTGCCTTCTGCGCTCGGATGCAGGGGCGAAACAAGCACTGGCTGGGAAAACTGGAGCTGTCTGGGGACAGCAGTGTGTCAGCTGTGCTTGGCTCCCACTCAGGGGCTTCGCCAGTAGAAGGCTGGAGGTGCTATAAATAAAATCCTGGGTTCTGCTGGAGTTGGTGATATTGATCCTGCATTGGAGCTTTTTTATGTGCTGCTTTGACACAGCATGTGCCTTTGGACTAGCGACAGGTGCACCAAAACTATCTTCTCCTTATTTCAATGTGAGCTTTACTTCCTGAACAGTTATTTTAAAATCCCCACTGGCTCCTGCGAAGGATTTGGAGTATCCTGGACAACTTGGAGTGCTGTGCCCTAGAAGACCTACCTGTGCTTCGCAAGGCTTGGACCTTTCCCTTCTGATTGTCACCATCGGGGGTGTGCATCTGCACATCTTCCGACGGGGCTGCTTGGCTGGCGGTGGGTCGCTTGGTGATCCAGGCAAGCAACCAGTGGCTGTAAAGCTGAACAAAGAGTCTGTCCCTTGCTGAAATGATGCTGCCATTCAGCATGTGTCATGGAAGACCACCTGGTGGTTCCTCTGTGACTTACTCTGTGGACAGTTCATGGAGGTTGCTTGAAGCACCTCCCCTACCAAGAGAGGCTGAGGGAGCTGGGCTTGTTCAGCCTGGAGAAGAGAAGGATGCGGGGGGACCTCATTGCAGCGTTCCAGTACCTGAAGGGAGCATACAAACAGGAGGGGAATCAGATTTTTAAAAGGGTAGACAATGGCAGGACAAGGGGGAATGGACTAAAGGTAAAGGAGGGAAGGTTTAGATTAGATATTAGGGGGAAGTTTTTTACGGAGAGAGTGGCAAGGTGCTGGAACAGCCTGCCCAGAGAGGTGGTGGATGCCCCGTCCCTGGAGGCGTTCAAGGCCAGGTTGGATGGGGCCCTGGGCAACCTTGTGTAGATCCAGACCTGGAGGTTGGTGTCCCTGCCTGTGGCAGGGGGTGGAACTCTATGATCCTTGGGGTCCCTTCCAACCCAGACCATTCTATGATTCTGTGAAGCACTCGCTGTTGGGGCAGAAAAGCAAAACTTCCCCGGGATAGCTGTTGCACCCCCTCCACATAAGAAGGCATCAAGGGCCATTCCAAAAACATTCTGCCTGTCTGGTTCAGGAGCTGCTGCTGCCTTAGAGGTGGTGAACAAAAGGGTTTCTTCATGCACCTTGCCAAGGCAGCGCAGAACTTTGTAACAGAGAGGCATCATTATTTCCATCAACTGATCCTTGTTCACAGCTCTTCCCACTGCTTCGACATGCCTTGTCATCTTCCTCTCCTTCAAATATAGCACAGTTTGTAGGGAAAAACAATGTTTCCTTCTGTAGCTGAGTGTGGGGATGCTGCTCAAGCCCTGCAGACTGTGCCCTTTTTCATGGAGAATGGCTTGATGGTGGCCATCTGTCATGGGGGTGATCACCAGAGAGGTTAACAGAAATCTGAGAGAATGCCCAAATCAATTAATATAAAAATAGATAGATTTATTAAAATATTTCAATACAAAGATGCCAAGCACTCTCATGCAGAATCAGCTGTTTGTGCATGCCAGATGATCATTTCCAAACTAGCTGATTGCCATCCTGGAGCAAGAGAGCACCTTTTGCACGCTCTCAAAAGCCCTTCCAAGCACAGCATTTCACTTCCCCTCTCCTTACCTTCTGTCCCCCAAGTCACCACTGCCTGAACTAGAAGAAACTTGGAACATGAAGAGCTTAAAGAGGAAAAATGGCCATAGCCACATGCATAAGAAGCAGTTGGGAAAAAACCTCACTGGGGAAAATGGATCTGCAGAAGTGGGTGCTACCTAGTTTTATCTATGATATCTTGATCAGATGGCAGTAGTCAGTCAACTCTTTGGCTGAATTTCCATTGCTTGTATTAATTCATCTTTCCACAGGCTCTAGTGCAGGAGGAGAGCAGGTGGTCCTTGTGGTTGGAGGACTTGGACTCCATTCTGCGAGAGCCAGAGCATGCCTTTCATTCATCACAGGAGTGCCAGCTTTGGAATAATGGTTCTGAGCTGCCAAAAGCTTGTTGGAGCAAGGTGGCTTGGAAATATCCAAGAGAGCCAAAATCCTTCATTCCAACTCCCAGAAATCACTCCAGCTCATGCTGACTTTATGGCTCAGGAGACGGTTGCTGTCTGGTGAAGGTGTATGTTTGCACAGTGTGCTATGAGCGATTTCCATGCTTTATGCAGGACTGCTAGAGAAAGAAAGGATTGACACTGGCTTGGTTTGTATGGGGGGATTTTTAAAAACTTTTTCTCATCTATTTATTATCCACCCTGTGCCCCCAGTAATCTGCCTGTGAAGAAGGTGCAATTCTGATCTCTCTTTCCCTGTCGATGCACCAGGATGCCAGCATTTTTACTTTGTCTTCCCTTGGGAACCCAAGAGCCAGACCAGGGTGGAACAGAAAGAAATTTAGGCTGTAATAGAGAATCCAGCCTAATTCTGTCCTTCCTTTGCTGCTTTGTTCATGGGGACTGAGATATTTTGTTCTGTGTGTTCAGCAGGGAGGTGGGTTTTAGAGGGAATGGACCCCGGTTCTCTATTTGGGAGCCTCTGGAAGTTTTGTTTAAAAAATGTTGCTTGGAAAAAAACCCCAGCCATCTCCCAAACCGTTCTTGGTCTGTGTCACCTTGCCATGAGGCAAAACCAAATCACTGCTGCTGAGCTTAAGGAGTGACTGGCCAGAAGGGATCATGGGAAGGTTTGGTCCTGGGCCTTGCAGTTCTCAGGACAATTCAGGTCCCGGAAGGCAGATGGGAGAAAGGCACTTGCAAGGTCTCAGAATCTTCATTATGCCTGGGTGAAGGAAAACCGATGCTCACGTGTGCACCTTCACCTCCTGTCTGATCTCTGCTGAGCTCTTCAAGCAGGGGCACTAATCTCTGAAAGCAGCCCTTGCGCTCTTATCTGCGGTGTTGCTCCTGGTCTTACTCATATAGTTGAAATTAGAGGAGAATCCTACTTGAACATTGTTTTTTTGGAGGGCGACTCACCTGACTACAAAGCACCACAAACATTGTTACAGGCCAGGGGGGATATGGCCTGAGATGATCTGTCTTGATTGTTCCAAAATGATACTGTGTGGCTCCCTGTTCAGCTCTGTGTCACCTGCCTGCCTGAGCGGGCTGAGTTGAATGAAATCAGGCTTTAACAAGAAAAAAAAAACCCTCACAGAAAAGAGGATTTTCTAAGCTTCCCATTTCTATAATTTCTTAACTTCAGCTTCAGAGGTATAAAACATTAAGACAGCATGGCATGCACGGCTTCAGAGGAGCCCAGGTTGTACTAGCTCCTCAGCTCAGTGTTTGCTCACTGTTTTTGATGGGGGGGACGGGGGCGGGGGACGGACGGGGGTTGTTGAGGGGTTTTTTGAGCTTCTAGGGCTCTGGAAGGCTGTGGCTTAGCAGGTTGCCCTGTGCCGCTTAAGCCACAGCAAATTCCCATGGTCTCTGCTCTTAGCTCACAAGTGCTGTTAAGTAAAACTCATCAGCTTAACCCTTGGTGGCAGAGGTGTGTGCCCATGCGCTCTGCTGTGTTTGCAGGGGCTTAGGCTGGTCTTAAGCTGTGGTAGTGCGCAGGATCGTTGGGCGAGCTAAACCCTCACAGAGGTAAGACTGTAGAAGTGGGAGGGAGATGGGATTTGGGAGCTGACCCACCTTGATTTGCTGCCAGGGGTTGTTACTTCTGCAGGTGAGCAGGTCTGTGGTGTGTGGTGGTCTGCAGCCTGCCGCTGCCCTCCCTGGGTGCCTCCCCCAGGCTGTGTTTTGGAACGAGTTGGTGAGGGAGGCTCATTAGTGCTATGCTGCCTGGCTGGGTGTCACTGGGTGCTGGGACAGGGTCACGGGGAGATCCCATGGCCAGGGACATGGCAGGCAGAGGCCAGCATGGCAGCACCCACCTTTGGCAGAGCTGCAGGAGCCAGGCAGTGCCACAGTGAATCTCACCAGGGACTGACTGCCTTGGGCACAGGGCTGCCGTGGGGTACACCGTGACCACAGAGCCCGAATCTGAGGAACTGCATCTTGTCATGTGCTGGGTAACAGAGTGGGGACAACCAGGCTGTCACAAAGCATGAGGTTCCCTGTTGTGGGGAATGGAAAGGCCCTGTCCCTTTGGGTGCCATCTCTGCCGTCACCTCGTGGGTTTTTCCCTTGCAGGCAGGTTTGCACGCTCCTTCTTACCGGAGCATCTGCCTCGCAGAGCAGGATTGCAGGAAAGGTTTTTCTGCCCGCCGTGGCTGGAAGATGGAGGCAGAGCTGAGGCCTGTGCTCTCTGCCCCTGGCTCACCATAGTCTTTGGGCTCCTCTGCGTCCCTAGCGTCTCTGCCTCTCGGGCTGCCTGTCATCAGGGTCTGCCCCTCTGTTGCTCTGGCTAATTTTTGCATAACGAACAAATGATGACTCTCCCTGCTGGGTGCTGCCTTGTCCTTTTACCACCCCTTTCTGGATTCTCTTATTTTTTTTCTTTTTTCTGTTAATGAGGTCACTTGAACTTCTCCACCTAAATTAGCTGTCCTAATAACCAGATGTTCCTTGGGGTGTTCTTGGATGGAGTGGGTGGAGAGAGAAGAAAGGAGCTTGTTAGTGGGAGCCTGCCTTCCCCGGCTCCCTGAAGAGGCTTCAGCTCAGGGCAGAACAGCAGTAGGGGACCACGAAACAGGGGCAGCAGGTGCGAATCTGCTCCTGATACCCACCGTGCTATATCAGAAGTAGTCAAGGGATGGAGACCAGTAATTTTGGAGGAGCATCTGCTGTTCACCGGCAGGAGGAAGCTCTGAGAACTGCTCTGAAGAGCACTGTGCTGGCAAGGCTCAAGCCCCAGGGGAAAGGGGAGGGCAGGTGTCCTTTCTCCTGGAGCCAGAGCACTCGCAAGCAGCTGGGAAAGATGTAGCTCCCCTGGGTCCATCAAGGACAAGATGGAACTAGGGCTATGCACATCTGTTCCCCTTGCACACCAGCCCTGGGCACACAGGGAAGGGGTTGCTGGTGGGCCCATGGGGCACCTGCTGCCAACCCCTCTGGGTTCATGTAGGGCTTCAGACCCAAAGCTGCAGGAGAGTATCCCTCCCTGTTCGCCCAGGGAGTGGGGCATGTGGCCACACCCTCTGGCTCAGGAGTCCCATGCAGCTTGGGCACGTGGCTTTGGCCAGGAACCTCCTCTCAGGGGCATGTGTGGAGCAGGAGCAGCATCTTCTGCTGCTGCTTGGGAGGGAGCATAGTGGCAGCCTCAGACCTGCTTATAGGGCAGGCTGGGTGTGCTACAACAGAGTCCACACCGAGCAAGGAGAAGTTCAGGCCCTGAGTCGGAAAGCTAACCTCATTTCCAATTCTTGCATCTTCTCTCTGATGCTCCGTTCCCCTTTCCTCTACATTATTTACTTTTTTTTTTCCTGTGCCCTTTCCCACTGGCAGCTTGAACTCACCCAGTCGCTTTGAGAGATGCATTTCTGTCGGCATAATCGTTCCAGCTAGTCGTTAATGTACAAACAAGGATACTATTGTAATCAGAGGATTTATTACTACTGCTGTGGAACAACTACTGCGCCGTCTTACTTAACTCTTCAGCTCCCCTCTCGCCTTCTGCCAGACACTGCAACTGTAACACACTGTCTTCTTAAAAAAAACTGCACATCTGCAAACCAGGGGCGTGTTTTGGGGTGTTTTTTTATTTTTATTTTTGTTTTCCTGCTCTTACTGCAGAATGTTACAACGATACAATTGCAAGAGACTGCAGTTCTTCACCCTGTACTTCTTGATTGCGCAGCAACTGGAAGTGACTTCATAGTTCAGCTTCCCGTTTAAAATGACATGTAAACGTGTATATGAGGTTTAAAAGTATATCCTGACTGCTTCTGTCCACAGCACAGGTTCTGCTCGTCCCTTCAGGAGCTCAGAGTGAATTTGCTAACTTTAACAAGTGCATGGCTTCTTTTTTAATCTAGTTAATGGGTAGTCTTTTAGCTGCCTTTCATTTAAGCTACTTTTAACCATCCTTATTTCTCACGGCAGGTTGAGCTTTATGGGAGGAAAGTAATCCCCAAACCAACCAGGTGATTAACACTTGCTTTACTTCCCTCCCATCCCCCACCACCACTCCCCCCGCCCCCCGCCACCGCCCCGTGGGTACCAGGAGCTTGTTGCTATGTGTGGGTGGGCGAGAGAAGGTGTTGCACGGAGACTTCACACCCTCAGTAACAGTGAAAGTATGTCTTGGGGTGGTAGGTTTGTCTCCTCAAATTCTGATCCCCCTCGGGCAGTGGGGGGAAACCTAGAAGCAGCAACAACAGGAACACAGCTCTGCCTGCCCCAGGCCACCTGCAGGTTTTCAGCTGAGACTTAAAAATAAAGCGAGCAAAGAGACACTCCCAGCAGCATGATCTGCTTGGTTTTGTGCACACTTGTGAAAGTGACACTTGAGGGTCTTCATTGGTTTTGCAGCATGGCCTGGTGTGTGTTTTCCTCCATGCTGAAGGCATTACATAAACTTTTGATTGATGAGGAAGAGCAGTGCCTGGTGTGCTGCAGTGGGTATGGATCAGCATGTATAGCTAATTGCCAGGCATGAGGGCTTGAAGATGATTACGTTGCTAATCTAGATATCTTTCCTGTCTTATCACCACCCCCTTCCTCATGCCACATGCATGCACACGTATTTGGATCCTGTAAGGAAGGGAAATCAATAGCAGTGTGGAGGAGGAATATAAGAGCATGGCTCCCTGAGAGCTTGTGGTAACTGGGAGAGGATGGGTCCCTTCCAGCTGTTTCTGTGGCATCAAGGTGATTCTGGTGGCAGACACTCGTTTTGAGGGGTTGCATAGGTGGCTGCTGGAGGTTTAGCATGTTGCAGAGGATAGTAACAAAATGCTGTGTCCCTGCGCCTCATGTTCCCATCCACATTGTCATTCCTGGTCCCATTCGGTGCCTGTCAGTGCTCCTGCCTCTGGACTGTTAATTCTGTGATTCTGTACTGCCAGTGCCACCAGCCACTGGTGTGTTGCGGTTCCCCTTGAACAGCTTGTTCCCCTCTTGCACACACAAACCAGAGGGGCTGGGGAATGAAGTTTGTGGCTCTGAGCTGAGATCCCTGCGGGGCAGCAAGATGTCGCAGGGCAGATGGAAACATAACTCTCGCACTAATTCCCTGCAAAATCTAGAGCGGTCTTTCTCAGCCAGAAGTGGCTCCCTAGCAACAGGGAGTGCATATATTTATTCTTCCTAAATATTTCACGCTTGTCACTTGGCAGTTCAGGTAGTATGAAGTGGGCAGTTTTGGACGCAGGGCACTACGGTATGGTGTCTCTAAAGTTTATCTGTAGGTAAACACTGTAACAGAGTTGAAGAAGAGACTGGAGGGTATTACTTGTCCAACAGTAGCCCAGAGATGGTCCCACTGCGCTGGGTAACCTGTGTGAGTTATGTTACTCCTGAAGAGCCTACAGGTTGAGGTCATAAGTGGTTTTCACAGCATTGTTTTACCATCTTGAGCCAGGGAGCCTCTGGCTCCCAGCTTGATGCTCCTGCATCGTTTAGCAAGGAAACAGCATCTCAGGCAGGTTTGCTGCCTTGCCTGGGAGTAAATGACGTGCTGGTAGCTGTCTGGTTTGTGTCTGGCACATAAAAGCTTTGGCAGCCTAGCACTTGAGGGTGGTTGGGGTTTTGAATACCCAAGGGTGAACCAGGGCCAGGCTGGGGAAAAGAGAGGCTCCTGGGTTGTTGTTGTCCGCCTCAGGCATGGTTCAGCATGGTGCTGGGAGCCACTGGAAACAGAGCTGGTCCGGTGGCTTTGGGGAGAGCCGTGTTGAAGGGTGCACTGAGTCCAGACCTGGGAACTCCAGTCTGCTCCCTGCTCGTTTCCTGGGAGACTGAGACAATTACTTGTCCTAGAGTTAGCCTTAATTAACTCACTGACCGCTCGCTGGCCGCGCGTTATTGAGGTGTGTGCGTTTGAAATGGGTCGGGTGGAGTTGTGCGTGGAAGGCTTCTTGAGGAGGGATGCCCCTGGGCACCGGCGCAGTGGAAGGGGAGCGTCCCCGGGCACCCCCGCACCTGGCAGCGGGGCGCCGGCCTCTCCCTGGCCGGGCCCTTGGCACCCTCTAGCGGCAGCACGGGCCTGTAGTACCTCAGGGGCTGGCGGCACTCGGGGCGCTTTGAGCCAGCACCCCGCTGCTCAGCACCCACCCGCTGCCCTGTGCCTGTTGCAGTGCCCTCTGCAGTAACCCTGGGGGCTAATGGGAAAGGCTGTGTTTCCCCCGGGGGGTTTAAGATTTGGGGTTTGGGTTTTTTTCCCAGTGCCCTAAGTGCAAGCTCAATGCTGCTGGCCATAGCCAGGCCTGGCAGGCTGGCTCTGGGGCAGTGGTAGTGCTGTAGGTTTGCTCCCAACAAGTGTTTTTCTGCTGCTCCTCTCACCTGTCCAGCCACCTGCTGCAACACCTAACCTTGATGCTGGAGAGAAGGGAGCTTCTGCTGACGCACCCAGAGATCATTGCAGCAGCAGGGATGGACTTATGTTGAGGGGTGAGGAGGAGGCGAGGCTTGGCCCCTGAGGGGAATGCAAGGCAGGCTGCCTGGATGGCACATTGAAAAGATGGGAGAAACAGGCAGGAGCTGAGTGAGGAAACGCTTGGGGGACATGTCCTGCGGACAGGGAGATGTGTTCTGCAGCATACACCTCAGCTCTGATTCATCTGTGGCCTCGCTCCCTTTCAAACAGCAGTGACTCTATCTAAGCTTACCTTTGGTTTCAAGTGGAGCTCAGCTCGAGGAATGCCCCTAGAAACCCTGGTGCTTCCCGTGGCAGGCAGCTGCTGGGTGAGAGCAGGCAGTTTGGCAGTGTGCCAGCAGAGCCAGAGCTCCCAGGTGAAACACTGTGCCAAGAGTTACTCACATCCTGATGGGCAAACGGATGTCCCTGAAGCATGAGCAGGGGTGACAGGCTTGGGAGGAACTTCTGATAACACAAGTCCCCACATGTGCTGTGGTGTCCTGAAGAACACTCTTGCAGTGTTCCCTGCTTGCTTTCTTCTCTGTGACTTCCAGGCCTGATCTGTTCTGGCCTGATGGGCTAAGCCGTGCCTGCAGCCCTCTTGTTGGCTCAGGCCAGTGGGGTCTGTGCCTTGGGGTGGTGCATGAGCCCCAGCAGAGCTATGTCCCCACTGCAGGAGTCCTCGATGCTCCACAGCACTCAGGACGAAATGCTTATTGAGCTTCCAAAATGAGCTGTGACCTGCTGCCACATTCGGCTGCCTCTTGAAAATGGCATTTTACCTTTCTCCTACCTGCTTTCCCCCTCCCCAAACCTGGTAACCAAAAGGCATCCTGCAGTGTAACTAAAACAGTTGTTTGTGCATCGCTGGCCAAGCATGAGAGCGGTGGTGCGAAGCACAGAGCCTTCCCACTGGTCCGGCCAGCTCAGGGCTCCTGTCTGTCCCTCCTCAGCTCTGACCCTTCAGAAACCGGGATTTCATGTAACAAGTGGGTCTCTGGTCCTTCTGGTCAGGAAGGTGACATTGATGCACAAAAGGTCTTACTGTTTCCTCTAACCAGGAGGATCTTGGTGGGCTTTTTTAACCAGAAGAGCAGGAGGAATGCAGCACAGCATGTCAGGCGTTATCATAGTTAAATTACAGCCTTCAACAGCACACTGCTGCCTCCTGTTATTTCTCTGGGAGTGTATTTTGCAGTAGCTTGCCCATGTGATGTAGAAGATGCGAGCCCTCCAGCCAGGTTCTGACCTGGAAATAAAAAGTCACGGGTGCAGCTGGCGAAACGGTGCCTGTGCCATCCCCTAACCCACTCCTGGCATGGCGTGGCAAAGCACTTGCTTGAGGCCCAGCCTTCGGGCAGTCTCCCTGGCGTTACTCCTGAGGAGTGGGGCAGGCTCCGCACCTGGCCAATCCAGTGCCCACCCCCTGCTCTCTGAGTCGTGCTTACCCAGTGGGCAGCTGTGCTGCTAAGCAGGTTTGGAGGGGGCACACAAGCAACCCATGAGGTGCACGGAGCTGTCAAATTGGGGGAAGGGGCCGGGCCTGCTTTCTTCACCCACTTTCTTAAGCTGCTGTGTCGAGGCTGGTGTAGCAGGGAGCTCAGCTCTGCCTCGGAAGCAGCTCATCAGGAAAGTAACCCCAGCAAGCTGCTGATCAGGTTTAATTTATTTAAATAATGTAAGGAAAGTTATAAGAGCCTGTGGCTGGAGGGCAAAGAGAACGGAGCTGAGCAGCTCTGGAAATTATTCAGAAAGGTCTGAAATGCGAAATTTAAATCTCATTGTACAGCAGTGTGAACCAGCAAGGTTAGCTGCCGCTGTCACTGCTGCTTTGGTGGGAAGTCAGAGGGAAGAGGGAAAGGCAAAGCAGGGTGGGCTCCTGGCTGTAGCCAGTCCCAGCTGTGGCTGGTGGGCAGGGGACCAGGGCGCAGGAGCCCCCAGTGAAGAAGATGAGAGGAAGGTAGTGGGGGGAGGAGATGTGGCTGCAGGGACAGGGGCAATTGCCTGCCATGTAAATGGCACTACCAGGTACTTTCCTTGTCAGGGCAGTAAATTCCCTGGGTAGCGAGCACGCAGTAGAAGTGAGTGCTCCCAACTGGGCTGGGCATGGGAAGATTTTGCTCTTATTTGCTCCATATTTATTTATTCCCCCCTTCTCTGCTTTTGACTTCTCTGCCATAAATAATCCCAGTGGTTGCCTTCATGGCAGCTCGTTGCTTTCTGTAGCCGTGCCTGAACGAAACAGATGCAGCTTTCGTCAGCTCAGCTAATTTCATCAAACCTTCCAGTGCTGTCAATGAAACTGAACTGAGATATGGTAATTATATTCCACCGGTACACGGCAAAACTGCGAGTGCAGGCAGGCTCGCTTGGCGCTGCCTTGTCTGCAGGGCTGGGGAGCAGGCTTGCATTCTTCTTTCCGCGTGATGTTTCCTGAGACAACAGAGTCTGGAAAGCCTGATGTTTTAAGAAAGCGTTGTCTTCTGGTGGTAGAACCTCACGCTAAAATAAAGATGCTTGATAAAACCAGGCAGTGTCGGCAGGACTGACTTTAGTGGCTGTACTGTCTTTCCTCGGGTTAATCAGCTGGTGAAGTAGCCAGCAGTTTTCTTATCAAGCCACCATGGTGTGGATGTGTCCTGGAGCAGGCGCTGCCCTCAGAAGAGCCACTTCCCTCTCAGTGCAGAGACCCCTTCAGTTTTGGCCTGAGAGGGGTCATTAAAACATGAAAAGATATAAGCAAAGGAGACAGGAATTGGATATCCTGACTTTTTATGAGGGAAGATTAAAAGAACTAAATATATTTAGCTTGGCCCCAAGCGGTACTGAGGGGCGAAGACTGTGGTGCAAGGCTAAGGAGTGGCTGAAGGATGTGGGCAGGTCATGAAGCGTGCTGGGGGCACGTGATGGAGGGGTGGCCCACTGTCACAAAATACTTGGATAGGAAGCAGAGGTGCTACGTTGTACTGCTTTGCAGTGTGACAGAACACCCTGTGCAGTCGCTGGGGCCACTGAGCTGGAATTTAAGTACAGCACTGGAATATGTGCTGCAGGTCCTTCCCAGCCATGGGCTTTGGGGATGCTGTCTCCTCTTTCTAAGGGCTAGATACGAGCTAACAGGACTTTGCTAATACTTAACAACTAATTACAACCATAAAAAGAAACATCTCCCCCATGTCTCTGTTAATGGATCTGAGCTTTAGACTCAGCGTTTCGGCATTGCTAACTCTTGGGCTGTGTGTCCCCCTTGGCTGCAGTGATCCCTGACTCGCTGCGAGTGACGGCCATCCCACAGACACTGAACAAAGTGGAGCGTGACTCCCTGGAGCTGAAGTGTGAGGTGTCTAAGAGCACAGCCCAGCACAGCCATGTCTCCATTGCGTGGTACCGGCAGCGAGGCAGCGAGGTGCCCGTGGAGGTCATCTCCCTCAGCCGCGACTTCGTCCTGCGGGCCGGCAGCGCCTACGCCCAGCGACAAGCTACAGGGGATGTCCGCTTGGACAAGGTTGGGGAGACCACTGCAAAGCTCACCATCTACAACCTCCACCCATCAGATCAGGGAGAGTTTTACTGCGAGGCGGCAGAGTGGATCCAGGATCCGGACAAGTCTTGGTATGCCATGACCCGCAAGCGCTCCCAGGGTGCCATCGTCAATGTGCAAGCCACAGGTCAGTGTCTCCTCTGCCTTTTCTCACTTGGTTGGGCGATGGGAGGAGGAGGCAGTGAATAAAAGGGCTGTGCCCTGCTGGGCAGGGTGAAGCAGAGCAAAGGAGGGACCAGGCACTGCCTGCAGGCAGGGCAAATGTCAGCAAAGAGCATGCAGGGGACATCGAGCCTGCAAGGGGCCTAGGGTGGCAGGCCCTGTCTCCTGACGTGGTCTGGTACTGACACAGGAGCTAAAACATCTTCAGCACTTAGAATCATTAAGGTTGGGAAAAAACTCCAAGATCATCTGGTCCAATCATCCCCTTACCGCCTATATTACTTACTAAGCCATGTCCCCAAGTACCTCATCCAATCTTTCCTTAAACTTCCCAAGGGACAGTGACTCCACCACCTCCCTGGGCAATCCGTTTCAATGCCCAATCACTCTTTCTGAGCAGAAATTTCTCCTAATTTCCAACCTGAAGCTCCCCTGGTGCAACTTGCAGCCATTCCCTCTTGTCCTATCACTAGTTGTCTGTGAGAAGAGGCTGACTCCCAGCTCACCACAACCTCCTTACAGGGAGTTGTAGAGATCCATAAGGTCTCCCTTGAGCCTCCTCTTCTCCAGGCTAAACAGTCCCAGTTCCCTCAGCTGCTCCTTGTAAGACTTGTGTTCCAGAACCTTCACCAGCTTCGTTGCCCTTCTCTGGACACACTCCAGGACCTTGATATTTTTCTTGTAGTGAAGGGCCCAAAACTGAATGCAGTATTTGAGGTGCAGCCTCAGCAGAGCTGAGCACAGGGGTCTGATCACCTCCTTGGTCCTGCTGGCTATGCTATTCCTGATACAGGCCAGGATGCTGTTGGCCTTCTTGGCCACCTGAGCACACTGCTGGCTCATGTTTAGGCAAGTGTCAACCAACACCCCCAGATCTTTTTCCTTGGTGCTAGCACAGGCAATAAGAATTTTGGTAAATGAGGAGGTATGAGTGGCACAGCAGAAGACTAAACCAAAACTTTCAGCAAGCAGTTTTCTTCTCCAGGATCCCCAAAAGCCCTGCCTCTTGCCCCTGGCTGAGCAGGGTGGGAGTAGGACTAGGCTCCATGTCACATCCCACAGTGCCACTGGATGCTGGTGTCCCTGGTTATGGCCGAGGAAGCCTTGCAGCTCTTGTGTGCTGGTAGCAGGCTGCCTCTTGTGCAGCGTGGCTGATCTGGGCTCTCACAGCAAGAGCAAGCCCTAACCCCTCCACTTTGGATGTCCGTCTCTGAGGGATGTTGGCCGAACGGGGAGTAGCAAGTAAATACTTTGCATGAGATGTGCTGGCTTTCCTGATGGGCTTTGCCATGCTGGTGTGAATTGGTCTGTCTCTCTCCAGACAAGGACTTCAGTGTGCGGCTGGAGACGGAGAAGCGGATGTACATCGTGGGTGAGCCGGTGGAGTTTCGGTGCATCCTGGAGGCGCAGAATGTTCCTGACCGCTACTTCTCCATTTCCTGGGCCTTCAACAGCTCCCTCATCGCCAGCCTGGGACCCAATGCCGTGCCGGTGCTCAACAACGAGTTTGCCCAGCGCGAGGCCCTGGGCCAGCTCAAGGTAGCCAAAGAGAGCGACAACGTTTTTGTGCTGAAGATCTACCGCCTCCGCCTTGAGGACAGTGGCAAGTACAACTGCCGGGTGACGGAGCGGGAGAAGACTGTGACGGGGGACTTCATCGACAAGGAGAGCAAGCGGCCAAAGAACATCCCCATCACCGTTCTGCCTCTCAGTAAGTAGAGTCCATCCCCTCTTCGGGGGGACATTGCTCACCTGGGCGGCTAGCTGGTGAGGCCATGATGTGCGTAGACTGGGGCAATTGCAGAAGAGGGAGGAGGATGAGAGTTTGGATGCTGTGGAGGCTTGAAATCCCAAGAATTTTTAATTATTTTTTGTTCTGATGGGAAGGGAATAATAGAGAAGGGGGGATATGTGTCAGCTAATAGCTGGGGAAACACGCCCTCACCTTCACTGTGGCCCTAACCTGGCTGGTTTGGCCTTGAGCTGAAGGTGCATGTGGCAGCCTCTGACTTTCTCTTCACACCTCTCTCCTATAGAGGTGGGTGCTCTGAAGTACTCACTAGACATAAGGGGGAGACGGGCTTGGCCCCGAGGTACCCAAAGAGCTGCTGGGTTCCTGCAGGCCTTTTCAGTGGCTGCTGTTCAGCTGGCATGCAAGACAACTGTACTGGGAGAAAACAGGGTTCCTGAGCTCCTTGAGCCTTGGGTTGCTCTTCAGCATGGAGCTCTGTCATGGTCAGTGTGTGTCCATCAACCCCAGTGAAAACAACCCTGCCGGAGGCTTGCCTGAACGCCTTGCCTGTTTGTCAGACAGGTGTGACAAATGCAGAAATAGCAGGGGGAGAGGAGAGGATCCACTGACTCGTTCCTTGTTTTGCTCTCGGAAACTCAGGTAGCTGTGGCATGGCGAGCCACACACGTGTTGCCCACACGACCCTGGTAGCAGGCTTTCACCAAGCAGAGGGGAGCTGCAAGAGGATTTTATGCAAAGCTTGTTTCCTTTCTCTTAGGTTTTTTTACAGAAATACAGCCCTTTCCTCTAGCTTTTTTTTTTTCGCCTCCTCGTTTCTCTAAGAGAAATTCTATTTCTTTTCTCTCCTACGATATTTGGTCTCATTTGCTTGGCTTTGAAAATCACTCCAGCTAGTAATCTTGCATTGGGCAAGTGCATAACATGTAGTGCTTCTAAGGCACAGCCACCTCTCAGACAGATTTCATTCTTGCCATTTGATAAATCACCAGCTGTAGGAGCAAATGTGATGATTTTTCAAGGGTGCTAAAGTGTCCATAACTCTGACAGAAGACAGCAGGCGTAACCAGCACTCGGTATCTCTGAAAAAACAGCCTTACAACTCTGGAAAGCTCAGGATACCGGGGTTTGTTTTATTTTGCTGTTGCCAAACATTGATAGCTACCTCTAGTGTCACTAGCGATGGGAGTTTGAGAGACCTTCTCCCAAAAGGTGTTGTAGGAGTGGACCTGGCAAGATGGTGATCAGCATGAACTGAAAGGCCCAGGGAACTGGAAGCTTTTTTTTGGCAGAGCCGGTTGCATGTGGTGCATGTTGTAGCAACACAAATTCCCTCAAGTTTTGCTGAGATTCCATCCTGGACCTGCGACCAGAAGACGCGGCAATGCCTCGTGAGCCATAGGCAGAGAGATTTCTCCCAGCTTTGGCCTACACCTGCTTTGAGTGTGCAAGTCACCAGGAGCAGCTCGCTGCCCACAGGCTGGTTTTGGATGTGGTCACGCATGGGGTTAAAACGTGCCTGGACCCAAACGCGTGGGCAGTCTCCTGCACCTGGTAGAAAGCCTCTCTGGCCAGCAGCGTCCTTCTTGCAGACCGAGAAGGGGCGAGTGTGTGTCATCTGCCCTGTGTGTATGCGTTTTTCTCCTTAGAAACCAGCATCTCCTTGGAGATTATCAACAACGCCAGCAATGTCTTGGAGGGAGAGAGCCTGCGTTTTGGCTGCAACGTGCGCTCGGGCTTTGGGCCCCAGAGCCGCCTCTCCATTGTCTGGCAGCTGGTGGACAAGCTGAACCGGCGCAGTGAAATCGTGCGTCTGGACCGTGAGGGCACCCTGCAGCCGGGACCCTCGTACGCCGAGCGCAGCAGCTACGGGGGCATCCAGGTGGAGCAGGTCCGGCCCGGCTCCTTCACCTTGGAGATCTTCAACAGCATCAAGGCGGACGAAGGCCACTACGAGTGCCGGGTGGCTGAGTGGACACGGACGCTGGATGGGGAGTGGCAGATGGTTGGGGAGCGGCACGCGGGCACCCCGGTGTCCATCACTGCTCTGGGTGAGTACTTAAGGCGCAGGGCTGCAGGATTGTCCTCCCCGCACACCCAGGCAACCCGCACCCCCGGAGGTCACCTGTGAATAACCAGGGCTGCTCTCAGCGCTCCCACCTTTGCTTGCTGGCAAAATGGAGGCACCCAGCAGCCTGCCCACAGCTGCTGGGTAGGTTGGTGCAAAATGTGCCCCGTTTTGTGTGAGGGCAAAGTTTGAGGAGTGGCTGAGGAGATGGGCTGCACTTCCAGCATCCTTCTGAGGAGAGAGGCAGCCAGACCCACAGCGCATCCCCCTGAACTGGAGCTGGGCTGTAAGCAGTGGGTGGCAATGCTCCATTGGTAGTCCATGGACACTGCAGCCTCCTTGTGTGCCCTGGGTAAATCTTACCTCCACTCACCAGACCAGGAGAGCAAATCACCAGGCATCTGTTTGCCCTACCACCAGAAATCACAGGCATCTCCGACAGAATCAGAAGCCAGCAGAAGATGAGGGGTCAAGAATGTGTGCCTCTCTGAGAGGCGCTGAGCTGCTGGCAAGGAACCACGCCGTTGTCCATGACCAAGCTGAACTAGAAGCTGGGAGCTGGTACTCTGCTCTGCCAAAAGCTCTTCCATTTCAAACACTGTGAAACCTCATCTGCTTAGAAGAGGGGCAGGTGGGGCATTTAGGGATTTTTGCTTGGACTGGGAATTACTTGCAGGAGACTGAAGAAGGGATGACCGCTTCTATGAGGCTGCTGATTTGCAGAGCGCCAGGGCTATAAACAATTGGGGAGTGAAAGGTCAAAATGGGAATTTTAAATTTTTTTTTCTTTTTTCTTTTTTTTTTTTTTTTGGTTCTCCACAGACTTAATCTTAAGCTTTGGCAAGATTTGTGAGAGACCAGCCTTCCAAGTTCTATCATACTCTGTTTAAAATCTTGCTTTTTTTCCTCCCTTCCTCCCCTTCACTTTTGACCTTACTTCAGAGGCTGTTCTGTCTGTAGCTAGAAATCTTTGCTACCGAGCTTCCAGAAGCAGGTAGGGGCATTAGTTTGTAAGCAACTAAAGGCAGATTCTCATCTGTTTTCAATGGTGTCTTTCCCTTACGGTCAGCAGCACTGGGCACGTTGTAAGTCCACGTGACATTAAGTGTTGAGATTTTTAAATGCCTCGCTTTTACTCTTGTTAAAATTTAAGATGCTCAGAATTGCCCAGCAGCTCCAGAAGATGTGATGGAAAGGCAGTTGCCCCTCCTCCTTTGCTCCCTGTCCCACAGAAATTGCCAGCTGTTGGGTATATTCTGTCAAGTCCTAAGAAATTCCCAGGTCCTCTTCCTACAGCTAGCAAATGAAAATTCTGTGGAGAAAATATTGAGTATTGTTTCATTGCTGCTGAATCTGGTATTTTTTTGTTCAACGTAACGTTTTTGAAGAGTGCTGAGAAACTCAAATGGAAGGTGCTAGGAAAGAACAAGAGATGTTTATGGCTACAGAAATTGCTAGTAAAAGAAAATGCAGTAAATTTAGTGAACCTCACATTTCAACTTAAGGTCTAATTGTTTGCCAGTCTGCCAGGGTAAGAAACTCTGTAGCTGAACCAGCACAGGTGATGTTGAAACCCATAAATCTATCTACAGGGTTGTTCAGAAGCAATATCCATAAGAGAAATGTGCTGTCAGATGAGACCAGATGTCCCTGAACTTCTGAGGCTCTGGAGTGCCCAGCAGGGACTTCGGTACCTGGCTGGCTGGGGCAGGAGCAGGGCAGGCAAGGTGAGGGGGGACTGCTTCAGGAAGTCTCATTGCTTGGGCTGGCTGTATTAAACTTTATGGAGTCAGCTTGGTCTTGGGAAGTTAAGTTGGCTTTCTAAGGCCATTGTGGGCCCAGCAGTGCTCAGTAACACGCTTACAGTGCAGGAGGGCTGCTGCAGGGTCTGAAGGTGAGAGCTTGCCTGGGGCTGGGATGTATCAGCCTCACAGAGGGGACACAGCCTGGGTCTCACTCTCCTCTCCTGGGTAGTCACTGAACACATTGCAAGGGACTTTGCTCACAAAGGTTGGCTGTTTTCTCAGTAATTACATGTCTTGGAGCTCAGACACAGTGACACCATGGGGTGCTTGCTAGAAGTGTCCAGTTAGGGTAGTGTCTGTGTCGCAGCCGGTCTGTCCCATGGCAGCAGCTCTGTGGGGTGTGGTGAGAGCCCAGCTCATGTCTTCAGCTCTGATTTCAAGCTGGTGATGGGCTGAGGCTCTGTACTGATTCAGAAGATGTGCCTGTTTCTTTTGGGCACTGGCTGGGCTCTCCCTTGCAGTGGTGGCTGTGCCAGGTGCCAGGACAGTCGGCACTGCAGCGGCGGGGAGGAGGGCTGCCAGCCAGGAAGGCAGCGGTTCTTGGGGGTGTTCCTGGTAGAAAACAGGGTCCCGGCTCATTCCACTGCCTGCACAGAAGTGATTGGAAGAGAAGAAAATATTTCTCCCTGCGGCTCAGAACAAATGAGCAATGGAAATGCCCTGACCCAAAATGTAAGCCAAGTCTCCTGGGAATACGTTATCTCCAAACTACTAGTAGACTGCTGGTTTTAAACTCCCCTGAACCAACAAAGTGCTGGGGGATAGCCGACTCAAAAAGTACTGACCTGCTTGTGGAGCGGGGGGACATGTGAGGATAACTGCATACAGCTCTCTTGGAGCTGCCATCTTGAAGAGAACAAAAACCAGGCTGTGTGAAGAGCAGGAGCAACCAGCATCTCTCATTTCAGTCTCCTTCATCCTGGTGTTCCATGTCTGCTGCCACCTCCTCTCTGTATTCTGGCTTTCACCACCTTTCTTTCACCTGCAGCAACCATCCGTGGAGCAGGGGTGGGCACCCACTGCCCGAGAGGCGGATGTGAAGCACAGGGTCTGCAAGCAAGTCAGGCTGGTGCTGGGCAGCTGCCCTGCCCGGTGCTGCTGCCGTGCTGCTGCCTTCCCACCTGGGGCTCTGGCAGCGTGCAGAAGGGCAGGGGATGGCTGCTCGCCCTCTGGGTCTCTGGGGATTGTGCTCCTCTGGGCAGAAACCAAGCGCGACCCTGCTGCCGCTGCACAGGCAGCTAAGCACATTTCTGCCGCTGCTGTTTGCACTGCTTGCAGTCGTGGAGCCAGCACGATGCAGGCCCTGGTTATTCCAGGCCCACAACTGTGTGACCACTCTCCAGCTCCTGCGTGTTGTCGTCGGGGCCTCATTAAGCAGGTGTCTCTCAAAACCCTCTTCTCTCTCTCCGCAGAGGCTGGCTTTGCCGTCACAGCTATCTCCCGCACCCCTGGGGTGACCTACAACGAGTCCTTTGACCTCCAGTGCATCATCAAGCCCCACTACCCATCGTGGGTGCCGGTGTCAGTGACGTGGCGTTTCCAGCCGGCAGGCAGCACCGAGTTTCACGACCTGGTCACCTTCACCCGCGACGGCGGGGTCCAGTGGGGCGACAGGTACGCGGGTTTCCGAACCCGCACCGCCATCGAGAAGGCCGAGTCGAGCAACAATGTGCGCCTGAGCATCAGCAGGGCGAGCGACACGGAGGCTGGCAAGTACCAGTGCGTGGCGGAGCTCTGGAGGAAGAACTACAACAGCAGCTGGACGCGGCTGGCAGACAGGACCTCCAACCTGCTGGAAATCAGGGTCCTGCGGCCAGGTGAGTGCCAACAGTGTGGGAGAGGGGCTGGGGTGCACATTGTGAGGTTGGGGTGCGTACCCGTGCTGTAGTGGTCTCTTCAGAGTAGAGGGCTGCAACGCATGCCTATGACCGACGTGTCACACTTGTGCATGGCTCAGGTGGGATCGCTCGACTCTTCAGCTGCAGGTATGTTGGAGCCCCTTTATCCACCTCTGGGAAAGAGGTCCTCTCTTTGCTCCTCACATACCGTTAATGGGGGTTTCTTCTGGGAGGGGAGGCAAGGTGACTGCAACTTGGTCCGGTCTCTGGGCTGTTGTGAGTTGGAGGTGGCTTTCAGGTTGTCACCTCGATCCATCAGAGCATCAGAGCAGATGTAAGCTGGGGAAGAGGGGAGAGAGGTGGGATAAGCAGGGTTGAAGAAGAGAGATGTTCCTACCAAAGCCTGCACATGCTATATTGAGGTGTTGGAGCTCTTGTCTAGTAGTTGGCTGCATTTCTTGCTCTGCTGGAGGCATCTTCAAAAGCAGCTAGTGATCAAAGAGCCTGACTTTCACCCCTACCAGAAATGTAGCCCTTTTCAGCTGGAAGTCACCAAGGCCATGGGTGCCCATGCAGAATGTGCAACATGTGGGCAGCAGACACCTGACTTGGCAGGGGGAGACAGAAAGCCTACAAAGTGCTTATGCTCCATGTACAGACAGTGGAGAGAGTTGTGTAGACCTTGTCACTTATATTTTGGTGGCGCCTTTTGTTGTCCATGAATGCTGCTTCTGGGCAGCTCTGGGTCACCGCTGAGCTCAATGGTTTATTGCTGTCTCAGCCTTAGGGCTGGACTTGATGTTTGGAGTGAGGCTTTTAGCACCTCTTGGGTCAGGTCCTTGCACCATGGTCAGTCCTCCCTCCATGTTCTTGTGCAGTGGCCCTTTTCATACTCTCTTCCACCATCCCAAATCCTTAGCATGTCTTTGGAATATTCAGGGGATGCTGCAAGCGCTAGGAGCCTCATGAGCTGTCTATCCTCTTTCTTTCCTTCCTCCTTCCTTGCCCTCATCTCCAGGTTAATCTTCTCCATTTATCTTGATTAGCCTGCCTTGTAATACATTTTTTACTGCTCACAAGGTCAGGTTGATGATGTTCATCATTTTAGATTATTTCCCTAGGAAACGGTGTTGACTGGATATGGTCCCTGGAGTAATGTGATTCTTCATGGCACATCTCTGTGCATGCGTGTGTGTGTGAGACAGAGAGAGAAAGAGAAATCCTTGGTAACAGCTTCCAGAAGAGAGCTTCTCTGTCACAGCTCAGGGTGGCCAGGAGGACGTTTAAAGGACATCTGAAACATGTTCTGGCAGCAGGTTCTTCTTTTCTGGAGCAGTAGCTGTCAAATGATGCCTTAATGGAACAAGTCATGTGGGTCTCCATGGTTTTTACCTCTCCTGTCTCCCTGCTGCTCAACAAACTATCGACACAAATCTTAGCTGTCAGTCCAATGAGCCTTGCATAATGTTTGTGGTTTTATGGCCCATGAGGGGATGAAGGAGAAGAGGAGGGCTCCTCAGAGCATCCACAGCACCACGGTTGTGTGCTTTCTGCATTTTGTTTCCATGTCCCAGGCAGCCTCTGTGAGTGGGTGGTTGGTGTTCTCCATGAATGTAATGCTGGCTGTTGTACCAGTGTCTGCTGTGGTTCTCTCTGGTTTTGCAAGCTGCAGAGGGCTGTGTCGCTGCTGGGGTCTTTGGCTGGATAATCTCCAGAGACGATCCAGGCTGATGTGGGAGGCACCTTCCTTGGTCACCTCTGAATGAACAACCAAGCGCCTGCCCCTTCTCCCCACCATCAGACCTGTACTGAGGCAGGGGATACTGGTTTTCAGACCCCTGAGTGATTGAGCAACAGAGAGCACTGTCAGTCTGTTTGTGACTCCACAGTCACCTTAATCTGCCATAACTTCTGGCTGCTCTTGGATGCCTCAGTCCCAGCTTTCTCCTTTCCTTTGCCACTGGCTCCTGCCTTGATCCGTATGCCAGTGTGTTTGGGGTGAGCTGTCTCCACTACAGAGAAGGCTTGTCTGGAGGTCTTTTGGCAAATTGAGCCAGCGTGCATTTGTGGGCTGTAAGTTAATGCTGGGATTCTGGTTTCCTCTTAAACCCCTGCTCCCTGTTTGTCAGAGTGACCTTTCTGTTTGACAGGTTCCAGGTGCAGCCCTGGCAAGCGATACCTGTCAGCCTTTAAAGTGTGTTCAGGTGAGAAAGGTAAAATAGTGGCTGCCTGATTGCTTCATTAATCTCTCTGCATTGTGAAATCCTGTGTCCTCCAGGGAAAGGATGCTGGGACTGGTGCATCAGTTTGCTGTTGGTGCAGTGGGTAGTGGTTGTAGTTGCCATCCATGCTGAGTGGTAGCCACAGAGGCGGCAGTGCTGGGTTTGAACTGCATATATTCACGTGGCTGCAAAGTCATTTCACTTACACCTGTCTCGTGGCCAGCAGGTTAATACTGAGGAGATACCAGCGGCTTGAAACACTCTGGTCCTGTCCTACTCCCAGGGAGAAACGTGCAGTATTTGAGAAATGAAACACTTAGCTCCTGAAGGAGTGAATAAGGCAAGCAGTGGCAGCACTGACCCGGCTCTGATGTGAAGGTCTGTAGGTGGGATGGCAGAAATGCCCTGCATGGCATCCAGAACCAGATTTGCCCTTCAAGTGTGATGTGTGTGGACCCGCGGGCATTAAGCCGTTACACTGACTGGCAGTGTGAGGAAGAGCCCTATGAAGGATGCTGGCTGCGTATGTGAGAGCTTTCAGAGAACTGAGGTATCGTGAGGGCACAGTGCCCATGACTTGGTGGTGTGTGAAAACTCGGCAGCAGTAGAATCTGAAGCTCCAGTATTTGTTTCATGGCCTGCTCCTTACTGTCACACAAGCTGGCATGCACTGGGTTGCAAAGTAAAGGGAGGGCTGCATGCAGGTATGGGCATGCTGCTCCAGGCAGCTCGTGTGTGCTTTGCAGGAAGATAAACCTGTGCTGCTGTAGGATGAGCACTGGGTTTTAACTTCTGCAGGCTAGAGCCAAAATCCAGGCTGGTGTTGGGGTCTGTCAGGCAGGGCTGTGGACCAAACTGATGAAGGCTGGATGGCCTGTGGCTGTTTCATGTCCTTACAACATAGTGCTCTCCTTTTTCCTTCCATCTCTCTGCCTGTTGTTTCTTTCTCCGTGAGCTCATGTTGCAGCAGAGGGGGAGGAACAATGAAAGTACTGCTCGGTTCATGCCAGCTGCTTCCCCAAAGCCAGAGCTGGCAGAAGACCATGCACAGGAACGTGGGCTGAGCTTGGAGTGAGCCCCAAGTGCAGGGGTGGAGATTTCTTCCCACCCGGATCCTTGCATTTGGGGCTCCCCTTCTGCTGTGGTATCTGGCCCAGTTCTTTCATCACCCAAAGCTGGGGATTGCCCCGGGGGCTCACCACCCTTTTCCCTTCTAGAGCTGTTGCCTTGCCCATCATGCACTTGTCCCTTTCCAGGGACATCCTCTGTGGCAGCTTCAGGGCAGATGTGCCCTGTCCTTGTAGGGGATGGGTGTGGTGACTCCCTGGCACTTGCTGATCTTGGGCTTCAGGGGAAGTGCAGAAGTGCAGGCAGTTCCTTTTGAACCCCGGTGACCCTGAAAGCACCAGGATTCAGGCTGAGCTCTTGATATGAGGATGCAATCTAAGCAGTATCCCTGTTGCAGCTCTCTGTGCCCTTCCTCGCACAGCGTGGTGGGGGCACTATGCCTGGGCTGCAGGTCCAGCCAAGGGAGGAAGGTGGTGGGTAGGTAAATGTGGGTCAAGGGGAGACCCAAGGGCTACCAGGCAGGCTCTGTTGCTGGCTCCTCCTTGGATCTTGCTTCTCCCTGCCAGGTTTTCAGAGACAGAGCAGCTGAGACAGGAGGTGCTCTCTGGGAGCAGCGTGCGTCTGTGCGGTCTGTGGAACTCAGACAAGGGCAGCAGACAGTCTCTGGCGGCACGATGGGGACTGTGCTGTGTCTGAGCGGACTAGGACATCTGGATAGGACTCTTGGCAAGGAGGCTTGAGCAGATTTGTGCTGGTGTATTAAATTGCCATTGTCCTTGTGTGCATTACTGCACTTATCTTTCCCCTGCAGCACGAGCAGGGGGTGATTTGGCGGAGCTTTGGGAGGACCCGGGGTCTGAGCACTCGGGAGTCTTTCTGGCAACAGTAGACTAAGAAAACAGAGCTTGCACACAATCAGGAGGTTGTGGCAAAGACTGAGCACTTCCTTCATCTCTTTAGTACTCAGGTACAGACCTGCCCATCCCAACCTGCAGGGCACCCATCTTCCCCGGGCCTCTGTGGCTCTTCCCACCATTCCATCTCTTCGTCATCCCTTGGCCGGTTCCTCCGTGACTAATCCTGGAGCGGACACAGTGGGGAGAAGCTGCAGTCACCTCTGTAAATCTGCCCTCTTGCTGCTGGGTTTTTGACAGTAATGAACGTGGGAGGAGGGATGGGGAGGGGTGGTGGGGGATGATAACCGAGCAGACGCCGGGGGTGCCGGGCTCCTCGCTGCTTTTTTGCAAGCTGGGTTATGGCAGATTGATTGACCCGTGAGCCGTCGAGCAAACAAGGCAGCCAGGCTCTTCATTAGAGCATTAATTAGCTTCTAGGGGTTCTCCAGGGGCTGCTTTGTAAAGTTTGGTTTATTAGGACCTGTCAAGTTGAAACCATCATGGAGGGGGAGGGAGGAGGCTCCTCAAGCCTGCCTTGGAGAGGCAGCTGGGGGAGGCTTGTGCCTAAGCCTTACTTTGAGAATGGGGTGAGCCAGAGCTGTGCTTCCCATAAAACCCTGCACCCGGGTGGGCAGAGAGCTCTGCTGCTCTCCTCCTGTGCCTGAGAAACCACCACTCATGTGAGCCTGGACACATTGAGCTAGCAGTGGCCAGAGAAGCCTAAGAACCCAACAGCTCTCCTTAGGAGAGCTCCTACCTCTTTGACCAAGCCCATCCGTGGCAGCTGCAGAGACTGCTCAGTATCCCACTCATCCTTCGCTCTCAAGACTCGGTGATGGGGACGGTTGCAACCCTGCAGGCCGAGGGTGCTGGGAGGGTGAGGAGGGCATGAGGCAGAAAAGAATTGGAAAAACAGGCTTCTTTATGGCACGCTTAATGCTGGGAGAGGAGGACCATTGCCAAGACACTTGTGGAGTACAAGGAGAGGCTTTCCATAACAAATGGAAATCAGATAATACTGTTAATGCTTTTCTTCCATCTCATTTCTTAGTAATGTCTGTATGCAAGGAATCCTCTCAGGGATGGATGTGAAAGGTGCCCTTCTTATAACAGGTGGCCAGTGGGGTACTGACCAGACTCTTGAAGGGAGGCTCAAACAAGTGTTTTCAAGGGCCACAAAGTGCCTACTTAAAAACCTGACACTTTCTGCTGCTGGCAGCATACTGCAATAAAGTTAAACAAGGAAAGCCAATGAGCTGGAAACTTCCTTACAGAAGTGAAGTCTGGAAACTTAAGTTTGCTGCTTGCTTGATCCCAGAGTGGTTTTTGCTCAGTAGAATAGCACTGCTTCCCTGCTTTACAGCCGCCTGCTCCATCTGGCAAATAGTTGTACTCTTGCTTGAGTGATGAAGGAGTTCAAGGAGTGCTCAGGAGAGACAGGAGGCTGTTCTTTGGCAGCTGCAATTGCAGCACAGAGCAGTGTTTCCTTTCCCTTGGGTGCTCTGGGACTTGCTCCTCTCCTTTCACTACTGGAGGGCTAAGAGCTGCTGTTCTGCCTCAGAGCTGCTGCTCTTTCCTATCATCTTCCAGCACACTGAACAGCCAAAATGAAGGGGTTCAGTGTCATGTGACCCAGGGCTGTCCCCTTGCATAGACCTGTGCTAGCGACCTCACTAGAGCACTTTTGCTTTACAAGGAGCACAGGTGGGTTTGCTTCTTCCACCTCGTACCTCTGGTTGTCTCCTGCCCCCTCATATTCACCTTGAGGAGCTCTGTCCCTGCCCTTGCCAGGTCCTCTGGAACAGTTTCCCCACTTATATTTGCTGCTATCTCCTTGGCAGAATTATTTATCCCAGGCTAGTATGCTGTGGTGCTTTTTCTCCCCACTCAGCCATCACACCCTGCTCCAAACATCCCTGTCCCCCCATCTTCTCCATATACCGTCGCTATTAGACACAGCCGAGAGCTTCCTCTTCCCACTGCTGCTGTGGTGCATAATACAACCTCTGGTGTTCTGTGGCTGGTTTGTAAATACAGATTTGGAGTGGGGTCTCACCCATGAGCGTGCATCCACCTGAGGATGCTCCAAGAGGGGTGCATCCTGCCTGGCCTTGTCAAGCTGGCTGTGGTTTTACACTTTGCAAGTATCGGAGAGGTGCTCTGCCACGTCACTCAGCCTGGCAGATCTAGTCACACATCAGCCATGAGGTCACCCTGGTGTCAGCAGACCCAAAGCACCCTTAGCAAAATGCCATCTTGATCCCAGAAAAAGACTGCCACATTGAAACGAGCCCATCAGCGTGAGCAGCAGGGGATGGAGCTCATGCTGGATGCGCTACAGCGTTCCCAACCCTGTGCTGGGGATGCTGACACTGTCCTTGTGGGCTCAGGGCTGCAGTTCACCTCCCCTTGCCTTCGGTTTCCCATTTGGGAGCAGCAGTACTTGGCTCCTCTGCAGGTTTGCCCACAGAATGTTTGTGTCAGAACCAAACTGCCAAGCTGATGGCAGCCTGCTTTGTTCAAGGCTTCCCTTGGGGAACTCGCCCAAGGGCATAACCCAGCAAGTTGGGCTTTCAAAGTGTGAAGCATCTGGGGTGCATTTCATGAGGGCAAAGGAGGTGAGAACCCTTGCACCTAATGGGACCCTAACCTGGCCCAGCCAGCTCTGTGTGTGTCCATTGGTCTTACTGAAGGCAGTCTTGCTTTCCAGCCCCTGGACGAGACCGATGGCGCCAGGAGACTGGGGCTCTGCTCAGAATGTGCTGCTCTCCTCAAATTAACTCTCTTCACGGTTACTTTTTTAGGAGCGATTTTTTCACTTGGATTTCAAAGCACTCTCTGCTTCTCTCTTTGATATCTCCTGAGCGGTTTTCCACTCCCATTTGCAGGATGCATACACAGAACCACGGTGTCAGCCTGTTTGCAGTCAGTGCACAGCACATGCAACTTCTTTGATGTTGTCTCGAATGTTTTCTCTCACCACACTTTAGCTTCTCATCGATTCCCTGTATGCTCTCCTTGGACTGAAGTACTCTGCAGTGAACAGTACTTAGGCGTTGTCCAGCTCTAAAGCTTTGTACTTCCCTCGTGTCCTTGAAGTCCTCAAAAGCAGTTAGCAGGGGCAGCCCTTGGAGGGGAGGGAGCACTGGTGATGAGCAGGTTTCCAGCTGGGTGTTGACCACCATTCTCCTTCCTGGTCCATGCATGGAGCCCCAGCCCCTTGGCTGCCCTGCTGGTCTCCACAAGGTGAGTAGCCTCAGGGCAGCAGGCTCAGTGCTGCAGCAGCACAATTTTTCTCTCACTGTATTCTCAGCCCTCCAGCCTGGTCCCCAGCCCAGGTGTCCCTCCCCGCATGCCCAAGGAGCAGCTTTGGCTGTCCATCCTTGCGCATGGGACCTGTACTGCTTTTCTAGCTTCTGTATCACGTGGGATGCTTCTCATCATATGAGAAACTCCATGCTCCCCATCAGTCCTTTGTACAGGCAGGCTGTGTCCTCCTGCTTTGAGAAGAGCAGTGCCAAAAAGCCAGGCAGAGGGGTGGTCCAGCCCTAAGTGCTGTGCATTCCCTGCCTCCGGCCTTGGTTGGATTGGCAGACTGGTGGGACACAGCTGACTGTACCCAGTGTCTTTGCTCTTCAGCATGAGGGTGACATGCATAGTCAGGTGGTGCCACTGTGCCCAGGTATAAAAACCTAGCTCAGTAAAAGTAACCCAGCCATTTTTTCCTGTGATGATGCTACCTTTTGAAACTAATTCCTCCGTGGCAGCAGAATAAACAGGGGTAATGTTTATCTGGATGCTTTTCCAGAGCTTTAGTTCATAAGGGGCTGATTATTTGGGGGTTCCTACCTGTTCTGAAACTGATCAAAGACTAAATTCTTGGGTTCACTCAACCTGCGAACCACTTCCTTAGAGTGAAATGGCACTGTACAAGCTTGGGTCTACCCTACCCTAATGTGCATACATACAAGCTGGCCCCTGGGGCCCTCTTGCTTGCCTAGATAAGAATTTGGCACACTGTTCAAGAAAATTCATAGTTTTCCCTGTCCTAGAGAAGCAGGGAGTCTAGGTAGTGATGGACCCGTAGCCCATCCTGCTGTAATACTTCCCCTATCCTTAAGGAGTTTGAGACAATTCCTTGAGGGGCGACAGATGGCTCATTCTGCTTGGTTGTTGCTCCACACAGTAAATGGATTTGCCTGTTAATGTGTGAAGGCAGCAGCATCAGGGGTGCTCCGGGTGCAGGTGGAACTGATCTGGCACTTGGTCACGCAGCAGGAGGGGATCCTCATGGCTGAGGCCTGCTGCTGGTCCTGTCCCATCCCTGGTGCCAGCTCCGTTTACTAAACCTGTGGTGGTAAGGAGCAGTTAGAGGTGAGTGGAGCGAGGAAGCTCTTAGGTGGGTTCAGTTGGGTCCTTCTTGGGGGACTTCTGTCTTTGTGCAGAGGGTGGCACTGGCATCTTGGGGCTGGCAGGGCTGGCGTGAGCAGCCGCCAAAAGATTTCGTGGCCCTGCCTGAGGTCCGTCTGGAGAGCTTGCTCTCTGGATGGCAAGAAACCAGCATTTCATACCACCCTGAGCATCTCATCTCATCTCATCCCTCTCCCTGCGTGGCAGGCGGCTTTTCAACTTTTTCAGCTGCTGAAAATGCTCAAGTCAAATCGGGTGTGTGCAGAAGCCGCCGAGCGCTGTGGGGTGCAGTGGTGCTCTCGGCGTGCCCCTACACAGGCCCGGCCCCTGTTAGGAAATTCGGCCATCGATGGCCAGCCCCCTGAGTGCCCTGGGAGTTAGTGCGTGGTACTGCTCTGTGTGTTGTAACTTGCTCCTCAGGTACATTTAATTACTTTTTTTTCCTAATTGACAGAGCGCTCCTTTGTTTGAAATCTCTCTGATGAGGGTTTGATTAAACATCTCAGTATGTTATTTTTTTTTCTTTCTTTATCCTCTGTGGCTGTAGCTCAGTACTGAATCTGTCTTCCAGTGATCCTATCTCCATATTTTAATTTACAAGTGAGCAGTGAGCCGTATATTGTTTTCTGACAGCAGGCACAACTCATGCTGGGAATCTTTTATTCTTCCCTCCCCTGCTCTCTCTCCTGCAGAACTTCCACATTCATTTCAAGGTTTGGCTGGAATGTTTCTGGGTGTAGGTTTGTGGGGCATTTTGCTTTGGGGTATATTTGTTTATTTCTCAAATTGCCCTTGAGCCCTTGCTGTCCTTCAGAGTGAGTTAGTTTCTGCTTCTCAGGGAAGCTCTTGCTTTTCCCAGGCCAGCAGCATGTCCCTGCCGGTGGTCTCTGGATTAACCATGGCCGGGCCTGGGAGCTGAGGGCTACCCAGCTTTCTCCATCCCTGCAGCTATGCATATGGCCTTCTCCACAGACATACAGCTTCTGGGTTTGAGAGACTTTCAGGGTCACATCGCACGCTTCCCGAGGCCCCGCTCAGTTATCTGCTAGTTCATTAGCTGCTCCTCCGCCTCCAGCGCGACACGGCTGGTGATCCCGGGCTGTCCCCTAGCCAAACAGATGTCCTTGTCACCGCCTGCAGCCTTCGCGCCACACCATGTGGCATGCAGCAATGGACTTGACCCACAACCTATGTGTTTGGTAGGTCAGCAGCCTGACTGTGCCGCTTTTAGGGAGCGGGGAGGGAGGGCATCGGGCTGCTTGTCAGTAGGTTTGGCTGATGCAGTGCTCACCTTCTGTAGTGCTGAAGTTGGTGTGTGTACAACAGAGCATCTGATGCAGGCAGGTCACAGAATCACAGAATTTTAGGGGTTGGAAGGGACCTCCAGAGATCATCGGGTCCAACCCCCTGCCAAAGCAGGTTCCCTAGGACAGGTCGCACAGGTAGACATCTAGATGGGTCTTGAATATCTCCAGAGAAGGAGACTCCACACCCCCTGGGCAGCCTGTCCCAGGGCTCTGTCACCCTCACTGTGTAAAAGTTCTTCTGCATGTTGGTGCGGAACTTCCTATGCTCCAACTTGAGGCCATTGCCCCTTGTCCTGTCCCCACAGACCATTGAAAAGGGGCTGGCCATTTCCCCCTGTCCCACACTTGAGATACTTATAAACATTAATAAGATCCCCTCTCAGCCGCCTTTTCTTAAGGCTGAAGAGCCCCAGTTCTTTCAGCCTATCCTTACAGGGGAGATGCTCCAGGTCCACCACAGGGTATGAGGGGAGATGCCCTTTCTGCTTGTCACAGCACCCACAGCCAACATTTTGAGTGCATCAAGCTGTGCTTCCGCAAGCTGCAGTAGTACTGTGTGCTTCAGGGCTTGTGCTTGTGCTTGGAGCTCGAGTTTGGACTGGGGGTGTTGGAACAGGTGACGGTCAGTGTGGATGTGCGCTGAAGTACCCGTCTTGTCATCCTGCAGCAGCAGGCTGTGAGGATGGAGAATGCCTGCACCTGCTGGGTCATGGTGCAGCAACTTGGTGAATGTACTGAAATGCAGGTCACTTGGTGGTTTATTCCTGGCCTCTTTCTGTCCCTGAGGGGAGGTGGGTCACAGGCGGCTCCTAGGCTTGCTCCTGGGGTTGGCAGCCCACACCAGGCTGTGCTGCAGGAGGCATCATTTGCAGGATTCACATAAGGAACGGTAGGTTTGGGAGAGAAGTGTCACGTAGCTGTTTTTGTCAAAATATGAGCAGTACCTGTAGGGAGGAAGAGACAAAAAGCAGGGAGGGTCAAGCCTCTCAAATCCCAGGGAGGTGGGGGTGGCATTTGAGTGGCACCTGGGGTGATGCCAAGGGACATGACCTGGGTGGGTGAAGGCATGCCTGCTCCTTCTTGCTCTGGGCAGGGGCTCTGCCCTGGCACATCCCTCAGTGGAAGGGCTATCACACCATCTCTCCAAGGCAGTCAGGCAGGGCAGAGCGGAGTTGGATTAACAGCCTGTCTGACTACAAGCAGACCATGCTGTCCCTGCAAGGGGGGTGGGGGGTAAAGGTGACCCACATCCATGTAGACTAGCAGTCACTCAGTTTGGTGGGTTGCCCAAAGACCCGTCTCCGCTACACAAGGAAAGAACAGCATGCAGAAGCGAGGATTTAGCCTTACGAAAGAAGTAGGCTAGAGAGCTTGCAGGAAGTCCTGCAGAAGTAGGAGAACTCCAGCTGTGTGTCTGTCGCTTTTGCAGACAGACCTACATTCTGCTTTTGTTGGCACGTCCAATGCAGAGCAACCCACCTGCAACCAGGGCCTGAGTGGTTTGGGGACCACTGAAACTTTCAGCAACTGTAGAAACTTTTGGCATTGCTGTGAAACCAGCGCTGCTCAAGGTCCATCAAGATGGCTGGTTTGGCGTTCAGCGTTGAAGCCTCTGCTGTTTTGTCTGCCCACCTGGAAGGGGGCAGCAGCTGAGCCATCCTCAGGAAAGGGTTAACATTGTCTCCTTCCCATGGAGCTGCTCTCCCAGTAATTCAATCATGGCAGCCTGTTTGCAGGCAATAATTCATTGTTATAGGAACACTACAGTAAAGTGACAAGTTAATAATGGCAGTAATAATGGCAGGCAAAGTCTAATGCTATTTCCCTTTCTTCTGCTCTTGTTGCACCAGCAGCCTCCCATGTTGGCTAATGCAATTTTCAACCTTGCTAATCCAGTTTCAGGAGGAATTGTGTTCTGTTAAAAGAGAATAACAGGAGCGGGGAGCTGTGCTGCCGTGTTCCTGCCCTCTCCAGGGAGGCTGTCCCAGCGCTCCGAGTCTTTGTCTTTATTTTGCTGTGATTTCTATACCGCGGTTAATCCTAATGAGCAAGGTCTTCCTAGGAACGCCTCATCTTCCCCCTTCTGCAAACACCTTTCCTCTGATGCCTCTGCACTGAGAGGAGGGTTCCCACGTGTTTCTCTTCTGAAGGCTGGTTTGCTTTCAGCTAACCTAGTAAACCTGAGTCACCCGCACCTCGTCACACTGAGTCAGAAGGCTGGCGCGTACTTGCCTGACTCCCGCCGCCCCGGTTCCCCGTGGTCATTCACATGGGTGTCCTTGCAGTGCGTGGGGAGGTGGAGGAGGTTCTCCAGCCTTGCTTTGTGGAAGGGAGAAAGGCTGGCAGAGGCACTGAGCGTTAGTGCATGTCTAAGCCTGTGTCTGAGCCTGTGGCAGCGTAGCGACCTGCACGTGGGTCTCTGAATCCCCAAAGGAACATCACCCCCACCTCTGGAGGAATTTGAGTGCTTTTCAGGCCCTAGCAAGGGAAATGATGAGACACCTCTGAGTTGTGAGCCAGGAGGAGGGGTTGGATGAGAGTTTCTGCCAAAAGCCTGGTCAGTACCCTTCAGGGTTGTGCGCCAAGGGTGCCGGGGTGAGATGAGTTCCTCACAGGAGGAGCTCCTTGGGGCCGTGCTCCCTGCAATTAGTCTCTTCCAATCAGTGTGTTAAACCTTGTGCATGGTGTTTAACTGTGGCAGGGTTTGGGTTGGCTTGGCCCCGTTTCCACCCCACACAGACACACGCTCTGCACCTCAGCACAATGAAATCCCCATGGAGTCTTTTAAAAGTAGGACATGCCCCAGGAAAACTTTCTGCAGCACTTCTATCATTCTCCCCAGGGGAGACCATCTTTTGGAGGAGCTCTCCCCAGAGGGAGACAGCCTCCAAAGTGGGACACCGCCTTCCTGCTACAGTGACAGAGCTCCCCAGGGACTCTGAGGGCTGGTGGTGGCTGTCCTCCTGCCCACCCCTGCTGTGCTACAGTCACTGGCTCCTGCGGAGCTGGCTCCTTCCCCAGCAAGCAGCCCCCTCCTGGTTTGCTGGAGGGCAGCACGCTGGGGTTTTGGGGGGCGGATTTGGCAGGGGGAGAGGGTATCTTCAGCTGCAATTAAGTCTCGCCTTTCACAGGGCTTGGTAACAGTGGCTCCCAGGTGGGAAATGAACTCCTACTACTGTATTTTCTTGCTGGCTGCAAGGGAAGGTGCTGTAAGGAGTCTGAGACCGAGCATCTTTTTATGACACCATTTTTAGGTACAGATTTACCGAAGTGCTTTAGCAAAGGTAGGTGTCACAGAATCACAGAATTTTTAAGGTTGGAAAAGACCTAGAAGATCATCCAGTCCAACCATTCACCTAGCTCCCACTAAACCATATCCCTCAATACAACATCCAGTCTTTCCTTGAACACCCCCAGGGATGGTGACTCCACCACCTCCCTGGGCAGTGCATTCCAGTGCCTGACTACCCTTTCTGAGAAGTAGTATTTCCTAATGTCCAGCCTGAATCTCCCCTGGCGCAACTTGATACCATTCCCTCTAGTTCTGTCACTGCCTACACGGGAGGTAGGTGTCAACCCCTGCTTGATGATTAGGAAACAGAGGTGAGGGAGCCAAGTGGCTTCACAGTGACAGTGAGTCAGCAGAAAAGCTGTGTGGCAAATCACCACTTCTCTCCTCCTCTGATGACTGCTTTCCCTTCCCCCAGATGTTTGTATAGATGCTTACTTGTACAGCCCAGCTTGGAGAGACCGCCTGCTTGAGTGTGTGTAGAAACCCCCTACCATATCTATCAGCAGGCCCAGCACCTAGCTGTGCTGTAGCCTGCTGTGGTTGAAAGGTGTGTCAGACCTTTCCCCTGTCCCAGAGGTGCAAGCTTTATGGGCCAGAGGCTGCCACGGGTAACGCGAAACAATGTGTGTCCCTGCAGACAAGCAAGGACATTGTCCTCAGCCTGGGAATTGGTGTAAAGGGACTGTGATGCTGGAGGAGGGTCTGTAGAGTGAGGTATCTAGCAAGCTTACGGGCTTGCTGTGGACCACCTAGTGCCTTTAGCAGCCTCTCCACCCTAAGAAGCACGTAGCATCCTCTATGTCTGGGCCAGGTTCCAGCATAAGTCATGATGGATTTCACGTCACGGATCTCCTCCGGCACATGCACCAGGATGTCCTCAGCGGTGTGGGAGAGTGTGTCTCCGTGCTGTCAGAGGGCTGATGTCTTCTGTCCTGGTGCTGTGTGCAGGGCCCCTGCCTGAGCGCCACTGCAGAGTTCAGTGCCCCCACGTGTTCTTCACAGGGGCTAGGAGACCAGGCTGGCTTAAAAATAAAATGAGGGTTGTAACCATGACTTGTTGCCAGTGTAAATTGAAAGCCTCAGTAGCGTATGTAGGACCAATTACAGTGCATCAAGGTATGATATCCTCTTTATTGGCACCCTCCAGGGAGCTGGGAGACGTTGTGGCAACAGGATTATGGTTCGCAGATGATACGTGCGATAACTTCACCTAGACACACGCACCTGTTTCCCTGGCTAAGCAGATGTTCAGGAGGCTGTTAGGAGAACATCAGCCCCTTGACAGCGCGGCGGAAAATGGCATGTAACCGTGCCTGTTCGCATCGCTGCGCCCACCCTCGACGGAGTGCTGGAGCAGCCCTGCTCCTGCACACCAGAACCCGTCCCCTGGGGCAGGCCAGATCAGCTCAGCATTTGAAGGCTGAGCCCTTCCCTGGCGCTCTGCCCAGGCAAATCCCCAAGCGAGGAAAGGGAGTTTCACCCGTGTCAGGAGGGTGAGGTTTGGCTGGCATGGTGCCTGGGGGTGTCAGTCGTCTCGCAATCTCACTCACACACCAGCAACTACAATCATTTCTGTGCCGTGCAGGCGCCTTTAAACATGACCTGGCAAGCTGCACGGGGCATAGCGAGGCCTGCTTGGCGCTGGAGTAGATTACCACCAGGAGGGAAAGAGATGGGCTCCCTGGCAGCATGTTGTACCATTACCATCGCCCCAGACTGCTTCACTTTAGAGTTTGGGGTGTTTTTTGCCCCCTTCTACATCATTTTTTTCCAAATGCAAAGTGAGCCCTTGGGATTAGTTTGTCAGCCTGCGAATGGCAGCTTCTGGTCCCCCCTTCTCCACTCCGATGGGAGAGCAGAAGTGTGAGCAGCTCCACGGAGCTTCCAGTGCCTTAACTGGATTGCAGGCAGAGGATCTCTGCTCTGCCTGAGCAAGCAAACTCACCCGCAGCCCCAAGGTAACCCCTGTGCCACAGTGTTTCCACCTCAGCCTGGGGTCTGTAAAAGCTGTGAAATGCTTCTGTAGGATCTGCAGGCAGTAATGAGGAGGTAGGTGTGCATTAATTATTCAGGAGCCAGTGCCTGGACCGGGAAGCATTTGGTGTTCACAGATTGGGAAAGACTAACTGAGTCCTTTCTAATTCTGTGGGAGGGAAGCAAAACCTGCACTCGCATCTTCCATGGTGTGCCTCAGTTAGGAAAACAAGTCGTGTTAAATGAGAGGTGCAGTGGCAGGGGTGTCATTATGTATCACGGATACCTCTAATCTAGCTGAAACTTCACACGCAGCGTGACGAACCTGTGTAAGCCCTGTGCAGCCTAGCAAAGGGAAGACCTGCAGCTCCCTGTCAGGGCTTGCTGCTCCAACCAGGAGCAACCACCTCAACAAGGCTTAGGGGATGCTGTGCATGTGTGGGCAAATTCCCAAGTGCTGTTTGGGGTGGCTGCCAGGGAGGTCTTGGAGGGCTGGGGTGCGTGTGTGGGATTTAAGCTCGGGTTTCTGCCAGAGTTAACAAGTTTTCTTCCTCTTCATCCTCACCCCCACAAAAGATGTCTTGCTGAGTGTTGAACGGAAGCAGGGGGAGCTGCGTGGAGGTCAGGCAGGAGCCCTTGGGTGACTTCAGGGGTCCATGCTGTTTGTACCCAGTAAGAGTGGCCGTGTCTATGGTCCGACCACAAGCCCTCACTGTTTCACTGAAATACATCAGTCATGTACAAGGTGTGGGTCTGTTGCCCCAAACACCAAGCTTAAAATTACTCCGTGCCCATCCTCCTCATTTTCAGCTCCTGGACAGGGAGGGACGCTTAGATCTCAGCATCTCGGGTCTGTGCATACCCTGGCTCACTCTGTGTGTGTGTGTTGATACTGAGCAACCCTGCCACACGCAGCATGTGTATATACTGCATTTTAATAGATATAGGGCTACTGACTTAACATACACGGTTGCTATAGTAACAGAGGTTTCCTTAGTAACGGTTGCAGCAAATAATCCAGTACCAATTAAAAATAAACTGTTTGGAAAGGGGGCTGGGGAAAAAGGAAACTGCTGAGAATCACCTTCCCCTTTATTGGTTCATCTCCTGGGGACTTGGAAGATTGATTAATGCTTGAAATAACCTTTCTTAACCAACAGTGAGACAAAAAGGTGGGACAAGTGTGGGTGGGGTGGCTAAAGCTGCTGTCCTGATGCAAAACAAAGGAGTATCATCTCTGGGGTATGGCAGAAATAACAAGGGGTGATGCAAATCTCTCCATTTGGTTGAAGTCCCCAGGGAGGAAAAACAAGGGACTATTTTCCTCCTTCCATGTCTTCATGCCATACTGGTAACACGGCCATCAAGTCTTTATTAGCATACTGATTAAAGCCACGGGCAATCCAGGCTCCAGGGGATGCCTATCTCTGATGCTGTGTTAGAGCAGAAAGCAACACAGTGGTGGGGGTTCCTTCCTCCCTCCCATTCCATGCTGTTTGCCTGTGCCCGTCCTCCCCCTCATCTCAGCCCTGCTGCTCATGGGTTGTGCCGACAGGCATCCGAGACCCCGGGGCCCAAGGGAAGCTGGAAGCGAAGCATGATGCAAAGCAAGGAGCCCCTGCCTTGGTGACAGAGAGGAGAAAACGTTGCTTCCTTTCAAACACAGGATGCGTGGGACGGGTTTCCAGAGTGTGGATGGGCACAGCTCCCCTGGCAGCCTCCAGCTGTTTGTGCCTGTGGTGCCACGCTTCCGTTCTGCTGCTCGTGCCCAGGGCGCTCGCTCGGTTTCCTTACGAGGTGTACCAGACATCAGCAGGATCCCTGCACCCGTCAGCAAGACAGCATGCATGCCCCCTTTCAGGGGGCCCAGGTGGTGGAAGATATTGGGACTGGCTGGGCTGGAGCAGGGGACGCATCTTCTGCCCTAGAAGACCCATCGGTTGTCAGGACACCCTCTGTAAGCACTGCCAGTGTTTTGGTGCTTCTCCTCACAGGGTGCACCAGGAAGGGGCTCTGCACGGAGGGGAACCTGTTGCCTGCCACACCCCCATGCACTCTATGTCCATTGCAGAGAGACTCCCCCCTGTTTTCCCAACTATGCCTCCATGTCCTGGATAATACATTGTGCTTCACGCTCAGACTGGGGCTCATCCCTTTGGGTTGTCAGATTTGGGTGTCCTGGGTCCTCAGGCTGGAGAGGAGGTCCTGGTGGTGCGGGAGAAGGAAGGAAGAGAGGGAGGGAGCTAGGCAGTGGCAGAGCTGCTCCTCGCCTGAAGTCTCTAGCAGGCAGGGCTTCTGGGCGTGCCAGGCACAAGTGTCACAGGAGGGCGCTTGGTGTCCTCCCCTGCAGACGGGGTCAAGGCTCCAGCAAGCTTTATCTCCTGCAGGGAGAGGAATCAGAAACCACTGTGTGTGTGTGTCTCTGCAGGCACCAGAGCTGATGACACCGGGTCATCCTCATCGCCGTGTTACCACTTAGCTGCCCGTGTCGGGGCTGCAGTTGTGCTTGGGCAGCTGAGGGAGGTGACGTGCTAGTGGCGCGGCTTCTGCGGGCTGTGCGGTCTATGGTGGACATGGAGCCAGAGCTCCTGGCTGCTGGAGCAGAGCTTGCCTCCCCGCTGGTCCTTTCTGCTCTGGTGCTCTTTTCTGTTTCCAGTTGTGCCCTTTTGCTCCCCTAGCTCTTGCGTGTCTGTGGGTTACGTGTCACTGAGATGGGCACCATGTGACAGCAGTAGATTCTCATTTAATTCACTCTTCCTGGAAATGGTTTTCTATGGAACTGGTCAAGAGCTCATTGTCCTGAGGTGCAAAGAGTATGACTTCACCATGAAAAAAACCCCACTGAGTTCAGGGTGTAGTCTTCTGCCCTCGTTTGGTGCCTTGGACCACAGCAAATTAAGAAAGGGAATCTTTTAAAGGCAAACTGTGAAAAAACAGCCTCTTGCCGAGGGACATTGTGGGAGGGTCCAGGAGTAGAGGGGGGTGAAAGAGGAGATAAGTTTTGGTAGGAGAACATCTAAACACCTTTGCCTTAAAGGTGGAATGCAAGTGGGACCTAGGCAAGAGCAACCATGCTTGCATCTGGGGGAGGGCTCTCTGGTCCTCCCCAAACCAGGTGAGTTTCTTGCTATGTTAATGACCCACCTCTCCTGATCCTTCTCTGTGCCTCCCTTGCAGTGACCAAGCTACAGGTGAGCAAGTCGAAGCGGAGCATCACTCTGGTGGAGAACCGTCCCATTCCCCTCAACTGCTCGGTGAAGTCCCAGACCAGCCCCGACTCGCACTTCGCCGTGCTCTGGTATGTCCACAAGCCCTCCGACGCCGACGGCAAGCTCATCCTGAAGACCACCCACAGCTCAGCCTTTGAGTACGGCACCTACGCGGAGGAGGAGGGGCTGCGGGGCCGGCTGCAGTTCGAGCGCTCGGCATCAGGGGGGCTCTTCAGCCTGACAGTCCAGCGGGCAGAGGTCCGAGACAGCGGCAGCTACTACTGCCACGTGGAGGAGTGGCTGCTCAGCCCCAACCATGCCTGGTACAAGCTGGCGGAGGAGGTATCGGGGCGGACGGAGGTCACCGTCAAGCAGCCAGGTACCACACAGCATGCCGGCAGTGTCCTCTTGGCATCAGCCCTCATGCAAGGCTTGTGAGCTCACCGAGCTTTCCAGGACAGCAGGGATACTCTGTTCTTTCCACTCTGCCTCACATCCTCATGTCTACCTGTCCTTACACAAAGAGGGACGTTTTCCCCCTTTGGTGTGACCCTCCTCCTTTTAGGCTGGGTTGATGTGCATTTCAGTGTCCCCACATAAAGGCTGTCCTTCCCCAGCTATCCAGAAGGCCACTGTCTCCTGCCAGGTTTCTTTATCCTCCAGAGCATCATGTAGTGAGAGTGTTGACTACTGACCTCCTGAGAGAGGAACCGTGTGTGCCTGCCTGGGAAAGCATCTTTGTGTTGTGTTTAGTTTTAGTCTGTGTCTATATCCTGGCAGACACGATGAGCCTGGTCTCTTCTCCCTCTCTGCACTCTGCACATGAGATGTGAGTAACAAGTTTAATGAAATGGGGAGAGAGATGGCTGCCAGGAAAGGAGAAATCTGCTCTGCTGGTGGTTTCCCTGACAGTGGGCATCACTGGTAAAGATCAGCTGATGGAGGAGCTAAAGGTGCCACTTAGAACCTGGGGACAGAACCATCGTTTCGTGCAGGGGGTTGGGGGGACACAGGCAGGCAAGTACCATCTTTGAGACACCACATGTGTTACTGATGCAGAGCATCAGTACTTGGCAAGGAAGCCTGTCTTGACTGCTCCACATGCCTGGTCCAGGAGGATAGAACTCAGGCAGGAGGTATGAACCTGGATAGCAGGGCTGGCCTGGGACACTTAAAGCATTTGCTCTGTTTGGCTAGACCCAGGCTCTGTGGACTGGGGTACAAGAGGGATATTCTGTATGGTCCCTAGCACAGCTTTGCCTGGTCCCAGGGAGCAGTGCAGGCCAGAGTGTGCCACTCGCTGCCACTCCCAGCTCCTCGTTTCTGTCTGCAGAGTCCCAAGGTGGCTGTGGGATGGTCAGGGAGCAGGGAGCTGTGACCTGCCACTTCCTTTGCATCACCTGCCTCTTTCTGGGAAGTACGGTGCCCATTGTTTGCTGCAGCAACTGTACCAGGGAAGTCCAAACTGTGCCCCTGGAAACAAGCTGTGAAGGAGTTAGGAGAGTACGACACGTCATTTCGCATAAAAGAGCTGATTGCAGTCTCCCTTCCCCCCTCTATTAATGAAATTGTGGAGCACAAACCAGGGACATTCCCAAGGCAGCAACACTGTGTGTGACTTTGCCTTCGTGCCACTTCTTGTTTTGCAGTGGTGGTTCCCTATAATCAGTTGTCTGTTCTCCACCTTGACTTTTTTCCCTTTTCCTGCTGCTGGAGGGTTTACTGGTCAGAAGACCCTAGGAAACACAAGTCCTCTTTTCTTTTCCTCATCTTTTTTTTTTTTTTTTTTTTCCCTCTCATCTTTTTCTTTCCTCCTCTTCTTTGTTTCTTGCATCACATGCCATGTGGGAGGGGTGTGTTGGGAAGCCAGAGGGTCCCCACAGCCCCGGGTCACCGTGCGTTTTCCCACAGATAACCGCCTGCAGGTGAACCAGACTCACAAGAACATCACGGTGCTAGAGAACCAGTGGGTGACCCTGGAGTGCGTGGTCAGCAGCCGCACCAGCCCCTCATCCCAGCTCTCAGTGGAGTGGTACGTCTGGAGGCCGGGCCACCCAGAGAAGGAGGCGGTGGCCCGGCTGAGCCGGCAGAGCACCCTGCGCTACGGCGACCTGGTGGCGCTGAGCGACCTGCGGAGCCGGCTGCACCTGGAGAGCCCGTCCCCGGGGCTCTACCTCCTCTCCATCCAAAACGCCACTGTGCGGGACAGCGGGGCCTACAACTGCCGTGTGGAGGAATGGCTCCTCGACCCCAGTGACCGCTGGTACAAGCGGGCAGAGGACCTCTCCGGACTCATGACACTCACTGTCAAGCAGCCAGGTGAGGAGGATCCTCATGCCAGCAGCTCTGAGCAGCGCTCTGCCCTCATGGACTGACTGCATGAGTCACTGTCTGCCTGTCACTGACAGCAGGTCTGGGCAGAGGGCAGGATCCATGTGCTACAGACCATGCTTTTATGCGTGTCTTCTTGGGTGCACCCTTGCTTTTCTGGAAAGAGCATGGAGCAAGCCCTGCAAACATGGCTAGCTGGGCTGGAGATTTCATCACCGCTGTATCTGCAAATTAATTTTTGTACAGATTTGATAGGATAGGCTTCTGGTTTTATTCACATCTTGGTTGAGAATGAGATGTCAGAGGCTATCTGTGGTCCACAGGCATGTGCTCCAGGGGCAGGGTCCTTGCATGAAGAGAGGGCAGCGGAGGAGATCATCGAGATCCTTACTGGTGTCTGGGCAGTTCTTATGCTGCTGCTCCCCCTTCTGCAGATGCTGGGTGTGCAGCTCTAAGGGTTTGTCTGTCAGTTGGCGTGGGTGCTCAGGCTTCTCCATGGGGCAGGAGCTGGCTATGAGGAACCTGTTTCTATATAGACAAGGGGGCAGTTAGAGGCTTTGTGGCCTCCCTCTTGCCAGTGACAGTGGTTGAGGTGGATCCGGCTGCCTTAACACCACCATTTTGGCCATGCCAGAATGGGAGGGCAAGCGGGTATTTGGAATCACTGCAGGCACTGCTGCTGCTGCTTTCCAGGACCTGGTGCCAGAAAAAATGCTACAGAAGTTAAAACTAGGGAGGAAGCTCCAGTTCCAAAGGGCTGGGCATGGCATGGCATGGCATAAAATAGAATTACTGCAGCTGGAAGAGGCATAAAACTATCATCTAGTCCAACTGCCTGACAAATTCAGGGCTGATCAAAAGTTAAAACACTTTATTAAAGGCATTGTCCAAATGCCTCTTAAACACTGACAGGCCCAGAGCATCGACCACCTCTCTGGGAAGCCTGTTCCAGCATCTGACCACCCTCTTGGTAAAGAAATGCTTCCCAATGCTCAGTCTAAACCTCCCCTGGTGCAGCTTTGAACCATTCCCACATGTCTTGTCACTGAATCCCAGGGATTAGAGAGCACCCCTCAGACGCCTTCTCTCCAAACTAGAAAAACCCTGAGTCCTTAGCCACTCCTCACATGACCCACTGCCTTGCAGCCCTTGCACCAGCTTTGTTTCTTTCCCTTCTCTGGACACATTCAAGGACCTTCACATCCTTCTTAAATTATCAGACCCAGAACTGCCCATGGGATTCACGGTGAGGCAGCACCAAGTGCTGGACAGAGCAGGACAATCCTCTCTTCTGACCATCTGGTTACGCTGTATTTGGGGTTTGCCCTCCTGGCTGCCTGGTCACACTGCTGACTCCTACTGAGCCTGCTGTCAGCCAGCATCCCCACGTCCCTTTCTGCAGAGCTGCCTTCCAGCCATTCCTCTCCCCACTTATACTTGTGCCCGGTTTTACTCTGCCCTCAGTACAGAATTTGGCATCTGAACTTGTTAAATTTCATCTCATTAATCATTGCCCAGTGCTCCAATCTATATAGATCCCTCTTGTCCCTCGAGATTCAACAGCACCTCCCAGTTTGGTATCATCAGCAGGTTTGCTGGTGATGCATTCAACTCCTACATCCAGATCACTGATGAACAGGACCAGGAATAGAATTGAGCCCTGAGGAACACTGCCGGTGACCAATCACTCTCTAGATATAGCCCCATTCCCTACAGCCTTTTGAGCTCCACCCTCCAGCCAGTTCTTCACCCACTCCACTGTGAACCTGCTCATCTCACAACTTGTGAGAAGGCAACTTGTGCAGAAGGATGCCGTGAGGGACAGTGTCAGAAGCCTTCATAAGATCCAAAAAAACTACATCTACCACCTTCCCTTCACCCTCTAGGCAGGTGACCTTGCCACAGAGAGATACGGACTTCAGCAGGACTTTCCCTTTGTGAACTTTGATTCTTCATGATGATTGCATTACTTAAATGCCTTTCAAGTAGTACCCAGTACAGTCTTCTCCAGAATTTTTCCAGGAACTGAGGTTGGACTAACAGGTCTGTAGTTCCCTGGGTCTTCCCTTGCCTTTTTTGTAGATTGGAATAGCACCGCCTGGTTTCCAGTCACCAGGGGCCTCCCCAGGCTCCCAAGACCTTTGGGAGATGATCGTGAGGGCTCCTGCCATAACATCTGCAGGTCCCTTACAATTTCAGGATCCACAGATGGAAAAATCACCATTCCCACGCTTGGGAACAGGGTGGGAATGGTTATGGCCCTCATCTGCTGGGTACTTCCCAGCACGTAAACCAGCTGCTCAGCGAGTGCTGCGGCGGTGCCCGGCGCCGGCCCGTTCTGGCTGGGTGTCAGTGCTCCTAATCGTAACTCTATTCTGGCTGGGTGTCAGTGCTCCTAATCGTAATTGGGCAGTAATTGGGCAGCAGAGCTGGCTGAGAACTGCCAGCCCTGCGGAGGGGAGGTGGGGAGTGACAGCAGGGGAAATCCTTGTGGCTCATTCTGAATTGCGGAAGGATGTGGAGTGGGAAGAAGAGAGGGAGTCAGGAGCGCACTGATTCAAGACAATATATTATTTTTTTTTCTCTAGAAGTGCTTTGTTGTTGTTGTTTGGTTTTGCTTTCACAGCAGCCAGTACTTAACAAAATGACTTAACTCGCTTGTGACTCATCTCTCATTAGCGAGGATCTCCATGCTCATCTTTCAGGACTATAATCATGAGCAAAGGGGAGGGGGGACTACACACACGACCTCTCAGCACTCTCAGACAGCAGTTCTCCTCTTTCTGCTTAAGCTGCTGAGGTGGGGGAGGCTCTGTGTTGATTCTGACAAGCCATTTCCTTCCTTTCCTCCTTTTTACCTCAGTAGTCCCTGAAATCTCTGGACTTTCTTCATCCCTATTTCTGCTCAGGAGTCTTCCCTGGGAAGAGGCAAACTGAAAACACTCGTGTTGCCGACAGCCTGGAGAGCTCTGGTCTTCATGAATATTTCCTTTATGGGACCATTTTAAAAGTGTAGAGCAGGTGCTATAATAGGAAGCCCCGCTGGGCACTGCAGCCCAGCAGCTGATGAGAGCTGGAGGACAGCAGCCCCCTCCTCTAGGGACACCTGGGCTCTGTGCAAGGGGGGCTTGGTCAGCTATCTTCACTGGTGGAGAAAGCACCTCTCCCTTTGGTATGCCCTTCCCTGCTCAGCTCCCGTGTTGGAATGGTCTTTTTAATCTTTAAATGATAGCTTAGATCCAGACTGATTGGGATCCCTGGGGGGTGTGTTCCCTGGCAAGATGACTAAACCAAATGTTAATTGCTCTCAAAGTCAGCCCTTAATCAATTCATCTTGGGTTCTGGCTGCTGTATCTCAGTTTGGTAAAAACATCTCTTTAGCCTTGCAGCAAGGGCTAGAGGAGAAAAAAATGAGAGAGGGAGACTTCTGGAAATGTCGTTGCTGTGTCTGTGCTGAGGACGTTGCCATGGAGGAACCTCTTCCCTAGACAACTTCCCAAATTGCTGGAAAATATCCTCTTCTGCCAGGTCGATTTTCAAGTCCTTTGAATGCTCTCAAAGAAATATAAAATAAGGGTGGAGTACAACCCTCTTTGCATCGGTAGCTGGGGAGTAGCAGTAGTATTAGTACATCGCTCCTCAGCGCACACACCCCAAACCTCAGTGTTTCCCGACGTGTTCTGGTAGCTGGATGTGCTGCAGTGGCTTTCTCCTGTCACTCGCACACCTGGTAATTGGTGCAAGGGTCTGCGTGGGCAGGGAGGGGGTAGCACAGCACTTGCAGGCAGCTCCTGTTCCTCCCTGTGCCAGGTGGTGTGCAGTGAGGTGAGGAGGCTGCGCCTGCAGGGCTGACCACAGAGGTCCCTGTGGGGTTTGGCAGGCCTCTGGGCCTTTGTGTCAAGCCTTTGCTTGGATTGTGCCCGGCACTGGAGTCGTGATAGTCGATTTGTGCCGGGACAGGGTGGCTTTGCCAATAGCGTTTTGCTCAGCGCTCACCTCTCCCCTTCTGTCATCTCAGATCCCACCTTGCAGGTGGACACGGCCACTGCCAACCTCACAGTGCAGGAGAAGGAATCCTTCCCGCTGGACTGCAGCATCCTGTCCCGCTCCAGCCCAGAGTCCCACTTCGCAGTGACATGGTACAACCTGCGGGCCAAAGAGCTGGGCGGCCACGTGGGGGAGGAGGAGGAGGAGGAGGAAGAGAGGGAGGCAGTGCTGAGCGTGGGCCCTGACGCTGTCTTCAGCCCCGAGGCCAGTCGCTGGGAGGGCCGCCTGCGCTTCCAGAGGCTCTCGGCAGTGCTCTTCCGGCTGACCGTGCTGCAGGCCGGCGGCGCGGACACGGGCAACTACTCGTGCCGCGTGGAGGAGTGGCTGGCGGACCCCAATGGCGTGTGGTACCGGCTGGCAGAGGAGGAGTCGGGGACAGTTGCCGTTCATGTGCAGGATGCAGGTAAGAAGAGGTGATGACCTCCTGGGGGGCATGGCCCTGGCATCCCCTTACGTCTTAGGTTCAGCCAAGGTAAAATGGCCAAGGAATTGGTGAGACCAGGTCTCACCTGCACTGGGGCAAGTCTATGGTGCCGGTGGTTCTCCAGTCATCTCAATGGCTTGTAGCCCAGCTCTTGCTTGGGCTTGAACATGCACGTTCCACCTGGCTCTCTGCTGGGGCTGCCCCCTCCTCCAACATGCCCCAGTGTGTCCCAAGTCAGTGGGGGAGAACTTTGCCTCCCACTGGTGTTTAACCCTTCCCGTTGGGAAATGCTCTGGAAGTTAGCTTAGCTCTACACAAGGGTGCAGGCTGTGATACAAGGGTCTTCTCCCAGCAACTTTTGAAGCCATCAGATAGTTCAGAAGCCCCAGACATAATTGAGGTCACGAGAGTTTTGTGAGCCTGTAAGGGAGACATGCCAGGGTACTGTCTCTGTGTGCTACCGCTGAGGGAACAAACCCTTTGCGAGGCTCCCCACTGTGTAAATTAGCATGAAATCTGCACTGGGAAGGAGTCCCTACCACTCACAAAATTAGCCATGGGATAAAGCCGAAGCATATCAAAGCCTGTGATAACTCTGTTCTGCTGCTGTTTTGCAGTATCGGCATTTTTCTCAGAGCCCCACCTCCTGCCTTGGCACAGATTTATAAGCATCTAGGGGTTTATGTTTCTGAAGAAGTTTGTAGGTCTCGAGTTGCAGAGAAGCCACAAAATGTGACCTTCCTGTGTCTCTTTCCAGGCTCCACCCTGCAGTCCGTCATCTGCTCCAATGATGCCCTCTTCTACTTTGTGTTCTTCTACCCCTTCCCCATCTTTGGCATCTTGATCATCACCATCCTCCTGGTGCGGTTCAAGAGCCGAAACTCCAGCAAGAACTCGGAGGGCAAGAATGGCGTCCCCTTGCTGTGGATCAAAGAGCCTCACCTCAACTACTCTCCCACTTGCCTAGAGCCACCGGTCCTCAGCATCCACCCAGGAACCATAGACTAAGGAGAGGTGCCCCAAGGGACACAGAGAGAGAGACACACCGGGAACCCTAAGGAACAGAGTGGGGTTTGTTGTTCTTGTTGCGTTTGTTTCAGTGTCTGTGCTCCGACGCGGCGGCCGAGTTCTGCAGAGCACCCACCCAGCCAGCGGGGACGGGAAGGCCTGAGGCTTCCTCTGGAACCGATGGGCACACACCCTTCACAGCGACAGATGGAGGGTCCAAGCGCTTTCTGTACATAGCGGATGTTCCTCCCGGATTAATTTTGCTCCCATCAGTTGCTGTCTTTTGGGCTGTTACTTTTTTTTGTTATCGTTTCTTTTTTTGGTCTCTCAAAGAACTGTAGGCTTCCCCTGCCCTCCGCACAAAGAGGAGTTCCCAGGGGTCCTTTGGTCCTAGGACGATCATTTTGGAAGTAAATGTGTATGTTTTCCAAAACAGAACGGTTCTCTTCTTTGGACTCAGTGCCCCAGTGAAGAAGGTCTTTTCCCAAGGTGTACTGAGCTAGCTCCTCCCTCTTCCAAAATGGACAAAGCCAGGTCCACCTCCGGAGGTGTTAGCTGGGCTATCAGGAGGTCCATCTCAAAGACTGACTGTAGCTTCAGCATCTTCTTGCCTCCATCTAACTTTTCTCTCAGGAGGGAGCAATTCACCTTTTGGGAGCATTCCCAGATCTTGGAGAGACTGAATATTCAGCACGCTTGTGGTCAGGACAAAAGCAATCTAGTTTGTCTCCAGGAACTGAAGGGGGGATGGAAGGAAGACACCAGAAAACCCTGACCTGGTTGGTCTTCATACAGTCCAGCTTATCAGTGGTGCTCCTCCCCGGTGTCAATGCTGCCACCTGGGACGAGACAGGCCCCTCCCTCTGTCCCCTGCTTGCCTGGGGACAGGTGGCAGGATCCGGTCTCTGAAGACTTCAACATGACCAAAGTAATGACTCTAGGAAGGGGGAAAGGGGAAGCTCTGCGGCTTGGGTTCACAACCCCTGGATGGCTCAGCCAAGGAGCCCTATCACAGCCCATGCCACGCAGCAGGGGCACGTAATTAAACCGCCACGAGTCACGAGTTTCCCTGCAGCTTGCACTGCTTTCCCAGCGCGAGCTTGGACAAGGCAAAGAGCCTGCACCACAATAACCCCAGGGGCTTCCCTGTCGCTGCGGGCCGAGAGGAGCCTTCCCCCATGCGTGTGCGTGCATCTGCCATTTTTCCTTTCCAGGGCTTTAGGAGGAGAAGCCGTTTCTCCATGAGCTCCCCATCCTGACAAAGTCACCTGCTCTCCTCGCAGGCAGCCGCTGCGGCAGGAAATGCTGTTCTTTCTGTGAAAGATAAGGCTCTCGCCAGCCAAACCAGGGCTCTCGCCGCATGGGGCACCTGAGCTCCCATACCCCCTAATGCCAAGTACCCCTGCCCTGTCCTGTGGAGGAAACCGCCGCCTCCCCCACACACACACGCCTGAAGCGTTATGTCTGGCGGAAGGAAATGTTTGCCAAAAATGGCCTTTTGTTGTCTTCCTTGATGTCTTCCTGGCAAATCCAGCCACTTGTTCTCTGCAGCATGGCTGAAGCCAACCAAGGGCGGACAGGCGCAGCCACAAGATCCCACCCCACTTCGTGTGCAAGAGGTGCCATACCCACCGCCATTGTCCTCTCCAGGAGGGTCGGACAGCTCTCTGTGAGGAGAAGGGGACCTCAGCAGATGCTCTGTAGCACAAGTCGATTAGACCCCGATGCCTTGATGTTTCAGAGGTGGTGAAGCCTCGGGTGGGAGATCTGCACCGTGCACCTTCTCTCCTGACTCAGAAGAGGACCCACACTTGGGCATTTGAAGTCAGCCACCTCTGCTCTTCCACCTGAATGGCATTGGTTTCCTCATCCGCTGGAAAGCCCAAATTCCCGTCATCCCTCCTCAAAGTCTGCCTCCTTGAGACATAACTACTTACTGACCCCAGCATATGCATAATATCACACTCTATATATATATATACGTATCACATACCCACACACTTGTCTTCCCTTTCTGGATAAGGCGTCTGCAAAGAGAGGAGTGGGATGAGAAGTGAATGGAAATGAAGAACCGAGGTGCAAACAGCAGCAGCTGCAGTCAGCGGGTATTGTTCCCTAAATGTAGTGTCTCCTGTACCTGCTGCTCCTGGGCAGGAACTGCAACTCATTTCAGCTTTAAAGGGAAAACCAGAGAATTAAGTCAGCGGGAGCCGTTCTTTCCTGGGAGAGCAGTGTGCTGTGTCCGAGCTGCGCTCCATCACCTTCAGCCTGCCTGCCCCAGAGCAGGGCTCTCCTGGAGGGCTGTCCTGTGGCCCCGTCCCCCTGGCCAAAGCAGGTCACTTCCCAGCCTAGCAGCTCCAGCGCTGAGCCCAGGCTTTCCTGGGAAGCAGCTCCCATGGTGACCCCTGAATGTACCTGCCAGTGACATTTCTCCATTGCTCTGGCAGTGTGTTGCCCAGTCTCAACCTTCTCTGTTTTTGTAAGGCAGACTCTTCCTGTAAGGAGTTTTAACATGAAGCTTTCCAAACCACTCTCTCTGCTGTAACTTTCTGTAACAAACCCAAGAGGAAAGAGAGATACCCTATCCATGCATGATGTGGAAAAATGTTTGGGATTTTTTTTTAACAAAAAAATACAAACAAAAAACCTAAAACAAAAACTTTGTACTATGTTGCACTAAAACATGTTTTATACAACACACCTGAGAGCTGTAGTAAACTGTGTTGAAATTGTGAGTCATGTTGCTGCTGGTTTTTGTCAGTTTGGGGTTTTGGTCTGACTTTACGTGCCCTCCCTGCACAAATGGGTGCTGAGCTCCTTGGCCCACTCCCTCTTTCAGGCAGCCCCTCCCTCTTCCACCAACCCATTCCCTGATGCATTAACTCTGCTCCACATCGGTAGTGCATCTCTTCTCTTTTGGAGACACTTTGCACCCTCTGGTTCTTCATACTTCTCCCTCCCATCTCTTGATTCATCCCATAATAGAATGTAACATTTAACAGAGGCATGTCAGGCCTGTTTATTGAGTGGGATACACTGGTTTTGAAACTGCTCTGAAAATAGTACTCTACTATTACATAGTCTGGATTTGAAGTAAAAAACACCGTATTTTTTCATAGAATTATCCATAGTAAATGTTAAGTAAATAACCTTCAGTAACCTTGATGTAAGCAGAATACAGGTCGCTACAGAAGCTGCTTGTGCTGATGTAAAATGCAATCTTTTCTTTCTCATTGCCCACCTGTACCTTGAAATCAGGGTTTGGGCAGGATTCTTGAACCACACACACACACACACCCTCATTAGCTGAATTAGTGCAATACATTGTTACCTGTACAGTGCAGGTGCTGTGAAAGCCTGCAGCCTGCACCGCCAGCACAGCTGTGGGGTTAGGGTTTTTCTGCATTCATTTAAACCAACCAGAAAGCTGAAATAATTGTATGAGGAACCTCGACTGTCCCGGGACACAGCCAGCTGTCTGCTCCCTGGCCCCAGCAGGCTATTTTGAGCCCTTTTCCAGACTCACTGTGCCGTGGAACAGCGGTTTTAGCTTTACAGGGTGCACCCCGATTGGTCCAATCAAACCCCCATGTAACTGCTTCCCCTCACCCACAGCCCACAAGCCCCAAGGTCCAAAATGGCCTCCCCACTGAAGTCAATGCGCGCAGACACAAGCAGCAGGCTTGGCTCTGGTTTATACTCTCCTGCTTCAACCCGTCACCTTTGCAGACTGAACCTGCAAAACCTTGAGCGAGGGGTGGCAGGTGCAGTAAGTGTGCCCCTGGGGGGGGTCCTACAGCTCGCCCCCCAACCTAGGCGATGTGGTACAGGTCCTGGGCCACTCGCTCCAGGCGGTCCTTGTACTCCAGGTGGGCATACAGGGAGGTGTTGACCCCCTGGAAGCCATGCATGGCCCCCCACCAGCAGGCCGCAATGGCAGCGGTGGAGTCGCTGTCGCCCCCATGGAAGAAGGCCCGGTGAGCCAGCTCTTCCCATGAGTCCCCTGCACCCAGCAGCGCATCGTAAGCGATCATGGGGGCATCGTGCCCGCTGCTGCCGGCCCAGCCGCTGTAGCTGAGGGAGGTGTAGAACGAGTCTCTCTCTTCCACGCCGTACCTGGGCGGGAAGGTGGGTGGCGAGGCCCCTCCTAATAAGCCTCTCTCTGCCAGGTATTTTTCCCATTGCTCTTTGAAGTAGTGCCTGCAAAACAAGAGGGCGAGACGGAGGGGCTGTGAGAGACGTCCCGCGGCAGAAGCGCAGGCCCAAGCTCCCCACAGGCGCTGCGTGCACCAGCTGTAAGCGTGCCATGTCAAGGGTCCTGGAGCGATGGCCTGGTAACATGACAGGCATCAGCCCTTTGTCAAACCAGGGACATGACTTACAGTAAGAGGCACAAGGACATGTTTCAGTGAGTTAGATTTCCCCTCCCTCCAGCCACATGGGAGAAGGCAGCCCAGCACCTGCTGCTGTCACACCGCTCAGGATTCAAAGGCGCAGAGCAAGAACTGAGTCATCCTCTCAAACGCAGAGAACCCCTACCCCTGCCTCTGCGTGCCCCCACGCAGGGCCACGCCGAATCTGCACCCCGATTTGGTTATAACTTTCAAACTGAGATCAGCCCTAAGCCTGGTGCTGTTCCCCAGCCTTGCTTCCCAGCTTTTGTCAGATCAGGGCAGCTTGAGATGACAAGTCTAGCTACCTCATAGTGGATCCAGAAAATGCCACAACTACAGTACCCCAAACAAAATCTGACTTTTTTTTTTTTAAGTTAGAGGTATTTTTCCCCGGGGGACTTCAGAGACTTTCTGAATCGATTTGATCCCAGCCATGTGCTGCCCTAGGAATTTACCATAATGCGATTACTGAAGCTGAAGCATAAACAGCGCTCGCCCTCTCGTACGTGAGGATTATCTTAATTTTAACAAACCCCAGTGCTGCTCACCATTGCCCCATGTTCTCCTCCACAAAGAAGCCAGAATTCCGCACGTAGGCTTTCGCCTGTGGCAGCACGTCCAGCAGCCCCTTCCCCCAGGCTGGAGGGGGCACACCGTTCACTGCAAAAGCCGTGAAGAGGGCCGAAGCCAGGGACCCCAGGTAGCCCGTGGGGTGGTGGTGGGTCATTCGTCCGCTCTCGATGCTGACTTGCACCAGGGTATCCAACTCAGCAGGGTGGTGGAAACGCAGGCCGATGCACATGGAGCGCATGGCAGCCCCACAGCCTCCTGCCTTGGGGTTGAACGGGATCCTCCAGCCACCTGGCTGCCCCGGATGCAGGTTCAGCACACTCTCCGTACATGTGGTACCTGGATAGGATCAGCAGGGCCCAACAGAAAGAAAGGAAAGAAGAGAAAGAAAAATAAATGTGCATCTTTAGGCAACAGCAGCACACAGTTTGGGAACGGAGAGAACACAGGCAAGGTGGCAGGGAAGGAAGCATCGCTCACTCTAAAGGATTCAGGCCTCTGCTCACGTATGTGTCCTGCATTAAATTGCCAGTGCCCCCTGCCTAGTCCCTAGCCCCCTGATTAATTCCTGTTACTGAAAACAATTTTAGAAGTCTAGGGGAATATAAAAAAATTCTGTTGCTCATTTATGTATTTTACATTGTTTGTATTTACATTTCATGTTATTTATGTAATAACTCATCTATCAAACGTATATACTATATATATTAGGTATACGATGTACCCATTTATCTAGACAGACTTATATAAAGGCGGTTTGGAAGGCCATCAGATCACATGGATCCCTGATCCAAAGCACACCCCCACAGGTGCCTCTGTGGTTTTCCCTGACAGTTGTTTAGCCTCTTTACAAGACCCTTTAAAGACAGTGATCCCACATGCTCCCCGGCAATCTTTCCCATTGCTACGCTGACCCAAATGTTCTCCAGATCTCCCCTGCTGCAGTGTCTTTGTCAGAAAGCGAAGGATGCACTGTATCTCCCTCACCATGGCACAACACAGTCTGCGTAACCGGCTTCACTGCACTCGCTCTTCACTGAGCTGAAGAACAACTGCATGAGGTTTGTGCGGCCCACTCAGCTGCTCTCCTAACAGACACTAAGGGAACCAGAGAAAGACTATAAAAAAAAATGAGGCAAGTACAATGTTGCCCCTGCAGATCTACCTGGCTTCCCGCAGACAGACGGGCACAGCCTGCCTGCCTCAGAAGATGGATCCCAAATGCCGTGTTCGGTAACCCCCAGCAGAGGCAGCCACCAGGGATAGGTCTCCTTGGCTTGAACCCACACATGCCCTCAGGCTTCTTTAACAGCCCTTGGCCACCCAAGCCATGACTTTGTTATGCAAAGCATTTCCTTTGTTTTAAACCACCATTCAACAATTTCCCTAAATTCTCCCGTAATTCTTGCAAGAAATAACAGCTTTTCATGCTCCACGCTGTTCAGGGCTGTATATACACCTCGTCCCTCTTCCCCAGTTCTCTCCTGTTCCGACAGTCCAATTTTGCCTCTCTTCTGGTGGGAAGCCACATCATAACTCCTCCTCACCCACGCCCACCCCTTTCATAGTCCTGCTACTGACTCTAAAGCAATGCCTCTGCCTCTTCCCATGCTGCTTCTTCAGAAACTCACTTGTTAGGCCAGCACATTCACAGCATTAAGCCATCTGCACAAACACATCCAAATTTCAGAGCCCTGCCTGCTTCCCCAGCCAAGGCCTTGAAATGAGTTCTGAGAGCTAAGCCCAAACACTGAAATGCCAGGAAAAGGAAGCAGGTTTGAAACATTAAATTCCCTCTGATTCTCTTCTACCTTGCCTTCTCCTAGCCTTCCCTTCTGGCCAAATCTTGCATACTCTTTTTTCCAGCAAAAATGTAAATCAAGGGCAGATTTCAAGCAGCTTCATCTAAGTTTTAATGTGCTGGACAATGGCAACAGCAGACTCAAAAGACTCGCCACCTAACCACCACGTGCCTAGCCCTCTCTCACACATGCAGGGCTACAGCAGCAGCACCCAAAATTAGTCTGCTGCTCCTGTATGCTGCGGCTGAACCAGGACAGGTAGCTGAGGAACTTGCAGGTGCTTTGTTTCTTTGAAAGTCAAGCTAAGAACAGTGTAGCGCAGAAGCAGCCCGGTCCAGGGACTTCATGTAACTCTACAACTCATCTGCCATTGGTGCGGTTCAGTGACCATGGTCTGGGGGATTCCTGCTGGCAGCAGGGACTGCACCAAGCATCCTGCAGCACTGCTCACTTCCGCACTTCCGTGTAGATGCTTGGCAGTAGGACCTGGTACACAGCAGTGTGTTTTACCTGCAAACAGCATTTACAGCACCCTCAAAACCAAAACTCCTCCATAGAATCATAGAATGGTCTGGGTTGGAAGGGACCCCAAGGATCATAGAGTTCCAACTCCCCTGCCACAGGCAGGGACACCAACCTCCAGGTCTGGATCTACACAGGGTTGCCCAGGGCCCCATCCAATCTGGCCTTGAATGCTTCCAGGGACAGGGCATCCACCACCTCTCTGGGCAGACTGTTCCAGCACCTCACCACTCTCTCTGTAAAAAACTTTCCCCTAATATCTAATCTAAACCTTCCCTCCATTAGCTTCAATCCATTCCCCCTTGTCCTGCCACTATCTGCCCTTTTAGAAAGTTGATTCCATGTCCAGACACAGCTTTAAGACTGGCTTCTGGGCAAGTGCTAAAAATAAGTAACAGCTGGCTGCTGTCAGGAACAAGGTCCCATGGATCCCTTTATAGCTCTTGTCCAAGTGTCTCCAGCGTATTTCTTTTCCCAACAGTGCTGTTACGTTACAGGCTTACTAGCTCAGCGCAGGATTCAGCCCTCTGCGAGGCACGAGCAGGCAGAGCAGCCCCCCATGAATGGCTGTCTCAAACTGAAAAAGCAGCTCTGTCCTGTGGCTGTCGGGATATTGCCCAGCAAGCCCAACAACTGAAATCAGCTCTGAGAACGGAAACAGCCAATGCAAGACTCCCCTGTAGGAAAAGACGGGTGGCGGATGAGCACAGCGTCGCGCCACTTCAGCTCCTGTGAATTCCCCACAGCATGACCCACAGCGTCACCCGCCTCACCCATCCTGTCAGGCCAGCACACCGGCCTTTCCTGCAACGCCTCTGCCACATCCTTCCTAGCAGATGAGGCCTGCTGGTTTTGGCAGTGCTACACAGCCAGCCAACACCTGTAACACTCCAGATGCTCCTTCCACATCCTTCTTCCCGGTGACTTACGGAGTGAAAACTGCAGGGCCGTGTTTCTCTGGGGGAGAAGGAACAGGCAAAGCATGTGGCGTGGGTAGCACGAGGCTCTGCCAGGGCTGATCGCCACAGACCTGCACTTGAACTGCCAGCAAGCCTCTCTCTAAGTGGGAACGTGCTTGGGCCTCTAAATCTGCTTTTCATTCAGTTTATTAATTCAGTGCTGGCCAATATGTATCAAAATCATTATTAAGAGAGACATCAGTATAATTTCCAGCTAACAGATAATTGAGGGGCTTTTTTTCCCCAAAAATCTTAACTACACTAGGCATTACACTTATGGCCTGTGATGGGACATTAGAAAGAACCTGTCAAACAAAGGCACGTTTGTAAAAAGCTGTGCTGACTACCCTATCTGGAAATTCCTGGTAAAAGAGACCTTCTGCTAGGAAGTGAAGAGGAAGGGCGGGAGAGCAAAGGGACCAGGGTAGCTTAGAATTAAAATCTGCATAACAAAAGCAAAACGAACTCTGATCTAGCTGGAACTGTGAGAAAGACCTTTCTTCAGGACATGACTGAACAGGTTGAGAGCAGGCAACCCAGTCCTTGATCAAAAGTGAAACTGTTCTTGCACTAACTGTAGTCAAAAGAAATCAAGGAAGATAACAAGGCTTTAAGAGTGGTTATTCTGCAATAAAAATTTAATTTCAGCTTTAAACCCATGTATAGTACTACAAGAGATAAGTACTGATAGCCTGGGAATGAAAAAAAAAAAAGTATAAAACAAGCCAGTATACAACAGATAAGACTCTTGTGATTTATAAGTATCACAAGAATTATCCTTGTGCTTTTAAACAGTTAAAATATTAAAACATTTGAAAGCCGATTTAGGAAGACTAAGCTGAAATCATGTTGTCAGCTTGTTGGGTTTTTTTAAAAAAACAGGCTTTAAAAAAGACTAAAGAAGGCTGTAGGGGTTTTTGAATCAGGAAATTCTATTTTGGAAACCCACCTGATCCTGGTTTTGGGGCCCTTCGTACTTACACTAAGAAACTAAAAGTAACCTGAGGAGGGTACTGGGCTAAGGAGAAGGAATACAAGCAATAAGCAGAGTGTGAAGAAAGACAACCTGAGAAAGCCTCAAGTACAACTGGGCACTGCTTCTGGAATAGGCTTCCATTCCATAGACTCTTCAGGAGCAGAGACAGTAACACTAGTTTGGGATCCATCAGTACACATATAAAAGGTAAGCTAAAACAACAATAAAGCCATAAGTAATACCACAGGGAGAGAACTTGGACTGAAAGCCAGACTTCTGAAGCAGAAGGTTTCCTGGGGAGCTGTGGAGGCAGACGTAGCTGTGCCACAGATAAAAGAAATACGGCCATGCTAGTGTCACTGAACTCACTGGCTTCGTCACCTGCGAAGAACAGTGAACTGGGGGCTGCGGCACATCACGAGCAGCAATAATGGAGGTAGGGACTAACCTGCCACTGAGTTAAGGCGGGGAGTTCTCTCCTGGGGCTGCATACTCGAGAGACCCTGCCATGGCCGCCCGGTGACTCAGAGCGCTGTGGGAATCCCTTTGTTGGTGCGGGTTTTGGTTTTCAGGTCTGGACTCCCTTGCGTGGGCGAGCAACGTGACTTTCCCCCGCCGCTCGTTGGGGGGGGGGGAATCTCTGCTCTGCTGCGTGAAAAGTCGCAGCAGCAACTTTCCATTCTCAGCCCTGTGGGCTGCAGTTCCCCAGCAAGCACAGACTGTGGCCAGACCAACCCCACCTTGGGCTCTGTTCTCAGTTAAAACCTACTTATTCCAGACTACCAAAAGAAGTTATCAGCATGCAACTTCTGTCATCAGGGTTTATCCGTACGGTGTGGAGCCTCCCCATTGCAGCCAGCCTTCCAGGGTATGGGTTAGGTGTTCCCTTTGGTGGGCATGCAGCTGTTGAGTGTCAGGATTTAAGATCTCAAGAGTTGAGCACCTTTCCCTGTGGCTGCAGGAGAAGCACTCCAGAACGCTGTCACAAGAACATTCCCAACAGACTTCAGGCTTTTTGCCACGTTACTTTCTCCACTTCCCCCAAAATTTTGGAAGGTTAACCATCAGTGGACCCACTAAAGAAGCTGCATTTGTTTAGCTGACCTTTCCTTGGCACTCAGATTAGTGTCTTTAGCAAATTTACTCTAAAATCCTTCACTTCCATATGGGAACTGATATGGGGCATACTGCAGCTCAGTTATGCACAGAAGGACTGCAGCAGATGTGCTATTATCCTTAGCTATTAACTGCTAACATTTTAACATTTAAATTTCAGGTTCTTCTCCTTTTCGCCTCAGGTTTTAGTCACCAAGCTTAGATATCAGAAGCAAAAATAGCTTCCAGGTGCTGTCTCACTGCCAGCTGTGGTTTGCCCACCTTGGCAGACCACATCAGTGGGGAGAACCACAAGATGCTCCTTTGTCAAAACAGCAGCGAGTCGCTGGGAAGTTTAACCTTCCGACTCCTGCTACCCTGGCAGACATCATTACCCCTTCCTAAATAGTGTATTAATTAGGCTGTTCCAACAACTGGCACTACCTGTGTTAAAGAGGTAATGTCAGTTGTTGGAGCAGCAGTTTGGTTCTTTACAACAGTGTAAGAGGTGACTGTGGAAAGGCAAGCAGCATGAACCCCTGCTTGGGTCTGCAACCTGGACTACCTTGAAAATGCACAGCTGTGCCACACTCTGTTCAGCAGCCTTAAGGCAGCAATGCAGGATTTGGCCTTTCCCATGTTCAGTGTCAAGCCAGAACAGTCCTGATATATTCTGGCCCCTCCCAAGAGGTGTGTCTTTTTGATGTATGAGCTTCACACAGGATTGCTGGATTTTTCCTGGATACTTCACACCACCTGCACGAGTCAAATCAGAAGCCCACTGTGGTAACTCTGACCTAAGTTTAATGCAAGGATCCAAAAGAGGCTGGGCCATGAAAGCAGAGACAGATGGGGTCTTCAAGGAAGAGCTGGGTCAGCAGACCTGGATCTACTAGGAACTACAGGAATACATTGCATACAGCTTGGGAAGCACCACCTGTCAAGGCACGCTTCCCAAATACTGCCATCCACTGCCAGCCCCCTCTGCCTGTGACCCAAACTCGGCACCACTGTGCCCATGCAGAGAAAAGAGACGTAATGGGAGTACAGTTTCGAGAAGACGACTGTGGCCTGAATATCCTGCCTGACACAGGAAGCAGACGTGTGAAGCTAGCCAAAAGTAGACTTCGCATTTAGTAAACTTAATTATTCCAAACAAGGACCTTTGTGCCTTTAAGCATATCTTATGTGTAATTTATTGCCTTTGTCTTGAGAAGTTCTGTAATAATTCTGTTTCAATGTGTTGCTTTAACATAGCATCTCAGGGCATGCATTACACACAGCTTAACTTCTGGTTTTCATCCACTGAGCTTAGGAAAAGACACATCCCTAGCATCCTACCTCTGAGTTCAAGGCCAGGCCTCAAGCACGCCTGTAAGAATGTTTTGTAAATGTAGGCAAACTAGTATCTTTCTCATCTAGTTCAGAGAAGCCCAAACCACTCCAGATGGCCTTATTCTATTCTCTTTAGTTCATCCTGAAATGGGTGGTGTGAAGAACTTTTGCCTTTCCATGAAATACGATTAACACTACAGCCAGACAAAAGGAAAGCCAAGGGGAGAGTCAGCTCCAAGCAGCAGCAAAGGGAGGCACATGAGCAAGAGAACAGCCCTGCCTGGACAGCATTACAGAGAGGTTACCTGGAGCTCTGTCCTTCATGTCATTCATGCACTCCTTGTAGTTCTTTGCGATCAGGGAATAGAGATGCTCTAAATTTGGTTTTTTTCCAGCAGCTACCAAGGCTTCGGCCGTGGCCAAGTGCATCACTGTATCATCACTGACTTTCCAACCTTGGATGCTGACGTTGCCGAGCCCCCCATCTCTGCCAGCTCCTTGTGGATGGCTGGACCACTCGTCAGGAACTCCCATTTCCCATTGTAATAGCCCAGTGTGTCACCAACTGCACTCAGCACCATTGATGCCACGTACTTTTCCATCATCTCGGGACACAATTCTTGCCCCAGGACTGCTTTCACAAGGAAAAGCCTGGGGGAGGAGGGGGAGGAAGAGAGAGGGAGATTGAAAATAAACTCCTTCCAGGTTCAGCAGGTTCAGTACCTCTGGCCGTGGACACCCACCAGTATGTGAGTGTCAGCTCCCTCCTGGGCAGCCCAGCCCTGACGCTGCCTGTCACACTGGGGCCCAAGCACAAAAAGCAAGGGCAGGACTGCCGAAACAAGGGCAGGTTACATCATTGTACACACGTTCACCGCTTTCTGGAGTGCAACCCACAGCACAAGCACGGAGCTCAGAGCTTTTGCACTCTGGGGGTTGAGTGAGGCCTAGCTTGTCAGTTTTAGCAGGGCCCAGCAGAGGGGATAAGCACTGGGCCTGGGCACTGCCTGCCCTTGCTCCACGGACCGGCTACAACAGTGGGTCTCGTAGGGGCAGAGCTGGCTAACCCAGCCAGGGACTTTCAGCGATGCCCCCGCCACGCTCCTCCGCGGGGCCTGCTGCGTCTCACGGCAAGGCTCTTTCACTGGGGAGATGCAGAGGTGGGGGAAGGACGACGGGGCCAGCCGAAGCCGCGATCCACTCCGCCGGGAGAGGAGGCTTCTTCCCGGCCCCAGCGGGTACTTACGCGGACAGCCCTGCGAGCAGAGGCCGCCAGGATGTGCAGCCCCTCGGGAGCAGCAGGCGGCTACCCACGGACATTCGTAGCGGCGGGGCCTCCGTACGCCTCGGCAACCTGAGCCACCCCTGCCAGGCCCTCCCCCTCCACGGCTTTCCGGGGCGGCGCGACGGGCCTAGCGTCGGCGGAGACGCTCTAGCCGTGCGGGGCCGGGCCGTGGCTCCCATCCGAGCCCGGCAGGTCGTTCGGTGGGTTCCGGCTCTCCTCGCTCGCCCCGGCCTGCTGCCTGCTTGTCGCGGCCACACTGACCCCCGCGTGGGCGGAGGGCTTGGCCCCCGGGCCGCTGGGGCGCTGGGGAAGGAGGTCGGTGTTCCCCTTCGTTGTCAGGGCTGTCTCCTTTCCCGGTGCTCTCAGAGGCACAACAGTCAACTCGGAAATGAAGCTGCCGCGTGGAAATGCGGTCACCTCACAGAAATGAAATATTTTATTTTAAAACAAAAATGAAAACGAAAGGCTCTTGCAGCGTTTCCCCTGCTTTTTCTATTGAAACTACTGGGCAGTTTCATGCCCTCCTCCACTGGGAGCAGCCGCCTCCCAAACGGGAGCCTAGCCGGTCTGTGGGCCTGGCCTAGGGTCTGTGCGCCACGGCGAGGCCTTTGGAGGGCTTTCCCTGGCCGCTTTCAGCCTCGGTTTCTCTTCCATTCACTCCAGCCCGAGCGGAGCCTCCACCAGCCTTTACCCAAAGTCTGTCCCTCATCATGCCCAGCAGCTCCCTCCCCACAGCCCCCGGTGACCCCAGCCTCCTCCACACCAGGGCTAGTGCCTGGCAGTGCCTCTCGAGGTGCTAGGCAATGCCGCTGCCTTGTTTTATCCTTCGTTTTTAATAATGGGAGTGGGTGGGTGGCTGAGAACATCTAGTGAATGGGCAGGGGAGAGAACCAGCAGGAGGAAATGGGAGCAAAACAGAGTTGGGCATGGCTCAGGCTGTGTTTTGTGGAGGTCACCTGACGCGGCACACACCAGGTCTCCAGAGCCCCGGTTCACCCCAGAAGGTACCAGTGCTTCTTAACATGAAGGGAAAAAAATTCCCCCCATGCCAAAGAGAGCGAGCCATGGTAGTTTTTGAGCTGCAGCCCGGGGGGATTTCAGGGCAATCATGAATGTAGCACTGGGTCAGAGCAGAGTCCCTGGGGAATTTGGGGTCAAGTGGGGGGTGGTATGGGGGAGGTGTGTGGGTGCTGGAGCCAGGCCCTGGGGGATTTCAGGTAGCTGAGCACAGGACAGTGCAGGAGCTTCCACGCTGGCAGCTGCAATGGTTTGGTACATAGTGCCCATTCACAGATCTGCTGCTCCTCTCTGCACCTCACTGCAAATGCGGAGTTTGAGAAGCATCCAGTAGAGAAAATAGTAACTGAGAAGGAAGTGGGAAAAGAAGCTGCCGGTGTCTCGGCACAGCCATCAGTGCCTGCTGACTGTTTCTGCTTCTCTGCTTCGTTCTGGGTCATGCAGAATGGCTCTGAATTTGCTCAGGCTGGCGTAGCACTTGAAAGCAAAGTGGGGGTTTTCTCTCCCAAGGTTTGGGTGAACAAGAGGGAAAGCCCCTCCTGCTTTTGGCTGGCTGGCTGTGGGGAAGGGCTTCTGATGTAGCCCAAAGGGCAGAGGAACAGAGAGGAAAGTTCCCCAAACAGGCAGGAAAACGGGAGAACACCTCTGCATCTGCACACAGTGTCTGTAGCACTAGGTCCTTTGGATCTTGTCAGTGGTTCTTGAATTCTTTCAGGTTCCCAAAAAACAAAACCAAGACATGCATCAGAGTTCAGTGACATCTGAGATGTGTCACAAAAAAACGTGGAGAGCACCTCACTGGCAGATGGCAGATGATGAGCCAGCAATAGGATCCATCATCAGGAGCCTGCAAATATTGGTGAGGGACACATAGTTTTCAGGCTTGAATGGGTGCATTAATCCCAAAGGGATCTCCCTGTGCAAGTCCCATGGGATGCCCACAAGGTGAGCAAGGATAGCATTCTCCATCAGACAGCATCTCCAGCTCTGAGATGGTGCAGGGCAGTGTTTCCCTGACTCACCCCATGGCACAGGGAGGGTGGGTACAACTGCTCCCCCATGGCAAGGATGGGCTTCTGGTGCTGAGCCATGCAAGGAATTATAGGCTCTCTGTGTTGTACCTTTCTGGGGTTTTTGTTGTAATTTTTTTAAATGAAAATTTAGGCTGCGGTGGACTAATCACCAGGATATGCCTTCTGGAAAGTACCACCTTGGAGCAGCTCGCTGATATGCCCCTGCACTGTGTTGGACACTGTGGTTAGCACTCACTTAGACTCAGAATTTTCCTTCATATTCATCTGGAAAAAAAGGGTAATTTCTTTCTGACTAAAAAAAAAATGTGCTTTTCTAGATGAGCCCAGGTTTGAGGGCTCCTATTCAGAGGGGCTGTGAAGGATAGCATTACAGCACTGGAGCTACATACTCATTTAGATCCTGTGGGACACTTCCTCAGAACTATTAAGAGACCTTCAGAGAGCTGGAAGAAGGTGAATACTAAAGATACATGGTGCACCCTTCTTAAATAAGGCAGTGCCCCAGTTCTAGGCCCTATGGCTGTCCCCAAAACAGAACTGCAAGGAGACATCTGGAATCCTCATTTTGCAACTGTCGCGTTCATCTTCTCTTCGTGCCCCAAGTTCGAAGGTGACTTTTCACAGGTCCTTCTGAGGCCCTCAACCGTGTTCAGTTTCGACCAGAGCCAACCTCTTAACAAACTCTCCTTCTTTTAATAGCACTTTATTCTCTATAATGACAGCAGGCATTTTTTTTGAGTGGGGAATATTTCTGGGCTTACCCTAATTCTCAGTCCCCAGGTGCATGTCTGTCTTTGTCACTGGCCAGTAAATAACAATACGCTAGAACAGGGGCATTCAAAACAGGGGCAGCAAATGTCATGTGAGGCCTGCTGGGGACCCTGCCGGCTCGCTGTGGGGAGCCAGGGCAGCAATTGCCTGTGAGGCAGCGGTGCATGACCCCGCACACACGTGTGAGGGAAACTCTTGCCGTTGCAGGATGCTCGGGGCTGCTGCGCTCGCTCTGGCTGGATTTTTGCAGCAGGGGATGAGCACCCAGCAGCAGCGGGTTCTTTAGGCTCTGCACTTCCTTCACCCTTGGCACAGGTGGGCGCTTCCTGCCTCAGCTTTTCCAGCTAGCCCTGGTGGGATGGTGAACCTCTCTTGTTGCCTGGCTTCCCATGGAAATGAGGTGGGGAACCCTCACCTCCCTCCATCCTATCCAGGGAAGCACAGCTGAAAAAAGGCAGTGAAAGCCTTGGCTGCAAACACAGCCTGTGCCTGGGGCAAAGCTGGGCACAGAGATGCTTTTGCCTGGACATGGGATCACGCAGGGAACAGCAAGAGAGGTTTTGAAGGGCTTGGCGGAAGTGAGTTTTGGAGATAGCAGCAGAGGAGGTGCCTCTGGGCAACCGACTTGGTTTCAGGGAATACTGGACTTTGGCCTCTTATTTAAGAAACTCCGTTCTGATGCAGAAATAGTCACCTCTTCCTTTCCAGGTTTGCCTCCTTCCACAGGCTGTCAAAGAGCGAGTCTGGGTGAAAGGGAGGGTCACCACCCAGGGTGAAAGGGAACCAGTGGAAGCTTAGTGTGGTCTGTGCATTGTGCCACCTGCTACTTTCCTCAGGATGTTTCCAAAAGCCCTCTTTAACACAGATTTAGAAATTAAAAAAAATTTAAAATATTAAAAATAAAAATAAAACAAAAACCAGCCCACCTAGTCTTAACTTCCAAACAACCATAATTCTGCAGGATGGAAGGTAAGCAGGATAATCGTTTTACCCCAGGGAGAGGCACTGCAAGGCCTACTTGGGACAACCAATGTGGTTAGTGACACAAGGAACAACTCCCAGGTGAGTGTAGGGCTGTGGTCACGTCTCCCACGTCCCCATCTAGCAAAAGGAACTACAGACTCATCTTTACCACCCCTCCATTAAGTTTGTAGCTGGCACATTGTTAGCAAACGGAAGCGTGTGGAGATGGGGACCTCACCAGCAGAAGGCAAGTCCCTCTTTTGAGCTGGGGGGTGTCAGTAAAGCAATCCCAACCATCTTCTGTGGATCTGGGGTTTGGCTCGAGCGGTGGAGCTGAGGCTCCGGGGCTGGTGGGCCAGTTGCTCCTTGCTGTAAGTCAAGTGACAATTTCATTTTCAGTTGTGTGCCAGTGCTGGCACTGTGCTCCCCACCTGCAGGCTGATGGTGCCTGTGGACCCACCATGCTGTCCCTTCCACCCTGTTCTTTGCGTGAGCTGCTGGCAGTTGCAGCCGAGTGTATCGGAGGCACCACGTGAGCCCATCGGAGGTGTTGGGCGAGGAGCAGAGGGGCCCATCGAGCCTGCCTTACAGCCACTGGCAGCCACAGGCTAAATTTGGAGGTTCTTGGCACCTGCCAATTAAAATAAGTCCTGTGGGATGTGGTGGGTTAAACGTTAACGGCCACTTGGAGATGGAAAACAAGGAGGTTTCATCATGCTGCAGAGGTTTTGAAATGTGACACTCTTCCTGCGTTGCAGAAGCAACAGTGTTTAAAGCATTAAATGTGCTTTCCACTTGAAGAGCAGGTTTCCCCTTTCCCTGTAAAAACATACCCTCCAGGGAACACAATTGCAGGCTGCACCCTGGAGAAGATGTGCTGGGTGCAAGGGGTGTGAAGAACAGCCATGGGAGAGGAAGTTTAGCTTCCAGGGACGGAGAGTGCAGCGCATCTCGCAGTCCTGGCCGCAGGCTTGCCCAAGGGTCCTGCTACTGCAACAGCAGCAGATGCGGCCAAGCGCCTGTAATTGGGTTTGCACAAACAACAGTGTGTCCATCCACACCACAGCAGGGGGGAATTTACCTCTGGGCCCCTCCAAATACTACTGCTCCTTCTCTTTCCTCCAGCTTTCCCTCCTCCCAGCTGCATGCATCCATCTCCTGCTATGAAGGTCATTCTCCTGCATTGTACAGCCCATTTGGCCCTCTATCCCCCCCAAAATAAGGTGAAGGTGAGAGAGAGTCCATAAATATGGGTGGGAGAGGAACAAGGCTGGGGAGCAGGGTCTTTTCTTTCTTCTGCCAGCAAGTTGCAAGCACGTTCAAGCTGCCTAAGGAAACCAGAGGTTGTATACAGGCATGAGAGCCTAACTTGTGTGAGGAAGAGGTGGAGGCACCAGCTGAGGTCTGGGAAAGCAGACAGATGGGAATGGTGCTCAAAAATTCCCGTTAGCTTATTGGGGAGCCCTTACAGCACCAGAACCTGCCAGGCTGAAGGATGACTTTCCTCAGCTTGAATGACTTAAACTGAGACTAAGCAAAATCCTATGTATGATAGGTTAGGAAAAGCCCTGTAGTGGCTTTGAGTTACTTGAATGGGTGGTTATTTTCCAGCACAGGGGGCTCTCTGATGCTGAGCTGTGACCCAAGCCTCCTCTCCTGACTTTCTCTGCTGACTGTGCCTTCACCAGCTCCCTCTAAAACACTGCTGTTCTGAGGAATGACTGCTACTTTTGGCCATACACTGAAAGAACCGAGGGCATGAGAATTAGTGGAAAAGTGCTTAGAGACAGCAAAACACGACATTTGAAAAGTTACTTCTGCATTTCATTCTTCATTAATTGGATTTCAGAGAATTGGGAAGTGCTGGTGTGTGACAGAAGAGGAACGTATGAACAAGGCCACTGAATGCTCTGTTTTATCCATTGGTCTAACAAGCTTAAAAATATCTGCCTGCTTCCTTTCTGTACTTACGCACTTTGTGTGATGCAATTCAATGGTGACACTGCCTTGATGCGTGGAGAAGTCCTCCTGGAAGGAGGAGTGGGGAGGTGTTGCAAGGACATCGCCTTCTGGCCTCCTCTCTTCTGGCTTCACTCCCTGCCCCATGTCCATGCTCAGACTCATGGTGGAACAATGTCTTTGGAGGGGGCCACCAGAGACATTGCTGTGCCGTGGTCAGCGCTCTGGTGTGTTCTCACCGTGGCCCTGGTCTGGCAGAATGGATGGGCAAGCTCTTGACAGCACTTGTTAAGCAGAGGATGCTGCTAACTGGGAAACCTCTTGCTCTTAAAACAGGTAGCATTTGAGGTCTGGGAGGAGGTTGGTCCATCACTCTTCTGCCAGGTATGTGACTGCACAAAACCGCAGGACAGTGCAGGAGGATCTGGTTTGGGGAAAAAAGCCAAACATATTTGCGTGGCGATTATGTCGGAGTGTGTGTTGTCAGAAGTCACTTGGAAATTAACAAAACCACAACTCCCAGAGACAGAGGGAGGGAATAAGGATGATCCCGCTCTTGTAGGTCCAGTGTTGCTGCAGTCTGTACCCCCAGTAGCAGGGGCTCTGCACCGCCTCTGGGCAGTCACTTCTGCTTGGAGCAGAGGAGAAAATCATGCCTGTGGGTTTGTTCTGTGTTAGAAAGGCCCTCGCCATGTTCCACCCCAAACCTTCAGCAGCAAGAGCGCAGGATGGCTTCTTGTTTGACATGAATGTGACAAGAACATGAGCTCAGGGGTCTGGCTTTGTGTCAGAGCAGGCATTTGCTAGGTGTGGGAAATGTGCTGGTCTCCGGTCTGTCGAAGCAGCCGTCGCGCTGGAGTAGCTGGGGGGCTGTAAGAGGCAGAGAAGCGTGAGATCCTTCTGCATGCTGTTCAGTCATCTGCCTGCACTGGGACCGGTGCTTGGGAAGTGAAATGTTGCTTATCCCACCCTTGGTCTCCAGAGCCTTCTCCTTTTTTCCACTGAATATCCCTGACATGCCAGCCGCTTTGATGTAACCTAGCCACCCGTGGCTTAAGTTGTCTTGGCTGAGACAGTGAAACTTGCGAGGCCATGCTTGGGCTGACACAAATGTCTCTAGCTCTAAAGGAGGCTTGTAGAGGAACCCATTAGGTGCCTTGCTGCCGTGGTGAGGAGGAAGCAAACCAGAGGAAATGCATTGTGCTCCTGCCTGAAAAGGAGGCGGTTGTATGTGTGGGCAGCGGTAGAGGAGACTGAGGGGCAATATAATCCCCAAGTTCAGGAACTGGCATGTGAAAACATGTTGCAGTGGTAAGAATTTCTGCCAGCAGAGAGGAGCGTATCAAAGGTCATTGCCATCATTAAGAAACCATGGCTGGAAGGGTACGTGAGCTGGGATCTCCGAGCAGCCAGCTAGCCTGGCTTCAGTAAATGCAGAATGAAATCAAGTGCAAAATGAATTTACCGAGGCTATCTCATGCCAGGCTATCGTAGTAAGTTTATTTCGATAAGATAATTGACTAGGTAGAGAGAGGAGCTCAGAAAGGCAGTCCTTACAGCACTACAGGCAAAGCCATTAAGCTGGAGAAACAGGGGATTAATGTGAGCGCTGCAAGGATTTACCTAAAGAAAAAAGATGGCAGGAGGTTGTGCCTCAAGGGGAGCAAGCAGGGTGGAAAGGGGTTATTAATGATGCTCCTCTAAAGGGTGATCTTGTTTACCCAGCAGGAAAACAAGCTCTAATCAGATTTGGTCAGATCCAAAGGGCTAGTCACTGGCAGAGATTGTTCAGGCTACAGCACGGGAAGAGCTGGTGGCACCGAGGGCTGCACTAGGGGAAGCAGGATGACAGTCGGCAGCACCAAGTGCAAGGCATGTGCAAAGAGAGGGTGTAAGATGTTTTGCTCCCAGCTCATCCCCTGCTATTCAGAAATTACAGAGGAACAAGAGATTTGACTGACTGATGATGAATTCTCACTGTAGCATAGCCAAGAAAAAGAAGGAGGTGACCACAGATGAGGTCTTTCCAGCTGGTTTGAAAGCACCTTTTGAGTAGTTATAGAGCTCCAGGGCCCCTGCAGTGGGCATGCAGGGTGGCTCTGGGCAGCTCTGACAGGCTGCAGAGGACAAGGGTAGAGAGGGTCAGGCTGAGGAGAGAGCCCACTGTGTGGTGAAAGACCAAAACAGCATGGCCAGTGTCCAGAGGTGTGCTGGGGCACAGCTGCAGCTCCCCACCAGCTCACTGCAAAGCCACACTCACCGGCATAATGTGGCACTTTACCCTGGGGTAGGAATAGGGACAGGGCTGGGTGCTTGGGAAAGCTCTTCCAGAGCTGTATGCTTCAGCTTTATTTCTAAAGGTGATCTTAGGGTTACTGATGGTGCTTGCAACCTTCGGAGCTTGCACCTCACCAGGTGCAGGCTTCTTCCAAAGGTTGGGAACTTCTGAAAACCAGGGCTCAGCTCTGGGATGCCAGAGAGGGAACCTGTGTGTATATGGGTGCGGGCGGCACACCTGCTGAACAGGCCAAAGACAGCCCCTGTGCCATGGGATTGTGTCGTCTCCTCTCGTGGCTTTTCATGAGCATGTTCAGATCTTGAACCTCCCCTCGGTGGTCCCTTTTCCAGTGCCCTAAGTGGAAGATGAGATACATTGGCAGAGGAGTTGAATTCAACAGACAGGCTCACCTGAGTCCCACAGTAGCTGATGGTGCCTCTGAAGGAAGGCACAATCGAATAAAAAGTACCTGTGCCCCGGAGGTCCGAGAGTTTCCATCAAAAAAGTGTGATACCCATGTAAAGGGGGAAGTCCCACAGCTCGCACTTACTGAAAATCACTCTTTTTAGGTTCGAAGGGAAAAGAAACAAACCAAAGCTGGACATCACATTTAGGTTTGAGGTTCCAACGTTTTCAGGTTTGGTTCTTGTTTTAGGCTTTAGGGGGCTTTTGCTTTTGTTTGTTTTCTCCTGAACTCCCCTTTCCACCTTCAAATGTCAACCTGGCAGGTTTCTGGAATTGAGTCCTTTTGAGCTTTGCTTCCTGAAAGCCCTGAATTTGCACTTCCCATGTTGCCATCTGATTCGTGTGCACGCTGGAGAGAGCTGTGCCTGCGGATGCATCAGCAGGGGCAGACACATAGCTGTCTCTAAATAAGCAAATCTGCCAAAATAAAATCTTAAAAAATTTTAAAAATCACATTTGGCAAGAAAACTACCCCAAGGGGAGTGGCCAGTCTGCAGGTTGCCAGCACAGCCTTGGTGCAGATGGAGATTTTGGAGGCTTTCTGTACTGATCTCTCTACTGAGCACACACAAAGTGAAACCAGCCAATGCTTTTTAACACACGTATGGGCATATTCTTTCACAGGGGCAGAAAAAGCAGGGGCCCTGACAACGCTCTTCTGACCATTTAATTTCTTAATTAAATGCAGAAACAAGCCAGAGCCTGGTAAGGGTACACAGGCACGACCTCAGCAGAAGGTAAAAAATGCTTCTTACTTTCTTATTGTTAGTCTTAGAAATAGTGAAATAGATGCTTCTTTTCTTTTCCTTCCCTTTTTTTTTTAATTTCTTTTAATGGATTTTTTTTAAATGACCAGTCTAAACCATGTCTGGTCTATAAAATTTCATTCCAGCAGAGGTAATGCCTTTGAAATGAAGCCTAACCACAACCAAAGCAGAGGATAACAGTGCTTAGCAGCGCTGATTGCCAGTAGTGCTTTCAGCTTGGCTTTTAACAGAGGGTATAATTCTGCTCTTCAGGCGTGACTCCTGTTGAAATCAGTGTTGCATTATATATCCAAACCTGTGTCAGAGCGGTATTCACGCTTGCAAACCCCGTGCTTGTCCATATGGAGGGATTGCAGGTAGGAAGCTGGGCTGCGAGGTAGCAGCTTGCTTATGAATTCTCATTAATTCCTCATTTGCATGCTCATAGTGGGCACGGGGTGTGATTTACCTTACTCTGCTCTCAAAGCCAAATGAGGTCTGAGCACAATGGTTTGGGTGAGATTATATGCTACAGCTGATTTCATGGCTGGATTTGGCTAAGAGGGACCTGTTCCTTCTCTCTGCCCTCGGCCCACCACATCCTACTGCTGATGTTGGTTCTTGGGCTCATCTGATATTGCAGTAATTCGATGCAATTCACAGAGACTGCCAAGAAAAGCAAGTTGGTTTTACGTGTTTTGTTTGCTGGGTTAGTGTGTTGAAACAGATTCCAAGGGGGCACTGAGGGATAAATGTTCTGGGGTGAGATTTGTCCCCCTCTCTGATCAACCACATGTAAGTAATTCCTGGGATTTTTACAGGCCTGCATCTTAGAAACCGTGTGAATCAACTATGGATTACTAAAATCAAAACAATGCTCTGATGAGAAAAACCCACTTACTGGTTCTCAGCCTTTCCTCACATTGACAATGTCCTGGAGCTGGCAGGGCAAATGCCCAGCAGCCTTCATGCAAAAGGCAGATCTGAAGAGCTGCTTCTCAAGCACGTTACTTCATACCTCAATGCATACATTTTACACGCGTGTGTTCCTATCTGCACGTCAGCATGCTGGCACGCATGCTTAAACCCTTTACTTGCTTACATCTGTACCGTGCTAGTTTCTCACTGTCACTGTGGTTTTCTGATTAGGACAGTTTGAACTTTCACAGACCTCTGCAAAACCTCTAGGACCAAAGTCCTCAACCCTCTCCTCTGTGTGGTCCGCTCTGAAGCTGACTCAGAGCCTGACGCGTTTTCTTTCCCCAGTAAACACAAGGGCAGGCTCTGTTCCCCAGGTAACAGAGAGCAATACTGTCCCATCTGGGTAGGAACCGGATTGAAAATCATCTTCCCCATGATGCAGTCACTTGTGCCAAATAGCAAAATGCCTGATTAGGCCCGCTTTCCAGGGACCCTGCTGTCCTCAGCTGCACTCTGGCATAGCTGACACCAGAAGCAGGGATTGCAGGTGCCCTGCCTGGCTGTGGCAGCCTGCTAAGGCAGGAGAACAGGGCAGGGAGCATGCTGTAAACGTGCACACCACGAAGCTGCAGCAGCCCTCTGAGGTGACTCAGGTCCCTTTTCAATGCTTGGCATTTAAGCTCTTCTGTGTAATAGCACCCAAAAAAAAAAGGAAATACAGCCCAGCACATATTACCCGGTGCTGCGTTTCAGCGGTGCCTCCTACCTTATCTCTCGCCTGGTGCAGCAGCCAATGCTGCCAAACATGGTGCCATGATGTCCCTGCTCTCTGTCCCGGGACCACAGGGAGGGCAGTCAGGACTTGAGCCAGGCACAGCCATGCTCCCGCCACAGATCTGCCCTGCCCTGGCAGCTTACACCGCTTGTGACCCCAGGACCCATGCTCTTGGCCCCTTGTGAGCAAGCAGAAGCTTACAAAGCAACCAGCACAAACAGCAAATCTGCAGCACAGTACAGCCAGTGACAGAGCTTGAGCTGCTCGTGTGCTGACACAGCTGGTGCAAATATTAAACAAGAAAAAAATCACCCTGTGTCTTCTTTGCAGCCTGCTCCTGCCGAGGGCAGGGACTCCCTGCTTGGAGGGCTGGTACAGCCGCTGCAGGCAGTGCAACCTGCTTTGATGGGAGGAACCAACATATCTGCTGCTCCGTCTTCACACACGGGGGTGGAAGCCGTGGGAGATCACCACCTTCTTGCGAGCAGATGGGCCACCTCGGCTGCAAGGGAAGAGCTTGCAGGAACTAGGCCGGGGGTGGTGGTGGCGGCGTGTGGATGAGGGCAACTGTGCGTGCCAGTTTGCATGCTGTGGGGCAGGAACCCACCTGCTCTTTTCTGCAAGGACCATGTGAGCATGCCGGGCTTCTGCACAGTGGGGACACAGGCGGTGATGCCTCACGATAATGGTGTACAGTGACCGTGTGGGTCCCAGACATCAGTTTGCGCTGAGTGTAACTGAAGAAGGCCCGTCCAAGGCCATGAAGGCAGCTTTGTATTTGGCAAGGGCCCCTGGTGCTCTGAGCACTAAAAATCGAATATCCACACAGTAGTCAGGATGAAGTTACACGGGACAAACATTGTGGATGCATTTTGTGTTTACCTTACTTTGATTAATTTCCTACATTTCTCCCCCCCACTCCCTGTTTCTGAGTTCAGAGGGGGCTTTTAACTTCATTTGTCACTCCTGACTTACCAGGGCACAGCAGATGTACTTTCTAACACACCACATCACCAAAGCACATTACCTGTCAGTGCAAGGCCAGTCCAACACCAAGCAGCGCTGTATGCCCTGGGTGTTGCTAGACTCTGGTCCCAGCCAGGCACTGTTCTTGTGATATTGTCCTGTCCCCAACACACTTCGATAGTGGTGACTCTCTGCCTTGGTCTTAAAAGGGCAGAGCTTGGTCCTTCAGATTACTGAGCTAAGGGATCTGTGGATTTGATGAGCTGAGTGATAATGGGGAACATAATCGGTCTCTAGGTTGGTGTTACCTGATCACAAAGCCCTTAGCCCTCCGAAAGCCCTGCCATGGCATATGAACCGCTCTTGAAGGCAAGAGGACCGCTGATCTCTGGAGCATGTGTCATGCGGGATGGGCTGCAGAACAACAGTGCACTGAGCCCAGCATGCTGTACCAGGGAAGGGCACAAATGCTGGCTCTGAGCCCAGCCTTCAGGTTTAAAATGGCTTTTACAAGCCCAGTGAGGACTTCCTTGGGCCCAGGGCAGTGGAGGAGCACAGTACCTAGCAAACACATGCGACCTTTGCTGAACACAGGGAGTGGACGGGAACACTTGCCCAAGGGAAACACTTGCCCAAGGTTCCCTGAGCACCAGTGCCCAGGGGATGCCAAACCCCCTGAAGTGCACCATCACCCAGCAGCATCTTTGGTTTAAAGTAGTTTGGAGACCTCTCAGGGAAAGGTCTTAGGGCACAAGAGGGACAGGGTCCTTCCCATGCTCTGAGGGGTTGGTGCTCTCTGTCCTGCCATGCTGAAAGTAGGTTACACAAGTGAAACCTGCCCTTGTTTACTGAAAGTCCTCTTTTTCTGTAAACAAGGCTATACTTGAGCTCTAATCTGTGCTGATATGAAGCATTTAACTTCTTCAAATCTTGTCAGCTTTACAGTCTGAAGGTTGGGGATCGCGGGGGAAAAACAAGAACAAGAAATCTCTTGAGCTGTGGGGTTTCTGTTATTGTTATTTTCTTTCATAAGATGAAAGCAATTTTCTGTAACCTGAAACTGTTGGATTTTCCTCTTTCCCCACAAAGTTTTTTTTTTCTTTTGTTATTGACATTGTGTAGGAGTCTATTGACTTAACTTCTCAGGATGCTGGGAGATGCTGGGATCTCTTCAGTAAGGCTGCCTTCTGCCCTTCTCTTACAAGAGAGGTTGCCTGCTTCCACTGGCAAACAGATGTGTGTTATCATGAATTACTCCATATACCTTGTATTCCACATGCCAGGATTGGAGCCACCAAATGCTGACAGGACAAGAGGAAACAGCCTCAAGTTGCACCAGGGGAGGTTTAGATTGGATATTAGGAAAAATGTCTTCATTGGAAGGATTGTCAATCACTGCAACAGGCTGCCCAGGGAAGTCATTGACTCTCGATCCCTGGAGGCGTTTAAAAGACTCGTAGGTGTGGTGCTTAGGGACCTGGTTTGGTAGTGTTAGGTTAATGGATGGACTTGATGATCTTAAAGGTCTTTTCCAACCAAAACAATTCTACGATTCTGTGAAAAACAGACCTTCCTAAAAATGATACTGAGCTTTGCAATGGGATCATTTCTCTGACAAAGATGTTTTTAGGGCACTTGCACAGTCATTTTGTTGGCAATGCACGTCTCTGGAAACACATCTTAGATACTTCCCATTCAACCTGAACATTCTTGTATTAAAAGCATGTGGATGTGCTTTTAGATCAGATCAAACACAGATGGGAACTTCCGTTTGCATTGTAACAGAAAAAAAGGGGTCCTGGTTCTGTAGGAGGGAAAGTGATTATGAATCCTCACCAAAGAGTAGGTGCGATGTTTTGGTTTTCAGTATTTATCACAGTTCTGCCCTTTCTGATGCTTCTCTGAGCTGTCGACTGAAAAACTGAGGGAGGTTGGTTTTTTTGTTTGTTTTTGCCAATCCCTAAATGTTCACAATAATAATGCTGTTTGTGCTGGAAAGGCGTTTCTGCAGCGGTGGTTCTTCCATTCGGATAAAGTTGGTGATGTCAGGAGAAATCCAGCAGAAATGTATTCGAGCAGCGTTCTCTTTCAGTGCAAAGAATTCCTACCACAAATGCTGATTAGTGAAATTAATTTCCTCTACATAGCACAGACGCTGCAAAATTTCACTTGTCTTTTCTGCTTTTTGCCTTATGGTTTTGTTTGAAAGCAAAGGAAAAATGTGGGGGGGTGTGATGGTCTCACATCTTCCTCTTTTTCACAGTAATTGTTTTTAGCAGAACTTAAAGGCCCTTTCTTATTAAATCCAAGCTTCCCTTTTCAAGCTCCAATGCTGCTTCTACCCATTTAAACCTGTTTCTGGAGCACGTATAGGTGAAATGCTGAAAACCTATTAAAGTGAACGAAAAAGCTTATTCCTGTGGGGATTTCTCCGTGAATTAGTGGGCTGATAATACCTGCCACAGCGCTCATATAAAGGAGCCTCTTCTGAACTGTGACTTCAATATGTATGAATCCTTCAACTTTGTTAGCATCCTAAGGACGCATAATACCTCTTTCCTTGAAGAGATGGCTTCCAGGAATCAAGGACAGGGAAGCTTTAGGTGATGGAAAAATTACGACTTCTGCCTCTGATCAAAGCAGAAGAAAGCACTTGGCCCCCACGCTCTCTCTTAGGGCAGCGTTCCTTGCAATCAGCGGGCTCTCTGAAGGAGAAGATGCCAAGAGCCACAATACCCAGAAAAAGAGAAGGCGCTCTGACCAAGAATCACATCCCTGAGACCTGCTCTCTATCTAAAGCCTAGGCAGCCTTAACGAAGCGATTAGACTGGCAGCTGGTGAACTCAGTCACTTTCCCTGGGTCTGCTCACCAAAGAGCCGGGTTATACCCTGAGCAAGAAATGCAGATGTGGATGTGACAGGCTGGAGTTTCTGTCTAGCTGTAATATGCTAATGGCAGAATATTAAAAAAAAAACAAACCAAAAACCAAGCTCAAATTTAAAATGAAAGTGAGATGGTAAGCTGTACAGCTATAACAGGGGTGCCAGAAAATAGTGATGTAAGACACATGATTAGACTGGAAGCAGAAAGTGGATGGGCCCATATGACGTGCAGAGACATGTGGTCCCTGTTTGCCTAAAACACTGCTCAGGCATATGGGGGACATGCAGGGAGGGGAGGGCGGATTGGTGGCCTGAGAGCTGTGACTGTGACTTGGGGAAACAATAGATGAATGACTGTAGCCGTGATACCTTTTTTTCTTCTCTGAGTACCATGCAAACACTTGTATGCAAACACATGGCCATAGTGCGGTCTGCGTTTGCAGGCCGTGCTGGTGGTCCCGCTAGAAAACGCAGGGGTAGAGTACAAACATACAGGATTTAAATCTGAATCACTGAACGCATGCGCTAGAAACCCCGCGATGGAGAGCCACCGAGTCCCAGTCTGACTCAATGGCAAGCTCCTCTCCGCCATTTCATGCGCAGTAACCTCTCTCTCTACAGAGGAGTCGTAACCTGTTCTTGTTCTGCCACTGGATTTCTCTACAGAATACTGGTTTGTATTATGATCCCATAAGCCCAATTCACTGCTACATCAGTACATCTCTTCCACCTAATCCAAGGCAGCTACACTGAAGGAGGACTGGAGGGAGCGACATGGTGGCGAATTGCTTCTGATAAGAGGGATGCATTTGTTTTACATCAAAGCACTTTAAACCAGCAAGCCAGAAATCCATGTTTAAATAAATTATTTTAATCTCATTTTGCATTTGCACTTTGGTGTTTTTTTTTTCCTTGAGGAAAATCATGTTTTCACTGGTGCGTAACCCTCTCGCTGTGATTATTGCAGGTAAATATAACCCTCTACACTATACCAGGGCTTGTTTCATTTTGCAGGAGGGTGTGCAATATCTGTACAAATCTACACCACTTAGCCTATGTTTACTTCCTTGGGCTGCTATTTACTAAGTGGTTTGTTTTTCTGCTTAGGATTTCCTTCAGACTGGTCTTTGTTTGGCTGCTCACATTCCTGACAGCTCTGCCTTTCCAGGTTTCAGAAGAAGGACTGTCCATGCCTCTCCCTGCTCCATACAGAGCCAGGGAGTCAGAGGAAGGGGCTGGTGGTGGGTGCCATGGCTGAGCGGTGGGTGCCTCCTGGATGAGGAGGACGCAGGGCTGGGAAGGCAAGGTCTCCTTCTGCCTCTCCTGCCAGGGCTGATGGATATTCTCTGGGGGTCAGTTTGGTCTTGGGCGCATGTCCAGAGGCTGCTCCCTGCGGGGTGCTCAGCCCTGACGGCCAACACATGCAGCTTGAGCGGACTTTCCTAAATTTGCATCGTGTAAGTGAGCTCGATGGATTACATCCAGCTGGGCTTGAAGTGATGCTACGGGTTTTTTTTAATTTCAAATACAATTTTCTAGGATTATTCCTGCAGTACCGTCCCATCTTTAACTTAGTTGCATATTGAACTCCAACTCGAGAAGCTCCACCCGTGCCGGCGCTGCCCGACACTTAGTGCATGCTGGCCACAAGCAGGGACCTTTTATGCCCCCCGCCGCCCAAATCCCCCTGCCCCCTTGTTGTAGGCACATCCAAACCAGCACCGAGGGGCGAAGGCGGCACCCGCGCCCCGTCCCTGGGCGGCAGGGGCGGAGGTGGTGGGCGCTGCAGCCTCATAGATGCCACGCGAGGAAGCCGTGGGCGGGCGTGAGGTGATTTATGAAGCCGAGCGCCCGCCCGCCGGCCGGCCTTCCTCCCGCGCCCCGGCGGGGAGTGAGTGTCTCAGCAGCCCCGCAATCGGAACTGGACACCCATGGCTCGGCACTGAGCCCCCTGCCTCCTCCCTGCCTCAGGGGGTGGCCTCAGGGCCGCCTGCCCAAGGAAGCCACAGGTACCACCCGAGGGGAGAGAGGGAAGCGAGGCGGGGCGGGCCAGTGCTCGTGTTTTTCTTGGGGCAGCAGCAACCAGGAAGGAGAGGGGTTCGGTAGTGCGTGCCGTAGCTCCTCAAGGCGCTGTTCCCCTAACCGTGTCCCCCTCTCCTCCCAGCCCAGGAGCTACAGGAAGATGACGTGCTTGCCCGTTGCCGGACCAGCGCTGGCACTCAGGAGGTGGCTGAGGTTTGGGCTCGTCGTGCTGCTCTGCCTTAGTTTAGGTAAGCAGGAGCGGCCAGTGTGGGAGTGCGGGAGGGCTGTCTTCTGCCAGGGCTGAGGCTGGGCTGGGCTTTGGGGTGGCTGGCTTGCTAACTGTGGCAGTTCTCGGCTCTCCAGGCTGGTCATGCCGGACTGCCAGTGCCCAGAGGGACACTGGTCGTCATCCATCCCATCTGAGGTGAAAGGAAGCAGGGCTTTTTTGGGGTGGCACATAGTGCACATGGTGTGTCCCCTCGGGCTTTGGCTTTGGTGGTGGGGCGGTTTCTACAGTTCTTTGGATGGTTAAAAGTGAGATTAACACAGGGGAGGGTGGTGGGTTGGAGGGCTCTCCATCTCCCAGGCAGCGCAGTGCGCATAGCGAGTGCTTTCTGCGACAATGCAAGTCCCTGTCGGAGAACTGCAAGGGCTGTCCCTCCCACTTCCCTGAGAGGACCTGCTGCAAAGCTCGCTGAAGTACACAGGTGCCTCCTGACCTCAAGAGGCTTGGGATGAGTCTTCTCAGAGGTGTGAAATATTAACCTTGAAACCACACAAAACTCACTTCTCAGCTGGGATTCATTGTGGATGCAAAATAGGTTGTGCTTTCTGGGTGTTTTAGTGTTTCACTGCAAATGATACTCTGGAGCAGACCTGGGCTGAACCGAGGCTTTGATTTAAAACCTAGCGATACCTAATTATGAGGTGTTTCATGCTGGTGATGTAAAACCAGGAGATACTTGGTGCTGAGTTTCATTTTGAGTTTCAGTCTCAGAATCTTAAAACAAAACTCTGAGATGCTGGCAGGGATTGAATTGCAGAGCTCGCTTGTAAAGAAAGCAACCACCTCAAACACCACTCATGAGATGTCTGCTCTCCTGCCTTCCCCTGAGCTCCTTCCCCTACCTCTGCACTTGTGAAGCACGTGTGAAGCATGGATGTACTTTGCTCACACTGCAGCAGGCGAACAATCCATCACACGCAGAGCTTTCTCCGTGCGGTAAAAGCTTGTGGTATGCTGTTAATGTGATTATGAGCATGTGGTAATTAGTCGGTCATGGAGTTTCTCAAGAAAGGCTGCTGATTCCAAGACCAAAGACGGGCAACACTTGAATATACAATCTGATGCATGCTACTATCCACTACTAGAAATAGGAGTTTAATAACAGAAAACGAGGTGTTCCTGCCATTGTACCGGTTTCTGTATGGCTTGCTGAGGGAGCGGGAGCTCATCCGGCTTCCCATCTCTCCATCTGTTTCTTTCGGCCCCCACTCAACTTTCAAACCCCCTGTACAGTTTCAGCCCAATTTGAGAGGGTGGCAGAGCTGGCAGAGACATCCTTGCGCACCACAAGGAAGCTGCTGGCTAGCCACAGGGGCCTGTGCTGCCCCTCCTGCTGCTCAGCCGACAGAAAGGGCAGGGGGGAAGCTGCGAGGGAGGTGCAAGGAACGTGGTTGCACCCAGGGCTTGGAAATGGGCTAGGAGGTGAGGGAACAGGCCCCTGGGCTGGGAGACACAAGGAGACACATCCTCATGCCAGCAGGGTTTGGTCACCCTGTTGGTGAGAAGACCTGCTTCTCCGAATCTCATCAGTTACGAAATTCTGGGGTTTCATTCTGTAAGAGGAGGGGGAAGGAGGGGGAAGCTTTTTAAAGATCAGTATGTCATCTTTTAGGGAATAATTGTTAGACGCTTCATATACAATGAGGCCATGGAAGTCCTGGTGCTTCAGTAGCGGGTTGTTTGGCAGGCTGGCCAAGTCAGCACATCTGACATGCTTTCTTTCTCCCTCTGTATGCACATGTATGCACCCTGCCACACTTCTCTTCAAAACCAGGTATTCCTTCATTAGTGCCCCTGGAAAACACAGGCTACAGTGCCCACCAGCAAGTGTCTTTAGAAGCTTTACTGGGACTTGCAGGTCGTGTGTTGCCTAGGGCGTGCACAGGCCTCACAAGGACCAACTTCTGACCCTCTCATGGCAAAATGGTGAATCCCAGAATGGGAGTCTGCCCTGGCCCTGCCAGTGGCTTCCCACACATCACTAAGGAGACACCAAGGCTAGTACTTACAGAAGGGACCTCGTGTGGGACTGGTCACGACCACATCAAGGCGCAGTCAAAACTGGTGCTCTCTGTGTGCCCTGCCCCCATGAAACAGTAACAGAGGGAACACCAGGCTGAATTCTTACACGGTAGCGGAAGGCGGTTTTAAGAGGGTCCTAATTAGCAAGGAAAATTGGATGTCATAGGAAATGTAGATGCATTTGTTTCCCCTTGAGTCAAACTTTGCTGCACTGGGGTTCACCCGAGGTGACCCACCGAAATGTCAGTGTAATTTAGAGCTGCTGTTGAGGCGTCACCTGCTGCCAGAGACACTGACGTGCACGAACACCCCGCTGCCTCAGCGCTGTGGAAAAGTGGCAGAACAGCCTTGATTGCAGCCTTGATTACAGCACAAATTGATTTATTTGCAGTCTGAAGGCATTGCCAGTATCCCCACAGACCTGTTTTTCTCCTGCCATTGAATCTTCACACCTACCTGCAAATATCAGGATGTTCTCAGTGCTGGTTTGTTGCATTAGGAAAAACAATGCTGCACGACCTTTCCCTGCCCTGTGTGGAAATGTGGCATAGGGTCTGGTTGCACGCCCCCAGCGAGCCTGGGGTTTTGTCCATGGAGTATTCCTTTTAGGCTTCTGACCGGGGACAATCTAGTCACTGGTTTCTTCCCAGCGCTGAAATTTTTTTGGGAAGTTTTCAGGAAAATCCCTACAGCTTTTCTGAGTTATTGGAGAGTTTGGAGGGGGAGAACAGCCACTTCCCTCCGCATGGCGAGAGAGCACTGGCTGACAAGCAAGTCACTCTGGGAATCCCCTCTTGCAGGTTGCTGCCAATAAAGAGCTCAGAGAGGAGCTGGGTTTTAAAACGGGACAAAGAGCTTTGAGGGCAAGAAAGATTCTGTTTCGTGGCCACCCCTAATACTGAAGTGCCTCGCAATGAGGTTTAGGTGCTTTGTGTCTGATTTCAGTGCCAGCTCTGGTACGGGTTGTGCCTAGGGCAGACCTCATGCTGGAGATGGCAGAATTTTTTCTTTACGTACCGGATTTGCCCGCTTTTTGCATCTCTGGATGCAAATTGAGTTTCTGTCTTATTGCTCTTGCTGCCCTCGGATGGTTTTTTGTTTTCTTTTTCTGGATGAGTTTCTGTCTCCTCCTGTTCCAGACATGCAGACGAAGAAGTGTCTTTGGTTCAAAACAAGATCAGCGGAACTAAGGAACTCCCTTTCCTGTCTGTCTGTCTGTCCAGAGTGAAACCTGATGTAACAACTTCTTTGGAGAAACAGAAACCCAGCTAAAGGCTCCTGCTTTTGCTTATTGACTGTTGTTTTACCTGTTCTGTTGTGTTTTTTTAAAATTAAAGAGTTCTATAGGGGAAAAAAAAGACCCACAGAAAACTGAGCACAGACAAGCTGCATTCTTGGGCAGCCAGATTACAGCTCTGCGCCTGCATACTGAGTTTGCAAAGCTGGCTGTCAGCGTCCCTTTCACCGGCGGCGTTTCCTTTCCCCAGTGAGGTCAGAACGAACCCCGATAACTCCTGTGAGCTCACATTACTCTGAGGACAACAGCTTTTTTGCATTTCTTGGATCACCCTTTTCGCAGTGTGAATGTCAGACATTCCTGCATTCACCCATGCAAAGTCTGGGGATGACGCTTTTTTGCCCCCTGCTGCGCTAGGTTACCAGCAGAAGCTGTCACCCTGTACGCCCTCACACCTTCCTAGCTCACTGCTGTCTCAATTCTAAGCTACAAGTGTGGTTTAATGGGTGTAATCAATCTGACATAAATGACACAGCTGCTACTGATGCAGTTATCCCCCTGCCTCGCTTGTCATGAGTTCATTTTTTGCGGGGGTCAGCCCACTCCCTTCAGTGCCAGCTTGCTTTTATACCCGACGCTGTGTACCCTGGACAGGCAGCACAGCTGAAGGGGACAAACAAGTCACTGCCGCTGAAAGGTGTGACCCTGCTCCTCCCTCCTCTGCTTCTGGATACGCCATCCTCTTCTCCTTTGCCCTGGTTGTGTAGGGGGGCATTGATCTGGCCTCTGGAGAACCCTGCCAGGGAAGCGGTAGAAGCACATGGGGATGGAAAGTAAAGGGGAGCCAGATCCCCTCTGTTCCTGTGAGGAATGGGGGGAGATTGATGCCAGTTTGTTGTCTAGCTGCACCCCCAGGTTAGACCATGCTGTAGGAGAGTTGCCATGTCCGGAGAAGCCCTCCTTCCTCTGCAACATGTGCTTCCTAGTGCAAGCCCTGCGCACGTGTAGATGTGGTATTTTTCATGAGGTGGCAAGGCAAATGCGCTGAATGCAGTGAAGCCTGCTTGCTTGGCAAAAAGGGGTCAGTTTTGGTTTTAAATAGATGAACTTTATGCTGAATTGTAGCTCTTCTGGCCGCTTGGAGGGACATCACCATCGGGAGTCTCAGGAGGTCATTTGAGAATATGTAAATCTTTCCCAACACGGAAATGCCACAGGCTTTGCTTCTGCTTTTTCACTGTTATGCTTTTAAAATATCATTGGTCCCAGGGGACTCCCTGGCTGAAAATAAAAGTGCTGACTGCCGGCTGACAGTGGCAACTCGAGCTGTACTGTGCTCAGAAGGCATCTGCCTTTTGGCCAGCCCAGAGTGTTGCCGTATCACATAAAAAGTTTTTAGGAAAGACCATCGAGGCAAGGGTCTCTGCGCACTGCCCATGTAGTTTTAAATGCCTGGCAGACAGGGATCTATCTCATCCTTGCACGGGGGAAAGACTAAACAGAGCTCATCATCAGAGAGGGCTCTCTACCAGCTGAGAGAGAGCCCCTTCCCTGTGCTGCCCTGCCCTGCTCCCAGCCGGCCCCTCCAGCAGCCCCTGCCCAGGTCTCTCATTGCACTTTCTCTGCAGCTTCTGCAGCTTTCAGACATCACTGGACCACTTTGGTCTCTTTTTGTTAGTCATCCTTCAGTTAATTACCATCCGCCATGCCGCACTCTTATATAGGGCTGCTTAATCACTCCTCCTGCCAATCCTCCAGCTGCAGGGTTACTGCCAAGGCTGTCGCCTGTGGAGTGTTTGTGAGCTAGTGCCCGAGCAGGGACCAGGGTTTTATAACAAGGTAATGGCTGGCAGGCCTGCAGTGCTGTTAGCCGCACTGGTGAATACTGCTGTGGCTGTGGACAAGTACGTTAGAAGCAAATAAAATTAAAAAAAAATAAAAAGTAACTTTTCTAATTTTGAGTGGGCTTATGTGAGAGATACCATACTTGATTTTCCTGGTTACTGGGCACTTTCGCCTTCCATTAGTTTCAAGAGTGGGCTGGCTACTTGGGGGGCACGTGAGGCAGCAAGATTTAGCAAGCACTGAAGAAAGCTGTGGCCTTAAACAGTGGGAAGGACCTCAGCTTCAAAAGCTGTGCTGTGAGGACAGCATGTGCGGCAGCGGTACTAGAAGAATTAGGAACATGATCTGAGAACATCTTCAGCTGGGAGATAAATGTAGAGGAAGAACAAAGTGATCCAGTCAGCAAGAGACAGAGTCTGCAGGGGAAAAAATTAACAAATTCATTTTTGTCTTTGTGTGCGACAAATCTCCCCCAAAGGCCTGTCTTACACAACTGCTGCATCTAGTTTCTACCCCAAACCGGGAAGTTTTACAAGAGCTGAGCCAGTTTCAGGAATTTGAAGGAACCAAACTATGCAAACCCTCTGAGGGCATCCAGATTTAGTGTTTCCCCGGCCCTGTTTTATTCCAGCAGGGTCACATGCTCCCTGTGCAGGGAAAAGGAGGAAAGGAGCAGGTTCAGAGAGACTCTTCCATCTGCTCCTTTCCCCAAGCCACAGGGTTCCTTCTGTGTCTCTGATGGGATGCAGCATGGGCAATAAGCAAACCCTCCTTCCTCACCTCCTTAAGCAACACCTATGGGAAGGGTTCTACAGCAAACAGGAAGATCTTAAGGCACTATATTGTCCCCATCCCACCCCAGAGGACTTTGGCATCTCTTGCCCAGCTCCTTGCTCGGATCTGAACTTCTGGCTAGTGCCAAGATTAGGAATCTGCCAGCTGACCTGTGAAGAAGAGTTGCGATCTTACTCATGTTATAAACAAAGCAGACCCGGGCTTACCCAGGCAGTGGGCTTGTCCCAGCATGGGGAAATGGTGACTCAGAAAGCAGGCGATTTTTATCTTAAGAAGTACTATGGGAGGAGCTGGACACCCCTGGAGCAGGCGGGAGAGGTTCCTCTGGCTGGCTGGAGCTGCCTCTTTACCAAAGTACTTCAGATTTCCTGTCTTATCAGTTGCTAATTGCCAATCCTGGAGTTTTTTCATGATTAATGGAGTTTCCTTCCCTGTGAAGCCAGGTTTTTGACAGACTGTGAGTAACAGGGCTTCCTCTCATTTTTGACTTTGTGACTCAGTAACAGTGCTCATTCCCTGTCTGGCTGCATTGCCTTGCTGGCTTGTGTGGCAAAAAGGTGATCGGAGGGGCATGAATCTGCTTTCTGGTGAGCTTCGATTATGACTGGAGAAAGCAGAGCATTTGGTTTGCAACCTGGGAAGGAAATTGTAGCCAGAGGGAGGGCTTCAGCAGGAGTACTGTGTGCCTAAGAACCTGGGACCACATTGGGCACTGGCGTGTGTTGAGAGCGTCCCATGGACTGCTCTAAAATGAGCGGTACCTACAGTACATCACTGCTCATCAAAGTGTGCTCAGGGATACAAAGAAGATTGATAATTTCATTAGGGCCTCAAGCTGGTGTGCTGCTGGGGGGAAAACAATGGGATTAGTGCACACCTGCAAAGATGGGCTGTCTTTCCATCTGCAGGCACAGGGACATGTCCTCTGGTTTTCACAGCTGCTTCATGATTTCCAGGATTTCTTGAAAGCCACCAAAGGCTTTTTGTGTGAAGGAAAACAGCATTAAAATTGGAAAGAAGGCCCCTGAAGGAGTGAGTCAGGCACCAAAACACCACAGGGACATTATAATCGTCTCCAAATCACACAGGATAGAGCCAGGTGAGGCAAGGGTACTGGTTTGGGTTTTTTTTAGGAGGAATGTGGCAATGTGAAGATGGGAAGTAAGGGGTGTCGTGCCCTTGCTATACCATACCCAAGGTTACCATGCAGGAGCAAGCAGAGCTGAAGTTTTAGAAAAACCTCATTAAACTGTTCCTCCTACTTCAGGCAAGCCATGGCATCATTGTACACTAGGATTAATCTCATCACTTAATGACCATGGGCACACTTGACTAGCGTGAGTGGGTACAGGGAAGTGAGACTGAGTGGAACCACTGCCAAATGAAGCGCATCGCTGTTTTTCTTCAGGGCGCCTTCTCTTCTGCTCCTCTCTCTCACCACATTTGGGATGAGTGAGGAATCATGACCTTGCGAGAGGCCACCATGACATGAGCAAGGCCAACTGGGTTTGCAACAGCTTTTCTTTGCCAGAGCAGCTGAAGGGTAGCAGCAGGCCTGTGGTTTGTGATTGGAAAGTTGGGCCTGGGATTGTGTGAGGGAAAAGGGACGCTCCTCCTTTGTGCGCCGAGACCTCCCTTTGCATGCCTCCGCTTGCTGAACTGCTGCCTGGCTAGAAGGAGTCCAGGAGGTTTTCCAGGCACTCGTGCCCAGATTAATATGTAGTCACAGCCTCATGAAAGAGGAGGCCCAGCAGGGCCTGCCAGCACCCATCGCTGTCGTGTGTCCTCTCCCCACCCTCCCCGCTTTTTCTCATTGCATGGGGTCTCTGCAGCAAAATGCAGAGGAAACCAACGTTTTAATGTGCTGCTAAAGTGTCACCATACCTACACATAGGAGTCATCTGGGCATCTACTGGCATCTTTTCTATGACCGGTACACTCAGAGGAGTCTGTCACAACCCTGGTTTAAATACAAAGCATTTCTTCACATAATCCAGTGTAGCATGGGGCATTTGCTGAATTTTGACTGCATGGAAGACTTCAGGAGAATCTCATTCCTCACTGGTAAAACCACCTGGGGTAAAGAAGAGACAAAAGGGAAGTGTCTGGTCCTTTAAAGACTCAGCTTTTCGAAATTTCTCAAATTTTCAACCGATTATCTGTCTTGCTCGGAAATCCCCGTAAAATACTCTGTTGTCCTCAAAGGATAAATCCTGCAAGTTTGGGGTGAATGTGCTATTTACAGAAAATGAGGGGCCTGAGCTGCAGAGTTACCCAGGGACTGTTGGGTGTGATTCCCACACCGACCCCAGGGGATGGCCACCAGGAGAAAGCTGCAGCTCTGCAAGGCCTGTTCTCTTCAGCTGGCCCAGCCACAGTTACCAGAAGCTCCCTTGCCTCACCATGACATGATGTGCACCTCTTCACAAACCATTTTTCTTCCAGCTCACACTCAGGTGCAGGGTGAAAAAGGTGTCAATGCCCTGGCAGAGCTGGATTCCCAGGTGCATGGTCCTAGGCAAAGTCAGTGGCACCAGTAATTTAAGAATAGAGAGACCACCCGCTGTTGCAGAGATAAGTAAGGAACCTTACAGGGAAAAAAAAAAAAGCAATGCAAGGCTGTTTTGACCCTCCTGGCTTTGGAGATCCACTGACAGTTTGCCTTGGAGCTTTTTGCAGGCCTGTTGGTGGAAAACATGTGCAGATGCACCGTGTCACCTGCTGCTTACACAGAGGCAAAGGTCTCCAGGCCCACCAAGAAGGACCTTACCTTTCACATGCATTGCTTTGTGGCTTGTGTGTGAAGCAAGGTAACCTGACATAAGACCAAAAAACAAGAAGGTTTCAGTTCAGAACAGCAGCATAATGGGGAGGGGAAAGAAAATGGCTTTGGGGTTGCGGTTCACCAGGAATTATCTGAAGGTTTCCAGCAGTTCAACACTGCTTCTCTAGAGCGTGCATGGTCTTTTACTGCCTTTTACAGTCAAACACCTCTGCAGGACTTCTGTCCCAGAGGTAGTCTGCTCTCCCATACTGCCTGCCTGTAGGGATGGTCAGCATAACCAGGCTTTCTGTGGAAGCACGGCTTGGGCAAGGAGCAAAGGAAAAAGGGATACAGGCTCAGCAGCTCTCCTGCCCACTGACTCTCTGGGCAAACAAGGACAGTTTTCCTCTGTGCTTGCTTTTCTGTTCTGATTAACCCTGTCTGGTGGGGCAACTGCCACACGGGTGTAGTTTGAATGAAAGGTGTTTTTTCTGCCCAGGGAACAGAAAGTCAGCCCTTTCACCAGTTCTGTCCTGCCATGCCCCACAGGCACCCAGTGATGGAGCACAGCCAGGAGCCGGTGGGCTTTGGAGAGGAGGTTGGGAAGAGGAGGGATCTTATTCTTCTAGAAGAGTCATTAAAAAATTATTTCCATGGTGGATACCTCCCCCACAGCCTGGTTCCGGAGAGCATTCAGCACAGAAATGGGACTGGACTGAATTTTCATTTTTGCTTTGCAGTTCACCTTTGAAGTGAAAGGGGACTTTTGTGGGGCTGAATGACTCTTCGTGGACTTTGGTTCCTTCAGACTTGGAGCATTCAGGTTGCAGTTTCAAGGGTGCAGAGCCTTTTAAGGGTAGATGTGACACCAGCAGGAGTTTCCAACCCCTGCACATGTACTGCCAAGAAGGTTTTTGTTCTCCTTTTGGTTGCAAAGGAGACTCTTAGGGGCAAGGCACGGAGAACCTCATGTAACTCATGATGCGATGTCACCCTGACATTTTCTGTACGCCCACTCTTCCCCTATTGCTGCAAAAGAAAGTAGAAAATTGCATTTATGAGGCTCTGCAATCCCAAAGTTTGACTTGCTGTTCCTGTGAGTCTCTCCAGCAATAGCAAGAGCTGAACGGTGAGAACAAGCAAAGATGTGATCAAGGGAAAACACATGCATGCACACACAGACACACAAATGTACATGGGCACACGGGAGGAGGAACTTCCAGAATTGTAGCCTAAACCAGGCTGCTTTTAAGGTGAACAGAAGGCAATGCCTTTTCACACAGCATGTAATCAAACCGTGTAACTCATCGTCACAGGATGCTGAGGAAGCCAAAAGTATACATGCATCCCTGAAAGGGCGAGAACTCTACCTGAAGGGTACATCTAATAGCAGCAATTAAACTGCCAGGGTCAAGATATCCCTAAATTTGTGACCACCAAAGGTTGTTGGGGCATGGCAGCTCTTACCCCGTGTGGTGTGGAAGAACTGGTATTACTACCATTTTGCTAGTGGTTGCTGGCTGACACAGGTCAGTGGGCTGAGTGGGCTCCTGGTATGCCCCAGCCTGGTTGTCAGAGTCTGTGATGCATTATAAAGGGAAGTACAAGTAGGGGAGGGTAGGGGAGTGGGAGAACTGTGTTTGAATCTTTCCTTTTGGAAGACCAGTAAGATGTCTGAGTGGAGGGAAACCAGTTAAATGAGAAGTTGCTCCTTTAATCATGTATTCTGTTTTATTTAATTGATGTTAAAGCATTCCATAGTGTTGCCAGGACCTCCCCAGTATTTTTCACTATATTCCCTATAGATGTAACACAAAGTGTGCAATGGGACAGAGGTAGGTATGCCGCAGGGGAGGGGGATGAAAGCCTGCTTCATGTTCTGTCTCAGGCTCTCTGGGCTTAATTTTGGCAAGCAGCCTGCAGTGGTACCCCAAGACTCAGCTGTGCCGGGGGCACTGGCTGAGCATCTGCTTGTCTCCATCCAGCACTGGCAGCTGGAGGACTATGAAGCACTTTGTAAGGGCGTGCCACTGGGCAGGGAGCTCAGCACGTCGCAGGGGTCATGCTGCTGGCTATGTGACGGCATCCCGAGGGTCCGTGATTCGCCACTAAGCAAACGAGCCCTGGCAGGCAACAAGGCTGTGGCTCTGTCGGACATTTCAGCTGAATCTGAATGTCACAGCATCCCAGTCACACCCTGACCGCTGCGCCCGCTGCCTGCGCACAGCATGGCTGTGGCTAGGCATTAGCTGTGACAGTAACAGCATCAGCCAGGCTTTGCTGGGGGTGGGTGGCGGTTCTTGGGCTCAGCCTTGTCAAGCGTTCAGCTCAGGCTTCAGGCAGAGGCTTTGCACATGGTGTCTCACCACCACCGATGGGTGATGCCACACTCTCCATATCGATGACACACTGCCTGTTCAGGACTTTCCTGCTTTCCCTCTCAGACATGTTCACTGAGATCTGCAGGGAAGGAAGAGGGAATTTAACTCTTCTCTGTCCCAAGGCTGGCTATTTCCTTGTTACCCTACTCTGAGTCAACTGACTGAAGCAGACTGGTATCTCTCTTTGTACTACTGGAGATGGGCACCAAAGTAGTGTGGCTGAGGAAAGCAGGGCAAACATAAAGCAACCCGGCCTTCTGGACAACCAAAGCAGGGTGCAGGGGGATCATCATCATCATCCTGAGGGTTGCCCAAACACAGGCAAAAGCCCAACCATCTGCACTGGCCTCACTGCCACACAGGACCCCACGTCGGTACTGTGTCACTCTTCCAGCAAGAGCAGGATGTCCTTGTTATCCTGCTCCCTCACGTGCCAGGTCCCGGCTCCCAGGAGCACCTACCCACTGGAAAGAGGAAGGGGAATGGGAAAGCAAGGCTGGTCACAGGAGTGGCGTGTGTGGAAGTCATGGTGGCAAGCAGGGAGATTACTGCTAGTCCGATCAGGGCTGTACCTGAATTGCCTCTCGCAAGGGCCTCAGCTCGCTGTTCCTCGGTATGGCACCAATGCAATCGCTGGACAGGAGTTGGAGAATGCCTGTGCTGGTTTGCCAGCAATGCCAAGGGAGGGCCATGGGTCTTTGCAAACAGAACTTTGTCTTCACTGGACTATGCAAAATTGTTCGTTTGCTAATACTGGGAAGGTGATGACAGTGTGGCGATAACCTCTGTTTATCACTCTATGATTGCTTCTAGCTTCTGGGGTCTTGAAAGGTTTGGTTTGGGTTTTTTCTTTAAAAAACAAACAAAAAAACCCCCCAACTTCCAAAAAAAAAAACCCTCAGCCCCCACCCCCCAAAACTAATAGTCTGCTGGGGCCTCATTTGGCATGCAGGGAACTTACCAAAAGGTGACACAGACTTTCCAAAGATTGAGCTCTGAAAAGGGGGAGCAGAGAAGACAGCAGTTTTGAGCACATGTGTTTTTATCCCTCCACACACATGATGGCATTTCATTGCCCCAAGGGGCCTTCAGGCAGGTACCTCTCCTGCCTTTGCCTTCAGTAACCCATGCAGAACTCCTTGTGCACCCACTCATGCGGGATGCTAAGCAGGACTAGAGCACCATGTGAAAGGCTTTGCCAAGGTAGGCCTCCCCTCAGCGCAGCGCTGAAGTTGTGAACAGCTCTGTGGGAGATGAGATACATTGGCAGGCGCAGCCAGAGCTGAACGAGGTGAGGTCTATGCAGCAGGTCCTGGCATGAGGCTATACCACTGTCTCACTGATTTCTGTTTACCCCTCACCTGCAGGTTATGCGCTGGAGAATAAAGTAGTCAAAAGCAAAGTGGGGGAAAAAGTTGGCCTGCCTTGTTGCCATAAAATTCCCAGCTCGGAAAGCCTACATAACTACCGGGTCTACTGGCAGAAGAACACCACGGAGGTAGTGCTGGCCTATGCAGCGGGGAACCTGATCTCCGACCACCAGCGGTACAAGAACCGCACAGAGATGGACTCCAGGAACCTCACCCTGTGGATCTCATCCGTGGAAATCATGGACAATGGCTCTTACCAGTGTGTAGTTCAGCAAGTGAAGCATTCGCAGAACTCAAAGGTTTTGTGTGATGAGACCGTCACCTTCTTTGTTACAGGTAGGTGGCTTGCCTCCTGACACCCAAGGCTTTTTGGTGCCACCCTCTGGGGTTAAGAGATGCTTCTCCAAGCTTTAGTCATAGCACAGCAGACAGACTTTCATCAGGAAGCCTAAAAGAGTTCTGGAAGGTGTGTTAAGACCCCTGTATTTCTGTTCTACTGCTTCCCTCCTTACTTTTCCAAAGCTATCCCAAGTACAGGAAATTCACCTTTTCCACCACCTGCCTATCACCCTTGCCTTGATGCCTCCCTCTTGGGCCAGTACCTCTCCCAGGCCACCTCCCCAGGCACCACTGCTGCCGGGTGCCCTAGGCCACCTCTGCCCCCTGCTGTCTTCTGGGCAAAGCAAACACCGAGCCCTTGGTGCGTGAGAAGTGTCCAAGCCGAAAGAGGAACTGGGTGGCATTGCTTCCCTGTGGTCATAGCAGCACCCCAGAGCTGCATCCAAGCCCGTGGGAGCCCCGGCTCTCCGGGGGAGGGCTGGCCAGCTCATGGCTACGCGGCAGTTCTCCACCTAAGGCTGAACTCAGACGGAGATTTCTGGCTTTTTACCTTAAAGAAGCGACTCAAGTTCCTTTGCTCAAAACGAATCTAAATCTTTTCTTGGAGGCTACAAAAAAAGTTCCGCTGACATTATTTTCCATTTCCACCACTGTTTTGTGTGGCGGTTGGTTTCAACCAAAGGTAGAGATACTGGCAACATATATAAATATATACATACATTTGAATACCTATAGCAGCAAACATTTCCAAGAATGTTCCAGTCAAGCCAGTGAACGAGCGTTCCCCATCTGGAATGAGATTCATCAGCAAAAAAACCCAACAAACAAACCCAAGCTCCTGAGGTTTGGCCGTTGCCTGCCTGAGGGCACGGTGGGCATGTGTACCAGGGAGACAAATTTAGCCATCTTTCTGGGAAATGGTATGAAAAAAGGGAAGTGCACTGCCAGGGCCCTCTGCAGCCATCAGGGCTGAGGAGTCAACTGCACTGCGATGTGAAACAACGGACCTCTCTGAATCCCCGCAAACACTCCAGCTGCTTTCCTTCCAGAAATCCCCTTGCTCTCTTAACAGGTCAGATGGCATAATTGTGGTAGTCTTCTGCCCCCTTTGGAAAAGTGGGATTAGTTATTGTGGGGATCAGGCAAGGGAAATCTCCCCTCACCCCTGCTGCAATCTGGCTGCACTCCCTGGAAAGGTGCTACACTCCCTGGTGATTGACCCAGTGGCCTCAATAAAGCCACCAGGGAACTTTGAAAGGACTTTCCAGGCTAGATATCAGTGCCACACTGCTCAACAGATAGCGGGCCTGGAAGGAAATCTGTGCCTCTCCTTGCCTGCCACCGGTCAGCCAAGCAACAATGAGCAGGTTTCTTCTACTTGTTACCCAGTTGCTTGACAGCCCAGACCGTGGGTTTGTGGTCAGCAGAAGCTGTGGGAGACGCACTATGACTGCAAGGATGTCTGCCTTGTGCAGATCCCAGCAGTCATGTGGTCAAACAATGAGTCAGGCAGGGAGACAAATCCTTAGCTGCTCTGAAATCGGGTCATTTTGTGGTGAGCTGCTCCATGGCCCTGTCATGGCTGGGGGTAGTGCCTGAGGGGGTGGGCAGGCTATGGACCTACAGCTGGCAGGGGTGGGAGGCAGAATTTGGTCCCTTTGGCAGCAGTGGTGTTGGTGTGACTTACACCCACCAGGAAGCCACACGCCGAGTTTCCTTTACTGACTAGTGCCTCTCTTGCTAAAGATGTGGTCCCACGGAGATTTTTTTTTCCAGTGGGAGAGTTGCCTTAAATAGTTCCTTTGCTACCCCTTGCCTCCTCCTTCTCATCCTGGGCTGTTTATTGCAACCCCCAAGCATCCTCAGTGGTTCCAATGCAACTGTTTACAGCGCATGGTGAATCAGATTGGCAAAGGGAAGCAGGCTAAAAATGATACCACCTCTCTTCTCCTGCTTCACTCCTACTAGTCCTCCCATCCATTTCCCCATGCAGCCTCACAAACATTTTACAGTAATGTGTTGGATCCAGTGGGAAGGCATGGAGCAAGCTGTGTGGGTGGGGAAAACTCTGAAAACCATCTTTGGCGAGGGGAAGGAAGTCTGTTAAGAACATGGTCTGGGAGGACCTGTGTACTGCTGTCCATATTATTTTTTTTTTTCCAAAAAATAGTATGACTAGGTCTTGCTCCTAGATGGGTCTTCTGGAGAGGCTCTCGTGCAGAACGTAACTCGGTCTCACACTGGCTGAGAGGCCGATGTGTGACTCACCTCTGTTCCCACCAGACATGGGCCCTCAGTGAGCTCCTGGCTGGGAAGGGACTTGTGAGGGAGAGGAAAGGAAACTGCCTACCACTGTCTACACCAGGGACTTTTTTATTCAGTCCTGTGTTTTCCCCACCCGTTTTATGATTCCCTTGGTTGTTGCAGGAGTTGCTGTGTGTAGAGAGAAATGGCAGCACTGGAGAGGTGGGGGGCACGTAGTCTGTGTACTGCCCAGGGAGGAGACGCAGCAAAGGCCAAGGCCGCATCCAGGCAGGGCTGTGGGGAGAATGCTAAGGCATGAGAAAGGCCGAACAGCTTATGGCAGAGGAATAATACTCGGGGGGGGGGGGGGTGGGGGGGATGTGGGTGTCTTTGCTTTGACCACAGGTGATCAGGACTGCGGCCCTCGCTGTAACCTGACAGAATGGTAACTAAATCTTTCTTGCTTCAGCCGACTTCAGTACACCGAACATAACAACAGAAGTATCCAATAGTTCTTGTGAATCAACCGAGATGGTGGTCACGTGTTCTTCCTATGGAGGCTTCCCCAAACCCAAAATCTCCGGAGCCCTCAACAACGTGTCCGTGATGTGGAATACCAGCTGGACGCCCGAGTCCAGCTTCAGCTTCTACAACATCACTGGCAAACTGTGGCTCAACGTGACCAAAGACGTCAGCATCACTTGCTCCATTGAATACAATGGCTTTGCCAAGACCACCAGTTTGCTCCTGAGTAGGTTATTTTATTAATAGTTTGTGTTACAAAAACATTTTGTTGAAGCTGCTGAGTTGCGTCTCTGAGAAAGCGGTAGATTCTGTGTGTGTATTTGGGCAAGGATCACTCAAGGATCCTGCCCGTGAGCTGCAAGACAGCAGGGGTGGGAGAAGAGTGTTATGACAGTGACTGACAAGCAGAGGTGGTTCTGGCTTCCTGCCACTCTACCGTGAGTCACAGCTGGGCTGACAGGGCAGCTGGATCCTGTTGTGACCTGGTGATGTCAGCCTTGGCGGCTCCCACAGGTTGGGGTCACCACCCATCAGCGCCCCTCTGTACCAGCACGGTCTCACTGCCAGTTGCAGGACACAGACCTGGCATTCAGATGGAGGGGCTGGAGAAATGCGTGTGCCTTAAAAGCCACAGGCTGCACTCAACAAGAGTTTCCTCCTCTAACGAGCATGTTTGTTCCCACTTCAGCAACAGAAACTGTCAGCTGGGGTCCGGATACGATCCTGCTTCCCTGCACATACCTAACGCAGGGTTAACTCACATGGAAAAAATTCACACACTGTGAGTGGCTTAGAAGTGATAACATAATAGATAAGCCTGTGCTTTGAAATGCTGGAGGCACAAGTGGAAACAGCATGAGGGAAGGCAGCGCACTACAGCCCAGATGTTTTGCAGTTCGAAGGGGATTCGCAAGAAAATTCCTACAGCCAGAAAGATTTGATTTGATTTGGTTTTAATGCTGTTACCAAAAAAAAAAGTTTTCTGAACTCTCTGGGTCTGATGTGTTTTCACTGTAGAGATGAGGGCACTTTCAAGGGAAGCTAGAGAAGCGCTGCTTTTCCTAGGGAATGATACCTTATTCATCAAGGTACCTTATTCATCAGTCTGCCTAAAATCAAAGGGGCACGTGAGGAGAGGTGCCACTGAGCTTCAGGATGAATGCCAGAACCTAGTGCTTTATGAATATCAGTTATTGCTGGATGTAGAGCCTGACATCCCTAGAGATAGCAATGGAAGCAGGTTATTAGTATTGCACTACATCGAAAAGGAGAGCAACAAAAATAGTAATAACAGTGACACACCGTTGTCACACAGGTCCTCAGAGGAGGGAGCAATCACCAGTGACAACAGCAGCCACAGAGTCCCCACTTTTTGATTTTTTAAGACGTGGAACTGTTCCCATCTTGGTGTGATGGAAACGGTCCTCCAAACGAGTCTTTCATGAACACCGAGTCCCACACAGAATACAGCCTCTGGTGAATGTGGGAGGCAAACACTTACAGTGGAGGGGAATATTGTGCAGTGGGTCAGGCTAGTGTCTTGGGTGTTCAATATTGCTTAATTGCACCAGATGCAGATGATGAAAACCTGAACATCCACCAAGTCTGTCCCTCCAGTTGAATTAGGGCTGTCCTGTACTGCACAAGAACATCCCCACTATCTACTCGGATGTCCAAGCGGTCATCTCCAGTGGTGGATCGCCAAAGGCTCCAGATCCACTGAAGCTCAACTCTGCCACAGGACTCTTTTCCAGCCATGTAGAGAAAAAGCCTGTTCTGGTCTATTTAATGCATCCATCACCTGTGAATTCACAGAGCGGGGGGTGGGGAATATGCATAAATCTGGTGAAAACAGTAAGAAAAACTGCAGAGGACCTTTGAGAACGGAGGTTTTCTAGATACAGACTCAGATTTTTCCACCAAGCCTGACCAGTTCCTTTAGAAGAAGCTCATGTGTGTTTTAAATATTGCCAGTCTCAGTCCTGCTCCGGACAGCCACCCAGCACTTCAGATTCTGTGGCTGTGTTAATCATTTCCACACATAGAGAATAGGTGTGTTTGTGTGTGTGTGTGTGTGTGTGTGTGTGTGTGTAAGAAACGCAGGTGTCAGCTCTGTCTGCTTGCTTATTGAATACATGAATTTTCAGGCTGACTATCTGAATTAGAATTTGGTCAGAACCACCAAAATTCAAGTACCTGCTCTTAGATAATGTTGTTGAGCCCTTTGTTTATTTTGTTATTTCTCCTGTCTCAGGAAAAACAAATGACTGTGTTGTCCCTACTCAGCCTCTATCTTACAATGTCATTACTGCTTCGAGTATTATCATCATCATCTTCCTTCTGGCCATCACCCTAGCAGCAAGATACCTCCAAAGGCGCGGTGAGTGCAGTTCCTTTTTCAAGAAACAGTCTCTTACTGCTTATGGAGTTTCTGTGTAAAATTCACATTTATAGAAACTATACTGACACAGTAGGTAATTTTGTACCTCCTTCTCATTTCCTTTTTTTTTTTATTTATCTTTTTTTCCCATGCAGCATCTACTGTCAAAGTCTAAGTCCAGCTAAGGACTTTCCTACATTTTGTGTGCAGGCAGCACTAGGGCTTAGGTTTGCAAGTGAAGGGGTGATGGGGAGTTCTGACAACAGGTCAGAATATTTCCAAAATCAAGGGTTATGGAATTTAAGAGATTCACAAAGGTCTGATTTCTTGTATTAAGATGCTTGAAGATGCCAAGAATCTCAGTTATCATGATAGATACAGCTGAGCACTGACAGCTTCAAAATGGGATCCCCCTACAGACCTGGCTTTAGACAATCCCTCAGAAAAGTCACATAGCCAAAGTTACAAAAATATATAGCACTAGGGCCACAGGAAGGACTTAAGCATAGCAATGTCCCACTTTTAGGAGAGCCCCAATCATGACAGGTGGATTTGTCATCTTTGTGTGGCCAAAAACAGCACAGGTGAGGTGCCCTGCCTCACCCAATGAAGTCTTCAGTAACTCCAGACATGACTCCAGGAGTTTTTAATTGGCAAAGGTAACCTCAAGTGTCTCAGGACTAGCTGGCAACTGAGTATATTTTTGTTGTTGTTGTTGTTGTGCTGAAAAAAAAACCCATCTCATTTGTTAGCTGCTGCTCCTAATCGTGGGTAAGCTGAGCTAGCCAGAAAGCCCCTGAGATGTGGGTGGACATCTAATGGCAGCTAGGCATCCAGCAGATATCCTATCAACAGCCTGCTAGCAGCTTTGCAAAGCAGTGCTGGAGAAAGACAGCAGGCCTTGCAACATGTTATAAATACCACCCAATCAAGTTCTGTCAGGCCACTGGGGAAGTCAAGTCTGAAGATGAGAATCCCACACTGAGAGTGCTCTGTGTGTTCAGCCCACTTCAACCAGAAGCCACCAGTCCGAGCGCCTCAGCTCAGCACGGTCGCAGTGGTATCCCCCATCAGAAAGAGGTGATTTGCTGGGCAGCAGGGACACAGTTCATTTAGGGACTCTTCTAAGTTTGCTGTGTCTTCTGCCACCTCTGTTTCAACATGGGACAAGTCCACTCCCAAGTCAGAGGTGTGGAGGTAGCATTACTATTTTTCTCCTCCGCTCCTCACCGATCGCATCCTTTCAAAAACCAGCGTGACTGCTGAGTCAGGCTGGGCTAATGTTCTTTTTTGGTACTTGTATCACAAAGAAAGGAAGCTTCTGGGAGGCAGCCACTCTCAGCTACACCTGTGCACCTCCTCATTTTCCACTCATGTGCCCCTGTGACGCCAGTGCTGGTTCTCCTCTGCGGTTCCCCGGGGCTGTGTCGGAGGGAAGGCAGCGAGCACGTTGAAACCGATAAAATCAGAGCTGATCCCAGCCTGAGCTGTTAGCTGCACGGATAACGACCTTCCAATTATAGGGGAAAATGAACTGGAATGGGGAGATTCAGCTCTGAACAAATATAGACTGAAAATTAAAAGGTTCCTTGCCATTAAATTAGTAAGATTCTGGAGCATTCTGAGACATTATGTAGAAACCAAACTGCTTTTGAAAGAGGTGTAAAAAGCATACCAGAGAGTGGCAGAATGCAACCACCTGCAGCAGCACGAGACATGGCTGCACAAACTGGAATTTCCCTTTCAACTGAAAGGAATGGAACTCCATTTTCCTACTAGGCACAGGGAGCAGACCTCCAGAGCCGGGTGGTGCTATTCTGTGCAGCCACTTTCCAGACCAGACGTCTACTGTAAGAAACTGAAGCTAGAGTTTCAACCCAACTTCTCAGTTTGTAGAGTTGCCACATTTCAGTGCTGCTGTGCACTGCCACCTGCCTGGGAAGGCAGGTATCTGTCCTAAGAGTGCTTCTTGCTGTTGTTGCTCCAGGCCACCTTTCAAGAGCTGCAGTGGGAGCTCAGAACGGGGCTGAGAGTACCTCTGTCATTCTGGCTTATGGAAAGCTGAGCTGGGAGCGGCTCAGGGTGGTTTCTGAGATCAGAAGGACATGCTTCGAAGGGCTGAAGTGTGGGAGGGAAGAATAGAAAGATAGAGCAAAACGGAAATACAAGTTCTCAGATGCGCGATTGTGGTGGCGACCAAAACATGTACATGCTTTGCTGAAGTTCACAGGCACCTGCTCTGAGGAGCTCGCAATCTTGCCTGCTTGTCTTTGCAGCAGTTTAAGGATGGAATCTATCTAGTAATTTTTTTTCCTGTCTCTTCAATTAATTTAACACAAAGCACCAAGATTAGACCAAGATTAGAGGACACTTAAAGAACAGTTTAGGGTCTATGTTGTAAAGTTTGTGCAAGTACAATTCGCTGTAATAATACAGACAGTTTCAGCTTGAATTATTAAAACAAAAGTCATTAGTGGATGCTCAGGTACTAAGGGGACTTGCTTAATCCAAACTCCTTTGAAAGCTCTGAAGGAGTTGTTTGGCGGTTCTAACACTGGTGTTCTTTCACTCCCTTGGTAAATTGCATTTAATGACATGTAACTTTTACCATTATTGCCCTTCTGACCTTGTCTTAGCATGTAGTGACATGGATTTAGCACTTTTTTGTCTTCTGGAATTCCAGATACTAATGGGGACTCTTCTTTTCCAGTCTGTTCTCACTGTTGTAAGTCTCGGGACTCAGTGGAAGAGGGCGTGAAAGAATATACGAAGCCACCCATGAGCGTTAAAGTGACATCTAAAACATCATCTCTATGACCAGGTCGTATGTGCAGGTAAGTTTCCCCACCATTCTTCTCTTGGCAAAACCAGCTTCTCAACTGCTCTTAGATTCTCGTGCGATGTTAGCTCGCAAAGCAGCGCACGGCTTGTGCTGTGAGTGCGTGCCATCCCTTAGGATACGTAAAAGCAGTGCGGCCCTATTGCCAGCTCAGACACAGGCTTGTGGGGCACTGCTGTGTTTGGGTCATTTATAATTACCAGTAGTGAATCTAGTGAAAAACATGCGAGCACCAAATTTCCTGGGCTACCGAGCTGCTTTCTCCATAGCATGGCATGAGCCATGTGCCTGATCTGATGCAGAAACACAGGAACATCACTGAGGATAGAAACGACAGCCTGACCAAAAGGCAGTGAGGGAGAGGTGAATGATGAGAGAGTGGCTCCAGCTTTCCCAGTAAGATTAGCAATGCAGGTCCATTTCTGAGATATCTCCCATTTCCTTCGGCAGCTGGGAGGAATGTAGAAGGAAAACTTTCCCCTCCAAGACTTGCCCAGGAAACACTCGTTATTTTAAAAGGAGTTACTTTGGAAAATGAGGTGCTGTGAAGGATGGGCTGGGGGAGTCTGGTTTACCAAGGTTTTATGACTACAAAGTGGAAGAACTTTTTCCCAGTGAGGGTGACAGAGCCCTGGGACAGGCTGCCCAGGGCGGTGTGGAGTCTCCTCCTCTGGAGATATTCAAGACCTGTCTGACACCTACCTGTGCGACCTGTCGTAGGGAACCTGCTTTGGCAGGGGGATTGGACCCGATGGTCTCTGGAGGTCCCTTGCACCCCCTTCGATTCTGTGATACTAATTTTGGCTTGAAAACTCAGTTGTGTTCAGGGCCATGTCCTCCAAAAAGACATTTTTCAAGCCAGGAGACTTAAGGAAAGATTAGCAGCTGACTGTTCCTATTCACATTGTTATCCAGGTGACTGAACTTCCTGCTCTCAGGGTAATGCCATAGGGTAACAGCTGTAGAGTCCTAGAAGTCATGAATTTGTCACGCTGCACCATGCTGTAATCTAACAGTTTAACAGTTTTGAGATGGAGAGGAGGGGAAACTATCGTTCAGGCCACGGGTCTCATTTCCAAACTTGACCACCCACTCATGTTTTCCTCTGGGGAAGGCCCCATCTGGAACAGATACTAGGGCCTTGGTTAGTATGAATTCTGGGGGGTTTTGTGATGGGAGGGGTGGGAGTTCACCTACTGAATATATCCATTCTGCCACATTCCTCTTTTGTTATAGAAGCTCGCCACGCTTTTCCTCTTAGTGGCTGGTGTTTCCCAACTCCTGTGCCTGGACCGGCTGCTGCCTGCGGACAGGGATGGAAGCTGTGCATGGCTTCCTTAGCGGCTGACTGTCATCTCACAACTGCATGATGCACTGAGCCATGTCCTATTGCTCCTCAAATAGGGCAGTGCAGTCGTTAGTCATCCTGCACGGTCCAAGGGTTTTCACACTAAGTGTTGAGCCAGTCTGTAGCTCACTGTAGGGCCCGTCTTGAGCTGCCTTAAGTCTGAGCAGTGCCTTAAGTCTGAGCAGCTCGGTCTTTACTGGAACAGGAGCCCTCTTCTGGAGGGCTATCGCGGGTGATCCCCTTTTGTCTGCTCCACAACATTCTGGTTTACATTTAGGATTAAGAAGAAATTGGTAAAATCTTTTCTTTGTGTCCCTCAGGTTTCCTACCCTGTGTATTCTGCACTGCAGTCCCCACTCTTCGTTGTACAGCAATGCTTATTGCGGTGACCCTTCGGCACTCGGAAACAGGGTGACGGCAGTAGAAAACTCCACTCGAGAAGACTGACAACATCATCCTGTGTGAATGAACACAAAAGCCCTCCCCACAGAAGTTGTGGGGTGGTCTTGTTACAATGGGGTCATCGGGATCCCAACTGGGAGGACATTCTGTGTTCCTGCAATGGGGCAGAAAAAAGCCATCAGCATGCTGCTGCTCCAGCACACAGTTCCAGAGCTTGGGATTCTCCAGCTTTGACGCGACCACTGTGAAAACCAGGGGGCCTGCAGAGACCTAGCCCACCTACCCCTTTGGTAATGCAGAGCCGGACTTTGAGAGACACCAGACCCCGACACACAAGCCCAATCCTGACTGTGCCTCCATGTTGCGGCAGGGAGCAGCCAGAACACCTTTTACCTTCAGCCTCACACAGGTTCTGCCAGTACTGTTCTTCGTGCTGGAGGACTTTGGATTTGGACTTGACCAGCAGAGAAATGTGTCCCTTCTCCCCTACAGAGGCAATAATGCACACACTTTCCATGAGAAAGCACCTTGGAGTGGGACTGTATGCCTCGTGCTTATTTTACATGCGATGAGACTTTTTAGGGAATGATACATAGTGGTGGCACACCTAACAGCTAACTAATATTGCTTATCTACAGCAGTGGCAGAAGTTCTCATAGCCTTTCTCTCCTGAAAGGATGGCCTCACCAACCCACATACCACAGTACAGCCCCTCCGTTAATTATTAAATTACTCTGAGATCCAGGAGCACATCTCACACACACCAGCAGCGGTGCCTGTGAGCACACGCATGCACACACCTTCGTGCATGCCCAAGTTCAAGCTTTTATACACGCTCCTTCCTACCCGTGCCCATCATAAAGCCCCGTCCAAACTTCTGTAACACTGGGTAGTCACCTCACACCGATCTACCGTGACGAAATGTAACTTGGGGCCTTACTCCATAAACACAGGTCTGCTTTCCTTTGTACATTTGCCTATGAACACTTGTTAGGGTAGGATTTCCAGGATCTTGGGAGCCTCTCACAGCGACACAGGGATTTATTTTGCATTGAAGACTGCTGCTTTCTGCCAGCATTCTCTCTTCCCAGCCAGAACTTGAAGGAAGTTCCCCACAGGATGCTAACATTGGATAGGACTCAACTGATCCGGGTGATATTGTTGCCTACTGTGTAGGAAAAAAGCAGTTTCTCATTTTAAGGGGAAAAGAGGAAAAAGCCCCAAGCCCCAACAGGCTTCCTGAGCAACTCTGCATACTAACCTAACGTGGCCCTGTCCTGAGCTGGACAGGTTTGTTTTCCTTTTTTGCTCTGTCCCACTGCAATCCGCACCCATTCCCTTGCTGCTCCACCCGTGTCCGTAGTTAGGAGTGCAGACCAAAGCCTGAAAGCACAGTGCCATCCTTTGTGGGATGGTCCAGGTTTCACTGCTGGGACACAGCAAAGAAATATTCCATCCCTTTCCCTTTTTTCTAGCAGGCACACACCGGGAGAGAAAGAGCTGGAGGAAACAGGGGCACTAGAAGTGGTTTATAGAGGGCTGACCCACAGGGGCCTAAGGGACCAAGTCATTAGTGAAAAATTATAGACACCACTCCCTCTCTGCTCCTGCAGAGTCATGCTGCCCCATCAGCTTTTCTACTGCTTTCCTGTTGTATAAAGTGAAATGGGAACCTAGGAACATCCTTGCAGAGTGTTTTTTGACAGGGAAAAGAAGGAAAGGTGGATGACAGGGAGACACTGCTCTGCACTTGCACGGACTAGTTGCAAGGGGAAGGTGGGTGGCTCAGAAAGCAGTTCTGTCAAAGGGCAGCCTGACCTTACCGTGGTACTTAGCGCTCGGGCAACAGTGTGTCATACTTGGCACGTTTCCTTTTCTTTCTGTCTGTGCTTGCACAGCACAAACTACTGACTTCTTCCAGGCTGAACATCCCCTTTTGGTATTCATTTAGCTCGCTTTCAACACCGTGCATCCCTCCCCACTTATAACCACAGTGCGCTTCCACCTCACCGGCCACACCGCAGCTCTGACAGGTGTGCCTGCACCGCGGTTCTCCCTCTCACTGCCCCAAGCTCCACTTCTGACGGGTAACTGCACAGCCTCCTGGAGAAGGCTCAGTCTTTTGCACCGCGCCAGATCTTTCCACCTGACCACACACTCCTGTGACACTGTAACTCCACCTAAGGAAAGAAACATTTTCACTGACAAATGTATCTAGCATCAGTTTGGTTTGATACTCTGGACTGGCTGGTCATTTGGTTCCTTTTTTCCTCAAGCTCTTAATACTATGAGTAAACGTTTGCTATTGCCTTATGCTGTATTCAGTGAATTGCACACAAATGGTTTCTGTGAGACCTTTTCAGCTTGACACCTGGATTGTTGTACCAAGTGAGCTGCTCTGTTTATCACAGGTATTTTGTATATAGCATTTTTTTCCCCTGGGGTTCCTCCTTTAACGGTATTAAAAATAAAATAAAGGGTAAACTCGGGTCTCCTTTCCTTAGTAATAAAAAACCCGGGCTGTGCGTGCTGGGAGGTGGTAGGGCCTTTCAATTGTTCACGTGAGCCCCAGCCACTGTTTCGCAGCCACTCTCACGGTGGGTGACACAGCTGTTGGACAAAGCCCTAACAGGTACGGCTGGCACCAGGTCGGCGTGCCCAGCAGCGATGACAACATGGCACGTGGGTAGCCAGCTTGTAACTCGCGCGTAGCTCCCCTCTTGTCTCAACTTAGCAGCGTAGCCACAGTGCTCGACGCCGAGGTTGCAAAAGGTCTTCCTTTAAAAAACCCCAAAAAAAGGAAGGTTTCCTACAAAAGCAACCTCCAGCGAAAGACATTCTCGCTGCAGTGGCTGCTACTCGTGTTACCCGCCCTACAAGCAGGGGACTGACACTGTCAGTGCTGTGCTCTTGCTGGGAGAGAGGCAGAGGGGCGCGTGTAAAGAACCCCTCACGTTTGTATTTAAAATAAAAAAGCTCTGAACCAACTCTTGGCTCCCTCTCTGGAGAGTGACTTTGAACACAAGAAATGAGGAAGTGGGGAGGACTAAATTCAGCAGGAAGCGGAGCAAGAAACGGCTGCTAATCTTGAGCACGGATGGAAATCGCTGCTTCCCCTTCCCCTTAACGTGCAGCATGAGGACACCCAGCAGCCCTTCCTTCTGTACATGGAGCAAAAACCCCCATAACTGCTACACCTTGGTTCTGCCAACACTCCCCTGGAAGAGCATCCCTGCATCGATGGTCGGAGACACGAGAGAAATGGGTATTGTTCAGACATCACACCTAATAGCCGCTAAAACAGGAGTAGAGAAGGAGCAAGGCACGCCACAGCTCAATGGCACCAGACCTGCCGTGCAGGTAAGAGTGAGGCAGCGTGAGGGGGTGGAACGGGGAAAGAAAAAGGGAATAAAAAGGGGGAAAAAAAGGTAAAATGTTGCTTTGTAACCACAACAGCAAAAACATGCCTGAGAAAGGCCCGCCACTTCATTTCTGGAGGGGGCAAAGAACAGTAACACTACTGCCACCAGCATATGCAGACCTTGAAAAGGGAAAGGGGAGAGACATAACCATACCTCTGCTTATCCACATCCTTCACTTACACGTGGAGAAGGAAGATCAAAGCTGGCTGATGACAGCCCTGAAACACATGCATTTCTTCAGTGAGAAAATGAACTACGGCAAGGTGCTTAACAAAATAAAATGCTCCTTTCAGAATTCAGAAAACACACCACCTTCAAACACAACACCTTCTTGGAAGCGAGCTGAGCCAAAAAATCTGCTCTGGGTGGGTGGAATGCATGCTGTGGAATCGACTGTTCATATTTTGATCACCAGTTATCAGCTGTAAGAGAGGAAAGCATTCAACCAGAACAGACTGGCTGCTCTTGGTTGGGTTAATTCTGTGGGAAGAACAGCCAAACCCCCCGCTGGATGCCATTCTCTTTAACAGGAGAGAAAAACTCCAACAAAGAAATGGGACCAGAACTCCAACCTTCTGCTTTGAGGGAAATGGCAACAGGCCACCTGGCTCTCCTGGTTACTGCCCGTCACTACATCAACTTCAGCCCTACCCACAGGTAACGGCTAAGCCCCAACCATTGATCTCCGGCATGAAATGATGAGCAGCAGGTGCTCCCCTGGCTCTTGTCTCTGTTACTGCCTGGAGGGCGGAACGTCTGACACTGCCACCAGGCTCCGTTGCTTGCTGGTGGGATCCTGGATGTGTTCTCATGGGGTAGAGTACCCTTCTCTAACGCAAATACTGTACAAGCACAAAGGACACGCTGTACTAAAGAGCTTAGGGACACATTCACCACTGCTAGTTGGCTTTATTGAGCATCTTGAACCACATTCCCCCCGAAGGTAATCCCCTAATTTCCAGCCCATGAATTCAACTGGAAGCCTTCTTACTGTTCTGAAAACTGCCCACAGCGCCAGTTCTTCCACTGTCACCACCAGAAGGAAGCCATCCTCTCTCTGGCCCCCTCAGTCACACTTCTATTGAGGAGCCCAAAACGTGTCTTTTCCAGGGTATTTCTGAATCACTCCCAGCTCCACCACCCTTCCTCAACACCGACTGCAAAATGCCCCAAGTACTGTAGGAACCAAGCACGGTTTTTTCTGCAAAAAGCCTGAAGAAACCACCGTCAGGAAAACAGAATTGGTGTCCCAGCCAGACCAAACCAAGCTGTGGGAGGGGGTGGCGAGAGGTGGAGAACCACTCCCTCTGCTGCTGCTACAGCAACTTCTCTGGGTGCTGCCCAAAGAGCAGCTTTTGCCAGAACGTAATTAGCTTTTGGAATCAGGGTACCTTTAGCATCCAAATTATCCATGGGCTCCTGTACCTTAGATATTTCTACCTCACTGGTGGTTTGGGAGTTTTCAGCAGAGAAATGGGTTCTATAAGAGGTTCTGGGGCTGTCCTTACCCCCTGCCAAACCTAGCCTGCAGAGTCTGTGTTTCCATCTTCTCAGGTGGAGCAGGTCTGGCCGTTCCAAGCTCTCGTGCAGTGACAGGCATCCATGAGCAATGCTCTCAGCAAAATGCTTTTTCAAAGGTGCACAAGGTGTAGCTTGCGCTCACAGAAGACTTCGGCAACCCAATGACTGAAGCCTTCTACAAACAGATTCAGTGTACGTTGTAGCTGCTTACAACAGAGATCTGGGGAAGACTCAGAAGCTCCTAGTCTCTCTGTCCGTCTCCGTCTCCCATCCTTCCTGGGGGTTGCTCTCCTCTGGGACCAAGACTTCAGTCACACTGAGCCTGGATTGCCTAACGAGAGAAGAGAGAGGGCGAAGTCATTTCATGCCTGTACCCTCCTGGCAAAGGCATTGCTGCAGAATCACAATTCTTCAAAAGTTTCTAGAAGAAACAGCGCTATTTGTGAGTTTTAGGAAGTCATGCAACCAGCAGCACAGCCCTTCTTCCCTAAAGCTTCCAGCTGTCCTCCTTCTCTCTTTAACAGGGTTGGAAGGAAGGTAGCAATAAAGGAGAAGCTGGAGTTCTGGCCTCCCTTGATTTTGTTAAAGAAATACTAATGTGCTTGTCTTCTCAGCCACTGCAAAACTGAAAAACAGATGCAGAGTTACTGGGCAGGGGGGACATGAACTTTGAACAGAAGAACTTGCTACAAACGCGCAGCACCACCTAACGCTGGTAAGACCGAATCTGCAGTTCTCAGACTGGGATGTGAGACACACCAAAAACTGAAGAGTAGAACCACTGAGGTTTAGAAAACCCAGAGTGCTGGGCCTTCTTTAAAGGTCTGAACCACACAGACCCCGGCGAACAGTGAGTCAGAGACTCAAAGGGGCCGAGCTGCTGCTTACCACTCTGCTAACTTCTGCTCATACAGCTCCCTGCGCTCCCGGCTCCTCTTCTCCTCCCAGGTCTCACCAGCAAGGCTCTGCATCAGTATTAAGAGTCCCCCTGCAGGGATCCTAAAGGGGGGAACAGAAAAATCACACGTCACCCAGGGGACACACAACACTAATAACTTACTGACATCACCAAAAGGAGCATGTGGGGGCCAGCCACCAGATCAGTGGAGCGTAACGTTCCCCAACACTCACATCACGCCACAGCCTAAGGTACTCCTGTTTTGGCAGCCACTAAACAGCCTGACTTCAGCTGTGACTCACTGTAGCCCCTTCGAGAACGTATTTCTAATTTATTCATAGATAGATGCCTAAAGGGCAAAGGGGTGGAAGGATTTAAGGTACCCTAACAATCTCTGTAGATCACCTGACTCATAATTTAGACAGTCACACCCCTGCTTAGCTTCTGCCCAGCTCTGGAGGTACTTATGTTTTCACTGGTAAAGCCCCAGGCTGCTTCCAGGCACAGCTGATGCTGTTCTGGTGGTGCTAAGGGCACACACAAAGCTCATTCTCCTACCCAGGTGGTACCCCCAAAGTCACTTATGAGGATATTCACAAGTCAGTCAGGACTTTGAGAAGAAACCCCAGTTCTGCTTGAAGAGGCAGACTTCTCCTGAGTTCAGAGGCCATTGATCTGATGGACAGAGCTCAGGAGAGAGCCATGGGGTTTTTCATGCCCCAGGGAGCTTTAGGTGACACACGACTACAAGACATGGATGAAGAGATGGGCCACCCAATTAGGCATCTTCTTGCTGAGCATTTCCAAATGGCTGCTGCTCCACATTTTGGCCTCAATGGAGCTGATTTCGTAAATAAATAAATAAACAAATAAATAAATAAAAGGTGCTTTTTTACATGGATTCCTGATAAGGAAATATCAGCAAGTATGATGCTGAGCAAGCAGCAAAACACAAATCAAGGAAAACAAAAGAATAAAAAAACCCAGTTTAAAGGTTGGAAGAAAAGTCATCATCATGAGGTCCCGAGAGAGATACCAAAAATCCCTCAAGGCAAGAGGGGAAGGGAAGCTTCTGTAGTCCCACCTATGATTCAAGGCTTGCTGTGTGCAGGCACTGTCTAAACAAAGGCCCTGGAAGAGTATCTGTGGCTCAGCAGCAGTCACAACTCACCCAAACACCGCTCCGAACACGAAGCCGCCTGCCAGTCCCTGTAGGCCCAGGTGCAGTCTGAAAAGGGCTCCTGTAAGGGCTAAAACAAACCCACAAACCCACTGAAACCACAAACAGCCCCCCACCAGCCGCTGCATACAGATGGAGGGAGCTGCCTTCGCCGCGGTTCTCCCGCGGTTCTCCTCTCCATCAGCACTTCTAACAGAGCAGAAACCGAGTGCTGTGGCCAGCGGGAGGGACCCTCACCACGCAGCCACCCCGGGGCTGAGAGGCAAGCGCTTCCACAGGCGGAGCTCAGCGGCTCTTGCAACACTCCCCGGGGTCTTCACCCCACACGGAACCCCGCATTAAAGCACTGCACAAAGCTCCTCCTGCTTCAGGGCAGCTCTCACTGATGCTCGCAGTTCGTTCGTGGGGAGCAGAACTGCGCTCTCCCCGGGCTGAGCGCAATCCCTCCCACCTCTCTCCTTCCTCTTCCACAGCAGCTAGTAACAGCACCCACCATGTAGGGTGGGAAAGGGCAGTGAGGGGCGTACCCAACGGGAAGGGCAGTAAAGCCTGCAAAACTCAACGAGCGGATCGCTCACCCAGAGCCCTACTGCCGGAATTGGACATGCAAAACTCAGCGTGAAAAGGGGAGCCCACAAGCAGCCCGCTGCGCTGCTGGTACAAAGCACGGAGAGAAGACATGCTTTCCCTCCCAGACAGGTGGTTATGAGAGCGGGTTATGCACTATGTGTTGCATTCACGAGTATTTTTCACCCAAAAATCTCCAGGAAGTATTTCAGAGATGATTTGGTACTCACACCACCACCCAGTGTTTTCAGGAGTGGGCTGGTACCTCACCATTACAAACAAAGGCCCGCAGCAGTTAAAGCAAGGGAGCAAAATCACGATGGCATACAATAGAACCCGAAACCAAACCCAGGAGCACTAAAGTGAGAGGACCCCCCCTCAAGCCCAAGCAACAGGGATTTCTCCTGAGGCTTTTCTGATCCTGGCCCTCGCTCATACACAGAGAAACACAGGAAGACACGGCGATCTTACCTCCCGCCGAAGCAAAATTACTGATGGTGCTTTTATTGCGGTACACAGACAGCCCAGTGCTCACCGTGCTGCAAAGGTAAGGCACAGAAGTCAGCAGCTGCACGTGGGAAAAGACAGGTAGCAACACACAGCCCAAAACAAAGCTGGGTCTCCAGAAGCCAACCCTTGGGCCGCCTCTCACCGCCTTGCTGCTGCCCACGCCAGTCACGAGTGCCCTGATTTTGGCAACGTTTTACTGCAGGCAGCAATGCGCAGCCAGAGGTTGGGGAACACTAGGATCCCCTGCCTGCACCTGGGGTAGTCTTTCTTTTCCTCTCCAGCCAAAGGTAGAGTTTCCAATCATATATTCAAGGATAAACTGAGCAACGAAAATGTCCTGTCGGTCAGTCAGTCCTGATGTACCCCCAGGAGCTGAATCTGTGTCAGTCAGACCTTGCCCGATACACAGTGCCCACCCACAAAGCTAAATCACACTCATGATGTCAGTGGCTTCACCTACTCTTACAGCATAGAATTTCCCACCATCTCCTCCAAGAACATTAGTTAAGCCCCCAAATGCTCTCTGTCCTCAGCCCACAGCCACATCCTCCCTAGCGAGCCTCAAGCCTCCTGCATGACACACAGAAGTCAGCAGTGATCTTCCTCTCCTTCCCAGGGCTGTAAGCTGAGCCTGGCCTTCGTGCAAGGTAAAACTGAACAGCTGGGTTTCAAGCTGCGGAATGCAAAATTCACACCACTGCAGGACAAAACGGAGCTGAGTCCAGCTGGAGGCTGGTCACAAGTGGTGTTCCCCAGGGCTCAGTCCTGGGTCCAGTTCTGTTCAGTACCTTTATCAATGACCTCGATGAAGGGATTGAGTGCTCCCTCAGTAAGTCCACGGATGACACTACGCTGGGAGGAAGTGTTGATCTGCCTGAGGGGAGGCTCTTCAGAAGGATCTGAACAGTCTGAGACCAATGGGATGAGGTTCAACAAGGCCAATGCGTAGAGTGCTGCACATGGGACATCACATCCCATGCAGCACTACAGACTTGCAGAAGACTGGCTGGACAGCTGCCTGGCAGAGAAGGACTTCGGGAGGGGTCGCTTGACTGCTGACTGAACATGAGCCAGCAGTGTGCCCAGGTGGGCAAGAAGGCCAACAGCCTCCTGGCCTGTATTAGGAATAGTATGGTGAGTAGGTCTGGGGAAGTGATTGTGCCCCGGTACTCGGCATTGATGAGGCTGCACTCTTGAGTGCTATGTTCAGTTTTGAGCCACTCACTACAAGAAGGACTTCAAGGTCCTGGAGTGTGTCCAGAGGAGGGCAACCAGGCTGGTGAAGGGGCTGGAGCTCCGTTTTGTCCTTACGAGGAGCAGCTGAGAGAGCTGGGGTGTTTAGCCTGGAGGACACTGAGGGGGGACCTTATCACTGCCTACAGCTACCTGAAAGCAGGTTGTAGAGAGGTGGGTGATGGTCTCTTCACCCACGCGACTGGTGATAGGACAAGGGACAATGGACACAAGCTGGGCCAGGGCAGGGTCAGTTTAGACATTAGGAAGTTCTTCACTGAAAAGGTTGTCAGGCATTGGAACCAGCTGCCCAGGGAGGTGGTTGAGTCACCTTCCCTGGATGTGTTTAAAAGACGGGTGGATGAGGTACTCAGGGATATGGGTTAGAAGAGGACAGGTACAGTTGGACTCAATGATCTCAAAGGTCTTTTCCAACCTAGCGATTCTGTGTGTGATTCTTCTGTGTGAAAATCTTCAACCGGGATTTTGCAGAAACAATTAACAGGGAGTAGGAGCAGCAGGTATCTTCTTCAAAAGCCTTCTGCAGAGGGGTGGTGAAAAGGGGGATAATCCGACTGCAGGGGAGACACCTGGTGGAAGCCGACGAGGTTACACGTCAAGCCCAGGAAAATTTAGAGACGTCAGAAGTTCCAGGACAGAAAGATACGAATACACTAATTAAAGCAAAAAAAAAAAAAAAGGTGGTGAACAGAAAACTAAAAAAACACCCAAACCAAAGCCCAAAAAAACAGAACTCAAAGAAAGATAAAGGAAGAAATGCAGAATGGAACAAAAGAAAAATAGAGACAGAAATACAAACGCATGCTAGTTGATACTTCTGGTATCTTAAAAGCAGAAGGGGAATTTAAGCAGAACACACCTACAGATGCAGTCAATGCAGGTTTAAGGCCACACATAAATTTACTATTTTGAAGGTCAGGGAAGGAGATACTCCTAGTCTAAAGGCCTTTACTCAGAAGAGCGTTTGATGCTGTAGGAAAAGCACCAACACATCTGAGGGAGACAATCAAGGCAGCAGAACACTACCTCCACCTTGTTTGGGCGTGCATAACGAAACAAATCTGTGGGCCTGAAGAGGTACATGGGGCTGGCAGGCCTGCACGCTGCGACTGCTTCAGAACGAGAGGGTTGTCTGCAAGGATCTGAGGACAAGGACAGAGAATGGGGGGTGATGCGAATGTATGCAACCTAGGGGTAACGAGACGTGACCAAAAGGAGAAAAATTAGGGTGGGAGAGAAAGCTGTTCCAGAAACAGCCACCACACTGTAACACTCCCAGAGAAAAAGGCAAAACACAGCAAATTGGAGAGATGAAGCAAGAGAAAGAATCGGTGAAGTACAGGGAAGAGCGGTCTTCATGTCAACAGCAGCGTGGATTAGATGGAAGGAACAGGGCTTTTCCAGTTTCAGGTTCAGTGAAGGTTCATTTGGAGATCTGAATTCTGGGATCGTTACAGAAGGTTAAATCCTCTTCGTGTTCACGCCTTGTCACTCAGACTCACTGGTAACACACCACTCTGAGCCTCAATCTATCCCCAGTAATCTCTCCAGGAGCTGCAGCTATGAGCAGAGCCAGCACGAAGGTTTCCTTGCCATCAGTGCTTAAGCAAAAGCCAGCTCTTCTCCGTTGCCGTCAGGAAACACTTACTTGAACACTGTCACAAAGGCAGCCACTCTCCAGCTCCAGCGCCAGCCGTAGCGGATGAAACTCCTGAGGCCAGCCCGGTGCGCAGATTGCTACGGGGAGAGACACGACAGGTCACACAGATCACAAGCCAGATCACAGCCCCGCTCTTCCTTGCCAGCACCACCAGCCCACCGCAAAGCAGGGTATTCACAATGGGTCCCAGGACTGATGTCCCGTGGGAATGAGATCCCGACCTTTAAGGATCAAGTCAACCACCTTCAGAGTCAAAAACGCTCACATTTAACCCAGCCACCAACAAGAAAGCCAAGAACTGATTCCATTATGTAACATCAACTGGTATCTCCAATCCCAGCACCGAAAGACAACTGGGGGGCCAGGGAGAAGCTTCTGAGGACATTATGGAAATGGGGGGGTGAACTAGAAACTCATTCTCAATTATTACAAGTTTGTAAGTATTAATAAACAGTGACCATAGGTGAGTAATAAACAGCTGGTAGTTTAAATGCCAAGAGACCATCCCGCTCTGTAGCTGAGCACTGGCCATTAAAAGTTTGGCAATAAGCAGCTTTTTGAAAGATGTGCTAAACAGAAGCTTCACAAAAATTAAAACCAAATCCAGCTAATGCTATGAAAGAAATAGAAGTTCTCTGTCCCGGTGCCTGCAGTGCAGGCACTCAGCCCGGGTGCTGATGGGCAAGAGTCACCAGAAGTCAGAGCGACACCAGGCACCAACACCTTGCCAGCAGCTAGGCTGGGGCCAAATCCAAATGCCGAATTATGTGCAACTAGGCAGATTTATAAAGGTTTGGGGGGGTTTCTCCCTAATAATCCGGGTAACCAACATTTTTATTGAATAACAAGCCCCTGCAAGGTCAAGCACCCCTGCAAAACGTCACAAATGCTCTTCCTTGTGAGGTAAACTTAAAAAAATAACATTTAAGCGGCCCGAGAAGAGCTCCCACGTGGGAGGTAAGGGGGCAGCACCGGTGCCCGAGTCGCTGCGGGGGACGCGCCTCTTGCCGACACGGCGCAAGCTAAAAGCCGGCAGACTTTCCAAGACGCCTGGCTTACCCCGCCAGGTAACAGCGGGGCGAGACGTGCTGAGCGCGGCGAGGCTCACGGCTGGCCCGGCCCGGCCGGCTCTCGCAGCGGGCGGTGGGGTAGCCCGCCCCACACACGCCGGTGCAGCCGGGGCCGGCGCACGCTCGGTGCCGCGCGTCACGCTCCGTACGGAACCCAGGTGGCTCGGCCTCAGCCCGACCTGCCGGCCCCAGCCGCAGCGTCTTCCGCAACCGGCCGCCCGCACACCCCCCCGCTCCCTCCAACCCCGTGCCCGCTGAGGCTCCCCCGGGAGGCCGGGGCGCGCTCCGGTGCCGCCGCCCCGCCGGGAACCCGGCGCTTCTCCCCGCCGCGTAACACCCGCGCCGCTGCCCGGCGGGGCTGCCGGCTTGGCGGGCGCGGGGCTCCTACCAGGGCATCGGCGCGGTTCTGGAAGAGCTCTCCGTGGCTTCTCTCGATGAAGGCCTTCCGGGCCTGGCGGAAGGCCGGCAGCCCGCCGTACAGCCAGCCCACGAGCCCCCCGGTGAAGGCCGACTTGACGATGTTCACCGTTTCCTCCGGGAACCGCTGCCGCTCGCTGTAAGGGAAGGGCACGGCTGGGATCGGGCCGGGGAGCCACAGGGGCCCGCGGCGAGCGCCGGGCCCAGCGCCCGCGGGCACCCGCAGCGGCCCGGCCCGGCCCGGTCCTCACTCGCGCCGCCACAGCTCGCTGAGCCGCTCCCAGCCCGTCTGCGGCGGCGGCGCGGGGCTGCCGAACCGCGACTCGGCGCCGATCCCCTCCGCCATGGCTGTCCCCGGCGGCGCCGGCAGCAGCGCTGGGCGGGCGCGGCAGCGCCCCCTGCCCCCTGGCGGGGCACCACACGGCGCGCCCGGGCCTGGCCGCTCGGCACCTCTGGCAGGTGGCGACGGGGCACGCCCGGTTCCCCTGCTCCAGCGGTACAGACGTAGTCTTCTCCACTCAGAACCACGGGTCAGGGCCGGTTGTCAACGCGGAAGAAAGCCCCAACCAAGGGCCAGGGCTGCCCTAGGACAGGCCGCCGCCACCTGGGACAGAAGCGCAGGCAACCACTCTGTGACTGGGACGGGAACAGAAAGACCCGCGGTTGTGGGAAGCAGCTGGGAGCAAGCCACACCTGTCCTGGGCTCGGCTAGGATAGAGTTGATTTCCTTTCTAGCAGCCGGTGGCACGCCGTGTTTGGGAGTCAGGATGAGAGCAGTGCTGATAAAACATGGATGTTTTACCTGTTGCCGAGCAGTCACGGGCTTTTCAGTTGTCCATACTGCCCTGCTAAGGTGGGGGGCACCCATTGAGCTAGGAGGGGACACAGCCAGGACAGGTGACCCAAACTGGCCAAAGAGGGTACTCCATGCCAATTACATCATGCTCAGCACAAAGGGAGCTGATGGGGATGACTCGAGGATGTGGGGTTTTGGACAGCTCTGAGCTGTATGGCCTGAGCTGTGTGGCTCAGTGAGAAACTGCATTGTGTAGCACCAGTTTCATGTATTTTTGCTGTAAAAGTTCTATTATTATTATTTTTCTCTCTGCTGTCCTAGTTAAACTATCCTTATCTCAACCCATGAGGTTTGCCTGATTTTTTTCCCCCTTCTTTCCTTCCCCCCCCGCCCAAACCAGCAGCTGCCTGTGTTTAGCCCCCAGCTGGCAGCAGAACCATGACAGATGCACCCAGGAAAACCTCTTTTTCATTTGGTTTATTGCAAAAGGACTTCATTAAAAATGGTTCTGAACTATTATACAGAGCTGTTTCAGTTTCTCAGAGCAGTGTCTCTCCATTGACTAAAAATACAAAACCAGACACCCTCTTCCCCACTCACACTGCTCCTTTCCTTCCAAACCAGGCTACTTCTGTGCCCAGGCTGTTTCCTTTGCAGGCTGGGTAACCCAAGCACCGGTCACGCAGCTGGTGCACTGCCCCAGCAACTGGCGCTTGACAAACAGGTCAGGCAGTGATGTCCCAGGGCTGGGCGGCGCTGCCAGGCACATGTGTGTTTGCGTGCACTTAGGAGAAACTGTCCCTTGTAGTGTTTTCTTCTCTCATCCAGACTGACCATAGAGGAGACTGTGAGCCACTGCTGTTATCTACCTCCCAATAATGTGCTGATTCCAGCACTATGAGTCCACTTCATCATCACAGCACTTACCAGGGAGGCAGAAGCCCTCCTGGGACCACGTGCTGCTGCCCACGCTCTTCTGAGCACCTGTCTGGATGCTGGGGGAGATGCTGCGTCCTACCAGGCCTCTCAGCTTAGGGGCCACGCAGCACTTCAGGAATTGCACTCCCTCCAAGCTGAGCAGCCTGTAGTGGGCATAAATAGAGTGAGCACGTGCAGCCTGTGGCTGGACTCAAGTAATGTGAGGAGTAGCTGCCACTGTGTGACTGAAGACATGGCTTCAGTCAGACAGAAAAGAGAAGAGAAAAACAATGGCACAGCAGTGGGGAAGAAAAGCAAGTAACAGAGTGAGCAAGATGTGTTATCAGCCTAAAAACACCCAGCAACAAACCAACTATAAAACAACAAAAAACCCCTAGAGCATTTACAGAAGGGGATCAGAGCAGAGAATCTCTGAACATTTGGAAAAAAGAAAAGCTGACTCTACCTCCACACATGCTTTCCCTGGGTTCTTGATGTCTGGCCAGCCAGCCAGGGAGAGCTTGCTACCAGGGGATCAGATCTGTGTGGCTGTGCGAGCACCCAGTTCATCTGTTGGAGGATGAACCATCTTTATGTCAACTGTCAACCATCTGAGCGTCTGCTGCCTGGGCTGAGCACAGTGGCAACATCACAGGAGAGCAGCTGGTCACAATGAGGTAGGTAGTTTAACTGTGCAAGGACAGTCTGTCCTTCCAATGGCACATCAAAGCCTTACCCTCACCCTCTTTAAAAACCTCACACAAGCATCAGAAAACTAAGCTCTCAGCTATCTAAAAAGGTTACCTCAAATTCCATACCTGCTTCTGTCAGAGGAAACCTAATATCCCAAGTAAGAAAATACTGAGCACCTACTGAAAAAATAAAGGGGGGTGGGGAGGCACATATCTCCCAGCTGAGTGCAGCTGACAGTCTGTGTACCTTGCCCACAAATACAGGGGACTTGGAAAAAGTCCAGTAACACGAAGAGAAAGGCTTCTCACTGTCTGGATGGGATTTAGGCTCATTCTGAGACGGGTAGTAACTAAGTCCCAAACGCTAGCAACCCTCTCACAGCGAACACCACAGCCATCACCTTATAGCTACACTCCAACACGCTACTTCATGTTCTTACGGCGACTGCATAGCTGGGCTCACTGTACAGGAGCCATTTCAAAGTTTGCCTAGTGCTGTCCTCTGTCGTTTTAGTGTAAAGGATAAGAAGTCAGAGAGAACCAGAAAGAAGATAGGCTGATCTTCAGATTCTCAGGGAGATCAGTTTGAGCCGAAGAGAAGAAACAGAGCAGCCTCTACAGTTCTGTTTTCAGCCATTCCGAAGTGATCTCACTGTAGCTCTTCCTCCTTTTCACTTTGTAAGTCAAGGTTTGGGAATACTCAGACAGCAGATGTTCCCAGTAGCAAGAGACATCCTCCATCTGCAAGTGCTCGGTGATGAATTGGCGTCCCCTAGAGACACAGAAGGCACAGTCAGAACGCATTTCCAGTTCCTACAAGCCTCTTTGGTTTTGTTTTATATGTATATCAACTTTCACTCTCCCGTGTTTCAAATGAAGAACAACGCGCACGGCTCCGCATCGCCTATTTTAATCTCACACTTCTCATTCACGCTCTCAGCTCTGACAGTTGCAGTGCTTTTGTTATCTTCAAGATGGTATTTGTTATCTGGGATAATAAATATCAGGTTTCACCTATCAGATACAGCCTAAGCAGCGCAGCAGAAGCCAGTTGCTGCCAGCCCGGATACATGACACTTCCAAAGCGGACACAGATCCCAGCGGTCAGCTCGCCTCATACTGAGAGGAACGCTCCCAGCTCCTGATAGCTTGAAGAGAGGCCCCTGATGTGGGTCACACCCCAGCAAAGACCTAAGCGTTATCATCTTGTTCTCCGGTTCCCCCTTCTGGTTACCAGTTGTCCATCCCTCCCACTATTACTGTGGGGGATCGGTTAGGGACTGCACCCTATTAATACTCATCTGTCTTTGGTGGGTAACCCCTTCACAAACTGCCTAAGCAAATGCTTTGGAAGAGGACTGCCTGACAGCCAGAAACAATGCACAACTTACCTCTCTGAAATTTCTTGTGCTATGGCATCATTCTCCTTCACAAACTGCAACAGCTCCCTAAAACGAAGACCCAAAAAAGCAGTATGAAACAACTAGCTCAGTGGAAGACGTTGTCCCTTAGCTAAACCACAACAGAGGTGGACAGTAACAATCTACAACCGAGCAAGGAACTTGTGCTCCTCATTTCAGAGCACAGAAGCAGCCTGCCATTCTGCTGCATGAGGGTGGTGAGACACCGGAACAGGTTGCCCAGAGAGATGGTGGAGGCCCCATCCCTGGAGACATTCAAGGTCAGGCTTGATGGGGCTCTGAGTGACCTGATCTAGTGAAGATGTCCCTGCTTGCTGTAGGGAGGTTGGACTAGGTGACCTCTAAAGGTCCTTTCCTCTATGCTTCTCAGCTGTTCTGTATCAGCTCTGGATGGCATGCTGAAATCTGGGAGCTAAAGCATTTTAGGCTGAGCAATCCTTTCCTCTTTCCCTTACCCGTGCTGCAGGGCCCACACTCAAGTTTAAGTGCCCAGTGCCTGCTGACTTCAGCAAGGGGGATAGAGCCCCGCAGCCCAGTGAAACCGCACTCTAAGTAACACGAGCAAAGGCTTCTTGTGGGGCAGGAATAAGGAGAAAAGAACATGACCTCCAAGAGCCTTCTCCTGACACCTGGGAGCACGGGTGCTTCTCAGCGCAACACAAACCAACACAGACCAAACCACCTTCCCAAGCACGGCAGTGTGTTCCTGTGGCACGCAGCACTCCGTGAGCACGCTTGGGAGGGTCTCACACCTGATGTCAGAGAGGTCTGATCGGACTGGGATGTAGTGGACCCAAGGCTTCAGCTGGGGGTAGAAGAACTCCAACCACTCTTCTCCAACGTGAAAGACGAGTGAACCACACAAGAAAAGGTGTTTCAACCGGAAACTGGCAGCCACTCCGCGGAAATTAAACAGGTACCTTTAAGAGGAGAAACAAAGAGAGGGACCTGATTACACCCAGCAGCCTGTGAGGAAACAAGCTGAGAAACAGGGCCCTGAGTATCCATCAGCCTTCCCTCACGGGTAGCAGCTGGGGTGGTCTCCCTCACACCAGGCCAAGCACCTGTTGCTAAAACAAAGGGAAGACATTTACTTCAGGGTCCTCCCAGGAGAGGTGAGCTGACATTAAGGATGCGCTAGGCGAGTTTCTGCTGCCTGCCAAAACCGAGGGAGAAAAATCAAGGTGTGTTGCTTTACCTCTGATAAAGACAGCTGTGCATGACAGACCAAAAGTGGCCCTCAACTACCAACAGGGTGGGGAAGGTGACATCATGGATGCTGATCCTGAGTGGAGATGCTGCTACCACAAGGAACATTATTCCAATTCTAGGTTGTCTTACAGTGAGCTTTTACGTTCCATTGTTCTGCTTTGCCACAACTATCTCGGTTGGGGGTATTTTGTTTTTCTTTTTCCTCTGGGATCCTGCTTTAATCTGAATCTAATTGTCTCATATTAACTTGGGAGTGCAGCCCTCAGAGGTTGAACAGGCTAGCACACAACAGATGGACCTTGCAGATAACAAAGAATCCACAATTTTGTTTTCAGTATTTTCTGCCAAGTTAGTCAAGTGGGCTTGACTGGGAGGGCGGGAAATTTCTCCTCGCAAACTGTATCTCAGAGGGATGTTTGTTTGCTTACTTGCTTGCTTTTTTAAACCCACATTTCTCCAGTTACACAGAAAGCTGTTTTTCCTGTGGGTAAACCCCTGTGGTACGTATAAATAATCTTTGAAGTTAAAAATTTCGGGCTGGGGAAAGGGAGTTCTTCTTTAATTAGGCTATTTTGGGGCAAGATGGAGATTATGTATTTTATATATATATATTTTGGGTGAGATAGGGATCATAACTAAACTTAGTTCAGCTCTAAGTGACAAGGAGTAAGCCTGAAATTATTTTGCATTCTTTGTATTGCCTAGGAGCTCGAGGCAGGGCCAAGAAGCTTGTTGTATTAGGATCTCAGCAAATACATGCAGAGATGTAACAAGAACAGTGATCTGGAAGTTTGGAAATGCCCCTGTCCGATTCCAGACAGAGCTGGAATCTCTCACCACCCACAACCTCGGCCGAGTCACGGAGGGCTGCTCTCAGGGAACCTGCTGCAGCACCTGCACCGAAGGAAGCAGGGAGAAGTTCATGTTGACCCTACCAGACCCTGGGCTACGACGAGAGTGTGTGGAAATACCTCAGCCCATACTGTACAGGGGGCTCAGGAATTGGGAAGCCTACGTGCAACAGAAGGCAGAAATCTGGGCAACAGCCTAGTGAAATATAAAATGAGACAAGTCAATCACATTTGCACAAAAACACGGCTGCAGCCAAATGAATGAGCTGTTCCATCAGCCCGTTCTGGCTGGTAGAACCGCAACTATGTAGTTTTACAGCAAAGGAAAAAGCAAAACATCAGACACACGAGTACGTACACACCAAGAGCTTGTATTTCTATACTGAAACCTACAAGAATATTACACCAAGCCCCCCTCTCTATAAGTAATTAAAGAGATATAAACCTTTGTAAATCAAAACCATGTTCTCCCAAACAACGTAAAAAGTATGAGTTGATACTGTGTCTGCTCAATCACATGTTGGGTTCTTTCTTTTACTACATCCATCCAGTGGCAACACTTGCCCCAGTATGCATACACAGACATGATTCTTTGGTTCCTTCTGTCTCTGAAGACAGCAATGCTATCACCGTAGCACTGAAAAGGTTATTTTGAACACACAGCTTGGCACAGGAATATAAAGAAAAATTGACAGAAAACCTTTTTGATTAAAATAAAATTCTAGATCTGTCTGTTTATTAGTGATCTAAGACCTTTATTTTCCCCAAAGCACTTTATTTCTCCTGACCTGACAGTGGAAAGCTGACACTGAAAGAGGCCGTGTTAAGCTCCCAAATTTTCAACTGCCTTAAGTCTGTGCACAAGCGTCTTGCCTGCATGGAGCTGGTTGCAGGAACTAGACCTTAAAGTAAAATGGGACCTTACACCATGCAAGTAAAGAAATAACCCATAGCCCTTAAACAGCTTTATTAATCAAAACTCTTACTTGTACTTGCAGTGATCAACCAGTGGAATTTCCTTTGCAGGAGGCTTTCCCAAGGTGTCCTTAAAATAAAGAGAACAGCCAAACAGTAAGCTTTATACAGCAATTTCCCCCTTCTCAGTTAGAATCAAAGCTGAACCCTCAAACCCCCCCATTCCCACGTCTGAGAAAACCTTCTCTAGTGGGCTTTTTTAAGTATTAAGTAGAATTCCCAGTCCTTCAAATGAGAAAAAAAAAGTTCAGTAAATTATACAGTGCCTGTAAGCCAACACCAGCACAAACACATTAAATGATAATGTTCAGTTGGCAGCTCCCAAATGGAAAACAGCTTGGGACAATGGACTGTGTGAAGCCAAGAGTACCCAGATTAGCCAAGGCTGTTTGGAGTGAGCTGGACTGCAGGCTAAGTATGGAACTAAAAAGTTATCAGTGACTGTCATCAGAAAGTTACCAACAACGAGACCAAGAAATAGAGAGGACGGAAAAAGGTTTAAGAAGACCCACACCACCACACAGGCAGCTCGGGGATAGAAGGGGGAGAGTTGGCTACTTTTGTTTTACTGGAAGAGAAGGGAACTGGCACAGGTTCTTTTTCTTATTCCCTTGAACAAAAAGCGTACATGGAAGAAAAATATTTGGCCTGCCAGGCTCTGGAGACTCCTTCCTTTCATCCGTCAGACAGACGCGGCCCTCGAGGGACCTACAAGCCTCCCCCACTCTAGAGGACCACCCACACCTCTCTCCCAACAAGATGCATCTCAATCAAAGCCACCTTACAAAGCTACCCTTTCTGGCCTTCACACTCCGGAGACAAACAACACCCACACACCTTCTCAGATTTCCAAGCCTGGTTTTTAGTGTACTCAGCATCAACGAGTTCTGGGTTCTCTCTGGACAGCAGAATGAGGGGGTCTCTCTCGGGGCTCGTTCTGCAAAAGAAACACTATCAGGAATCACCCATCCATGTGACCCAACACAGCTAAGAAACTACAGGTCTTGTGTCTTTGTGAGGCTAACCTTCCTACCCATCCCCAAAAACACGGCGAAGTGCCTACCACACAGTGTATTCCTGTCCCAGGGCATATTAGCAGAAGAGAATTGCGTTCTGTGTACTGAAATTATTTAAGGCCATGTTTCTGTATTTCACTTATGAAATATTTACTTGCATTATTTAAGCAATACCCAGGACAGATCAGCAGAGATGATGTTTCCCTTAGGCCTTATCCCCATGGGTGCCAAAACCTTTAACTCCTTTCTAAGTCACAGGGAGCACAAAGAGATGCTGAGCATCTTCAGCACTTGATCCCTCTGACATTAACTGAAAATGCTACTGATAAAGGAGGTTGGGACACCCCTGAGACTCAACCCTCATCATCTCCTGAGCCTACCTAGTTGGGGCTACCTATTGGGGATGAGCCTATTGGGGATGGAGGAGCAATGAAAAGGAATCATAGAATGCTCTGGGTTGGAAGGGACCCCAAGGATCATAGAGTTCTACCCCCCTGCCACAGGCAGGGCCACCAACCTCCAGGCCTGGATCTACACAAGGCTGCCCAGGGTCCCATTCAACCTGGCCTTGAACACCTCCAGGGATGGGAGTAGGGCTTGATACCGTTTTCAAACTGGCACTGGAGAGAGGGCAAAAATAATCTGCTCTCATATCCCCCACCACTCAGGTAATTTAATGCAGGAAACACTTGTTGATTCACTGTCGAGCACTTGTGTCGCGAACGGAGTGTTCACACTGGCAAGCAGCACGTGCACCAACATCAGATCTTTAAATTTGTACCATGTACCTGCAGTTCCCTTCACAGAACAAAACAAGCTGATTCCTACTGTGACAGTTTTACTCATTAAGAAATAACAAATAGCAAATCTATCACAGCTTCTGCTTCCCATATGAGACTTAAATGAGTTGCAAATGGCAGTTCTTATGGAGAGTCACTAATGGTGGGTGAAATGCTGCTGTAAAAACATCTCACTTTCTATACTTCTAAAAAACCACGTTCTGGGTTACATTTGTTTAGGTTTTGGAGACCAAGAAACCTCCATATAAAGACAGCTGTAACACATATATATTTATTTTTGTAGCATCTCCTGCTATAGGAAAAAATATGCTCACCTGGATCCTCGGAAATATCCTTTAGAGATTTTTTTCACCCACGGCCATTTTTCTGCAGATCTGAAAATATTGTTTATACATGGCAATAAATGATTTAATACAACCATGAAACACCGCTCTCATCAGTTTTCACAGCATGATCTCTTTTTATCATTCTTCATTTTTGATGGAAATCACTTTCTTCATTATAGCAGAAAAAAAGCCCCTCTCAGCCAGGTCCAATGAGACAGGTTTTCCTGTGAATATTGTCTTCAGTGCAACGTGACATAGGCCACTTTGCAGAATATTTTTCAGCCAAAACATAGAATTACACACAACCCCCTCACGAAATCCCCAAGGGTATTACAGTTTGCCCAAAATTTGAATCCACTTTGTTGCAGCACTGCTTTATTTTCCCGTACTTCACAGAACACGGATAGTGCAAAATGACTGATTTCTAACCACTGTCATTTCCCACTTAAAGAAAATCCCAAACCTAAATCAAACTCCAATAAGAAGAATCAAACTACCTATTGTTTTGTATCTAAACCACAGGGATTCATTCCTTCCCCCAAAAAAAGTGATTTTAAATGTAAAAGAGTCCTTTCAAAACATCTGTTCCCTTGTTTTATTTCTGTCAGTACAGCCACCTGCCTCCCTCCTGGGAAGTCTCTGTTGCACTTTCCCATCACCTGGCTTGGCGTATAGGCCCTGATCCCCAAACTGACCTGTGCATGTCAAGCTCTGCACCTGCTCGTAACTCAGTGGCACAAGCGGGGTTCTCTGGGAGAGAAAAGTAAATGCTTTTGACCTTCTATCACATTAGGCTTCAGCTCTGTTTAGTCCCACAGATCTTCACATTTCAAGGAGGAAAACATTCAGCCTTGCGTTCTGATGGCGAGTGATTGACATCAAGGTGGGGGTTTTGCTCGCTAATGTTTCTACGTTCAGTCACTGTTGCACACTTTGTCACTCTCCATGGGAAACAGCCCCTTACGCTGCTAACAGTCAGAGATCCTGACAAAAGCAAGACTCCCAGTCAGAAACATCTTCTGCCTTACTCTTAAGCCCAGTAATGACTCTTGATTCTTGGGAACGATTCCAGGTTTCTCTATTGCACAACAATACTGCAGTAAAAGCAGATCTAAAGAAGGCTTTCCTTTACCCTTCAAGAAGCTTACACAAACATCCTGGATCATCCCTGCAGTGAAAAAACCACAGCTCTTAGAGAAGTAGTTGGAAACAAAGGAAAATATTTCCATGCGTCGGGGGAGATTTCTGCAGGCAAAAGATAACTGCTGCTTTATTGACAAACCCTAACCCAGCAAAAATGATAGTAATCTGGCCCTGACAGCATGAAGAACGTGTGTACTTTGTCCTCTGCATTCCTCACCAAAGTGTTGGAAACAGAGAAGCTAATTATAACTTCTAGTTACATCATCCAAGGTTTCCATGGAGAATTCTTATAAGCAGTTAGGCTGCATGCAGTTAATGAGAGGCAGCAGGACAGACCACAGGCCAACAGACCTACAGCCTTAGACTTCAATGCTGCCCTCATGCTGCCCAGTGCTAGGTGGCTTTTACTGTGAGTTTGTCTCCCATTAAACCTTCCCCTCCCCATTTCCAAAACATACCTTCTGAGGTCGTCTCTCATGAGGTCCCAGCGCCCTAAACCTGTTGGGTAAATCGGCCAGACAGCTGGTCCTCCTTCCCAAAACGTCCACGCAGGATACATGATATCACTGTATTCAGATGTCTCAAGAAAAAGGAGAGTAATGTAAGAATAAGAGTAGTAACTGCTTCAGTTTACTGACTGAGCCCAGCCGTAACGAACGCCCTTGCTGGGAGCTCTGCTGGCTTTCTCCATTACTGTGCCCTAAGAGCCATGAGAGCTTTCAATGATGTGAAGAAGGCTGTGCCTCGCTGCATGACAACACAAGACTTTCATGTCAGGAAAAACAACCAAAAAATCCAACCAGAAAGTTCCATGGTGCAGCTGACCAGTAAATCACAGGAGACCATTCACCTTTTGGAAGACTTGTGTCTACGTGCAGCTACATAGTTTTTCTGCTGACCCTAAGCTGAGGCATTATTCTCTCCTCAGAGACAGGGGCACTGCTACGCTCTTTGACATTTAGACTTTCAATGCTTCAGATCCTTCAAGCCGTCCCAGGGATCACTTCAAAATTCACTCCAACAAATACCCATGTCATTCAAGAATTTCACTTCTTCAGTCCTCTCTGGATGCTTAAATTCCCATTTAGTGAGAGGGGAGACCAGCACTTAAGGCTAAACACTTTCATGAAATGAGATTGTGGTAATAAACTTTTATCCAAATGACCCATCTGCCTGTCACCTGGAGATATGGGAGAGACTCCAAGGCTACCAATGTGGGTAGGAGGCTGGAGCACACAACATATATGGTGTATGCTTCTAGAACCTACTCCTTCTCAGTCTTGCTACAAACAGGATGGATAACAAACCTCGACAGCTCCACCACCAACTCAGGGGTGGCCTTGCAAGATGCAGATCTGGACAATCCTGCAGCCCCTTGCACTTCCAGCCTTAGAAAGCACCTTGGACCAGCATCCTGGAGCCTTGCTTGGTTCTGTTAAGGACTAACACTGGGTGGTGAAATAGGAGCTATGCTTGGGGTCACTGGGTTTCAGTTAAGGACAGGGCTGAGGTTATAGTCCACATATTGGACACTGCAAGGCACCCTGCAGCGGGATGATGAGTATAGATGCAAAGATTAAACCCCTGCAACCTGCTCTGCGTCAGTTTGGCTTCCACTCACTGGAGTTAAGGCCATGCGGTGGTCAAGGGGCAAGGCAGCTAGCTCTGCTACAACACATGGCAGTGAACATGGTGCTTGAACACCAGTGCATGCAATGCTGTACTGAAAGTCTAGAGAGAGTTTTAGGATGGCTGGGGAGTGGGTAATAGTAACAGGTTGTACTGTGGTTCAGACTGCATGAGCTGGAAGACCTGGGTAAGTTATCCAAAATAGGATAGGGCCTGAGCTAGCAAGAGCAAATGGTTTGTCGTTTCTTTTTGCATCTTACTGTCTGTTGGGCTTTGGCCATGGACACAATCACTGTCAGGGTTAGGTAACAAGGATGCAGGATTTGTGCATGCTGGGCACCAAGGCAAAGCAAGACTAACAGAAGCTTGAGGTGTGACGATATTCTGATGGAAAGACAAGACATTGCTACAGTCAGGTTTGGCAGTGGGAGAGGCATGAAAGTATATGAAAGAGCTCTCCACTTTGGGAACAGAGATGTAGAGAACGAATGCCTGTGTGTGTGCCTCTGCACGCATGTGCGTGTTTGGAGATGGAGAAAGAAATCCAGGGGAAAAGGATTCACAGAAGAAAGCAGTATTACAGAGAAGTAGGAAACACTTATCTGTGGTACCAAAACTTAAGTGAGATTAACTGTGTGACAGCTGACTGATGATCAGAAGTCCTTAACAATGCTGATAAATTACAGCTACAATTTTAGCAGAAGCATTGTAGCAAATGACAGCGATGCTGGCGCAAATCCCATCCAGCTGTGCATCATTCCACTGTGGCAGAAGTACAGTTTTTGACCTGGAAGAGTAGCTAATGAGGGGAAAAAGTGTTCTGTTGAATAAATCTGCAAGTCTGTCTGCCAGAAAACTGGAAGCAAAAGGAAACATAAAGAGGGAAAAAGAGCAAGCAATTTTGACAAACAGAAAATCTGTGGGGAGCCATCCTCAGAAATACACTGCCAAGAGAAAGGAGGACATGCACGCCACAGACATGCATAGCTCTTAAAGCTGTGCACACCTTACTGAAGGAGAAGACTGGAATAGTGGGTTTCATCCACTTGGGGACCTGGGGGTAGTCTCGCACATTGACCACCATCTCCATGTCCGGGAGGCGGCTGATGATCCCCAGAAGGAAGTGCTCGACTCCACTGCATCTGTGGAGAAACAGCATATGGCAAAGAGCTATAAGGAGAAGTCAGAATCCTGAAGTCTCTTGCAGGCTCTTCTCTCTGCGCAGGAGCAGAAGAGACGGTGAGCCTGAGCCATACCGCAATGCGGGCTGGTAACTCCCTATAGCAGTGTCTAACCCTCAACACAGTACAGACAGCAGTTACATCAATCTGCCCTGTTAAATTTGGCCTGACCTGCAGATTTCTCTGGGATCCCACAACCAGCCAACCAACCCTTTGTACAATGACAGAATCACAGAATTGTAGAGGTTGGAAGTGACCTCCAGAGATCATCGGGTCCAACTCCCCTGCCAAAGCAGGTTCCCTAGGACAGGTTGCATAGGTAGACATCCAGATGGGTCTTGAATATCTCCAGAGGAGGAGACTCCACACCCCCTGGGCAGCCTGTCCCAGGGCTCTGTCACCCTCACTGTGTAAAAGTTCTTCCCCATGTTGGTGTGGAACTTCCTGTGCTCCAACTTGAGGCCATTGCCCCTTGTCCTGTCCCCACAGACCACTGAGAAGAGGCTGGCCAAGACACTCACCTCTTGCTACATGTAAGCCTCACACATAATTTCCTAGGCTCCTGCTCTGATATGGAATTCAGACCTTTGAAACACCATTGCGCTGCATGACTTTCATCTTGGCAGAGCTGGAAGTACTCCTGCATCCCAGCTAGGAAGATGAGATCTTCTGCACAGCTCTTACCTTGCAGGGAACAAGCAGTCCTGCTCACGGTACAATCTGTTCTTAATGACTTGGTAGTGTGTCCCGAGCTTCCGGCTCACCACATCCAACATCACCTCCTTGGAAATGCCACCCCGAAAAGGCGCAAGGTCCTGCTCCCAGACACTGAAACAAAACTGTCAGCCATCAGTACATGCAACGGGGAGGATACTGTGCATTAAACTGCTGAACAGATTTCTAGCTAAAACAAGCTCAGTGTAGCTTCCAGGAGCTCTCTCAGATGCGGCGTAACAGAGAATTCAATTTAAGTCATTTGGGAGCGTTGTTACTCAGAGTCTCAAAGGTCCAAGCTTCACTCTTTGGATATCTATGTGCTGCTTGCCCAAACAGAAAGCCCAGCACAGGACTCTGAGGCTAAATCAAGATGGTCAATTCTAGTTACTCTCCCAGAAAGCACCTTACATACCTTGGTGGGTTATGGGCAAAAGATGTAACTTAACCTTTGAGTGGCAAAGCTTGTGCTCTGGCCTTCCAAACATGATGAGCCACACCAAGACCAGATTCCTCACACAAGATCACTGAAGAGCTGAGTCACAAGGAACAGCATCACCCAGTAATGCTCTGTACAGTGAGAGCCAGCTGAGGAGGACAGGCCTACATAGCACATGTTCTGTGACAGCTGCATGTCACCAGTGAGCTCTAGGAAGATGCTGTGAAAACATAAACCTAACAAATATAAGAAAATACAGAAGGAGATCATGATTTATATAAATTTAGTCTAATGGTCCTCAGATCTAACTGCTCAGAGCATCTAACAACACTGCCAGACTTTAACAGCCATGGAGACATCCTCCCCACGTTCTGGCAGATGCTGCATCAATGCCTTAGTTTAATACACCACTGTCGGGGTGATCCCACTGTGAGGGTGGTCAAACACTGGCACAGGTTGCCCAGAGAGGCTGCAGCATCTGTAGTCTTTCAAAGTCCAATTGGGCACAGTCCTGGCAACCCTGCTTGAGCAGAGGTGTTGGACTTAATGATCTCAAAGAGGTGTTGGACTTAATGATCTCAAAGAGGTCCCCTCCAACCCCTGGGATTCTGCTATTTTGCAATCAGGTGGAAAACTGTTAAAACTACATAAAGAATTGCCACTGAAATGATGGGCTGACCGCAGGACAAGCAGCCTGGCAGGGATGCAAATGTCATGAGCTTGAGAACACGAAGAAAGTGGCAGTTTTAGGGCACACCCATGACTGTAACTTAAGTGACAACTGAAAGGTAGTAACAAACAAGTTAGAACCTTAAGTCCTTGGCCACTGAGTTACAAAAGATTAGATACAAGTAGAAGATGTAACATGAAAAAACATTTTGTAACACCAGTTACTACAGCAGTGCTTCTGAACAGCCCTGAAACAAACTACTGCTGTAGTGAAAAGTAGGTCTGGAGAACCACAGCAACTGTAACCTTGTGTTACTATTGCCTGTCACATTCTGAAGCAGGTTTGGAGGCTGTCACCACTTCGGAAGATGATGGTAGAGTGTGTGTTTAAAGATCAGGAAATGTATCTAAATTGGAACTGAGGAAGAAGATTGGAAAGCTGAACTAGAAGAGACTTTTCCTCATCAGTATTTCAAGAGCAATGAAAACCCAAAAATCCAGTGTACATTTGCCTGACATAACTCATTAAAATCTGATACAGCACTCATCTCAACCCCAAAATGAATGAGTACTTATTAAACAGAAGTAGTACTTATTAAACAGAAGGCTTAAAATTTGGCATCTGTGTTTCTGCATTTGGAATCCAAGTCCTAAGGACAAAAGAGTATGTTGGCTCTTCTCTGTATTTCCCTTTCCCCTTTAAATAAAAACATTGCTTAAAAAAAGATCAGAAAAACCCAGTCCTACAGTCCCTGCCCACATTAACAGTGACAACCTGCACACCTGTAATATTCTCCATGCTGAAGTCATGCTCTACCAGTGGGAACAGAAGAGAAGTTTGGTTGGCTATGTCTACACTTGTACCACCTACAGTGGTCTAACATGTGGTCTACAGTGGTCTAACAGGACTTGTGTTTTCCTGAATGAACTCCTCTTGGATCAGACGTTGGTTGTCTGAAGATCAGGTAGTTAAATATCCACTGACACTCCAGTTCTCCCAAGTAGAAAGAGTACTCCTATTCTCCCCTCTTCCACTGGAAGCCCTTTCCAAACACTGGGAATGAGCAAAGTACAACACACTATCACACCAAACAAAGCTGTGTTCTTTGGTGACCTTTCTTAATCTAGCTATTTTAAAATGTTTTGCACACACTCAATTTCTTCCACTTTTAAAAGCCCATTAAAAAGACTTGTTAGCACCATCACACTGAAAGAGAAGGCAGAAGTAGATTTTGAACACAGAAGTATTGTCAACTGTGTATCAGTTTATTGTGTGATCACATACGAAACACTGACATAGCTCATGCTGTTCAGTCATAGAAGACAACAAGGAAGAGTGACCTGTTTGCAGGTGGACACACCTCCCATTGGAACTACGGAGGGCAACCTGTTTCACATGGTGCCATGAATTACCTCCGGCCTGCAAGCACCATGGCCACTTTAGACTGTGACACTTTAGAGCCCAAATATTCTATGGCTAATTCCCAAGCCACTGAGTGACACTTTAGAGCCCAAACATTCTACGGCTAATTCCCATCCACCAGTGCTGGCAAAAGCATTCCCTTTCGTGGCCGGTGGAGTCAGTCAGAGGACACCAGTCTCTCACCTCTGGTGGCAGCTACAATTCTCCTTTACACACGGCTTATAGATTTCCACAGCTTTCTTAATCTGGTCCGTTATTGCTTTCCATTTGGCGTCTAAAAATACACAGGAAGGAAAAGCCAGAGTAATTAATCCAGTGTAGCTCCAGGCCTGGAGGAGGTTGGTGTCCCTGCCTGTGGCAGGGGGGTTGGAACTCTTATGATCCCTGGGGTCCCTTCCAACCCATGCCATTCTGTGATTCTGCGAACTACCAGAGCAACCGGCGGGGGTCGGGCCGGCCCCAGCGGCACACCCCCGCCCCGTGACAGCCTCCAGCCCGCGCAGCAAGAGGGCAGCGCGCCTGAAGCGAGTAGGGCGAAGAAGAGCCGTCGCGGGCAGGGAGAGGGGCCACCCAGCCGAGTGGGGCCGTGGCGGGGTGTCCAGGGTGCCACCCGCCCGGGCGACGGCGGCGGAGGGGGAGGCGAGACCCCCGCGGCGCCCTGGCAGGACGCACGGGCTGCCGCCCGGGACACCGACTCTCCTCGCCGGCCGCCAAACCGCGCCCCGTTCCACCTCCCACAGCAACGCCAGCGCCACCCCCGACGAAGCGAAGGGCCCCGAGCGCCACTCACCTGCAGGCCCGCCCGCCACGGCGGGCTCCGGCCACCACACGACCACCGACGCCAGAGCCCACAGGGCCAGCGCCGTCCACCCCATGCCGCCGCTGCTAGACCGGCTCTGCGCATGCGCGACCCTCCGCCGGGAGACGCGGATGGGCATGATGCCCCAAACAAAGATGGCGGCCGTCGCCGCCAGCCCCGCACAAAGATGGTGGGCGCCGTGCCGCGGTGCTCGATGGGAGCTGTAGTTCCCGCGGCGGCTCAGTGGTGGCGCTGTCCCTCCCCACTCAAGGGTTGCGAGGAGGGGGGCCACGTCGTGGCCGCAGGCAGTTTACGGAATAAAGGCTTTGGGGTGGAATGGGCCTGCAGTAAATGGGGACTGTGATGCAAAAATACCCGCTGCCCAATGAGGGTACCAGTGCCTCTGTGACAGTCCTCCCTAGCCATGCTCGTGTGCCCCTCAAGAGTCTCAGAAGTGAGGTGTGGCCCTCACTCCCTTTGGGGTATTTTGTTTTGGGGGGGAGGACTTCCCTGCACACCTAAACTCATCAAGCAGTTTGTCCAACCCGTAAGAGGCTCTTCCTCCTGGCCTAACCTCTTGCTGTTGCCAGTTTGATCATTTAGGATTAAGTCACGAATCTCATCGTTACAGCATAAAGGTTTTGACTGGTTTGTATAAACCTCTCTGCAGCTCCAGGGATGTGGACTGCGAGAAAGGAGAGAAACAGCAGGATTGGGAATTGAAAGTTCAGTGTAATGAATAGGACCTTCTCCTTGCAAAATGCTTTCTAACAATACAGCCTGCAAAACTACCCTCCTCTCGGTGTTTGAGTCAGCCTTCAGCAGACAGGGTCTCTATCCCAGTGCTGGGTGTAACAACCATGCTGATAAACAGCCAAATTAACATAGGTAAGAAAGGCTGGGACGAAGCAGATGCTGTTCTGATGTGAATCCAGACCAGTCAATTGATGTTTCTTCCCTAGGTTGAGTGTGGGAAGGCCTATCCCCCTCTTCAGATGCGAACACTAAAATTTTGTCTTTGCTAGCCCAGATCCAGCTTGGTGGTTCTGGAATCCAGCAAGAGGTACTGTGGTTGCTCCTTAATAAGAAGCAGCCACATTTATGTCCAGTTTGTACCTACAGTGTGAAGCCTGAGCAGTTAGCCCCAAAAGTCACCAACTCATCATAAAGGCTTCTTTCCTGTGAATCTGAATTGGCCCTGTGGGTATCCCAGGCAGGGGCTCCCACATGCAGACAAAGACTGCACAATTATGCATACATCCATTGAAATAAATGACTTTGAGGGACTTTCTGAACACCTACTTGGAAGCTGTCAGTGTGTCAGCACAACCCTCAACTGAGTGTATATATACAGCTGGGGTTGTCCTTCAGCTGAGTAACTGGGTGATTGCATGAGTCAACTGTATGAGGCCATAAGTGAATGTTGTGTGCATTATTTGCTATTAGAAAGAACAGTTTCCTAGAGTGAAAACTTTGAGCTCTTCTGGCTGTCCCATTCTAAACTCCTGTTGCACGGCTGAAGAATTTTAAGTAAATCAGGGGGAACAAATCCTTTCTTTCCCTCTCCTCCTAGAGCCCCTCAGTCCTCCCCCAGCCACCTTCCTTTCTTCCTTTTCCTCTACAGTCTTTTTTAAAGCTGCACTAGTCATAAATCCAAAACTGAAGGCTCCCACAAAACTGTGAATCTGAAATAAGGTAAAAGCAAAAATTGACAATGCACTTGTATATCTGTATTTGCTTCCAATGACCTCCCTCAGCCTTAGACATCTCTACATGGCTAATCCAGCCATTATTTTAACACAGTTTTCTGTCTTCCCTCTCAAGTTCCAGACCAGATTTTCCTGCTTCTTCCCAGGCTGACTGAATAGAGACATCAGCATGCTGTTCCAACACCGTTTCTGGTTGTTTCTCACAGCTCCCTTCTAGTCTCCTACACAGCCTGTAGAGCTGTAGTAGATCGCTCTGTAGCAAAGGTTATTTCAGGTGCTTTCTCCGAGGCAAAGAGTAGGAGTGGTAGTCAGCATAAATGTTTAATAGGCCCTGAGAGCTAAGACTTTAAGATGAAGCTCCTTTTGAAGCTACATTTACAGGCTCTGCTATCCCAGGCTTTGTATAATGAAAGCACCCCAGGCCACTGTGGTGTGGTTTTGGCATGCACTGTAGTTCCCCCTGAGCACCTTGGATGGTTGTATGCTTCAGAACCCCTTGACTCTCACTTCAAACACAGCCTTTGCCTCACCTTCTCTACCTTCTTAATTTCCTGCAAATCCAGAGCTCCATGCAGGAGCATCTGGCTCTGATCTTTGATACCCTCCCTCAAACACAGCCCCTCCCTCATTTTTCTTCCCTGCCAAATCAAGCACAAACACCCACAAATTTACTTTCATCATGTTCCATGTGCCTGGAGTGGAAAATCACTTGGCTGTAAGTCTGGTGTCCTTGCTTTACATATTCAACATAGGTTGGAAGAAGGGTGCTTGGGAAAGAGTTTGGTCCCCTAAGCTGGTTCTAAGACTGAGCTGAAGAAAAACATGCTTTTGAGATCTTGCACTTCTCTCAGAGCTGTAGTCTGGCTTTTTTTATGGCTATTGTGTGCTTGAGCAATGGCGCCAACGGGAGCTTTTCTCCTGTAATTCATCCTTTTGTGCTAAAGGTCCTCAGTTTTCTGAACTCCGCGAGGAACTGGGAACTTTTCTGCACTGACCTCCTCCAGAAGTACAGGCAACTAGAGAAGGTTTATGTGCAGCTGGAAATATCCAGACATTGTATATGATGCTTCCAGTAGTTGTGAGGTAGCTGGTGTGTGGCTCTTCATCGTATAGCTTTCACGTTTGGTCATCAGTGGGGCTCGGCTGCTGTAAAAGGCTTAGGTAGTCTTCAAGCTCAGCAGAAGGAGGAAGGAAGCTATACAGGCTGCTGAGGTCCAAAACCCGTGTTTGACGTTACCAGGGCTTCTGGGGCTGAGCTCAGCCTTTCCCACAAGAAGCCACACAGCTTCTAAAGAGTCAAGACTGCTTTCCTGTCAGTGAGCTCCTCACAGAGCTCATTTTCCCTTTGGCTCTGAGCCGCGTCCTGTAACAGGCAGACCTCTGGAGGTGTCGGACTGTGGCTGGCAGGATTCAGGAAAGCTGGCCACATCTGCAGTACGTGGCTTGGGGATGTTTGGTATTGAATATTCAATTATTTTATGCAAAGGAGGCTAATTACGAAACTGTTAGTGCAACCGGAGCGCTGCACATGAAGTGTTGAAGCAGAAGATGACACTCAGGCTGGGGTCATGAACTAATTAAGGCTCAGACTAAGACTCTGCAGGGTCTGCAGAACCACTGAGTTGGACTGGGCAAAACATGGGCAGGAGACCCCAGAGTTCAGTCTTGATGAAACCCCACCTGAGTCTGCCAGTGAAGGAAGTCACTAGCTCAGCCCTCAGCCCAGCCTGAGGGTTTGCAAAGGCAATGGAAGCAACGTGGGATCCAAGAAAAAGCGGACGCCTGTAGCTCAGGCCTAAGGTCAAAGTTTAAGTACTTGTGCCTGCAGTGGGAGCAACACCAGCCAGCTACATCTGGTGCCTGAGAGAAGACGGAAGAACTGCAGTGGTTTCATCCCTTGAGGAATCTGTCTGTGCCAGGGGATGCCTGTGCTCATGGCCATGATGACAGTATTATAAACAATTTTTCATAATGGCAACGGGGTGTAGCAGCTCCAAACGGTAAGAAGGACACCTGCTTAGTGTCACCCATATGTGTAAGTGCACATATGAATGTGGGGAAAAGGACTATATTTAATTTATTTTTTTTTCTTTTTAACCCTTAAAAAAGGGAACGGGTGAATCCATCTTTCTTGGAGGAGTTCAGGAACTGTGGAATTCTTTAGTGCAGATGAGTGAACCGAGGGATTAAAAGTCATCAGAGCAAACAACAAACTAGAAAAGGCACAGATTTGTAATGGTGGAGCATGGGGGTAGATTCAGAAGGCATCAGGCCCTTTGACTCATCAAGAGGATGTATTTAATGTTTGTATCCATTTGCCTTTGTAGTTGCATCGCAGGGCACCAGCGCAAGCTAAAATTGAGTACATTCCTACAGAAAAAGGCTTTGGCATCAGGCCATGGCTGTAAAGACTCTTACAAATCTGTTTGAGAGGCCATGTTAACTAAAACTGATCATAAATCACTCTTTGCTATTGCCGGTGGGGATCTGGCAAACACCTTCCTGCAAACAGAATGTCTCTTTCTTCAGCTACAGTTGTATAACTTGCAAATTGAATGTGAACCTGAGAAAGATTTAGTAGTTGCAGGCATAGTCTCTAGTGCCTTTGACAAAAATGCTGTGGAACAAAGTCCCAGGCTAGATTATGTATATGTCAATTGGGGAAAACAAAACAGAAAAACCCAGTCCTGTTGGTTCTCAAATGAAACGCAGACTTTTCCTGCTAGTGGTTTGCTGAGGACAAGACACTGCAGGATGTAATTAAGGTTCTACTAGAAAATGATTTGCACAGTTTATTCTGTCCCTGTTTCAGTTTAAAACGATTTAGATCCCACTTCTCTGAGGCACGAAGAAAACCCCATCCTTGAAGCGGTGCAGGAAAATGAAGATAGAGAAAGCCACTGGGAGCCTGAAGGCAGCGTGAGACATCCCTGCCTCCCTCCCTCCCTCGGCAGGAATAGGAGTGATGTTAAACGGAGGAGCGCTTGCCGGTGGAAAACACTCGCCCTCTAGAAGGAAGTTAAGGAAGTAGGCTTGCATCAGCTTGATACCGGAGTCCTGAGCAGCCATTTTCCCACCGCAGAGTAGTCTTTACTGGAAGGCACCTCAGCATTATAGGGGAGCTGGTTGCTCGTATCATCTGCCATCGGTGTGTCTTATGCACGTAACAATAATGTCTGCGGACAGACTACAGTTCTGTACAAGCCTATGTGCATTGCAGCTAACCCCCAGCGCCTGAACTGACCACGCTGGAGGAAAACGATGCCAAAACACTTCTAGAAAGGGGCAGAGTCAGTCTGCTACACCTCTGGCACTACTCAGCTGCCACCTTGTCACGTCTCTGCTAGCAGAAATTGGTAACGGTAGCACCAGTGGAGATATGTAAGCAGCAACAGAAGCACAGAATCACATAATTGTAGGGGTTGGAAGGGAACTCCAGAGATCATTGGGTCCAACCCCCTGCCAAAGCAGGCTCCCTAGGGCAGGTCGCACAGATAGGTGTCCAGAGGGATCTGGAATATCTCCAGAGAAGGAGACTCCACACCCCCCTGGGCAGCCTGTCCCAGGGCTCTGTCACCCTCACTGTGTAAAAGTTCTTCCGCATGTTGGTGTGGAACTTCCTGTGCTCCAACTTGAGGCCATTGCCCCTTGTCCTGTCCCCACAGACCACTGAGAAGAAGCTGGCCATTTCCCCCTGTGTCCCACACTTGAAATACTTATAAACATTATAAACAAGGTATGATTTTGTAGTCTGGGGTCGGCAGCGTCTCACGAGTGACAGAGACGCACAGTAACGGCAGCACACCACACTTACAGATGGGACATACTCTGTGGAGGCTTTGTAGAGATGCTTTTGTAGGCAGCACATGCTGTGGAGAGAGACATCCATGTTTCCCAAATTGCAGAGGGTAGAGAGGGAGTGGAAATGGCTGCTTTTCACTGTGGTGGTGGTGTCAGATTAGAGTGACTGTAGTCCATAAAGGCAAGCAGCTAGAAGGAAGGGGCTCTTTGCTAGCTAAACATGGTACAGGTTTTCCAGAGGACAGGGGTGGCAACACAGGACATCTGGGACAACAAGACATTTATTAGGAGGACTAGACAGCTTGTACATATTTGCCATTGTCCATTGGTTGGGTGTAGTTGAACTTGGCTCCTCAGAGAAGCTGTGGGGACATGTAACCTTTCCAGAGCTTGCAGAGGAGCTGCTGTTGTGCAGGCACACTGAACAGCAATGATCAGCTAGAGCTCAGTGATTAATGCAGAGCTTTTTGGGGTTCCTGGTTGGGAGTAATTCCTGAACAATCTGGAATATGGGAGCACTTATGTGCAAATTCAACCACCAAGGAATGGCAAGTTCATGTACATGGTGCTGTGTTCAGAGGACTCTAGTTTCTCCTAAGTTCCTTGCACTTGTCACCACTGGTGTCATTGCTTCAGCTACTTTGTTTCCTGAAGACCATCTTCGATGGAGAATTCCTAGATTTTTGTGACTCCATAGACCTTAATTCATTCAAGTTGTTAAATCATTGAAGCATTGAACTGTAATTGTGAGCAGCTTTGTTCCAACTGCTTTTTTTTTGCAGAGCTGCACAAAAACTGTGCTTTTCTGTATCTCAACATTGCTTGAATGTAATAGAATTTCCTTCTGCTAATAAACTGAGGCATTAAGTTTCTAATTTAGGGATGGGATAAAATGAGTTGTGCTGTGATTTCCAATCATGGCAGAACTCTTCTAATGTGCACACATTTGGTGTTTGTCTTATAAAAATGGTTTCTTAACAACGCCCATTGCAGCTAATTTGTAACTGCATAGTGTAAACATTGATTCCTAAAGTTTTTTTAATAGATCCCCAAGCTACTTAATTATCATTTACTGACCCTTGTTTTCTAATGGTGATTAGTTTAGTTCCCTCAAACTTTAGAAGAGCTGGGTCTCAAGTGGCAGTAAGACAGACAACTTCTTATTCCATATCTAACAGGATAGGAAGGTCTCCAAAGCATTACTCATTTGTGTCTTCCCAGGAGTAGGATCTTCATTCACTGTGATGCCCCTCTTAGTTGTACATCTAGAATGTGCTTGCTGGTTCAGATAAAGCTTTTTTCAAAATCAAGGAGAAGCAAATTCAAATCCTTCCTCTCACTAATCCTCTTGCTTGTGGTAGGCTTCTTTTGGGTCTGGCACACCTTTTCATCTATGAATCAGCTGAATTTTTCACTACCTGTGTCTGTGTGAGTTGAGGAGAGAGAGCAACGTGGACTCAATGATCCTTATGGGTCTCTTCCAACTCAGTATATTCTATGATTCTGAGAAAAATTTCCTGTGAGGAAAGTCTTTAGGCTAACTTAATGACTATTGCTGTTCCATTGACTTTAACAGTTATCAGAGATGGACTTCTTTTTAGAGGTTGAGTCTTCCACTGCAACTTTGCATCCCACTACACTATTTAAATGACTGCCTCACTGTGTGTAACATCTGAGCATCACGTCTTACTCTGATGTTATTATAGAGCAGGTGGTGAGAGAGCAGTTCAGGGATCTGGTAAACTTGAACAAGCAATCACCAACAAGAAAGGGGATCGTTGTAGTAGTATTTTTCCACTTTTTGAAAAATAGAAGGTGAGATGCATGGAGGGAGATTGGGAAAGGATAAGGAAGCTACAGAAGGATCACTGGAGACACCAGAGATTTCAAAAGCTTTCAAGGCCATTGCAGACCATAAGCTACGTTCCTTATTGTACATGTTTTGCTGTAGATTAATCTCCAACCTGTAGCAGGCACTAGGCTAGCAACTCAAGTGCAATGACCTCAGAGTACTCCCTGCACTGCCTGCATGGCAAAAACAACAGTTACATTTTATCTGCCAGATAAAGCCTACTGTTTATAAAGGGTGAAAAATTACCAGCTATTAAAGATCTGAGGACAAGACATGTGTGCGTCCAGAAGACGTTTGAAGCAGTTGGCACAGAGGTCAACAGACGGCTCATCCTCCTCTATAGCAACCTGAGACATCTCATTGTAACTGGACTGGAAAGAATACCCCTGGGCTAGGAAAACAGGCCCTTGGACCATACATTGCAAGCAGATGTGTTGTGTAGAGTGACCATGAGGCTAAAAACACTTGGATACTCAGTCCTCAGAGCAAGATAAATCCTAGACCTGATAGCATTGTTGGTTATGGAAATATTTTGAGAAGACCAGAAGATAAGTAGGAAGTGTGTGGAAAAAAGTGCTAATTAAAGTAAAGGCATAAAAGAGAAAAGGTAGACACTGATCTTGGCTCTACTTTGGTAAAAAAGCTGAGAAAAGCTCTTACTGGTCAGAAAGCAGAGCTTCTGGAAGAGCCTTCCAGAAGCAGTTATTACTGGTTGCCCTATTAGCTCCTGTTGTCACAGGGCTAGATCTGAGATCTGTCTTAAAAGGGATACTCAGATCACAGAATCACAAGGTTGGAAAAGACCTTTAAGATCATTGAGTCCAATTGTACCCGTCCTCTACCAACCCATATCCCTGAGTACCTCATCCACCCGTCTTTTAAACACATCCAGGGATGGTGACTCAACCCCCTCCCTGGGCAGCCTGTTCCACATCCTGACAACTCCTTCAGTGAAGAATTTTTTCCTAACATATAATCTGACCCTGCCCTGGTGCAGTTTAAGGCCATTTCCCCTTGTCCTATCTCCTGTCACCTGGCTGAAGAGACCATCGCCCACCTCTCTACAACCTCCCTTCAGGTAGTTGTAGGTGGTGATAAGGTCTCCCCTCAGCCTCCTCTTCTCCAGACTAAACATCCCCAGCTCCCTCAGCCACTCGTCATGTGATTTGCCCTCCAGCCCCTTCACCAGCCTGGTTGCCCTTCTCTGGACTCGCTCCAGGACCTCAATGTCCTTCTTATGGTGAAGGGCCCAGAACTGGGCACAGCACTCGAGGTGCAGCCTCACCAATCCCAAGTACAGGGGCACAATCACTTCCCTAGACCTACTGGACACACTGTTTCTGATACAAGCCAGGGTGCCATTTGTCTTCTTGGCCATCTGTTGTTCTGTCTATGATGATAGGGCATCAGAGGTGCCTACCAGTCTGAAACAAGCAGTAAAATTTTTCATCTTGTCAAACACAGTGTCAGTGAAAACTCAGAAGAACTGAAAGATGCAGTGGGATGCCTTCTAGTACATCCTTCTATTCAATAGCACAGCTAGTTGTATCTGTCATTCTTGACCAATATTTGCCCTTCTTAAAGACATGCAGTGATGGAACCTGCTCAGACTAGTAGGAATTTCTGGCTCGTTTTGGGCTTGCTTCCATGGTAGATTAAAATCCTGTCCTGTTTTCCAATGCTGGCATTGTAGCTCCTGTGTTGCTAGTCCTACCCCTGTCTACTACATTTGAATAGCTGATTTTTCCTAAATAACTATAGGATTTTGCATGTCTTTTTTTCATAACATTTTTTTTTCCAGACTTCCTCAGCTAATCAAAGCTGTTTTGAATACTGTCTGGTTTTCAGCATATTTGCAGCCCCTCCCAGCACGCTGCTATCTAGAAGTTTAATAAGCTCGGCCTCTGTTCCTTCCTTCTTGTCATGAATGAAAATATTAAACAATATGAGTTCTGAGAGAGTTCTCTTCAAAAACCTGGCTTGATGCGTCTCTCCAGTGTGGTGGAGAAGCAGCAGTAACTTCACTGGGTGTGCAATTCCCCCTCCTGCAAGGGATGATCAAGAACAATTTGCTTCCACAGACCGTGAAATGTTCCAAGTTTAAAATCTGTTAGGAAGGAAAGTCTCCAAAGGCTGGGGAAGCGTAGAATCCGCCTAACAGCAGAATTTACTTGTAGATTGTAGAAGATCTGTGCTCTAGCTGTAAAATCCATAAACATTTAAAGAAGGACGATCTGCTCAAGGAAAATTCTTTAAGTATTTATGGCACCCTGCCAGACAGCTAACAGGCCAAGGCACTTCTTGGCCTTAAAGCTGGAGCGTTACAGAAATAGTCTCAGCAAAGAGTTGGAAAAAAACCCCCACCCACCCATGGATTTAGGTTTTTTGAAACAGGTATGACCTCTCTAGAAAGCCTGGGAATTCCTTGAAGATTTTATTTCTTTGGAAAAAACCTCTCATGGTTTGCTACTTTTGACCCTTGAGTCATACAGTGATCTCATACCGACAGTACATTGATCGGCATGTAGCTAAGTACTTCTCAGACATACTTCAGGTGCTCAGACAGTCAAATGACTGAGAGGAGTACTTGAATTTTTCAGGGTAATGATGCCTTGCACCTTCAGCCAGCAACTTTTCGATATTAGGAAGAGGTCTCTGCGGAAGGCAGGTAATTCCAAATGGTTGTGTTGCCATTTAAAGGGACCTGAACAGGCGAGGAAAAAAGGACTGATGGGAGTCTCATGTAGTAGTTTAACAAAGGGAAATGCCAAGCTCTATTCCTGGGCAGGAATAATGCCATGCTACCAGTACAGGCCAGGGTCAGAAAGGCTAAAAAGCATCTTTGCAGAGAAGGACCTGTGGGTCCCAGTGGTTCACCAAGTTGAACATGATGCAGCAATGTGCTCTTGTAGCAAAGAAGGCCATGAGCTCCTGAGCTGCATTAGGAAGAGAACACCAGCAGGTTGAGGGAAACGATGCTTCCCCTCTCCTCAACACTGGTGAGAAATATTTGGAGTGGTGTCCAGTCCTGGGCTCCCCAGTACAAGACAGACACGGGCTACTGGAACAAATCCAGTGAAGGGCCACAAATATGACACAACACTTGAAACGTTTCTTATATGAGGAAAGGTCAAGAGGGCCAGGACTGTCCAGCCTCAAGAAGAGCAGACTCAGGGGAATCTTATCAATATATAAATGCCTGATTAGGGGACAGGACAGTGAAGGAGACAGAGCCCAACTCTTCTCCATGATACATAGTGAAAGCACAAGAGGCAACAGGCACAAGCTGAAACACAAGGAGTTCTGTCTGAACATGAGAAAACAGTTTTATTTTTTTTACACTGGAACAGGTTGTCCGGGGAAGTTGTGGAAGATATCAAAAATCTGACTGACATAGCCCTAAGAAACCTGTCTCAGCTGAACCTGCTTTCATCAGGGTTAGACTAGGTAGTTTCCAGAGGTCCCTTCCCACATCAATGATTTTGTCGTTCTTGGGGACAATCTTACATGTTCCTCCAAAGCACCCACGTGTGGTGCCACCATGAACAGTGCACCGAACTGAGCCCGGGTTGTACAGCAGTCCAAAGGAGGAATCTGTATTTTGACGTAAGGGGAAGAAAGAAAGGTGTCTGTTCCCTGTGTCTCAGACTTAGCACAGACACCTCTGTGTGTGCCAATTGGTGCCAAACGAGCATTTTACACGTAACTAACTCTTGAAAGGCAAAAGGAAGTGGTGAAGAAAGCCCTGTGTGATCTAAGTGCAGCCCTCTCTATATGTAGGTAATTAAGAATGCTTTCACTCGGTTATACACTTTATCCATTATTATTATTGTTAATGTTTTCCTATCATTATCTGGTTTTAATTACAGGCAACGGCGGCTGTGTAAATCATTCCCACTCTGACCTAATCACAAAGCAATTGCATTTTCTTTCCTGCTAGTGGAAGAGGACACAGAGGAAGCCAGTGCCCCAAGCCACAGCCCCCAGCACAAGGGAAGCCATTAGTTTCAAATGCGGGGCAGACGGACAGTTGCCTCCAGGAAGGCTCATGGGAGCACAGCCTGGAGAGGGGCAAGGGATAGTGCTGGCTCCAAAGGCAGCCTCCAACTCCTGCTCAGGGAAACCTCCTGCTTTTGTGTGTTTCCACAGTGGGCAGGGAAACAAGTCCTAAACAAAAGGCAGAGGCTGCGTTATCAAGAGACGCTTTGCTGTTGCTTCTGATTTCTTCTCCACGTGGAAACAACCCAGCAGAGTTTCAAAAGCTAGGCAATGAGCAAACAGCATACTGTGTTTTTCTGTGTAGATATATTCACAGTGTGTGCTTTCCTCAGCTTCTCAGGTAGCCTTTTCCTCACCTATCTCTTACTTCAACATCCTTTCTGTCCAGATTTTAAAGTCTTTGTGTGCACTGTGGAAACACTCCTGACATGGGGCAATGGCCTCAAGTTGGACCACAGGAAGTTCCACACCAACATGTGGAAGAACTTCTACACAGTGAGGGTGACAGAGCCCTGGGACAGGCTGCCCAGGGGGGTGTGGAGTCTCCTTCTCTGGAGATATTCAAGACCCATCTAGATGTCTACCTGTGCGACCTGTCCTAGGGAACCTGCTTTGGCAGGGGGTTGGACCCAATGATCTCTGGAGGTCCCTTCCAACCACTACAATTCTGTGATTCTGTGAATATAATCTGTCTATCAAGCCACTGGTATGGACTTCTATGCTGCTTTCTGAAGACATCTTACAGATGTCTTCAGAGACAAGAAGCTGAGAGAGCATGGGATAGATGAGTGGACAGTGAGGTGGGTTGAGAATTGGCTGTCGGACCGAGCCCAGAGGGTCATGATCAGTGGAGCAGAATCTGACTGCAGGCCTGTGGCTAGCAGTGTTCCCCAGGGCTCAGTGTTGGGTCCAGTCCTGTTTAATATCTTCATTGACAACCTTGATGAGGGAATAGCATCCACCCTCAGCAAGTACGCCAATGGTACAAAGCTGGGAGGAGTGGCTGACACAGGAACACTGCGCTGCCATCCAGCGAGACCTGGACAGGCTGGAGAGCTGGGCAGGGAGAAACCAGATGAGGTTCAATAAAAGCAAGTGTAAAGTCTTGCACCTGGGAAGGAACAACCGTTTCTATCAGTACAGGCTGGGGGATGACCTGCTGGAGAAGAGCTCAGTGGAGAAGGACCTGGGGGTCCTGGTGGATGACAGGTTGGCCATGAGCCAGCAGTGTGCCTCGGTGGCTAAGAGAGCCAATGGGATCCTGGGGTGCATCCGGAGGAGAGTGGCCAGCAGGTCAAAGGAGGTGATCCTCCCCCTCTACTCTACCCTGGTCAGGCCCCACCTGGAGTATTGTGTCCAGTTCTGGGTGCCTTGGTATAAAAAGGACAGGGATCTCCTGGAGAGAGTCCAGAGAAGGGCTACGAAGATGATAAAGGGCCTGGAACATCTCTCTGAATCCCAGCCCTGCCTTCCTTGTAGGACTTCTGCAGCAAAATAGAATGGCCTGCAGGTCTGGGGTGAGGCTGCTGGAACCTCTCCTGTTATCCCAGATCTGAGACTCCAGGAAGAAGGAAGAAATTCTCCTTCCCAGAATAGCATTTCTCATTAACCCAAGTTTCAGGCAAACAATTTTTGGATGAACTGGCATCATTCAGTGGGACAACAGCACCTTAAATGAGCTCTGTGTGCTTCATGTGTTAGTTCCTCCTGCCTTGAAAGAGAAGTCTGTATTTACAGGTTTATCTAGACGCTGTTGTCATACCCATGTGGAGTAGCATACACTGAAACTTTCAATTGTGCCAGACTCCCTGTCTTCTTTTTTTTATTCCTCAGAGCCGTGGGCTGTTTCTGACTCGTTCTGTACCGTGCTCTCCTTGCAAGGGGGAGTGCCCTGTTGCAGAACTGGCAGTCTTGGGCAAGATGTGGTATGTGAATTCTCTCCCCAGCTCTGGGCTTAAGAGCCTGCACTGGGGTACCTCACCTTCCCTTTCCCTCTCCTCCCATCCCTCTTTCCCTCCCAATAAGCAGGGAGAAAACGCTGCCCTTGTCATTAATCCAGACCCACTTGGGACAACAGGGGCTGCTGCCCCTGCCAGCAGGAGCGGGAGCAGCCCCTGCTGCTGGAGCGCCTTCAGCTGCGGCCCCACTGAGGTCCCCCTCCTGCTGCTGAAGCACGAATCCCCAGTAGCTCTTTTAACCACCCTGCTCGTGCTACTTGAAAAATAACTTTCTCTTGTCATTAACGCTGATCTATAGCCGCATTAATGTGTGAAATCACTGGGTGTGAAAATAGTGTACTAACCGCTACTTAATGTAATATTACCGCAGTAATGTCTCTAAAAATATCTTGTCCACTTGATTGCTTTCATTGTGAACTAGAGATAATGTACCACTTACAGCTGATGATTAAAATTCATAAAGCTTTGGTTCTTAATTACAGCAACTTGCAATCAAAGTGAAATGTCAGATCCTGAATGTTGTTTATCTGTATACAAATTCACAAAAACAAGAAAATATAAGGACCGTCTACACAACAAAGCTGAGCTGCTTTGCTTTAAAGTAAAATAAATACCCATGTGAGGCAGGTTGGAATCGGAGAGTGTGAGGTCTTGGATGTGGCAGAGCTCATCTCACATGAAATGCACACCTTTTTGAACATTCAAACGTTGAAGTTACGGAAGAGATTTGGAAAATACGTTGATGAAGATGGATACCTAAACTTCATCTACAACTGTTGTGGGTGAATAGAAGTAACTAACTGGTGTGCAATTCAAGCTCAAGGTTGAAGCAAAGATGTGTCTGAAAATGCAGAGATGGATTCTCACTCCCACGGGGAATTACCGTGCTGGCTGGCAGAAGAAGGTAGGGTCCTTGACCTCAAACGTCAAAATGATGTAACTGTAATCATGATCGTGGTCAACAGTGGCACTGTGCAACAAAATCACATTCTTTTGGGTGCCCTTAGCTCTGCCTTTCCAGAGCTATGGTATTTCCTAATTTGCTTGGATTTGGTTTGGTGGGGTTTTTTTCCAAGTTAGGGCTAAGCTCTGGGGCTTTACAGTGCTCTGGGATGCATGTGACCCTAAACTTACCAACACATACTCTCAGTCCTAACTTTATGTCAACCTAGCTCCACCACTCACCCTTTTATTTTGTTTGTTTGTTTCTATGTTTTGTTCTGCTAGGTAAGATAGAGGCATACCTAAGCATAGAAACTACAGTTCTCTTCCATTTATAGTCCTGCTGGCATTCTTTGTTTGTTGTATCTGTCCTGTGCCAGTCTGAAAAAATCCAAACCAGAGGGAGCCAATTTCTCATCATACCAGTAAAACAAAATAACATTTGAACAATAGGATCACTTCCTTACTAAATCTGAGTAGTTCCATTTCTTTCTTCTGATTCAATGTCACTTTGAAGGAGATCTGGCCCATTGTTTGGAAACTTCTTTAGAAAAGCTAAGGGATTTTTCCAGAGGATATTCTCATTGTCTACAAATTGATTATTTTTTGCATCCTTTTTGCCAGTAGATTGCAATAAACCCACCTTTGCACAAATGGGAAATCAAACCCTGACAATGGCATCCATTTTCCTAGGCTTTCCACATCACCTGTCCTTTCAGGTGTTGTTCTTCCTCGTGGTTTTGGTCATCTCTGCGGTGATACTAATGAGGAAAGTGCTCGATTTTAGAGCTGATTCAGTACAGTCAAGTGTTACTATTCCCTTGGCAGTCTGTCTCACAGACATTTGCTCTTTGCCCACTGCTCTTCCAGCTACACTGGCAAAGGTTTGTGAAACAGGAAAGCCATTTCCTATGCTGGCTGCATCGTGCAGCTCTGATTCAGTGTGACTTATCCTGGCAGGGAGTCTGTCCTGCTGGCTGTCATGGCTTATGACGATGTTGAAGCTGTCTCCTGACGTTTACACTACTTGTGTATCATGAAGAACGTGCAGTGAGAAGTATTTCTGTGACTGCGTGGCTTGGTGAGGTCTTTGGTATGTCTTCTCCTAATGTCAGTCTTGGCCATCAGCAATCCCTAACTGCTCTCCTAACTCCTGGGGTGTCCCTCTGCTACCAAAACTGTCCTGCTCAGACTTACTGCTCCAGGTGGATTGTGCTTCGACAGGAGTGAGCCTGTTCCTTGAACTCTTCTGTACCGCTTTCATGGGTGCCATCCAGATGACATACTCAGCCACGAGCAGAGCAGAATCCTCTGAGCAATGCAGAGGCAAAGCCACCTTCCCTCCTCAATCCTGGCCCTTCACAACATCAGTCCACCCCCTTTGCCTGGGCCACGGTATGACCTTGCTGTGATGTTAGGTTTTTTTAGCAACTTCGAAAGGTTTCTCACTGAGTCCTACTTAGAGCTTTCCCCTCCTTAACACCTGTTTCAGTGTATAAGGTGTATGTGGCAGAGTCCATGCCAACAAGGAAGACTCTCATAATGAAAATATACTGTCTCATTCCTTCTCTTGACATCCCAACCAGAAAACTAGTACAAAACTCAATGCAAAGTTCCTGTTCATCTTTGTGTTGCAGATAACGTGGCTCTTCACATCTCAAGCAATGGGTTTGCAATGTATTACTTTCTGCAAAATCTGTAAGACTGTTACCCATCCTTTCTAGTGCCACATGCATCCTGCTTTCCATCAAGTGTCTTGCAGCAGCACCTGTATGTACCTTCTAGTCTGCTTCCAGAGCCTGAACAAATTCATCTGCAGGTCACATCCCTCTCCTCCATGGCAGCGTGCACCAGGGACATCCCTCTCTCAGCTTACTTTTCAGCCCCACTCTAGGGACTGCTCATGGTCCCTGGGGAGGCTTAGGTGCTTCTCCTGGGAGTCTGCAGCTATGGTGAGGGTGTGAAAGGATAGACACATCTAGCTAAGCTGTCTGTGCGCTGAGCCCAGAGGCACAGATAAACACCCAAGTTTCCATGGAGTGGTTGCAGCAGGCCGAACCTGGCACAGCCGTGCAGAGATGGGTAACCAGGAGCTGCCTGGCTTGGGGGAGGAATCCAGGATTTTCTGAGCAGCCTGAGCCCACTGAGGAACATGTCCTCAGGAGACAACGTCTGACAGCTATCCCACTTGCATGAAACACCACATGTCAAGGAATTTAACGTGAGCACAGCAGGCCAGGTTCATGTTTTGCCTGTTGCCTCCAAACACTTCCCGAATGCTGCAAAAAGGCCCAAGTGTCAAAGGGAAGCAGCCCCTGGCAGCTGTGCTCTGTGCCACTGGAAGCCCTGCAAGCTCCCACAGCCATCTGCTGCGGGTTGCCCAGGGAGGAAAGGCTCTCTCATGCCCCTCACATTGGCCTTTTATGCTGTGTAACAGGGTTGGGGCCTGCGACAGCAGCTTTGCACCTCGGGGTAAGGCAGTTACCTTGGAATGGGCACCTGTTGCTCCCGTGTCCTCTCTGGCTGAGGACAGACCTCCTTTAAATACTGTACTTGCTACCTACTCCACAGGCAAGAAAGCAGACTATGCAAAGGAGGCGAGGAGGTACAACATGTAAAAAAACATGTCCTCCCACTCTCCCCTCTTCCGCAGGATGGGCGATGTTTGACTTCACACTCCAGGAAGAGGCTGAGAAATCCTTCGGATGGTTAAACATTTCAAATGGTTCGGATGGCTATATGCCCTAGATTTTTTTAAAAACTTCATGGCAGTGCCTGAGTTACACAGTGGACCACAAGATGTTTGTGGGGATGTTCTCCACCCTCCTGCTACTGACATCAGAACAAATAATGGGGTGAGGGAGGGGGAGGCAGGGGTTTTAGGGCGACGGGATATGGAATGGGTGATGCGATGTTTTGAAACTAAATTCTGCATCCTTGGAAAGGACACACTGCGCTTGCCTGGTTTTGGTTTCCCTTCTTTCAGAGAGTATTTCATTTCCATGAAAATTTGCCATTTTGGTTTAATAGTGTTGATGTTTGGAGTGATGCTTTCTGTCTCAGAGGGTTGCGGTTCTGATGACCCCGGGCTGAGGCTTGGGCTAACCGATGGTCACTGGGGAATCCGAAAGGGAAAATTGCCAGTGCTGGTAAATTACCATTTAGTAAGAGGGAAATGTGCATTCTGGAATACATAATACTGCTCCTCAGCGATGCTCAGCTTCAGCTTCTCATGCTGCAGCGCAGACGGGAGCGATTTTTTCTTTCACTCCACAGCGCATATGATGTCGGTGAAAGGTCCTGGCCTGACCGCCCTGGGAATTGAGCCCTGTGCAAACCCTCAGCAGAGAGGCAAAGGATCCTGGCTACAGGCTGTTCTTCTCATCCGGTTTCAATGATGGAAGAGGAAACAGAGTTTATACAAAACCCAGCCCAACCCCCAGAAACATCTTGCTTTGTTTATGTTCCGAGCTAAGCCTGTGACTCTCGCTGTTTGGAAGAGATACCCAGACATTTCTCCATCTGACTGACTTCACATCTATTCCTTGATCTCATCGAGAGATCTGGCTTTTAGCTCCCGCTCGTGACGTCCCACTTTTCTCTCTTGCTCTCGCTCTGCTCTCCGGCGTCTGAAAGATCCCTGTATAACGTGATTATGCAACCATGCAAATGGACACGGTTCTTTTCATTTACTGCAAACCCCGCTTCGGGTCTCCCGTTATGAAAATAAAATTGCCGGTGAGAGACACGCTGTGGAAGGTAGCAGGAAGGGCGTTTTACGTGGCTGGGTCTGAATGCTTGAAGGTGGTATTAGAGATGGAAACAGACTATTTGAAGCAAACCAGTGTGCCACCATCTCTCCACAGGAGCCAGCATCAGTTAATAGACTGAGACAGTTCTCCTCTGAATCCTTTCCCCCTAGGAAATGGCAGATACTCGCCTTCCTGGTTGTTTTCCTCAGCTGGAGATCTCCCCCCACCTCCCTGCCCAGCCCGGAGCTGCTGGGAGATTAGCAGCGTGGCTCTCCCAGAAGGCTAATTTGCACCCTCCCGCTGTAAACAGGCAGTTGCCTTCTTCACTCTGCACCCAGGCGGGAGGGCCTCGGGGGGCAGTTAACCACCATGCTGCTGCTGCTGCTGCTGCTGCTGCTGAGCCCGATGCCCAGCACAAGGGCACCCAGCACCGGGCAGACGGCAGTTCTCCAGGAGGAATCAGCCTCTCACGTGACTCATGTTGCTTGGAGGAGCTGGAGTAGTGAGGAAGTGCCTTGCACAGAGAGGGGGAAAAAATAAACACAATAAAAGGCACAAAGCTTGTACTACTTGGTTAATGATTCAACCGTGGCTGCCTCTTGTTATCCTTTATAAGCAAGGATGCCCCTCTCCACTGAGGTAGGAGTAAGACCCGTTTAGTTCCGGTGGCCTTTCTCATCACAGCGCCAAAGTCCCTTGCCAGGCCTTATCCCTTATCACACAGGATGACTGACGCCGTGGGTCATCCTTGTGTTACCTGTGCTGAGGTCGGACACTGAGGTGGGCTGCAAGCTTGTGTGCGTCTTCCTCAGGTGAACCCTTCCTCTCTCCCTCTGGCGGTGGTGCTACATTGTCTGCACAGTGAAAAGCATACATGAGTTCCAAATCTCTCCAGGAAAGCTGGGGTTTTTCCATTCCACTGCCCCTGGGGAGCATCTTACCTACCCAGCGTTCCCTTTACTGGCTAACCTGGGCTCTCGGATCTGTCCAGTTGCCCTTACTGGGTAACTGGGGCTCCTGGGATGGAATGGGACGGGATGGGGAGAGGAGGGAAGGGAAGGGAAGGGAAGGGAAGGGAAGGGAAGGGAAGGGAAGGGAAGGGAAGGGAAGGGAAGGGAAGGGAAGGGAAGGGAAGGGAAGGGAAGGGAAGGGAAGGGAAGGGAAGGGAAGGGAAGGGAAGGGAAGGGAAGGGAAGGGAAGGGAAGGGAAGGGAAGGGAAGGGAAGGGAAGGGAAGGGAAGGGGATGGGGCGGGATGTGAGAGGAGGGGACGCGTGTGGGCGGAATGGGCTGTGATGGTGGCCGTTTGATGCGAGTAAGGGTCTCGGCGGTGCCTCCTGCCGCAGCCCTGCAGGGGGCGCCCCGTCCCGCCGCGGCGGGGCCGGCAGGGGGCAGGCGCGGTGCCGCCACCAGCGCCGCGGCGGGGCCGGGGCAGCGGCCTGAGGCGGGTCGGTGCCCGCCCCCGGGCAGCCCGTCGGGGCCGTGCGCCCGCACCTGGCTCCCCCTCCCCCTCTTTCCTCCCCTTTTTCCCGTTTCTCCCTTTCCACTCTATCTTTCTGTCCTCTCCCAGCTGCCCCCTCCCCCCTTCCCTCATCTTTCCCTTGGGCGGGAAGGGGGTGCCGCGGTATCGTGCCTCCCTCGCCCCTGGAGCTGCGTTCGGCTCCCGCTGCCCTCTCCGCCCGCCTCTCCATTCCCTCGCGCTCCCTCTGCCAGCTCTGTGTAGCCTGGCGTGTTTCGCTGTTTCTCTCCCCGGCACGCAGCCCTCCCTCTGTGCAGCTCTCTCCACGAAATGGAGCTGAACAATTGCACCGGAGCAGCTTTTTCTGTTGCTGCCATATGTCCCTGTGCCGAGGCACCATTTCTCTTGCGGTACTTTGAAGGGGCTGGAAATGCTGGGGCAGTAACAAAGCTGCGAATTTCTTCCGCCCCTGCCTTTTTCGGGATCGTAATGAGATTCGAAATCCGGCGTGAATGAGATTTGATGGATGCTCCTACTGATATTTTGAGCTGCTCGGGTTCAGTCATCTGAGGTGCTCAGGCCGGTTACAGATGGGAGGATCTTTTGGGAGGAAAGGAGAGCACCCCCGAACGTTACCTGCCACCCGGGCACCTAGAGCACATACCAAATCACTAAAGCAGGATCATCCTTTTTTTTTAAAAAAAAATCCCCTTTTCTTTTGGAGATCAATACACTGTGCAGTCAAAGAACATCTAGTAATTGTCCAGTTCCTTAAATACGAAAAAAATTATGCCTGCCTATGCCTGCAGGGTACCTAAACCAACAGTGGCCATGACCAGTGCACGCTGCCCCACTCACCCCAACGTGGTGGTTGCTGAGGCTGCCTCCGAAGCACAGGACTCTCTCTTGTCCCCTCACCTGCCCCCCTGACAATCCCAGCTGGAGCAGCCTGTGGGTCAGACCCCACTCATGCACAGGGAACACACAGCCCCGTGTCCCTCCTCCTGGTAAAAAGAGCTTTGAGGCTGGGAGCTGTACTGCCCTGTAATTAATGTACACTCAGCCTCAAATGCGCAGTGACAACAACCTAAATGTCAACATTCCTAGTTAATCCCTTGCTAACAAAATGTGCCTGGAAAGAGATGGCTCCGCATAATCTCCAGGGAACAAGATCTTATTTTAGCAGTACAAGCACTTGGGTAGATTTCCTCAGTCTGACCAACGAAACCAGAAGATTGGCTTTGATAATCACAGCTGCAAACGATGCGTTTGATCCACTCAGTGAAGAAACCCCCTGCTGCATGTGGCAGGGCATGCAAACCCTCCCCTGCCCAAGCCCTCCTCCAGAGCAGCAGCAGGCTGGTCTTCCTGGGTGGCGTCTGTATGACAAGGGATGTGATTTCTATTCTCTGATGTTCGCCCCTCTTCTCTCTGTTCAGCAAGATGTCCACAGACCCTTCCCGTGCCACATTTTCCAGCCCAGCCAGCCAGCAATGTTTTAGAAAGGACATTATAGGGGGAAATTGATTTTAGTACCTTCTTGGCAGAATTGGAGCTGGGACCACAGGTACGTGGTCTTTGGATTCCCCTCCTTATGTGTTGAGGCCAGGTTCATGCTTATCCTGGGGAGCCCAAAGCAGACCTTGTGTGGTGTTCACATCGTCTCCCCATGGCTGACTTAAGCCTTCAGTTTAGGCAAAAGGCAGAGCACCTGAGGTGAGGAGATGAAGCTCTTCGCTGATCAAAGCAGTCCAACATCTTCAGCGTCCTGGCTCCCTGCAGGCAGGATACTTAGGCTTCCAAGGCTGATATTCGCAGTCACAGGGCAGCAGCATCCCTCCCCAGCAAGCTGCAGAGCCAGGCAGGCACCAGCTCAGGGTTTCTTGCCTGGGGTGGATCTGTGCCTGAGCTCCAGGCCCAGCACAAAAACGCATATAAAAGATGGTGGGCCGTGCTTCTGGGGATCACCCACACAGGCCTTCATCCCCTGGTTATTTGTGTCTGCGGTGTGCAAGCATGTGTTGGGGAATTTCACTGTTCTGCCTGTGGTTTAAAGTCACAGGGTTCCTACACACTGGTGTCACCTTACACTCCGTGATAAAATGATATCTACTTCTTTCACTTGCATTTTATGGGATTTCCCCCCCCTTTTCTTCTCTTTGTTCGTTTCTTTCTGAAGGCTGTCTGAGGTGCTTTCCCCGCCATTATTTCAGTCTCTTATTTCAGCCTGACTCTGTTCATGCTGTTTCTCATGCCGCCTCTCTTTTATTCTGCTTTGTTCTTCCACCACCACCTTTCACCGAAGCCTCTTCCTTCCCTACTCCGTTATCTCCTAGACACATATCGATCTCCTTTTTTTCCATTCCTAATCTCTCCTTTCCATTATTTTGCTTCCTCTCCTCATTCCAGCTCCCCCAGCCTGAGCACCTCTGCCTCCTCGCACCCCAGAGACCTTTGACCTCACAGTCACTCCACGCCTGTCATGTGCCGTGACTGCACAGCAGTGCTCCCCTCAGCCCTGCTCACGCTCGCTCAGCGCCCTGCCTGAGCAGGCTGCAAGCCCACTGCCACCCAGGTTGCAGGCAAACGGCCTTGGATCGGGCCAGGAGGATGGGCAGTGGGAAGGCTGCTGGCCCAACCTTGTCCTCCGGTATCTCCTGCTCGCAGCAGTCAGAGGTGGGTTACTGGGCTGCCCTGAGATTTGACCTGGCCATAGCACAGCTCTGCTCACGGCTGGAACTGCCCCCTTCTCTGAGTGTCCCTCCTGAGGCCTCTCCTCCCCCAGAGGAGTCCTTCCCCAAGGATGTATTTGCCCCAGCACTCCCCATTGCTCCTCCGTAGGGGCTTCTTGGGGGCTGCAGCTGTTGTCCCTCTCCACCACCCCTGCCCGCAGGTGTCTTCCCCTGCCTTGCCTGCTCCTCACCGTTGGAGCATGTTGCCTCGCTAGAGCCCCTGCACTGCTGGACTCCCCAAACTCCAGTGGGATGGAAGCAGCAAGGGCCTTGTTCAGCTTAAGTCAGTGAGGAAAGATGTGACTTCTGGGGTAGGATGTGCTCCCAAATTACGTAGGAGTGAGTCTGAGGTGCTTGAATTTCTGTAACTGGTAGAGATGGCTGCATGTAGCCCAGAGCCACTCTCTTTACCACCTCGCTGTGCCGAAACAGGCATGCAGCATGCTCAGGCTCTGGAAATAATCTGAGATTTTTGAAGCCTCCATTATTTTGCAGAACTTGTAGAGCTCCCATCTTACCCTGCCCTCGCCGTGTTCCTGACTCTCTTCCCATCCACTGCAACTGTTTTCTGGTTTTGCTCTTGACAAAAGGGTTGTGGGCTTAGAGGCTGCTCTTGTAGCTGTAGATGTAAAATGCCTGCTGCGTGGTGTTTGTAATGAAAGAATCGCTCCTGGAAATTAACTAATTCACAGACCTAACTAATTAACTCTGCAGCCGCATGGAGCTGTGGAGGAGTGTCCGTGTGGTTTCATTGCCGAGGGCGCTGGGCTGGGGGAGAGGGAGGGAAGGGAGGCAGGGAGAGCCATGTCCATGTCCCGGCTCTTCCCCCTGGCCCCTGCCACTGTGAACCAGTCGGTTCCCATCCTCGTCCCCCTTCCCTGCACCCTGGCTCTCTTAGACAGTCAAGATGCTCAGGGCAGGAGCTGTTTCTCATTACGCCTATTCAGTGCCTTGTGCAGAGAGGCCTTGACATTGGCAGGGGCAGTAATCGCTGCTGCTGTACAAACAATAAATACCAGAGACACAAAGAATTATGGAGCCAGATAGCTCCAGATGTCAGTTCGCCCCTTCCTCGAGTCTCTTCCTTCACTATCTCTGCCTCCAGGAGAACAGCCCCACAGCTTTGAAGAAAGCAGGTGCATTCCACCGTGGTGGCACTGCATCCCATCTTTTCTCCTTCCCTCAGCCCCTCACCCAGTCCAACTTCCCTGGAGCCAGTGAAGAGACTCCTGCAGAAATGCACTGGAAGTGGACCGGACTCTTCCACTCTAAGTAGCAGAGTTTTGGCATCAAACTTTCCAGTGTTTAGAGTACACCTTGCACTGACAAGGTTGCTCATACTATTTCAAGGCTATGTGTCTGATAGCAAAGGTTTCTTTCCATACCCTGTGGTCCTGTGGGGGTTTAGTACATCCACACTACCTGCCCGGGCTCACCCTCCCCTCCAAGCGCAACTCTGGAGTTCCCTGGGGAGCTTTGCTGGGCACCTGCGTGGGGATCGCCAGCAGCATGTAATGTAGACAGGGTGAGCCTGCTGCCCAGGGGCCTGCTGACAGATTTTCCAGGAGCTCCCCTGACCCACGGGACAATCACCCCTTCCTTCGCCCGCCGCCTGCCCCCGAGCAGGCAGCACAGTAACTGTGGCTTGTCCTTGCTGGGAGGGTGGCTGGGGCTGGGGCTTGCTGAGTAATGCACAGTCAGATGGGTTTCTGAGGTTCAGGGTGGCCAGAATGCACAAACTGGGAAAACCCCGTTCCACCGAGTCCCAGTGGGTCGAGGCGGTGACAGCTGGTGCTGTTTGGGATCAGGGACCATGCCTGATGTTGCGGCTGCATGCGCTCCCAGCTGACACGCAGGGCTGAGCGCTGCTGGGACTGCATCCAGCGTGTGAGGAGGCAGAGGCACTCAGGCTGGGGACCTAGAATGAGGAGAGGAAGCAAAATAATTGCTGGATGAGGGAAGAGATATATTCAGCTCTCCTCCTTAAGTGTGCCTTCCCACAGGATTGCCGGGCTGTGCTTGCCGAATGTGAGCGCTGGCCACCAGGGACAACAGAGCAGGAGCTTTCCTGGTCGTTGATGGAAACTCAAGGAGGAGGTTCAGAGCCTGTCAGTGCTCATGGAGGGGACACCACGATGACTGCCAGGCTGAGAGCACGTGGGTGTGCATGCTGAGGCATACCTGGCACGGGGGCAGGTGACAGAGCGTACCTGATATCACTTTGGGGTGAGCCTTCTGGATTCCCCCAACAGAAACAAATCTGACTTCACTCATTCCTCCTTTTGCTCCTTCCACATATTGCAAACATCTTGACACTGTGACACAAAATGTAATGCAAGGGTGTCCGTGCCAGTGAATCACAGAATCACTAGGTCAGAAAAGACGTTTGAGATCATCAAGTCCAACAGTACCTGCCCTCTACTAACCCATATCCCTGAGTACCTCATCCACCCGTCTTTCAAACACATCCAGGGGCGGTGACTCAACCACCTCCCTGGGCAGCTGGTTCCAATGTCTGACAACCTTTTCAGTGAAGAACTTCCTAATGTCTAAACTAACCCTGCCCTGGCCCAGCTTGTGTCCATTGCCCCTTGTCCTATCACCTGTCGCTTCGGTGAAGAGACCATCGCCCACCTCTCTACAACCTCCTTTCAGGTAGTTGTAGGTGGTGATAAAGTCTTCCCTCAGCCTCCTCTTCTCTAGGCTAAACATCCTCATCTCCCACAGCTGCTCCTCGTAAGGTTTGCCCTCCAGCCCCTTCACCAGCCTGGTTGCCCCTCTCTCGACTTGCTCCAGGACCTCAGTGTCCTTCTTACAGTGGGGAGCCCAGAACTGAAAGATCCACACTGCCCTGCCTGTGCAGCACCATGAAGCCCTGTAGAATTCAAAGCTCTGGCCTTGATCCCATGGAGCCATGGCAGCTTTTTGAAGCTGTACACAGAGTAATAAGGGTAAGCCTTGTTACAGAAGGCACACTGCGGCACTCAGGAAGCAGGACTAGTACTGGACCCAAGCTGACTCATGTCCCACCAGCTCTGCCATGCTTGTATGCTCTGATACTGAGTTGGCAGCAACAGAGCTAACTCTGTACTGCATTATGTGTCAGTGTCACCAATGTGGCAAACGCTGCAGGACCGTGCAGATTAGCCCACCAGGGCCTTGGCTGACCTACCAGATACATGAGGTGTATCGTTCATAAGGATTCCCTTGTCACCAGGTGTCATCCCCATCACTGTGGAGATGTACCTAACTGTGATTCCCAAGTACCTTTGGACCTGCCCCTGGTTTGATGACCCTGCCTTGCTTCATAAGGACCAGTCCAGTTATTACTATTGTTGGTGACTGTCAACCTGTAGAGAACCCAAAGACAAATTGAAGTAGCTGGAGTGTGGAAAGCCTCCTCTTTGACATGTCATCCCGCAGAACTTTACGTGTTTGTCAGAGCCAATGGTTGAAGGTCAACCATGAGGGCAGGGCAAGAGCTGAGGAGATGTAAGGATTAACCTAGCAAAACCACTATCTGTGGTTGAAGACTCCTTGAGCTTTCAAGTTCTGCCAGGCTACCAAGGCTGGAGGCAATGTCAGCCTCCTGCACCCAGCTCAAAAACGCTGCACTCCTTTTCACACCAGATCTGCCAGAGGTCTGGAAAACCAGCTACTGGGTTGGTCCTTACCATGCCCACGCAGGCAGGCTCTTTCTTTTGACCTGGTAGTGCTCAGCATCGTGGGTTATACCAGTCTGGGCTTGCACCCTGGCACCTCTGCAGTCACCTAGACAGTGCAGATACCAGCTCATGCTGAATCTGGAGCAGGTAGCATAGGCTAATGATAGCAGAGAGCCATCACTGCAGCAGAGGGTTTTTTCCAGCAACTGCAGTCCTTAATTTGCTTGGTAATAGCAACAGATATTTGGGTGGGGAAAAATATCTGTAATAAGCCACCAGTTAGCAGCTTGAAGTTTTAGTTCCCTACTGTCCCCTCTGTGCCTTCTTCCTCTGGGTCCTAGCTGTATGCCTCAGCTTTGCTAGGTTTCTTCGGACCATCACACACACAGGTACATGCCAATCTTCCACCTCATCCCTATCCCTGATCTGTTGGCCTGGTCTGATGGGTGTCCCTGCAGCACCATACCCCCTTCAGGGGCTCCTGGGTGAAAGGCTGGGCTGGCAAGAGGGGACACGAGTGACCCTCCGACCGCACAAGCTGTCCACTCGCAGGTGACTCTGAAGCACTCTGCCCTGGCTCTGAGAAGGACTCGGCAACTGGTTTAGTGCTGGAGCTTGGTTACTGCAAGCCCCTTCCCCGGTTAGCAGCGGTGGTCTAGGCTCACTCTCCTGGACCCGAGCGCTGACCTCTGCCTGTCAGGTAACTGCTGCTGGCGGGATAAGTGCCCATCACGCTGCGAGCACCCCGGCACGGCACCCGAAACGTGCACAGCCCTGCCCGTGGTGGGTGCCGGCAGGGGGAAGGCGGCCGAGGGTCCCTGATGAGCTGCGGGCTGGGAGCGGGAGGGCTGCCAGCTCCAGCCCCAGCCCCGCCGGCGGGGAGAGGGGTGTGTGTGTGGGGGTGTGTGTGTGTGCAGCTGCAGCATTGGGCAAGAGATGCTAATGGAAACCAGAAACAATTCAGGCTGCGTGGTGGTGGTGGGGGAAACACTAACGACTTTACGAGCTTGGAGCGTGTAACACTCCTGCGAGTGAAATAACTGCCGTGAAATAGCTTCTTTTTTTGTTGTTGTTGTTTTCTTTTTTTCATTAGGACACAGAGGTTTTTCAGCTTGTTATGCTGCGGCCAACAATATTCTCCAGTGTCAACAGGACCTCGGGTAAGCCAACATTTTTCCTGCTAAGCACTACCAGAAAAAGAAGAGGGGCACATTACACCCCCTTCCCAGGCACTAGGCACTGTTACACCCCCTTCCCAGGCACTAGGCACTAGGATCATCACCTGCCTCCTCAGCCTGTGGGCAGGTGAGGGGGTCCCTGCCAGGGCAGCAGCAGCTTTTTGTGGGGGCCATGCTGTCCCTCTTTCCCAGCTGAAGTCCACAGGGCAAGAGTAGTGCAAGCGGCACCTTTTGAAGACAGAGGCTGGGAAGGCCTGAGCAAGTCCTTTTTTTCCTCTGGGAGGTGACAGAGCACATTCTGGATAATAGTTTCAAGCTGCTTGGGAGTGGTGCATAGTTTGGTTTCTCTTTGGCTGAGTTAATTGTGTGGTAAGGTGCCTAAAGCCTTGTATTGGCAGCTTTATTTATTTAAATACAAATGGAGAAGGCATTAAATCTATTGTTCCTTTTTCTTTGCTCTCCCTGGTCTCACTGTTTCTATGATGGACTCTCAGCTGTACCAGGCTTCTGCTTTTTCAGCTGCATGAGGTACACTGAGCAAGACTCCCAGGCTGAATTTCCTGCAGAATTGGAGACTGCGCTGAGGGAGCAAGCACACCTCCCATCCCCGGCTTTTACTACTGCTATTCCGCTTAGATTTCATGGCACCTCCTAGCCTTATTTGCTCACTGAGGGTTCAGTCTGTGACACCCTTCCCCCCCACACACCTAACCCTCCTGCAGTGCCAGATTAAGCAGAGACCAGACTACAGTTCTCTTACCCCTTCAGCTACTCTGTGTTTATTCTGGATGGGGTACATCTACGTGACTCTGCCGGCCCCTCTGCTCTTTTAACCTCCAGGTCCTATAGGCAAGGAAAGGAACCCAGGATTCCCCGGGCTTGATCGTTCTCCTGCTGTTTAGCAAATAGTTTGTAACCAAATGGCAAACTACGAGCCGAGGCCCTCTCTCCTCGCCAAACTCCATAAAAGATAATTACTCCTGGAGTTCAAGTGGCAGCATGTTTTGAGAGAGATCTGGAAGCCTAGTATGCAGCTCTCAGATAGACGTTGTAATGGTGCCGATGATTATTCCCCCCTCTTCCCCCCCCCCCGCCCCCTTGCTTCTTTCCCAACGATTTATTAAATTCACAGATTGAAAACTTGCTGGAAACCTAAGATATCTGTCAACAGTCTGCTCAACGCGGTGTGCCAGGGATCAAAATACCCGGATGCTGATCTGGGGGCATTTGTTATGTGTGTGGAATGGTGAAATCACGGGCACGTGGTGCTGAGGGCTGAGGACTCTGCGTCTGTCATCACAGGGCAGCAGCAGGACGAAGGCTGACTCGGTCCTTCCCAGAGGCTCTATGTCTTCGCCAAGGGATGCCCTTCATTAGGGACTGGCTGCCCTTTGGCCTGTGTACATTTTCTTTTAAACTTTGACTCCTCTTTGTCTCTAGTGATACCTCCTGAGAGGGATGCCGGCCTCTTTGCTTGCCCTAAATTCTGTTGTACTTACCTCATTACCCTCCTAATGACGGGCTGACAAAAGCTTTCGCTTGGTTTACTGGCGGTGCTACAAGTGTGTGGGACACTTGTCAGTACCTTGCTACTACATGCCTAATTTTTCCAACTGCTGGGAGTGCTGGCTTCCTTTGCAAAACGTCCCTGCACATTCACCCTGTATTATTCCCCTGCTGTGGGTTTTGTCAAATATACCTGTAGCCAAAGCTTCCAGAGCTATGCCCTAGGATTTCCTGCCCCACCCCCCCCCAAAAAAAAACCCCAAACACCCCAGGCCCTGCATACAGGTGTTGATGTAACCATCCCTCTGATAAGGAGAATTGAGTAGAGAAGCGTCATGACAGAGCAGCCCTCCAGCTGGCTGCGGGTACTCTGGACCAAGGACGGTCCGGCACTCACCCTGAGAGAGACAGCGGGGCTGCGTGTGTTCCTGCTCCTCCTGCCCTTACAGGGAGCTCCCGGCTGCCGCAGCCCACGGTGCAGGTGTGCACCCTGCCTTTCCCCTCTCATCTCTGTGTCCTTTGTAAACAGAAAAGGACATTGTCACTGGTCAAACCCTAGAAAACAGACCTTGCCACCACCTGCACAAGTGCATCACTGGGATCAAACAGAGCGTTTGGGGCCAGGGTGCTGGTCAGGTGAGAGGTCCCCAGGCATGGCACAGTGATGGAGCGGGAACTGCTCGGATAAGGGAGGAGGAACATCAACATTTCGCGCACACATTTCTTCCCCAGTTGGGCAGAGCTCTTCTGCTCTTCTTCTGGTTGTGTTGCTAGGAGAGGAGCGCTCTGCCCTCTTCGTGGCTATGAATAGCTCGCTCTTGTTTATTCAGCTCAGCTCCGCCTGCTGGTTACAACCACAACCGGCACCATCTCAGTGCATGACACCACCATCAAACAATGCAACGGCAAGAGGAACGGTCCCCCCTCCGGCTGAGAAGGCTTCAGGGTATACCTCTCCAGAGCTGCCCTTCTCTTGCCCAATCCGAGGCGCATCCATCCTCTGCCTCCAGCCAAAAGTCCTAAAACCAGGCAAACACCGTGCGGTCGCCCCCAGAGAGCCCCGCCGAGAGGCAGGACCTGCAGATCAGGGCATGAGCTCAGAAATCTGTCTTGAAAATAAACACAGAATCACTTCAGAGCCCTCTTCTGCTATTCCAGTGCCGGAGCCTTTCATGAGCTGGAAAAGTTGCTTTTCCTTTTTTAGTGAAGGCTGGGATTCTCGCATAAGCCCAGGAATCCAAGATCAGGGGCTTTAAGAAAAGTAACAGATGGCTTGAAAATTGGCAATAATGGGATTCCCGAGATTTTCTTAAGAATATTTTGACCGAGGTCTGACCGGGAAAGAAGTGCCTGTGGCAAATGAATTAGATGGGCTGTATTGACAATGGGGAAAAACTGAATGGGGCTGAGCAAAAAGGCTCTCCAAAGCTCTGCAACGTGTGACCAAGAACTGCATTCCAAAATATCTGCTCCAAGGGACAGAGGGATAGGCAGCAGTCACAACCAGACTGCGTTATGGGACGGAAGCCTCAGAGAGCCACCCAAGCTCAGAGCAGCAGAGCTAGACACAAAACTCCCAGCTTTCACAGAATCACAAGGTTGGAAAAGACCTTTAAGATCATTGAGTCCAACTATTCCTGTCCTATGCTAAACCATATCCCTAAGTATCTGATCTACCCTTTTTTTAAAACACATCCAGGGATGGTGACTCAACCACCTCTCTGGGCAGCCTGTTTCAGAACAGCCTGGGCACTTGACTGAGAAGAGCGAGGACAAGGCAAGGCAGAGCAGCACAGATAAGGAGAGGTGTGCATGGCTGCTGCACAGATGCAGATGAAACCACCCCTTCTGTTTCAGCATTGTGAGCTCTCACTGGACATCGTGTCTTTCTCCAGCTGGGAATTTTGTTGGGATAAAATCTCAATGCTACATAAGCTTATCCAGATCTTCTACATGCCCATCAAGCTTTTCAGATAGCTGAGCTGCTGAGCATCCAGAAATTCAGGATAGGTCAACTGCACACTGGGGAGGTGAACTCTATAAGCATGTGCACACTATGTATGACGAATCCAAGAACTGTCAGACCCACTGTGCATGTGCTCCCCAGATGATGCCCATGTGTTGGGTATGCCCAGCATGCTCCAAAAGGTATCTGCTCTACCTTGCAGGCACAGAGCATCCCTGTGGCACGGGTGTGTGTATTCCTGCTTGGGAAACAGGGTAACCATGGGGTGCTGCTTGGGTGTTTTAAGTGTTCCTGAGATGTGTGTAGAGGAGGGAACAGCGGAATGCTTCAGTGCAGCAGGTGGGAAAAGGAAGGTCTGTTCCTGTGTGTGGAGGCTAGACCATCCTGTTACATGCTACTTGTTGTACAGCAGACACCTAAACCGTACAGCTGGGGTTGGGGTACTACTATGTGAGACACTGTACATGCACGTAGTAAAAAGGTGTTATTTCCCCACCTCCTCCCTGCCCAATCCCATACCATATAAACTAAACTAATAGAAGTGAAAGAAAGGGGCATTTTAATTCCTATTTGAAAAATGAGCCAAAGAAAAGGAAGCTCTTAGTCTCCTAAAGCAGGACACAGGTGAATTTTAGACATCTGAGTGCAAATCATGATCCTGCAAACCCTTGTTCAGCTGATGCCTGGTGCTGGGGATGCCCTGACCCCTCAGTTCCCACCAGATTTGGCTGTGAGGCCTCACAGCTTCAGCAGCTCTGCTCCACAGACGTATTTTAGAAAGCCTCCCGCTAGACAAGGCTTAAACACAAGAGCAGCAGGAACAGGAACCAGCCAAAACCCATCTCTTTGCCTAAAGGAGCAAGCCTCCAGAGGCTTCTTTTTAAGGGGCAATGTCCAAAGGGGTTAAAGCACCCATGGAGGATATGGAAGACCCCGCCTGCACTGACTCCTCTGCCCTGGGGCTTTCCTGTCTGCATCTCCCATGGACCTGATCCAGCTTCTAAGCTGCTGGCTCTTTCAGAGAGAGAAAGAGGGCATGCTCACCTCTTCTGCCAAAGGCATTATGATTTTCTTAAAAGGTTTGTGGCTTCCCTGGGCGCACGCAAACACACACACACACACACTGGAGAAGAAGCATCTGCAGGCATCACCAGCCTGGCTTTTCGGGGTTTCAGTGGAGAGGAGGGGCAAGACCACACTCTAGTCCACTTGAATGACCGCTTCTGACTCCTACTTCATGTCTCTTTAATGTAAAATTCATAAGCAGGCGCTGGGCAAAGGGACCCATGTTTTCCTTCGTACATGGAGTGCCATGAGATCAATGAGATTAAACATGTGCTTACATGCTGTCCTGAATTGGGGCCATGAGGAGAGCAATGGGAAAGTAAACAGAAGAGAAACGTTATGGAAATGAAGGAAGAGGGAAAATCCACCCTGCCAAGAGCAGCAGCTCTCATCAGTTCCAGGAAGATATGGCCTCACCCAGAGCTGATTAGGCATTAGGAAGTCCAGGGACTGGAAAAGAAGACCAAGTCATCTTCATCAAGGTTCAAAAATGACCTGAAAGAGTGACTCTTGGAGCAGGGGAGAAAGGCTATCTCTTGGGACCAGCAGCCCTTCCCAGAGAAGGTAAGTGTAGCCCTGTGTTGTTTTTCACCATTAGCAGAATGTGGGTACTTGAAATAATCAGGCTTCAACCTGTGACAAGAAGAGAGGATTTTGTTCTGTCTTAAAAGGCTCAGAAATCTTGAGCTGGAGGTTAGGCTGATGAGATGCTCAGAGCCCTGCTGAAGAGAGTATGCATGGCTGTGGACCCTGCTGCCCCACATCCCGTGGCAGAGGCTGTGGGAGATGTATCTGGACATGATGACCAGTCTGCCTCTAACCTGCCTTTGCTTTAAACGACATGAGTGTGGAAGCCATCCTCTTCTGAGGACTCTCAGTGCTGTGCTCCCAGCGTTTGCCAAGGTGCCAGTCCTGTTGAAGGACTCTGCGCCTGCCCCTGCTGCTCCCCACAGCCTCCTCAGGGGGGTTCACTGACACCTTTGCCCAGGTCTTTGGTGAGCGTGCGCTCTACCAACTCCCCAGTGCCTGAATGCAAATGGTGTGATTTGTTTTTCCTGCCTGTCCAATTCTAGACTGTACATCCTTCCTCCTTTTGATATTCTCCATGTTGCCTTCAGTCTCTTGGTGCTACCCTGCTCTTCCAGCTGGGCAACTTGTAAGATTGGTTCTGGTTTTCCAGTCTTCTCTCCTTCCTTTGCTCTTCTACTTCTTCTTTCTTCCCAGTCATACTTGGTTGCAGTCTTCCTTCCCTGCTTGACCTCTATTTCTCCTTCTTGGGAAGCACCTCATTTGCATCTGTCCTAGTATCCAAGCTACAAATTAGACCTGGCTAACACTTCTCACAGTGAAGCCCTGACTCGTATGGAACTCTTGAGTTTGAGGGGATCGTAGGAACTCTGTTTTTGGGAGGTGGCTTTTCTATTGACTTCTGGAGTTCAAAAATGGGCATTTTCCCATCTGAAACAGGTTCAGAAGATGACCTTGGGTAGGTCACTTCATCTGCCTGAATCTGTTTTACCACTTGTTAAAATTTAAGATAAAAAAAAACTTGTCCGGGTTAGTAAAAGGTCTTTGAAATCATTGGACAACAACAACCAAAAAAAGCTCTCCAAGTAGTGATTATTGTGATCATTATAATTATTTTTATTAAATTAAATGAGCTGATGCTTGTGCAACACTCTTCTGGGCTCTGCAGACCTATTCTGCTGAGACTCACAGAAAAAGAAAACTCTTGTTGTCCCTGGGCAGGGATGTGTTTTTTGGGATTGAGTTTTGTGGTTTCGTTATGAAACGTATGACAGCCGGTCATGTGGTTTGCTTTCTGGGCCGAGTGAACCCTGCTGAACCCGTACTTGAGGCAGCAGGGAGTTTAATGATTCACACCGGCTCTGTTTTGGTTTAGCCTTTGCTGGATGGAGGGTGTACAAACCTGAATGTCCAGGGAACCCTCTCAGCCAAGTCACTGAAAACAAAGCCTTTGCCCAAACCTCTGCGGGCCCAGACCCAACACGGCCCTCGCTTGGGTTGGGTGAGACCGTTTCTGGGTGTCTTGGGTTCTTGGAGCCAGCCATGCCTGGGGACATAGAGACTTTCTCACCAGAGAAACTAGGCTTCCTTGCCGTACAGTGCCAGGGGCTGCAAGAAGCCTCCAGAGCCCAGGAGGGCTTGTTTCTTGTGGTTCTTCTCCTCCTCTCCGTGCCCTTCCCTCCCACCTCCTGCCACCAGGTTGCTGCTGCCAAGAGACCTTTGCGGCGGCGGGATGAAGTTGACCCCGAGGCCTCCAGGGCTGAGTCTCCACCATTTGGTGTGTGAGGTTATTTGTGTGACCTTGAGGGGAAATCAGACAAATTCTCCCTCGGCTCCTCTACTGATAAAGACCTTCGAGGAGCCCTAGCCCTGGGAGACAAGAGTTAGCGGTGGTGCTTGCGCGGGAGGGATGCACTGGACCTGTATTATGTACTTCGCAGGCTTCCCGTTCGCTTTTCTGCGGGAGCCTGGCATGCCGGCTGGGGGAGGCGGGAGGCTAGAGCACTCCCCCTCCTCCCCCTTCCATCCTTCCCTCCAGGCTCCTGGCGAAGCAGGGTTGGCGGGGGAGGGGGAGGAGATGGAGGTGGGGGGGAAGCGGGGCAGGAGCCTGCCATTTTCCCGGGGAGGCGGCATCCTCCCTGCCCCCGCACCCTGGTGGGTGCGGGTGAGAGGAGAGACGGCGGCGAGGCCCGGCCCGCCCGCCTGTCACCGGAGTTGGGAGTTCGCATGGAGGAGGCCGGAGGAGGAGGGAGGAGGAGGCAGGAGGAGGAGGAGGGAGGGGGACGTCTTGTTTGTGGCTTGTCAGCAGCCGCTGGAGACAAGCCTCCGTGTGTGAAAGCCGCTTGGCATGAATGCCTGGGCCGTACCAAGCGCCGCGGCGCCCGCGGGGGAGGCCGCCCCGCCGCCCCGCCGCCCCGCGCAGACAATAGGCCCCGCAAGGGTTCCCCCTAAGTTGCCTTGATGCTGCCCTAGCGCCCGGCGAGCGCAGGCCGCGCCGCCGGCAGGGTCCCGCTCCCCGCCGCCGCCCCCCGACATGCCGCTCCGCGCCTTCGCCGCCTGAGGCAGGTAAGCGCCGGCCCCGCCGCCCGCCCTGGCTCGGCTCGGCTCGGCCCCGCCGCCCCCGGGCAGCCTGCGCGCCGCGCTGCCGGCGGGGGGCCGATGGCTGGCGCCGCCGCCCCCGGGGCCGTCTCCCCGCCGCCGGCTCCCCCGGCTCGGCGCTGCGCGGCCCGGCTGCCAGCAGCGGGGGGCGGCGTGTGCGCGCCGGCGTGTGTGCTTGCGGGCGGGCGGCTGTGTGTGCCGCAGTCAGCCCCTGCACGTTGCTCGGCGCGGCTCGGCTCGGCCCGGCACGGCCCGGCCCGGCCCGGCGGGGGGCCGGAAAGTTTTGCAGCGGGCGGGCGGCGGCCGTCCCCGCGGCGCCGTGCCTCAGTTTCCCTCCCCCAGTCGTCGTCGCCGCGCACGGAGGGATCGCGGAGGCTGGGGGATCCCGGTACCGGCGAGGGGGAGAGAGAGAGACGGGGCTGAGCGCTGAAGGGACAAAAAAGCTCCTTCCACCTGTTGGCTTCTGTCCCGGCGGCTTTTGGGGTGGTGGTGGTGGCGGGCCGAGGATGGGGCGGGAGGGGGCGAGCCGGGGGTGGTGGTCGCCCTCCCCGCTGCCCTGCGCCGGGGTGAAGTCCCGGGGGCGCTGCGGGCGGCCCGGGGGAGGATGGAAAGCCGGGGTCTTTTGTCACTCGCTCCTCCATCCCTGTGCCTCCGGAGCCGGGCAGACCCGGAAAGTCTGCCGCGGGGATGGGAGATGTTTTTTCCCTCCTGGCTGTTGGGAGATTAAACGAGATGTATTTACAATTGCCATTTATCAGCAAGTAAATACGTAGCTCGGCGAGGGAGCAGCAGTGTGAAGCCTGCTTGCTTGCCTGCTTGCTGGAGGTTTTGTGGCTGTTAACCTACTGTTGGTGAGGTGATAATGTGCAAGAGCAGAAGGGGGAAAAAAAATGATGAAGGCAGAGGGGAGAGAAACCCTGATCTTCCCACTCGGCCTCATTACAGCATCGACGCTGGGTTTGGTTAAAATTCGAGGGTTTTTTTTTTCTCCTTTTGGCATGAGATGCGGAAAGCCTCCCAGTACACCGTATGCATCCTCGTGAGGTCTTTTAAGTTTGTCGTCTGCCATCGTTCAGGTTTCATTGATTCTAGTTGTTTTGTTAAAAAAAAATAACCTACAAGAATCTGAGCTGCACAAATGTTCGTCATCCTAATGTCCTGACACAACCTAAGCGAGGCAGGAGCTGAAAAAGGGGGAGAGAGTGAGGATATGTGCTTTGCCAGTCAAGGCTGGGAGGAGAGCATCATGTGTTGAAGAATATGAGCAGGAATGGGAGATGGGGGAGGGAGTCTAAATTGTCCTGAGACCCTATTCAATCCAGCAAAGAAGATGGAGGATCTTGCTGCTGCAAAAAAAATGTACAGCAGAAATCTCAGCCAGCTTCTCTCTGACTTGTTACCTCCCTTCAAAAAAATAAATAAATAAGCAGGGAAAGAATCAAAGCAAAACCCCATGATTTGCTGTAACGTTTTCCATGATACCTTTATCCCGCATGCTTTACAGTCAGAGAGTCCAGTGATGGAGGTATGTGAGAAGCAGGGAGAAAGACTGAGGTTTATCGTCAGAGGAGGGGAAGAAGTATCAGATCATGTTTGAAGGGAGACTTGTCAGGCAGTGAGGTAGGGAGAAAAAATGCCTGTTCCAGGCAGCTGGACTTGGGGAGGAGGAGGAGGAGGTGGCTCTGGCACCTACGGTTCTGGTGCTGGGTGGAAAACCTTGCGGAGAGAGGATGTAGACAGATGGGGGAGCAGGGAGGAAGGATATCCAAAGAAGACCTTGGACCGTCTCCTTGGAGGGCTTTAAAAAGAGGGGAAATTTTGAACTGAATGAGGACATGAGCAAGGATGGAGTGTAGCTGAGCTGAACATGATGTAGCAGGACTTCTTGGCATGGAGGAAAGCAGTGGTCGGGTTTTCTGACTCAGTGGAGTTTGGGGCAGTTGGTAGAGGGAAGAGATCTTTGTAGCCAGCTCAAGGGGTGATAGTGGCTCAGGCAAGGATTGCAGCTAAGGGGATGGGGGAGAGCGCGTGGCTTGCCTTTTCAACATCGCTGGTTTCTCTGGTAGGGGGGACCTCCTGTTAACATGTCTTTGTAAATTTCTGTTAATGATGTTGGAACCTGGCAAGAGCGAAGGCAAAACATCCATCCCTTGTGGAAAGATGTGTGGGGATGCAGTAAGGCTTTACCGCGAATGCGCCCGTGCACCCAGCCCCTCCACACGTGTGGAAGTGGCAGGTTTGTGCGAACACCCCCCTCCCCAGGGGCAACGGGCACGCATCGTAAGCCTGGCTCCTGCACAGACACAGCCCGATTCTCATGTTTTCCTCAGTTTACATAATAGCTTATTCTGTCAGCCTGGCAGCGGTAGGATTTGACAGCCAACTTCGCAGTAGCACGAATTGCGTTGTGAGGCGCAGGGCAGCGGAGAATTAAAGCCAGCATGTGCCATGTTGTAGCTTTTCTGTCTGTGACAGCGTTCCCGCGACAGAGCAGGCACACACCGCGGCCACCGCGGGCGCCAGCGGCGCCGTGTGAAGGTGTTACACACATCCACGTGCAGGGGACTGATCTCGGGTCAAACATACTCGAAGTTGCTCTCTTTAGGACAGAGCTGAAGCGGCGCCTGCCCGTCATCGCAGGCAGCGCTCCCATGCTGCTCCCGCACACGCAGATCACACGCGCGCACGCTCCACCTTTCCTTTCCGGGATCACCTGTTTGAATTCCTGCTGGGCTGGAGGCACGGGGAAGATTTGCATCACCACCAGCTCCCCACACCCTGGGTGGGGGTTTGATGCCCTTTCTGTTCTAGCTTGGCAGCTGGATGGGTTTGAGCCACAAAAGCCTAACAAGAGGGAACACTAACGAGCCCCCCGCTTGGCATGCTGAGAAGAAAGGCCAAGGGCTGAGCGGGCACAAAAACAGCATGGCGGAGCCTGAGCCTCAGCATGAAGGCTGGGGAGGGAGCAGAGCCTCCCAAGTCAGGAACGAGACGGCAGCGCTGCAGCAAAGGCGTGAGAGGAGACCATGTTGGGGGGAGGAGAGCAGGCTGCTGTTTCCACATCATCTGAAAACTCAACCTGCTGTCAGGACAGAAGGAATGCTTGTGCATATTTTATGTCACTTTTCTCCTTCTTGGACAAGCTGCTGATCTGATCAGCTATGCGCTTTAAAATCCTCGACGTGCCGACCAGCAAGTATGACTGGAGGCCAGTACCCACCCTTGGCCTCCTGCCTCCGCCCCTTTGTGGACACTCAGTTGCATCCCGTGCCGCCCTTTTCCCAGAGAGCGCGTGCACAATTAAAGCCTGCACGCCGCTCCTCAACTGCGGCATGGGATGTGACTCGCTGCGTGGAGACAGGGACAGAAAATGGCAACGTTTCAGGGCTGGGGGGGAAGAGGGGGCGGGGGGAGGCGGGGAGGGGAGTTGGCCGTTTCTTAACGCTGTTTGCTGATGTCTAGAAGGAGCCTAAATGGGTAAATTGGTTTCCCTTTGAACTGGTTGTATGTTGCTCCAGTCAGCTGCTTTTGCCTCTGAGATCTTGAGCGGCAGCTCAGGAGTTGGTGGGGCTGGTAGTAAACAAAACGTGTTCCACTCCTTTGGCCTGGATTTTGTGTGTTGGGGGCTGTCAGGCAAGAGGATTTCTCGTCAGCAGGTATTTGGTGCTGCTTCTGTGTGCCAGAGCCACCTGAGCCACCAAGAGTGCTCCCTGCCCCACTGGAGATGCGAGCACCACTTGCTGATGCTCCCCGCCCTACACCTAAGGGTGCAGGCATCTCGGGCATCATAATTTTGGTAACAGTCTCACACACACAAATGCATTATTCCTGTGTCATTGCACTAAACACACCATTTTGGGAGACGCGGGGAAGCAAGTATTTCTGCCGCTGGTGTGGAGAACTGATGTACGTAACCCAGTCAACACCGTTCCTTGCTTTACCCTTCACCTGCCCTGTTTCAGAAGCTGTGTAGGACACGGAGGTGTTGCCAAACTTGCAATCCTGGCACTGATGTGCCAGGCAGACTTTGGCAAATGGCTTCAAAGCTCGGCCCGCTTTTCCTGCTGAAATGTGTAGACTGGGGGTAATGCCTGCACACCGAATTGGTGGCGAAGTGCCTCGTGCCCCGGTGCAGGCGCGGCGGCGGTCTCGCACAGCACCGCCTGAACAAAGCCTGTGGCTTTGCACCGAGCGTGACTCAGGCTACGATAAATGTTGCTGGAAGTATGCGCCCGCTCGGCGCTCCGTTGGACAGGGAGTTCGGTTTTGTCCTTCCAGCAGAAAACAGCACAAGTTGCCAGTGACACGGCTGTACATGTATTCCCATAACAACAATATTATAAACATATGGTAAACCTGGTGTAGCAACTGCTGTCCGTGTCTCCACGCAAAACAAGGAGCTGATTAACGAAAACTTGAGGCTGTCTGAGGCTGTATCTCCCCGGACTGTGATCTCATCAGCTTTCCCAAGCTAACCACAACCTGGTCACTGCTCGGATTGTAAACTTGGGGTGGAGCGGGAGGGGGAGAGCAGCTTGCAGGAATGGCTACTTGTGATTCAGTCTGCTTCCTTCTGACTCAGTACTGAACCATCCCTCGGTAGGGTATTTGGGGGTAGCACGCTTAGGACATCGCCCATCGGTTTGGTTCTGGGAAGAAACTCTGCAGTAACCCGGCCGGGCTTGCTCACAAACGAGTTTTGTCTCAGCATCCTTTGTGAAAACAACCCCCTAAAAACTACTTCTGACTATTAAAGACGCCACAGTAATTTTTGCCAAAAGAAGGCGTGGGGGGTGGGGTGGGGGGCGGGGGACGGGGGAATGGGGGGGGGTGGTCTTAGCCCTGGGCACTCTGCCAGACTGGAGCTCAGGAAATTGCAGTCTATCTAGGTAAAACTCCCCTATAGTTTAAATGAAAAAAAGTATTCATCTCTCACTGTCTTAAAGGGTTAGTGCTGTGCTCCTCCGAAGCCTTCACCAGGCAGCACGTTCTAGCTGGAGAGGTGCTTACAGCTGCTTGCTGGGAGAGGAATTTTATATGCAAAAACCTGGGGCTTCTTTTTTTTTTGTTTTTTTTTTTTTTTGGGAGGCTGCTTATGGTAGTATGCTGGTGTGAGTTTCAGGTCGCTGCCAGGCTCGGATGAATCCGTGCGGGTCAACACACAAGCCTTAAGCGCGCAAGGACATACGCCGGTGTGGCGTTGGCAGCTCGTGGGTCGGTGGTTTGTCTGTAGCAGAAAAATAAGGACCAGTTTTCTAGTCCTGTGCTCAGAGTGCGTCTGGGGGCTGGGTTTTGTATGTTCAGTAGCGTTTGCTTTTGTAAGCTGCTGCTAAAGCACGTAACTGGCCCTGTGCAATCGCAGTAATGGAATGTGAGAACGCAGCCGCGCGCAGACCTGTAATCTTGCATGCAAAATACGGCTGGTCTGGTTCTCCAGGTACAGGAAGGTGGCCTGAGACTCCACTCGCCTCTCCATTTAAGCTGCGCTCACCTGCCTTTTCCAGGTGGCAGCTGGGTGTGCGGCGTGCTGGATGTTTATCCTTGATATTCTTGCTCTGAGAAGGGGGAGGAAATGAAATCTTTGGCAGCGATGGCTGTGGTACACGTGTGGTGGCGAGGGCAACATGAAGTTGGGCGAGGGGTTACAATGGTAATTTTGTAACTCTCTGAGATCCTGGGGAAACCTCCGGGCAAGGGAGAGCGAGGAGGTGAGCTGCTGTTCCTGCTACGCACTAGGAGTATTGAACCACTGAGTTGGACAGGGGTGTCACTACTTGGCCTAACCTCTGCCAAGTCTGGTACTTTCAGGGCCCCCCAAAACAGAGCGTGCATTTGGGCACAGATGGATGCAGGGCTGAATATTGACAGCTGCGAGGGCTGGCGCCCCGGCTACTTCATCTCCAGCCCAGGGCAGTGCAGACCAAAGTATGGAACAGGTTTCCTCTTCCTCCTCACTCATCGGGTGCCTCTCAGCCCTGCTCTCTGGAGGCAGGGGGTGTGTGTGGGGGAATAGCTCACTTTCTCCACCACTTCACTCTCCTGCTTCTCTGGTGACAGTGATAACAAAGGGCTTCTCCGCATTAGGTGATACGGATCTCTCAGCCCACTAAACCTGAGTCCCGGCAGGCTTCTCACCAGCCCTCAGGGCTTGGGTGTCACCCTCTGCTCACTGCCTGGGGTGGCCTGGGATGCTCCCCTGGAGATAGAAGGCTGCACCTTCCCCATAAGGTCCAGAAGCGCGGATTTCTTCCTGCTGGAAACCCGTGATTATATTTTGGGGTTATTTCTTGCCATCCTGGGTCCTTGACTGCAGTCACTTCCATTTTGCATGCTGCTCTTTGTAATTGAATCTATCGATGTATATTTAATCCACTTGGCACCGCAGTTCGTAGCTAGGCACTGCTTCCCAGCCTTCTGTCGCTTGTTTTCACAACTGCCGTCTTTAAGTTAGGGTGGGTGCCGACCGCTCAGCTTTTCACCCCATGGCTGTAGGCTCCTGAGAGGACCTGTGCTTGACAGGCAGGTCCTCAGTCGGCACAGCTTTCCTCCTTTGATCTGAGCATCAGCTAGGTGTGTAGGACTCGGGTGATGGAAGGGAAGCCGGTAGGATTTGATTCCCCTCTCTGCCACCGATTTGCTGCGTGTGATCACGGGCAGGTCCTTTAACCTCAGATGGCCTCGGCTGAATTATCTGCTCCAGAAAGGTGTTGTAAAGCTTAATTATTGCCAGCTCTTCAGAAACCCCCGGGGGTGGAGGGGGAATGCATTTTATTCAGAAATGTCTCTGACCTCCCTGGCCTTTCTAAGCCACCTTGGTGGTGCTAGGAGGTATTCTCTTTCCTCCCTTAATAACGGTTCTTCAATTTTTCATCTGTACATTCACCCACTCTCTCAGCTGCATGTAAAAATGCCAAGCTGTCTGAAGTCATGGAAATATTTTTACAAACTTGACAGCCACGATAAACATTCCTCCTCAGCAATAAACAAACAAGGTACACAACCTGCCATTAACATCAGTTTATAGCAGAGAGACCTTCGTCACTCATTGACAAGGGAATCCTAGACAATTCCTGTGCTGGCAAGCCATAAAGTGGTAGTGTGTCTGTGGGTAGGAAAATACCAGACCCTTTGGGTTCCTGTGTGCTGTGAGTAACTAGGAAGCTCTGCTTGCCCGTGTGTGTACAGGAGTGCAAGCAGGCACTGAGTATTTGGTTTATTCAGGGTTTTTACAAACTATATTTGGCTCAGGCGTACGTGGTGTTGGGGGCTCGGTTTTGGTTTGCTTGTACACACACCCCCCGCTATTTTCCATAATGGCAGTTGAAACATGATGGTGGCAGAAGTTAAACTGGATGGATATCAGACACCTAAGGAAAAAAGGTGCAAATGAAAGGTGCTAGCACTGGGAGAGCAGAGCCCTGTGCACCTCTCTTTGGTTTTCCTTGCAGCTGGCTCTAAGCTGATAGGGTTGGTGAGTACCTGAACCCACACTGCAGCTTCTCTCTGTGGGTAATTCTCCATGTAAGTGCTCAGACCTGGCTAGTGTGGTGCGCTCTAGTTTAATTTACTCTGAGTATGTTTAAATCTAGATCTCCAGAGACTTTGGTGTTGGTGAAAAGAGCAGGTGCTGCTCTTTCTCTTATGCTACTTTGGCTTATCTCTTGTTCTTTTAGCAGGCCCTCTTCCTACAATCTGTGGGTGATGGGCTCTCTCTGGTGAGCTTGGGAGAAGAAAGTCAAGATTGTTCTT